>CM038045.1:73029115-74379115 GCA_021397845.1 Areca catechu
GCTTGTACATATAAAGAGACCATCTATTTATGGTCAAGATTTTGACAAGTCAGTTCCATTGTGGATGTGATATAACCAGAATAAAAAGGGAGAAACGTTGATCGGAACCTCCCCGCTCCGAATAAAGTGCTGAAAACGTGGATGTGATATACTTAGGGTCTAGGTATTCTCAGAATAAAGTGCTGAAAACCCATAAATATAGAATTATATCAGAAATTAATAGCCAGGCTTAACAAAACGTTGGAGCATTCCACGGAGATAATGTGTGTAACAAAAGATAAAGCATTTGGATAACCGATTGCATTTCCCAGAAGAGGATTTTGCGTCGTCAACCTCCCAATCGCCGATCGGAACCTCCCCGCTCGCCTCGCCGTGACCCGACGACCTCGCCGTGCCTCACCTTGTCGAGCGTCGCCGAGCCTCGCCGAGCCTCGCCGAGCCTCGCCGAGCGTCGCCGAGCCTCGCCGAGCCTGGCCGAGCGTCGCCGCGCCTCGCTGCGCCTTGCCGAGCATCGCCTCGCCTCGCCTCGCCGCCCCTCCCCTCGCCGCCCCTCGCCGCGCTCTGTTACGAAGGAGAAATACGTAGCACCTCGCTCCGTTGGGAAAATACCTAGACCCTCGCGATGTATATCCGTAGAGACACGTAAAGGAGATGGGCGTGAAACCGGGAAGTTGTTGGGATGGGGAGGCTATGGTAACCGATTGAATTTATCGGATCCGAATTTGATGGGAATACCGTGTCTGGGTTCGATCGAATTTAATCCGAAAAAATTCTGCGGTTCGAATTCTGCATCAAATTTGATTTATTTATGGTTAAACGGGACTCAATTTTAATTTAATTTTTAAAAAATAAATAAATAAATTTAATTGAATCAAAATTTGAACTATAATATACTTGTCTCGAATCCAAAATAAATTTAAACTAATCCAAAAAAAATCAAAATTTAGTTTAATAATACATTATTTCTATAATAATATAAATAAATCAAAGTTTTTATTGATTTGGGCTTCACAAATTGAAATTAATTTAGAGCATATTTTGATAATCCAAGCTTGATTTATATCGAATTTCCAAGCTTGATTTTACAAGTTACCCATTTATTTACTCAAATTTTCACTAAAGTATTTATACATTACTACTATTATTATTATTATTATTATTATTATTATTAAAAGTAATCAGCAGAGCTTCTAGGTAATTCTAGATATTTTATTTTTGTTATTATTATTTATCTATTTTGATAACATGTTCTCTAGCTTCCTACCAATAAGAGGGTGATCATGGACTGGACTTGGACATAGAAAATACCAAAATTTAGATAAGCCTACCCTAAATCCAACTAAAAGTAAGGCTGTAAATGGATCGGGTTGACCTATGATCCAATCAATCCAATCCATTTAGACCCGATCTAACCCATTTTTATGGACCCGTAGATCCAGTTTGGGTCCTAAAATTAGACCCGTTCCATTTTCGGGTTGGGTCTAGGTTTACTGAATTTGGATCCGACCCGACCCAACCCGATTCGAACATACTAATCATGTTAAAATTATATCTATTTGGACCTTTAAATTATAAGTTAAAATTTGTATGGAACTTATTTTCAACGTAGAGATAGAGTTATAATTATTTTTATATCTTAATTTAATTTAAAAAATAATATTATTTGTTATCTATTTTATGGTTAATAATAGTTAGCTATTTAATAATTAAAATATAGTTGTCTATATTTTATTCGGATTATATTTATATCCAAACTTTTTAGAATGTAACTGGATTATTTATGAACCCGATCCTATCCAAAAGACCCGTTGTTAAAAATATAGACATATTGAATTTTTTTATTATACTTAGTTAGTGGGAGTGACTTTGTAAGTATAGTATAATTATAATATAGTGTAATTACATTTTTAATATTTAAAATATAAAATTTTAAATAATATATTATAATAAATATAAAATATGTGATATTATATTATGTTATATTACATTATATTATATTATATTATTTAAATATATATTATATTATATGTTTAGTCAGGTCTCGGGTTTGGATATTAAATATCAAGATCCGATCCATTTATGTTAAAGTTAATCGGATCCGAGTTTAGAATAGCTCCAGAACTGGGATCAGTATTAATTTTTTTGGACACTCTTTTCTTGGCATACCAATGTTTATCTATTATATTTGATTTACTCACGTTTAATAGTTGAAACGTAAGTTACAAATTGATTATAGCATTTTCACGTTTGCCAAACGTGGATATATATAACATTTTTTTAGAATTTAAACTTTTACTCATGTATATATTTTACGTGTCTAAAAAACGTGGGTGTATATGACTTTTTTTGTAGTACTTTCTTCTCCTGTAGCATCGACACTGATAATCATGATCCTGAAACTAGGATCCGTATTCTACATGAGCGATCTCTCGATAAGAGTAGTATCATTACAGTTGGTACCATAATAATTTTTAGTCTTTATGAATAATTATGTTCAATAGAAAAATCCTATATCACACCAATATGCACATATTGACTTATTGCTATGTATAAGCCCGGCAACCTTGTGCCCTCTAGTCTACATGGGCCATGAGCCAAATCCATTCTAATATCATTTGTTACATCTTAGGATCTCACTTAATAAGACTAGCAGGCCAAAGGTATTATCTAAATTCCTTATCTATGTGTAAATGTCTAAGATCTAAGTTCATAGTTAATATAGGACTAAATAATCACTTGTATGGTCCTTACAATATGGTGCAAATACTTTGAAATGGGTAAAAGGAGGCCAAACTTATACAGATTTTGCCATCACCATGGTGTAGTCATACAATTTTGTCACAAAAAAATCCTCCTGCTAATTCACAATTTACCAGGTTTTGATACCAAATATATGACAAAAAAGTATATTTTTTGAATAAAATATTTATCCCTACAATTAATCATTTGTGGTAAAAAAGAATTATCATAAATATTTTTTTTGAATTTAGTTTTCTATTTATAGCAACAAAATCACTATTATCACTTTAAGTGAAATTGTTGTGATAAAATATTTTAATGCAAAAAGACTAAATCACTATTTAGTTTATTATGATAAAAATATTTTATCACAAAAAGTCTTTTTTTTTTTTTTTTTTTTGTGACAAAGGTGTATTTGTTAAAAAAAAACTAGATTCCCTCCTTTTGTTCTCTTCTTTTTTTAAATATTGTGACGAAAATATTTTGTTGCAAAAAGTTTAGATATTTTTTTATGACAAAGACTTGATGGTTGCAAAAGAAATTCTCTCCTTTTGTTCCCTCCTTTTTTTAATTTATTATGACAAAAATATTTGTTACAGAAAGTTAATATTTTCGTGTCAAAGACTTAGTTGTTGCAAAAAAAATAAATTCCCTCCTTTTATTCCCTCCTTTTTTAATTCATTGTGACACAAATATTGTTGTAAAAAGTCAAAATTTTTTCAGGACAAAGATTTGTTTGTTATAAAAAAACAGATAATCTCCCTTTGTTCCCTTTTTTTTAATTTAATATGATAAAAATATTTTGTCGTAAAGAGTCAATATATTGTTTATGACAAATACTTGGTTGTTGCAAAGAAATTAGATTCCTTCTTTTTGTTCCCTCTTTTTTAATTTATTGTGACAAAATTATTTGTTACAAAAAATCAATATTTTTTTTTTTGTGATAAAGGGTTGTTTGTTGCAAAAAAATTAGATTTCTTCCTTTTGTTCCCTTCTTTTTTAAAAATTATTGTGATAAAAATATTTTGTTGTAAAAACTTAATATATTTTTTGGGACAAAAGCTTGGTTGTTACACAAAAAAATAGATTCTCTCGTATTATTCCCTCTTTGTTTAGGTAATTGTGATAAAAATATTTGTCGCTAAAAGTCAATATACTGTTTTGTGACAAAGGCTTGTTTGTTGTATAAAGTGAAAAAAACAATAATCCCTCTTTTTTTTCCTTTTTTTTATTTTTTCATGATAAAATTATTTTGTCATAAAAAGCTATTATATATATATATATATATATATATATATATATATATACATATTTTTATTGCAAATGGGATATACAAAATTATATCTTTTTATTTGCAAAGCTTTAAAATGATGTCATTATGAAAAAGGTATTTAATTTTAAATATTATTGTGATAAAATAGTTGTCATAAAATATCATTATATTTTTAATTTTTTTAAAAAAATATTTATAAAATTTATGAAAAATATTAAATATTAAAATAAATATCACATCGCGCGCTATTGTTGAACTAGGAAATAGCATCGTTCATCTAGTCACTGAACAAGCACCACAAAGTATCTTTAGGGATGGCAATTTTGCCAAACTAATAGATACCCAACCCAACCTAACCTTAATGGGGTAGGTAAAATCCAACCCATTTAATTTAGAAGCAAGTATGGATTTTGTATAAAAATTTGACTCAAGTTTGAGTTGGGTACGGGTATCAGTATATCCCGCTTTAAACCCAACTTCATTATATAAAAGGGATAAGCCCTCTCAATCCCTCACCCCTCGGTGCCTAGTCTCAATTCAATACTTCGACTCATTTCTTCCTCAACCCATCCCATGTCACTTTCTTCTCATCAATTTTGTTGTTTAGGCAATTTTTTCTTTCTTTTGATCATGTTTTGTATATTTTGTAAATTAATTTTACATCTAAGTATCAGTGAAATTCTTTAATAATGAAGGTAGCCTTGTTTTTTCATATTCATTATTTAATAGTTAGTCAAATATAACGAGGTTCCATAATTTTCAACATACTTCATCATTCTATTCTATATACAATTTTTCCATGATGGACAAAACTTAAGCTTATATAATTATGCACATAACCCAATTCAACCCAACTCGATTTGACCCGTTCTGATCCAGTTGGGTATGCCGACCCAACCTAATCTAGACATGCCTTTTTTAATTGACTCGACCCGACTCGAGATGGGTACGAGGAGAAAAAATTTTTGACAGGGAGGGTATGGGTTTAGATGACCTGATCCAAACTGGACTCATTGCGACCCCTAAGCACCGTTCAACCAGTATAAAGAACACCGCAAGTTTAGAATATAAAGATTTTTTTAGAATTACTAGTAAACAAATAAAATACATAAAAATTTGTTATCATTAATCAATGATTATTATATTAATTAGCATTAAATGCCTAATTAGCTAAAAATATTACCCACTTTTTAGATAATATTTTTTATCTTATATTTATTACTTATTTTTATTATTTTAATCTATTTTTATTATTTATTTATCTTATTTAATATGTTTGATATTTTACTTTATTTTAATATTTAAATAAATTTACTTTTTTATTTTTTTATTATTTTATTTTATCAATATATTTTTTTATTAATATTTTTATTTAATATTTTTATTAATATTTTTATTTATTCAAAGCTAACCTAATTTCCAATCACATTCCTTTTTCCCTTGCCAAACCCTAAACCCATCAGCCTCGTCTCGTCCTCCCCCTCCAAGACTCCGGTCCAAGGTTATGGAGGATGCCAAGCAGACCTCCGGCAACATCCAGAACGTCCTCCAGTCCAAGGGCATGGAGGATGCCGAGCCAACCTCTGGCAAACATCCAGAATCTCCTTTGTCATAGCCTCCATTTGGCTTTCACCTGTTCTACCCATCGTAACCCCCTTCGGTGCCAACCTGCTCCACCTACAGCCCCCTCTGATGCCCAAATCTTTGCCTCCAAACCTCTCCGGCAACCATTGCTGGCAACCATGGGAGGCTAGCTCGGTTGAACCAAGAAAGGCAGCAGGGAGAAGGGTTTGGGGGAGAAGAGAAGAGAAAGGGAGAAAGAAAAGAAAAAAAAAGGGTTCTATTCGATGGAAAAAAGGGGAAAAGGAGAAGGAAAAAAAAAAGAAAAGAAAAAGGGAAGAGGAGGAAAAAAAAAGAAGAGGAGAGAAGATAAGGAGAGAGAAAAAAGAGAGAGAAAGAGGAGAGAGAAAGGGGAGAGGGAGAAAGAGGAGAGAGAGAAAGGAGAGGAAAAAATATAAGTATTGAAGAAGAAGATTGAAAAGCTCTCTTTCTTGGAATTCGTGAAGTTAGGATTTTATAGAAAAAAGATTTTGATTTACAAGTTACCCTAGGATTTATTTATGTTTAAAAATTATTGTTGTAGGGGTAGTCTTCTTAGCATGAAGGTATTGTACAGGCTCTGGTTACAGATTGACACGGGTATTTTTGGTTGTCTCTAGTGAGGTAAGGATCTCTGGACCTATGCACCAGTTATATATGTGTGTTTATTATGACATGGTTTGATCCGTGCACATATGCATTAGCATGCATGATTTATTTTTGCAGGAAATAGTTTGACTTTTTATGTTGGATAGTACGATTGTTATTGTTATTAGCTATATTCCTGTATACCATATTTTATCAAATAAAGTGATATTTGTATGGTTTGGACCGTGATGCCGGCCATTGAAAGATTTAAGATTTCATAGTTTGATATCGTGATATGATTTGGCATGATGATATGAAAGGATAAAGTGTTAATTAAGAGAATGGGATAATTGGACTAGCCATACCACGGGATCGTGGTTACTAATATTGCCGGTCACAGGCAGAATCGTGACAAATATTGCTTATCGCGGGCATGGATTTGCCTATCATAGGCTGAAGTATGACACCGAGATTGCCGGTTACAGGCAGAATCGTGACAAATATTGCATATTGCAGGCATGAATTTGCCCGTCAAAGGCTAAAGTGTGACACTGAGAATGCCAGTCATGGGCTGAAGCATGACTGTGGTTAATCCAAAACCCTAAAGAAGAAGGATAATTAAATTGAAAGCATAAAAAGAAAAGCATGATTTTACAAAAGGTTTTGTCACATATGATATTGAGTTATTTGGTTTCTTGACATGATATACTATTATATCCTTGTTATTTTTAAATTATTATTATTGATGGTGATTGTTTGGAGACCTTATTGGGCTGTAAAGCTCACAATCCTCTATTTGTTTTCCCTCTCAGAGTTGTGCAGGATATTTGAGCTTGGTGATGAATGAGATTTGTGAAGAAATGATGAGTAGCTATAGAGTTTTAATACCATGCAGATGACTGAAGGATGACTGAAATTGAACCATATGTGTTGTACTATTTTCTTGTGTTTGGTAATTTCTTATGAGTTGTGATCAATAATATTATTTTTGATTGAAGTTATAATGAAAAAATTTTTGGCCTTGCATGAATGCTATAAGGTATTCTAGGGCTCGTGCAGCCATTCACGTAGCCGATTCCGATGTTGGATTCGAGGCATGACAGAGTTATCTGCCTTCGAGACTCCCTCGCCACACCCCCCTCCAACACTGAGCTCTTCCACCTACAATCACATCGACACCCAGCTCTCCGGTGCTGAGCTCTTCGCCTGCAAGGAAGTCCGGCACCCACCTGTTCCACCTGCAATTGTGCCAGCACCCACCTATTCCACCCGTAGCCCCCTCCAATCCAAATCGCCACCTCCAACCCCCTTCGGCACCCAAATTGCCGCCTCCAAACAGTGCCAGCATCCAGCTCTCTAGCACCAAGCTCTCCACCTGCAAGGAGCTCTCCACCTTCGAGACTCCTCCGCCCGCAACCATGCCAGTGCCCACCAGTTTTTTTATATAAGAAGGATTTTTTATTTTATTTCAGGTATTATTTTTTAATATTATATTTTGGTTTAACTTAGGTGGTTGTTATAATTTATCTTCTATTAAACTATAATTATATAATTTTGATTTTGATTTAGTTTAGGTTATTGTCCTTGCCCGTATAAATTCTCATTTTGATATAGTTTATTTCTTGCACCGGGTGTTTTGGTTTATCTTAGATTGTTGTATATATAATTTGATTTTGATTCTTTGCAAATCAAATCAAAGTATAACATGTAATTCTATAAATTTGATTCTATGTGCATGTCAATATAATTTTGGTGGTGCATGTCAGTCGGAGTTGGATTCATTGATTCATTAAATATTTTAGTTTGGCTAATTAATTCTTAGATATCTATATTTGGGTTGATTTGATTAGATCCGGTCATTTTACATTACAGGATATGGATATTTGATTTTAATATTGCACTATTACATTGCTTCTACATTTTAGTATATCTCTCTAATTTGATTTTGTATGCTTCTAATTTGAAATTTTTTTATAGGGTACGGACAAAAGTTAGATTGACGATAGTAATTTTTTAAGTGAGAGATATAAAAAAGGTGTTGAATCCTTCTCTAACTTTGAGAAAGAAAATATAAGGCATCCGCATGATATGATTTTTTGTCCTTGCCATAATTGTGATAATAGGATATATAAGACCTTTAGTCAAGTGAAACATGACTTGTACTTGTGAGGGTTTTCACTCACTTATAAAAACTAAACTTTGCATGGAGAAAGAATACCAATATATGATAGTGATAATGATATTGATGATGAAATGATGAATAATTGGAATAAAAAGCTTTTAAATGTGATTTTTATTTATTTTATTAAGTATTTTAGTATTGTTCATTAAATATTTATTAAAATAATTTATAATATATAGGATGCATAGGCAAGAACTATTGAAGGTGAGCCATCTCAACATTAGTCAGAGACAACAAAAGTAATTTTATCATTAGTTTAAAGAGCATATAAGTCATTCATTTTCAAATATGATAATTTAATACTGTCAGTAAGGAACTTATAGCATTTATAATTTGATTTTGATATTCATTTTGTAGATGAATTGATTACATTACTAAGGATATAAAGAAGCCACAAATAAATTATGGGCATCGCAAATGGTCTCCATAAATTTAGCACAAGATGTTACTTTGGTTTTATCGTGAATGAAGTTTAATTTCACATAAAAAAGTTATGACGACCTTCATAGAACTCAAAGTAGTGTTTACAAAGTATTCCAAATACATTACAGGTACCGGAGGAATACTCTCAACAAGGAATATGTTGCCCAGTAAGCAACCCAAGAGGGGGGTGAATTGGGTCTCTAAAAATAATTACTTGATGCAATACAATAGTATGTAATCCAATCCAACAATTAATCAAGGTACTATGAATTCAAATGTAATGCTCTTAAGTAAATGTGCAGCGAAAATAAAGAGCAATAAATGTAAGATAAATAAGAGGAGACAAGCAACCACAAAGACAAAGAAGTATAGTAGTTCGGTGCTATCCAATGTACCTACATCCACTCTCCAAGATTCCCTTGAAAATTCACTATAATCTCAATCGATTATAGCCAATTAGCTTTCCGGGCTCACTAATCAAAACCCGACTTGTTTTCACAAGGCTCACAAGTCAAAATCTCACTTGGTTTTATGGCTAACCAAGAATCTAAATGATTTTAAGGCTCACCACCAACCTTCCTTGGTTTTCTAGGCTAACCAAGAACCTAATTGATTTTCAAAGGCTCACCAATAACCTCCCTTGATTTTACAATAGGCTAACCAAGAACCCTTACAATAAATAATAGTTTGAAGTAAAGAGAATAAAAGCTTTCTAATAAAAAGTGGGTATCTCTTTGAAGCTCGATGTTGTGATGCTTTTAACTTGATGAAGCCTCTTTGATTGCTCAAGAATAGTTGATATTTAATGCTCTTGAACTCACTTGAATGCTTGGAGGATTGCTTTTGGTTGAACTTCAATGAATAGGAGTGAATGCTCTCTTTTCTTCTCTCTTGGATATTTTTATTTCATTTCCATCAAAAATATGTCTTTTGATTTGATTTGGAGCATATAAATACCTTTCCAAGGCCTCAAATCCGATTTCTAACCGTTAAACTCGAAAATCTAGCCATTAGGGGTGAAAAGAAACAAGTTCTGTGTTTGAAAAACTAGCCATTACTATTCCCAGAACTTCATGTGTCAACACTTCAGGCTGTGAGTCGACACTTCAGGTCGACACTTGAACTTCTTGAGTCGACACCCAATTCAAATATCTTCAATCTGGCTTTCTGGAAATCTCAGATGTGTTGACACTTCTTCAGGTGAGTCGATACTTTGAGTTAACACTTCGCATCCATGTGTCGACACTTCTGCAGTTCTTCATCTTCAGCAAGTTCTGTGACTTAAAAATCTCGGACGATGAGCTGATCCATGTGTCGACACTTTGAGTCAATACTTCAAGTCCATGTGTTGATACTTCAGTCGTGCCATCTAAAACTTTCTTTGCATATCGGCTTGAGTTGACACTTCACTGCCATGTGTCGATACTTAGTGTTATATGTCGACATTTTGAGTCGGCACCTCACTGAGATCTTCACAAAAATACTTAAACTGTGCTGAACCAAATTTATGTCTCACTCAAGTATCTATTCAAGCAAACTTTGACTGTTCAAGTCTTCTTTGAGCAGATCTTTCATCTAAACTTAGCTTCTTCAATCAAACAAACTTTTTCAAATTTATGAGTACCTTTTTTTATAAAAACACAATTCAAGGAAATCATTAGTACTCAACTTATACTTAACCATTTTGCTTATCATCAAAATCAATAACATAGTCAACAATCTCTTCCTTTTTGATGATGACAAAACCTTTAAGTATAAATTGCATAAAAAACTTTCAAAATAATTTATCAAGGTGCAAAGAGCTAAATGCAATAGGTGTATCAAAGTAATTTACAATATTGGCATGACGTATCAGAGCAAGTGTGATATAATGATTAAGAGTGTCAGAGCTTGTTATAATGATTAAGAGTATCAGAGCTTTGGGATATATAAGACATAAACTCATGTATCGTGATACTCTACAAGAAAACATGCTTTAGGAGATGCAAAAATTCAGCGATAAACAAGACTCCCCCTGAATTGATGATTCATAAAAGAGTTTGAAAACATCTTTTCAAACATCTAAAGAAAGGATTTAAGATGAAGTTCAATTCAGAAAAGATTTTCAATATAAAGAAGGTATTGCTCTCCCTTAAGGATTTGCAAAGAATTCTCAATTCAAGCTCAACTTAATTTCAAAAGAATTTTCAAATTTACAAAGGAATTGTCAAACATGACAAATTTTCAAGCATATATTTACACTATTACTCCCTTGCACATTTATACTTTAGTTATATTACTCCCCTTTTTGTTATTGTTACAGCCGTGACAGTGACGTGGCCAGGCTCAGGTATCGCCGAATGCGAGCGAGCCACGTATGAGTTTTAATGCCGGAATCAGCGCCACGTCCTCAAGGCTGGGGTCGGCAAGACCGCACCGCCCGATACTGTCTGAAGCAAACGGCCCCCGCCGAGGTCGAGTTCGGCCCGAAGTTCCCCCACCAACTCATCTGCGCCTGGGCTCGGAGGAGCCCGCCCCGTGTGAGGTCGGCCGAGGTCGGCTGACCCTCCGCCTTGCGCCAGGTGGCCGCCCGGAGACGGCTCCACCTCGGCCGAAGCCAGGCGATCTTCTGCCACCTCGCCAGGTGTCCACCCAGGAGGGGTCCACCTTGGCCGAGGTCGGCTGACCCTCCGCCTTGCGCCAGGTGGCCACCCGGAGACGGGTCCACCTCGGCCGAAGCCAGGCGATCTTCTGCCACCTCGCCAGGTGTCCACCCAGGAGGGGTCCATCTTGGCCGAGGTCGGCTGACCCTCCGCCTTGCGCCAGGTGGCCGCCCGGAGACGGGTCCACCTCGGCCGAAGCCAGGCGATCTTCTGCCACCTCGCCAGGTGTCCACCCAGGAGGGGTCCACCTAGGCCGAGGTCGACTGACCCCCCGCCTTGCGCCAGGTGGCCGCCCGGAGACGGGTCCACCTCGGCCGAAGCCAGGCGATCTTCTGCCACCTCGCCAGGTGTCCACCCCGGAGGGGTCCACCTAAGCCGAGGTCGGCCGATCTCTCGCCTCTCGCCAGTCGGCCCCCGGAGACAGGGCCAACTCAGCCGAAGCCAGACCGCTCGTATGGAGAGGCCCCGGGGGAAAGCGACGGGTCCTGAGGCCATCCCTCGGGCCGTACCGACCCCAGACGGCGTCCCGTACGGAGGGCGGCGGCACGCGGAACGTGACTTACACTGGCCCGACAGGTCCCGCAGTCGAGAGATCCGATCCTGACGGAACAGGCCCCGTAAGCGGATGGCGCCCACGCTCGGGGAAAAGAGCACTCTCACGAAGCCCGAGGCCTGACGACTGGCCGCTCTGCTAGCGCCGCCCTCCCTCCTTCTCTCTTCTGTCTTTGCCTTCTCCCTGCTGGGCCCGGCGGACGAGGTCGGAAAGCCGCCTGGCCTCCTTCGCCAAAAAGGGAAAGGAAAGGAAGACAGGGGGGAGGAGTTTTCGAGGAGGAAAAGGACAAGCACACGACGGAAAGCACACGACGGAGGGAGATAAAGAAGGAAGAATCCAAAGACTGCAAGGTAAGCCAACTAGCCTGGGGACAAGAAGGAAGCACCGGCACAAGGCCTCGCTCCGAGATAGAAGCCAGAGATCCCGAGAGGGGAATACTGGACGCGAGCTCGGCAGGCAGGCCCAGCCGAGATTCCGGTCCCCGGCGCTTCCCCTTCACTAGTTAACTCTCCAAACCTGGGACCCTTTAGAGGGCCTGGGAGCGAGAGTCTGTTCCCCCTCGTCGTCTACTGACTTGACCGTCGGAGCCCCCTCGCCGGAATCCCCGGCCAGGGTCCTCTAACCCCTTTGTTGCAGGTTTCTCGCAGGAAGGGAGGCTCCCTTGCCAGGCGGTCAGGGAGGATCGGCTGATCCTCGGCACGGGCGCGGCGACGAGGACGGCAACAGATTGGCGCGCCAGGTAGGGGGGGCAGGACACTAACCCCCAGTGGGAACTAGCTTTTTGCAGGTGTCACGCTCTCTGGCAATGGTGGTCACTCGTGGTCGCGAGGCGTCCACCAGCCGAGTGGGAGAAGCCCACTCCCCACCAGGGGGCCACACCCCTAACGGGAGCTTCCCGCTCCCCCTCCTCTTCTGCAGCAGCCTACCCCGGCGGACGGATCCCTTGCGGCCATTGTCCAGCAGCTGCAGACCTTGACCTCAGCGGTCCGACAGCTCCAGCATCAGCAACGGTACCTGGCCACTCAGCCGCAGCCAGGGACCCCCGCGGCCCGGGTCGCGGGACAGCGTGGGAGCCTGCGCTCAATCCAGGGCAGGCCATCCCATCCGCAAGCCGTTTCCAACCCCCGAGGGAGCCGCCAAGCTCCCCCGAAGAGAAACTATTCCGGCTCGGAGGATCACGAGAGTCGATCCCCGGCCGATGGGGCCGAAACGGCGCATCACAGTAAGCGACGCCGGGTCCAGACCTCGCGCCGAGACCGATCGGCACCCCCCTCACCTGCAGTTTCGGTGGAAGACTCCACCGACGAAGCCATCAGGCGCCAGGCCGAAAGGCGCCTAGAGGAGCACGAGCGCAAGTTGGCGGAGTTCGCCCGACGATTCGCCGACCTGCAGAACTCGTCAGCCGATCCGGCGGGCTACGACTCCCGCCCCCCTTTCTCCGAAGAGATCCAGGCGGAACCAATCCCGAAACGGTTCCGCATGCCGCAGGTGGACCCCTACGACGGGACCACCGACCCCCTGGACCACCTGGAGGGTTATAAAGCCCTCATGCGGGTCCAGGGTGCCACCGACGCCCTTCTGTGCATCGCCTTCCCTGCAACCCTTCGGAAGGCCGCCCGAGTCTGGTTCGCCCGTCTCGAGCCCGGATCCATTTGCTCCTTCCAGCAGCTGGAAGGAAAGTTTGTGGCGCATTTCGACGCTTGTCGAAAGGTGCCAAGGGAGGTGGACAGCCTCTTCTCCGTCCGCCAGCAGGACCAGGAGCTGCTCCGTGACTACATCGCCCGGTTTAAGACCGCGGCCCTGGAGATCTACAGCTTGGACGAGCCCGTCGCTATGCTGGCTCTAAAGCGCGGGCTCAAGACGTCCCGCCTGACCTATTCCCTGGACAAGAAGCCGCCCAGGACGTATTCCGAGCTCCTCCTCCGCGCCCACAAGTACATCCGAGCAGAGGAGGCCGACCGCACCCGTCGAGAGCTGGACGGGAAGATTTTGAAGAAGTCGACCCCGAGGGACGCCCCGGGAGCTCGGAGGCCCGGGCCACCAGCCGACCCTCGCCCGAACCCAAGGCCGAGGGCCGAGTCTGCCCCCGAGCGGAGGTACACCCCTCTCCTCGCACCTCGAGCCAAAATCCTTATGGAAATCGAGGGCGAGCGTTATCTCCGCCGACCTCCACCTCAGAACCCGAGGGCAGCTCGAGACAAATCAAAGTACTGCCAATTCCACCGCGAGCACGGGCATGACACGGAGGAGTGCCGCCACCTGAAGCGGGAGATCGAGGAGCTGATCGGGAGGGGATACCTCCGGAAGTTCGTCAAGAACGAGGCTCCCTCCGAAAAGCAGCCGCTCGCGGCCTTGCCACCTGTCCCTGCGATCGACAACCGGCCAACAGAGAGGCCCGTGGGCATGATCTCACGCGGATCTGGCCGAGCGGAGAAGAGAGCCCGGGAAACCCCGGAGAATGTAATCCCTCCCAAAGGAGGGGAACTTAGCGGCAATGTAAACGATGATGCCGTGGTGGTCGAGATGACCATCGCGAAACACCCTGTACATCGAATCATGGTGGATAGTGGAAGCTCGGCCGATGTACTTTTTTATGATGCTTTCTCGCGGATGAATTTGTCTCTCGACCAGCTAAAGCCAGTGCACACCCCACTGGTAGGTTTTACAGGGGACTCCGTCGGAGTCGAAGGGGAAATCACTCTCCCAGTTACCGCCGGATCCCCGCCTCGGCAGACGACCATCATGGTAACTTTCACTGTAGTCAAGCTCCCTTCGCCTTACAACGCCATTCTTGGGCGTCCCGGGCTCAACCGACTAGACGCCACTATCTCCACAAGGAGACTGCTGGTGCAGTTCCCCACGCCTTTCGGGTTCGGGGAAATGAAGGGGACGATCCAGCCAGTCCCGCTCTGCCTGCAGACAATCCCGGGCATCAAGGGCGCAGAGCTCGCCCGCGAGGTCGAGGACCTCGACCTAAGAGAAAAGGAACCCAGGGGAGGGCCCGTAGAGCGCCTGCTCTCCTTTCCCCTTAGTTCAGACCCCCTGAAGACGGTGCAAGTCGGGGCCCAGCTCCCCGAAGAGGAGCGAACCCGCCTGCTGGAGTTCCTCCGTGCCAACGCCGATGTGTTCGCCTGGTCGGCGGTCGACATGCCGGGTATTCCGCCCGAGATTATCATGCACAGCCTGAACGTGGACCCAGGCAACCGCCCGGTCCGCCAGAAGAAGAGGAGCTTTGCCATGGAGAGGCAGAAGGCGATCGACGAGGAGGTAGAGAAACTTCTCGCCGCCGGTTTCGTCCGAGAAGTCCAATACCCCAGCTGGTTAGCAAATGTGGTCATGGTAAAGAAGAGCAGCGGTAAGTGGAGGATCTGCGTGGACTACACCGACCTCAATCGAGCTTGCCCGAAGGACAGCTTCCCTCTGCCAAAGATCGACCAGCTGGTCGACACCACCTCGGGACACCGTCTCCTGTCATTCATGGACGCTTTCTCCGGATACAACCAGATCCGGATGAATTCGGAGGACGAAGAGCGTACCGCCTTCATAACTGACCGCGGGACTTTCTGTTACAGGATGATGCCCTTCGGCCTCAAGAACGCGGGGGCGACGTACCAACGTCTGGTCAATAAAGTCTTCAAAGACCAGATAGGCCGCAACATGCAGGTGTACGTGGATGACATGCTGGTAATGAGCAAACTTGACTCGGACCACGTAGCCGACCTGGCAGAGACGTTCGGCAACCTCCGGCGCCACCAAATGAAGCTGAATCCGGCGAAGTGCGCCTTCGGGGTCTCCGCCGGAAAGTTCCTAGGGTTCATGGTGACCCAGAGAGGAATCGAGGCCAACCCGGAGAAGGTCCAGGCCATCCTGGACATGGAGCAGCCAGCCTCCAAGAAACAAGTGCAGCAGCTGACCGGTCGGGTTGCGGCCCTTAGCCGTTTTATTTCCAGGTCGGCGGACCGCTGCCGCCCCTTCTTCAAGGTGCTGAGGAAGATGAATGGTTTCGCCTGGACCGAGGAATGCCAGCGGGCCTTCGAGGAGTTGAAGAAGATGCTCGCATCACCACCTCTGCTGTCCAGGCCCGAGGAAGGGGAGGAGCTTACCCTCTACTTGGCCGTTATCCCGGAGGCCGTCAGCTCTGTCTTGGTCCGAACCGACGACCACGGGATCCAGCGACCGGTGTACTATACCAGCAAACTCCTCCGGGACGCGGAGTTCAGGTATTCCCGGCCCGAGAAACTCGTTTTTGCGCTAATAGTGTCTGCCCAGCGTCTCAGGCCCTATTTCCAAGCGCATCCCATCGCCGTCTTGACGGATCAACCGCTGAAAGCGGTGCTCAGCCGATCCGACACCTCGGGGCGATTGGCCAAATGGGCACTGAAACTCAGCGAGTTCGACATTACATACCGACCGAGGTCGGCAATGAAGGCACAGGTGCTGGCCGACTTCTTGGTCGAATGCGCAGGTCTGGGCAAGGAGCCCGAGAAGGACTCTTCGGCCCAGCCGACGGAGGTCGGCACCAACGAGCCCGGAGAGGACGCTTGGATCCTCCATGTGGACGGAGCCTCAAACTCTGGAGGGAGCGGAGCTGGGCTCATCCTTACCAACGGCGACGGAGTCGTCGCCGAATGTGCGCTCCGTTTCCAGTTCCCCGTGACAAACAACCAAGCGGAGTACGAAGCGCTTCTCGCCGGACTCAGGGTCTCCCGCGAGCTGGGCGTGACCAACCTCAGAGCTTTCACTGACTCCCAGCTCGTGGCGGGGCAGGTGTCCGGGGAGTACGTCGCTCACGACCCCCAGATGGCGAAGTATTTGGAGCTCGTCAAGGCGGGCGCGTCCAAGTTTCGACGCTTCAACATCTTCCATATCCCCCGCAGGGAGAACGCCCGCGCGGATGCTCTCTCTCGATTGGCGACTCTGCCGGACACAATGCTGGGACGTGCTCATGTGGAGCGACTCGAAGTCCCAAGCCTCGAAGCACCGGCGGGGGTCCATCAGGTCAGCCAGGAGCCCGGCTGGATGGACAAGTACGCCGCGTACATCACTGACGGCATTCTGCCGGAAGACCGAGACGCGGCCCGCCTCATCAGGAAGAAGGCCGTGCGGTTTGTCCTGATGGACAGGCAGCTGTATCGAAGGTCCTACTCTTATCCCCTCCTCAAGTGCATTGGACCCGCAGAAGCCAAGCTTGTGCTCCAGGAGATTCACGAAGGCATCTGTGGGAACCACGTGGGGGGCAGGGCATTGGCATACAAGGCCCTTCGTCAAGGCTACTTCTGGGAGACGATGAAGGAGGACGCCGCCGACTTCGTGAAGAAATGCGACCGGTGCCAGCGCCACGCCACGGTACAGCGGCAACCCTCCAACCCGATCTCTCAGCTCTCAGCCCCATGGCCATTCGCCCAGTGGGGAATGGACCTTCTGGGCCCATTCCCGCCGGCATCCGGCCAGCGGAAGTTCCTGATAGTGGCCATCGACTACTTCACAAAGTGGGTCGAAGCCGAACCCTTGGCAAGAATCACCGAAGCAAACGTCGCCAAGTTCTTCTGGAAGTCCATCGTCTGCCGCTTCGGCCTCCCCCACACCGTGGTCACCGACAACGGACGCCAGTTCGACTGTCGAGAGTTCGAGGATTTCTGCAACGACCTTGGCATCAAACATCGCTTCACCTCGGTGGCGCACCCCCAGACCAACGGGGAGGCCGAGGTCACAAACAGGACCATTCTTCAGGGCCTCCGCACGCGGCTAGACCAAGCCAAGGGCAGGTGGGCCGACGAGCTTCCCAGCGTTCTTTGGGCATACCACACCACTCCAAGGACGGCTACCGACGAAACCCCATTCAACCTCGTCTTCGGGGTCGAGGCAGTCATCCCGATCGAGCTCAGCATACCCACGCTGCGCGTGGAACAATACGACGAGACAGAAAACCCGGCCAGGATGATGCTCAACCTAGACCTCCTCGAAGAAACAAGGGACAAGGCCCGAATCCGAATGGCGGCATACCGGCAACGTGTAGCCAGATATTACAACTCCCGAGTACGGCCGAAGGTTTTTCGTCCCGGGGACTTGGTCCTCCGGCGTGCAGAAGCCTCCCAGCCACGAGAGTGCGGCAAGCTTTCACCCAACTGGGAAGGCCCTTATCGGGTAGCAGAAGCCCTCCCTCACGGGGCATGTTACTTGGAAGAGTTGGGAGGTGCCAGGTTCCCCCGGACATGGAACCCCTCGAACCTGAGAATGTACTACCAGTGATGTAAGGCTCCCAGTTCCTTTAACAAAGCTTCTTCGCTTCAAACATTCTTCTCTGACTTCAACAAAAAGCCCGGAGCACAGCTCAGCAAGCCGTGCAAGGTTTGAGAAAGCCTGCGGCATCGAGCTCAGTCCGGAAGATCCTGGGCTTCGGCCTGGAAGGTGGCGTCGAACCCAGTTCGCCCACGCAAGCCTGGAGCACAGCTCGGCAAGCCGCGCAAGGTTTGAGAAAGCCTGCGGCATCGAGCTCAGTCCGGAAGATCCTGGGCTTCGGCCTGGAAGGTGGCGCCGAACCAAGTTCGCCCACGCAAGCCCGGAGCACAGCTCGGCAAGCCGCGCAAGGTTTGAGAAAGCCTGCGGCATCGAGCTCAGTCCGGAAGATCCTGGGCTTCGGCCTGGAAGGTGGCGCCGAACCAAGTTCGCCCACGCAAGCCCGGAGCACAGCTCAGCAAGCCGCGCAAGGTTTGAGAAAGCCTGCGGCATCGAGCTCAGTCCGGAAGATCCTGGGCTTCGGCCTGGAAGGTGGCGCCGAATCCGCTTCGCCCACGCAGGCCCGGAGCACAGCTCAGCAAGCCGCGCGAGGTTTGAGAAAGCCTGCGGCATCGAGCTCAGTCCGGAGGATCCCAGGTTTCGGCCCGGAAGATGGTGCAGGAACTGTGTTGTCCGCGCAGGCATGAAGGCAGCCCAAAGTCGGACCTGCTCAGGATTCTTGCTTTGCCGCAACACGGTTTTGCAGACCCCGTCCTTCGATTTAGTATGGAAGAACCAGGCCCGCAGTTGTCTCAGGTATCCCAGACCGACATCTCAGGAACAAACAAACAAAGAAGAAGAAAAAGAGCCAAAGTTGATAGACAAATTTTTACAAAGAAAGGAGTCTTCATTACAAAGTGTTCAGTACAAACAGGGAGCTCCGACAGGCCGGAACTCTCCAAAAAAAAAGAGAAAGACACGGAAAGCAAAAGTACAAGTCAGCAGTCACTGGGGCGCAGGGTCGGCGCCGTCCGCCGGAGGTGCGGGCGCCTCCTCTTCAACTTCCACGACGACCGGCTCCGGAGGCTGTGTCTGGGCCGCGGCGTCGTCGGTCGGAGCTGCTGCAGGTGCCGCCTGAAGTATCGCCTGGGTCGTGCCGGAGGCCCTGCCCTCGCTCCCCGGCTTCCTGCCGCCGACGACGACCGCACTCAGGTCCAGTTGGGGGAAGAAGGCCCCCACCTTTTCCCGGCACATCCGGAACCCCTTCAGGAAGGAGTCCACGGTGGCCTCCCGGACTTCCGACGTAAACTCGTCGGAAGCCTGGAATTTGGGGACGGCCTCCAGCGCTTCCCGCTTTGCCGCCTCCAGGAGCCCGTTGATGTACGAGCTCCGGTCTTTCGCCATGGCCGCCTCCCGCCGGGCCTCGTCCAGCTGACGCTCCAGAAACAGTGAGTGGGCCTGCAGGCGCGCTTTCTCCGCCGCGTCCTCCTCAGTGCGGCGCTGGTTGGAGGTCCGCTCCTCCGCCAAGGAGGCCTCCAGTTCCTTGTTCCGCTCCTCGGAACGCGCCAGGTCGGACTGGAGGGCCTGCTTCTCTGCTCGCAGCTCGGCCCCCTTATCCACCAAGTCCTTCACGTCGGCCGCGAGTTTTCCAAGCTTCTGCTCCCGCTCGGAGTCCCGCTTGGCGTTCCCTACGAGGTAGTTCCTCAGTAGGAGGACGTCGTTCCCGATCTGCAAGGACAAAAGCAACATGTCAGTACCGAGGCAGGAGGCCTCGGATTGAAAGAGAAAAGAAGAGCTGAAGCTGAAGAACAGACTTACCGAGAAGAGCTGGGGCAGGATGCCGAGCAGCGCATCCGCGTAGTCCCGGCCGCCCCGAGCTCGGCGGTCCCGGGCGGTGGAAGCATACTCCATCACCCTCTCCGCCAGCCCTCGGTCGAGGATGACCGAGTCCCGGTGCGAGATTACCGGCGCCGGGCCCTTCGGGCCGATCCCCGCGACAGCTGCCCCCTCTGCTGGAGCTGCAGCCGACGGACCGGCGGTCGCCACTGGCGGTGCCGTTGGGCTGCTGGCAGGAGTGGGCCCGGCGATGGGCAGAGCGGCGGGCGCCGGAGCTCTCTCGGCAGCGTTGCCAGGCCGTGGGGCCGAGGCGCCAGGGGCGCCGCCCTGAGGAGGTCTGGGCGGAGAAACAGCGGCAGCTAGGCCGGGCGCGGTCGCCGCTGCGACCTCCCGGCTCGTCTCTGTGCGAGCCCTCTTCACCACGGGCTCGTCCACGTCGATGACCTCCCTCTGGGCCGCTCCCTCCAGAAGATTCTCTAAGGAAAACTTCATCCCTGCAAAGTGGAGAAATCAGAAGGTCAGACAGTTCAATCTTAAAAAGAGAGGGGGGAAGGGCAGAAGTTAATGCGGGGCCAAATCTCACCGGTCTCCCGGATGGGACTGATGCCGGCCTCAAAAAGATTCTGCTCAGAAAGCAGAACCTCGAGCGGCGGGACCACGTCACTCAGGAGCTGGCTGTAAGACTCCCGGTCCGCGGGCTCGACTCGAGAACTCCGGTTTGGCGACCGGTCCGGTTCGCTCCAAGCCCAGTCGACGTCGTCGACCGAAGCAAAGAAAAACCGGCTCTTCCATCCCTTGACCGAAGAAGGGAGGTCGAACCGGAGACACCTAGGCCGGGGCGAAATGTACCACCAGCCATCATCGGTGGAGCACTTCTTCAGGGTGAACAGGGCCCTGAAGAGTGAAAAACGGGCAACGAACCCGTGGAAATGGCAGAAGACAATGAAGGAGAAGATGACCCGGATGGCATTAGGAGCCAGCTGAGCCGGGACGAGCCGGAAATGGCTGAGAAAGGAAAGGAAAAAAGGGTGCAGAGGAAAACGAAGACCCCCGAGGAGGAAGTCTTCGTAGAAGGCAATGCGGCCGGGGCCACTCATGGTGACACGCTCCCCGGACCGCGGAGCAAACAGACGGACAGATCCCGGGATGCCATAGGCATCCCGGAGCAGAGAAAGATCACCTTCGGTCATGGTAGAGGCATGACCGGAGGGACCGGCGGGAAGAAGTGGCGGAGCAGGAAGAGAAGCCAAGGCGGGGAGTGAACGGAGGGGCACGGCAGGCGCAACCGGAGGGGACCGGACCCCCCTGGGGATGCCAATAGTGACACCCCCGGGTTGCAAGCGCCGGCGAACCTCCTCTGGAATTACCTCCTCGTCCGAGGAGGAAGAAGACGGAGTCCTCGGCCGGGATGGACCGGCCTCGTCCGAGTTAGAAGAGACATGGCGACGGCGCGCCATGGAAGAAGGAAAGGAGAAGGGGGCTGAATAAGAAACGAGAGAGAAGGAGAAGAAGACACTTACCCAAAAATGCACAGACGGGCGCGAGCAGCAGAAGTTGTTAGCCTGCAGCGAACCGCCCACGAAGCAAGGGAAAAGGCCTCGTTCTGGAAAGTCCCCTCCCTTTCAAACTCAGCCGGCAGCAGCCGTACCCACCATTCCGCCTCAGGCCACTGGATGGTCGCCACGTGGGCACACGCCCGACACCGACGCCTCGTTAGCAGAGTAACGGCCTCTGCCCCGAAGCAGCGCATTGATTACGGGCAAGTGGACGACACGTGGCGACTCCCCATAGGTCTTCAGCCGCATCGAGCCACGACGAATGGAGATCGTGCCAATTATGATGCAAGATCCTCGCCTCCCCACGTCATGTCAGCAATTAATCCCGACGCTCCGTTCTACGATGCCCCAACGGAACGGCGAGCTGGGGGGCAACTGTTACAGCCGTGACAGTGACATGGCCAGGCTCAGGTATCGCCGAATGCGAGCGAGCCACGTATGAGTTTTAATGCCGGAATCAGCGCCACGTCCTCAAGGCTGGGGTCGGCAAGACCGCACCGCCCGATACTGTCTGAAGCAAACGGCCCCCGCCGAGGTCGAGTTCGGCCCGAAGTTCCCCCACCAACTCATCTGCGCCCGGGCTCGGAGGAGCCCGCCCCGTGTGAGGTCGGCCGAGGTCGGCTGACCCTCCGCCTTGCGCCAGGTGGCCGCCCGGAGACGGCTCCACCTCGGCCGAAGCCAGGCGATCTTCTGCCACCTCGCCAGGTGTCCACCCAGGAGGGGTCCACCTTGGCCGAGGTCGGCTGACCCTCCGCCTTGCGCCAGGTGGCCGCCCGGAGACGGGTCCACCTCGGCCGAAGCCAGGCGATCTTCTGCCACCTCGCCAGGTGTCCACCCAGGAGGGGTCCACCTTGGTCGAGGTCGGCTGACCCTCCGCCTTGCGCCAGGTGGCCGCCCGGAGACGGGTCCACCTCGGCCGAAGCCAGGCGATCTTCTGCCACCTCGCCAGGTGTCCACCCAGGAGGGGTCCACCTAGGCCGAGGTCGACTGACCCCCCACCTTGCGCCAGGTGGCCGCCCGGAGACGGGTCCACCTCGGCCGAAGCCAGGCGATCTTCTGCCACCTCGCCAGGTGTCCACCCCGGAGGGGTCCACCTAAGCCGAGGTCGGCCGATCTCTCGCCTCTCGCCAGTCGGCCCCCGGAGACAGGGCCAACTCAGCCGAAGCCAGACCGCTCGTACGGAGAGGCCCCCGGGGGAAAGCGACGGGTCCTGAGGCCATCCCTCGGGCCGTACCGACCCCAGACGGCGTCCCGTACGGAGGGCGGTGGCACGCGGAACGTGACTTACACTGGCCCGACAGGTCCCGCAGTCGAGAGATCCGATCCTGATGGAACAGGCCCCGTAAGCGGATGGCGCCCACGCTCGGGGAAAAGAGCACTCTCACGAAGCCCGAGGCCTGACGACTGGCCGCTCTGCTAGCACCGCCCTCCCTCCTTCTCTCTTCTGTCTTTGCCTTCTCCCTGCTGGGCCCGGCGGACGAGGTCGGAAAGCCGCCTGGCCTCCTTCGCCAAAAAGGGAAAGGAAAGGAAGACAGGGGGGAGGAGTTTTCGAGGAGGAAAAGGACAAGCACACGACGGAAAGCACACGACGGAGGGAGATAAAGAAGGAAGAATCCAAAGACTGCAAGGTAAGCCAACTAGCCTGGGGACAAGAAGGAAGCACCGGCACAAGGCCTCGCTCCGAGAAAGAAGCCAGAGATCCCGAGAGGGGAATACTGGACGCGAGCTCGGCAGGCAGGCCCAGCCGAGATTCCGGTCCCCGGCGCTTCCCCTTCACTAGTTAACTCTCCAAACCTGGGACCCTTTAAAGGGCCTGGGAGCGAGAGTCTGTTCCCCCTCGTCGTCTACTGACTTGACCGTCGGAGCCCCCTCGCCGAAATCCCCGGCCAGGGTCCTCTAACCCCTTTGTTGCAGGTTTCTCGCAGGAAGGGAGGCTCCCTTGCCAGGCGGTCAGGGAGGATCGGCTGATCCTCGGCACGGGCGCGGCGACGAGGACGACAACAGTTATCATTAAAAAGGTAGGAAGATAAATAGGCAACTTATTCAAGATATAGCATTGAAGTACAATAAAAATTCATTCATTCATTTATTCATAAATGAAGACAATGAGGTACTAAAGGAAAGTTAAAGCATATCATTCATTTGAAATCATAATCATAAAGTACAACATCATATTTCATTTAAATTCAAAATTTGTACAATAACAAAACATACAAAAGATGCATAAAAATAAACTATCTAATCATACAAAGATATCCTAATCCTCATCCTCATCATCATCAGAAGATCCGATCTCAATCAGTCCAGTATCAGTAAAAGAGCGAGCTCGAGCCACATCGATCTAAGATCTCGAAGATGGGTCTTAGTCGGTCGTGGAGGAGTACGACGACCACGTCCTCTGCATCAAGCATATGTCTGATCTCTAGCTGGAGCAGAAGAGGTGGAGGCTATGTCCTCAGCAGGAACAGAACAGATCGGGGCGATAGTCTCTACAACTGTCGGATGTGGTGTACTATCAAAAGATGGACCAGAATCAAGATAGTGAAAGCCAGGTGTGTAAAAACCTAGCTCTCGGATAAGAGAGGATGTATGGATGGTAGGTGTAACAACAGTGGGTGTGTCAAAAATAGGTATATCAGATGATGAAATGATAGGTGTATCAGCTGAAGAATGAATGGATGAATCTGCAATCGGTGAGTCAATAATAGGAGTGTCAATAATGGGTATATCGACAATGGATGAATCAATAACAGGTGAAAGAATAGGAATAGGAACATGATCATCTGATATGGATGAAGGAGTAGATAAAACAGGAGTCTGAGTAGGTGAACTAGAAGGGTCATAAATGGGACTCCTGGGCAAGTCTACTGTCACCTCTGCCACTGGTTCTGAAATCAAATCTAGGAAGTCAAAATCGTCAGAGTCAGTCTCCTCATCATCACCATCATCACTGTCATCAATAACTAGTGCTGGAGCAGGTAGAGCTATATCAGAAACTGGAGTACTCCCTACAAATGGTATGGATAGTGCAATCAAGATAGCTGAGATGCCATCACTCAGTCCTCTATGGCTCTCTCTGGTCTCAGTAATAAAATTGTCAAGTCATTGCCTGAAAGTAATGACCTCTGTCTCCATATGAGCGACTCTATCCATCAAACTCACTGAAGCTCCTGGAGTATCTGACTGAACTGGTTAAGGTTGAGAAGTAGGCTCAGGCTAAGAAGCAGTCTCTGGCTACGCTGCTCGCTCAGGCTGACTCTCTAGAAGAGATGCCTCTATAAGTCCTACCTTGCCAGAAAGGATGCGCTCTTCCTCTACAACATCATCATCATCTCTATCATCAGCCTAACCAGATACTCTGCATCTCTACTGACCTCTAAACATATGATAACCCATCCGATGTAATGACCTGATGTCATAAACATTAGTATGTAGGAGCATACGGAAGGGCTCATCCTCAAAACTAACACCATACTCCCTGAACAATAATGTCAACCCCATCCCATAGGGTAAGCAGAGTCGCTGACTCATCGAAGCCTCCATCATCTAATGAACCAAGAGCACCAGAAGGTAGACGGGTGTGCGCTGTACCAATGAGACCATCATAAGCAACTCTCGCTCAGTGATGTAATCAAAACATCCGGTCTTTGGCAGAAGGATCCGGGCGATAATGTTGTGCAAAAGTCTCATCTCTGTAGATAAACGGGATGCAGGCATGGTGGCTCCCTCAAGCAAAATGTCTGACTCGAATACACACTAGAGACCACTCACTCTATCAATCAAACTATCAACAACTGACCCAGTTATAGGAATATCCCACACTCTGCTCAATATCTCTGAAGTAACGAGGATATCCCTGCCTCTTACCTGAGCTAACCAGCCATCACTCCCATGGGCTAAAGATCCATAGAACTCTCGTATGAGCCCTGGGTAGTATCTCTCACTCAGAGAATAGAAAGATGTCAAACCAGCATCTCGAATCCACTGATCGATCCTAAAGTGCCACTGGTCGACGAAACTGAAGTCCACATGGCATCCTCCGACAACCATCTTCAAACTCATCTGGATAGAAGCTGCAAATAGGGGTCGAGTAGGTAGATCTGGAGCTCTAGCTTCGTGTCTGGCCTTGGTTCTTCGCTCTTCTTCCTGATTGGATGGCCGAGGGCGACAGACTACTTATTTTCGGGGTCCCATTATACAGAATAGAGATTTGAACAAATTTGGAGGAGAAACCTAAGGTTTCTAGGATTCAAATTGGAAATAGGAAGCGAAAAGTCGTTCAATCCAAGCCAAAAAGCATCCCAAATGAAGAATCGAAGGATTTTTAGCACAAATTGGAGGGAAGGAGGAGTGTGGAGAAACTTAGGGCATGTGTCGGCTCGAGTGGGGAGAAGAAATGAAGAAAAAATACTTTGGAATGCCCTTAACCTCGGTCTGCTGTCATTCATGTGTCAACTCACGAATGTGTCAACACATTCAGGTGTCGACACATGCATGTGTCGACACATCGACTTAAAAACCGAAAATTAAGAGAGAATCTGATCAAATACACTGGAAATTCAATAAAGTTTGTGATAAATGAATACGATTGTTGTCAAATTGATCTATTTGAGTCAAAGATTGGAAGATTTTAATCAAAATGATTAATGATCCCAAGTTCTCTTCTAATCATACAAAATCGATCTTCCAGAAGAGGCTTAGTCAAAATTTCAGCTAGGTGAAATTCAGTATAAATAAATTCAAGCACAATATCATTATTTTCAACATGATCTCTAATAAAATGATATCTAATTTCAATATGTTCACTCCTAGAATGTTGAACAGGATTTTTAGTCAAGCAAATAGCATTGGTATTATCATATTTTATAGGTGTACTAATCAACTTGATTTCAAAATCTTCAAGTTGTTGCTTAATCCACAAGATTTGAGCACAACAACTTTCTACTGCAACATACTCAGCCTCAGCTGTGGATAATGTAACTGAAGTTTGTTTTTTGCTAAACTAAGAGATTAAGTTAACTCCAAGAAATTGGAAAGTACCACTAGTATTCTTTCTATCTAATTTATAACCAACAAAATCAGCATCAGAATATCCAATTAATTGAGCAAATGAATCTTTAGAATACCATAAGCCAATATCAATTATACCATATAGATATCTAATAATGCGCTTAACAGCCAATAAATATGATTCTTTAGGTTCAGACTAATATCTAGCACACATGCATACACTAAACATTATATCTGGTCTACTAGTAGTTAAGTACAGTAAAGAGCCAATCATATCTCTGTATAATTTTTGATCTACAGATTTACCGTGCTCATCTTTATCAAGTCTACAAAAGGGGCTCATAGGTGTACCTATTGATTTAGTAGTCTCCATCCCAAACTTTTTTATAATCTCTCTTGTATACTTAGCTTGGTTGATGAAGATTCCATCTTTAATTTGTTTGATCTAGAGTTCGAGAAAGAAATTGAGTTCTCCCATCATGCTCATCTCGAACTTATCCTGCATTAGCTTAGCAAACTCTTGACAAAGAATTTCATTAGTAGCACTAAAATGATATCATCATCATTTATTTGTACTACTAATAAATCATTATCTTTCTTCTTCAGAAACAATGTTTTATCAACATGGCCTCTAGAAAATTTATTTTTAATCAAAAATTTACTGAGTCTTTCATACCAGGCTCGAGTTGCTTTAATCCATAAATTACTTTGTACAATTTAAAAACATGATCAGGATGTGCGTGATTTTCAAATCCAAGTGGTTGTTTAACAAAAACTTTTTCTGTTATAAAATCATTAAGAAAAGCACTTTTAACATCCATTTGAAAGAGTTTGAAATTCATAAAATAAGTAAATGCTAATAGTAGTCTAATTGTTTCAAGTCTAGCAACAGGAGAAAAAGTTTTATCAAAATCAATTCCTTCCTCCTGATTATAGCCTTTAGCAACTAGCCTAGCTTTATTTCTAATAACAATTCTATTTTCATCTAATTTATTCCTAAATACCCATTTTGTGCCAATAATAGAAATATTAGATGGTCTTTCTATTAATGTCCAAACATTATTTCTCTCAAACTAAAATAATTCATCTTGCATAGCATTTATCCAGTTTGGATCTTTTTCAGCATCTTCAAAATATTTAGGCTCTACTTGAGAAACAAAAGCTATATAATCACATTCATTTCTAATTGAGGCTCGAGTTCTCACCCCTTTAGATGGATCACCTAAGATTAATTCCTTAGGATGTCCATGAGCATACCTCCACTCCTTAGATAGATCTTGGTGCTTTGGAGTGTCTTCACCTTTCTCATTTTTGTCTTGATCTTTTTCACTTGGCTGAGGGGGTTGATCATTCAATGTCAGCTTTTGAAGCTTATCAGCACCTGCACATGCATCAGAAGTATCATCTTTTCTAGAGGATTTGTTAGTAGATTCTTCAAAAACAACATGTACAGACTCCTCTACAACTAAGGTTCTTTTGTTGAAAACTCTGTATGCCCTGCTTGATGTAGAGTATCCTAAAAAGATACCTTCATCAAACTTGGCATCAAATTTTTCAAGATTGTCTTTGCCATTATTTAAGATAAAATATTTACAACCAAAAACTCGAAAATACTTTAAGGTTGATTTTCTGTTTTTCCAAAGTTCATAGGGAGTTTTCTTCAAAATAGGGCAGATTAAAACTCAATTCAATATATAACATGCAGTATTAATAGCTTCAGTCCAAAAATATCTTGGTAAATCATTTTCATAAAACATAGTGCGTGCCATTGCTTCTAAAGTATGATTTTTTCTTTCTACTATCCCATTCTGCTAAGGTGTCCTAGGTGCAGAAAAGTTGTGTTCAATACCTTTTTTATTACAAAAGCTTTCAAAATTTTAATTTTCAAATTCAATTCCATGATCACTATGAATGCCAATAACTGAAACACCTTTTTCATTTAAAACTTTTCGATAAAACTTTATAAATACAGAAAATGACTCATATTTATGTGATAGAAAGAAAATTCATGTAAATCTCAAAAAATCATCTACTATGACTAATCTATATCTCTTGCCTCCTAGACTTGATATTCTCGTTGGTCCAAAGAGATCCATATGAAGTAGTTCTAGTAGCGTACTAGTAGTTACAAAACCTTTCGGCTTAAAAGAAGTTTTAACTTGTTTTCCAAATTGACATGCTTGGCAAACTCTATCTTTTTCAAAACAAAGTTCTGGTAAATCTCTAACTAAATTTTTTTTTGCAAAGTTTTGAAAGTAGATACATACTAGCATGACCTAATCTTCTATGCCAAAGCCAACTAGTCTCATCTTTAGTAGAATTCATTGCAACAAGACATTCTCCATTGGACAAAGATAGATCATCTAAATCTACCAAATAAATATTACCATGCCTTTTTCCAATGAATTATACTCCATTTTTATCCGGACTAGCAATCATGCAATAAGATGATTTAAAAATAACTTGAAAATCTTTATCGCAAAATTGACTAATACTTAAAAGATTATGCTTTAAACCTTCAATTAAAAGTACATTGCTAATACAACTAGAAGGAGTAATGTGAACCTTACCAATACTAATGATTTTTTCTTTACCATTATCCCTGAAGGTCACACTCCCTCCATTCATTGCTTCAAGATAAGTGAATTGCTTCACATCTCCCGTCATGTGTCTTGAGCAACCACTATCAAAATACCAAAGTCTTTTATTCTCCTTGGTTGCAAGACACACCTGCAATAAAAATCAAGCTTTGTTTTTAGGTACCCAAGCCAACTTGGGTCCTTTAAGGTTAGCACTTAAAATGGTTTCTTTTGGAACCCAAACTTTTCCAAAATAATTAATTTTTCTCAAATTACATTAAAAAGATTTATGACCTTGCTTTTTACATGAAAAACATGTTATGCTAGATAAAGCATGTACAAAAAAGTTTTTAAAGTACTTTTATTATTTTTGGGGTCTATAGCCTAATCATGCTTTATTGAAAATGACTCTTTGGCTATTCAAAAGTAGGTTTAATTTTTCTAAACTATAGATAATTTTTTCAATAAAGGGCTTCATTTTATCAAGTTCATTATTGTACTTCGCATTTTCTAATTCTAAATCCTTATTTTTCATTAAAAGATCACCATTTGAAATAATAGTTTTGGATCTTTTTAATACTTCATTCTCCATAGTTAAACCATTGTTTTTCTTTTCTAAAACATCTAATTTAGTTTTCAAATCACTAACTTCATTTAATAAAGAATTGTTTTCATGAGAAAAACTATTTGCTTGCTTTTTCAATCTTTTATTTTCAGATAAAACTAATTTGTAATCATGCATAAGTTCATCAAAAGTAAAATCTACTTCGGTATCAGAATTTACCTCATCTTGCTCTTGATGTGCCATTAGACAAAGATTTGCAATTTCTGTCTGCTCTTCTTCAGAACTGGAGTTTTCACTATCACTCCAGGTGGCCATCATTGCTTTCTTTCTTAACTTTTTCCTTGACTTTTTTAGGAGAAGGCAGTAGAATTTGTAGTGACCCAGCTTCTTGCACTCGAAGCACGTAGGTATTTCCTTCTCCTTTTCTTTTTCTTTTTCTTTCTCTTTCTCTTTTCCCTTTTCTTTATTTGATTGAAATTTCTTCTTGTAAGGGAACTTCCTCCTCTTCATGAATCTTCTAAATTTCCTAGCAAGAAAAGCTTCTTCACTTTCATCTTCTTCATCTTCTTCGGACTCTTCTATTGAGGATTCTTCTTGTATATTTGATTTGAATGCAATCCCCTTTTTCTTCTTATCCAAGTCCATTAATTTTTGCTTCAAATTTAGCTCATTAGTCATGAGCGATCCAACTAGCTGCTCTAATGGTAGCTTGTCAATATCCTTTGCTTCTTGGATGGCAGTCACCTTTGGATCCCACGATGTTGGAAGTGACCTAAGGATTTTATTCACAATATTAACATTAGACATTACTTTTTTTAGACTTCTCATTCCATTTACAATATTTGTAAATCTGGTGTACATATCAATGATAGACTCATTAGGTTCTATTCTACACATTTCATAAGTATGCACTAACATGTTCACCTTAGTATTTTTTACTTGTACCCTCATGGGTAACTTCAAGTGTGTCCCATATTTCTTTGGCTGAAGTGCAAATAGATATCCTATTGAATTTACCATGATCTAATGCATAATAAAGGAGATTCATTGCCTTAGCATTGATCTCGGATTGTTTAATATCATTTTTATCACAATCCTCTTCAAGCTTTGGGATGAAAATATCATTAACCACAATCGAAAGAATATGAGGATCTTTATCAACTACTCTCCATAAGTTATAATCAATAGAATGCATATAAATTCTCATCCTAGTTTTTCGATATGTATAATTTGATCCATTAAAAAATGGAGGTCTATTTGAGGCTTGACCCTCAACTACACTAGTACCAATAGGGGCTGCCATAGATCTTTACTCAAAGCGGTAAAGCCTATAAACTAAGAACAGAGCTCTGATACCACTTATTGTCCAGTAAGTAACCCAAGAGGGGGGGTGAATTGGATCTCTAAAAAATAATTACTTGATGCAATGCAATAGTATGTAATCCAATCCAACAATCAATCAAGGTACTATGAATTCAAATGCAATGCTCTTAAGTAAATATGCAGCGAAAATAAAGAGCAATAAATATAAGAGAAATAAGAGGAGACAAGCAACCACAAAGATAAAGAAGTATAGTGGTTCGGTGCTATCTAATGCACCTACATCCACTCCCCAAGATCCCTTGGAAATTCACTATAATCTCAGCCGATTACAGTCGATTAGTTTTCAGGGCTCACTAATCAAAACTCGACTTATTTTTACAAGGCTCACAAGTCAAAACCTTCACTAGGTTTTACGGGCTAACCAAGAACCTAATTGGTTTTTCAAGGCTCATCAATAACCTCCCTTAGTTTTATAATAGGCTAACCAAGAACCCTTATAATAAATAATAGTTTGAAGTAAAGAGAATAAAAGCTTTCTTAAAAAATGCGGGTATCTCTTTGAAACTCGATATTATGATGCTTTCAACTTGATGAAGCCTCTTTGATTGCTCAAGAATAGTTGATCTTTAATGCTCTTGAAGTCACTTGAATGCTTGGAGGCTTGGCTTTTGGTTAAACTTCAATGAATAGGAGTGAATGCTCTCTTTTCTTCTTTCTTGGATATTTCTATTTCATTTCCATTAATAATATGTCTTTTGATTTGATTTGGAGCATATAAATACCTTTCCAAGGCCTCAAATCCGATTTTTAGCTATTAGACTCGAAAATCTAGCCGTTGGGGATGAAAAGAGACAAGTTCTGTATTTGAAAAACTAGCCATTATTGTTCCCAAAATTTCATGTGTCGACACTTCAGGCTATGAGTCGACACTTCAGGTCGACACTTTAACTTCTTGAGTCAACCCCCAATTCAAATATCTTCAATATGGCTTTCTAGAAATCTTAGATGTATCGATATTTCTTCAGGTGAGTCAACATTTCGCATCCATGTGTCGACACTTCTGCAGTTATTCATCTTCAACAAGTTATGTGACTTAAAAATCTCAGGCGATGAGATGATCCATGCGTCGATACTTTGAGTCGACACTTCAAGTTCATGTGTTGACACTTCAGCCGTGCCATCTAAAACTTTCTTTGCATACCGGCTTGAGTCGACACTTCACTGCCATGTGTCGATACTTGGTGCCATGTGTCGACACTTTGAGTCGACACCTCACTAAGATCTTCACAAAAATACTTGAACTTGTGCTAAACCAAATTTATATCTCACTTAAGTATCCATTCGAGCAAACTTTGACTGTCCAAGTCTTCTTTGAGCAGATCTTTCATCTAAACTTGGCTTCTTCAATCAAACAAACTTTTTCAAATTTATGAGCACCTTTTTCTATAAAAACATACTTCAAGAAAATCATTAGTACTCAACTTATACTTAACCATTTTGCTTATCATCAAAATCAATAACGGAGTCAACAGACTATAAGAAGATGATGGCAAAATATATAAATCTATGAGAAAAGTTTTCATGCCTAGAAGTTAGATTAGAAGATTGGCTTTCAATATGTGATCAGATAGAGGATGATGACTTTAAGATAGTAACTTATATATAATATTTACATACTTTTTATATTTTGTTTAATTTTTTGCTTATTATTGCATAAATGATCGCAAATAAATTCAAGTAATCATTCACAACTCCCATGCAGTCATACTTCAGGCTCTAGGACCTTTCTTAGTTGACTTGGAGAAATTATAATATAATATTTTTAGCACTTTTATGTTTTTGAAATATTTAATATACATTAAGGTTAATGAATTGTTTATTTTTTTTTATTTTAACTTTATAAGGAGAATCCAAGTTCAGTTGATCTCTTCAAGGATACACACATAAAAAAGATGGTCAAGAATTCATTAATGAAATTGCTCAATCAAAATTTGTAAATATAAATGTACTCTTCTTATATTTTTTATTTATAAAAAATTATCTTAAGGTCTAAAGTACTTTTGAAAACTTTACAAGATGAAATTATTGAATTAAGATAGCAACCTTTGGAGAAAAGTGTAGATCAAAGGTTAGAAAATCATATTTTGGTTAGTGTGCTTAGCAAGAAGTTGGAACGTTTAAGAGGGATGGGACATGGCATTAAAGTTAGAAGTGCAAGTTCAACCTACATATCAAGCTCGCATGATAATGAGCTCAGGGACCGACTTGCTGCTACTAAGTCTCAATTAGAAAGAGCCATTAAGAAGATTGCTAAAGCCAACGAGAAGATTGCTATATATGAAGAAAAAATGAAGGCATGAAAATCAGTTGAAGGAAGTACAATAATTCATGAGAGAGATGCAGCATAGTTGGGCTTAATAGTCTACTTTTATGATGGTAAAGTTACTTATTTACTATCTCTTAGTAATCTACTTTTTGACAGTAAAGTTATTTAGTTACTATCTCTTAGCTATGATAATTTAATTATTATAATTATTGATTGTTTGTGATTATCATTTGAAAATTGAAAGTTAATATGGCTGTTATGGTGGTGGTTGGATAATTAAGAAATGGTCATGGTGGTAGTGGTAGTGGTTATGGTAGTGGTGGTTGTCATTGTTGTATTTTTGAGTAGGAGATGTATTAGCAATGAATTCATATAAATTAACTTAAAATATCTTATATACATGTTTGAAGATTTTTTAATTTTGCATGCATTCTTATATTGTTCTAATTTTTGGGTTTATTTATTTTTCATATTGTAGGTTGTTGAGATGGAATTTGACTTGCATAGGAGCTTTGTAAAAGCTTCTTTTGTGGTTAAGAAGAAATTTGACTTGCATAAAAGTTTTATAGAAGCTTTATGATTTTTGTGGTTAAGAAATTGACTTACATGAGAGCTTTTAGGAAGCCTTATAGCTTTATGATTATTATAACTTTGTGGGTATTGTTTGAGACTTAACATTTTATTTGTGAACTTTCATTGTAAAGATGATGCACGAAGAAACATGTAGAAATCTTTATATTACTGTATGTTTGAAAGATATTCGAATTATCATGAATTGATTAATTAATTTAAATTTTAGTATATTGTGCTTGTTTATTTGAAAAAAAAAAGTAGGTTAATTTTTTTGTGACAACAAATTTTATCACTAATCAAATATTAACTTTTTAGGGCAATAAATTTTGTCACTAAAAATTATTTATTAATGATAGGTTAATTTTTTTTAACAATAAATTTTATCACTAATGATAGCTTAACAATTTTGTGACAATATATTTTGTCACTAAAAAAACTTTTTACCGGCATGTTAACTTTCTATGGCAATAAATTTTACCACTAAAAATTGTTTCTAAATTATAAATTAACATTTTGTGATAAAATATTATCATTAAAATTATTTTTTGGTGATAAAATATTATCATTAAAATTATTTTTTGGTGATAAAATATTTTATCATTTAAGATATAAAATATTTTTTTATTTAAGAATTTATTACGACAAAACATGTTATCCCAAAGTGAAATTTTTAGTGACAAAACATGTTGTCATAAAGCTCAATTTTCAGTAACAAAAAGTTTTTGTCACTTAATAATGTATATAAAATAAAATCTTATTTTTTTTAGTGACAAAGATAAGTTTTGTAATAATATTTTTTATCTTTTTGTGATAAAATATTTATCACTAGGTAGATTTTTGTTGTGACAAAATATTATTTTATTGCTCAAAATATATTTTTTGTAATAAAATAAGTTTTGTCATAAAAAAAATAATTATGATTAATTATTTGTAACAGGAATTTAGCAACAAGTCTATGATGAATTTTTTTTTTTTATCTTAAAAAGATTTTAGTGACAAATATGAACATTTTGTTATAAATTTTTTTTGTCATTTTTTTTTTTTTTAATGAAAATAGATTCCGGTGCCGGTCAACATCGTGGGCAAATGGCATCGGGGAGCGCAGCCAGGTAGTGCAAGTAGAGTTGGGTAGGTTGCCAAACAAAGGACGGAATACGTGGTGGAATGGGATGTCTCCAACCCCGTTTCCAATTGGACCGTTGAGAAAATTCGTTGGCATGCATGCCGTGGCATTTCCATGGTTCAAATCTTCAAATCCAACGGTATCCTCGCCTCCATATCTGGGAATAGGAAGAAAGTTGGCTCGTAGTTAAAAGGCTGATGATGGCCTGCTGCATGATCCCCACAGCCCAGGGCACGAATCATGAAAAATTCTGATATTTGGTACTTGTCCAGTGTTTCGACCAGTAGGTGTTGCCCTCTAACCGGCAACCAGACATTGTCACCGATTGATGCTGAATTTTTGTTGATCGGATGGAATGGTTCTTCCATCGGATCATCGACGATCAGTACTTGCAAAAAAAATTTCTGATCGGAGATTTTCCGGCGGGGGACAATCCGATGTCTAAGTCAGAAAGAGCCCAGGCAATAGCAGAATGAAGAGTTTTGAAAGCAATGAGGAAAAGAGAAATTCACAAATGCCAGGAGAAAGAGAGCAGAAGGATCCCCTGAGTGTCCCCTCTTACCAGTATTTATAGGCTCCAACGTAACTACTTACGGTTATGAAGATTGACAAACGCAACCACTTCATAACTGTAAGTAGTGGCTGTCGGAAAAGCCGTTACACTTGGGATTTGTTCAATCTGAGATTTCGGACCATGTGGGTGGTTGCAACGGCCCAAACATATTTTAACTGTTTGTCCAAGAAACCCACATGCTCCAGAATCTTCTTTCTTTAAGCATGGATCCGAAGTGAGCTTTACATTCTCTTTAGTAGCGCTCCTGAAGGGAATGTTAACTTCACACTCCGGATTCTTTTGGAAGTAACAAAAATAAATACTTACAGTCTCCGGATCATATTGAGGGAATAAAGCTGAAGATATTCGCCTGGGAGGTCAGGTCTTCGGACCAAGGTAATTGTACGAAGCCGAGGATAATGGAGTAAATAAACCTGGCTTAGAACCATAGATAAGGGTGTTAGGCTAAGTCTTCGGATCAAGGTAAGTGTACGAAGCCGAAGACCCATAGTTAATAATATCTTCCGGAACGAAAATAAGGCCATAAATATTAAGCATAGTCTTCGGACTGAGATAATAATACGAAGCCAAAGACCCAGAGTTAATAATATCCTTCGGGACAGATAAAGCCAAAGATATTAAGCATGGTCTTCAGACCAAAATAATAATATGAAGCCGAAGACCCTTTGCCAATTGATTTGACCAATAAACAAAATAAAAATTAAAACTAGTCCAGAAAGCAGTCCAATAATTAATATTATTGAAATAAAAATCACGATATCATAACAGCTATCCCCCACTCCCAAGTTCGAAATGATTAAGTTTCGAAGAATGGGAGTACTTTAAATTTGTCTTCTAGTGATAACTATCAGGTAATGATGGCACTGAGTCCTGACACGTCTTTCGTCATAACTGCCTGGTGGAGCGATAAAACGTGGCGAAGACACGTGTCATCCCACCACGGGCTGCCTCAAAAGAAACGCCTCGATTCCAGAAAAGTCTTGGAAAATTCTTGAGAAAGAGATTTTTATTTGACTGGAATCGGACACGTGGCAGTCATCCAGAGCATGATAGCTTTGTTGGCGTAATCTCAGCCAGTAACGGGGTTTCACATAGATCTCAACAACTTATCTCATTAATGAATTTTCTAGAATGCCGTACCCATGATCGAAACCGTCGATACGGCGCACGATCATTCAGATCTCCGAACCGCCTCGAAGATCCATTACCTTCACCTATAAAAGGGGAGGGAACTTGAGAGAAAAAATTTTCTTCGTGCCTATGCCCCCGGAATCCCAGTTTTCCTTGCAATCTGCTGTCTTCCTTAGCAGTCCGTCATCTTCCCCCGCGGTCCACCATTTTTATTTTTTCACAGGTTAGAGGTCCTTCTTCCCTCCTTCTACTTCCTTCTTCAAAATGTCAGAAACATCTAGGAACCTTTCTTTTAGTTCTAGTAGAGGCTCACCGGAAGGTGAAAGCAATAGGGAACTGCCGGAAAGGGAAACCGGCAGGAACTCACCAGAAGGTGGGGCTGGTAGGAATCCGTTAGGAGGTGAAACCAGTCGGAGAAAGGGTTCTGGTAGGAAAAGGAGCCCGGAACGATCACCGGATTCTGTTAGAAGTTCGTTTTCCCTTGCTAGAATAGAGGAAGTTAAGCAATGTTACCATATCCCACGGACTTTCTATATGATTCTTCCAAAACCCGAAGAAAGGGTAGATAAACCTCCAATGCACTCCATCACCATATATGAAGACCACTTCAAGACTGGTCTTCGGCTTCCACTTCACCCTTTTTTCACAAAAATTTTCAACCTCTATCAAATAGTCCCGGCTCAATTGACTCCCAATAGTTTTAGGAACATTTGTGGGTTCATAGTTCTTTGCAAACTTAGAAAAATAGAGCTGAAGACATCTCTGTTCACATCTTTATTTATGTTGAAAAGAGACTTTCACGGCAAAGGGTGGTGGATCATAGGTCCTCGGCCAAGCCGAAGACTACTAAAAGGGACTCCCAGTGCAATACATGGGTGGAAACCTTCCTTCTTTTTTGTATATTACCCCCATTAGGGATTCAATACCGAATGGAGAACTCCGCGTTTAGACGCAAACGCTGGTAAGAGAGTCTTGAAAGCCGATGCCAAAGACTTCGAGACCTTATCGGAGCCGGAAATCCCTTCTCTTAAAGAACTGCTGAAGGAAGAAAACCTTCATCGTGCCCATATCAGCGAAGTCCCGACATTAGGTATAGAATTAACGGTCTCTGGACCTTTCTTGCTTCCTTTCTCCATGTATATGTATATGACGGTATTCTTGTTCTTGATTGCAGGTAAGAAAATGAAGCCACAACTCGAAAAAGTTCGGCAGGCTTCCAGGAAGAGAGCAGTGGCTGCTCCTTCAACGACCAAAGTTAAAAAAAAGAAGGGCTGAGGAGGGTTCCAGCGCACCTCCGATGAGGCCCTCATCAGATGAAGATGTTCCTTCCGCTTCTCTAATTCCGCCTGACCCTGCTAGAAGTCCATCTTCGAGGACGCCCCCTCCGAGGAGTCCTCGATCGATGCCAACTACGGATCAGCGTGACGTGGCTTTCAATAAGGAATCTGTGATCGCCCCTCCGAAAGATAAAAGTCAGGAAAGGTCAAAGTACCGATCCGAAGAAGATCCTAGGTGGAACGCTACTTCGGAGGGGGATGTAATGTAGATTTTACTATCTTCTCGGACCAAGAGGGCTTGGAGAATCCCGAATTAGTAAGAGAACTGATGAAAGGCACTCTTCTTCTGAAAGACTGGGATAAAGTTAAGTCCCGGTGTATTGAACAGATTTATGATTCAGTGTTCTCATCTGCACTGAAGGTAAACATCTACTTGCCCTGTCAAACTTAGGTCTATAACTACTAAGTTTTCAGCTCGTTATTGCAGATGATGCACGATATCACTCATATGGAGGAAAGCAACTTCGACTTCAGAATAACTTATAGAAAAATGAAAGAAAAAGTAAAAACGGCCGAAGCCGAGAAGGCTATAGCTAAAGAGCAAAAGCACGCTATGGAAGAGAAGCTCGCCCAGAGTGATGCTTTGGTTCAGAATCTGAAAGCCGAAATAGAAAAAATCCGATCGGAGCATTCTGAACAAGAGGCGAGATCCAAGAAGAGGAAAGCCATGATTCGGTCCTTGGAAGCCTCACTTAAAGAAGCTAACGAACTTTTCGAAGAGGCTTCCAAAAGAAAAGAAGAGGCTATCGAAGAAATCCGATCTTTGAAAGATCAACTGGGGAAGGCAATAGAGAATTACGAAACGTCTCCAGCCTTTGAAGCCGAAATGATTAAAGCAAGGACTCATAGTTATCAAGGAGGCTTCAACGATGGAGTGGATGAGGTACAAAAACTCTACCCAGACTTGGATATTTCAAGTATTTAACTGTTTGATCTTGAAAGTTCAACTGTGCCTGAACCCCAAAATGACTCTGAAGCACCAACAACGACCGAAGAGGTGGCGGGTCCTATTGATCTTACCGATGAGGCTCCAATAGAAGACTTGTAACTTTTCTTTTTCTCCTCTTTTTGGGATGTAAGAAAATTGTCATCAATGAAAAACTCCTTTTGGAATTTCCAATTGATTATGGCTGGATAGAAATTTTTTAAGTGTGAAGTTTTTGGATAATTAAGAATTCTGTGGTACATAATACCTAGTCTTCGGACCTGGGAAATATAATTTCTTTGGATTTGGGACAAAAGAATACTAGATAATAACCAAGTCTTCATATTCAAATTTTTACTAAGTCTACAGACTTAGGATAAAGAATACCATATAAGAATCAAGTCTTCGGACTTAGGATAAAAGAAATTCAGATATAAATCAAGTTTTCGGACTTGATAATATACTAAATCTTCGAACTTTGGATAAAAGAATTCTAGATAATAATCAAGTTTTTGGACTTGAAAATATACTAAGTCTTCGGACTTAGGAAAAAAGAATTCCAGATAATAATCAAGTCTTTGGACTTGAAAATATACTAAGTCTTCGGACTTAGGATAAAAGAATACCAGATAATAATCAATGCTCTTGGATTCGAACTTACACTAAGTCTTTGAACTTAGGATAAAAGAATTCCAGATAAAGATCAAGTTTTCGGACTTGAAAATACACTAAGTCTTTGGACTTAGAATAAAAGAATACCTTGAGTTATTTGAGAATTAAGATAGGCTGATCGGGCCTACCTCAGCATTTCGTGAGGTAGATCCGGAGATCATCCTCATGTCTTTTTGCATTGGGACTAAGACAGGCTAATCATGCCCACCTCGGCACTTCGTGAGGTAGATCCGGAGATCATCCTCATGCCTTTTTGATTAAGATGGACTATTTTGAGCCCAACTCGGCACTTTGTGAAGCAGATCCGAAGATCATCCTCATGCCTTTTTTTTAAGATGGACTGTTTTGAGCCCAACTCGGTACTTTGTGAGATAGATTCGGAGATCATCCTCATGCCTTTAAGAGAAATAAAATAGGTTAGGTATGCTTACCTCGGCATTTCATATAGTAGACCACAGAGATCATTATAATGCCTTTAAGAAATAGAATGAAGATAGGCAAATTAAATATGTATTGACAACTTAGAATGAAACTTTTATTGATAATATTTATGGAGGTTTCGTAAATTCCATGGTCGAGGTAATAGAATACCTTCCAAAGTTTCCAACCGATAAGTTTCGGGTCGAAGAACCTCTTTGATCTGGTATGGCCCTTCCCATGTAGGAGAAAGTTTACCTTGCTCAGTTGGTTTGGATACTTCTGATCTCCGCAAAACTAAATCTTCAGGAAGAAAGGTCCGTTCTTTTACGTGAGAGTTGTAATATCTCGCCATTTTCTGTTGATATGCAACCATTCTCAACTATGCCTGAAGTCGTGTGCCTTGCAGTAAATCCAGGTCAACTCTTCGGCGTTCAGAATTTTCAGGTTCCTCATAATGATCAATCCGAAGAGAGTGCAAAGAGACTTCTATAGGAAGGATTGCTTCAGTACCATAAGAAAGATGAAATGAAGATTTACCAGTGGCTGTTCTGGGAGTAGTTCGATATGCCCAAAGATCTGAGTTTAACTCATCGATCCATGAACCCTTAGCATCATTTAATTGGGTTTTAAGGCCATGAAGAATAGTCATGTTTGTCACTTCAGCTTCTCCATTACACTGAGGATGTGCTACTGAAGTAAGCTTGTGAAGAATGTGATATTGAGTGCAGAAGCTCTTGAATCTCGGATTGTCAAACTGTCTTCCGTTGTCAGTTATTATAGAATAGGGAATCCCGAAATGGAAGATGATGAAATTCCTCACAAAAATTTCAACTTTTGCTTCAGTAATTTGTGCCAATGCTTCAGCCTCAACCCATTTTGTAAAGTAATCAATAGCCACTATAAGGAACTTTGTTGCCTAGAAGCCAGAGGAAATGGACCAAGAATGTCCATTCCCCATTATGCAAAAGGACAGGGCACTATTAACGGAGTTAATTGATTAGCAGGCCATCTTTGTACATTGGCATATCTCTGACAATGATCACATCTTCGAACAAATTTCGCAGAATCTTTCTCGATAGTTGGCCAATAGTAACCTTGATGGATTATTTTATATGCCAAAGATCTGCCCCCCAAATGATCTCCACATATTCCTTCATGCACTTCTCTGAGTGCGTAATCTGCATCGGATGGACCTAAACATTTTAACAAAGGTTGTGTGAAAGACCTCTTATACAATGCTTCATCCAATATGACATATTGAGAGGCCATCCACCGAAGCCGTTTAGCTTCCAATTTGTCTTTGGGCAAGATGCCGTCTTTTAAGAACTTGATAATCGGATCCATCCATGAAGGTTCCTGTTCAACCTGACAAATTTTAGCTGGGGATTCTGATATGTTGGGGTCTTCAAGATATTCCACATATGTCCTTCCAAGAGAATCTGGAGCAGTGGTTGCGAGTCTTGAAAGAGCATCTGCCCGAGAATTCTCCGTTCTTAGCACATGAACAATCTCAAAATATTCCAACCCAGATGCCAGGCTTCAGACCTTTTCTAGGTACTGGATCATATTTGGATTTCGAGCTTCGAAATCACCTTTCATTTGATTCACCACCAGCTGTGAATCGAAAAAAACTTTGACCCTTTTTATCTCCAACTTCTGGGAGATTCTAAGTCCAGCAATGAGTACTTCATACTCTGCCTGATTATTTGATATTTGAAAAGAAAACCGAAGAGCATATTCAATAACCTGCCCATTTGGTCCAGCAAGAATTAAACCTGCCCCACAACCATTGGCATTCAAAGCACCATCAACATGCAACATCCAAATAAACTCCGGATTATCTTCGATTCTTTCCTCTTTAGCTCTTGGTTGGTCCTCTTCGGATCCCCATGTACACTCAGCTATAAAATCAGCCAAAATTTGTGCCTTCATTGATGATCTGGGCTGATATTCAATATCGAATTCTCCTAATTTAACAGCCCACTTAGCTATTCTTCCTGAAGTATCGGGACAACGAAGTATGGCCTTTAAGGGTTGATCTGTTAGAAGTTAGAACCACAATAGGATGGACTTGGAAATAAGGCCGAAGATGCTTCGCTGCAACCACTAGAGAAAAGATAATCTTTTGTACTCTGGGATATCGGACTTCAGCTTCATGCAACACTTTGCTAGTATAATAAATCGGTTTCTATGAATGATTGGCATCTCTTCGTACCAGAACTGAACTGATCGCTTCATCCGTGGCTGACAGATATAGATAAAGCGTTTCTCCTTCACAGGATTTTGAGAGCAAAGGGGGATTCTCCAAATACTCTTTCAACTTGTCGAAGGCAAGTTTGCAATCTTCTGTCCATTCAAAATTTTGAGTTTGACGAAGGACCTTGAAGAAGGGTAAACACCTTTCCACTGAACAGGAGATAAACCGGCTTAAAAAAGCAACTCTCCCCGTTAACCTCTGAACTTCCTTTTGCAAGTGGGATGCCTCATTGTCCGAAGTGCCTGGATTTTCTCTGGGTTGACTTCAATACCTCGCCTGGTAACCAAGTACCCCAGGAACTTCCCAGAGGTTACACCAAAAACACATTTGGTGGGATTTAACCTTATTTGGTGACGCCTGAGAGCATCAAAAGACTCCTTTAGATCTGAGATGTGATCAAACTTATGAAGACTTTTCACAATCATATCATCAACATAAGCTTCTATATTTCTCCCAATTTGGTTTTTGAAGACTTTGTTGATGAGTCTTTGAAAAGTTACCCCAGCATTCTTTAACCCAAACGGCATCACCTTGTAATAGTAGAGTCCTTTCTCTGTAATAAAAGCAGTCTTCTCTTCATCTTCAGGATCCATTCGTATCTGATTATAGCTTGAGAAGGCATCCATAAAACTCAACATTTGATGACCAGCCGTAGCATTAACCAACTGATCGATCTTCGGCAAAGGGAAACTATCCTTTGGGCATGCTTTGTTGAGATCCGTATAGTCTATACAAATCCTCCACTTGCCATTTGATTTTTTTACCATGACCACATTTGCTAGCCAATTTGGATACTGGACTTTTCTTATAAAGCTTGCTTCAAGGAGTTTATTAACTTCTTCATCAATTGCCTTCTGCCTTTCTGGAGCAAAATTCCTCTTCTTCTGTCGTACCGGCTTATGATTAAGAGATACTTCCAAGCGATGAGTAATCACTTTAGGCGAAATTCCAGGCATGTCTAAAGCTATCCAAGCAAAAATATCAGCATTATCTCAAAGAAAGGAAATTAGTTTTACCTTTGACTCCTTATAGAGTAAACTGCCAATTTGCAGAAGCTTAGTTGGCTCATCTTCGGATAGTGGTATAAAAAGTATCTTTTCCACTGGTTCTCCAGAGTCTTCGGATTCATCTCTTGGATTCAGTTGGTCAAGTGCCAAAGGTTTGGATGTTTATTTGTTTTGAATCATGAGACACTGATGAGCGATCCTTTGGTCTCCTCTTACTTCTCCTATGCCAGTCCTGGTAGGAAACCAAACCAATAGATGGTATGTTGAGACTATGGCTCTGAATTTATTCAATGCCGGATGCCCCGATATTGTATTATAAGCTGAAGAAGTTCTGGCCACAATAAAATTGATCGAAAGGGTCTTTTGAAATGGTTCGAACCCAAAAGTTATGGGCAAGACCATTTCACCCTCAACTCCAACTTGATTTCCACCAAAACTAGTTATTGGAATAAGGGATCTTCGCAATTCATGTCCAGACAATCTCATCCGAAGAAAAGTATCATTCAGCAATACATCAACTAAGCTTCCATTATCAATCAATATTCTTTTTACATCAAATTTGGCAATTACTGCCCAGACCACTATAGGGTCATCATGTGGAAGTTGTACATCCTGAATATCCTCATCGGTAAAAGTGATAGAACTTTTTCCTTTAAACCTCTTCGGGACATTTTCTTCAGCTGCTATGTCCCATGCCGATGATCGATAAAGCATCCCAACATCTCCACCGATTGGTTTCTGGTGAGGCAAATCAGCTTCTTCGGATATTCTTGGAAGGGCAGTTGCTTCGGCTTGAGACTCTGGGCGATTGACATGCTTTCCCATATATCCTCTTTTTATCAAATCCTCGATAGCATCCCGAAGCTAAAAACATTCTTTAGTGTTATGGCCATGATCTCGATGATATTCGCAGTATTTGATTTTGTCCTTTGCTTTTGTCGGTGTCTTCAGGGGACGTGGCCTTTGGAAATATTTTTCTTTTTCAATTTTCAACAGAATCTTCTTCCTAAGCAAGTTAAGGGGTGTGTAGGCGTCGAATCGGTTGTTCTGTTGTCTGGACCTGGAGCTACGCCTAGAAACCAAAGCATTGTTAGAAGATGGTGCATTCGGTTCTCTAATACTTTTCTTCTTAGGAGGGAATCTCCCCTCCGCTAGTCTTCGGCTAGCCGCTTGCTCCTCAGCGGCAGCATACTTCTGAGCCCTTGCCAACAGCTCGGCATAGCTCGTTAGGAATCGTTTGTCCAGGAAAAAAGTGAACCTGGACGATTTTAAGCCTTTCTTCAAGGCAGACATAGCCACATGTTCATTCAAATTTGGAATTTCTAGAGTGGCCGAATTGAAATTGTGGACAAATCCTTTCAAACTTTCTCCTTGTTGCTGGAGAAGAAACAAACTGTTATTGTTGCGCTGCATCTTTTGGCACGTCCTGAAATGCAAAACAAATTGCCGCTCTAACTCAGCAAAGGAATGAATTGAGTTCGGAGGCAAGCTCGAATACCATATTCGAGCAGATTTCTTCAAAGTGGCAGGAAAAGCAATGCAGTAGAGAGCGTCAGTTGCTCCTTGCACCATCATATGTGCTTTATAACTCCCCAGATGGTCGAGAGGGTCTGAAGTCCCATCGTAGGCCTCTAATTGTGGGATCTTGAAATGCCTAGGGATAACTTCATCCATAATCTTATCAGAAAAAAAGGGGCTGAGAGTTGAAGGTTACAACCTCATCATTTATTCTCAGTTCTGCAATTCTTGCTATCTGTGCTTGCATAGCCTTAAATCTCTCCTGCACCTCATGATTGATCTCCTTCTGCCTTGAACTTTCTGGCATATAGCTTCTAGAAGAAACAGAGGGAGATCGCCGGACCCTCTTCTTTTCAGCATGATCCTCCGCTTGTCGATATGGTGGAGAAGTGTAGCGGCCACGAGATGACCAGATCTGTGAGAAGCTGGGGGTGATCTCTCGGTGTTGACCCCCTTCCCTCTCAGGTGGACAGTCAGATCGTGGAACAGAGGGAGGGCATTGTTTTTGAGCTGCAGCTTCATGTAAGTGTTGCACCAACGCCGTCAAGGTCTCTACCTTGTTCACCAGATTTTCGAATTGCTACTTCTCCACCATTATCATAGGAGGCTGTGATCCTTGAACCGACGGGAGGATGCTGATCGGAGGTCTGTTTGATGGAGGAGCCTGTTATTTCTGACTCGTAGAAGCATTCTTGTTTTTTCCTTTCACCATTCTTGCTTAACAGAAACTTTCCTTCAAAACAGAGGAATCAAACTTTTTCCCCCTACTTGGCGTGCCAATCTGTTGATGCTGAACCTTTGTTGATCGGATGGAGTGGTTCTTCCGCCGGATCGTCGTCGATCGGTACCTACAAAAGAAGTCCCTGACCGGAGATTTTTCGGTGGGGGACACTCCGATGCCTAAGTCAGAAAGAGCCCAGGCAATAGCAGAATGGAGAGTTTTGAAAGCAAGGAGGAAAAGAGAAATTTGCAAATGCCAGGATAAAGAGAGCAGAAGGATCCCCCTGAGTGTCACCTCTTACCAGTATTTATAGGCTCCAACGTAACTACTTACGGTTATGGAGGTTGACGAACACAACCACTTCATAACTATAAATAGTGGCTATCGGAAAAGCCGTTACACTCGGAGTTTGTTCAATCTGAGGTTTCGGACCATGTAGGTGGTTGCAACAGCCCAAACAGATTTTAACTGTTTGTCCAAGAAATCCACATGCTCCAGAATCTTCTTTTTTTAAGCATGGATCCGAAGTGAGCTTTACATTCTCTTTAATAGCGTTCCTGAAAGAAATGCTAGCTTCACACTCCGGATTTTTTTGGAAGTAACAAAAATAAATACTTACAGTCTCCGGATCATATTGAGGGAATAAAGCCGAAAATATTCGCCTGGTAGGTCAGATCTTTGGACCAAGGTAATTGTACGAAGTCGAGGACAATGGAGTAAATAAACCTGACTTAGAACCATAGATAAGGGTATTAGGCTAAGTCTTCGGATCAAGGTGGGTGTACGAAGCCGAAGACCTATAGTTAATAATATCTTCCGGAACGGAAATAAGGCCATAAATATTAAGCATGATCTTCGGACTGAGATAATAATACGAAGCCGAAGATCCAGATTTAATAATATCCTTCGGGACAGATAAAGCCAAAGATATTAAGCATGGTCTTCAGACCAAAATAATAATACGAAGCCGAAGATCCTTTGCCAACTGATTTGACCAATAAACCAAAATAAAAATTAAAACTGGTCCAGAAAGCGGTCCAATAATTAATATTGTTGAAATAAAAACTGGAATATCGTAACATCACCTTTTACACAAGCTTAAATCCCTGACTGATTTTGGAGACCTTACCACTTTTTTTTTTTAGTAACTAAAATTTTTAAAAACTTGAGGTTTCATAGCTTTTAGTAAGTAATTTTTTGTTGGCAGCAGAGGTTTAAAATAGGGAGGAAAAAAAAAAAAAAAAAAAAAAAAAAAAAAAAAAAAAAAAAAAAAAAAAAAAAAAAAAAGCGAAGATGTTTAGGAGGATTAATCATGAATTTCAAAATTTCTGGTACGGTAGAATTTTCTGATACCATGATTTTACTGAGTTTCAAGTTCTGGCGGCACAACTAAACAGTAAGTTACATGCAATCATCACTTACAAATTCAAAGTTTTCTTGAAAAAAAACTAAATGTTCAAAAAAAACACGCAACGTTGTGAAATTACAAAATATAATGACATCCCATGGTCACAAAATGCACCGAAAAGTGTCGCAAATGATAACTACACTTACCATCATATGATGCACTGATAAAGGATCTTATGGTATATAGCCCATCAATTTATAATCATCTTTAATGTGCCCCCAAATATGATATCTCGTGCTTGTTGCGTACCACATCAAGCAACAACTAATCCAGAGCTATCTCTTTCTTTCTCAGTAGGTTTAACTTAAAGTTAGAAATAGTTTTAGACTTGCTATAAGAAAATAGATCTTTACCGGCATGGAAAAGTATCATTAAAAATTTAATAAAAAAATATTGCTGATATCTTCAGCATCACTTTTATCATATGTCAACTTAATCCCGTCACTGATTAATCAGCACTCTTAACAGCTCCATAATTCTCAATTTTCACTATATCTTTATCTTTGTTTCTAATTTACTAAATGTACATTCCACCTGAGTTCTACTTAACCTAAAAATTTTAAATTCTAAGCACTCCATGATTTAAAATTAGAATTAATCCTAACCATTCTTTCATCCATAATTTAAAATTAGGATTGATTTTTAGAATTAATCCTAAAATTTTTTAATTCTAAGCACCCCTCCATAATTTAAAATTAGAATTAATTCCAAGCACTCCTCCATAATTTAAATTAGAATTAATCCTAATCTTTCTTTCATCTGCTAAGATTATAACATCTATAGATATCTTGCATCCAGCAATATCATCTTGAATATACCGCATAAGATCATCTATAATTAAAGCAAAAAGTTATGGACTTAAAGCAAATTGTTAGTATGGACATATTGTAATTAGAATCTCAATAATATTACCACCAGTAACTCTTACATTAGTAACCGCTCCATTATACATATTCTTAATTATATCAATATATTTAACAAAAATGCATTTCTTTTCTAACACCCTTATAAAACTTCTATAGATACTCTATTATATGTTTTTTAAAAATCAATAAAAACTATACAAAGATATTCTCTCCTTTCTTTGTACTTCTCCATTAACCCCTGTTATACCCAATCAACTTTTCTCTGAACCGGACCGGAGCCAATATTTTTTTTCGACTGGGACAGAGCAGAGGTTCAATCGATCCTCTTCATTAGATGTCCGAAGATCGTCTTTCATTTCAGAGGTCCAAAGACCCTCTTTCATTCCAAAGGTCCGAAGACCATCTTTTTCAGCGAAGGTCCGAAGACCTTCTACTTTATCAGAGGTCCGAAGACCCTCTTCTTCAGCGGAGGTCCAAAGACCTTCCACTTCATCAGAGGTCCAAAGACCCTCTTCTTCAGCGGAGGTCCTAAGATCGAAGACCCTCTTCTTCAGCAAAGGTCAGAAGACCTTCCACTTCATCAGAGGTCCGAAGACTCTTTCATTTCAGAGGTCCGAAAACTCTCTTTCATTCAAGAGGTCCGAAGACCCTCTTCTTCAGCGGAGGTCCGAAGACCTTCCACTCCATCAGAGGTCTAGCCAATTGACTCCATCAAAAAGTCCAAACGACCCATACTAATCAGAAGGCTCCAAAAGCCCATTTCTAGCTAGTACCAGAATTCTGTTATAACAAAATTCTGCCATATCAGCGCCTCTACTCCACTACTCCCACGATGCCACCCTATCTTGGTGCCACGTGGCCACTTCCGGATCTTCTAGGGACAGATCAATCATTCCTGGCTACACCCCTAACAAATTCTGGCACGTTCTGCACCTATATAAGATAAACCGGGGGACTCAGGGTGGTAAGCACAGGGACTCTTTCCCTCTCCACGAGCTCATCTTCTACTGAGATTCCTTCATTCTGTTGCCATCAAGCTCCCACAAACTTAAGCATCGGAGTGTCCCCCACCGGAACACCACTGGCCCTTGGGAACCTTTTTGTAGGAACCGGGAGAGGAGCGCTCCAGCCACAGCCAACCAAGCCCGGTCCAGGAAAAGTTACAGCAACAGATTGGTGCTAGAGGAAGGGGTGAACCTTCGTTCCTATCTTCCCTTCTTTAAAAGAAGGTATCCATCCGCAGGATAGAGCAATGGCAAAGGGAAAAGCCCAGAACACCTCCGCCTGAAGAGGTCGCTCTCTCAGGTGGATGCTTACACCATCGATCCTTTGGACCATCTGGGTACTTACAAGGCCCATATGAGGGTGCAAGGTGCCTCCGATGCCCTCCACTGCATCGCCTTCCCTGCAAAGAAGGTAGCTTGAAGGTGGTTCTTCTGCGAGGATCCAACTGATCCATCTTCAGCAAGGATCCTTCTTCAGCAAGGATCCGACTGACTCATCTTTAGCAAGGATCCTACTGACCCATCTGCATCAAGGGTCCGACCAACCCATCTGCATCAAGGGTCCAACCAACCCATCTTCATCACACTACATCGCCTTCCCTGAAAAAAGGCAACTCGGATGTGGTTTTCCACCATCCGACCAGGTACGATTCACTCCTTTCCCCCAGTTGAAAAAAAAATTTTTTGTCCCATTTCAAGACTTGCAGCCGGATGCTGAAGAACTTGGACTGCCTCTTCCTCGTGCATCAAGGATCCGACTGGCTCATCTTCAGCAAGGATCCTACTTCAACAAGGATCCTACTAATCCATCTTCAGTAAGGATCCGACTGACTCATCTTCAGCAAGGATCCGACTGACTCATCTTCAGCAAGGATCCTACTTCAGCAAGGATCCTATTGATCCGATTAGCAAGGATCCGATTGATCTATCTTCAGCAAGGGTCCAACCGACCCATCTTTATTATGGCTCTAGGGCAACCCACTTCCAAAAAGTCCGACTTTGATCGGCAAAGGCTCTAGGGCAGCCCACTTCCAAAAAATCTGACTCCGGTCGGCAAAGGATTTAGGGCAGCCCACTCCCGAAAAGTTCGACTCCGATCGGTAAAGGCTCTAGGGTAGCCCACTCTCGAAAAGTACGATTCTGATCAGAAAAGGCTCTAGGGTAGCCCACTTCCAAAATGTCCGACTCCAGTCAGCAAAGGCTCTAGGGCAGCCCATTTTCGAAAAGTCCGACTTCAGTCGGCAAAGGCTCTAGGGCAGCCCCCTTTCGAAAGACCGACTTCGATCGGCAAAGGCTCTAGGGCAGCCCACTTCTAAAAAGTTCGACCCCAGTCAGCAAAGGCTCTAGGGTAGCCCACTCCAAGGTCCAATCGAAATTTCAGTAGAGGTCCAAAGACCCACAATAAAGGTCCGAAGACCCTCCGCTTCAGTAGAGGTCCGAACGACCCGCTTCAGCGAAGGTCCAAAGAAGGACCCACCTTCAAAAATGGTCCGAAGACCCTCCGCTTCAGTAGAGGTCCGAATGACCTGCTTCAGCAAGGGTCCGATCAAAGCTTCAGTAAAGTTCTGAAGAGCCTCCACTTCAGCAGAGGTCCGAACGATCCATTTTAGCAAAGGTCCGACCGAAGCTTCAACAAAGGTCCGAAGACCCTCCGCTTCAGCAAGGGTCCGACCAACGCTTCGGCAAAGGTCCGAAGACCCACCTTCAATAAAGATTCAGACCCTCTACTTCAGCAGAGGTCCGAACGACCTGCTTCAGCAGAGGTCCGAACGACCTGCTTCAGCAGAGGTCTGATCGACCCGCTTCAGCGGAGGTCCAAAGACCCTCTTCTTTAGCGGAGGTCCGAAGATCCTCCACTTTATCAGAGCTCCGATATACCTGCTTCAGCAGAGGTTCAATCGACCAACTTCAGCAGAGGTCCGAACGACCCGCTTCAGCAAGGGTCCAAATTAAGCTTCAGCAAGGGTCCGACCGAAGCTTCAACAAAGGTCCGAAGATCCTTTGCTTCAGCAAGGGTCCAACCGACACTTCGGCAAAGGTCCGAAGACCCATCTTCAGCAAGAGTTCAGACCCTCTACTTCAACAAAGGTCCGAAGACCCTTTGCTTCAGCAAGGGTCCAACCGACGCTTCGGCAAAGATCCGAAGACCCATCTTTAGCAAGAGTTCAGACCCTCTACTTCAGCAGAGGTCTGAATGACACACTTTAGTGAAGGTCCAAAGAAGGACCCACATTCAACAAAGGTTGGAAGACTCTCCACTCCACCAAAGGTCTGACCGACCCACTCTAGCAGAGGTCTGAATGACCCGCTATAGTAGAGGTCCATCCAACCCACTTCTTCAGAGGTCCGATCGGCCAGCTTCAGTAGAGGTCCGAATGACCCGCTTCAGTAGAGGTCCGATCGACTCGCTTCAGCGGAGATCCAAAGACCCTCTTCTTCAGCGGAGGTTCAAAGATCCTCCACTTCATCAGAGCTCCAATTGACCTGCTTCATCAGAGGTCCGATCGACCAGCTTCAGCAGAGGTCCGACCGATCCACTCCAGCAGAGGTCTGAACGATCCGCTGTAGAAGAGGTCCATCCAACCCACTTCTTCAAAGGTCCAAAGACCCACTTCAGCGGAGGTCCAAAAACCCTCTTCTTCAGTGGAGATCCGAAGACCCTCTACTTTATTAGAGGTCCGACTGAGTGACTCCATCAGAGATCCAACCGACTGACTTCTTCAGAGGTTCAATCACCTCATCAGAGGTCTGAAGACCCTCTGCTTCAACAGAGGTCCGAATGACCCGCATCAGCCAAGGTTCAAAGGAAGACCCACTTTCTGCAAGGGTTCGACCGACGCTTCAGCAAAGGTCCGAACAACTCCAAGTGATGCTCTTGTCCTTCGAGGTTACAGGTCCCCTCGAGGACCAAGAGCAAGGGGGCAACTGTTATACCCAATCAACTTTTCTCTGAACTAGACCGGAGCCAATATTTTTTTCTTGGCTGGGACAGAACAGAGGTTCAATCGATCCTCTTCATCAGAGGTCTGAAGACCCTCTTTCATTTCAGAGGTACAAAGGCCTCCTTCATTCCAGAGGTTCGAAGATGCTCTTCTTCAGCAGAGGTCCGAAGACCTTCCACTTCATCAGAGGTCCGAAGACCCTCTTCTTCAGTGGAGGTCCAAAGATCCTCCACTTCATAAGAGGTCCAAAGATCCTCTTTCATTCCAGAGGTCCAAAGACCCTCTTCTTTAGTAGAGGTCCGAAGAACTTCCACTTCATCAGAGGTTCGAAGACTCTTCTTCAGCGGAGGTCCAAAGATCCTCCCCTTCATCAGAGGTCCGAAACCCTCTTCAGAGGTCCGAAGACTCTTCTTCAGCGGAGGTCCAAAGATCCTCCCCTTCATCAGAGGTCCGAAGACCCTCTTCAGAGATCCGAAGACTCTTCTTAGTGGAGGACCAAAGATCCTCCACTTCATCAGAAGTCCGAAGACCCTCTTCAGAGGTCCGAAGACTCTTCTTCAACGGAGGACCAAAGATCCTCCAGTTCATCAGAAGTCTGAAGACCCTCTTTAGAGACCCGAAGACTCTTTCATTTCAGAAGTCTGAAGACCCTCTTCAAAGGTCCGAAGACTCTTCATCAGCGGAGGTCCAAAGATCCTCCCCTTCACCAAAGGTTCAAAGACCTTCTTCTTCAACGGAGGTCTGAAGACCTTCCACTTTATCAGAGATCCGAAGACCCTCTTCTTTAGCGGAGGTTCGAAGACCTTCCACTTCATCAGAGGTCCGAAGACCCTCTTCTTCAGTGGAGGTCCGAAGACCAAAGACCCTCTTCTTCAGCAAAGGTCCGAAGACCTTCCACTTCATCAGAGGTCCGAGGACTCTTTCATTTTAGAGATCCGAAGACTCTCTTTCATTCCAAAGATCTGAAAATCCTTTTTTTCAGCAGAGGTCCAAAGACCTTCCACTCCATCAGAGGTCTAGCCGATTGACTCCATCAAAAAGTTTAAATGATCTATACTAATCAGAAGGCTCCAGAAGTCCTTTTCTAGCTGGTACCAGAATTCTGTTACAATAGAATTCTGTCATATCAGCATCTTTACTCCACTACTCTCACGATGCCGTCCCATCCTGGCGCCACGTGGCCACTATCTGAATCTTCTAGGGGCAGATCAATCATTCCTGGCTACACCCCTAACAGATTCTGGCACGTTCCGCACCTATATAAGATAAATTGGGGGACTCATAGCGGTAATCACAGGGACTCTTTCCCTCTCTACGAGCTCATCTTCTATTGAGATTCCTCCATTCTGTTTCCCTCAAGCTCCCGCTAGCTTAAGCATTGGAGTGTCCCCCGCCGGAACACCACCGGCCCTTGGGGACTTTTTTGTAGAAACCGGGAGAGGAGCGCTCCAACCACAGCCAACCAAGCCCGGTCCGGGAGAAGTTACAGCAACAACCCCCAAACAAGAAAAATAGCTTATATTTTTTACCTTCCCAAAATCAAACCAAATTTGTTCTCTGGTATTTTTGTGTCATTCCTTAATATGTGCTCAATTACCCTCTGCTAAAACTTTAGAGTCTCTCATAAGTTTGATGCCATGGTAGTTGGAATGATTTTGAAGATTACTAAATATAGAATACTCTTCATCCATTAATTAAGCATCTTCTTAATCTTTAAAATATTATTAAATGGTTGTTTGAATGAATGGCTAGAAAATCTCATAGGTTAGTGGTTTGGGCTAGCAAAATCAGTTAAATAATTGACTTACAAGCTAGGCTAGGCCAATATTTATAAAAAAATTCTTTGTACACCACCCTTGATAGAGAAAAAATGCATCAGTCCACCTATTTGGACTACATAGCCCCAGCTTTCCAACTTATATTTAATTCCTACAACTATATTTTTTATTTGGAATTTTGAATAATAAAAATGTCCTTCCCTTTTGAAAAAATTGTAATATCCCGTGACCATATTATGACATCTTATAGATAAATCATACGTGAAGTTATAATAATCAATAGAAAGTCATAAAGTAAGAAGGGTATTTTTGTTATTTAAGATTTTAAAAATTTTTAATAACAAAAATACATTTTCCTCATGACTTTTGAAAGAAAAATTATGACATTCTATCATAATTTAGAAGGGGAGGAGCATATTCATTATTTAAAATTTTAAATAAAAAGCAAAGCCATAAGCATTAAATGTATATTGGAAAGCAGGGACTTGTATGATCCAATCAAGTGAAGCAATGCTTGTTTTGCTCCACCGAGGGTAGTGTACAAAAAATTCTCATGTTTACTATCCCGTGACCATATTATGACATCTTATAGATAAATCATACGTGAAGTTATAATAATCAATAGAAAGTCATAAAGTAAGAAGGGGTATTTTTGTTATTTAAGATTTTAAAAATTTTTAATAACAAAAATACATTTTCCTCATGACTTTTGAAAGAAAAATTATGACATTCTATCATAATTTAGAAGGGGAGGAGCATATTCATTATTTAAAATTTTAAATAAAAAGCAAAGCCATAAGCATTAAATGTATATTGGAAAGCAGGGACTTGTATGATCCAATCAAGTGAAGCAATGCTTGTTTTGCTCCACCGAGGGTAGTGTACAAAAAATTTCTCATGTTTACTATCTTGGATTGGTTTTGGAATGAGTTAGTCTAAATTCCATTTGTTGGTGTCGAACCTTCGCAGACCTGACGGAGCTACTGGATCACCGGCTCGCCTCGAGAGTCCTGCAAAACAGACGCCCTGACCGGATTTTCTCCGGTGGGGGACACTCCGTGCCTAAGTTAGTGAAGGCTCAAGCAACAGAATGAAGAGTTCTCAGAAAGAGAGTGTATGAAAGAAACTCAGAGAGTTTGGCTTTTGCTTGGCTTATTTGCCTTTTGAGTGTCCCCTCTTACCAGTATTTATAATGGGAGATGTGCCAAGAACTCAGTTAGGCCCACTCGCCTCTGGTTAAGTGGGGTTGGTTAGCTTAACCCCTTCAAAACCTAAGCAATTGATGTCTGATTCTGGCCACCTTGATGTTTTTAATGCTGGAGTTAGTGGCCACGTGGCTGATCCTGGCCATCTCGATGTTGTTGGAGCTAGTGGCTACGTGGTTGGTTGCAACAACCATATCCACGTCTGGAGATTGGAGATCAACAGAAGATTCGCTTTAGGGTTACCCCTTCGAAAGGGTCCGAGGCTGAATCGGCTGACTGCCTTAACCTATCCTCTTCAGGGTAGGCTGAAGACACCGCAGCCATTCGCATCAGAATGGCCTTCTTTGAAGTGGACTGGAGTTCTTCTTCGAAGTAAGTTAGATAATGAAGTGGCCATTTTCTTCGGACCAGTCTTCTTCGGAATAGTCCGAAGAAGACCGACCCACATGACACAGCCTGAATTAAGGATATGCTTTGGCACCGCTCTCTTTGGTGTCGGTCGAAGACTAACCCAGTGAGGAGACCAGAACGATGATGTTAAGTTGTTGCTTCTTCCGCCTGTGGAGTCACCTTTGAGCCTTCTGGCATCTTCGGGCCTCCCAATCTAGGCGAGCGATCTAGTAGGGGTTCAAATGTACCCCTGAACTATCAATTGGTCTTTACTGAACCGGTTATCCCAACAGTTGCCCCCCACTCCTAGTTTTCAAAATAATAATTTGTTTTGGAAAGTGGGAGTACTCATGAGTTGTCGTTTACCGACAAAAAAAGCATGACCAATAATGGCGAATCCTCGATTCAGTCATTTGTGATGATTGCCACCTGATTCGAGAGTCGTGCGGGGGGATAGTTGTCGCTCATTCATTAGCTTGCAAAAAGAAGATGGTGAGTGGATGAATCATGTCTGTTCCTTCCATTATGGTGACCTAACGGGCTCTTCGACTTCGGTTGGATGAGGGACATGGCACCATCTTGTTCCTTGGATAGAAGGTATGGATTCAATCCCCGCCATCAGATGTAGTCACATAGATCATGGCTGATAATTTTGATTTTTTTCCATCAAATCGATTGGCCTCGTTTGGGGCTTCGTATCCACGATCGATGCCTCCATACGTGGCACGATCAGTGATACGTCTCCTCTTTTGAGAAGGCTACCTGAAATGTCTTTTGCCCTCTATATAAAGGGAAGCAGGTTGGCAGAGGAAACTTCCTTGCTCTGTGCATTTTGTTTTTCGCTGTCCCAGCTCTTATCTTCCTCTTTGTTCATTATCCTTCTTGCAAGTAGTGCCTCCCTCTCCTTTTCCTCTTTCCATCATGGTTAGGACTCTAGAGGTTTTGACTGCCGACACGGCCCCCTCTGGCGGGGGAGAGGTTGAATCTTTTAGTGTCCTGAGGCCTATTAGGGAGACCATTGCTAAATCCCAACTGGAGTTGATCCCAAGTTCTCTGTCCTCTGACAGAATCGGTCACCTATGGAAGTATTATCATGTTTTTGATAACTTTCCTTTCATACTACCACAGTCCGAAGAGAGGGTAAATAAGCCCCCGCCCGATATCATTGCCATATATGAAGACCACTTGAAAGCCGGTCTTCGATTTCCTTTACATACCTTCTTTGCCAGAATTTTTGACATGTACCATGTCATCCTAGCACAGTTGACTCCAAACAGTATTTGAAACATCTATGGATTTTTAGTCCGTTTCCATATAGCGAACGTGAGGCCCAAAACCAGTCTGTTCACTTCTTTTTTCATGTTGAAAAGAGATTTTCATGGCTATGGGTGGTGGGTCATTGGCCCTTGCCCTGACCGTAAAATAATTAAGGATATGCCTAGTGCCATTCACGGGTGGAAACCCAACTTTTTGTTCGTCTCTTCTTCTCTACCATGAGGGTTTGATATAGAATGGAAAGAACCCTATTTGATTGAAAATGCCAGTAAGAAGGTTCTGAAGGCTGACCAGCCGGACTTCATATTGTTATCTGAGTCTGAGGTCACTTCCATCCGGGAACTGTTAGAAGAGAAGAATCTCTATCTCACTCAGATTAGCAAGTCCTCTTCATTAGGTATAATCAGAAGATGGCTTCGACTTTTATCCAGTCTTCATAGTTATCCTTACTAGCTGACCTTGAGATTTATTTCTGCTGACAAGTGGTAGGATGAAGCCTGATGTCAGCCTACTTCACCAGTCTGTCAAGAGGAAAGCATCCCAAGTTCCTTCAACGGGTTCGAAAGCCCGAAAGAAGGCTCGAGAGGAGGGAGTCAGCAGGAGCATTGCTCCTACGAGGGAGTCATCAGAGAGGAGTGAGGTCCTATCGATAGAGCTTCCACCCAGGGGGAGTTCTTTGATTCAAATCCCAAAGAGTCCTACCGCAGCCCTGACCGCCGACCTACCAGTACCTTGACCCTCTGCGAGGGATAAGGGCAAGGCACCCCAAGTTGAAGGGAGTCCAATAAGGGATACTCCCTTAGATAGGGATTGCGAGATAGAGCTCTCCCGCTTCTCTGATGCGAGGGTTCTGGCACTTCCCAATGTAGCCAGAAAAGTATTGAAGGCCAAACTGTTGCCCCACGACTGGGCAACTATTTGAAATCGATGCCTTGTAGAGGTGTCCGATTCACCCTTCTCTTCCCTGCTGAAGGTATGATGCTTTATCTTCCTTTGTCTTCTTATGGTGGTCTTCGACATAACTGATCTCATATTTTGGTGACTTGATACAGTTAGTCCATGACATCACCTTCATGGAGAAAAGCGGGGAAGGGTTTAACAACTTCCTCAAGAGCTTGAAGGAGGAGCTTCAGATGGTGAAGGCCGAAAAAGAAGTGGTCGAAGAGTTGAAATTGGCCATGGAGGAGAATCTTAATAATAAGGATGTCGAAGTTCAAGGTCTAAAGAATGAGCTAAAGAAAGCTCAATTGAAAATCCTTGAACAGGAGGCCAAGCTTCGGAAGAGAAAAAAATAGATGCACTCCTTGAAGTGTTCTACCAAGGAGTTTTAGCAGAAGACCGAAGAGGCGGCCAAGAGGGCTGACGAGGCGACCAAGAAGGTCGAAGCAGTGGTCAGGGAGTCCAAGGCTTTGAAGGAGCAGGCAGTCAGGGCCATCGAAGATTTCAAGAAGTCTTTGGCGTTCAAGGAGGAGGTAACTGAGTCGAGCATGGTCAGTTACCAATACGACTTCAACGATGGGCTTAAAGAGGTCTAGGGGCTTTACCCTGATCTCGATCTTTCGAGCATCCAGACATATGAGATCGTCGAGGAGGAAGAAAGACCCATGGCCCTTGTTGAAACCAAAACCTCTTCCACTATCGAAGTTGAAGAAGTGCCTGGGCAGGCTGAAGAAGTCACAGTCGTAGCCGAAGGCCAAGAACTGGTTGGGGAGCTAAACATGGCTGACCCACCTACTTCGGCTCAAGCAAATGAGGCCTCTCCTTTGGTTTTTGTTGAAGAATCACTTCCTATCGCTGATCCGAAAGTCCCCGTGGCCGATGAATAAGCCTTTGTAATCTTTTTTTCTTTTCTTTTGTCCTGTAAGAGAAAGATGTGTAACCTGCCTGAACATGAATGAAAACATACTTTTTCTCTTCATTGGATGAATTTTTCTTAAGTATGAAGTCATTGGACATACAGTGATCCTCGAATAGGTAGCCGCCCTTTGGAAAATATGATAACCTTTTAACTTGAATGTAAACTTTCTAAGTATAAGGTCTTCGATAGGTAGCCATTTCCGAATATGCGATAACTTCCAACTTGAATGTAAATTTTCTAAGTATGAGATCTTCGAATGGACTACGACCTTTTAGATAGAGGTCCACCTTCAGGCATATGAATGCCTTTGGCTTTTCTTCATTGCTCAGGATTTTTAAACTGGACTTCGGTAGGATCACTGATCTTGGTAGCAAGCCATTCATCCGTCTTCTCGTCGACTCAGCCTTTTCCTACTCACGAGCCAGCTTTTCATAATTAAGGAATCTCGACATTTGATGGAGATCCTGGCTCACTGACCAATGCGACACCCTGTTCCTGCCAGATGTCCAACTACCGTTGGCAAGGCAGTTATTGTCAGGTCATGGGATTGTGATGACCAGAGTTATTAAGGCTGTGCATGTCAGGGATCGGATCAGTCATGGCTCCCAGACTTCTCACAACCACCTTCGCATGGATTGAGGCCCCTATTGATTAGGGTGAGCACACACAGCGCAATCAAAGGGTGGCCCATAATATGGGCAGTCAATCTAAGCCATTGATGAGCTTTATATATGAGTCTATCGCCCCCATAGACCAAATCTTTTTGAGTTTTTTGGCAACGTTGCTTCTTGAGCGATCTTTCCTCCTCTTTCTGCTGCAGCTAGCTTCAAGAGTCTTTGTTAACCATGAGACTATACATAGCGTGACTCCGATGGGTGGCGGGGAAATGGCCGGCGGGGGCTCGTCCGGTATGAAGGTCAGACCGGAGACGGACCTACATCCTGGCGCTTTCACGGGTCCAGATCGATGGTGGCGTTCCTATCGACATAGATTTTTCCTCGGAGGAGCATGTCCCTTTGCCTGGATGTCTGGCCGGATGTCCGATTGGGACCACTCTTGCAGGGCCATCGGGGGAGCGAAGCCCGCTGGACACGAGTAGGGCTCCCGTTACTGCTGGGAACATCAGGCCCAAACTTCCAATTGTAGAGGGAAAAAGTTCGAGGAGATTCGGCGTGTCCGTTGCCAATGCTGGTTGTAGCGATCCGAGGCAGGCGAAGACTTCGATCGTCTCCCGAAAGGACGGGAAGGAGGCTAAGGAGCAAGGGTGAGAGACTCCTTTTCCTTCATTTATCCCAGGATGCAACAAGTGAGTGTCGATGTAAGTGCCGTAAGTACATCAGCATCGATAAACTGACTTTATATGTGTTTATCTTTGACAGGTTGCCCATGATGTTTCTCTATTGGAAGAGAGCATTCGTGAGTCCATCAATTTTGACCAAAGCCTTCATAGCCAGTTGGCTCTGGCCGTAGTTGAGACAGAAGCAGCTAAAGGGCTTTGGGCCACCACTAAAGAAAAACTGGACAAGGTCGTCACTATGAAGAGTTCCTTAGAGAAGGAGCTAAGAATGCTCGAGATGTACGCGACCAAAGTGGTGGCGAAGTTGCAAAGGTGGACAAAGAAGGCAATTTCGGTTGAACTACTGATGAAGGATTGCCTTCGTAATGTCGAGGTAGCAGCGGCCCATAAGGCTGAACTGGAGAACATAATCACTCAGCTAGAGACAGACGTTTCATCAGCCAATCAGAGGGCAGAGCAGGATGAAAGGAGCGCTTCCCAGGTTGTCAAGGCTTATAAAAAGTCGAAGGCCTTTGGCGATGAAATGCATGAAGTTGGGATAGAGAGGTACCTTGTCGACTATACGGACTGCCTGAATAGAGTCAGGAAGGCCTACCCAACTTTGGATGTTTCTTCTTTTGCCATACTGAGTGAGGAGATAGAGAAAACAAAGCTTGTTGACAGGGCAGCGTCGGCTCCTCCATTTGAAGAGGTCAGTGAGGTGATCTTCGCTCCTGATACTGAAGAAAAGTAGCTCCTTGCTATAGCTCTCTTTCTTCTTCTTCTTCTTTTTTTGACAATTGTGATCAGTTTGATTGTACTGCTTTTCTGTTAAGGAATAAAGATTCTCCTTTTCTCAAAATAGAATTCTTGACTTGGTGGGCAAACATGTTCCAAAACAATGTCAAAATATAAATTGTTCGATTATGAATACTTAGGTGATGTATCACGAAAAACATTGAGATTTCTGGTCGGCTCTGCTTTCTTCTCAGGTTGAGCTCACGGAGGCCGTAAAGAAGCTTATCCCGTAGGGTAGGTTACTTGAACCTCCCTGTGCCTTTGATTGGAAATAAGATAGGCTGGTTGGGCCTATATCGGCACATCTGCAGATTTACCATAGGGTAAATTACTTGAACCATCCCTATGTCTTTGATTGGAAATAAGATAGGTTGTTTGGGCCCTCTTCGAATGGACTTTTTACTGAAGTCTCTCCAAAAAGAAACTTTTATTGATAATACTTGCAAAGGTTCTCTACATTCCAAGGTCGAGGCAGTGTAGAACCAGCTAAGGTCTCGAGCTGATAGGTCCCTGGACATATGACTTCCTTGATCCGATATTGGCCTTCCTAATTGGGGGAGAGTTTGCCTTACTCTGTCGGTTTGGATACTTTGGATCTTTGCAGTACTAAGTCTTCAGGTCGAAAAGTGCGTTCCTTCATCCTAGAGTTGTAGTATTTGGCGATCCTCTATTGGTACGCCACTATCTTCATCTGAGCATGAAGCCTGGTGCCTTGTAGCAGATCTAAGTTCACTCTTCAGCGTTCCGAATTCTTTGGCTCCTTGTACTGGTCGATCCTTAAGGATTGCAAAGTAACCTCCACAGGAAGAACTACTTCGATGCCATAAGTCAAGTGAAACGGAGATTCGCCAGTGGCCATTATGGGAGTTGTTCGATATGCCCAAAGAACGGAATTCAATTCTTCAGCCCAGAGCCCTTTGGCGTCATTCAGTCTGGTCTTCAAACCATGAAGAATGGTTCGGTTTGTTACTTCAGCTTTCCCATTAGCCCGGGGATGACAGACGGAAGTCAATTTGTGAGTATATGGTATTGGTGCAGAAGTCCTTGAACTTTGGATTATCGAATTATCTCCCATTGTCTGTGACTATGGCATGGGAAATTCCAACTGGAATATAACAAAGTTCCTCATGAAGCTTTCAACCTTTCCTTCGGTAATGTGTGCTAAGGGTTTGGCTTCGACCCACTTGGTAAGTAATTGATAGCCACTATGAGAAACTTCTGTTATCCGAATGTTAGTGGAAATAGACCAAGAATGTCCATGCCCCATTGAGCGAAGGGCCATGGTGCCGTTAACTGGGTAACTGGCTCACCGATCGTCTTTGAATATTAGCATATTTTTGGCACTGGTCGCATCTTCGAACGAAATCGATGAAATCCTTCTGAATGGTTGGCCAGTAGTAATCTTGGTGTATTATCTTGTACGCCATGGATCTTCTCCCCAAGTGATCTCCACATATGCCCTCATGAACCTCTCTTAGGGCATAGTCGGCATCGGATGGTCCCAAGCACTTCAACAAAGGTTGCGTGAAAGATCTTTTATATAAAGCTCCATCCAAATAATGTACTGGGATGCCATCCAACAGATTTGTTTGGCTTCAACCTTGTCTTGGGGTAGTGAGCCTTTATTCAAAAATTTGAGAATAGGGTTCATCCAGCTGAGCTCATGCTCGATAGGATGTACCTCTAGTGTTTCCTCTGCAGTACTTGGAGCTTCTAGATACTCTATGAAGGTACGATCGAGGGATTCAGGGTAGTTGTTGCGAGCCTGGACAATGCATCGGCTCGGGAGTTCTCCATTCACGGGACATGGATGATCTCGAAGAATTCTAACTAAGAAACCAGAGCCCACGCTTTGTCCAAGTATTGAGCCATGGTAGGATCCGTTTCGAACTCACCCTTCACCTGGTTTACCACCAGCTGAGAATCCAAAAAGAGTTGGATCCTCCGAATCCCTAGCTCTTTTGCGATTCAGAGTCCTGCAAGGAGGGCTTCATATTCAACTTGATTGTTCGAAGCATGGAAGGAGAAGCGTAGAGCATATTCCATAGTATGCCCACTTGGGCTGGCTAATATGAGGCCTGCTCCGTATCCCGCCGAATTTGAAGCCCCATCCACATGGAGCATCCATGTAGACTCTGAGTCCTTTCGGATGGCCTCATCTTCTTCGGCTCGTTGCCAGTCATCTTCTGGGCCCCATGTGCATTCGGCTATGAAGTCAGCCAGCACCTATACTTTCATTGTCGATGTAGGCTGGAAGTTGATGTCAAATTCTCAAAGCTTTATGGCCTACTTTGCTATCCTCCCCGAAGTATCAGGGCATCGGAGGATAACTTTCAAAGGTTGGTCCATCATGACCACAGTAGAATGGGATTGAAAGTATAGTCGCAAGTGCTTTGCCGCAATCACCGGTGAGTATATGAGCTTCTGTAGGTACCTTACTTCGGTATCATGTAATATTTTGCTGGTATAGTAGATTGGTTTTTGAAGATTATCTGCCCTCTTTCGGACGAGTATCGCACTAATCGCCTCATCCAAAGCGGAGAGGTATACATAAAGGGTCTCTCCTTCTTGGGGTTTAGAAAGTAAAGGGAGATTCTCCAAATATTTTTTCAGTTCTTCAAAGGCACCACGATAGTCTTCGGACCATTCCAAATTTTGTGACTATCGAAAGACTTTAAAGAAAGGGAGACACCTTTCAGCCGACTGAGAGATGAATCGGCTTAAAGAGATGATTCTCCCAGTTAACTGTTGTACCTCCTTTTTGCAAGAGGGATGCCTTATACTTCGGATAACTTGTATCTTCTTCGAGTTGGCCTCTATCCCTCGTTTGGTAACAAGAAATCCTAGAAACTTGCCAGAGGTCATGTCGAAGGTACACTTGGCTGGGTTCAGCTTCATCTGGTGACGTCGTAGGGCATTGAAAGATTTTTCTAAGTCTTTAATATGATCTTTTTGAGGAGGCTTTTCATGATCATGTCGTCGACGTATGCCTCCACATTCTTCCCAACTACATCTCGAATTCTTTGTTGATTAGCCTTTGGAATGTCGCCCCGGCATTTTTCAAGCTGAATGGCATCATCTTGTAGCAATATAGTCCCTTTTCTATTCGAAGGACGTCTTCTCCTCATCTTCAGGATCCATTCGTATATCGTTTAGTTGGAAAAAGCATCCATGAAGTTTAGTAGCTGGTGACCAGCAGTGGCATCGACCAGCTGGTCTATCTTGGACAAGGGGAAGCTGTCTTTTGGACAAGCCTTGTTGAGATCTGTGTAATCGATACAAATCTTCTACTTGTTGTTAGCCTTCCTTACCATCACAACATTAGCTATCCACTCTGGATAACGTACTTCTCTGACAAATCTAGCTTTAAGAAGCTTACCCACTTCTTCATCTATCGCCCTTTGTCTTTCAAGGATAAAGTTCCTCTTCTTATGCCGAATCAGCTTATAGTTAGAGGCAACTTCCAGCTGATAAGTTATTACTTCGGTAGGGATCCTAGGCATGTTCAAAGCCGACCAGGCAAAGACAACAGCATTATTCCTAGGAAACGGATCAGCCTTGTCTTCGTTCCCTCATCGAGCAAGCTTCCGATCTGCACTGTTGTGGTGGGGTCGTCTTCATCTAAAGACACAGAAACAGTCCTCTCCATTGGTTCCCCACAATTCTCCATCTGATCTCTTAGGTCCAGCTGATCTAGGGTGATGAGATCAGCCGATTGCTTGTCCTGTATTATCAAGCACTGTCGGGCAGCCCTTTGATCCCCTCTTGCTTCCCTAATCCCACTTCGGGTGGGAAAGTGCATTAGAAGGTGGTGTGTCGAGACTACGGTCCTGAATTTGTTCAACACGGGCCATCCCAATATTGCGTTGTAGGCCGATGGAGTTCGAACTACCACGAAATTAATGAGAAACATCTTTTGACACGGTTCTGTACCGAGGGTTACAGGCAATATTATTTTTTCCTCGACTCTGATTTAGTTGCCTCCAAACGCAGTCAGGGGTATAAGAGATTTTTGTAGCTTGTCCCTAGACCTGAAGAATGAATCATAAAGCAAAACATCGACGGAGCTTCCATTGTCTACTAAAATATGCCTTACATCATAATTGGCCACAATGGCCAAGACTACAACAGGGTCATTGTATAGAAGCTGGACTCCCTGGAGGTCATCGTCGGAGAAGTATACGGAGTTATTGCCCTTGAGCCTCTTGGGATCATCTTCTTCAGCTCTCCTCCAATCGATTTGTCGATGCAGCATGCCCACCTTCCATCAATGGGCCTCTAGTTAGGCAGTTCAGCTTCTTTAATGGCCCTTTGAGGGGTGGCAGCTTCAGGTCGAGTTTCTGGGTGGCCGATGTATTTTTCCAAGTATCCCCTTTTGATTAGGTCTTCTATTGCATCCTTGAGTTGAATGCAGTCTTCGGTATTGTGGCCGTGATCCTATGGAATCGGCAGTACTTGCTTCTATTCCTCGCAGAGGAGGACGTCCTCATGGGGCGCGGCTGCTGGAGATAACTTTCTTTCTCTATCTTCATTAAGATTCTCTCCCTTGGAAGATTGAGGGGAGTATATGAATCAAATTTTCTACCTAATACTTTGGGCTTGGGACTACGTCGTCAAGTAGAGTCATCGATATTGGAGGGTGTGGGGGGATTCGGCCTCCTATTGCTCTTCTTCTTGAAAATGGATTTCCGTTCAATCAGGTGCTGGTTTGCCGCTTGCTCCTCGGCATCCGTGTACTTTTGAGCCCTTGCCAAGAGCTCAATGTAGCTTGTCGGAAATCTTTTGTCCAAGAAGAATATGAGCCTAGATGATCGGAGCCCCTTCTTTAGAGCAGACATGGCCACATACCGCTCTCTTCGACGTAGGCCAAAGACTGACCCAGTGAGGAGACCGAAATGGTGATGTTAAGTTGTGCTTCTTCAGCCTGTGGAGTCACCTTCGAGCCTTCTGGCACCTTCGGGCCTCTCGATCTGGACGAGCGATCTAGTAGGGATTCAAATGTATCCTGAACCATCAATTGGCATTTGTGAACCAATTTATCCCACCTCATTAAAAAAAAAAAAAAAAAAAAAAAAAAATGGATTTCCTATTGCTCTTCTTCTTGAAAATGGATTTCCGTTCAATAGGTGCTGGTTTGCCGCTTGCTCCTCGGCATCCGTGTACTTTTGAGCCTTGCCAAGAGCTCAGTGTAGCTTGTCGGAAATCTTTTGTCCAAAAGAATATGAAGATGATCGGAAGAGCAGACATGGCCACATACGCTCTCTTCGACGTAGGCCAAAGACTGACCCAGTGAGGAGACCGAAATGGTGATGTTAAGTTGTTGCTTCTTCAGCCTGTGGAGTCACCTTCGAGCCTTCTGGCACCTTCGGGCCTCTCGATCTGGACGAGCGATCTAGTAGGGTTCAAATGTATCCCTGAACATCAATTGCATTTGCTGAACCAATTTATCCCAACCTAATTAAAAAAAAAAAAAAAAAAGGGCTTGTTTGAGACTTTTAGTTTTTTTTTTATATATTTTTTTTTTTTTTTGTGACAATCTCACCATTATGTGGTCTATCACCGGGGATGCCAAGGTCTCATAGGACCCAGGGCATAAGTAGGCCTCCTCTCGACCAGGAGCAAATCCACGATGAAGGCATCACAAGGTTAAGCGAGAGTACTGTAAAAATACCACGTCAGCTGGTAAGGAGATTCCACTTGGGTTTATGGTCATCTACTCGATAGCTGAAGCTTTTTGGGCAATGAGCCCATGACAAAGGGCTCCTTTGTTATTTCCCTTGTTATTTCCCTACGCTTCTTGCCTAATTCTAAAACAGGAGAGTTTAGAATTAGGCTGGAAAAAATGTTCAAGTATATGCTCATGAAATTCTTGTGTCCCTCTTTTAGGATTGCCATATTTTCAAATTAAATTTGATATTATAGCTTTACCTTTTTCCTTTTACATCTTCTTAAAACTATTGATTTCCGTTGAATAGTCTTTTAGGCGGGAAAAAGAGAAAAAGAAAATTTTGATTTCCCCCGCGCCGTTCTCTCTCTCCATATCCACAAACAAACCAAAAAGAGAAACGAAAAGAAAAACCGTTTTTTGGGTTCCCCTCCCACCCTCTCAATATGAAATTCAAGATATATAACCGAAACATTTGCTGCTTAGACTCTACCAGTCACTGTTGCCATTCTCCTTTAATTTTTTTGCATTTCAACAAGCATGATAACTTTATGCATCCCAACCGAAGAAAACATTAAAAAAAGAAGGCGAAGAAGAAGAAATAGTTGTCTGCATGGCAAGGAAATTGGCAATTACAGTAAAAATGTTATCAATATTCAAATAGTTTTTGAACATTGAATGGTGATATTGAATGTAAATGAATAAATGACCCTACATTACGTATTGGCACTGCAATTCTCATTTCTATCATCTCCCCAGATTCTCTTCCATTACAGACTGAATATGTTGGTCTACAAATTGAACCTATTCTGAAACACTGCTTGCTGCCTTGTAGCATCGTACAGTGCTTCATTTTCTGATGATGACTGCTGTCAACATTCAACAGCTACATTCCTCATTTCTTCAAGAATACCGGTCATCCACAAATGACTCAATATAAAGTTCTTCCAAGTCACCAAAATCTTTACACTACCTATGCTGCACAGAATTACCATGTTAGTAGTATGTTGTTCTGAAAAGGGTATCTCGGTTGAATGCTGGTTTGTGCTCGGCATGTCTACTGCAGAACATCTGGGTCTTGAATGCCCGATCTGCAATGCATGATTCTCATGAAGAAAGATACGCAAGGCATCATTTCATTCCAAAAGGAGCTAGGAGCAAGTGAATGCTGAACCTCAGTTTACAAATGAAAAATCAGTTGAAGAAATAAGGAGACTCGAGAACTTTCTTAAGGTCAAAGTCACCCCGATCTGGCAGAGGAGGAAAAGTCAATGCCGGGAAGGATGTCTGGAAGTCCTCAAGCAGCTGAATCGAAGCAGCAGCGAAATTTCAGGAAAAAAAAAAACATCAGAAATAGAGCTTTGTAACTGATCTACCACAAAATAAATAAATAAATAAAATAAAATCTCTCTCTAATATGACATATATTATTCTACTTTGTTGCATGCCTAAAGTGAGAAAAAGAGAACAAGAACTTGGTCACAATGTACTCACATTCTCAAGAATTGGAGTGTTGTAAAGCTCCACAAATTGTTCTCTTAGGATTTGATTCATCCTGTCTATATCACAAGCATGCGTCCAGAACGAGTCATGCACCCCTGCAGATAGAGTCCATTGAAGATTTAATATAAAAAGAAAAACTAACAGCATGTCAGAGTCTGAGGTCAAATCTTAGCCAGGATTTCAGAGTAAGCTGTACAGTTTTTTTTATTTAAAACTATCACCTAGATTTGGATCTCACAGTTTTTAGCATTTCATTTAGAAGAAACAAGTCCGTGGTCTAGTCTGCTTTTTAACAAGTCATTTGAAATAGTCACATTCATTTAACTTCCTAAATAAAATGCACTTTCCAGTATGTCTGGTGTTTTTGGTAGTTGTACACAGAACTACTATTTTGGGCGGGCTTACCATTCTTGAGAGACGAGGAGAAATCTCACAAGCTAAATACTAGCTTTTATAGGACTTCCAATCATGGTGGTCTACACCAAGATGGGCTTGAAGCTTGTATTCTAAAGTTAAATTCTATTATATCTATAACACATCAAGTTTACCCTGAAGTTAGTTATGCAGGTGTGACAGGTACAGATCTGCAAGGGAGAAAACTAATTATAACATTAGAAGGATCTAATGCTTAGGACATGTACTGCATCCAATAATTGTACCCAAGACCATGTAAAATAGGTTACACTTGTGGAGAGTAAATTTGTTGACATTTCATAGGTCACATAATAAATCATGGAATGTAAATGAGATAACGGTGGGTATATCATCAAAACAAGAAAGAATTGAGGTACTAAATGCTATAGGGATAAAATAGCTTTTCCGGGAACCTAAAGTTAAAAGAGAGATGCAATAGATACATTTCTGTTTATGTGAATGAAGAATTCACATGTGTTTCACAGCATGCAGAATGGTAGAACAATTTCTATGTAGCTGTTGGAAATCATCTTTTGTTTCATTTTCAGAATCTGATCAGATTTGATAGAAACTAGCAAGATCTTTGTTTATTTTAGTTTCCTGTAACCTAAGATTCCTTAGTTGGCCAGCCCCTTAAGAAGCAATAAAGAGTTTTGCTGGGGAGAGAGGGCAGATCTAAAAATTCTGATTGCAAAGAGAGAAAAGGGAGACAGATGAGTCCTACGCCATCTTCACTTCTTCTATTTCTCCTTTCTACTTCTTCAATTTTGATGTACTTGCTTCAAGAAGCTCTGATGTAACAATTAGGAAGTTCTAATAACATCTTGTTGGGTGCGCTTGCTGTTAGCATCCTACAGATTATCATTCAGATGATTTCTTTTCAGTTCACAACCTTAATTAGTCTTTCTCTGAGCCTTGAACAACATCATTCTGTTGCATACCAGCCATGTTCGTTTTTTTGTTTTCTGTTGCTGGTGAAAGATCAGCAACATTTCAATCCTCTACACATTCATCACCCACAAGCCCTGGCCTTTTAACCTACTTCTGAGTCTGGGTTCCAGGAGACAACCGAACATATAGGAGTGATTTGGGAGGATAAAACCATGGAAACTAACTAAAATGATCCATCTGTAGCAAAGATTGAGGAGGCCTTGACAAGCTAAAAGATGTGGATTGGTGTCAAAAATGGGAAATGGAGCAGACGATATACAATAACAAGGATCTGTGAAAAAGGATTGAGAAAAGCAACTGATGTTGGAAAATCTGGCCCATAGAAGATAACCAAAAGAAGGATCCATTACCTTAACCCCGAATGGTGGGGTTAAGGCTTCTTGGTGATAGTTATGGGTGTGAATATGACGTTCCTGTTTCAGCTAATATAGAAATCCATGTTTCAATTACATATCTAATTAAACCATTCAAACTGCAAACTTGCTTATATTGAAATCAAAACTAGACCTGCAAAGTGTAAACCAGCATTCTTGCATGAAATGGCAGTCATCATCATATGTGAACCATCAAGAGAGTGCACAAAATTTGGAGGAAAAGCTGACTTCTGCCGCTTTACTGAAACCTGAAGCAAACATAACATTGTTAAAAGAATCAAGCAAAACAATAAATGGCCCCATCAAGGTTGGCCAAACCATCCTAAACCACCTTGTTCGGGCCTCAGGGCATGCTGAACTGTATCAGTGGCCGACCAAGACAGCTCTAGCATTCGATGAGCTGTCATTCGAAACGAAATATTAGCCAGGATGGGGGGAGGGAGAAGGAAAGAGAGGAAAACAAAGAGAAAGAGAGAAGGGGGGGCAAGGCAGTGGGAGAAGGAGAGATAAACGCCGAGAGGCCTCCAAGGCCTTTTGAGCTTTGCCCTCCTCCAGAGAGGAGAGAGAGAGAGAGGGGGGGGGGAGCCTCCCCACCCTCTCCCTCTCCCTTTCTCTCCCCCCCTTCTCTTTTCTCTCCTCAATTTTCCTCTTCCCCATTCTCTTTGCTATGTCGATTTAGGCTTGCCATGGAACAGCATGACAGTGTACCAATCCATGTCACCGGCCAACCAGTATAGGCTCCAATACGGCATAAAAAATATTGGGCTCCACAAGAGTATCTGAAGCTTACTGAGTGACCGTCTCGTTGCAACGCCAGGACTTGAAGGGAAGTTCTTATCTACAAACATGATTACAAATTTGAGATCAAAATCTTATCAATATCACTTCAAGCAAAATATAAAGTTCATCTTAACTTAGTTAAAACCATAATGCAATGAATATGGCATCATCTAACCAGAGCTAGCTAATCAAAAAACTCAAGAAACAACTTATCACCAAAATCTTAAATAACTAATGCCTCTATGCTATCACAACATTTAAAACGGAAAAAAAAACAATGAAAGCTTCAATTAGGTGACTTCATTTTATGATTATTTCCATAACAACCATGTCATGGTTGTTCAATTAACAAAAGATTGCTACATCGCTAAGGCAGTAGCCCGGTTGGTAGAGGCTTAGCCTCATCTCCCACCGGTCACGGGTTCGAGGCATGATCCTCGCGGGTGACTCGATTAAATCCAGGAATTTTCTTAGGGCACGTGATCGGGATAGCGAGAGAGCGCACTACTCCGGCGTCTTAGTGGTATCAGGCTGACGTACTCACCGGTGGTGGGGAGGGTACGCGAAAAAATTGCAGTCCGAATCGAACATAGCCTGGCAGGATTGGGGCCCAGTGGGATAGCTACACTGGGATTTATCTCCCCCCCCCTCCTTTGGGTTATCAAAAAAAGATAAAAAAAAAAACAAAAGATTGCTACCATGAAAAAACATAAAAATAAAAGTTCAACTCATTTTTTAAATGTGTTTACCTTATTCTCTCCTTAGTGAACATCTAACCTATTTGACCTGCTAAAGATGGGTCTACAGGGTTATCACAGCTATTGGCTGTTACTAACTGCCAAACCATTGCATCAACCTACTTTATATGGAAAAAGAGTGAAAATTTATTTAAAAAATTAGATGAAATATGCCTTGCTGAAATTGAAAAGGTCATTTCCTGCATATACATAGCTTCAAAGAAGAGGGATGATTTTTTTTCAAGGACTGGGACTGGTGGAATCCCAGGTCTCTGCTTCAAAGAAGAGGGATGATTTTTTTCAAGGACTGGGACTAGTGGAATCCCAGGTCTCTTCTATCAACACGAGACCTTACCAACTCTACAGCTGGCACCCTCTACTGGAAGTTACATTAGTGCATCAGAAACCTTTTATTAGAATATGACATGATGGCAATGCAAACTTTTGACATTATAAAAGAAGACAATTGAGTAGTCAAGTATCAATAGCAGCAAATGTTTCCATAAATCACTTGGAACTAATATAAACATAACACCATAAAGTGCACATACAAAAAAGATCTGAGGAAAAAAGCTGCCTAATGTCATGCGTCATTGATCCAATCCAATCAACTGAGTTTTTTTTTTTTAAAAAAAAAAAAACCAACTAAAAGTAAGCTGCGAAAAAAATAAAATACTTAAATACTGAAACCGTGAAAATATTTCCATTAATATTGGAAAATCATTAGGGGAGAAGTTCTAACTGACAATAGTAATGCCATCATAATATAGATGCCTGGATTACTTTATGTTCATTAGGTTCTGAATATTCAGTATAATAGAGCTAAAAAACTCACAAGATGCCTTTCACAATTTTTGTAAGGCTGAACAACTGGGAGGCCAAGAGGAGACGTCCATCTCACAGGCTGATCCTCTGAAGCAATCACCTGTTCAAGTTGCAATATGACAGACAACAGTACTGATACAAATCATTTCCATTTTAAAAAATTTAGAGTGGAAACTAAATTTAAATAGGTTAAATAACAATGATCGATAGGTTTAACTTAGAAAAGTTATTGCTCTAATATTGTATTATGTGAAGCAAAGATTAACATTCTACTTTGGAAACCAAGGGGAAGCCATGTTATCCAACAGCTAAAAAAAAGAGAACAGAAAACTCACCTTCGCACAATCAGCAAGCCATTTCATAATACTACGTGCAGCTTGGAACATCTCTCCCAAAGCATCTAATGTTACCTTTGCCAATTGTCACTTGTCAGAAAGTGTTCTCAATTCTCTGATATAATTATTGGTCACAAAACTTGCAAAGTATTTACTTTGAAACTATTAAATAAGCATATACCTTAGCAGCATAGCAAGAAGCAGTAAACAGCAACCTGTCATCCGTAATTAGTCCCTTCTCTTCCAGTCTCCTTTTGATCTGTTCACGAGCACCAACAAATGTAACACCATAGACTGATGTCATCACAGTCTGCTTTACCAGCTTCCTATCCACCTGAAAGCTACCAAGACCCGATAGTTTCAATTGAATTTTTTAGAAATGTTAATAACAAAACACATGCAAGGTTTTATCTCAGCAGCAGGGTGTCATTTGATCATCAAAAACTTCTAACAAAACTAACCTGATCAACCAAGGCCTTGGCCAACAATGCTGTTGGATCACTAGTAGCATCTTTTGCAGAGTCCTTTCTCATAATATCATTTACCCTTCAGTTGGCATAAACAACATATCAGGTTCATCATATGTTCAGGGGAATGCAAATACTAAAGAAGATTGCACAGATTGTAACAATCAACTAAAATAAACAATGCAACCACAAAGTTATCAGAACTATTTCAAAACATAGATTAAGAACAACTGATCTGATAATGAGAATGTATGTAGTATACCAAAACAAAAATAATTACGTCATATCAGGGGGACATGAAATGACAACGTGCAACCAGATGAAAACAACATCAAAAGGAAAAAAGAAGAAAAAAAATTGCATATGCTTTTGACTTGCTAGCTGTTAGGACTGATATAGAAGAAAACATCTACCGAGTGGAGCAGATTTTCAGAAAAATATGTGACGTAAACTCTTTTGCTCACAGGTAACGTCACTTTTAGAGAATATTCATCATCTTCGAGGATTTTTTTGTGCATGTGACAGTCAGAAGTCATGTACAAGTCCTAGCTTAAGATCCTCAAAGTTGAACATGTGGCAGTTTTGGACCCCATTCACAGCCACTGGAAATGACTGCATTCCACCAACAGCCTTTTCAATTGAATGGTTGTCAATAATTTGAAAAATATAAATGGATTGTTATACAGGTTGAGGGTTGTGAGGTAAGGAGACAAATTACAACTTTATAAAGCCACATACGTGCAAGAGATACACTAACATTTTATATTAATTTCTGATCCAACTTTTTATAGTCTTATGCATTAAGAGAATAAGAAGAATGAAATACAGGATCTCAATTCTGACACTAAGGTTCCTTCAATACATGGATACAATTCATTTCTCTAGAGACACTCAAAGCAGAGAATCACATACAAGAGTTTGTTATAGGGATGCCAGATGCAAAGGGTTTTTCAGAGGACTACAACCTTTTTTGGCTGTTAAAGATTGCAAAGTCATCTTTCATAGGATGCAAACAATCACACTATGCAGTCCAGCAATTATGTAGTAACTGTCCTGATAAACATTCTTCTACCTAGGAACTGTCCTGATAACATTGCACCAAAATCACACTGCACAGTCCAGCAATTACCTCTTATTCCAGCTAGAACACATGGAAAAGTATCATAGGCAATTGTTTGCTATCTCAGTACCAGACTCTGTACCAGTACCATCATATAATAGTAACAGTACATGGTATAGTAAGAAACAGTAGTGAAGCGTACCAAGTGTCGAAACAGTATAAGACTGCTTACCGGTTTAGTACAGGTATGATATGGTATGTCCGGTATGTTATAATATTGACCGGTATGGCAAATCTTGGGCAATCTCGTAGATATGGGATGCACAATGAGGTTGAAAGGATTTAGATGTACCCCATAAATATATTTGCCTTGTACTATTTGCAAATGTATGCAAGAGAACATGACATAATCATGGTATTGTTTGACCAAGGTTCCCGGTACCGGTATCGGGAGCCATATCGGCGGGAGGCCGGTTGTACGGTATGGTCCGTACCATACCGTACCATACCGGCAAGCATACCAACCCTTTTTTTTTAATATAAACATTCTCCCCCTCCCAAAAAAGTATTTAAAACATAAAAAGGACCTGAACCGGCTGAACCGAGCCCGTACCGGGTGAACCGACCGTTTGTACCGGTACCGTACTGTACCGTACCGGTACGGAAATCAATTTTTTTAAATTTTTTTAACGGTCCAGATGCCAAACCGTTTTAATAAGCTGAACCGTTCCGGCTGCTAGCCGGTATGGTACGCCCCATACCGGGCGGTACAGGATGGTACCGCGATCCCTGGTTTTGACTCTATCTGAAATAGCATTTATCATATGAAAGAAAAAAGAAAAACATGGCATGTTATCAAAAATCAACACACATTAGCCCATTGAACTAGGTTTAATACCAAGATACTGCTTTAAATGCCCACAAAAATGAGAACAATGAACTAAGAATAAAGAGATAAGACATAAGAGAGCTGCTTGATGGCTCTATAGCATCATAATCAGACAATGATCAAACTCTATTAGAAAGGGCTTATAGCAAAATATCTGACCACTGATGCCAGCATTAATGCTACCTTGGGCATGATAGCATTGATGGCTACCCATAGGGCTAATTTTCCATGCAACATGATTATCCTGAATGGATATGCATTTTAATGACTGGGCATCCTCACAATCATTTAATCAATGGTGCTAAGCTTGGTCACATAAACATGCATCACTGCCTCCAATTAATCGTAGGCCTATGCATAAAGGTCATCTCTTGATTGTATGAAAAATACGAGATTGAATGCCTTCAAAAGAAGTAGAAAAACAAGTACACCTATCTACCGAAACCCATCATGCCAATACAAACACTCTTCGAAAATACTTAAGCCTCATTGATGTTCTATGTTCATTTTCATGATGTTCCCTGAAAAATGGTAAACTTTTAGAAAATATTTACCTTTCTTCCAATTTAAACTATTATGCAAATAAACATCCTTGTATGTATAAAAACTAGATGTAGATTCATGACATTAAAAAGGTAGAACATATTTAGAAAATGAAAATTTACCACGGAGTACTAAAAAAATAACAACATCTGCACACAGAGAGAGAAAGAGAGAGATAGAGATAGAGAGAGAGAGAGAGCACATTTATAGGAGTAGATGAATCTTCATTTCAGTATGTCTCTGGCAAATCAAATATAGATTTTCTAGTACTTAAACATAAATATTATTTTCCCACTTTTGGTTTTGGACAATTGAAAGCATATTATACCTAGAAGCTATTCCTGAATAGACATCTGCAGGTTTCTCTCCAGCAACTAAGTTGACAGCAGCTGCCTCCAGCTGAAACATTTAACAGCCACAACAAGCAGGTTAAGTACAGAATGATATGTAATATGCAAAGAAATCCTTAATAAATCAATTTGCATTGGTTGCATGAAATGTGGAGTTCACTCAATAATAACATTAACCAACTATAGATGACGGTAGCTTAAAGACTATTGCACCAACCAATCGAGCAGTGGCAGAGGCAAGGAGCATGATGTCTAAGGTACATATTCATTCTAATAGACTATTTTATAATAACAACAATGAAGTCTTAGGCCAACTTTTTGTCCCCATGTCACATGCAATTGGTTCAAGTCAAGGTTTTATTCTGCTCAAGCAAGATTTCAGCTTGACAGGCTTCTGATTTCCAGGGTTTCAGCGTTTAAGCTAAATTTGAAGTTGTTCAGACACAATTGTAACAAAAGGAAAGAGCTGCCAATCATCTGATCCATCTGGGCAGTAATAACATTTCCATCTGATGTCTCCAATGTCCTTAATTTCAAGAGTGGCTATCCAATAGGAAAGGGGGGAGGGGCTGTGTAAGGAATTAGGTTAAAGACAGAAAAACAAAAGGTGATTGCTCACACGGAAGAGTTCTTTCGCAGTATAGCTCACCCTCTTAATGCTAAAGAACACAGATCAACACAAACATCACCATCAAACCTTGTCCCAATTTGGGCTCAGCCTCATGAATTCTCATTCATTAATAATTCATGTCAAGACCACCACCTAATGTTACTCCAGGCTCCTTGAGTCCTTCCTCATGAACTCCATCCAATGCACTTGAGTCTCCTCTTCCTAAATCAATTGGCATAAATTACAGCATCACTTCCTACCAAAGCCTTCTCATGATTTCATTGCACATGACCATACCATCTTTAATAGTTCTCCATTTTGGCCTCAATTAGCGTAATCACAACAGCTGTTTTGATATATTCATTTTTTTCAGGCAAGCTTTCCTAGTTTAATTACAATGCATCTCAAAATTAATTTTTGCTGCATTCACCTATTTTCTTGCCATCACTATACAGAATGCTGAACCATACAATACTCCAGATCTTCTTGTTGTTCTATAGAATTCTTCATTAAATAGCCAAGTTATGCATGTCACATAAACCCCTGAAGCACCTCTCCACTTCATCTCTACCAACTCCTTTTCCACTTCATCCACATAAGCCCCTAATAATTCATGTTGATCTATCAACTCCTTTTCTTCTCTTCTTTTTCCTTTATTTGTGTTGTTGTGCTTTGTGGTTTGTTTCTATTTATTCCTTGCATGTTTGGTTTAAGTTAAACAGAACGGTCCATCAAGAGTTCTTTCCATAGTGGAATTATTCTTCCCTGTCGGTTGATCCTTGGCATGCTTGCTTTTAAAGGAGCACTTGTAGCCCCAATTTAGTTATGCTTTAGCCAGCTAGTACAAACTACAGAGTCAAAATTGCTGATCACATTGATTGTGCTTAGCTTGTTCATACATTTCATGTTTCCTGTTACATACCATTCATATTGTGCAAGAATTTAAGTAGGATGCTCCCATTTTGTCTCGCACTTTAATTTATAGTCCTAATCCTTGACACTTTCGTTCCACCATCATTCATGTACCTCTAAATTAACTATTTCATCTTGCTATACTATATTTTAGCAATATGATCATCACATGAATGAAAAAAACTTGAAGATTTACTGTCAGCTAAACAACACATATTTTGCTGTAGAAACCATGCTTAAGTAGCTCTGAAATTACTTTTAACCACGTATCTTAAATACAATAGCATGACTGCAATCATATCAAATTACATTACAGCAGTTACAAAAACAATAGCACCTTAATACTTGGCATAAGAATCAAGTCCAACAGAGTGTCAGACACATTCCAAATTTCCTAACATAGCATACTATTTACAATCCAAATGGGCATAGTTGGCTTGTCAAACATCTTCTTAAAGAGAATTTAGGGATTTCATGTAGAACCATACTTTAAAAAAAAAAACAGGTACTTTTTGGAAGTATGACATACTTTTTCATCAATAATTTTTTGCACTGGGCATGGGTGATAAGTTACCATTGCTTGCTCTTAAAGGCTATTTTAAATAGGAAAGATTCAAAAGCTTGGTTTGACTATTTAAACTGAAGCAAACAAAAGCATGACACTCCAATTTTCAAATGTCAAAGTGAATTATGCAGTGTCATGACTCAGCATCTAAAAATGTAGATACTCTAAAAATGAGAAAGAGAAGAAAGAATATATGGTTAACATTAACTTGAAGTTCACTGTAACCATCAAGAATTTCTACTACAATTAATAAATGATGTCAGTGATGGTTATAAACAAGGATTAGTTGAGAAGAAGAACAATAAGCTTACACTATCTCTTCCTAGAGCAGCATAATGCTGCAAACCATTGCATGAACCATCCTGAAAAAGTAACAGGATAGATTGAGAAAATTCATGTCAAGAAAAATAAGCATAAAGCAAGCAATAGCACAATAATACAAGTAGTTAGAACATTTGATGGATAGCAGCACATCAAGCAAATATAACAAGAAAGATTGACAATCAGGTTTGTGCAACATACAAAAATTGCGCCAAAGGGCATGCACTAGGAAACACATAGCTAATAGAAATGAGACATCACAACATGAAGATATCAGAAATATCTTTGATTTGAACAAGTATAATGCTTGTCAACATATATAAATAAAGTGCTTAACACAACTACTGTTATATTGCTACAATAGATCAATAACATCCAGCCAACACCGCCGATTTATAACATGTCTATTCATCAATATATGGCTATCCAGAATAATGTAGAACTGTAGGTTTTAAAAGATAGAAGTTCATTGAGTTATGTTCACATCTTTAATGAATGTTGTAAAATCAGTCCAATCTTCAAGGACTGGCCAACTCACCCAAAGAAAAAAGCTAGTTTTGTTTAGGTCCTTGATAACCCAACAAATTTTGGGTCAAGTTAAACCCATCCCAGACATGTAATACATTGGGTTCAAGTTGGGCATTGAGTCCCAATCAGATCCCCATTATTGGAAAAGGAGACAGAGAAACTGGAAAGATGATGTCTACATCCTCCCCCTTCCTCGACTTCCCATCTCTGCCCCATCCAACCCACCAACGACAAATCCATCACTCTCTATTAAAAGCTAAAGCCAAATCCTAAAGCAAATAAGATAAGAGAGAGGAACCAGGCCATGATTTGGGGATTAGCAAGAGAAGAGGCTAGGTCATGTGTTGGGGTTTAGGTGACAGAGACAGAAGGAGCTGGGCTGTGGGTTAGGTTGCAGGGAGAAAATGTTAGATACATGAGTTGAAATTCCAGAAAAAGAATGTTAATCATTTATATTTTTACAGTATACTCAAACTTTCTTTCATTTCTGTAATCCAGCCAGTTTGACCTAGACCTGCATTTCATTTATCAGGTTCATTTAGAGCAATTTCTGACATCAGCCCAAGATTGAGTCAACTTGAATCTAACCTGACCCCCACATTGCCAGCCTAATCAATAGGGCCGGACAAACAATACATAAAAAATGTGTACATTGTCATCTAGCTTTATCCATTTCTCTCCTTCCAGTCCTATGATATGCAGACTCCACTATCAATGCAAGGCATAGGGGGTAAACTCCTAATTACTTATCTTTATAGCTTCCCTAAAAGAAAAAAAGGTAAAATCCAAATTCATTTGACCCTTCTGTAAGAATGCAAGCACACTTCTCACCAGGGCTTCCCTTAGCCACCAAGCACATTCAAGGCTGCATCAACATTTTCAAGTCCAAATCCTCCATTAGTATTGCTTTGATATTCCTCCAATAAACTGCAGTATGATATGAATCGTAGTGCATCAATTTAATACTATGACAACCTTACATGTCTCTGTCCAATTTCTTTAAGATGGAATATTGCTATGAGATAATGACTAACAATATGAAAAAAATGCAGATCTACTTATGGATAGATTGTTTCCCCTTCAAGTTGTTACTGCTTATGAATGTGGTCACATGACTCATGTTGCCCAAATATCTGATTCAGGAACCACTGACACAAATGACATCACCAACACTAATCATGGTGCAAAAAATTACCTAAAAACATGGCACATATTATCCAATGTTTCTTAAATTTCAGTTACATGAGGACCAACTACAAATTCCCCTAATTCACCTAAGGAAGCTAGTTCCCACCGTAAGTAGTTGTTTAGCAGGCATTCAATGTGTATCAACAATATATTGATATGCATATTTTGATGAATAATTTGTCTCTAGCCTAACCAAGCAATACATATCAGCAAGTAGTTATTCCATTCAAAAGTACTCAATGCAATCCTTTTTAATATAATAGGATGCAATGGTCACCTGATGAATGGGTAGGCGGGAGATGGCCTCGGTTGGTGATGAGCTTTTTAAGGCATCAGATAGATTCATACATGCAGCTAAGCACTGGAAAGGATCTTCAGCATTTAACCACCAGCAGTCCCCATCAAGGGGATTCACTGCTGAATCAAATATATCATGTAAATGATTCTCAACAAATGCCAACCTCCCATCATACGAAAGCTTTCCAACACCTCCACCATATAAGTTTGCCAAATGTATTTTCAGCCACCATAAGCCAGACTTCCCCAGTGGCCTTCCTTCAGCAAACTCCAGAATTCCTCGACAAAGATCAGAGCTTAAATGATTTAAGTGTGAATGCATAGGGTAGGCCCGCCCACGGAAATCTAGATTATGAGGATAATAGAATCCTTCCTCGTCCCTCATTTTACGGGCTACCTGTTCCAAAAGAGTGATACAGATATATCAAAAAACTGAAAAACAAAAGAGCAGATTTATGAAAAATCAAAATGGCGACCGATAACACAAGAGATGGGGTAAAAAATCTTACTGAAAGTTTAAGTTCTGTATCACATCGCTGAGCATGCATCTCATGGTTAGCCTTTTTCGCTTTTCTTACACTCCACCTCCATTTTTTAATCTCAACAGAATCCTCTGAGCCAGGTCTTTCTGGTAGTGGAATCTATGACCCAAGCAAAAAATAAAGAATATATAACACACAAGAAGAAACAAATAGCTGGTGCATGGACCAGCATTGGAGGAAAGAAAAAGCAAAACGTTCAATTATGAATAAAATATGTGCATTCCTACTCACATCTTCACAGTCAACCAGACCTCCAATACCTCCCCCTCTACTCCAGATACTCTCAACAACATCAAGTATTGGTCTATTTACTCTCCATTTGGTGCTTCCAAGGATATCCAGTGCCTGTACAAAATGACACCATACCATAACTCCAGAGTAACTACAAATTGCACGAGAAAGTTAACAAAAACCGGGTAGCAGAAACTAGTTCAAAAGAAAAATTCCCCCAATTTCAATTCACAGAGGGACATTCAAGAAGAAAAGCATGAAGCATACAAATCGAAGTTTATAAACAAAGAGAATTTAACAAAGAAGTCTTGCAGTCACACCTAACAATGACCAACATGAGAAAGAAGACCTCAGCATCAATCATATAAAAGTAGGACAAATCTCTGCACATACTCAAAAGCAAAATAAATAACAAATTTAACATTGACATTCGGATAATAACTCTATCCAGAATCTGCAATAGAAAAGCAAAAAAACAAAATCAACATCAGAGAAATCCAACTGCAAAGCTAGAACTCTTAATGCATTTCCTCCCTTTAAATTACAAACATAAGGCAAAACAAAAATAGACACCATAAATATGGTACAAAGATTTGCTGCAGAAACTTTTATTGTTACTCTAAAAAGCTTGTAGCCAGGAACCCTTTTCTTCACATTGTATCCCCTTTCACATTCTGCTTGTAACCACTTATTGGAAAAAAATATAAGAAGTAAGAGTATTGCATCAACTTCCCAGCTTCAAAAGATTTTACCAATTCTTTAACAAGTGATTTTCTGGAACTTTTCTCTTCAGATATGCAAATATCATGTAGACATGGCGGTGGAGGTTTACAAATCTTAAAAAAAAAAGACGAAGGGCAATTCTGGTATCATGTTCCATGCAGAAATTATTGTAGATTTAATCCATCCATCTTGCAGCTTTAATTTGGAGTTAATATGTGATGTCCCTATGTTAGACAGTTGATATTATGCTATGGCACATCTCCCATGAGAACATATATGTTCATACAGCATTCATTAGCAACACAGTTTAGATATTTGGACCTGGCAGGCACAGTTTGGACATCAAAAATGAAGAATGAAGATAATTGTGCCTCGATTTACGTCAAGAATAATTGCAAAAATTCAAAATCAGGGTCGGAAAATAAGGATTGGTAGGAGAAAAAGTTGGGGCATCTATGCGGAATTCGAGCTAATTGGACCGAAAAGGCTGGGTTATCTAGCAACAATAAGACTCAGCACGAAGAAGAGGCCTAATGCCTAGAAATTCATAAAGGAGTGGCAAGGTCTAAAGAGAGCTTTGCAAAAATGTTCTTGCCTACATTAATGCCAAATAGCATAAATGACTTGAAAACATGAGAAATTGCAATTATTAGTGATCTCAAAGAAATTGTGCAATAGCTAGCAAAGATCAAGCAATCTGATGTCAGACCAGATTGTCCTTGAAATGATGGATCAGACTTACAACAACCTCAAATGTCTTGGTATCATTTTAATGGTTGGCTGGCATGGGACAGCAGGCTTGTGGTTAGTCTGCACCAAACAGTGAAGATATAATGTCATGAAGAACAATTTTTGACAATCACAATCAGAAGGCAAAGGATTGATAATTAACTGGTCCATGATACATAAAAGGTCACTAAAGCTCTCAACATGACTCTGGTAGAACACCTGCCAGATATAATCACCATGTTAACTTGACGATCAAGTGTTGGATGGTCAGGAACATCCAATAGATTCCCTAACAGTAGCACAGTAAATGGTAACAGCTGGTGAATATCTCCTCAAATGCAGTAGTCAGTACTATAGGCATACCATAATGTATATGAATATGGATGTTAACATTAATAGATACAAATACATCATTTACAGCTTGAAACGATATCTTTCTTTTGCTCATCTTCACATCTTTAGAGACTATGATTCACAAGGAAAGTCTTCCAGAAAGCATGCATATTTGTTCAGGCAAGCATTTTGCACATTTATATATACAGTGAAGACTGAGTATTTAGAACCACACTGTATGTTCTCATTACATCATTGCCTAAATACATTCCTCAAGTGCCAGATTCCTGAATTATTGAACATATTCCTTAGTAGATGTTTTAAACAAGGGCCAAGATCAAGCTAGTTAAAAAGCAAATGTTGAAGAGACAACAGTGCAAAAACTCATGATAACTCAAAAGTATCCATCAGACCACCAAAAACTCAATGTATCTAGACCTTGAATACTTTCTGCAGCTGTTTTCTTGGGACACTTTTAATTGCATCCTGCTGATCCTTTGCTCCATGTGTGCGCATAACATAGGAGGGTAAGAACAAATGTCCACCTTTGTCATACCTTAACAGGAAAAGAAGACATATAAATACAAACAACTAATTAGATTAAAGAAAAAAGTTTAGCCAAAATAGTATATTAAGCATGTAAATTAAATAAAATCTCCAACTAATAAAGAAAATTGTAAGGCCACCATAATCTCCTGGATCACGTTGCCTCATCAATTTTGCATTAGGAAAACAACTAATACCATGGTAGAGAACCGCGTGATGAAACTGTTTAATAGAACAAGGGTAGAAAAAAGCTATAAATGTTATAGCATTATTTCACACAGTAGTGTTTGCATTTAAATCATACCCTTTCCAATTTTTAGGAGGTATCAACATTGGCAGATAGGGGATCACCACATGCCTCGCCTACAAAAACACAAAATGGAAATGAAAATAAAAACTAGAAGGCAGAAACAAAAAGAAAATTCTGCAACCAACCTACATGAAAAAGACAAGCATTGTGGATAACCAGAATCCTGGTGCATCTTCCAGGATAAAACATTATGTCTTGACAAACTTATTCTTCTTATAGAGAACAGTCAGGCAGCGTATGCATATATAATATAAAAATAGCAAATGGTAGCAACTCTGTGCTGACTCTAGTTAACTGGCTCAGTACAGTTTGGTACCGAGATATCTGCAGAAATATTAATATCAAGGAAGATTTTCATATTGCAGACTATAATACAAGAGAACATTTAATACAATTCAATGTTAAACAAGGCAGCTAAGCCATTACTTTCAAGCTATCCCTAAGAAAAATAACGTAGCTCGAGAGAGAGAGTATGGTCAGAAATGGGCCCGGTTCAATATTAAACAAGGCAGCTAAACCATACCTTTCAACCTACTCCTATGAAATTCAACATAGATCTCAGAGAGAAAAAGAGAGAGAGAGAGAGAGTAGGGCTGGACATGGGCCTGGTTCAATGTTAAACAAGGCAGCTAAACCATACTTTCAAGGTACCCCTAAGAAATTTAACATAGACCAAAGAGCAAGACTAAGGTTGGAAATGGATTTGGGCGATTGGTTTTGGGCCCAACCTGGAAAAACTTGCACCAGGCTTTGGACTTGGAATCCAAGGTCTGATGGAACTTAGGCTAGGTTCACGTCCAATGTTAACCTGGCTTGAAACCCGGACTAACTCCTAGCTAGACCCTTGGTCCAATGTCTCATCAACCAAAAATATCTTCACCTCCCCCCTCTTTGTCCCATCCCAGCACTTGGCTCCACCTGCCCCTACCCCCTATCGAATCAACCCAAACCCCTGCTAGTCACTCTCCATCCAAGAATCTCTATCCCCTGTCTCCAACCAAACCACTCCCCATGTTCTCTCTCTCTCTCTCTCTCTCTCTCTCTCTCTCTCTCTCTAGATCTCTCCTCTCTCTCTCTCTCTCTCTCTCTTTTCTCTCTCTCTCTCCCCCAATGTTTTCTCTCTCTCCCCACCCAATTCCCTTCTTCTTTCCCCACCCATCCACCTAATCTCCTCTCTCTTTCTCTCCTCCCCCACCTAATCACTTCTCTATCCCCCCTCCTTAACCCCACATGGAACAAGACCTCACGAGTCATGCCGAAGCCCCGCACCACATGAAATCCCTTTCTCCTCCTCTCCCTTTAATGAGCCTGAAATGGGTCGGACCCATTTGTCTATTTGGTCATTGGGCCTGGCTCAGGTTCAAGCTCAGATCTAACCAACAAAAAAAGGACACAAACTCGATCAAAAGCCCAAAAATTTGCCAAGGCCAAGCCTAGCCACAACCGGTAGGAAATCCAATCCAGCCTAACCTAGTTCCAACCCTAGAAAAGAGAGCAATTAAAACTTACTGTGCTGTCGAGCCCCTTTTGGACTAGTGGATCACATTCTATCACTCCATATTTATTTCTCAATTTCCTGGCAGGACACAAAAACTTTGAAATTAGATGCCATCCAAATTATCAGCCGAGGATAAGAAAAAAGAAATCACTTTCATACCCATCCTCCTTAGCAACAGCTTTGAAGGAGTGTCTAAAAGCAGGTCGAATATCAGGCAAACCATCTACTAATTGGTTAGGTGGTGATTGTACAAATGCTGATTCTATTAATAATTCTATCAAACGACTTCCCAACTGCAGAAATAGAAAGGAAGCATCCATATTTAGAAGAGAAATAGAAAGATCTATGAGATACATCAGAAGAAGAGAAGATAAAAAATCATAAAACCTTAGCCTGGCCATCTCGACCCCAAGAATCCAGCTCAATCTCATTCTTCACTAGCTTCTGCACCTCAATCAGCTTCTTCATCTTAATTAATTTCATCACCTTTTTCTGAAGATTCTCCTGCCCTTGGTTTAAGATCACATCTTTATCTTCTTGATTTGTTCTCCTTCCCGGTCTCTTAGTCTTCTTAAGATAAGTTTGGATTTTAAACTAGAATTTGAATGAAACAATCTTAGAGCAACAATAAACTACAAACTTAAAAATAAGGACAAATAAGAGAATAAGTTAATATTCGTAAATGAAAAAAAGTGAACTGTCAGTAAACTTTATCAAGATAGAGGTGAACACAAATATAGCATGAGAGCATAGACAATAACAGCAAACTTGACAAATATCTTAACACGATATCCAAATGCCATAAGATATTACAAAATAGTTACTTCTCATTGATGAGATTCTTTAACAATTTGAGCATGGAATCCTATGTAACTCCTTTTCGCCAAAGTTTTGGAACATATTAATCCAATGACTTGCTAAGGAACATGAATTTGCATGACCTTGAACTAGAAATAATGCTTAGGGTGCAGATAGTTGATTCGATGGGAGACATGCCCCTACCAATTTGGACATTACAAACCAAGATTCGCCTACCAGCACAGAGGATAGTACTAGCTAGCTACTAGTTTGCTACAATATCTGTGTATCGTACCAACCAAAGATGTGCAGAACCAGGAGGGAGTGGGAATGATAGACAAAGAGGGAGGGAGAGAGAGGTAAGGAAAGGGTGGGAGGGAGGGATAAGAGAGAGGGGGAGAGAGAAGGAAAGCAAGAGATGGAGAGAGAGAGAGAGAGGTACCTATCAACAATGTCATTGCCAACAGTGGCAAAAAGTCAAAACCCTAGAATCAAGGGTCTCAACAAGTGATCATGCACGAGAGGCTCACACAAGGCAAGTGTGATCAAGAGAGAACTAGCTTTTTTTTTTTTTTTTTTTAATAAAAAAGTTTAATTGGGCCAGTTTGGTCCTCAAACCAAGTCGAACCACTTCCAGTTCCACTTGATTCGCAAAGGTTCAGGTCAATTCACACCAATTCCCAAACCAAACTGCCAAAGCAACATGATTCCATATTGGTTCAGTAAGATACATCCCTTACTGGGTTATTCAAGTCAGTTTGGCAGACATTGTTATAATCAAATTGCATAATAGATCAACAAGAGAACTTGCTTAAATTCTAAAAAAAAAATATCAAAGTTCTCTTCTATCCATCTCTCTCAGTACCGAGCATATTAGATTCATCCTCTCAACTCCTTCCACAGAAAGTTTGTTAATTTATCACTAAATAAAAAATACATCATATTACACTACTACCATTGTTGTTGAAATGAGACTGCTAGCCCTCTACCAGCAAAAGGTTGTAGAAGCCACTCCTCCAAGCTATCAATAGTTTCTTATGCAGCATCAAAATTTCCTTGCATGAGTTCTTATTTGAGTTCCGAACCTAAAGAAATGAGTTCTCACATTGTAAAAATTATTCCTGTATCTTTTGGGGTGAGGGTTGAGGTTATGTCATTTGACATGTCTCTACATACACACATAGATAGCTTTTAAATCATTCAAAATGCAACAGATTCGATCAAGCAACACTAAGGTTCTTAATATTATGGGCGTTTCCTCCATGAGATTAGAAATTCGATCAATGCTTCTGTGAGCATCAAGGTTTGGAATCTAAGACTATGCATTCATAGCATATTTGTATTAGGTATATAACCTACAGTTTAATAGATAAGATCATAACAAAATTTTTAGCAAGGATTGCATTATACTTGCATAGTGGAAATCTCAATTCATTAATAAGCCTAAGACTCATTATTACATTATGAGTTTAATATGCGCAAGATAGATAACCTAAAGTTTGAGAACTAATCCATAATCAAAGCTTAGGTAAGGGCTGTGTGCATCACTAGATAACCTGATATAACCAAAAAAGCCTACAGAAAATATTTTTAAACTGTTTTGAGCATGCACTTACATAGGTTGGACTGGAGCCCATGGATTTCTGACCCCCCATCTACTGTAGCCTAACCTCTATCCTCAACTTCTTCGAGAACTTACTGCAAATCAAGCATGTCAGCTAGCACTAGAACTAGGTTGTGAAATCTTTCATAATTATTTCAGACTACTTGAGTTTATAGTAATTTGAAATTTCTTTATGTCAACAGCTAAATAATGATGGGCACTAAATTGTCATTCCAAACATTAAGTGAATAGATTAATTTAGAGCATATATGGGCACTAAATTGATATTGAATGAGAATATTCCAGTAATCTAATATGATTACAGTCAATAGATGGTAATGTAGAGGCATTAATGGGCCGGCTCAGGCCCCAGACCGAAGCATGCCCAAGGTTTAAACCTCAGACATGAGTGCAGCATGGATATAGCCCAGGGATATCAAGTTCAAGCCTCACCTAACTCATGGTATGCTTTCGAGCCAAGCTGGGCTCAAAACCAAGCATCATGCAATATTTACCATATTCTCAGTCTGATCTAACATAAATTTTTACCATATTCTCAATTTGAGAAATTCTTTGTGCAACGCGTGCGGTGGAGAATAAATGCACCGCACAACGTGATTCGACCACGTAAATCCCACTTTTCAACATGCATTCAATGCCTGCATGTTTTTTTTTCATTAAAATTTTGAATGACTAAAATGCCCTTTTCTTTATAAAAAATTATGATATCCTGTAGCTTGGATTTGACACCCCGTGACTTGGGTTATGATACCCCGCGGTCAAATTATAAACAGATTATCATAACCCTGCTCAAAGGATGTCATAAGACTACGGGATATTTTCGTCATTAAAAAATTTCAAAAATTTTTCAATAACAAAAATATCCCTCAGCCTTATGATATCCTATGAACAAGGTTATGATACCCTGTACACAACCTAGCCACGGGGGTGTCATAATCCAAGCCACGGGATGTCATAATTTTTTATAAGAAAGGTATTTTCATCATTCAAAATTTTCAACGAAAAGATAAAACGGTAGGTATTAAATGCGCGTTGAAAAGCAGGAGTTACATGGCCCAATCATATTTGGTGATGTATTTTTTCTACACCACCCCCGGTGTTCAAAGAATTTGTCTTCTCAATTTTCAATCCCGAGCCTAGCATGTGGCCCAAAAACCTGGGCAGCACATAGTTTAGGGTCGGTACTTAGGTCTTCGAGCCATTCAGGCTAGTCCAGCTCATTAACAACTCTAAGAGGGGTATGTTATCGATGACTCTAACTATTTGATATCAACAAGAAACAAGTTGCTGTGGTATATGTATATAGTATTATTTAATGAAGTAGACTAATTGGATACCAAATGCATAAAACAAGTGCTAATTAAATGTAAGCTATAATAACTGAAAATTCATGGAGGTTGAATGAGATTGTGTGGACAAGTTTTTGCCAATATAGTTAGCCATCTTACCAGCAAAGAATCAATATTTCATAGCAATAATTCACTCATGCAGTGGTGAAGATCATAATATGTAAGCTTCAACATAAATAAATGAGAGTAAAGAGCAGACATATTTACAGAACCAACTAAACATAGTTGCCACAAATGTTGCACAAACAGAGGAGAATACAATTAAGTCAATCCCTAGGATGATTATGTCTCCAAGAATCAAAATAACAACAAAGACAAGGAGGAGCTTGATAATTTTTAGGTATTAGATAACTTAATAGAGCAAAATCCTAATTCAATAAACATCCTTTAGAGAGTGCATTTACTAACGAAATTTCCAATTTGGAGCTACGATTTTTGAGATGGTTGAAGAAAGTCAAGATTCTTGATATTGCAGATGTGTTTTGAGATGCATAGAAACAACAACCCATAACAAACTGTAAAAACCAAAGTGCATCTACGACATCTAGGTAAGCCTAGAGTTATGTGCCAGCCTAGCCTAGGTGACCATATCATGTGCATTCGTGTTACCAGCTGGGTTATATTTTTAAGATATGATAAAAGCAATGTAGTCATATTGCTTTGCACTTATTTATTTCTTCTCATCAGTGTATTTTTGATATATCATATGGTTTATTCATCATTCTTGTGGTGAACTCTATTAGTCTCTCAGTCTATGATAAATATCGAGTACAGGGCCTCTTAGTTGCCTAAAGTATAGTAGCCACATCATACACCATGTAATTTTATGTTCCATTATATATATGCACTCTTCCCTTGTGTTGTCATGTCGATTGTGGAGATACAAAGCTTAAAGGCTGCTTTAACTAAAATAACGGTATCTATTGACCATGAAAATAGAAGTACGCTTTTTAAATGACTGTCCCTAAGCAACAATTTTGTTTTCTTGAATCTAGACTAACATTTGAACTACAGTGCAAGCATATGAAGTGGACTCAATCTCCATGAGCCTCGTTCTATTGTGAACACTTTTCTGCTTGGGAGATGAAAGAATATATTAACAACAGCCATAGAGCCATCAAATGGCTGTCACTTGTTGAAGGCCTTCTAATGATCCATATAAAAGAAATTGAAGAACTCCATAGGTTTACCCAGCACCTTTCCTTGTTTTGAATTATATAAGCATGAACTAGAAAAAAGCCTGTTGATTTTTAGCATCTCTCAAGAAAGATCATGAAATAAATATCGCTTGCTGATTCACCTTCTGACTTGCCATATCAAGACAGCACACTCAACTAGACCTATTCAAAAGGTCTCTGAACACTAGGCTCGGCTTCCATTTTGCTTTACAATGTTTGGATATAGGATCAGAACTGATCAACATCTTTCTTAAGATATATGAAATAGAGGAAGGAAAAGGGGAAAAGAAGAACATCTAAGCATTTTGAAGAACAAGAGCAAAGACTGCTCACTACAATAGCAAGAACAGAAAAGTAGGAGAATAAATAATAATAAATAAATCGTTCAAACCAACATCAGCAAAAACTTTCTACTATTTCTCCTGCCAGGACAAGGCATGCCTTCAAAGGAAATGTCTGAAGAGGGGAAGGGGTGGTGGGGGGCGAATGCACAAAGCATACTATTTTTCTTTTTCTTCATGCTTTTAATGAATTATTTGACCTTATAGGTGGCATAGATATCAATCAATTCATCTACAGCTATGATTAGAATTTTGCGTACACCAAATCCACGAGAACTACAAAATATGCTACTGTAAAAGAAAAAGGGTCAGTTGTTGAATTAGCTGAAAACCTTGTGAAGCAAATCAACTTCACTCACCTCATTTTCTATAGCCTCTCCAATATGAATTGCAGCTTGGACAACCCGAACACACCCCTCGTCTTGGCCTGTCATCAGTAGACCCATTATCTTATGCATCACAATGACCGCCATCTTATCAGCTGGCAAAAGCCCAATATGCAGAGCATATGCCGCCTTCTGCCTCTTTGTCTTCTGCAGCATTTGTTCCTTCTCAATGGCATCTCTCAGGGGCTCGAACCAGCCCAAAAAGAGTGACTTCACATACGGCAAGCTTGGGGCCAGCTTCTTCTCAAGCATGATCCTCTCCAATTCTTTGTACTCCGCCGCCGCCCTCTCCCACGCCTCCGTCTCCGCCTTAATTTGCCTTCTCCTTAAAGCATTATACGTCTTTCTTTCTTCTCGACAAGAGTCCGATGTCGCGATCTTCGCCGAAGCATCGAACTCTGTGGAGAAATTGGGGGAAAACCAGTCCGGATCTTCGCAAAAATCCATCTTTAAGCTTTTTCTGGGGAAATCAGGATTGAACCCACCCCCGAGCCACGGAAACTTCATCGCCTCATCGACGTACTCCACAATATCATCATCGATGGCAGGTTCTAGCAAAAGTGGGGATTGACGGCGTCCCAATTGAGTGAAAGCCACCGGAAACGAGTCCTCCGACTCCGGCAGCGCCGGGCCAAGACGGAAAGAGGAAGAACGGAGCGAGCTGAAGGACACCCATCCGGAAATTGGACGAGGAAAGGTCGAATGAAAGGGAAGAGGGGAATTAGCCGGGTGATTCTTGGATGGTTTCTCTCGTCCTCTTCTTCTCCAGAGCTCGTGGGTTCGCCATGAGGGGATTGGGAGAGAGGAAGCGGAGAAAGCCAGAGTTTCGGATCGAAGGAGAGTGCTGACTTTCGATTGGAATGGAGAAGCGAATGGATAGGGTGGTAAAACCACCGATAAACCCCTAATTGGCGGCTACTGGCGAGTTTTTATATTTCGGTCCACAGCTATATCTCCTCTTGCGGATGGCGGTGGAAACTGGAAACGCTCGAGGCCATGCATGGGATATTTTTGATAGCCTCCGGGCTCCTGAGTGGCTGCCGACCAGAGGTTTTTGGGGCATCGTCTCAATGATTTTTTTTTTTTTTTCCTTTCCATGCATAAAGATTCATGCGTAAAACCATCGGAGGGGACCGTAGAAAAGCAATTTGTTTGATTTTATTTGTAATTTTAAAAATGAATTTCAAAGACAGATTGTTCTGGATTCAAAGCAAGACGATGATTCTTTTTTTTTTTTTTTTGATTTCAATGGATCATAATCGTCTCGCTTTATATTATATTTTTAAAAGAATCATCGTCTCGCTTTATATTTATATTTTTATAATTTTCAAATTAAATTTGAAAGAAAGGCATCGTTTTGATTTCAATGAATCATCATGTTCCTGCCAACTAAAGGACCTGAATTTTCATTCCTATGTAGCTACATGTTAGAGTCTCACATCAAAGATCTTGCATGCTTATAGGATCATTGCGTGCTTAAAGGATGAAGGAATTTAGATAGCATCTTTTAACTGAACCTCCTGGATGAGATCCTCACTGACTACGAATGGTAACGAAGAGGATCTAATTAATAGCCCATGACGGATCTTTTTTTAATTAATTACAAGCTAAGCATATTATTTGTGATTAGAGTTGATTGGATTTTAATCTCTATGATAATTTAAAAAGAAGAGTACATGAAGATCCATGCAAGTATATATATGTTTCACCTTATATTAATTATACAAGAAATCTTACATATTTATACAAAACTAAAAATTTTAAATAATACTTTCTAACCATCCTTTTTAGGTAAGCTCTAAATTATTACAAATTGATATTGTAGAGGATACGAACCACACCTTTTTCACGTGAGATTATGAGTATCAAAATAATATAACAGAGGACCTAGTCTATAGCCCAAAGGTTCCAAATTATTACAAATGATATTAGGTAATCTTCTTTGTGAGTTGCACATAAGCCAATCATGATGTTTGTGGTTAAATTTTATTGAGTTTAGAATTTTAATTTGACGAGGATGCTAGAATTTAAATAAAAAAAATATGTATGGTTCGAGAGTATGTTTAACCATACATGAACTATGCATATTGGTGATCTTGGATATTTATATTAGACCAAGAAATATTCTGGCTAGCATTTTTGGACTAGGTCATGAATTATTACCTAAATATTTTATTGTAAATAGATAAAGCGTATAACTCAAGTCAATTTAACACAACCAAATCAAGTTGTGGTTTGCTATTCTATCAGGTCCAATGGCTTTTTCTATTATCATTTTTTTCATAGCCTCATATAGCCTCATTTATCTCAGATTTTCTAATTCTATGTATACACATTAGAACTAGTAAAGCATCCTAAATCATTCATATGACTCATTTATCTTAAATTTTCTAACTCTATAGGTATACTAAGCACTTTTACTCTTTTTTTAAAAAGACTAAGCATTTCTACTCTTAATAGTACTAGTAAGCATCCTAAATCATTTATATGACTTTTATTGAATTTAGCTTATTTAAATAATTAATTTTCATTTTCATTTTTAATGCATTTAATGTGAGTTGAGTCCTTTTTTTTTTTTTGTCATTTATTCTTGCAATCTAATAGATATCTTCTTTCCCGCTTTTAGTTTTTAACTTATGAAATAACTTTTCTTATACCTTGTATTACGGCCGTAATGATGACGTGGTCGGTCTCAGATCCCGTCGGGCATGATTCGAGCCACGTGGAGGTTTTCGGCCGAGTCAGCTGCGGCTCCCGCACGTCCAAAGTCGAGCTCGGCCCGGGCTCCCCCGTTCCCTCGCCAGGTGGCATTCTGAGACGGTCCCACCTCGGCCGAGGTCGAGCCGGGCCCCTTCGCTCCTTCGCCAGGTGGCCCCCGAAGACGGGACCACCTCGGCCGAAGCCGAGCGTCCTTCTATCGCCCCGCCAGGTGTCCATCCAGGAGGGGTCCACCTCGGCCAAGGTCGGCCGCTCCCCCGCCAGGTGGCACCCTGAGACGATCCCACCTCGGTCGAGGTCGAGCCGGGCCCCTTTGCTCCTTCGCCAGGTGGCCCCCGGAGACGGGACCACCTCGGCCGAAGCCGAACGTCCTTCTGCCGCCCTACCAGGTGTCCACCCAGGAGGGGTCCACCTCGGCCAAGGTCGGTTGCTCCCCCGCTCCCTCGCCAGGTGGCATCCTGAGATGGTCCCACCTCGGCCGAGGTCGAGCCGGGCTCCTTCGCTCCTTCGCCAGGTGGCCCCCGGAGACGGGACCACCTCGGCCGAAGCCGAGCGTCCTTCTGCCGCCCCGCCAGGTGTCCACCCAGGAGGGGTCCACCTCGGCCAAGGTCGGCCGCTCCCTCGCTCCCTCGCCAGGTGGCACCCTGAGACGGTCCCACCTCGCCGAGGTCGAGTCGGGCTCCTTCGCTCCTTCGCCAGGTGGCCCCCCAAGACGGGACCACCTCGGCTGAAGCCGAGCGTCCTTCTGCCGCCCCGCCAGGTGTCCACCCGGGAGGGGTCCACCTCGACCGAGGTCAGGCAGCTCATGCAGAGAAGGCCCCAAAGAGCGGAGGCGTAGGTTCCGAGGTTGGCCCTCGAGCCGTGCGCGCCGCACCCCGAAGAAGGCGTCCCATACGGATGGCGGCGGCACGCGAAACATCACTTACGTCGGCCCGATAGGTTCTGCAGTCGAGAGACACGGTTCTGGCAGAACAGGGCCCGTTAACAGACAGCGCTGGCACCTGGGAAGGAGAGCACCCACACTTGGCCCAAGGTCTGGCCGGCCGCCCTGCCGGCGCCCCCCTCCTTTACCTTTTCCCCGCTAGGCTCGGCGAACGAGACCGGAAAGCCGTCTGGCCCTCAGAACCAGAAGAGAAAAGAGAAAAGGACGGAGAGAGGGCGACGAGAGCGAGAGGGGGAGCCTCCCGAAAGCGGAAAACGAACAGGCACCGGGAGGAGATAAAAGGAAGGAGAAAAGAGACGACCAGGTAGGCAGAGACAAGTAAGAAACAGAGGCTGGAAGCTCCGCTCCCCGTGCAAGATCCAAGGTCCCGAGAGGGGATCGCTTGGCATGAGCTCGGCAAAAGAATCCAGCCGGGTTTCTGGTCTCTCTAGCACCTTTCTTGATCGTAGAATCTCTGAGTCTGGGACTCCTTCGGGGGCCCGTCCCAGAGACTCTGTTCCCTCTCGCCGTCTACTAACTTGATCGTTGGAGCTCCCTCGTCGGGATCCCCGGCCAGGATCTTCTGACCTTGTCTTGCAGGTCCAGTCCAGCCAGGAGGCCCCAGGAGCAAGACGGTCTAGACGGATCGGCGGTTCCGAGGCACGAGCGCGGCGGCGAGATCGGCAACACCTTGAAATTAGTCTCTCATACTACTCCTTTAAGCTCCTTTTTAGCCACCTTATAGCTTTTATATACTTCTCTATTCCCACATAAGATAGTCTTCTATAATACTCTCTTTTAGCTACAACCGTTAGTTGAACTTTCTTATTCTACTAGCAAATTTCCTTACTACATGGTTCTTTTTCCTTAATTCACCTAATATCTTTGTATTCATTTTTTTAATCCTACGAAATAACTTTTCTTATACCTTGAAATTAGTCTCTCATACTACTCCTTTAAGCTCCTTTTTAGCCACCTTATAGCTTTCATGCACTTCTCTATTTCCACGTAAGATAGTCTTCTATAATGCTCTCTTTTAGCTACAACCGTTAGTTGAACTTTCTTATTCTACCCGTAAATTTTCTAACTAGATGGTTCTTTTTCCTTAATTCATCTAATATCTTTGTATTCATTTTTTTAATCCTATGAAATAACTTTTCTTATACCTTGAAATTAGTCTCTCATACTACTCCTTTAAGCTCCTTTCTAGCCACCTTATAGCTTTCATGTACTTCTTTATTCCCACATAAGATAGTCTTCTATAATTCTCTCTTTTAGCTACAACCATTAGTTGAACTTTCTTATTCTACCAGCAAATTTCTTTACTAGATAGTTCTTTTTCTTTAATTCACCTAATATATTTGTATTCATTTTTTTAATCCTATGAAATAACTTTTCTTATACCTTGAATACTAGATGGTTCTTTTTCCTTAATTCACCTAATATATTTGTATTCATTTTTTTAATCCTATGAAATAACTTTTCTTATACCTTGAAATTAGTCTCTCATACTACTCCTTTAAGCTCCTTTTTAGCCACCTTATAGCTTTCATGTACTTCTCTATTTCCAATTAAGATAGTCTTTTATAATGCTCTCTTTTAGCTACAACCGTTAGTTGAACTTTCTTATTCTACCAGCAAATTTCCTTACTAGATGGTTCTTTTTCCTTAATTCACCTAATATCTTTGTATTCATTTTTTTAATCCTATTTGCCATATCTACATCACATGGTATTAAATTTTCTATCTAAATTTCATTTTTTTCTTTAATATTCTATCATGAAAAGCTATTTATTTTTCTCCTAGAAAATTCCACCACATATTCTTTATGCTCCTATCTTATTTAGTCCATCTCTTTGATTTTATAATACACACATCCAAAACTACCGATCTATTTTGACCGGTTAAACTATAACTTATTAACCTTTACAATCTATATAAAACTTAATCAATTTTTCTAATAAGGAAAAAATGTATTTGACTAGCATCATGCCCATTTTTAAAAGTTATCAAGTGAGAGTCTTTCTTTCTGAAGCGAGTACCAGCATATAACCTATGCAAATCGCAGGATGTAATTTAGATTTTTTTCTAACTATTCTTGAAATCAATAATTAACTGTATCATGCTAATAAAAATATCCATGATCAATGATTTCTCTTGCATTACTTTTTCCTATATCATCCATAGTATTAAGAATTTTAAAAATATTATAATATACCTTTATGTTATTATATTAGGTTTATTGTATTAATGTGCATTTGGTAATGATACTATTTTTTTCAAAATTATACGAATCTCTATGAATAAAGATTAGATGATATAAATATAATATTTCTAAATATGAATAAATTATAAAATATAAAAAGGTGATGCCATTATGTCATATAGTTTTATCATGATATGTGAAGTAAAAAAATTAGTCTTGAATGGCATAAGAGGATTGATGAAATTTATTAAGCAATCTAAGATATGATAGAACTATGATGTCTCTTTGCTTCATATAGGATAATTTTTTTAAAAAATATATACTTGGAGAAAAAAAATTTATAGGGAAAAAAGTTGTCCTAGTCACTGGTGCTCTTAAAAAACAAAGATAAGTAATAGTGGCGGTTGTTAATTAAATCTTGAAATTATATTACATGCTTCATAAAAATTATTAAATATATAGATGGCTAAAAATATTATTATATCAATGGATTTAATAAAAATTATAAAGGATAATTTGGTAGCTTAGTAACACTTACTCGTACTCGATGGCATTTCTATTGTTGAACTACTTAATCTTCATCCACTTCACAAGCTCCATTTTCTATCTATAAGTTTTTTAGAAAATAAAAACATCATAAATTTAAAGAAGTGGAGTTTTATTAAAATGTAGGATGGGCGGTCTCCCTTTTTTCCTGTGATCCTAACTCATAGAAAGGAAATTAATTTATAATCTTTTATATTAATAAACAAAGGAATCAACTTTGAATATAAAAATAATAAAAAAATTCTGATCCAATCATAATGAAAGGAAAAAAAAATAATTCTCAAAAAAATGAAAGAAAAGGAAAAAGAGATCTTATGGATTTTTTATTATAGAAGTTAATTCGTCACAAAAACTTTTATGTATTGTGTTGTGATCAACATTCCTATGAAAATAAAATAATTAGTGCCCCAATTACCATTCCAATGAAATTAAAATAAAAGAAGACATTTATATAACTTGGTAGGAGATAATAGATGATAGATGATAGCTAATAGGTACATCATTTTGCAAGTACACTATATAGTCATGCTATATATTAAAATATTAAAAGAAATATTGCCATAATAATTCTTTAAATTAAATATAAGGCATGTTGTGACTACAATATCTATAAATTTATTAATGATGATTTTTCTCCAAACTAAGTGAGAGAGAAAGATGGCAATTTAGGGATTATAATGTATCACTAATACATTGATTTTATAAAAATTAGAATTACATTTCTAAATAATTATCTTTTAAATGGGTTCTAAATAATCACCTATTCTTTTGAAAATAATTACTTGTACATGTGGCTAAAGTAGCTTGTATACATGGCATAAGGAGAGTCTATATATATATATTAGATTAGCTAATACTAGGATGCCTCATCCGGATGCCCGAGGATAACCATATCCTTCTCTTTTAACTACCAATATTTAATGAATATGTTGTAATTATTAATCCTTAAAAATATTTTCTTGACTTGTCAACTTTGTTTACACCATATGCTAACATCCAGAAATCTCTATATATGTGGTGGCCCAAAAGTCGAGACTCCAAGCCTTGAGCCAAAATCTAAAGCTGGTATAATTGCTTAGATGGTTAGTAAAAAGAATGTTTCATGGATTGAAGTGATCAAGTACTGCATAAGTTGAGTTGATCAATTGGTCCAAGGACACTTCAAAGTGCAAAAGGCCATACTATAGGCTAATTAGAGAAAAACAAACAAAGCAACTTATCATGAACAAGCAAAATGGAGGTTAATAACAAGTCTAAACTGATAGTGTATGATTATCAATCTAACAAGGTGTGTAGGGTTTGATTGTTTTGATGAATGTGGGTAATAGAAGGACAACTAATGTTAGGTACCAAATTACTAAAGCCACCAAAAGTCAAAGCCAGATGTAAACTGCTACTAAGAGTGTGTTGTTACATATGAATTATCTTCTAGTATAAATAAGTAAATTATGATCTAGAAAAAATCTTTTGATATATCAATAAATCCATTTTTTCTTAAATTATCTTTGCTTTACTTTTATTTTACCTCACTTTTAGATTACCAGTAAGACTTTGTCTTAGGAGTAGCGATAATAGTATATTTCTTCGATCATGATCCTGATTACATTCTATTCAAATCTATCCATCTTCATTTTGGATGAGTGGTGTGCCAATAGCAGAAGTCTGTAAAGATCAAGGCACCTAGACCTTGCTATTCTAATCAACTTCCTTCAATCATCCCTTTTTTAACTAATCCAATACTGATAATATACTCATCATGCATCAACTTAGTATAGCCATTGGGTTTGTTTATCCTTTGACTACTAACAGGCTTTTCTAGAATGCACGTTTGCCTACAAATAGTTGAAGCAAGAGTGTAAGAAGAAACAAATCTATATAACTACAACCACATATGATCCTTATGATAAGGTCTTAAAGTACCACACTTAACCTTTATGGAGTAGGTCCAAAGTAATAAAGTTTCAAAGTGATCAAATGCTAAATGCTAATATATAACTCTTATTGGCTAGGTTCAAAACATAATCAGATCAAGAGTCAATATACCAAAAAAATTCAATAATTTAATTAGTATTATTACATTTATTTTTGTAATATACAAATATGGCTCGGTATTTAAAATCCATAATTATATATAAGTATAAAATTTTAATAACTAATACGAGCATGTTTTTTTAAATCAATATACTTAAATGCATCAAAATACAAAGTACAGAGAAAGTTTCCAAAAATTTAGTTAATTAGAATAATTCTATCAATAACTCATGATTATGAAAATCAAAATGCATAGATGCTATATATATTCAAAAGCTTAATAATATAATAGGTTCTTGTTTGATTCAATTTAAAAATAACAAAACAAAAATTTTCAAAGTCTTCAATAATAATTAATATATTTTTTGAAATATATATATAATATTTAAATTTGCTTTGACTAAGTTCAGGTTACTTATCTAGCAAGTGCAAATTATAGTCAAATCTGACTATTCCAAAATAATCTCTCCTAAACCTAATAATTGATAAACATATTAATAAATACTATTAATTAAGAATAATTCCTAAGATCCTTCAAATTTTGATTAACTTTCTTAATTTGTTTTCCAAGAGCATAGAGGTATTCACAAAAATCATTTTTGGTCTTAAGATAAAAATCGATAACCATTTAATGCTAAAAGCCCCCATAGAATAAATCCCCAAAATTGTCTAAATTGATCTAAATATTTAATCATAATTCATCTATTTATCCCTAAAAATATTATTTATTTACAAATAAAAGGGATAAAGTGATATTACCTCTATAACTTGACAAGAGTAACTAGCTATTGATCCTATGCTTCCCCTGCAAACAAATTAAAAATGAGAAGTTTAGGGGACAAAAAATAAAATTTACAAAGAAAATGCAAAATTGATTGAGATGAGAAAAGAAAAGTCGTATAGCTACTAACTATACAACAAATAATATGAAAACAAGATAAAAAGGGGTACATTGGGTGATGATACAAGGCGGCAAGTGAATGAGAGAAAAAAGAGATGGAAGGTGAGAACAATAGAAAGAAAAAGAGGTTAACCAATAAGGCTTTGGCTAAGATAGTAGTGGAGAGGGGTGGTATGTTTTAGAGTCAGTGAAGCAATGATCTTGATCATGAGGAGAGGAACAAGGATCTCTAGGGTGGAACAAAGGAAAGGAGGAAAATATATGTAGGTAGAGTGAGGGCCTATCTTTTTGAATAGAAGATAATGGTAGTTTTGGAAAGAAGTGATCTCACTAGAAGGCAATTTAGGAGAGGACGGTGACCTCATTGATGACCAGTAGAGGTGGAGAATGGTTAAAAGGAGGTGGCTCCTTGGAGGTCCATTAACAAGTCCTAAGGAAGGGGTTCATTGACATCATGCAAATTATAGCAGGTGCTACAACCTCTAGTATAAAACTCAATAAGCATATTAATCCTTGGTAGGTGCCACCTCAAATTAATGGCAAGGGAGTTCCCTATGGCCTGAAACAGGATGGCCCTATTTTGAAATGAAACAGAGAATGACCTAATTTATTTATAGATTTTAATTTAAAGTTGATAAACCATCTGACTTCCTTATGAGTGAAGTTAACAAACCATTTGTCAACTACTTGAACAAAATTGGTAAATCATCTATTGACTTTTTTTGATAAGTTAGCAAATTATTTATCAATTTCAAGACCCCAATATAGCATGTTTGATTGGACTAATTCTTATAATAGTATATTATGAAATAATTACAACACATGTTTAGCTATAAGGAAGAGCAAGCAAGAGGAGAAAAAAAGGAGAGAAGTAAAGAGAGAAAAGTAAAAATGAGAAAGAGATCACAGAATGCTCATCACTTAATATTAGCTTACATCAATCTCAAAATTATTTTGATTTAATTATTTTTATTTAACTTCTTTTTATATCCGAAACCTATTTTAAAAGATATATTTTTTGTAACTTATCTATTGTTATATTATTATATAATGGATTTCTTACTTCCATGTGGATGTTCGCCTTTTGGAGAATCATCTAAAATTTTAGTATTATGCACTTGTTTAAACTCTGAATACTATTCTTTTTTTTTTGAAGGAGGAAGTAAAGTTTTTCTCCCTAATTTATTAATATATTATGCATTGTTACAGAGTGTGTGGCCTGGGTCCCATGAGAACACATAAAAAAAGGGGGAGGGACCTTGACTACAGTGACAAGCATTAATAGTAATGTCATTGTATTTTCTGATAGAAAGATGATAGTTTCCAAGTTGAAGCTCATATAACTTCAGGCTCTATAATTTTTTGTTGCAACAAGTTTTCAAAAAAAAAAAAAGACTATCATTCCAGACTTTTCAAAGGTTCTTAACATTGGAAACCTGTTTCCATTATTAGGTAGACTTCTTGCTACCTTTTAAACTGCAGAGCTCTTGTTAAGAAGATTCTAAAGCTCATTTTTTAGGTGCTTTTTATTAGATGTTTTTGTCCAATCTCCTGCCAAGAATAAGATGGTCCTAGCTACCTCTTTGCTAGAGCGAGCTTCTAAGCAAAAAATGATGTTGTTATGCTCCTTCCATAAAGTTCAGCAAGTGATTGCGACAAGGGTATTTAATGCCATGCTATATTTTGTTAACCTTTGCGTAGCCTTCCAGTTAAACCAGAGATCGTTCAGATTTTCAAGTGAAAACGAAATGTTGTAGCAAAATGGAAAGGAGTTCCACACTGCATTAGAGAAATTATAGTTCAGGAAGAGATGATCAGAGTTTTTCTCATAATTATAACATAGAGTGCATCGGCTTAGGCCAGCTATTCATTTTTTTGTAAGAACTTTTGCGGCAAGTAGTTTGTTGTTGAAACATAACTAGTTAAACATCTTGCATTTCTCAGGTAACGGGAGTTTCCAAATTATGCTACCAAAATATGAGATAATACTACTATGTTTTAAGAATTTATTGTAAGTTGAAATTATAAACGAGTGGTTGGAAAGCCATTTCCAATACCATTTATTAGGTGATTCTAACAGTAAAATATCCTCAAGATAAATCCTTAATTCTAAGATCTCGAAAAGGACCTCCTATGGCAGTGGCTATCCAAAGTTTTTAGTTATGTTAGATTTACTCATAAATACCGCAACACTATAGGATTTATCAGTTGCCAACTAATATAAGGTCTAAAAATGGATTTATAATCAATATCATTTGCCCATGTGTCTTCTGAAAATAAAGTATGCTTTCCATTACCTACAGAGATCAAAGTGAATGATGACATTGAGTGGCCAACCTTCAGAAAATTCTTCCAAAATGGAGAAGCTTTATCTTTGCTGATATGTGGAAAAATGGGTGATACACTATTGCTATGGTAGCTATGTTCAACTAATAATTTAATGTTCATTGAGGGTCAAGGAAAAGTTTATCCCACCATTTAAGGAGTAAAGATTGGTTGAAAACTTGTAAATCTACTATGCCCAAGCCACCTATTTGTTTTGGATGGCATATTATAGATCAACTTGTTAGGTTTCGAAGACTGTTGCTTGCCTTCCCCTATTCCACAAAAAGTTTCTACATATGTTATCAATTTTCTTAATTATCCAATATGGTAATTGGTGCACTGACATTCAATATCCAAGAATTGCTCTTAGAACTAAATTGCATATTATGAGACTTCCAGCAAGAGATAAGGAATTTCTTTTCCATCCTGACAATCTCCGTTCAACTTTGTTCACCACAAAGTTCTGATATCTGATAGGGAGAGACTTATTATTGAGGGGGATTTCCAGGTACTAAATAGGAAAGTTTGAGGTGTTACATGCCAAGATTGCAGCAAATCCTTAAGCATTTTGATAGTATAAAGCCATACCCACTAAATATGATTTACTGAAGTTAATTTTGAGCCTGGTAAGAAATTCAAAAAAAATAGAGGATCGGCTTGATGCTATTGAGTTGATGTTTTGAAGCTTTATAGAAAATAATAGTGTTGTCGGTGTACTAAGACGAGTGCATTATACTCAAAAGCTCGGCAGGACCCACAAGTTCTAGGATCTTTTTAGAGGTTGATAAGTCCAATATAAATAAGCGAGGGGAGAGTAAATTACCTTATTTCAAACCTTTCTTGATGGGGAACCAATTGTCTAAGTAACTATTGATAATGATCATTGAAATCAAGTATTTAATAATGTTTGATAGCCAAGAAATGAATTTTGATCCGAATCCTCTTTTCTCTAGCAATTTAAACAAAGAATTCTAGGAAATACTATGAAATGCTTGATCAAAATCAATTTTTAAGAGGATACCTGGGATCTTTGACTTGTTAAAAAGATTGATGATTTTAAAAATAGATGCGAAACTTTCAAAAATAAGTTGATCTTTAATAAATGCAGACTACGAAGGCCTTACCAAAGACTCCATAACCTTGCTAAGCCTGATTGATAAAATTGTGGATATGATTTTGATGATTCCATGCTCTAAACTAATAGGTCTATAGTGTTTTACTATGGACCTATCTGATTTCTTAAGGACTAATGCAATGTGTGTGTTATTCTATTTGGAGAGGTCTACTATATCCATGTATGCTTAAGCTCTTTAATAGACTTAAAAGATCATCCATGAGGATTTTCTGACTAGCAGTCATCTCTAGTAAGCTAGCCCCCGGTGGAAATAAGAAAGCCATTTTTTCATGGGGATAGGAAGTTCTAGCTTCCTCCCCGAGAGGGAGTGAGAAAGATGCTGCTATCTTAGCAACTGGATCTGAGATTGCTGCAACAACTAATGCAATTTCTACTTCCATGACTCTCTATGCCACTACCACTATCTCTGTTCCTATCATTGCAAAGTTATTTGAGTCAGTGCTGCATCCATTACTTTAGCAATATATGAAACAAGTACCAAAACTTCTCGATTTCTGAAAGCTTAGGCTTGTTCTTCTAATGGATCGAAAGGTCAAATCAGTCTCCTAGGACATACCTTTTTTTATACCTATAATGGGACACCACTATTGGAGAGAAGCTAGTAAAATGATATTAAAAAGCCATCTGGACTAGGGGCCTTGTCCTTAGCTAGTGAGAAGAAAGCATAATATACCTCTTCCTCTGAGAAAGTGGAGTCTAAATACTTTAAATCAACTGGACTTTCTAAGCATAGTTTATCCTAGTCAGCCTTGCAGAAATTTAGATCATTGGTTCCTAAAAGCTCAAAGAAATAAGATAAAACTCTTGCTGGATGTTCTATCATTCTAAGACTCTTGGCCTATTTGCAAAGATCTCATAAACCTGTTTTTTTTCTTTTTCTGAGTGCTTGCATGGATATGAAAATATTTTGTATTTCGATTCCATTCTTAGTCCATTGATCTCTTAATCTTTACCACCAATATATTTTTTCTTATGAGATGAATTCAACTAAATGTGATTTTAGAAGGGACCACTGATCGCATTCTTCATACGAGAGTTCGAGGTCTTCCTCTTTTTTATCCAGAGCCTGTGTTTTGCTTATTAGCTCCCTTTTCCATAGGAAAATATCTTCCATTATTTTCCTCTTTCATCTCCTAAGATCTTCTCTAAATCTTCTTAATTTTTAAACAATGGTTGCTATTGAGTTAGTTGAAGAAACACTCTTAGCCTATGAATCTTTGATAGTGGAGTCAAGATCAAGGTAGGAGAACCATAGGATCTCGAAACGGAATGGTTTTTTTAACCCCTTTTGACTTATAGGTATGATGCATAAAGTCAATCTTGAGAGGGGTGTGATCAAATGTTATCGTTGTCAGGAAGTAGTAGTTAGCTAGAGAAAAGATGGAGTGCCATGTCATGCTGATGAAGCATCTATTTAGTCTTACTAATCTAGCTTTAATCCTAAAGTTTGACCAAAAAAATCTTCTATTTGTAGCGTATATTTTGATCACTTCTAACTCATTCAGCAGCTTATTGAAGACTAGACTAGATGAAGAGGAACTTGGTTGTCCTTATGTCCTCTGGATACCAAGTAATGTTAAAGTCTTCTATAATGATCCAAGGAGTCTAAATAATTTTTTTGAGGTTAGAAAATTCATTGAAAAAATGTTTCTAGTCCAGTCTAGTTGATGGTCCATAGACATTAGTGACCATCCATTGAGGGCTATTGCTATTATCTAGTTTTTGAAGACAAGTTGTGATGTTGTAACTATTTTTGTAGATGTGAGCTCCAGTAAAATGGAAGCTTTTCCAATATATAACCAACCCACAATAGGACCCTACTATTTATTTTGCATCCTAGCTATCAAAATTTTTTTCACAGGTAGATTTTAGTAACTTTTCATTAAATAACTAAAGTTTAGTTTCTTGTAGATAAACAATATCACAGAGAGACTCCTAAATAGAAGCTTTAACTAACTTCCTCTTAGAAGCTTTACCCGATCCACATACATTCCAACAATGAATTGTCATTGACTAAAATATGGGAACCAACCAATATTGTAGCAGCAAAGAGGGTCATAATAGAAGCAAACATAGTTAGAGGTTTTAGTTTTCCATTTTATAGATGTAAACTTACAAAATTTGCAAAGCTTGAAGTAGTACTTTGCATTACAAATCTCAAAAGTATGATTCTGTAATACTGCCATGGTAGTCTGGGGTTGAGGGGATATTGTGATTCCTCTATCCAAAAAAATTGATCATGTCCTAAAAAAAGAACTCAAGCCCTAAAGATATTATACGGTGCATGCTGCGCCACCCCTTTAAACAATTTTTTGTAGTGAGACAGTTCCATTAATTTAAGCTTGGATGCAATGTCTTCCAATACATGGGAAGGAAATCCACTCTACACTTGGCTCCCAACTTAGTAATGCCACCAGTAGTCAGAGAGTTTATGAATAATATGTCCTGATAGTGAGGGATAAAAAGTCAATCCCAGAGCTTTAGCTTTCTTGATCCAAAGACGGGTACTTCTTTTTATGGCTTGAGTGTGAAGAAGATGGTGTAGTGGTCATATAAGAAGGAACATAAGTATTTGCCAAGATTGGAAGGATGTTTTTTAGATAAGAGAATTTTTGGAACCAATACCAGCTTTTGATGAGAGGAGATAGGTTGTTGACCCCTGGAATGATTTTAATGATAACCAAATATTGGAGCATGCATTTAATTACTGACTATTTTTCAAGTGTTCTCAAAGTTTTTGCAGGATGTTTTCTTTGAACAACCTTCCTCCCTACAACATTATAGAATGGCATGTTAATTTTTATGGAAATACTGTGTAAAGAAGAGCTCATAGAAAAAACAATCATGTCTTCATAAAAAACAGCCACTTCTATGAAGTTTTCTAGCTTAATTTTCTCAAGATCAGTATTTGAAAGAGTTGGAAAGTTTTTGAGCTATTTTGAAGTCACTGGAAAATGTCTGAAGAAGATTGAACTATTGAGGAACTAAGTCTCAAGAGCTGACTCAAGACTGGCGAGCTGACTCGAAGTTTGGCATGGCAAGAAGTTTTCTGGCACGCAGATATTCGAGTCGACTCAGGTCAGAAGAGCCGACTTGAGTCAGAAGAGCCGACTCGAGTCAGAAGAGCCGACTCGGGCAGAGTTCAATTCTGAAGTTCTAAGAATTCGAGTTGACTTGAGGGTATTCGAGCTGACTCAACCAGAGTGAAAGTTTTCTCAGACTGACAACCGAGCCAACTTGAGTATTGAAGAGACGACTCTTCTAGAGTGCTGAAAATCTCAGTTCTAAAGAACCAGCCAGGCGAGCTGACTCGAAGCAGAAGAGCCGACTCGACCAGAGTGTCATTTTGACATAATTAAGAATCCGAGCCGACTCGACCAGAGTGAAGTTTTGACCTACCCGAGGATCCGAGCTGACTCGAGCTATCTGAGCCGACTCGAATGACTATTTCAGGTGAGTAACGGCTAGTTTCAAAACTCTTATTTTGAACCCAAAACGGTCTCCAATGGCTATATTTCAAATCCCAACAGTCTACAATGGCTATAACCACTTGAAATCAGTTGGAGGGAGTATTTATAAGTGATATGAACCACTTTTGAAGAAGTTAATAAGAAAGGAATGAGAAATTAAAGAGCTTTCACTGAACACTCAAAAGAACTCACTAGAAAGCATTCAAAGCAAGTACTCAAGACTTCACCAACTCTTATCAGAATCTTAAGGCATTCATTGAAGAAGTGAAGAAGCCTTGAAGAGAATTCAAAGTGCAATCAAGAAGGCTTCTTAAGTGCTATAACTGTAATTATCTGACAACTTCGATTTGTCATATTGTTGCTTTATTCTTTTAACTCTTCATTTGAGTTGTACCAAGTAAAGCAAGGAGCTATAACTTGGAGTTTGATAGGTTATTAGTGAGCCTTAAAACCAAGTGTAGTGGGTTGTTAGTGATCCTGTTTAAAACTAACTTTGTATTGGATTTTTGGTTAGCCCGGGATAAAATCAAGTTTGGGTTTTGGATTGTGAGCCCGTGAAAACAATCCGGCTATATTCCAAGGATAAATATAGTAAAAATCTCAAGTGGTATCTTAGGTAGTAGACGTAGGAATGAGGTTGCTCTGAACCACTATAAAATTTGCTGTATTTGTGATTGTGTTTCCTGTTCTTACTTGTTTCTGCAGTAGTTAACTTAATTCACAGCACATACAACACTAAGAACTTAAAAAGAATCATATACTTGCAATAATTTTTTAAATATCCAATTCACTCCCCCTCTTGGATAAGCCACCTGGGCAACATAGGTAAAAAAGATAATAGTGAAACTCGGTCTGGTGCACTGGTAATAGAGAGGAAAGGGTCAACTACCAGGCTAGTGCTTATCAGGGATAATCAGGGATAGGATGAGTATGAGGTTTCAAATTTGAAAAACCTATTAAAAGTTGCAAGAAGCTTTTAAAAGTGTCCTTTGAAATGAAAGATAATGGTCCATTGAGGCTAAATGACATGAAGTGTAAAAAGTTGGATGAGATCATCTTTGGCAGGCACAAAAAAATCTTGGAGGTAGTGGTAGGCAACATACTGAATCTAGCAGTTTGGACTAGCTAAGAAGCCGAAATCTATGTCGGGAAGCTCTGACCTCCTTGATGATGGTAATTTCTTCTCTCTGGTGACCTGGTGATGGAAGTAAATGGGTGATATCTAGTGGAGAAACTCCCATTCCTTTGACACACTGTGCCAAACTAGAATTCCTCCTTGTTTTCGTCCATTGCAGCATGATCATTGCCTTGTAAGGGCTCGACTCCATTGAAGAGATGTATGGGTTGCTGTAATTAACCTATAGTTTAACCTCAAAAGTAAGCTAACCAACTGTAACCTCGATGACTTGAGGGAGGGTATTAATGTCCTCACATAGGAATGATACATTGAAGCTTGTTAGATCTTCCCAGCTAGTACTTGCTTTTGCTTTGGTAGCTCGAATAGGAACCCCAAAAATAATGGTGTTGCCCACTAACTCTAGGTTTCAATAAACAACAGAGAGATCGATAAGAGTTGCAACCACCTTGTATTTCAAAATGTGCAACATCCCATTATGGGTTTGATCCCAGTGGTCAATGAATAAGGAGAAACCCTAGCCATGGATTTGACCAAGAGTGAGCAGATTATGAACAACTTTGAATGAAGGACATGCAACATCAAAGGTATTTTCCAATGAGAGTATCCTAGAAGTCTAGGAGTTGAGAACACTAGCTAGCTCAGCGGGGGTGGAGGCAATGTCGTCAGGCTTAATAACACGAGCAGTTGCCTCGATGAACATCACTCTCATAAGAGAGTCTTGGGTTGATTTCAAACCATAGGAGTTAGGGATGAAAGCCTTAGTTTTGTGCAATGCAGGCTATGGGATAGGAGGAGGGACTCTCCAAGAGAATGGTTGGGGAGGATGTGTTTAGGGAGCTCAATCTCCATTGAGGGAGGATGATGGGGTTTAGTATGATGAAAATGAGACTTTGAGATTGTCAGCTTCTTTGAAGAGGTGTATACTTCATAGCTCTGGAATGAGTGACCAACATGAAGAGAGACAAAATATTTTATGGGGTTTCTACAGAAAGGCTTTGTATGGCCACGGTTTGCACAACAAAAGCATAACCTCTTTTTAAAGGCTTTGGAGGGTGGGAGGAGAGGTTTGAGGAGGGTGAAGGGAGGATACCTCAAGCGGTGGGAGCCGGCAAAATCATTTTCTTAGCTATGGTGGTGGAATGATTCTAGACGTTAGGGGATCCTTTGACAACATTAGCATAAGACCTAGCTATTTGATGAGCACAGGTATTATCCCTACCTCTACAAACAGTTGAGCAAGAAATGACAAGGGAGGAGGCCCTAGTATTCCACCTCCTTGAGTGTCATGCAAGACCGATGAGGGTGATGTTTGATGGAAAATGTGAAGCCTTCCCAAGGAAATGAGGTTGGTGCCAAAAAGAGGTGGATAGGGAACTCTGTTAGAACCATTTAGATTACTTTCTCAAAAATTGATGAATGAATATTGTTAAATGTGTATGCCCTAGAAGACAATTTGGTTGACACATTATAATCTTTTGCAGGATATCATTTGTACTTAATCAAATTCATATTAATAAAATTGGGCTTTTTTTCTATTCATATTTATGTGTCTATGAATTGTTTATATAGTTAATGGATAATGGCACAATTCTCAAGAGTTAAGAATTTGAGACAAGTATCATCATAGGTTAACTCCTAAATACTTCCAATCATTGGATCATCATAGGAACAGTGATCAATCCATCAAGATTAGTTATAGATCGCTTCTCTTTTGGATAAACGAGTCTCTAGTCTATAGTGTAGGGATACTAAGTGAGAGTGCAGATGGTTGTTAGAGAATAACAGTACTAAACATGACTAAAGAAGTCACATGGATTTCACTCACTCGTCATGACTTCTTTAGCTATAGTTGTGTGAGTAGTTCCTTGACCTATAGTATCTCAGTCACTCATAGTGGGGTTGCTATAGTTTGACAAGTACATAAACATGGTTCCTAGCCATATGAGACCTTATGCTGTACATTGGCTGCAATAGGTTTGCTGTAAGAGTTGGGAGTATCCCTATAAGGGTTCTATCGACCTTAGTAGTCCTTAAGTAGTAGTCCTATACGACTTAAGAGGCTGAGTCCTTGAGTCTGTGGCTACGGCAACATGATAATGGAAAGGAGTTTCCATGAAAATCATGATTAAGCTCGAGCTAATTAAATTTAGTATATGATAGATGCTTAGGATTTAACAAAGTTTTATAACCACATCCTATCAAGACTCTTGATAGAAGAACTTAATCATATGGTAACTACATCTAAAAGTTTATCATTCTATTATACTAGGTTGCCACTACATACTACTAGGTATTACCGGTGAATTGTGAAAACTCACTTAGATCATTTCATATCAATGATCCATGTTAGGGTTGAGCTAGAATTATTTCAATCCATTAAAAAGAGTTTCGATGATACTATAATAGAGATCATAGTATATCTCACTACCAGATAGAATAGAACTTGAGGTCATATACGATAGGGGCTTGACTTGATCAAAGCTTAGATCAAATTTAATACTTGCTAATTTTTGCACATGTTTATTTTAGCATCAGAAACTTATTTGCAAGAGTTGCAATAAAATTTGACTTAATTAATTTTTGGATTAAATCTTAAATAATTTAAATGATATTTAATTTAATTAAGCTTAACTTAATTGAATTTAAGAATCTAAGTTGAACTTGGATTTCAATCCTGATATGACAGGACCGCTGACGTAGAGTCCCTCTCAGATTCAGCTGGTGGCCACATTGGCAGAAGACGCCACTTGGATGCCATGTCCAGAGAGCCCCTTGGCCAGAGTGGCTCCCTCGAGGTCGAGCCTCGATCAAGGTCCTACCCTCGCTTCTCGAGCCCTTTGGCCAGAGTGGCTCCCTAAGGTCGAGCCCCGGACGAAGTTGTGCCCTCGCTTCTTAAGCCCCTTGGCTGGAGTGGTTCCCTCGAGGTCAAACCCCGGTCGAGGTCACGCCCTCGCTTCTGGAGCCCCTTGGCTGGAGTGGCTCCCTCGAGGTTAAGCCCTGATCGAGGTCATGCCCTTGCTTCTCGAGCCCCTTGGCCAGAGTTGCTCCCTCGAGGATGAGCCCCGACCAGGTCATGCCCTCGCTTCTCGAGTCCCTTGGCCGAAGTGGCTCCCTTAAGGTCGAGCCCCAGTCAAGATCATGCCCTCGCTTCTCGAGCCCCTTGGCCAGAGTGGATCCCTCGAGGTCAAGCCTTGATAAAGGTCGTGACCTCCCTTCTCGAGTCCCTTGGCTGAAGTGGCTCCCTTAAGGTCGAGCCCCGGCCGAGGTCATGCCCTTGCTTCTCAAGCCCCTTGGCCAGAGTGGATCCCTCGAGGTCAAGCCCCGGTCGAGGTCGTGCCCTCACTTCTCGAGCCCCTTGGCCAGAGTGGATCCCTCGAGGTCAAGCCCCGATCGAGGTTGTGCCCTCACTTCTCGAGCCTCTTGACCGGAGTGGCTCCCTCGAGGTCAAACCCCGGTCGAGGTCGTGCCCTCGCTTCTCAAGCCCCTTGGCTGGAGGGGCTCCCTTGAGGTTGAGCCTCGACCAAGGTCATGCTCCCCCACTCAAGGTTGACCCTAGTCAAAGTCAACCTCTTCCCCGGGGTCAGGTATGAATTTTTCAGGTGAACGCAGCCTCTCCCATGGGCGCCCCTAGGACAGATGGGAGGGAGATGTCGACAGGTAGTGCCACCACCCTCGCCAGGACCTGTTACGGCATGGAGAGGCTAACACGTTTGAGGGGTAATGGCACACCGCTTGGAACCTCTGAAGGAATAGCACCCCACCATGGCACGCCAACTATGATCCCTGCGAGATGGCATTTCATCAGAGCAGGCCGCATATGGAGGAGCATCTTGTCGGAGTGTCAGGCCCCTCAACCCACTATCGGCACCACCTGGGGAAGGGAACTCCGCTCGGGGTGCTGCTCCCCTCTACCCACCATCTGCACCACCACGAAGAGGAAGGTTTTGCCAGGGAATTCAGTCCCTATAGCATATCTATCTCTAGACTGGTGCTCTGCCAGGTCTCCCTAAGCATGGTGGGACGATGCCAGAGGGGGCAGTGTGCTGTCGGAGTGTCAGGACCCGAGGCATACCTCACGTACCCACCATGAAAGGGACGTGCACTCCTCTAGGCTCCACTACCACTGTTAGAGACAGACCTCTTCCCTTCTCCGGAAGGGGGAAGGAGAGCAGGCCTACCCTCACCCATGCAAGAGGCACCCAGGGGAGGCCAAGTCAGGGCTCCACACCCAACTAGAGGTGCCACCCATATATAAGAAACCCAAAAAGGGGCCCCCGACCAAGGTAAGCAGAAGGGGCGGGCAATCCAGCAAGACTCGGAGCACATCTGGAATTCACTAGAACTCTTCAACAGAGTTCCGATGACTACAGCCACCACTGCTCAAGCCCTCCTTCTCGACTCTAACTCCCACTTCATCATTTTTCAAGACCTCTGAGATTGGAGATTGCTTCAGAATTCATCAAGGAGGATTTGTTTCCTTTGATCATCCACTGACTTGACCATCAGAGTTTCCCCATCGGGATCTCCGACCCGGGTCTCCCTTTTTTTGTAGGACCGAGCACGCGTGTTGGATGCCAAGCGGGAGAGATACCAACTGATACCACACAAGAGTTGTAGGCCATGATGATCTAGGCAGCAATAGCTTAGCATGCCAGGAAGGGGGACGATCCCGCATTGAGCTAGCCTCTTGTCCTCAGAGCAATTTCACTAGCAACATGGAGGTGACCCACACACGAGAAGCCTCCATCAACCGCATGGGGGATCCTCCTCCCCATGGAGACCCACTCAATTTGGAGAGGGAGCTCCTCGCTCCACCATCACTACCTCCGATGGATCTCTAGCTCACCATGCTCGTCTAGCAGGTCCAGACCCTGATCGCGGTGGTGTGACAGCTGTATCATCAGCACCGATTCCTAGCAGCCCAGCAATAGCTAGGAACCCCCACGGCTAAGGCCGCCAGATACTGTGGTAGCATGCGGTCCTTTCATAGAAGGCCATCATACACGCGGGCCACATCTCATCACCAAGGGAGCCTTCAGACCCCAAGGAAGAGGCAATGGAGCTAGTTGACTGACCGAGAGAGCTGATCTCTAGTCTCCGACCATGCTGCCTCTAAGTGTTGCAAGCATCGCCAAGGCAAGGCCCCCCGGCATGATCTTCTCCGACCCTCATCTTTCTCTCCTCCAACAACCTCGATAGAAGGTTCCACAGATAAGGCTATCAGGCATCAAGATAAGAGATGCCTAGAGGAATAAGAGCATAAGCTGGCTGAGCTATCCTACTAGTTTGCCAACCTATAGGGCTCCCCACGCGAGCTAGAGGGCTATGACGCCCATCCCCCTTTCTCCCAAGAAATTTAAGAGGAACCGATCCCCAGCCGGTTCTGCATGCCTCAAGTGGATCCCTACGATGGGACAACTGACCCCCTAGACCACCTGAAGAGCTACAAGGCTCTCATGAGAGTCCAGGGGACGAGTAGGTGATCGATGCCTTTCTCTGCATCGCCTTCTTGGCTACTCTTCGAAAGGTCACTCGAGTCTAGTACACCCATCTCAAGCCTGGGAGCATTGACTCCTTCACGTAGCTAGAGAAGAAGTTCGTGACGTACTTTGATGCCTGTCGAAAGGTGCCACAAAAAGTCGATAGCCTCTTTTCCATCCGACAACAAGACCATGAGTCCTTGCGGGACTACGTGTCCCGCTTCAAAATTGCCATCCTAGAGATCTATAATCTAGATGAGTCCATTGCCATGCTGGCACTGAAAAGAGGGCTCAGGACCTCCCATCTCACCTACTCCTGGATAAGAAGTCTCTGAGGACTTACTCTGAGCTCCTCCTCCGGGCCCACAAGTATATTCGTGCGGAGGAGGCGGACCGCACCCAAAGGGAGCTAGATGGGAGGTCATTGAAGAAGCAACCCCATGGAAAAACCTCCGGGACACACAGACCCGGAGTAACCCCGAACCTCTGGATGGGTCCGAAGCCAAAGAATACCCCCATCCCAAAATAAAGGTACACTCCTCTCCTCACCCCAAGATCCAAGATACTCATGAAGATTGAGGGCGAATGTTACATGCGCCGCCCTCCCCCGCTAAGGCTATCCGGTGGCCGTGACAAGTCGGAATATTATCAGTTCCACCGCAACCATTGTCATGACACTGAGGAATGCCACCACCTTAAGAAGGAGATCGAAGATCTGATAAGAAGAGGATACCTCAGGAAGTTCGTAGGGGGCAAAACTTTGATGGAACCTCAAGCACTTGCAGCTCTCCCTCCTGTTGACAACCGACCCACCGAGAAGCCTGTGGACATGATATCCTGAGGATAGAGCATGCCTCAAAAATGACTAGGATACGAGAAGGGTCTGAGAATGTACTCCCCTTTGCGAGAAAAAGGGAAACCAAGGTGAAAAATGTAAATAATGATATCATTGTCATCGAGATGACGATAGCGAAGCATCCTGTAAAATGGATTATGGTCGATTGTTAAAGTTTGACTGATATCCTTTTTTATGATGCCTTCTCCAAGATAAATTGTCTCCTGCCCAACTGAAGCCGATGCATACTACCCTGGTCAGTTTTACTAAAGATTCGGTAGGGGTCGAGGGGGAGATCACTCTCCCAGTCACTACAGAGTCGCCACCCCGGCAGAATACGATCATGATGACCTTCACAGTCATTAGGCTCCCCTCGATCTACAACATGATTCTCGGCCACCCTGGGCTCAATTTGCTCCACCCTGGGCTCAACAAAGTGACTCCTGGTTCAATTCCCAACCCCTTATGGTGTGAAAGAAATGCGAGGGACCAGCCAGCTAGTTCAGCATTGTCTATAGGCAATCCCCGGTGCCAAAAGAACTGAGAAGGACCCCATCACTGATGAGCTTGACCAAAGGATGCAGGATGCCAAGGGTGGCCCAATCGAACACCTACTGTCATGCCCCCTTGGCACAGATCCATTGAAGATTGTGCTGATAAGAGCATAGCTGTAGGAGGATAAGAAGACTCACCTGCAAAGTTTTCTCCAGGTGAATGCAGACATCTTCGCCTGGACTGTAGTGGTATGCCAGGAATCCCTCCTGACATCATCACTCACAGGTCAAAAATCGACCCGAAGTGCCACCCAATCCGGTAGAAGAAGAGGAGCTTCATCCCAGAAAGGCAGAAGGTGATCAATGAGAAAGTGGAGAAGCTCCTCGCAGTCAGCTTCATTCACGAGGTCCAGTACCTCAGCTGGCTGATGAATGTAGTCATGGTCAGGAAGGCTAATGAAAAGTGGTGGATCTGTGTAGACTACACCGATCTCAATCGAGCCTGCCCAAAAGATACCTTTCCCCTTCTAAAGATTGACCAGCTGGTGGATGTTACGTCAGGGCACCGCCTACTCACCTTCATGGATGCATTCTCCAGGTTCAACCAGATCCAGATACATCCAGAAGATGAGGAGCACACTGCCTTCATCACAGATCGAGGGGCATACTGCTATAAGATGATACTGTTCGGTCTGAAGAATGCTAGAGCTACATACCAACACTTGGTCAATAAGGACTTTAAAGACCAAATCGGCCACAACATGCAAGTTTATATGGACAACATGCTCGTTATGAGTAAGCCAGAGTTGGACCTTATTGTAGACCTAACAGAAGCCTTCCAAAACCTCCACCTCCATTAGATGAAGTTGAACCCAGTCACGTACGCCTTCGACATGGCCGTCGAAAAATTTTTGGTCTTCATGGTTACTCAGAGAGGATCAAAGCCAACTTAGAGAAGGTCCAGGCAATCATCGACATAGAACATTCTACCTCGAAGAAGCAGGTCCAGTGCCTGACCGGTTGGATTGCAGTCCTGAGCCAGTTCATCTCGCGCTCTGCTACCCACTGCCTGCCATTCTTCAAGGCATTGTGCAAGGTACATGACTTCGTCTAGATGAATTAATGCCAAGAAGCCTTCGAGGAGTTGAGGGAGTTCCCACCGTTGCCACCACTGCTCTCCAGGCCAGAAGAATGGGAGGAACTCCTACTGTATCGGTGGTCTCCCTAGGGGCCATTAGTTCAGTGCTTGTCCATGCGGACGAAGATGGAGTTCAGAGGTCAGTGTACCCTGCTAGCAAGCTCCTCTAAGATGCAAAAACCAGGTATACCCACTCCAAAAAACTAATTTTCATACTCATTATGTCTGCTCAATATCTCAAGACATACTTCTAAGCCCACCCGATCGTGATCCTAACTGACCAGCCACTGAGGGCCATACTCAGCCATCCAGACACATCTGGGCATCTAGCTAAATGGGCATTCAAGCTTAGTGAGTTCGACATCTCCTATCACCCGAAGCCATCTCAAAAGGTACAGGTGCTAGCTGACTTCCTGGTTGAATACACCAGCATGAGTGAAGAGCTAGAGGAGGCTTCCCCGAAGCACCCCATGGAACCACCATCCGACGAGGCAGTTTGGGTCCTCCACATGGATGGCGCATCCTGTTGCCCATCAAGGCTACCCAAGAGGGGGGATGAATTGGATTTATAAAACTTTAAACAAAGTATGTGCCAATTCAAATCAAGTACATGTGTATTTTGTCAAAGTGTTTGTGTGCTCAATGATGATATGCAATAAAAATAATAAAGAAAATGCAAGTAGAGTAAAAAATAATCACAAATATAAAGATATATAGTGGTTTGGTGTATTCCAAGGCACCTACATCCACTTCCAAGTTCTTCTTGGAATTCTACTATAATCATCCTTGATTATAGTCGATTAGTTTTCCGAGCTCACTAATCAAAATCCAACTTGTTTTCACCGAGCTCACAAGTCAAATTCCTTGGTTTTCCAAGCTAACCAAAAATCTTATTGGTTTTGCGGGCTCACTAATAATCTAGTTGGTTTTACGGGATGACCAACAACCTAGTTGGTTTTATGGGCTCACCAACAACCTTGATAGTTTTCCAGGCTAACCAACAACCCAACTTATTTTCACGGGATCACAAGTCAAAACTCTTGTTGGTTTTCATCACATAGGATCACCAAAACCTAGATACTAGTTTCAATTCCATTGAAACTAGTAAGCAATACAAGCACAAGTATGATAATGAAGATATAAAAACTTTCTTACAAAAAGCTGATATTTTGTTGAGGCACTTGATTAATGTTGTTGAGCTTGTCTCAATGTTATTGTTGAAGCTTCAAAGAATGCTTGAAGATGAGGACTTAGAAGCTTCTTCTCACTTTTCAATCCTTGGAGGCTCAACTCTCAATATTTTGAATCCTTAAAGTATTTTTAATTGGATCTTAAAAGGATTCTCTCAATCAATCCATTTTTCCTTCTTTTTCTTGAGCTTGGTGGTATTTAAATAGCCCTCCAAATCTTGATTGACCATTTATGACCGTCAGAGAAGAAAATCTAGCCATTTGAGCTAAGTTGGGGAAGTTTTGTGCTTTAGAAAAAAACTAGACATTACTTCAAGTGTCAACATTTCAGCTTTATGAATCGATACCTTGAGTCAACACTTCAGTTTTATGAGTCAACACAAGGTCAAAAATATTTTTTGAAGCTCTCTGAAATGCATTGGTGTGTCGACACTTTATCTGGTGAGTTGACACCTTGAGTCGACACTTCAGTCTATGAGTTGACACTTGACCAAACTCCTACAATCTGTTCATTTTGTTTCTTGTTTGGTCTCAGGCCTTGAGTCGACACTTCACTATTCGTGAGTCGATATTTGAGTCGACACTTGAATTTCATGAGTCGATACTTGGCATACCAATACTAAAACTTCTCTAAATTCAAATCTTGAGTACCTGTAACTGATTAACATACTTAACACATAATTAGTACTCAAATATACTTAAATATTTTATCATAATCAAAATCAGAGTCAATACATCCGATGTAGGAGGAAGTGGGAATGGCCTCATCCTCGCCAATCCTATCGGGGTTGTGACTGAATGCGCACTGCATTTCCTATTCAAAGCTATCAATTACCAGGCCGAATATGAAGCACTCCTTATAGGATTAGGGATGTCCCGCAAGCTGGGTGTGTCCAACCTAAGAGTCTTCATTGACTCGCAACTGGTAGCTAGTCAGGTATCGAGCAAGTTCAAAGCCTGAGACCCTCGGATGGCGAAGTACCTGGAGTGGGTACGCTCAAGTATAGCAGGTTTTTGGTGCTTTAGCATCTCCCATATTTCTCGTGGAGAGAATGCTTGTGCCGATGCTCTCTCCAGGCTTGCAACTCTGCCGGACTTATCATTGAGGCGAGCCTACATTGAATACCTGCAGGCTCCCATTTTGAAGTGCCTGGCGAAATCCGGCAAGTCACTTCTGAACCTAGCTGGATGGACCGCTATATCAATACATCACTGATGGTACCCTGCATGAGAATCGTATAAAGGCTGGCCTCAAGAAGAGGGCTGCACGCTTTGTGTTGATGGATGGAAAACTCTATTGAATGTCCCATTCCTACCCACTCTTGAAGTGTTTGAGACCCTTAGAGGCAGCCTTTGTACTCCAGGAGAAACATGAAAGCCTTTGTGGAAACCATGTGGGGGGCAGGACATTGATGTATAAAGCCCTCTGCCAAGGATATTACTAAAAGACCGTGAGGAAATATGAGGCTGACTTCACAAAGAATTATGATCGCTGCCAATGGCACGCTTACATACAGCATCAACCGGCTGCATCACTTTCCCATATCTCTACTCCCTAGCCATTCACTCAATGGGGGATGGACATCTTGGGTCCATTTCCCCCCGCGTCCGGACAACAGAGATACTTGATAGTGGCCAATGACTACTTCACTAAGTGGGTCGAGGCCAAGCCACTGGCATGAATCTCTAAAGCTAAGACCAGATCTTTCCTATGAAAGTCGATCATTTACCATTTTGGACTTCCCCACTCCATCATCACCGATAATGGATGGCAGTTCGTCAACTAAGCATTTGAAGAATTCTATGCAAATCTTAACATTTGCCACCGTTTCACCTCGGTGTCCCACCCCCAGACCAACGAGGAAGCCGAGATGACCAACTGGACCATCCTTAAAGAGCTCCAAACCAGGCTAGACCAAGCCAAGGGCCGGTGGGCAGAGGAACTTCCTGTTATTCTTTGGGCCTACCACATAATGCCCAGGATGGCAACAGGTGAGATGTCCTTCAATCTTGTCTTCGGCACTGAGATTGTGATTCCAATGAAACTGAACATGCCCACACTGCAGGTGGAGTAATATGACAAGGCTGAGAATCTGGCCTTTTTACTCAACCTGGACCTCCTAGATGAGACAATGGACAAAGCCCGGCTCCGTATGGAGGCCTACAAATAATGGGTGGCCTGGTATTACAACTCCCGTGTGAAGCTAAAGGCCTTCTGCACGTGTGACTTGGTTCTACGATGGGCTGAAGTCTCGCAGCCTGGAGAATGTGGCAAGCTATCCCTTAACTAGAAAGGTCCTTACAAGATAGTCGAGGCCCTTCCTCATAGAGTTTGCTACCTCGCCGGACTCGATGGCATCCAATTCCCATGAACTTGGAATGCCAGCAATCTGAGGATGTGCTACCAAAAATGTAAGATTTTTTTTATTAGTGAAAAGTTTCTTTTTGGTGCAACACTATCTTCACCTGCGCAGGAACCCTATCCATCGGATACTCAGTCTGGTGATAGCAAGCCGGAAAACTCCTGAAGCCCCGCATTCCAAAGCTAGGAAACTCCCAAAGCCCCATATTCTAAAGCCGAGAAACTCTTGAAGCCCTGTATTCCAAAGCGAGAAACTCATGAAGCCCCACTTTTAAAGCCAGAAAACTCCTGAAGCCCCGTATTCTAAAGTCAGAAAATTCCTGAAGCCCCACACTCCAAAGCTAGGAAACTCCTGAAGTCTTGCATTTTAAAGTTGGAAAACTCCTGAAGCCCTGCATTCTAAAGCCTGAAGACTCTAGAATCCCCGTACTCACTCTATCGGACTCTCAGTTCGGTGATGGCAAGCTAGAAGAATCCAAAAGCCCTATGCTCACTCCGTTAGACTCTCAGTTCGGTGATGGTAAGCTGAGAGACTATAGAAGCCCCGCACTCACTCCATCGGACACTCAGTTCAGCAATGGCAAGCCGGGAGACTCCAAAAGATCGCACTCACTCCGTCAGACTCTCAATTCGATGGAGGCAAGCCGGGAAACTCCAGAATTCCTGCATCTTATGTGCCGGGCTCCCAGATCAATGATGGCAGGAACAAAATTTCTTAGGCCCTACACTCTAACATACAAGTTTCCCGGTCCGGTAGGGATCACTTATAGAATCTCCAAGATCTCTCCGGTCGCTTGCCAACTTTTGAATTGGGCAGGAAGTGCTAGAACCTTGGGGATCCCAAGATAGGCAACTAGTCCTAGCAGGACCCCCGAGGTCCCTTCGGCAACCTGCCAGTCCTTGAATTGAGCAGGAAGAGCCGGAGCTCTAGAAGTCTTAAGGGACTGGCCACCTTAGTGAATCCCCATCCTAGTGGAGATAGTTCATAGAACTCTTAAGTCTCCTTCGATCACATGCTAACTCTAGGGGATGACCATGGAGGGCTGAAACCTAGGAAGCCTTCAGACGGGCAATCACAGTAAACATTCATCTCTATGCAAAAAAAAAAAGAGAAGAAGAAAGAAAGAGAAGAGGAGTAGAGAACTCATTGAAGAAACAAAAAATTCATTAATAGTAGTGAAGTCCCGTACAGCAAAAAAGATCCCCGACAGGCCAAGTGGCCCCCAAAAAATTCCCAAGTGCAGGAGTCAAAAAAAAAGAAGAGAAATAAAAAATAGAGAAATCATGGTGGCGCCGCAGGCTCCTTGCCAGGATGATGGGAGATTTCGCCCGCATTCTCCTGGCTCTCCGCCGGTGCAGGTGGTGGTTTGACAGTGATGGGTGTTGCCTCAGCCTCTTCTGTTGAAGCCTTCACCCCCTCGGTGCTGGTGCCTGGGAGATCAGGGATGATGGCTTCCAGGTCTTAATCTGGGTACGCCTGAGCCATCTTTGACTTGCAGTCCATGAACCCCTTAATGAAGGAGTACATGACTGTCTCCCTGACCTCCTTTACGAACTCTGTCGAAGCCTTGAACTTCGGCACCACCTCTCTGCCTCCTTCTTGGCCACCTCCATCAGGGCCACAGCCACCTGTGCCTTCTCCTCTACCGCCGACAACCTTGCCATCGTGGCCTCTAGTCATGCTTAGAGGGTCTAGGACTGCCCCTCCAAGCGGGCCACCTCCACAGCAGACTCCTCTGCCTGGCGGGTGGCCTTGCTCTTCTCGATGGCCAGGGATGCCTCCAAGTCCCTGGCCTGCCTCTCTGCTCTGGCCGTCACCTCCTTCGCGTTGGCCACCTCTATACGGAGGATCCTGGCCCACTCCTCCAAGACCTAGACCCTCTCCATCTGTGCCCAAGCCTTAGCATCGAGCACCTCCAGGTGCCTCTTCTCTTGGGCCTTCCGTTTGGCCCACTAGGTGCAGTAATCCCTGATAAGGATTACATCGATGGCGATCTGCAGCAACAGAAGTGTTAGCAAAAATGGTACAAGCAGTAATCAAAAGAAGTTGAAGGCTTACCATGAAAAATTAGGGCAGAATGCCCGTGATGGTGGTCGTCAGCTGCTTACCACTCCTCTCACGACGATAGCGAGACTGGACAGCAAACTCCATCATCTGCTCAGCCAGCCCAGTGTCCTGGGTAACCATCGTGTTTGATGGCACCGCAATAGACACTCACTTCACCTCGAGTACCACTATCACAGGGGCCATCACCAGTGTTGGAGTGGGCGACTGCGCGGGCACCTCGATCGCCAGAGGTGTGGTCACCGCTTCTGCTATCAGGGGCGCCATCGGTCTCCTCTCCATCACCGCCTCATCCTCCACTTCGACCACTTCTGGGGTCTCCACGAGAGAAGTCGCCAGCCCAGCCTGAGCAGTTGTGTCGAGCCCACGGGCCAGGGGCTGGGCCTATGCCCTGGATGAGGCGGGGACCGGCCCAGCTCTCTTGCTCTTCGGGTTGGATGATGGACCTGCCCTGGGCCTCTGACCATATTCATCACGGGCCCTCTTCGGTGTCTCCTCCCTGGGCCTGGGAGATGCATTCCTCTTCCAGGACATCTCCCAGATCTGGTCCATTGTGAACTTCATACCTGCAGAGAAAGAAGAATGCCGGTTATCCTCAAAGTCGAAAAGAATCCATGTAGAGAAGAGAAATATGATTATGGGGGCTCATCTAAGGCATGAATTGGGCTGACCTCGGTATCGAACAGGTTCTGCTTGGCCAACAAGTCTTGAAGGGGAGGAATATGGGAGGTGACTTGCTAGTTGTACACCTCCCGATCTGTGGCCTCCACTTGGGACTTGCAATTCAAGGACCGGTCCGGGTCTCTCCAAATCCAATCGATCCCTTCGACCGGGGCAAAGAAGTACCTATTCTTTCTTCCCTTGATGGAAGAAGAGAGTTCGAATTTAATGGCCCCTGGGCAGGGGGCCACGAACCACCACCTATCATCAGATGGGTGGCGCTTCAGGATGAAGAGTGCCCTGAAGAGAAAAAAATGGGCAACAATCTCGTGAAAATGGCAGAGGACATTGTAACAAGAAATAACCCTAATGGCATTGGGGGCGAGTTGGGCCGGACTAAGCAAAAATTGCTAAAGAAAGAAAGGAAGAAAGGATGCAGAGGCAGACGAAGACCCTCGAGGAAGAAGTCCTCGTATAGGGCAATCCGGCCCTGGCCACTGGAGGTGATCCACTACCCCAATCCTGGAATCGAAAGCCGGACGAAGTCCAAAATTTTGAAGGTGTTCCGGAGCTAAGAGAGGTCCTCCCTGGTCATCACCGAGGAGATGCCAGAGGAACCAGCTATACCAGAGGGAACGGAAGGGATAGAAGGAGCAAAAGGAGTAGAAGAAGCAGCAAGAGCAGAAGGAGAAGGGGGTACCCTAGGTCGGCCTATGATGATCCCTGTCAATCGGGGACCTCTACAAATGCTAAGAGGGACATCATCCTCTTCATTGGAGGATGGAGTCCTGGGTTGAGAGGGCCCTGCTTTACTAGAGTGCCCTAAGCGGAAGCGTATCCAGTCAGACGGATCCATCCTAAAGCAAGGGAAAGAAGTGCTAACAGAGAGAAACCTAGAGACTCTAAACAAGGAGAAACTCCCTCAGTGCAGGTCGATGGAGAAGAAGAAGAAGACAAAGGAAGGGAAAACTAACCTAAATACCTCGAAGAGAAGGGTTGGACTGGGAAAGAAAGGTGTTGCCCAGATGGCCAACCCAAGAGGAGGGGTAAATTTGGTTTGAAAACTTTTTAACAAATATGTGTCCTTTTTGAAATCTTTGTGTGGTAAGTGAAGTGTATCAAATGTTAAGCACGAAAGCAAATAAATAAACACAAATAAAGCAATCACAAATACCATGAATTTATAATGGTTTGGAGCAACCCAGCTCCTATATCCACTACCAAAGGTACCACTTGGAATTTTCACTATATTCACAATAGAATATGGCCCATTTGTTTTACATCGGGATCACAAACCAAAATCCAATACAATGTTAGTTTTTCTAGGCTCACTAACAATCCAAACTTGGTTTTCAAGGCTCACCAAAAATCTAAAAACAATCCTCAAGCGACAGCCCCTACTGTACTTGAAACAACTCAAAATAGAGTTATAAAAGAAGCAACACTAAAGACAAACCAAACTTTGTCTGATGGTTGTAGTTGAAGCTCTTTGTGAAGCCTTCTTGATTACTTCTTCAATGCTCTTTAAGGCTTTCAAACTTCTCCAATGATTGACTCAAGAAACTAATTGGAAGTTGGTGAAGACTTGAGTTCTTGCTTAAATGCTCTTTGGAATATTCAATACCCTCATTAAAAATCTTTTAAAACTTGTTCAAATCCATCATTTATAGTCTTTTGAACTGATCCCAAGTAAATATGACCATTGGAATGCCTTGGGAGTCGAAATCTAGCCATTAGAAGACTTTTTGGATTTAAAAACTTCATTCTGGAACTAGCTGTTACACTTCAGAAACTGGGATTCGAGTCGGCTCGGATGGATCGACTCAGCTCAAATGCTTAAACAGGTAAAAACCAAACTCTTGTCGAGTCGACTCTTTTCAATTGAGTAAGCTCGGATAACTGGTCTTTTATAACTGAATTTCACTTACTCTGGAAGAGTCAGCTCGGTTGGCAGTTCCACAAAACTGAATTTTACTCACTCTAGAGGAGTCAGCTTGGATTGTCATTAAGTCAGCTCGATTGATTGGTTTCTTAAAACTGTATTTTAGCTACTCTGGATGAGTCGGCTCTAGTTTCATCAAGTCAGCTCGGTTGACTGTGTATCAGAAATCCTTGTGCCGTGCCAAAACAATGTATCAGCTCTATTCCTTGAGTCGACTCGAGTGATCTTTGTCCAAAGGTTTTCAAACTTCTTCTAAACCTAATCTAAGTAATTTAAACTTAAAAATTATATAAAATTGACCCCTTTTTCATGAATATATAAATAAATTTTCTTTGGGCTCTTCAATACATAAAATTTTTTTATGAGAAACTTGATACACTACAATGATTTCAGAATTGTAGGGAGAATGATTGTACATTTGGATCATCCTACAAAAACTTCTTAAATATTTGAAAAGAGTTAGTATCAAATACATGCTCCAATATTTTGTTATCATCAAAATCATTCAGGGGTCAACAATCTCTCCCTTTTTGATGATAACAAAACACTGGGTGTGGAAATAAATATCTTTGCATTTTAAGTGAATCAGAGTTAATGCTATACAGTATATCAAATAATTTGAATTGACTGTTCAGATTATGATCTAACTATATCAGAGCTTGATTGAAATATCAAAGCTCAGCAAGTTACATATCACAATATATCAGAGTAGATAAATTTAAGTATCAGAGCTATCAAGCATTCAATTGAAGTAAGATAGCTTGAGTATCATAGCTTGAGCTTAAGTATTAGAACTATATATATATATATGAGAGTTCATTTTGCAATTTAACTTAGGTATCAGAGTTTTTGTAATTTGACAGAAGTATCAATAGTATCAGAGCTATAATAGTATCAAAGCTTTAAGGTATTAACGTAAGTATTAGAGCTCAAACTTTAAAAGGTTTAACAAGTATCAAAACTTAAAGTTGGTGCATAAGTATCAAACAAGAGTATCAGAACTTAATATTTTTTCAATAAAAGTATCAGAGCTTAATAGTTTTTCATTATTATTATATTTGATCATTTTCCATATTTTCTTTTTGTGCTATTTTCATACTTCACATATTTCTCCCCCTTTTTGTCATTAATCAAAAAAGGTAACAATCAAAGGACTAACATAGATAATTGCACATTGATATGAAAATATATATTTCATTACTTCCAAAAAAAAGTACATTACGTATATATCCAAGAAAGTACAGTCAAAGCATGATACATCAAAATGTGTAACTAAAAGATATCATTGTTACTCTCACTACTGCTAGAACCTATATCTAAAGTTTCATAGGCATATACTCTAGATCTTCTAATTGGAGGTGAAGGTCCTCTAGAGGTACAGGTCCTAGAAGCTGGTCCAGTTCTAGGAGGTGTTCTAGAATGTGGAGATGGCTATCTTGCTCTAGGTGAAGGCTGTGGAGGTGGCCTAGGTGGCTGACTAGAAGTAGAAGCTCCAAAGCTAGGTCGCACTACAGTGAATCCAAGTAGAACTGCACCAAGCTCCATCTCCATCCTGTGCATCCCCTGCTGTATATCATGTAGAGCAATAACCTGATGTGTAGCAAAGGAATCAGCTGCGCCATGGAGTCTGCCAAAATCAGAATGCAAATCTCTAAGATATGTCCGATAATCCTCTTGCATTCTCTGGCTCTGCTCAACTGTCTCTACTCTCGAAGTGAGCTCTCTCATATCAACACAGAACTCCTGAAGGCCATGCTCTAATGTCTGACAAAGATCGCTAAACATGGAGTTGAATCTGGCAGTCAGAGTCTCTATGAACTGAGTAAGCTGCTCCAAAGTAATGGTGGTCTGAGTAGAAACACTAGTAGAAGGTGTTGTAGGAACTGTAGATGTGCCTGGTGGAGTCCTCGGACTACTAGGCTATCCACTCATCTCATCCTGTGCTCCAGTCTCCTCGTTGACTCATCCTCATCCAAGGTCTGCTCAACTACAAGTGCGTCAATAGGAATATCCTTATCCGAGTCATCTAAATGTGCTACTCTTTGACCTGAAGTCTTCCAATCTAGACTCCCTCTACTATATGATATCCCATCTTGTGTAGGGATTTCTCTGAATATCTATCAGTGTGAAGTAGAGGTCGGCTATCCTCTCTGGTCATATCAATACAGAAATCCTGAAACAACAGTGTGAAAGCCATCCCATATGATAAGCAAGCTCTGGCTCGCCTGGCAGCATCTCGAATCTGGGTCATCATGATATACGATAGATTGAGGGCGTCCCCCTCAATCATATAGTGCATGAACATTAGGTTTATTTCACTGACCCAATCGAATCTTCCAGTTCTTTGTAGAAATACCCTGCTAATGACATTATGCAAAAGCCTCATCTCTAATGACAAAATATTGGCTTGAACATTAGTTATACCTTCCACACTACTCCTTTCAAGTGCAATCCTTAGAGTCTTTTGCCTTTCTTTCAAGTTCAGATAACATTTTTTTCTTATGGCATTTGCAGTACTTTACTTGATCTAGATTGTCTACTGACATGGTTATCCCCTTAAATGTAGAAATGATCTGATTAGCTCCAAGGGACAAATTTTCAAAGAAAGTTCTTACAAGTGTAGGGTAGGTTGGAATGTCAAGTGAACAGAAATGATTCCAACCCTATAACTCAATCCAATCTCCAATCTTAAATCCTTGATTTTCAAGAAAAGCAAAATCAATCTTTCTTCCACATGTGGCTAGACGGTTGCCCATTGAGATTACTTGCCTTTAAGGAGCTAGTTGCTCTTGCTGAGATTCTTCCTGAGTTTCATGAAGAGTCGGCTCATCCGCCCTTCTCTTTGATCTCCTCTCTTCCTCTACTGTCCTCGATGCTGCATGCTAGGAAACCTTGGCTACGACCTTTCTAGGTGCCATTGGATCAAGATCTAAGGAAGAAATGGGAGGATTTGAGTGGTTCCTAAGGTGGAAAGCAGTGTGGTCCCCTAGGGTTTTACTTGAACAGTGAAAAGAAAAGTAAAATAGATTTTTAGGACAATCGACTTATAAGAGTACCCGGTATTCGAGTCGGCTCAACTCCTGCTCGAGTCAGCTCGAGCCAAAATATAGAAAAAGGCTCTAAAAAATATAAAAATGTTTCTATCCCTAGAAATACATTAGATAAGGTGGTTGTCAACCTTAGATTGGTGATGGAGGACTTCTAGATATTTTTTCCTTAATTTTGAAAAAATTAGGTCAAAAAATCTAAAACTGGTCACATAGGCCTAATTCTCTCTAATTATTTGAAATTTATCTTCATTAAGTGGCTTAGTAAAGATGTCAGCTAATTGATTTTCAGTTGAAATAAATTCAAGTTCAATATCACCATTCTGAACATGATCCCTAATGAAATGATGCCTAATTTCAATATGTTTAGTTCTATAATGCTGAATTGGATTCTTTGTTAAATTAATAATACTTGTGTTATCACATTTGATTAGATTTTAGTTTGAATAACACCATAGTCTTCTAGCTATTGCTTAATCCAAAGCACTTGAGCAAAACAACTCCCTGTAGCCACATACTCTGCCTCAGCAATAGATAATGCTACGGAGTTTTATTTCTTGCTGTGCCATGAGATTAAGTTCAACCCTAGAAATTGACATGTACCACTAGTACTTTTTCTATCAATTCTACATCCACCATAATTAGCATCAAAATAACTAATTAAATTTAATGATGATTATTTAGAATACTATAGACCTAGATTACTTGTTTCTTTAAGATATCTTATGATTCTTTTAAGATCAAGTATATATGATTCTTTTGGATTAGATTGAAATCTAGTACATGTATAAACACTAAATAAAATATCAGGTCTACTAGCTATTAAATACAATAATGATCCAATCATACCTCGATAAAGCTTTTGATCAACATTATTTCTATCTTCATCCTTGTCAAGTCTGCAGGTAGGGCTCATGGATGTGCCAATTTCTTTGACTGACTCCATACCAAACTTCTTAAGAATCTCATTGATGTACTTAGCTTGGTTGATAAGTATTCTTTCTTTTGTTTGTTTAATTTGAAGTCCAAGGAAGTAGGTCAATTCATCTATTAAGCTCATTTCAAATTTGCCCTGCATAAGCTCAGCAAATTCTCTACATAAATCTTCATTAGTTGCACCAAAAATTATATCATCTATATAAATTTGTACAACTAACACATCATGTTCTTTTCTTTTAATGAATAGAGTTATGTCAACACTACCTTTAATAAAATCATTTTCAAGTAAGAATTTATTAATATATCATACCATGCTCTAGGTGCTTGTTTTAAACCATACAATGCTTTATTGAGTTTAAAAACATGATTAGGTAAAGCATGGTTTTCAAATCCACGCAATTGTTCTATAAAAACTTCTTCATAAATATAGCCATTTAAAAATGTGCTTTTCACATCCATTTGAAATAACGTGAAATTCATGTAGCAAGCTGATGTGGCGGGATCGCTGATGTATGGCCCCAATCAGATGCCACGTCGGATAATGTTGCCATGTGGAACGTCTCAGCCCGGACTCCTTCGCCCGGTCGCGCTCCCTTCGAATCAAGACGCCGAGGTCAAAGCCGAGCTCTGCTTGTCCTTCGCCCGGCCGTGCTCCCTTCAGGTCGAGATGTCGAGGTCGAAGCCGAGCTCCGCCCTCCTTCGCTCGGTTGTGCTCCTTTCGGGCCGAGACACCGAGGTCAAAGTCGAGCTCCACCCTCCTTCGCCCAGCCGCGCTCCCTTCGGGTTGAGACGCCGAGGTCAAAGTCGAGCTTCGCCTCTCCAGATCGGCTCCACCTCAGACAAAGAGATCTGCTGCTGAAGGAGGTCGCCGCTCTCCCTAGACAATGGCCCGATGCTCGAGGACCATGGAAGGATGCCTGCCAGGCCGTGAAAGTGACCCAAGCGACCACTTTCACCGGAGTGGAAGGAATCCTCCGATCGAGGCTTTGTATTCTCCGCCAACCGTCTGTGCCCTTCAGAATTGGAAGTCAACTAGCACACCCAGATCCAGGAGGCGGTGGCTCATCGATCGAGATCCTGCAAAGTTTTCCAAAAGGGAGCGACCAGAAGGAATGTCAGCATGAATGATAGCTTCCATGTCACTAGAATGGAAAGACCACCCGTCCATGGCATGAAACATTACCAAAGCCCGGAGCCCAGCTCTCCGGCATTGAAGCCCGGAGTTCAGTCCTTCGGCACTAAAGCCCAGAGCCCCAGCTCTCTGGCACTCAAGCTTGGATCCCACGCTCTCCAGCACTCAAGTCTGCAAGCCCAGCTCTCCAGCACTCAAGCCCAGATCCCACACTCTCTAGCACTCAAGCCTAGATCCCATGCTCTCCGGCACTCAAGCCTGGATCCCACGCTCTCCGGCACTCAAGCCCGAATCCCACGCTCTCCTGCACTCAAGCCCGGATCCCACGATCTTCGACACTCAAGTCTGGAAGCCCAGCTCTCCGACACTCAAGCCCGGATCCCATGCTCTCTAGCACTCAAGTCTGGAAGCCCAGCTCTCCGACACTCAAGCCTGGATCCCACCCTCTCTGGCACTCAAGTCTAGAAGCCCAGCTCTCATTCAGCAAAGCCCAGCTCTCATTCAGCAAAGCCCAGAGCCCAGCTCTCCAGCACTGAGGCTTTGAGCTCAGCCCTCAAGCAGCAGAGCCCAGGGCTTAGCTCTCCGGCACTCAAAAATATCCTTCCACTTTCGAGGCCTCCAGGAATAAAGCAGGAGGAACTCGACAAGCTAAAGGACCTTTCTCTAACTTCATCACATGTTCAAAAAAAAAAAGAAGAAGAAGAACATAAGAAGAGAGAAAGGAAAGGAAGTCTCAAGCCAAGGTGACTGGAAATGTATATTTTATTTAAAATAAGCTGTTCATTACAAGTGTCTCTGGGCCCCCGACATGCCAGGCAGCCCAAGCCAAAAATAGAGGAAAGGAAAGTACAAAAAGAAACTACTCAAGCAGCCCCTTCCCATGACCGTGCTCCGCCGGGACGTCATCCTTCAAGGCCTCAGGCTGAGTAGCTTCAGCTTTGACGGTCGCCGCTGGTGGAGCAGGTTCAGACTTTGCAGCTGGCTCCTTAGCAGTGCCCGAGTCCGGGGTTCGCTCCACATCCGAGGCTACGGGGTAGCGGAGGAGGCTTCGACCCTTGTTTATGACAAAGCCCTCCACTCTAGAGCGAAGGTACATGAAGCCTTTATAGAAGGAGTCCGATGCCATCTTATGGAACTCGATGGCGAACTCCTCCGAGGCCCTGTACCTTGCCACGGCCTCCTCAGCCTTCTTCTTCGCCTCGGTGGCTTGCCTCTTCGCCACCTCTACCGACTCGACCACCGCTGTCGCCTCCTTCTCAGCGGCAATGGCCCTCTTCTCGGTGCCGATTAGCCTCTCCTTGGTCGCCTCCAGCTCAGCCTGGAGAGACTGTGCATGCCCCTTTTGCCGGACAGCCTCGACGTTGAGCTCAGCTGCCTTTTTTCTGTGGCTGTGAGCTCCTCAGCCTTGCTCTTTGATCGGCTTCGCTCCCGGTCCTAGCTCTCCTGGAGCTCTTTCGAGTACCTCTCTGCACTCGCGAGTTCCTTGTTCTTCAAATCGAGCTCCCAAGAGGCGTCATTCTTTTCTTTCAACTCAGTCTTCAAAGACTCAAGCTCTGCTGCTCGTTGCCGATCCTTCTTCAGCTAATTGTTGCAGCAATCCCTGATTAAAAGAAGCTCAGCACCGAGCTACACCAAGGGAAGTCCAGCCGTCAGTACAAAAAAAAAAAATGAAGTCACTTACCGAGAAAAGCTGGGGGAATTTGCTGCCAATTGCATCCCCCAGCAGTTTTTTTGCCTTTTCCCATCGGTCGCATGATTGGATTGCGAAATCCATCATGAGCTCAGCCAGCCCTTGGTCCCGGACCAGAGAGACATTCGGTGCAAGCTTGAACGAGACTCGACGATAGTCCCTCTCTCTCTTCTGCCAGCCCTGGATGCCGTGTCGCCCGTTCCACCGGCAGAAGAAGCCTTGGGTGCATGGGAGGAGCTCGGTGCCTCCCCAGATGGTGCCTCCCGCATCGCCTCTGTTCCCACCTGTCCCTCCTCCTCCTCGACGATGAAGACCTCCAGGGGAGGAGGAGACATCATGGTGATGGCTGCAGCAGCGGCCCTTGCCTGGACGACCACCTCGGGCTCCGAGGTTGGGACTGGCTCTTGCCGACTCAGATGCTCCGGCATAGGTTCAGCCGCCTTCCTTCCCTGCTCGATCAGCGTGGCAGGAGCGGCCGCCACCGCGCTCTCGTCACGAGCTCTCTTCGAAGAGGACTCCTCGACCAACTCTGACGGAGGCCTCTTCCTGGTGATCGAAAGCAGGTCGTCCTCTGAGAACTTCATACCTGCATGAAGAAGAGGCAATGTTAGTCCCGAGTCTGGAGAAATGGAGTAGGAAAAACCAGGAGAAAAGTTCGAGCCAGACTCATCCAACTCTCTCGTTGGGTCGACCCTGGCCTCGAAAAGTTCTGCTCTGATAATAGAACCTCGAGGGAAGGAATCTGGGCAGTGCGGAGCTGCTCATAGACATCTAAATCAGCTGCTTCGACCGTGGAGTTTCGTTAGGGGACCGATCTGGGTCGCTCCACATCTAGTCGACCCCCTCAACAGTAGCAAAGAAAAATTTGCTCTTCCACCCTTTGATGGAAGAGGGGAGTTCAAATCTAATGCCCTTCGGGCGAGAACAGATGGACCACCACCCCTCCTCGGAAGGGTGGCGCTTCAGGGTAAAAAATGTCCTGAACAATAAAAAATGGGCCACAATCCCATGGAAATGGCAGAGTACTATGAAGCAAAAAATAATCCTTATGGCATTCAAGATGAGCTAAGTAGGGACCAGACAGTAATTGCTCAGGATCGAAAGGAAGAAAGGGTAAAAGAGGAACTGAAGTCCCCCTGCAAAGGTCTCCTCATAGAAGGCGATCCAGCCCGGGCTACTGGAGGTAACCCGGTCCCCCGATCGGGGGTTTAAAAGCCGGACAGAGTGCAGGATGCCATAGACATCCCGGATGGTCCCTAGTTTCTCAACATAGATTGTTGAAGCAATCCCGCTGGGACCTGTTGACCGGGCAGGTTCGGGGATGGGTTCAGTTGCAGGAGGAGGAGGAGGAGGGCTAGACCTGGGCTCCCTAATGACTATACCACCAGGGGGATGCATCCTACTAAACTCAAAATGTTCTTCCTCCCTCTCTTCATTAGAAGAAGAAGAAGGTGGCCTCAGCCTAGAAGGCCCCACCTCGGCCTGGTTGGTCGAGGGATGGAAGTTGGGACCGAAACGGGACATCTAAGGAGATGAAGAACGTGGAGGCTCAAGAAGAGGAGGAAGACGGACTGCGTTCGAGAATACCCTAAACTCAAAAGAAAAGCTTTGCTCTACTAGGAGATGGAAGAAGAAAGAGACGAACCTGGTTCCTGGGGGAGTCTAAGATGGCCGGGGGAGAAGAAGAGACTTGGGTACAATGACGGGCATGCGAGGTTCGAAAGAGTGGATGTTTTGAAAAAAATCAGCCTTTTATTTCAAAGTGACCTGACGCCAACCGTACCGTTACAGCATCTCCATCGATAGATTTGCACCACGTGTCGACTATCGACGGGTGGGACATCTCGCCTCGACCATGGCCACCCTGAATTCTGTGCTCGCAATAACTGCTCCTCAGACGTGGCCACGTTACTCCACCACATTGGCTTGAAGAAATCGCCTCACGAAGCGCCAGCGATCATGGTCATTATTGCATCGGATCTTTGCCTTTCCATGTCAGCACTGCAATTACTCCCTTCGTCCCGAGCGCCGCACGCCAACGGGCCTCAGGAGTGGGGGGCAAATGATGTGGCGGGATCGCTGACATATGGCCCCAGTCAAATGCCACGTTGGATAAAGCTGCCACGTAGAACATCTCAGCCCAGACTCCTTCGCCTGATCGTGCTCCCTTCGGGTCGAGACATCAAGGTTGAAGCCGAGCTCTGCCTGTCCTTCGTCTGGCCGCGCTCCCTTCGGGTCGAGACACCGAGGTCGAAGCCGAGCTCTTCCTGTCCTTCGCCGGCCGCACTCCCTTCAATCGAGATGCCAAGGTTGAAGCCGAACTCCGCCCTCCTTCGCTAGGCTGCGCTCCCTTCGGGTCGAGACATCGAGGTCGAAGTCGAGCTCCGCACTCCCTTCGGGTCAAGATGCCGAGGTCGAAGTCGAGCTCCGCCTCTCCAGATTGGCTCCACCTCGGACAAAGAGATCTGCTACTGAAGAAGGTCGTCGCTCTTCCTAGACGATGGCCTGACACTCGAGGACCACGGAAGGATGCCTACCAGGCCGTGATAGTGACCCAAGCGGCCACTTTCACTAGAGTGGAAGGAATCCTTCGATCGAGGCTCTACATTCTCCACCAACCATCTGCACCCTCCAGAATTGGAAGTCAACTAGCACACCCATATCCAGGAGGTGGTGGCTCATCGATCGAGATCCTACAACGTTTTCCAAAAGGGAGCGACCAGAAGGAATGTTAGCACGAACGGTAGTTTCCATATCACCGGAATGGAAAGACCACCCATCCACGACACAAAACATCATCGCACACACCTATAAGCCTGGGGAAGATCCTGAGGTAAGCGACGGGCAACGCCCCAGCAAAAAGAGGCCTCCCAGGTTCAAACGAGGTACAGAGACAAACACACATTCAAACTAAGTTTCAGACGAGCGAGGTCCAACGAGTAAGAAGGGGGCAACGCATAGGAAGATAATGCTCGAGGCTACCGCGAAACCCCCAGGAGGGGTCTAGACGGATACAGCCACCCAGTTCGAGCTTTCCTCTGCTGTCACTTCCGTAATCTGTGCTCGGCCCGCTCACACTTTTTCATTTTACAACTTCTCCTCCTAGTGTGGAGTATATACTCGGGGCTCGATCAGGAGGATCTGTTTTCCTGGATCATTACTGACTTGAGCATCGGAGTGCCCCCACTGGAATTCCCGGCCCGAGTCACTGACTCTATTTTGTAGGTTCGGCGATCGAGCAGATCCCGTAAGATGGTGGTGAGTTCCGACCTCGACCTCAGCTACGGACCATGACGATCTTGGCGACAATACAAGTAAATACAAGTAATAATCTAATGGCTTCTAATCTTGCTACAGGTACATAAGTTTCATCAAAATCTATTTTTCTTCTTGGTTTATCTTTTGACAACTAATCTAGCTTTATTTTTAATTACATTGCCTTTTTCATCTAATTTATTCCTATATATCCATTTGGTACCTATAACAGGATGTTTAGATGGTCTATTTACTAAGGTCCATACATTATTTCTTTTAAATTGATTAAGTTTTTCATGCATGGCATCATCTAATTTGGATCATTTTCTGCTTCTTCTATGCAATTAGGTTCCATTTGTGAGACAAATGCAAAATAATCATGTGCATCTCTAAGTGAGGATCTAGTTCTAACCCTTGTATGGGATCACCTATGATTACCTCTTTAAGGTGGTGGTGTACATACCTCCATTCTTTAGGTAAATCATCATGCTCTTTGCTTACCATTTCGTTTCCTTCTTCTACTTATTTGTCCTTCAAGCTCATGTCCTTCATTGCTTTATCAATTGTACCACATCATTATCAACGCACTCTTCTTTTCTAGAAGGTGAGGGGTTAGTTTCATCAAATATCACATGAATAGACTCTTCAACAATTAATGTTCTTTTATTGAAAACTATATATGCTTTGCTAGAAGTTGAATAACCAAGAAATATTCCTTTATCAGATTTAGCATCAAATTTTCCAAGGCTATCCTTATCATTATTTAATACAAAGCATTTATATCCAAAAACATGAAAATAATGAATACTTGGTTTTCTATCATTCCAAAGATCATAGGGGGTTATCTTTAGAATAGGTCTAATCAAAACATGATTCAGTATATAACATGCAGTGTTCACAACTTCTGTCCAAAAATACCTAGAAAGATTGCCTTCACATAACATAGTTCGGGCCATCTCTTCTAATGTTCTATTTTTCCTCTCCACAATACCATTTTGTTGTGGTGTTCTAGGAGCTAAGAAGTTGTGATTAATGCCATGTTCAGTACAGAATTCTTCAAAATATTGGTTTTCAAATTCAGTGCCGTGATCACTTCTAATTGAAATAATTGAAAGATTTTTCTGATTTGAAACTTTCTTGTAAAGTTTTCGAAATACTTTAAAAGCTTTATCTTTATGTGCAATAAATAAAACTCATGTGAAACGTGAAAAGTCATCTACTATCACAAGTCCATATTTCATATCTTTTAGGCTTGTGGTCCTAGTTGATTCAAATAAGTCCATGTGTAGCAGCTCTAAAGGTCCTGAAGTTGAAAAAATATTTTTTGATTTAAAACTCTCCCTAGTTTGTTTACCAAATTGGCATGCATCACAAACCTGATCAAAATCAACTTTAAATTTAGGTAAACCTTTAACTAAGTCTTTGAAAATAAATTTGGCTAAAGTATGCATACTAGCATGACCTAATCTTCTATGCCAAAGTAAACTAGATTCTTGATTTTAGCATTCATTGCCACTAGACTTGTACTACTGGACATAGCTAGATCATTCAAGTCTATTATGTAAATATTTCCAAGTCTATGACCAACAAATTTAGTGCTAGAATCAAGAGAGCTAATTACTATACAGATCGAAGATTCAAAAACAACTTTGAAGCCCTTATCACATAGTTGATTTATGCTCAATAAATTATGCTTCAACTTGTCTACTAGTAATACATTTTCAATAAAAGTAGTAGGGATGATTTTGATATTACCAATACGAATGATCTTCTCCTTACCGTTGTCGCCAAATATTACCATTCCTCCATCTTTTATTTCAAGGGTGATGAATTGTTCTTTGTCACTCATCATATATCTTGAATAATCACTATCCAGATACTATCTTTTCTTTGAATTCTGGGTTGCAAGACATTCTTGCAAAATAATCAAGTAACATTTTTAGGCACCTAAGCTTTCTTGGATCCTTGAAGGTTAGTAGAAGTAGTTTCTTTAGGAACCAAAATCTTTTTCACTTTAGTTTTACTTTTCTTTTTCAGTTTGCATTCAAAAGATTTATGTCCAACCCCATTACAAGAATAGCAAACTACTTTTGACTTTTGAAAAGATGTAAATATTAAAACTCTTGATGCAAAAGGTTTTGGAGCTGAAAACTTCGATACATAAGATTTTGAAGCTGAAAACTTATTTACATTCAATGAATTGTATCCAATTCAAGCTTATTTGAACTTAAAGTCAATTTGTCAACTAAGGACTTGAGTCGACTCATTTCATTTTCTAAGCTCTTGTTCTTTTCAAAATATTCATCTTTTTCAACTTGCAAAACTTTATATTTTTTAAAAACATGGCTTAATTCTTTTTGCAAAAGTTTATTCTTTTCAAAAATTTCATTCTTCTCATTCATTAAAATATCATTGTTGTTTTTCAAGGTTTTAATTTTTAAACCAGCTTTTTTATATTTCGATAAAAGCTCATAAAATGTAGTATATAACTCTTCATAAGTAAATTCATCATTGAGTTTAGTAGATGTTACCTCATCTTCTAGACCCATGAGACATATGTTTGCACCTTTGAATATCTCTTCCTCTTCCTCATTTGATGTGGATTCGTCGCTATCACTCCATGTAGCCACCATCATTTTCTTCTTCTTCTGTTTGTATCCTTTCTTTAATGTAGGGCATTCAGAACGGTAATGCCCCGGCTTTTTACATTCATAGCATATTGGTTGTTGCTCCTTATCTCTTTCTTTATCTTTTTTCTTTTCTTTGCTATGTTCCCCCTTTCTAAAATGTTTCCTCCAGTACCTTAACTTTTTCTTTTCCATAAATTTTTTGAATCTCCTCGTGACTAAAGCAATGTCATCATCTTTAAGTTCTTCATCAGAGGAGGGGCTTTCTTCTTCTTTCTCTTCTTCTTGCTTCTTGAATTCGGCTGTAGCTTTGAAGACTAATGATTTCTTCTTTTTAATGTCATCTTCACTTCGGTGCTGCATGGTTAATTTATGAGTAATTAAGAAACCAAGAAGCTCATCCAAAGGGAATGTGTTCAAGTCCTTGGCCTCTTGAATTATGGTGATCTTGGGATCCTATTTGTCCAGTAATGATCTAAGAATCTTTTATATAAGGTCAGCATTTGAATATATCCTGCCAAGACTTTTTAAATTATTAATAATATATATAAATCTTGAAAACATGATAGATATTATTTCATTCAATTTCATTTTAAATAGTTCATAAATATGCATAAGAATATTTATTTTGAAGGTTTAACTTGAGAGGTGCCTTCATGGGTAACTTCAAGTTTATCCTAAATTTTCTTTGCCGAAATGCAAGTGAAAATCCGGTTAAACTCGTTAGCATCCAAAGCATAATATAAAAGGTTCATTTCTTTGGCATTTAATTCATCTATCTTCATGTCATATTCATCCCATTCATCTTCATATTTTGGGATGTCTATGCCATCAACCTTTTTAGTGGGTGTTTGAGGTCCTTTTAAAATCACTTTTTATAATTGAAAATCCACTGCTTGAATATAAATCTGTATTCTTGCTTTCTAGTATATATAATTAGTGCCGATGAAAAGTGAAGGTCTATCGGTAAATTTGCCTTCGACCAAAGAGGTGCTCATTTGGTTGCCATTAATCTTTTCTCTTAGTTGTTAAACTAAAGGCACAGAGACATGATATTGATACCACTTGTTGCCTAGATGGCCAACCCAAGAGGGGGGTGAATTGGGTTTGAAAACTTTTTAACAAATATGTGCCTTTTTAAAATCTTTGTGTGGTAAGTGAAGTATATCAAATATTAAGTACAGAAGAAAATAAATAAATACAAACAAAACAATTACAAACACCATGAATTTATAGTGGTTCAAAGCAACCCAGCTCATACGTCCACTATCCAAGGTACCACTTGGAATTTTCACTATATTCACAATGAAATATAGCCGGTTTGTTTTACACCGGGCTCACAATCCAAAACCTAATACAATGTTAGTTTTTCTGGGCTTACTAACAATCCAAACTTGATTTTCAAGGCTCACCAAAAATTTAAAAATAATTCTCAAGCTATAGCCTCTGCTGTACTTGAAACAACTCAAAATAGAGTTACTAAAGAAGCAACATTAAAGACAAACCAAACTTTGTTGGATAGTTGCAGTTGAAGCTCTTTGTGAAGCCTTCTTGATTGCTTCTTCAATGCTCTTTAAGGCTTTCAAACTTCTCCAATGATTGACTTAAGAAACTGATCGGAAGTTGGCGAAGACTTGAGTTCTTGCTTGAATGCTCTTTGGAATATTCAATACCCTCATTACAAATCTTTCAAAACTTGTTCAAATCCATCATTTATAGTCTTTTGAACTGATTCCAAGTAAATATGACTGTTGGAATGCCTTGGGAGTCGAAATATAGTCGTTAGAAGACTTTTTGGATTCAAAAACTTTATTCTGGAACTAGCCGTTACACTTCAGAAACTGGGATTCGAGTCGGCTCGGATGGATCGAGTCGGCTCGGATGCTTAGACAGGTAAAAACTGAACTCTGGTCGAGTCGACTCTCTTCAATCAAGTCGGCTCGGATGACTGGTCTTTCAGAATTGGATTTCACTTACTCTTGAAGAGTCGGCTTAGTTCTTCACTGAGTCAGCTCGGTTGGAGGTTCCTCAAAATTGAATTTTACTCATTCTGGAGGAGTCGGCTCGGTTGACTGGTTTCTCAAAATTGCATTTTAGCTACTCTGGATGAGTTGGCTCTAGTTTCATCGAGTTGGTTCGGTTGACTGTGTATCTGAAATCCTTGTGCCATGCCAAAACAATGTATCAACTCTATTTCTTGAGTCGACTCGAGTGATCTTTGTCCAAAGGCTTTCAAACTTCTTCCAACATCTTCCAAATAATTTCAAACTTCTTCTAAACCTAATCTAAGTAATTTAAACTTTAAAAGTACATAAAATTGACCCCTATTTCATGAATATATAAATAAAATTTTTTTGGGCTCTTCAATATATAGAACTTTTTCTATGAGAAACCTGATATACTACAATGATTTCAGAATTGTAGGGAGAATGATTGTGCATTTGGATCATCCTACAAAAACTTCTTATACATTTGAAAAGAGTTAGTATCAAATACATGCTCCAATATTTTGTTATCATCAAAATCATTCCAGGGATCAACAAAAGTATTTCAGGTTGGGCCTGGGCCGGGCTGTGCGCCCACCTGCACCGAGCTTGGGCCTAGGCTCTACCCACCCGCATGCTCACTCGTGCTCGCGCGCTCACCCGTGCCAGCGTGCCGGGCCTAGGCTACGGGTCTGGGCTAGTCCAACCTACGGCTGCTTTTTTTTTTCTTTTTTTTGGTTGTTCTGGGCTTGGTTTTTCTTTGGGCTACGAGACTTGCTGGATAAGGCTCCATGCTACAACAAAAACTACCCATGGCAATTTTTATTCAAAAACAAAACTAGTCCACAAAAATATTAAAAAATGCGCATTTTCATGTTTGTGTGAATATAGAATGAAAACATAAGAGAAATACTACGAGCAGAGAGGTGAGTGTGTGCAATAGAAGCCAAAAACAAACTTAAACATGGATTGGATTGTGAAAAGAAGGGTAATATTGCAACCTAATATTCAAATCATCATGTAATTATTGAGATAAGTCAACCCAACATATTCTATTTATTTCCGCATGTATATTAATATTAGTATCAGAGCCATTTTGATGATTTCCTTGTTGAGTTTCTATTGTGTTGAATTATTAGAATGAATTTTCACTTTTTTGCTCCATAGTAAGGTCACCACAGAGGCTACTTTAAGCCAATTTTTGATTAATTTGTTGTGCAACATGCCATAAAAGTTAGATATCCTTAAACTAAGAAATGCAGGGTTTAAAACAGTATATATATCATTAATTTTGGAGAAGTGTAGAGAAAGATATGCTCATTTAAAAATGGCATCTTCAAACTATCAAATTAGATAGTACTCGTGAAGCCAAATTTTTTGGTCTTTGTTCTAGTTTATATATATGATTCATGACAAATAATTTGTGTACTATGAAACTAAAGATCATAAACTTTCAATGGTATATAATACACTAATTTTCGATGCTTACGGAGAGAGATATATAATTGGTTGAAATTAGCACGTAGAAAATTTTTTTTTGCACCGTGTAATGGCATCACGAAGAAAATTTAATGAACATAAGGGGTATTTCAGGCTTTTCATAAATTGAGTTAAGGGTAAAATTGATCGAGTTAGAAACTAAGTTGAACCGAGTCAACTCGGTCATTGTCGATTTGTATTAGAAAAATATTTTGGCTAGAACAAGAATATTCTATCATCGGCCACCATCTGACAACCTTTCCGGCTACCGTCCAGCAATTTTTTTGATGAGTTTTTGATGAAGCTTTGGCTAGAATATTCCATCACCAAAGAGATATGTTGTCAATGATGACTTTTCTGGCTGACATATTGTTGGCCTGATTTAATGGGTTAATTTTTGGCCTATTTTTTGGAATTTGATTTACATTACTTTTTTACTTAAAAAAATTCAAACAAAATTGTAGAAAACTCAAAAAAAAATTCTTATCTTGAGATTTTTCTAAAATTGAGTAGAATCCCTCTGTAGAATTTCTTGACGTGATTGTGTCTGAATTTATTTTTGTGACAATAATTGTACATTCTATATTACATTAATGGTTGGCTTGAGATTTATTTTTGTTTACCTGACTTGAAGTTTTTTTTCTTAAATTTTAAGGAAACATATCTCGCTTAAAGAGGATGATTAGGCTTAAAAAGTATAGAAAAGAAAAGAAGGATAGAAGAGTCCTTGGCTCATCACTTAAGAGAACTCCAATAGCCTTAAGAAGCAAGATTGTGAGGCAAAGGCTCAAAAATTTGAAATCAAATCTCGCCGAGTATAGAATGTTACCTAGACAGGCACTAGTTGAACATGTCAAGATGTTAATGACAAGTTTACAAGAGATTACCAATAGAAGTCATGTGCTTAATAATACAGAGAAGTATATAGCTTTGTACAAAACATTGCCACCAAGTTTACAAGAAAATTTGAAAAACTTCTACCTCAAATGATAAAGATTTTTTAAATGAGAGTAGTGTTTATGAAAGGCTAGTTTACTTGTTCTTTGAATCAAATACATTGAAAAACTAAGCTAGGACGTATGTATTAATTGTACTGAGTCCCAATCTGCGTTCTACTAAGTATCCCATTATAAACTATCCCTGGTTAAGAAAATTGGTTCCTATGATATTGGATAGGAAAAGTTTTGGACAATCTATCCCTAGGAGGGTACACTTTAATTGATAGTGCATTATTTTTTGTTATTAGTTCTTATAAATATGTTCTTTTTGAATAGTTTGTAATGAACATATTTTTTATATAATTATGTGAAGTTGTTTTTGTATATTGATTTTTTTTTTTTTTTTTTTTTTTTGATTTGGGCATTCCATGGTTGGGAGAATTCAAGTGAATTCTCATTTGGAACTAAATCTATTACAATTCAAATTAAGTTTTGCGAATTCAACATTTAAAGATATTGATTGGGAACATAGTAAACTTTATCATCTATGTCCGTTGATCCCTGGAATGATTTTGATGATAATAAAATATCGGAGTATGTATTTGATACTAACTCTTTTCAAGTATTTAAGAAGTTTTTGTAGGATGTTTCAAATGAACAAGCATTCTACCTACAATTCTGAAATTATTGTAATATATCAAGTTTCTTTTGAAAAAGTTCCATGCAATGAAGAGCCCAAAGATAATTTATTTATGTATTCATGAATAAGGACCAATTCTATGTATTGTTGAAGTATAAATTTCTTAGATTAGATTTAGAAGAAGTTTGAAAGTCTTTTGAAGTTGTTTGAAGAAGTTTGGAGGCTTTTGGACAAAGATCACTCGAGCCGACTCAAAGCATAGAGCTGACTCATTGTTCTGGCACGGTACAAGCTTTTCTGATACTCTGTCAACCGAGCCGACTCAATAAAATTAGTGCTGACTCATTTAGAGTAGCAGAAGTTCAGTTTTTTGAAATCAGTCATCCGAGTCGATCCTATGAGCAACCGAGCTGACTCCTCTAGAGTGAGTGAATTTCAGTTTTGGGAAAACTAGTCAGGCGAGCCCACTCGACTAAGAAGAGCCGACTCGACCAGAGTTTAGTTTCTTCATATCTGAGAATTCGAGCCAACTCGACCCAATCGAGCTGACTCGAATTTCAATTTTTGAAGTGTAACGACTAGTTCCAGATTGAAGTTTTTGAATCCAAAAAGTGCTCCAATAGCTAGATTTCAACTTCCAAGGCATTCCAATGGTCTTTTTTACTTGGGATCAGTTCAAAGGACTATAAATGATGGATTTGAATAAGTTTTGAAGGACTTTTAATAAGAGCATTGAATATTCAAAGGAGCATTCAAGCTAGAGCTCAAGACTACACCAAACTCCTATCAATTTCTTAAGTCATTTACTGAAGAAGTTTGAAAGCCTTAAAGAGCATTAAAGGAGTAATCAAGAAGGCTTCTCAAAAAACTTCAACTGCAACCATCTGATAAAGTTTGGTTTGTCTTTAGTCTTGCTTCATTTGTAACTTTATTTTAAATTGTTCCAAGTAGAGCAGGGACTATAGCTTGGGTTGTTTAAGATTTTTGGTGAGCCTTTAAAACTAAGTTTGGGTTGTTAGTGAGCCCGGAAAAACTAACATTGTATTGGATTCTTGGTGATCCCGGTGTAAAACCAAGATTGAATTTTGTTTGTGAGCCCAGTGTAAAATAAACCGGCTGTATTCCATGGTGAATATAGTGAAAATCCTAACTGGTATCTTGAGTAGTGGACGTAGGAGCTGGGTTGCTCTGAACCATTATAAAATTTATGGTGTTGTGCTTGCTTGTATTTGTGCTCATTTACTTGCTTCCGCATTTAACTCCTAACTCACTTCACTTACCATATTAAGATTTCAAAAGGGCACATATTTGTGAAAAAGTTTTTATACCCAATTCATCCCCCCTCTTAGATAGGCCATCTGGGCAACAATGTCTTATAAAGGATTTTAGTGATTTAATTTGGAATTATGACTAATGATGTGTATATAAAATGTAAAATGATATTGCATTTAACTTGTCTTCTTGTAGTTTTATGAACAATCATGGGCATCTAAAAATATCATTGCTGATCTCAACAAAGGCAAGAAATTAAATGGTGACAACTATAAAATATTGCAATTGAAAATTTAGTATCTACTTGATGAGAGTGATGCTTTGGAGGCCACCAACAATGTGATGGATGAGCCTCAAGCTATTGAGGGAGATGTTAACAATATCTAGTACATGCATAATTTGGCTACTTATAATATTAAAAAAATATATATTCTACTACACGAGGAATCCTGATCAATTCCATGACCAATGATCTGGTCTATGAATATCAACAGTATCAGATTGCTAATGGCATGTGGGTTGTTTTGAGAGAAAAGTTTAGGAAAAATTCTATCTCCATACTTAGGTAGCTGACTATTAAATTTGATACTTACAAGAATGTCCCTAACAAATCTATAAAACAATATTTAAAAGACATGTCAAACATGATTATGGAATGGAAATCTACCAGGCATAACCTCATGGAAGAGTAGCAAGTATAAGTAGTTATCCAGTCTCTTCCCAATAGTTAGGAATACACGAAGGTCAACATGACATATAATGAAAACATTAAGACCTTTGCTGATATTGCGCATCACTTGGAACTTGAAGATGAGCACCTGGAGGCAGCCAAGCCTAATGCATAGGCATATGTAGTAGAGCCAAGTTCCAAGAAGATTTTTGGTTTTAAGTGAAAGAGATATGATGGATGAAACAAAGGTAAGGGCAAGGGAAAAGAGACTGGTCAGGGATCAAAGAAATGAATAAGTTTCAAAAGTGCTATAAAGAAAAGCATGGTGGTAAGAAAGATAAGACTGAGATGGCATGCTATAACGTGGCAAACTAGATCATTTTACTCTTGAATACACTGATCCTAAAAAGGTATTATCTTATCTTGCCTCTTTTTATTGTAATTCTATTTCAAATATTTTGTTTTTAGTATTATTTTGCTCGCCAAAATGCATCTGTAGACTCAGAAGTCATGGACCATATAGCTAGAGACAAAAATGAGTTTATGAAATTTCGTCGAATTCCTAGTAGAACAAAGTGGATTTATTTGGGCAACAATGAGAGGATAGAAGTAAAAGGAATTGGCATATACAAATTGGATTTGCAAGAAGGCCAGATCATGTATTTACATGATGTCCTTTATGCTTCACATGTTTGACAAAATTTGATCTCTATTATTGCTCTTCTAAAATTGGGATACAATTTAAATTTTCATGGAGAATGTGTAAATATTTCTTATGGTACAATTTATTATAGTTGTGGATTTCTTATGGAAGGTTTTATGGTTTTAAACACTAAATATTATAATGATAGCAATGGTTTATGTTTTTTCTTATTTATTAAATCAAGCAATGATGATACAAATGTGAATTTATGGTATGCTAGATTAGGGTATATTGGGCAAGATAAAATAAATAGACTTGCTCATGATGGTTTATTGGGATCAAACATGAAATTTAATCCACCTACTTGTGAGTATTGCTTAGAAGGAAAAAAGAACAGAAAACCATTTGGAAAAGCCTATAAGTCTGACTATCCTTTGCAACTTATACATTCTTGTTGTCCAGGTGGCTTTTCCCAAGAGGGGGGTGAATTGGAAATTACAATTTTTTTCCAAAATATGTGCACAAGTAATTTCTTTTAGTGGTTAAGTGCTGTGTTAATCAGAGAATAAGTGCAGAAGCTGAAAAGCAAGTAAAGAACAACACAAACAAGGCAAGTTTATAGTGGTTCGGAGCAACCCAGCTCCTACGTCCACTACCCAAGTTCACCACTCAGGATTTCCACTATATCTCCCAAATCGGAATACAGTTGGATTGTTTTATAGGCTCACAATCCCAACCTCAACACTTTGGTTTTTAAACCGGGCTCACCAAAGAAACCCACAATAGGTTTTCACAGGCTCATCTAGAACCTCTACACTTTGGTTTTAAGAAGGCTCACCAAAGAAACCTATTTAATTTTTGCAACCGGGCTCACCAATAACCCAAATATTCTAAGAGTAGAATAAAAAAGCAACAAGATTGACAAACTCAGTTATCTGGTGGTTGCCGATGCAGCTCGAGTGAAACTCAATTGAATGCTCCTCAATGCACTTCAATGGCTTCGTTGCTTTCCTCAAAAGATGCTTCAAGCTTCTGATAAGAGTCGGTGAAGGCTTGAAGACTGACTTCAAAGCTCAAGTGCTCTCTCTCTTCTTACTTCAATAAATGTTCAATAAATGTTTAATAACTCATTAGCCTCTCTAAGGATGTTCTCATACCTCATTTATAGAGACTTCAACTGCCTTCCCTTGATTTTGAACGTTGTAGACCGTTGGAAAGTGACAGGTTACCGTTGGAGCACTTTTGGATTTCAAAAATAGAAAACTGAAACTAGTTGTTGGAAGTGACCCCGTCATTCCAATCGGCTCAGTCATTCTTCAAGTCGGCTCGGATCAAGTTCGGGTCGGCTAGGCTGAACACCAGTCGGCTAGGTTCCACAGTTGAGAAAATGGATCACTCTGGATGAGTTGGCTAGGCTGAAATCCAGTCGGCTCAGATCCCTGAGATTCTCAGAACGTTCTCAACCAAGTTATGGACGAGTCGGCTGGGACTAGGTGCCAGTCGGCTGGATCTGTGTACCAGAGATCTTCTTTCTTGTGCCAGTGCCAGAGTCGGCTGGTTCCTCCATCCAGTCGGCTCGAGATTGGTTCTTCAGCTAGATCAAATTCAATTTTTCAGAACTCTTGTGACAAGCTTTGAAGACTTCCTCAAGGTCTTCTTACAATAAAATCAAAAAAAATTGAAGCTTGAAAACTACTAGAAGTAACCCTCTATCTTTGATTTAAGTAAGAAATTTTGTTGGGTTCTTCTTTACAAGATTCTAATCACTTTACAACTCAACACAAAGCAATAAAGATTGTAGGGTTTAGAAAGTATGTCAATGTAGTTGTCCTACAAAAACTTGTCAACCATTTGAAGAGTTATTAGATAACCAAATGTATGCTCCAATATTTTGTTATCATCAAAATCACTTTAGGGGTCAACAATCTCCCCCTTTTTGATGATGACAAAACACTGGGCATGAAAAGAATTTATTCTATTCACAAGTAGATATATATCATAGTAAGCATTTACACTTGTTTGACAAATCATAATATCAACTATATTCTCAAATGAGTATCAATGTATGCTATACAGTTATGCACAAAGCGAATTTTATAAAATGTAAGTGTTAGAGAATAATTGCTTGTATGTATCAAGCAGCATTAAGCATTGATAGTTAGATGTAATAAGTAGAGAGCATCATAGTAATCATTAAAGCAAATTAAACATATAAATTAAACATGTATCTCCCCCTTTTTGTAAAATTTCTAACAATATGAAATTTATCTAAATTTCTCCCCCTTTATCATTCATTTGAACATTTCATCAGAAAAAGGTAAGCAAAACTCATTCAAAAATCATTAAGCTCCCCCTGTCTAATTAACTTTATCAGATCTATTCCAATTCATTAAGTTTCTTCTTTCATGCACTCTATTGTATAATAGTTCTCCCCTTTTTGTCATCAAATAAAAAAGGTTTAACAATTAAGCTCATATTTTAAATAGATTAAGAATGTATTAAGATTTGTTTGAGATAATTTTACTTTCTCAATTCAGAGAGAGAATTCTATTTAAACAATATAGAGAGTGTTAACAGAATAAAAGAAATACACATAAATGTCCAAAAAGATATTCATTGCATTTCCATCAAAAGATTCAGTACATCAAGCATTACATAAACTTCAAAAAGTTTCCAAAAAGTATTGAAAATACTAAAGACCTACTCACTATCAGATTCTTTCTTAGGTACATTGGTAGGTGTACTTGCACCATACCAAGAAGCAGGTCTAGGAGGTCTACTAGAGGATGCATAAGGTGGAGGTGCTCTAGGATGGTGAGAAGTAGTAGGAGCCCTAGTGGAAATAGGAGGAGGATCATACAAGGGTCTAGTCCTAGCATTGACCTCCAAGGATTTAACAGTGCCATAGATAGAAACCAACTCCATCCATATTGCACCAAGCTGTTGCTCCATATCCTTGAGGCTTGTAGGTACTTTGTTCGCAGCCTCCTTCATTTCACCGATTTTCTTTTACATTGATATAAGCTCAGAGGCTTGGACATTGGCAAAGGCTTCAGCAGATCCTCTAAGTCTTCCAAGCTCTGACCTGATAATCCCAATGCCTTTAGTATAGTCATCTGCCATCTGTCTAGTTTCTGCAATTGTTTCTAATGTACATTTGGCTTCATTCAATTCAGTTCTATATTCATTTAATGTTGCATCAACATATTTCAATATAGCTTCGGAACTATAAGAGATACTGTCTAGGATTGGTTGAAGTTCTACTTGAGGTGCAGATCTTGAAGATTCTTTTGCTTCAACCTTTCCTTACAGATTTATAACATGTTCTTCTAGCTGATTCAGTTTACTATCCACTGACTTCTTTAGATCACCAAAGAGAGAAGTGATTGTTCCTGTCAGTGTATCAGTCAAGGTTTTCATCTGTTCTTCAATTTGACTTTGAATGATTGGAGGATGTATAGCTGCCGGAGTGAAGTGTGGTAAAGGAGTATCAGCTGCAGGCAAATCAAACTCGGGTGCAGGCATATCAAGATCAAGAAAAGGTATTCTAATTTCCTCAAAAGTAGCAGCAGGCTCAGAAATAAATAATTCAGGCTCAGGTGCAGGTACAGTAGATGTTCCAGCTTCAACAGTAGCAGTGCAGGTTCTTCGTCTTCTTCTTCTTCTTCTTCACTGCTTGAGCTGCCTATTGCCCTGACATTTGTCCCAATCTTCCTCTAAACTCCTTTAACTTGGATGTAACCCATTCTTTCTAGTGATTTGGAAGTGTAGACATCTGTATGGTGCAGTTCAACTCCATCTTCACCTTCCAAACTCACTCTTTGAGACTTAAACAGCAGGGTTAGCATCATTCCATAGGGTAAGCACGACTTGCCCTTTCTAACTGTCTCCTTCATTTGCATAATGATAATGTATGATAGATTTTCAGGAGTCTTCTCCATGATGTGTTCCATAAGGCATAAGTCTTTCTCACTCACCCAATCAAATTTTCATGTCCTTTGTAAGAATATTCTGCAGATGAAATTATATTGCAACGTCAAGAGAGACAATGTATTTGCAAAAACAGTTCCAATTCCACGAACATCTTCTCTATTTAAGATTGTTCTTAAAGCCTTTTCTCTATTGTCAATCACTAGGAATTTCACTCCATCAGCAGGTATGTCCAGTAGACCATGTAGAAATTCTTCATTTACAATAATTCTTTTTCCTTTAACAGTAGACTCAACATGATTTGTTCCCAATCTCAGATTTTCATAAAAATTTCTAACGAGAGAGGGGTAAGTCTTCTCATTTAGGGAGCAAAACTTTCTCCAACCTTGATCTTCAATCAAATCACCGATTTTTAACCCAATCTCCTTAATAAATTCAAAGTTAATGAGACGGCCAAAGGTTACCGGTCTTGTGGACATTGAGGGGATTTGGCTTTAAACAGTTGGTACATCCCTTGCAGCTTCTTCCACGAGTTCCTCACTATGAACAATGGCAGTCGGCTCTTCTTAACGCCTTTAGTCCTTCTTTCCCTTTCAACAGATGGAGCAGCCCTAATGGAGCATTTTCTGGTAGCACGCTTTGGAGCCATTGCTAGGAAAAAGGGAAAACTGAGAGATTGGAGAGCTTAGAATGAAGATAGGAATCTTTGGAGTAGGATTAGGAGAGGAATGAACCATTAGAGAAGATAAAATAAAGGTTAAACAGCTCGGAGAGGGGTTTATAACCCAAAGTAAAATACTAGGCGCGAAATTTCAGTCGACTCGAATAAGCCCTAGAAAGGCTCGAGTCGGCTAGGCTAGAACACGTCCAAAACACATAGAGAATCTAGTCGACTCGAAAAAGCTCGAGCTGGCTAGGCCAGAACTCGCTCAAAACACTCAGAAAATCCAGTCAACTCGTCTTAAGAACCAGTCGACTCGAACAGAGAAAATAGAGTTTTGAAAAATTTAAGCACAAACCAGAGAGATTTTGGAGAGAATTTCTAAGGAAATTAAGGCTCTATGAATTAGAATGAAGTCAGGAGGTTCTCTAGATAATATTTCCTTAAATTTGAAGAAAATAGATTACATAATTTAGAAAGGATCGCAAAATCCTAATTCACTCCTAATTTGTTCAAACCTATCTTGATTAAGTGGCTTAGTAAATATGTCAGCTAATTGATCTTCAGTAGGAACAAAATCAAGCACTATATTCCATTTGAAATATGATCTCTAATAAAATGATGTCTAATTTCAATGTGCTTGGTTCTAGAGTGTTGAATTGGATTCTTTGTTAAATTGATAGCACTTGTGTTATCACATTTAATTAGAATTTTAGATTGTGATACACCAAAGTCTTCTAGTTGTTGTTTAATCCATAACACTTGAGCACAACAACTACCAGTAGCCACGTACTCAGCCTCAGCTGTGGACAAGGCTATAAAGTTTTGCTTCTTACAGTGCCATGAGATTAAATTCAATCCTAGAAATTGGCATGTACCGCTAGTGCTTTTTCTATCTATTTTACAACCAGCATAGTCAGCATCAGAGAATCCAATCAAATTCAGGGTAGAATGTTTAGAATACCAAATTCCTAAATTACTTGTTCCTTTCAAGTATTTAATTATTCTTTTAACAACAAGCATATGTATTTCTTTTGGTGATGACTGAAATCTAGCACGTACACATACACTATATAAGATGTCAGGTCTACTTGCAGTCAAATACAATAAGGATCCGATCATACCTCTATATAGCTTTTGGTCAACATTGGATCAATTTTCATCTTTATCCAATCTGCAAGCTGGGCTCATGGGTGTGCTCATTGATTTGCTACTCTCCATACCAAACTTTTTGATGATTTTTTTGATGTAATTGGCTTGGTTGATGAAGATGCCTTCCTTTATTTGTTTTACTTGAAATCCAAGGAAGTAGTTTAGTTCACTCATTAAGCTCATTTCAAATTCTCCCTGCATAAGCTTAGCAAATTCTTTACATAGAGATTCGTTAGTTGCACCAAAAATGATATCATCAACATATATTTGTACAACTAAAATATCATTATTCTTCTTTTTGATAAATAAGGTTTTGTCTACATTTCCTCTTGAAAAATCATTTTCAATTAAGAAAGTGATAAGTCTATCATACCAGGCTCTAGGTACTTGTTTCAAACCATACAATGCTTTATTTAATTTAAATACATGGTTTGGAAGAGTGTGATTTTCAAAACCTGGTGGTTGTTCCACAAAAACTTGTTCAGAGATAAAACCATTAAAAAATATACTTTTTACATCCATTTGAAAAAGTTTGAAATTCATGTAGCAAGCAAATGCAAGTAGTAATCTAATGGCTTCTAATCTTGCTACGGGTGCATAAGTTTCATCAAAATCAATACTTTCTTCTTGGTTATATCCCTTAGCCACTAATCTAGCTTTGTTTCTTATTATATTTCCTTGTTCATCTAATTTATTCCTATAGACCCATTTGGTTCCTATTATTGGATGGTCAGTAGGTCTATCTACAAGTGTCCATACCTTATTCCTTTCAAACTGGTTTAATCCTTCATGCATTGCCATCATCCAGTTTGGGTCAGTCTCAACTTCTTCTAGGCTATGGGGTTCTATTTATGATACAAAGGCTAGGTAATCATGTGCATCCTTATGTGCGACCCAGTCCTAATACCATGTGAAGAATCTCCTATGATTAATTCTTTAGGATGAGATGTAACATATCTCCAGTCCCTCGGTAGTTCGGTGTGATCCTTACCGTTTCTTCTCCATCTTGAGTGTCTTTATCTTGAATGCTCAAGTCATCCATTCCTTTTTGCAATGTACCTGCATCATTATCTATGCACTCTTCTTGTCTAGAAGGTGTAGGGTTAGTTTCAATAAATACAACATGTATTGACTCTTCAACAGTAAGAGTCCTTTTATTAAAAACCTGATATGCTTTGCTAGGTAATGAATAACCTAGGAAAATTGCATCATCAGCTTTAGAATCAAATTTTCCCAAATTATCTTTTCCATTATTATGTACAAAGCATTTGCATTCAAACACATGAAAATAACTAATATTGGGTTTTCTATCATTCCAAAGCTCATATGGGATTTTCTTTAAAATTAGACAGATCAAAATCAGTTTAAAATATAGCAAGCAGTGTTCACCACTTCTGCCCAAAAGTACTTTGGAAGATTGCCTTCATACAACATTGTGCGAGACATTTCTTCCAATGTCCGATTTTTTCTCTCTACAACACCATTTTGTTGAGGTATTCTAGGAGCAGAGAAGTTGTGATCAATGCCAAATTCAGTACAATAATCTTCAAAAAATTGATTTTCAAATTTAGTTCCATGATCACTTCTAATTGAAATTAAAGATAAGTTCTTTTGATTTGAAACTTTTTATGAAATTTTTTTGAAAACATGAAAAGTTTCATCTTTCAAAGCAATAAACAAAATCCAAGTAAATCTCGAAAAATCATCTACTATCACAAGAGCATATTTCATACCTCCTAGGCTTGTGGTCCTAGTAGGTTCGAAAGGGCCATGTGAAGTAGTTCAAGTGGTCTTGTTGTAGAAACTATATTCTTTGATTTAAAACTCTCCCTAGTTTGTTTACCCATTTGGCATGCATCACACACATGATCAAAATCGACTTTAAACTTAGGCATGCCTCTAACAAGATCTTTAGAAATTAATTTGGCAATGGTAAGTATGCTAGCATGACCTAATCGTCTATGCCATAGTAAACATGACTCTTTGGTCTTAGCATTCATTGCAACTAGACTGGAGCTACTTGATATAGCAAGATCATTAAGATCTACCACATAGATATTCCTAAGTCTATATCCAATGAACTTATTGCTAGAATCTAAAGAGTTAGTTACTATACACATAGAAGATTCAAAGACAACCTTGAAGCCTTTATCACACAATTGACTTATGCTTAAGAGATTATGCTTCAACTTGTCAACTAGCAAAACATTTTCAATGAAAGTGAAGGGAGTTATTTTGATCTTACCAATACCGATTATTCTCCCTTTGCCATTATCTCCAAAGGTGACCATGCCTCCTTCTTTCATTTCGAGGGTGATAAATTGGTCCTTGTCACCCATCATATGTCTTGAGCAGCTACTGTCTAAGTACCATTTTTCTTCAGTCTTTGGGCTGCAAGACATTCCTACAAAATAGTCAATGAATTCTTTTAGGTACCCAAGCTACCTTGGATCCTTACAGGTCAGTAGAGGTGGTTCCTTTGGGAACCCAATTTTTTCTTACATTCTTAAGGACATTTCTAGAATTATTGCATTCAAAAGCTTTATGTCCTATTCTTTTGCAAACATAGCATACAACTTTAGAATTTTTAATAGAAGCAGCACTTGAAGTTCTGAAGGTTGATGCAATTGATGCAGTTTTTGAACCTTTTGAAATATATGTATTTTTGCTCAAGTTCTTAGGAACATAAAATAAATACTTTGAAGTTGAAACAGTTTTTGGTGTGGCCAAAACCTTTTGAGATAAAATGTTTTGAACAGGTCCTTTAGATTTCACAAAAGTAGTTGCTGAAATTCCATTCATAATAGAAGTTTTAAAACCAATTCTAGCTTTGTTTCCTGAAATCCGTTGTTCTTTTAAAATTAACTCAAGTTTATTTGAAGACAAAGTAAGTTTTTCAACTAAAGGCTTGAGTTTTGTAACCTCCTTTTTCAGTTCAATGTTTTCAGCAAGTAAATCATTGTTTTTCCTCTCATATAAAAGATTTTCATTTTTCAGCTTTTCAATTCTTTCAGAAAAGTCATGCAGTTCTTTTGTAATAAAAGGTTCTTTTCTGAAATTTCATCTTTTTGTTTGAGTAAAGAGTCATTCATATTTTTCAATGATTTTATCTTTACTCCAGCTTTCTTAAATTCAGATAATAAATTATGAAAAGCAGAATTTAATTCATCAAATATAAATTCAGTGCAATTATTAGGGGATATTATCTCATCTTCGAGACCCATTAAACATAGATTTGCAGTCTTGGCGGTCTCTTCTTCTTCAGATGAAGATGATTCTTCACTATCGCTCCATGTGGCAACCATGGCTTTCTTCTTCTTTTTCTGTCTAAAGGATTTCTTCAATAGAGGACAGTCTAGACGTATGTGCCCCAACTTCTTGCATTCATAGCATGTGGGGACTACTTCTTTATCTTTCTCTCTGTTCTTTTCTTTTTCTTTTCCATAATCCTTCCTATGAAATTTCCTGTTGTATCTTCCTTTCTTTCTTTCCATGAATTTTCTGAATCTCTTCATAACCATTGCAATATCATCATCTTCAAGGTCGTCATTGGAGGAGGTGCTTTCTTCTTCAGATTCTTCATCATCCCTCTTTGATTTGGAAGCAGATCTGAAGGCTATTGTTTTCTTTTTCTTCTGTTCATCTTCAGTTCTGTGCTGCATTGTCAGCTCATGGGTGATGAGTGATCCCAGTAGTTCATCTAGTAGTAATGTGTTGAGGTCTTTGGCCTCCTGGATTGCTGTGACTTTGGGATCCCACTTGTCAGGTAGAGAACGAAGTATCTTCTAAACTAGATCATCATTTGAGTATACCCTGCCAAGACTCTTCAAACCATTAATAATATCTGTAAATCTAGAGAACATGACAAAAATTGTCTCAAAATGTTTCATTTTAAACAATTCATAATTGTGAACTAAAAGATTTATCTTTGAGGTTTTCACTTGGAAAGTTCCCTCAAGGGTCACTTCGAGTTTGTCCCATATTTCTTTTGCTGAAAAGCAAGTGAAAATTTGATTGAACTCGTTTGCATCCAAAGTATAATATAATAGATTCATTGCTTTGGCATTTAATTCCCTCATTTTCATGTCATGATCATCCCAGTCCTCTTCATGCTTAGGGATGTCCACGCCATCAACTTTGATCATGGGAATGTGTGGCCCTTTTAAGATGACATTCCATAATTGAAAATCTACAGCTTGAATGTAAATTTTCATTCGTACTTTCCAATAAGAATAATTAGTGCCTGTGAATAGTGGAGGTCTATTTGTTGACTGGCCTTCGGCCAAGGATGTACTCATGGGATGAGCCATCAATCTTTACTCAAGTAATCAGAGGCATTGCTCTAATACTAGCTGTTGCCCATGTGGCTTTTCTCAAGAGGGGGTTGAATTAGAAATTACAAATTTTTTTCCAAAATATGTGCACAAGTAATTCCTTTTAGTGGTTAAGTGCTGTGTTAATCAGAGAATAAGTGCAGAAGCTAAAAAGTAAGTAAATCACAACACAAACAAGGCAAGTTTATAGTGGTTCGGAGCAACCCAGCTCCTACGTCCACTACCCAAGTTCACCACTCGGGATTTTCACTATATCCCCCAAACCGGAATATAGTTGGATTGTTTTACAGGCTCACAATCCCAATCTCTACACTTTGATTTTTAAATCGAGCTCACCAAAGAAATCCACACTAGGTTTTCACATGCTCACCTAGAACCTCTACACTTTGGTTTTAAGAAGGCTTACCAAAGAAACCTATTTGGTTTTTGCAACCAGGCTCACCAATAACCCAAATATTCTAAGAGTAGAATAAAAAAGCAACAAGATTGACAAACCTAGTTGTCTGGTGGTTGCCGATGCAGCTCGAGTGAAGCTCAATTGAATGCTCCTCAATGCACTTCAATGGCTTTGTTGCTTTCCTCAAAAGATGCTTCAAGCTTCTGATAAGAGTTGGTGAAGGCTTGAAGACAGACTTTAAAGCTCAAGTGCTCTCTCTCTTCTTACTTCAATACATGTTTAATAACTCGTTAGTCTCTCCAAGGATGTTCTCATACCTTATTTATAGAGACTTCAACTGCCTTCCCTTGATTTTGAACATTGTAGACCATTGGGAAGTGACAGGTTACCGTTGGAGCACTTTTGGATTTCAAAAACAGAAAACTGGAACAGCCGTTGGAGGTGACCCCGTCATTCCAGTCGACTCGGTCATTCTTCGAGGCGGCTCGGATCAAGTTTGGGTTAGTTGGGCTGAACACCGGTCGGCTAGGTTCCATAGTTGAAAAAATGGATCACTCTAGACGAGTCGACTAGGCTGAAATCCAGTCGACTCGTATCCCTGAGATTCTCAGAACGTTCTCAACCATGTTCTGGATGAGTCGGCTGAGACTAGGTGCCAGTCGGCTGGATCTGTGTGCCAGAGACTTCTTTCTTGTGCCAGTGCCAGAGTCGGCTGGTTCCTCCATCCAATCGGCTCGAGATTGGTTCTTCAGCCATATCAAATTCAATTTTCCAGAACTCTTGTACCAAGCTTTGAAGACTTCCTCAAGATCTTCTTACAATGAAATCAAGAAAAATTGAAGCTTGAAAACTACTAGAAGTAACCTTTTATCTTTGATTTAAGTAGGAAATTTTGTTAGGTTCTTCTTTACAAGATTCTAATCACTTTACAACTCAACACAAAGCAATAAAGGTTGTAAGGTTTAGAAAGTATGTCAATGTAGTTGTCCTACAAAAACTTGTCAACCATTTGAAAAGTTGTTAGATAACCAAATGTATGCTCCAATATTTTGTTATCATCGAAATCACTTTAGGGGTCAACAATTCTAATATTTGTAGATCAATGAGTGTTAGAGCAAGGCATGAAGCATCATATTTCATTACTTTCATAGATGACTGTACTCGATATGGTCATGTCTATTTGATCTCCCATAAATCAAAAGCATTGGATTGCTTTATATGATATTTAAACAAGATCAAAAATAAATTAGACAAGAAAGTGAAAGCTTTGAGGACCAATCGAGGAAGAGAGTATCTATATGAATAGTTCAAGGAAATGTGTAATGAGAAAGAAATTTTGAGGCAATTAACCATTCCTAGAACTCCTCAATAAAATGGTGTTGCTTTTTTTAACAAAGAAATAGGATATTACTAGAAATGGTCAGGTCTATGATGGCATGAGCTAATCTTCTAATACAATATTGGAGAGTTCTTTATTAACTACTACATACATACTTAATCAAGTACCTTCAAAGATAGTGTTATGCACACCTTGAGTTATGGACAAGAAGGAAACTTGATTTAAGTCAGTTACATCCCTGGGGGTCAGCAGCTTACATCCTTGGTACATTCCATAAATTTGGCAAATTAGGGCCTAGAGAGAAGAAATGTATCTTTATACGATACTCTAAAAACTCAAAGGGATATGTATTTATTGATGAGGATTCTGATGGAAGGGTAGCTAAAATTGAGTCATGAGATGCCACTTTTCTTGAAGATCAATTTCCTAAAAAGGATGATATAGATAGATTCTTAATTGTATGAGATGGACGAATGGGGAGAGATTGGTACAAATAAACTGATGGTTGACACTCAAGAAGTTGTACCTAACCCTGTTCTTGATAATGAGAGCACAAAGGATTTGCTTCAACCATCTCAATTGAGTGGGAGAGTTGAGACTGAATTAGAGCCAATTTTGATTAGTAGAAGTAATGATCCTCAATTATGAAGGAGTATTCATTCAAAAACTCCTCAAAAATATTTTTAAATTGAAAATAAAGCTTATATATGATGCGGGACAGGTGGGGGGGTGGGGTTGTTGGTGAGCCTAAAAGCCACCTAGATTAGGGTATTTTAATTTTTTTTGGATTTTTTCTAGGGATGGTGAAGGAATAATGGGATGAAAGATAGGGATCTGGATCTCATGGACTTTGGAACTCACCCTAACGAAGAGACCTCTCACCTCTAAGGCATTACACTTTCCTCGATACTTGGAGGCGCTAGGATGGATCTCAAAGGTCATGAGGGGATAAAGAAGATGGAATGGAAAGGGGGATAACTGGGCATGACCTCACATCATGTTCTGGGGTTGGGCCTCACACCCTCTCCTCACGGAGCGAAGAAGAATCTCTCTTCTCAAAATAAAAATTTCATTCATCAATTCCATTTTTACAAGAAGGATTGGAGCTTATTTTATAGACCACCAAGCCATTTGAAATTCAAATTTTGAAATTCAAAAAATACAAAATGAGGGGAGAGAATAGTGGGCGTCTTCATGAAGAGGGGAGATGATTGTGGAGGAAAATGTGGACTCATTTGAATTCCATCTTCTCTTGGGTGGCAATCAATGGTGAGATGTCTTGGTGATGTGGCAAAGTGGAGTGATGAAGTGGCTTCCAAGTTGGTGATCCCATGGTCCATGCGCCCACCTTCCTTATTTGGACTTGATGTGCTTGAAACCAGATTGGACTTGTTGTGATGAAATCAGGTTGGTCCTGGCTGACTCTCCTTGACTCAATTATAATGAAGAACTTAATTAAAGCAAATACAGGACTCAATTACCAAAATGAAATGAATACAGGACTAATAGACTCAAATAAAACTTATTACAGGACTCGAACCCTCAATCTTCTAACCATAGGGAATCTTTCCTAATTTGTATCAGTTGAAGTCTCTTCCTGAGCCCGATGCCCGCACCAATTGAGGAAGGCTTCGATTCATAGCATCCAGCTTAATCACAGATTTCTCAACTTCAATTTCTTTAATAGTTGCACACCTCATGACTCCTTTTCTCTTCTTGATTTGTTTAGTAGCCAAGTGCCTGCTTGAGAATGCACTTCCCACCTGTAGTCTTACACAGTTTGCAGTAGAGCTCCATGAGAACTTATTCATGCATGTACCAGGGCATCCAGAGTGATTGTTTCCTATTCTTGAAGCAAGGAGGAGAGACGAAGGGGTCAGCCTCTTAGCAGTGATGGCGGCGGTGCGGGGGAGAGGGGCATGGCACGGACGGGCGGAGAAGAAGGGGAGGCACGACTGGCGGCCATGGGCACTAGGGCTTTGGGCGGGTCTGCCGGTGGCCGGCGACGGTGCTGGGGAGGAAGACAGCGGCACAGTGGCGGTTGGGCATCGTGGGAGGCACAAGGTTGCCAGCTGGAGATGACTCTGGGCGGAGGGGCGTCGGGCGCGTAGAATGGAGGCATCACGGGCATGGAGCAGCAGGGGAGAACAATCGTGGGCGGTTCCGTGGGATTCGCCGGTGTTCCCACGAGAAGATTGTCGCCGGGGAAGGTGGACGGATGTCAGAGGGGCGCCGGTGGTCGGGCATGGCGGATCCGGGATGAACAGGAAGAAAATGGAAGTTCTGAGAGAAATAACGGAGGAAGAAGATGACAGGGATAACCGGGGATAGTTTGGGGATAGGTATGGAGTAAAACTGGAATAATGGGAATAGATGGAATAGTGGGGATAAAAACTTAACAAAAAAAAAAAACTGAAAAAAGAAAAGGAAAACCTGGATGGGTTTTGATGTCCCTATCATTTCCTTGAGATGGGAAAAACTCGACTCCATCGAGTCAGGCTTGCCACAATTTTTTTTTTTTCCAACCCTAATCCTAACCCGCTTTGATACCAAAATTGATGGGGGACAATGATGAAATGATGCATTTCTAATAGAATCAGTAATGATTTAAATGAGAGATGAAGTAAATAGATGCAGCTATTCAAGTAAAGAAGTAGGAATTCAATGATAGGATTCTAAAGATTAAACTTGACTAGAAATAAAACCAATCAAAAAAATAAGAGGAGGACCTTCGTGGTTAAGAAACCACATAGATTAGGACTAAGCTAATCTTAATATTTCAGATCTGAAAGTTTATCTAGAGAGGGGTACCCAGCAATTAATATTCTAAGATTTGGAACTGGGAACACTCAAAGAGGAAGTTCCTGGATGACAAGGAGATTCCTCTAGGTTGCAAAGCTTCTTGTATCCGGATCAGCCCGCCAAGACCGCGACAGGGTCATGCCCACGGCACGCCCGTGACAGGGTGCCTCGTCCCCGCGCCAGTCTGGCATGCTCGTGGCCCAGCTCCCCCGCCCGCGATGACCCTGGATTCATCTCCAGCTCGGCCACGCCCGTGCCAGGGTCGCACCCACGTGGGGTCCTTTCGACCGTGGCATCTCCAGCTGCAGCTTCCCTTCCCGGTCCGGCGCGCCCCCGTGCCCTGCTCCGTCCGATCCACCTGCGGTAGGCCAAGGCCACGCCTTCGAGCTCCCACTTCGTCTGGTCCACCTGCGGGAGGCCAAGGCCATGCCTCCGAGCTCCAGCTCATCCAGCTCCGCCCCTAGCTCGTGACCACGGCGCGGCCCCCTGCTTCCGCCCGCTCTGACATAGCCCAGTGGGACCCCAGCTCGGCGCTCCCGCATCCAGGGCAGCAGGGCCCCGCTCTGGCTCCTCCGGCTCTGCCCGACCTCACCCACGGTGCAAAGGCCAGCCCCGACTCGGTGCTCCCATGTCCAGAGCAGCAGGGCCCCACTCCGGCTCTGCCCAACCTCGCCCATGGCATGAAGGCCAGCCCCGACTCGGCACTCCCGCATCCAGGGCAACAGGGCCCCGCTCTGGCTCCTCCGGCTCCACCCGACCTCGCCCATGATGCGAAGGCCAGCCCTAGCTCGCTTTCGCCCACTCCGACTAGTGGGATCCCAGCTTGGCATTCCTGCTCCCAGTGCAGCAGGGCCCTGCTCTAGCTCCGATCCGGTGCCCCGATCCGGTCCTTTCGCCCGCAGCAGCACGCACGGGTCCTTCCGCCCGCGGCAGCATGCATGGCGCTCGTGGAGCCCAGTTTGGCATGCCTGCATGGCCCCCATTTCGGCTTACCCGTGTGATCCAAGTCCGTCCGCACCTGCTCCATGCCCCGGCATGCCCGCGGTCCAGCTCCGCCCTCCCGCAGTCTGGCTTTGACCGGGAGCAGCGTATGGGTCCGCAACATGTTGGTTTGCACCCACATGCATGGAGCCTCGCACCTCACCTCGATCAGCATGGATGGAGGCCCCCATGGGCCTTCTTTCGGTCCGCGTGCCTTAATGGCAACTTGGAGTAGCATCCCTCGGCACTTCGACGTCTCAGCCTAGCTCGGCCACTAGGAGCATCGCACGATTCTGTCTCATCCACGTGGGCCCGGCACTCTTTCCAAGGATCCCCATCCACATGGATCCTGTGGCACGCCGCCTGACATGCCATCTGCAAAGAAGGTTTGCATTCAAGCTTTCCCAGCCACTATTTACACTAACCAAGAAATAGTGCCCTGCCCAAGGCACTATACCATTGCACCAACTTCATGAATCGCCCAGTGTAGGAAGGTTCACCAGCCCATCATGGCCTCAGGCTATCCTAGCCTCACAGGTCTACGTCAAGACCAGCATGCCTTGCCCGAATGGTAGGAACCATTCATCTACGTAAAGATCGACATGAAGAGGTAAGGAGAGGTAAGAAAAATAACACTCTCTTCAGTCTGAGATTGTCTTCCATTTTTTATCACCCTCTGGAAGTAGAGAGTCCCCCAAGCTCTCTACCTCAGAGGTCTTCTGTTTCCTTTGATCGTCCCACTGACTTGATCGTCGGAGTGTCTTTGCCGGAATCCCCGGTCCAGGTCTCCCCTGTCTTGCAGGTCCGCCCAACGAAGGGACGATATAGAGAAGATTTCTGCCCACCGGAGAGACCCTCAGGAGGACCACCACAGTACCAAGTCCCCTTCATCCCTACAACGACCCCTCCGAGCACGGCGACTCAACCGAGCCCCGTGGCGGAGGGTATGTTCCCCTTGATCATCTCCGACCGACGAGCCCGATGACGCCGACGGGGAGTCCACTCACCTAGGCCATGTAAGAGTTGCAAGCTACGACGATCTAGGTGGCAACAGATTGGCGCGCCAGGTAGGGAGGCAGGTCCATGCTCCTCAACAGGGTGGGATGGCGGTCTCCACCTTTGTCCTTAGTCCCCGGGGGGCAGACCGGGGGCACAGGGATGGGGGCACGAGAGTTTCTCCCTCTTTCTCGAGGCTCCAAGGAGCGGCCTCGACCAAAAATCCTAAGCTATGAAAGCGCATCGCCACCCTTGACAGGGCAGCATGCAGCAAGCTGAAGAACGGAGCCACCTCCAGGCGGTGCCACCTTCCGGGAGCCCCGTTCAAAAAAAAAAAAAAAAGGGGGAAAAGAAAGAAGAAGAAAGAAGAGAGGGAGGAAGGGTCTGACCCGTGGAGAGGGAAGAAATACATGCTACAGGGGGTCTCACCTCCTCCCATGCAACGGAGCTCCAACTCTCCTACATGCAACAGGGGTCTCCTCTCTTCCCATGCAACATGCTACAGGAGGTCTCCTCTCCTCCCATGCAACATGCTACAGGAGGTCTCCTCTCCTCCCATGCAACGGAGCTCCAACTCTCCTACATGCAACAGGGATCTCCTCTCCTCCCATGCAACATGCTACTGGGGGTCTCCTCTCCTACCATGCAACATGCTACAGGAGGTCTCCTCTCCTCCCATGCAACATGCAACATGCAACGGAGCTCCAACTCTCCTACTTGCAACAGGAGTCTCCTCTTCTCCCATGCAACATGCAATAGGAGCCTTTTGCAATGAAGTATGCTCCCATGCAACAGGGCTTCCCCCCATCCAATGGGAGTCTCATTTCCTCCCACGCAGCAGGATCTCATCTCTCCCGAGCAATAAGATTTTATCCCTCCCATGCGACGGGGAGCCTTATGCTCCCATGCAACGAAGCCTCGTACTTCCATGCAACGAGGTCTCACCTCCTCCCATGCAATAGAGGTCTCACCCCCTCCCATGCAACGGAGGTCCATCCTCCCACGCAACGGAGCCTTGCTCCCCCGTACAACCGAGTTCTACTCTTCCATGCAAAGGAGTCCCATTCTCTCCTGAATAGGTGGCCGACAAATTTGATCCTGGCCCGCTCAAGGAAGAAACATATCCTTATTTATTCATATAATCGGAGCTCAACAGGTAACTCCTTCTCCGCTACATTTACAAAATAGAAAACTGTGCTTTAGTTCAACGGGAAAGGCTCCTGTACCACCATCAAGGACAAGCACTATGACCTGGAGTCCAACGCTCCGGCACCAAAGACCGGACCCCGTTCTAGCACTAGGGGCCCAGCTTCCCGACACCGAAGAACGGAGCCCTGCATCTACCGATTGACTCTCAGTTCAGATCTTGCCTTACTCATAGTCTGGAGATATCCGCGGAGACTCCGAGAAGTCCCGCCATCTACCGAGAAACTCACAATTTGGCATTTGCTATACTCACAGTCTGGAGATATCCACGGGTGGCTCCAGAGGTCCAGCCGTTTATGGCTCGCCTCCTAACATAGTGAACCAGCAGCTCTGCCATCTCATAAAGGAGGTAAGAATCCCTCCTTAATTAAAGTTCCTCTCTAGTGCAACTTTGCTCTTCATCATTACCAAAGCTCGTCCGCCTGGCTCCGACTTTGATGAAAAAAGCCCGGAACCCAGTTCCGACACAACGGAACCTAATTCCGGTATAAAATCCTGGAGTCCAGTCTGGATGAAAGTCGAAACCCAGTTCCAGCACAACGGAACCCAATTCCGGTATAAAATCCTGGAGTCCAGTCTGGATGAAAGCTCGAAATCCAGTTTCGGAACAATGGAACCCAGTTCCGGTATAAAATCCCGGAGTCTAGTCCAGTTGAAAGCCCGAAACCCAGTTCCGGTATAATGGAACCCAGTTCCGGTACAAAATTTCGGAGTCCAGTCCGGATGAAAGCCCGGAACCCAGTTCTGGCACAAAATCTCAGAGTCCAGTCCAGATGAAAGCTCGAAACCCAGTCCCGGTACAACGAAACCCAGTTATGGTATAAAATCCCGGAGTCCAGTCCGAACGAAAGCCCGGAACCCAGTTCCGGCACAACGGAACCCAGTTCTGGTATAAAATCCCAGAGTCCAGTCCAGATGAAAGCCCAAAATCCAGTTCCGGCACAATGGAACCCAGTTCCGGCACAATGGAACCCAGTTCCGGCATAAAATCCCGGAGTCCAGTCCAGATGAAAGCCCGGAACCTAGTTCCGGTATAAAATCCCGGAGTCTAGTCCGAATGAAAGCCCGGAACCCAGTTCAGGCACTACGGAACCCAGTTCCGGTACCTCAAGATGGAAAATACTAGAGGTCCCGCACCGAAGCCAGGAAGCTTCCGAAGCTCTGCGTTCAAGCCAAGAGCCAACCAAACTTCTCAATAAAACAGAGCCAAAGCCAAGCTCTTTGATGAGACCAAGCTCCCTGCTGAGGTCAAACTCCAGTTGGAGATGAGGGAGGCTAACCCCCACTATGGCTGGGGAAGGCAACGAATGAAGCACGATTCCCAAAAGGAGGAAGCTATGAACCCCCAGTCACTTCACGCACATCGTGCGAGACCGTGGAGTGGGACTCTGTCTTCCACACCATGCAAACATAATGCAAAGGATGGTCCTGTCACTCCATACAATGTGGGCATTGGATGGTAGAAAACTAATAAGTGCATGCACTGTACTGCTCCCCTCTTGAGGGCTTCCGCAACACCATCGTCACCAACATTATTAGATATTCTCGGCCGCTGGGATGCACAAGGCCAACCACCGTGGAAGCTTGCGATGGCTACACCTTCACCAGTTGGAGTCTACGATGGTCGCGCATGCGCTAGTGGACTATCGCTCCTTGAGCTTCTTCAGCCAGGACGGCTCCCATCTTCCAGCAACTTCAATGCCTTCATCAAAGGGTGCTTTGAGCTCGGCCATGTCAACTATATGCCCGGTCATATAGCGTGCACCCAAGTTGTGCACCTCACCAACCTCCTCACTGAGCCCCGCAGCTATCTCTTGACTCTCGATTCAGCTCTTGCCTTACTCACAGTCCGGAGATGTCCACGGAGACTCCAAGAAATCCCGCCATCTACCGAGAAATTCATAGTTTAGCATTTGCTGTACTCACAGTACGGAGATGTCCTTGGGAGGCTCCGGAAGCCCAACCGTTTATAGCTCGCATCCTAGCATGGTGAACCAACGACTCTACCATCTCATAAAGGATGTAAGAATCCCTTCTTAATAATTAAAGTTCCTTCCTGGTGCAACTTTGTTCTTCACCGATACAGGAACACGCCCGTCTAACTCCAAGTCTGGCGAAGTTAAGAGCTGAAGTCAAGCTCCTCAATTTAGCCGAGCTGAACTCAAGTCAAGCTCACCAGTTTAGCCGAGCTGAAGTCAAATAAAGCCGAGCTGAACTCAAGTCAAGCTCCTCAGTTCAGCCGAGCTGAAGTCAACTGAGGCTGAGCTGAAGTCAAGTTTCTCAGTTCAACCAAGCTGAAGTCAAATAAAGTCGAGCTAAACTCAAGTCAAGCTCCTCAGTTCAGCCGAGCTGAAGTTAACTGAGGCCGAGCTGAAGTCAAGTTCCGCAGTTCAACCGAGCTAAAGCAGGCCCCTTGATCCAGCCGAGCTGAAGTCATGTCCCTTGATTCAGCTGAGCCAAAGCCAAGCTCTTCACTGAGCCCCGCATCTACCGCCTGACTCCCATCCAGAGATGTCCACGAGAAGTTCTAGAGGTCCGACCATCTGCGGCTCGCCTCCTAGCATGCCAAACGAGCAGTTCTGCCACCTCACGAAGGATATAAGAATTCCTCCTCAATAATTAAAATTTCTTTTTGGTGCAACTTTGCTCCTCATCATTACAGGAGCTCGTCCGTCCGACTTCGAGTTTGGCAAAGCAAACTCGGAATCCCCGTCACCTAAAGACCGGACACCCTGGCACCTAAAGCCCAGACACCCCGGCACCTAAAGACCGGACACCCCGGCACCTAAAGCTCAGAATCCCCGGTGCCTAAAGACCGGACACCCCGGCACCTAAAGCCCGAAATCCCCGGCACCTAAAGATTGGACACCCCGGCATCTAAAGACCGGAAACCTCGGCACCTAAAGACCGGACACCCCAGTACCTAAAGCCCGGACACCCCAGCACCTAAAGCCCAGACACCCCGACACCTAAAAACCGGACACCCCGGCACTTATAGCCCGGAATCCTCGGTGCCTAAAGACCGGACACCTCGGCACCTAAAGCCCGGAATCCCCGGCGCCTAAAAATCGGACACCCCGGCACCTAAAGACCAGAAACCTCGGCACCTAAGGCCCAGATACCTCGGCACCTAAAGCCCAGAATTCCCGGTGCCTAAAGACCAGACACCCCGGCGCCTCGAGATGGGAAATGCTGAAAGCCCATGTCAAAAGTCATGAAGCTTCTAAAGCCCTGCATTCAAGTCGCCAAGCTGGAATCAAACTCCTATCCAAAATCGAGCTCCTACTCCTAGGACCTTCCAGCGGCTTCTACGCCCTCATCAAAAGCCTTGAGGAGTGCTCTGAGCCCAACCATGTGCCCGGTCATGTGTGCGTGCACCCAAGTTATGCGCCTCACCAACCTCTTTCTCCACGACACCGCCTCCTATCGATCAAAGAGGAGTCAGACTAAAGTACTAGCACCATCCTAATGCAACTAACCTTCAGTCAAAGTACCTACGGGCAAGTAAGTTTCAGAAATGCCACCTTCCACTCTGTTTTGCAGGTCACTCCCTGTTCATAAAAAGGACAGCCAGGCTCGATGCCTCAATCCAAGCTCTCAAACACCAATGGCTAACCTCCGGTATGTTCAGTTCCATCTAGCGACTGACTTCTTGCGACCAGCATGAGGCCCGCTAAGGTGCAGAATGGAATGGATAATGGTACTCCATTTATCCAAAACGTTAACATTTTGGACTCAGGGAGTGGGGGCATCTATTACAGTAGTAGCCAACCCATTCGGCCCAAATAGGATGGTGGGTCCACTTGAAGAGATCAGCCCCTGTGGCAGCCAGGTCGGCACCTCGGCCCCACCTCGGCTATGAATGGAGTCCTGCCACTTTGCTGCCCAGTCTGTGCCGAGGTCAGTTCCCGCTGCGCCCAACTCGGTGTTTCATCCATGGCCATGCCTATACCTGGGCCCACGTGCATCCGGATCTGCCCGCCAAGACCGTGACAGGGTCATGCTCGCGGCACGCCCGTGATAGGGCGCCTCATCCCCATGCCAGTCTGGCACACTTGCGGCCCGGCTCCCTCGCCCGCGACAACCCCGGATTCAGCTCCAACTCAGCCACGCCCGTGCTAGGGTCGCGCCCGCGTGGGGTCCTTCCGACCGCGGCATCTTCGCCTGCAGCTTCCCTTCCCGGTCCGAAGCGCCCCCGCGCCCTGCTCCGTCCGGTCCACCTGCAGGCAACCAAGGCCACGCCTCCGAGCTCCCGCTCCATCCGGTCCACCTGTAGGAGGCCAAGGCCATGCCTCCGAGCTCTGGCTCCTCCGACTCCGCCCCTAGCTCGCGATCGCAGTGCGGCCCCCTGCTTCCGCCCGCTCTGACTCAGCCCAGCGGGACACCAGCTTGGCGCACCCGCATCCAGGGTAGCAGGGCCCTGCTCCAGCTCCTCCGGCTCTGCCCGACCTTGCCCACGGCGTGAAGGTGTTGCCCAGAAATGGAGCCCAAGAGGGGGGTTGAATTGGGTCTTTTAAAAAATTTAACACAGTAAAATAAAGATCTAGTGGTGCTTGTGAGCAATAATAAATTAGATGCAAGATGATAGCACTTAATTAAAGAATGCAAAAGGAAGAGAGCAATCACAAACAAACACAAGATAATTAAGCAATTATAAGCCCTTTATCAATGAAGAGGATGCCCGGATATGTGAGATTTGCTCCGTGCCATTGCGTGCCATACACCATAAATATTTGAAATTTTGAGATGCTTTCTTCCTGAAAACTCACAACTTGGAATCCTCATTAGAATACAATATGAACTCAATGTTTTGTTATTCATCAAAATCACTGGATGGAGCCAACAATCTCCCCCTTTTTGATGATGACAAAACTTTGAGAAAAAGAGACAATATAGTTCAAACTTTTATAAACATGAATTTCTAGTCACAATAGAGATAACAACTTTATAGATAGGAGGAAACAATCTCCCCCTTAATTAGATACTTCTTATTAAGGTAAACTTCAAATCAATATAATGCATCTTTTTCTTAAAAAAAACTTGTTCTCAAAATCTCAATAACAATTAACATCATTACTTAAAAATTAACATCCATTAACATCACTCTTTTTCTCCATAACAATTAACATCACTTTTTAACATCACTTTTTTTTTTTTCTCCCCCTTTTTGTCAATCATAAGAAAAGGGAGTAACCTCCCCCTTACAATTAGCATGGATACAAAAAGAGAGTAGAGAAACAAATATCATAGCTGAAATTGTGCTAGTATCAGAGTTAAAATATCCCATTATATCAGAGCTAAAATATGATAAACTGAATTACAAAAGTTTCAAGATAACAAACATATATATATGAGATAAATTTTCAGTACAAAAGAGCTGAAACATACAACAATCAAGCATACAAAATAAGATCTGAAACAGACATCTGTGAGGCTAATCCTCATCAGATGGAACATCAAGACTGAAAGGAGCACTAATCCTAGATCTGGTGGCTAAGGCCCTAGGAGGTGCTAAAGCTCTAAGACTCCTGGTATGGCCGACTGGGCCAAAAGTGGGTATAACCCTAGAAGATCTGGTAGAAGGAGGAGAAAGACGATCAGCTGGCTCAACAGGATCTGGAACGAAGTCAACCAGTGCATTAGAAGGAGCAGGTGTAGAAGGAGGATCTCGACTGACCACCTCATAAGCATCAGCTCCACCTACACTGTGGTTGTCAGTGCCTACTACCTCAGTGGCTCGGTCAACATCCTGATCACCTCCGTCAGCAAAATCAGCATGGTCGCTCTGGTGATCTCCACCGTCATCATCATCATCATCATCATCATCATCAGATCGAGCAAGTGCAGGTGCAGCAGGAGGTATAAGTGATCTCAGTAGACTCTCAAGGCGTGTAAATCCCTCCTCCATGGATCTGCGAATCTCAGCATGCTCTGAGGTAGTATGTGCTCGAAGAAGCTCGACCTCGCTACGCAGCTGAGTCACCTCTCCTCTGATCTGTGTGAACTGTGCTCTGGCATGCTCCTCAAAGGATAATCCGGTAGATGGTGGTGGAGGAGCTGAAGCATCAGGTGACAGGTGCTCTGCCTGAGTCGATGGAACATCCACTGGAGGAAGAACTGCTGGCTCAGATGGTCCAGCCTCAGCCTCTCGAATCTCATCCTCCTCATCTGGCTCCTGGCCAGACTCTCTCCGAACCCATCGACCTCCAACCATCCTGAATCCCATGCAGTGCAGTGACCTCTCATCATATACATCCGTGTGCAGTATCTCCTTGGGGATCTTCCCCTCCAATGATACTCCACAGGCTCTGAAAAGACGGGTCAGTGCCATCCCGTATGGCAAACAGTGTCGGCGCTGAGTGGCAGCATCATGCATCTGTGACAGCATCAGGGTGGGTATATCAACTGGTCTCCTCTCGATCAGACTGGTTATCAACATCAGCTCTCTCTCTGTGATGAAATCGAATCTGCCAGTCTTCGATAAAAGGATCCGTGCGGTAATGTGGTGCAGCAGTCGCATCTCTAATGATAACTGGTTCGCGGTAACCACTGAGATACCGCGAACATCCTCTCGCTCAAGGATGCATCTGAAAGCTGCCTCTCTATCATCAACTGAAAATGCACAGACCCCTCTCCGGGGTATCTTCCATACTCTGCTCAGCAACTCATCAGTCAAAGAAATCTGTGTACCCCTGACAGATGTCGTCCATAAGAGTCGTCGACAGTCCAGAGCACCGTAGAACTCCCTCATCAGGTGAGGATAGTATCTCTCCTGCATGGTGCAGAAGGGTACTAGTCCTGCATCTGTGAGTATCTCCCTAATGCCAAAATGGTGCCTGTCGAAACATAGTAGATCCACTCTCCACCCTGAAGCTACTGACTTCCCTGCCATCCTCTCTGCAGGGGGGAGCTCGGAGTGGCAGAACTGCTCGGCTGAGCGGGATCGAATCTAGCCTTCAACCTCCTCTCACTACCCTGACTAGGCCTCGCTCTAACCGCAAGTCTCTTCCTAGGACCCATATCAGCCAACTGACCAGGAAGAATGAAGAAGGGTTTAGAACAAAGGACTAGCTATAGGTTGAGATTAGAGTTCAAATAGGTTTCGAAAACCAGAATAAGTTTTGATCAAACGACAAAATCTTTGAGTAAAATTTGTAGGGAAAAATTTTTGTGTTTGATGGAGCACATTTGAATCCCAAAAAGAATTATTTTTGTAAGGTCTAGAAATCAAGAACCATGGGATTTGGGTTTTAATCACTTAGGGATTTTGCAAATAGGCGAAAATGTTCAAAATGTATTACTAAAAACCCTTCTAAATCATCAATAAAAGGATTTAGTATACTTAAATTAGATGAAAACCCATTTTATTTTGCCTAAAATTGATGAAACAGGGATTTTTGTGAAAAAGGGTTGAAAAATGCCCAAAAGATGAGGGAAATCCGAGAAAAACAAATCTAAAACATGATTCCCTCAAATAGAGTTTTAGAAATTTACTAAAACACGCAAAAATCTGGTTAGATTCAAGAAAAATATTTGGAAAACCTAAAACATGATCGTTTGGTTTGAAAATAATAAGATTAAAAACATAGAAAAATAAAAACGAAATTAGAGAGGGAAAATACCTTATTTGTGAAGGATTGAGGGGTGAAAAGACGAGTTTGGATAGGGGGACCACTGTTCCAAGAAATTTGGGGGAAGAAAATTTTAAAAAAAACTATGTTCGGTCCATTTTAAAACAGTTCAGATTTGCAAGTGTCGACACTTCGGATTTGTCAAGTATCGACACTTGGTCAGGTGTCGACACTTGACACTTTCCAAGTGTCGACACTTGGCCAAGAAAATTCGAGAAAATCCAGAAAAAATAATAAAAATTTTGACAAATTTCTTGGGGTTTTAAACAATAAGTTTTGAGCTTTTAGGACAAGGTAAAATGATACTAAGAGAGTCCTAGGAGAATGGATCAATTACACCTAACTCTCTTCTAATCAGACATAACGTATCCTCACTCAAAGGCTTTGTAAACACATCAGCTAATTGATCATTGGTACAAACAAAATCAAGAATTACATTAGAGTTTTGTACATGATCTCTTATGAAATGATGTCTTATTTCAATGTGTTTACTTCTTAAATGTTGCACTGGATTTTTAGATAAGTTGATTGCACTAGTATTATCACAACTTATGGGTGTCTTAGTTAGTTTTATGCCAAAGTCTTCGAGTTGTTGTTTGATCCAGAGGATTTGAGCACAACAGCTCCCAGCTGCTATATATTCGGCTTCTGCCGTAGATAGAGCAACAGAGTTCTGTTTCTTGCTACTCCAGGAGATCAAATTTACTCCAAGAAATTGACAGGTTCCACTAGTACTTTTACGATCAAGTTTACACTCAGCAAAATCAGCATCGGAATAAGCAATTAAATCACATGAAGAATCTCTAGAGTACCATAAACCAATTTCTATTGAGCCAGATAGATATCTAAGTATGCGTTTAACAGCCAAAAGATGAGACTCTTTAGGATTGGACTGATATCTAACACACATACAGATACTAAACATGATATCTGGCCTACTGGCAGTAAGATATAATAATGAACCAATCATGCCACGATATAATTTTTGATCAATTGACTTACCTGATTCATCCTTGTCAAGTCTACATGTAGAGCTCATAGGGGTACCTAATGGCTTAGTGTTCTCCATTCCAAACTTTTTGAGTATTTCTCTTGTGTATTTTGTTTGGTTGATGAAGATCCCCTCTTTGGTTTGCCTTATCTAGAGTCCGAGGAAGAAATTCAGTTCTCCCATCAAGCTCATCTCGAACTCATCCTGCATTAGATTTGCAAAATCTTGACAAAGAGATTTATTAGTAGCACCAAATATTATATCATAAACATAGATTTGTACTACTAAGAGATCATCATTCTTTTTCTTTAAAAATAATGTTTTATCTACATTACCTCTAGTAAAATCATTTTTCAGCAGAAAGGAACTTAAACGATCATACCAAGCTCTTGGAGCTTGTTTTAATCCATATAAAGCTTTATGAAGTTTATAAACATAATTTGGAAATTCAGAGTTTTCAAAACCAGGAGGTTGTTCAACATAAAATTCTTCTTCAATTAATCCATTTAAGAAAGCACTTTTAACATCCATCTGATACAGTTTAAAGTTTATGAAACAGGAAAAAGCCAACAATAGCCTAATTGCCTCAAGTCTAGCCACAGGAGCAAAGGTTTCATCAAAATCTATCCCTTCCTCCTGATTGTATCCTTTGGCAACTAGTCTAGCTTTATTTCTAATTACTATTCCATTTTCATCAAGTTTGTTTCGAAAAACCCATTTTGTGCCAATAATTGATGTGTTTAAGGGCCTATCTACTAGTGTCCAAACATTGTTCCTTTTAAATTGATTAAGTTCATCTTGCATAGCATTTATCCAATTACTATCACATTCAGCTTCCTCAATAGTTTTAGGTTCAATTTGAGACACAAAAGCTAAGTAATCACAAATATTTCTAATAGATGATCGAGTACTTACACCTTTAGATGGATCACCTATAATTAGTTCTTTTGGATGTCCATGAGCATACCTCCATTCTTTTGGTAAAGGATCAACAGTTGAGGTATCTTCATCACCTTGTGCTTGATCTCTGTCAGTGTTTTGATCATCATTCTGTTCCTTGGTAAGTTCTTCATTGTTGTTTCTTTCTTCAGTTTTCTTGTTACCTGATTCATCAAAAAGTACACCTTCTTTTCTTGAAGATTTTTGGTTAGTTTCATCAAATACTACATGAATGGATTCTTCAACAACAAGTGTCCTTCTGTTGAAGACCCTGTATGCCTTACTAGATGTGGAGTAGCCTAGAAAGACTCTCTCATCTGATTTGGCATCAAATTTACTTAGATTGTCTTTACCATTGTTTAAGATGAAACAACGGCAACCAAAAACATGAAAATAACGGATTGAAGGTTTTCTACCCTTCCAAAGCTCATAAGGAGTTTTCTTTAAGATCGGTCGAATTAAAACATGATTTAAGATATAGCATGCAGTATTTATGGCTTCCGCCCAAAAGTATCTAGGTAAATCATTTTCACAAAGCATGGTGCGTGCCATTTCTTCAAGAGTTCTATTTTTTCTTTCTACTATCCCATTTTGTTGAGGTGTCCTAGGTGCAGAAAAATTATGATTAATTTCATTTTCAATACAGAATTTATTAAAATCGGCGTTTTCAAATTCAGTTCCATGATCACTTCTTAAAGAAATTACTGAAATACCTTTTTCATTTAAAACTCTTTTGTGAAATCTTATAAATTCAGAAAATGTTTCATCTTTGTGTGCTAAAAATATGACCCAAGTAAAACGTGAGAAGTCATCTACAATGACTAGACCAAACTTCTTACCTCCCAAACTAGATGTTCTAGTAGGCCCAAAGAGATCCATATGAAGCAATTCTAAAGGTCTAGATGTAGAGATTACTCCTTTAGGTTTGAAAGAAGATTTTGTTTGTTTTCCAAGTTGGCATGCATTGCAAATCTTATCTTTTTCAAAATTAAGTTTAGGCAAATCTTTTACTAAATTTTTTTGCTAAGTTTTGAAATTAAATGCATGCTAGCATGTCCTAGTCTATGATGCCAAAGCCAACTAGCTTCATCGATCTTTGCTTCCATTGCCACTAGACATTGACCTTTCTGAATAGGGAGATCATCAAGATCAACCATATAAATATTGCCATGCCTATGACCGATGAATTTAATGCCATTGTCATCTAGACTAGAAACAATGCACAAAGAAGATTCAAAAACAACTTTAAAATTTTTGTCACAAAATTGACTAATACTAAGCAAGTTATGTTTTAATCCATCAACATATAAAACATTATCAATATAAGAGGTAGGGGTGATATGGATTTTACCAATATCGATGATTTTTCCTTTTCCATTGTCACCAAAAGTTACATTGCCACCATTTTGATATGTGAGTGATGAGAACTGCTCCACATCTCCTGTCATATGCCTTGAGCAACCGCTATCAAGGTACCACATTCTTTTCTTGTTGGTTGCAAGGCATACCTGCAATAAAGATCAAGTGAGACTTTAGATACCCAAGCCATCTTGGGTCCTTTTTGGTTAGTGGCATTGGTTCCTTTTGGAACCCAAACTTTCTTAGTTTTTCTTAATTTTCTTTTGTTGCACATGTAAGATTTATGTCCTTTAACACCACAAGTATAGCATGTAATTGATGAAGATGCAGGCACAAAGAAATTTTTAAGGAGTTTCTGTTTCTTATGAGTTTTGAATCCTAATCCAGCTTTGTCAAATACTGCTCTTTGGTTATTTAACAATAAATTTAACTTTTCAGAACTGTAAGTAAATTTTTCAACAAAAGGCTTTAGTTTATCGATTTCCTCTTTATATCTTTTATTTTCCAATAAAATTTCTTTGTTTTGTCTTGACAATTTTTCATTTGAAAGTAAGTTACTTTTGTTTTCAAGTATATTCTTTTCATTTTTAAGAGCCATAATCTTATCATTTAAATTTTTATTTTGTATTAGAAGGTATTCATTTTCATTTGAAAGGTTGTTATTTGTTTTAGCTAGTTCCAGATTTTGCTTCTTTAGGTCTTTATGTTTTGACTTTAATTTTTTAAATTCTATGACTAGTTCATCAAAAATTTCATGAAGCTCATCAAAAGATAATTCATTTTCGGTTTCAGAACATACCTCTTCTTGATCGGCCATTAGACAAAAATTTGCTACTTCCTGTTGTTCTTCCTTAGAGCTGGAGTCTTCACTTTCGCTCCAGGTTGCCATCATGGCCTTCTTTCTTAGCTTTCTTCTGCTTTTCTTTAGTAAGGGGCAGTCTACCTTGAAATGCCCTGGCTTTTTGCACTCAAAATATGTGGGCTGCTCCTCCTTCTTTTCCTTATCTTTTTCTTTACTGGACTCACCTTTCAGAGGTTTCTTTTTGTAATTGAATTTCTTTTTCCTCATAAACCTTCTGAATTTCCTTGCTAACATAGCAGTTTCATCTTCTTCGTCATTCTCTTCAGAGTCTTCGCTCGAGTCTTCTCTGGTAGTAGATTTGAATGCTATTGTCTTTTTCTTTTTGTCCACCTCTCCATTCTTCTGTTTGAGGGATAGTTCATATGTCATTAGAGAACCCAGCAGTTATTCCAGCGGGAGAGTGTTGACATCTTTTGCTTCTTCAATTGCAGTGACCTTTGCATCCCATGAAGCTGGTAAAGACCTGAGAAGTTTATTCACAAGTTCACTATTAGAAATTATTTTTCCTAAACTTCTCATGCCATTCACAATGTTTGTGAACCTAGTATACATCTCACTGATAGACTCAGTAGGTTCCATTTTAAACATTTCATAAGTATGAATTAGCATGTTAACCTTGGTGGTCTTTACTTGGTGTGTACCCTCATGGGTAACCTCAAGTGTATCCCAAATCTCCTTTGTGGAGAGACAATTTGATATTCTGTTAAACTCACTAGGATCAAGAGAACAAAATAAAAGGTTCATTGCCTTAGCATTAAGCTCAATTTGCTTAATGTCACTCTCATCCCAATCATCTTCCATTTTAGGGGTGAGAATGCCATTAATCATCATTGTAGGCTGATGAGGACCTTTTACTATTGTTCTCCATAAATTATAATCAAAAGCTTGTATAAATATGCGCATGCGTGTCTTCCAGTATATGTAATTTGTACCATTAAAAAGTGGGGGTCGGTTTGAAGCTTGACCTTCAACAAATCCCATGCCTATTGGGGCTGCCATGATCTTTTACTCAAGATCCTTGGACCTACAAGAGAGTACCGGTGCTCTGATACCACTTGTTGCCCAGAAATGGAGCCCAAGAGGGGGGTGAATTGGGTCATTTAAAAAATTTAACACAGTAAAATAAAGGTCTAGTGGTGCTTGTGAGCAATAATAAATTAGATGCAAGATGATAGCACTTAATTAAAGAATGCAAAAGGAAGAGAGCAATCACACACAAACACAAGATAATTAAGCAATTATAAGCCCTTTATCAATGAAGAGGATGCCCGGATATGTGAGATTTGCTCCATGCCATTGCGTGCCATATACCATAAATATTTAGAATTTTGAGGTGCTTTCTTCCTGAAAACTCACAACTTGGAATCCTCATTAGAATACAATATGAACTCAATGTTTTGTTATTCATCAAAATCACTGGGTGGAGCCAACAGAAGGCCAGCCCCGACTTGGCGCTCTCGCATCCAGGGCAGCAGGGCCCCGCTCTGGCACCTCCGGCTCCGCCCGACCTCGCCCACGGCGCGAAGGCCAACCCCGACTCGGCGCTCCCATGTCTAGGGCAGCAGGGCCCCGCTTCGACTCCGCCCGACCTTGCCCACGGCGCGAAGGCCAGCCCCAGCTCGCTTCCGCCGACTTCGACTCGGTCCAACGGGATCCCAGCTCGGCATTCTCGCTCCCAGTACAGCAGGGCCCCGCTCCGGCTCCAGTCCGGTGCCCTGATCCAGTCCTTCCACCCGTAGCAGCACGCATGGCTCTTTTCGCCCACGGCAGCATGCACAGCATGCATGGAGCCCAGTTTGGCATGCCCGCATGGTGCCCAGTTTGGCTTACCCGCATGGAGCCAAGTCCGTCCGCACCTGCTCCACGCCCCAGCACGCCCGCGGTCCAGCTCCGCCCTCCCATGGTCTGGCATTGACCGGGAGCAGCGTATGGGTCCGCAACACGTGGGTTTGCATCCACATGCATGGAGCCTCGCACCTCGTCTCGATCAGCATGAATGAAGGCCCCCACGGGCCTTGTTTCAGCTCGTGTGCCCGCATGGCAACTTGGAGTAGCATCCCTCGGCACTTCGGCGTCTCAACCCAGCTCGGCCACTGGAAGCATCGCACAATTTTATCTCATCCACGTGCGCCCGGCACTCTTTCCAAGGATCCCCATCCACATGGGTCCTGTGGCACGTCGCCTGACACGCCACCTGCAGAGAAGGTTTGTACTCAAGCTTCCCTAGCCACTGTTTACACTAACCAAGAAATAGTGCCCTGCCCAAGGCACTGTACCCTTACACCAACTTCCTGAACCACCAAGAGGAGGAAGGTTCACCAGCCCATCATGGCCTTAGGCTATCCTAGCCTCACAAGTCTACATCAAGACCAGCACGCCTCCCCCGAATGGCAGGAACCATTCATCTATGTAAAGATCGGCATGAAGAGGTAAGGAGAGGTAAGAAAAATAACACTCTCTCTTCATTCTGAGATTGTCTTCCATTTTTTATCACCCTCTGGAAGCAGAGAGTCCCCCAAGCTCTCTACCTCAGAGGTCTTCTATTCCCTTCGATCATCCCACTGACTTGATCGTCGGAGTATCTTTGCCAGAATCCCCGGTCCAGGTCTCCCCTGTCTTGCAGGTCCGCCCGATGGAGGGACGATACAGAGAAGATTTCTCCCCACCGGAGAGGCCCTCAGGAGGACCACCACAGTACCAAGTCCCCTTCATCCCTACAACGACCCCTCCGAGCACGGCACCTCAATCGAGCCCCGTGGCGGAGGGTATGTTCCCCTTGATCGTCTCCGACCGACGAGCCCGATGATGCTGACGGGGAGTCCACTCACCTAGGCCATGTAAGAGCTGCAAGCCACGATGATCTAGACAGCAACAGTCGGTATCAATCGAATCCTGGTTCAGAATATTGAAATATGGTAGTGCTTTTATCACAAGAAAATTATATCCAAAAGATTCTAAAACATTTTAATATGAGTAGTTACAAACCTGTGGATACTCCTATGTCAAAGGACGAAGCTTTTGAGTCAAAATATATGTCCTAAGAATCTACAAGAACAAAAGCAAATATCTAATATACGATATTCAAGTGCTATTGTGAATTTGATGTATGCCATGATATGCACCTGCCTAGATACATGTTTTGCTATTAGGTTGGTTAGTAGGTATCAATTGAATCCTGGTCCAGAATATTGCTGTCAAAAAGATTTTGAGATATCTAAAAGGAACTGTGGATTACTGCTTATGTTATCAAGGATCAAATTTGCATCTTATTGGATATTCAGATGCTGATTGGGGAGAAGACCTTGATCAACAAAAATCCACATGTGGTTATACTTTTTTATTTAATAAATGCTCCATATCTTAGTATAGTAAAAAGTAAACATGCATAGTACTGTCAACTATGAAAGCTGAATTTATTGGATGTTCAACTACTGTGCAGGAAGTTATTTGGTTAAGATTTTTTGATAATTTGGGAGTTCAAAGTGATGATATTGGACCAATCACCATTTATTATGATAACCAAGCATCAATTACTTTCATAAAAGATCTCAAATATTATAGTAGAACCAAACACATTGCTACCAGATATAACTACATTAAAGCCATCATTGGTAAAAGAGAAGTGACTATACAATGCATCTCTACACATCAAATGGTGGTGGATCCCTTGACTAAGCCAATTCCAAGAGATGCTGTTATTGCACATGTGGATTCTCTTGGCTTGTGTAGAATATATATTGTATAATTTTGAATATTGTTGGGCATATATAATATACTATTTTTTTGGTAAATATAGGTGACCATTTTGTTCTTAATTTTTTTTTTCTTTTTGAATCATGATATATACACATCATATGTTTAGTTTGAAGCTCAACAAAGAAATCACTACAAAAAAATACAGTTTTAGCAACCGATTTTGCAACCAAATTTTTTAGTTAAATTTGTGACCGATTTTACAACCGATTTTGTAACTGATTAATTTTTTAATAAATTAGCAACCGATTTAAATCAGTTGCAAATTCAGTTGCAAAATTATCATTTTGCAACCGATTTTGCAACCAAAACAGAAATTGATTTTGATTTTTTTTTAAAAGTGTTTTTAAAAATTTTGCAACCGATTTTGCAACCGATTTTTTTAAAAGTTTTTTTAAATTTTTTTGCAACTGATTTTGCAACCGATTTTTTATTTTTTAAAATTCCAAAATTAATTTTTTTGCAACCGATTTTGCAATCGATTTTTTAATTATTTTTTAAAAAAATTATTTTTTTGCAACCGATTTTGCAACCGATTTTTTATTTTTTAAAATTTTAGAAATTAAATTTTTTGCAACCGATTTTTTTATATTTTTTTAAGAAATTTATTTTTTGCAACCGATTTTGCAACCAAATTTTTTTAAAAAAATTCAGAAATTAATTTTTTTGCAACCGATTTTTTTTATTTTTTTTTCAAAAATTTATTTTTTTGCAACCGATTTTGCAATCGATTTTTTATTTTTTAAAAAAAATAAAAATTAATTTTTTTGCAACCGATTTTGCAACATATTTTTTTTATTTTTTTTTAGAATTTTATTTTTTTACAACCGATTTTGTAATCGATTTTTTTTAATTTTTTTTTTAGAAATTTATTTTTTTGCAACCAGTTTTTTTTAAAAAAAAATTTGTAATTTTGCAATTAATTTTTCGGTTGCAAAAAATATATTTTTTTTTTATAAAAATATCCGATTATAAATAGGCTTTTAATTTTATATCGATGCCCTAGCTATTTTCTCGTCCTCCCTTTATCAAATTCCAAATCTCCCTCCATGGTCGATGTCGGACGCCTCCCTTGACGACCGCACCCCCCTCGCCATGGAAGCCCCGCTGCCTCCGTCGCTGCCACCCTCCTCCTTGCCTCCTCGGCCTGGCTCTCCCTCGTCTTCTCCTCCCTCTCCCCGCTCCACTGGCACCGCCTGCGCTCCTGGGACACCTCCCCCGCTGTTGCTCCCCTCCTCTCCCCCAACTACCCTCCTCCCCCTCCCCATAACTTCACCGCCCGCGCCTCTTCTCCTGGCTCCCCCTCCCTGGAGGACGAATCCACCACGCCGCTCTCCCTCTACCATGTCATCTTCGGCATCGCCGGCTCCGCCCAGGTCCGGCCGCACCGCCTCGAGTTCCTCCGCCTGTGGTGGCGGCCGGGGCCATGTGCGGACACGTCTAGCTCAACGACTGCGTCCCCCGCCACTGGAATGCCTCCCTTGCCCATGCCCTCCCCCCGATCCACATCTCTAAGGACATCTACCACTTCCGCTACACCAACCTGACAGGCCACCCCTCGGGCCTCCGCATCTCCCGTATCGTCGCTGAGAGCTCTCTATGGATGCGGAAAAGGGTTCCGAGGAGGTTCTTGAAGGTTTGGATGATTAATCTTCATATTTTGATAGCCAAAATTGTATCTTTGTTTTTTTTAAAAAAAGGTACATTGGCTGTATTTTTGAACTTGTGGTGATCAGGAAAAGAAATCGAGGGGAGTAAGAAGGAGAAGCTAATTACAGCTACCAAGAAGGGCGGGGCGGTGATGGATCAGTACCTTCCAGATCATATAGAGTCGAACTACCATGTTTTGCAGCAAGTGCATTATGTTCTTTGTTCTTCTGTTGCAATTTTTAGGTAGGTGGTAGTGGATTTGTTTACAATCTTTTTTCAATTAAATGTTGGTTAATGAAAATAAGAAGTAATGAAACAACTTAATGTTCTAAGTTCTAATCTCTTTGCCTTCAAGATTCTATAATCCTTCAGATAATTGCATATTATTTCAGCACAGCAAAATCCACTCTCTTGCTGAGATGTGTCAGTACTGGAGTCCATAGGCAGATCATTGAACAATTTTTTAATGATTAACTATCTCAATGAAACTCATTAACTCTTGCTACTAAGACGGTATATGCCATGCTAGACTCTGATTGGTTTTTTTCTTTCCTTTCTTTTTTCTTTTATTTTGTGTATCTTCTTCACTTATTCTCAAAATCTGACACCCATCTCAGAGCTGACATACCTCAGAATCTCAGATGCTATCATCTATAATGAGTCCTCAAGAAGCAGAATAGTATTTTATGGTGAAAAGTATTTATCAGGCATGTTTTATTTTGCGAGTTGATGAAACTTCATCATTTTTGTGCTTTAGTATTTTGATACTTAAGTAATATGTTCATGTTTCTGTATATTGCTTTCTTGTCTAGCATGACCCTGGTTTTGATTGATTATATTGTATTGTTGGTTGCAGGGAGGTGAAGTTTATGATGCTATTCTGAATCAGACAAATGTTGGGGAAAACAATAACAAATTCTATGTTATTCAAGCTCTAGGTTGTCTCATTCTGCATATGATTATATAAAGTATTTTTTATGAATATTATTAAACATACAAATATTACCAGTTTTTTCAGGTCCATCTTTCCAATCTTTGGTTATATGGACCTTTGAGGCAGAAATAGTGAAAATTCCCACCTTTTGCGATAGTATATGATGCAGAACTACTTTTCAAAGGTCATATAATATATATTTTCTGCTTTCTAAATGGAAATAAGCTCTTTATTAGTTGAATTGTTAAATGAAATATATTTTTGACTTTTGCCTCGTAATATAATGCTTGATAATTTATGTTTATGTCATGTTCAGTATGTTTTTGGATGTTTGAAGCCTAACACAAGATTAATTGCAGAATCTGATGATGGTAGGACATTCATGGTTTACAATAGATGGGGTAAAGTTGGAGTGAGAGGTCAGGATAAGTTACATGGCCCCTACACATCACATGAAAGAGCGATAAATGAATTTCAGATGAAGTTTTTTGATAAGACAAAGAATCAGTGGTCTTATCGCAAAAAATTCACATGTTACCCTAAATGCTATACTTGGTTAGAGATGGATTATAGTGAAACAAAGAAGGAAATAGTTATGCACTGCACTTCTACACTTATGAGCCTTTCTTTTAATTAGTTATTTTCTATATAGGATATTTAAATTTGTATTGTTATAATATTTTATCTTGCAATTCTAAACTATCACTGGACTTACTTATCAGGCTATAAATAAGTGTGATGACTCCATCACTGCTCAACTTCGAAGACAAAACTTGAGCCACACATTGCAAAATTTATATCCCTGATCTACAATATCAGCATGATGAAGCAGCAAATGTTGGAGATAGGCAAGTAACTTATGTATTTTATTTCCTGCAGACTATAAATTATTGTTTTGATTTGACATTGTCACTAGAGACAGCCTTTGAATAACAGCATAGAGTAGATGCATATGTTAGTCTAGCAGCCTGTTGGCTCCACCCAGTGATTTTGATGAATAACAAAATATTGAGTACATATTGTATTCTAATGAGGATTTCAAGTTATGAGTTTTCAGAAAGAAAGCACCTCAAAATCTCAAAAACTTATGGTTTATGGCACATAATGGTACGGAGCAATTCTCACAAATCCGGGCATCCTCTTCATTGAAAAAGGGCATAAAAATGTTTAAATATTATGTGTTTATATTTTATAGAATTATATTTATGTTTTCGAGGCATTTACACTTGAATCTGAAAGTTTTCAGTCTCAAGTGTCGACACCTGGACAGTCAAGTGTTGACACTTCAGCATTTGGCACAGACAAAAATCCTTGGCATGCCAAGTGTCGACACCTATATTCAAGTGTCGACACCAAGTGTCGATACTTAGGTTTCCAAGTGTCGACTCAAGGCCTAAGAATTTTAAAAATACAGAACTTTGTCATTTGAGGATTTTTGTGTCAAGTGTCGACACCTGTGCATCAAGTGTCGATACTTGAAAGTTCAAGTGTCGACACCTAGAGATCAAGTGTCGACACCTAACAGCCAAGTGTCGACACTTGCAGCCTGACAGCTCTAACGGATCTATTTTTTTAGCTTGCAGAACTTGCTTTTCAAGCTCCAAACGGCTATTTCCAAGGTTCCAACGGTCACAAACCATTTTTTGAAAGGTTCTTGGTGTATTTAACCTCCACCAATCTCATTTTAAAGACAAGGAAGTGTATTGAAGTGTATTCAAGTCTACTCAAAAGCCAAAAAGCCTATATTCTCTCAAATACTTCACATCAAAAGCCTCTTATAGTTTGATTCCTTGAAAAGCCTACAAGCTCATCCTTACTTCATTCTAAAAGAGGCACTTTGAAGGAGATTCCAAGGAAGAGTCAAGACAAAGCATCAACTTGAGCTTCAAAGATTCCATTCTACTCTTGAAGAGAGTTTGTTTTAGTTTTAAAATTGTATATCTATTTTTACATTGTGATTTGATCTTGCTTTCAAGGGTGTCTTGAAAGAAGGTTATTGTGGTTTGTTGGTGAGCCAAAGGGATAAAACCAACTAGGATTAACTTGTGAGCCCGAAAACAAAACAAGTGTTAAGATTTATTGGTAAGCCTAAGTGATAAAACCAACTTAGGTTTTGACTTATGAGCCTTGTGGAAAACAAGTCAACTGTAATCTTGTTTGGATTATAGTGAAATTCCCAAGGGTGGCTTGGGGAGTGGATGTAGGTGCTAGGTTTGCACCAAACCACTATAAACCTTGTGTTTGTGTGTGATTGCTCTCTTCCTCTCTTACTCTTTGATTATTGCTACCACTTTAAATATCTTGCATTGAATTCATCATTTTTCACTAGCACCACTAGTCCCTCTTATTATTGTTTTAAATTTTCAAAAAGATCCAATTCACCCTCCCCTCTTGGGCTCCATTTCTGGGCAACAAGTGGTATCAGAGCACCGGTACTCTCTTATAGATCTAAGGATCTTGAGTAAAAGATCATGGCAGCCCCAATAGGAATGGGTATTGTTAAAGGTCAAGCTTCAAATCGTCCTCCACTTTTTAATGGCACAAATTACACATATTGGAAGACACGCATGCGCATATTTATTCAAGCTCTTGACTATAATTTGTGGAGGACAATTGTAAAAGGTCCTCATCAGCCTACGATGTTGATTAATGGCATTCTCACTCCAAAGATGGAAGATGATTGGGATGAGAATGACATTAAGCAAATCGAGCTTAATGCTAAGGCTATGAATCTTTTATTTTGTTCTCTTGATCCAAGTAAATTTAATAGAATATCTAATTGTCTCTCCGCCAAGAAGATTTGGGATACACTTGAGGTTATCCATGAGGGTACACACCAAGTAAAAACTACCAAGGTCAACATGCTTATTCACACATATGAAATGTTTAAAATAGAACCTACTGAGTCTATTAGTGAGATGTATACTAGGTTCACAAATATTATAAATGGCATGAGAAGCCTAGGAAAAATTATTTCTAATGGTGAACTTGTGAACAAACTTCTCAGGTCTCTACCAGCTTCGTGGGATGGAAAAGTAACAGCTATTGAAGAAGCTAAGGATGTCAATACTCTCCCACTGGAACAACTGTTGGGTTCTCTAATGACCTATGAGCTCTCCCTCAAACAAAAGAATGGAGAGGTCGACAAAAAGAAGAAGGTAATCGTGTTCAAAACTACTGCGAGAGAGGAATCGAGCGAAGACTCCGAAGAAGATGATGATGAAGATGAGACGGCTCTTTTGGCAAGAAAATTTAGAAGGTTCATGAGGAAGAAAAAGTTCAACTTCAAAAAGAAACCTCTGAAAGGTGAACCAAGTAAAGAGAAGGATAAAGAAAAGGAGAATGAGCAGCCTACATGTTTTGAGTGTAAAAAACCCGGCCATTTCAAGGTAGACTGCCCTTTGCTAAAGAAAAGTAGAAGAAAGCTGAGAAAGAAAGCCATGATGGCAACTTGGAGTGAAAGTGAAGACTCCAGTTCTAAGGAAGAACAGCAGGAGGTGGCAAACTTCTGTCTGATGGCTGATCATGATGAGGTATGTTCCGAAACAGAAAATGAATTTACTTTTGATGAGCTTCATGAAGTTTTTGATGAATTAGTCATAGAATTTCAAAAATTAAAATCAAAACATAAAGATTTAAAGAAGCAAAATTTGGATCTATCCAAAACAAATAACAAGCTTTCAAATGAAAATGAATGCCTTTTTATTCAAAATAAAAAATTAAATGATAAGATTGTAGCACTTGAAAAAGAAAAAGATGTCTTGAAAAAGAAAAGTGACTCACTTTCAAATAAAAATTTGTCAAAACAAAGCAAAGAAATTTTAAATGAAAACAAAATATATAAAGAAGAAATTGAAAAATTAAAACCTTTTGTAGAAAGATTTACTTATAGTTCTGAAAATTTGAATTTGCTTTTAAATAACCAAAGAGCAGTATTTGATAAAGCAGGTTTAGGATTCAGAACTCATAAGAAACAAAAACTTTTTAAAAATTTCTTTGTGCCTGCATCTTCATCCATTACTTGCTATACTTATGGTACTAAAGGACACAAATCTTATATGTACAACAAAAGAAGGTTAAGTAATACTAAGAAAGTTTGGGTTCCGAAAGGAACCAATGCCACTAACCAAAAAGGACCCAAGATGGCTTGGGTACCTAAAGTCTCCACTTGATCTTTATTGCAGGTATGCCTTGCAACCAATAAGAAAAGAATGTGATACCTTGATAGCGGTTGCTCAAGGCATATGACAGGAGATGTAGAGCAGTTCTCATCACTCGAATATCAAAATGGTGGCAATGTAACTTTTGGTGATAATGGAAAGGGCAAAATTATCGGTATTGGTAAAGTCCATATCACCCCTTCTTCTTATATTGATAATGTCTTATATGTTGATGGTTTGAAACATAACTTGCTTAGCATTAGTCAATTTTGCGACAAAAATTTTAAAATTGTTTTTGAATCTTCTTTGTGCATTGTTTCTTAGTCTAGATGACAATGGCATTAAGTTCATTAGTCATAAGCATGGCAATATTTATATGGTTGATCTTGATGATCTCCCTATTCAAAAAGGTCAATGCCTAGAGGCAATGGAAGCCAAGATCGATGAAACTAGTTGGCTTTGGCATCATAGACTAGGACATGCAAGCATGCATTTAATTTCAAAACTTAGCAAAAAGAACTTGGTAAAGGATTTGCCTAAACTCAATTTTGAAAAAGACAAGATCTGCAGTGCATGTCAACTTGGAAAACAAACCAAATCCTCTTTCAAACCAAAAGGAGTAATCTCTACATCTAGACCTTTGGAATTGCTTCACATGGACCTCTTTGGGCTAACTAGAACATCTAGTTTGGGAGGTAAGAAGTATGGTCTAGTCATTGTAGATGATTTTTCATGATTTACATGGGTCATGTTTTTAGCACATAAAGATGAAACTTTTTCTAAATTCATTAGATTTCATAAAAGAGTTTTGAATGAAAAAGGTATTTCAGTCGTATCTTTAAGAAGTGATCATGGAACCGAATTTGAAAATGCTGATTTTGATAAATTTTGTATTGAAAATGGCATTCATCATAATTTTTCTGCACCTAGGACACCTCAACAAAATAGGGTAGTAGAAAGAAAAAATAGAACTCTTGAAGAAATGGCACGCACCTGCTTTGTGAAAATGATTTACCTAGATATTTTTGGGCGGAAGCCATAAATACTGCATGCTATGTTTTAAATCAAGTTTTAATTCGACCGATTCTAAAGAAAACACCTTATGAGCTTTGGAAGGGTAGAAAACCCTCAATTCGCTATTTTCATATTTTTGGATGCCGTTGTTTCATCTTAAACAATGGTAAGGATAATTTAAGTAAATTTGATGCCAAATCAGATGAGGGAGTCTTTCTAGGCTACTCCACATCTAGTAAGGCATACAGGGTCTTCAACAGAAGAACACTTATTGTTGAAGAATCTATACATGTGGTATTTGATAAATCTAACCAAAAATCTTCAAGAAAAGAAGATGTACTTTCTGATGAAACAAGTAGCAAGAAAACTGAAGGAATAAACAACAATGAAGGGGTTACCGAGGAACGGAACGAAGATCAAAACACTGAAGGAGATCAAGCACAAGGTGATGAAAACACATCAACTGTTGATCCATTACTAAAAGAATGGAGGTATGCTCATGGACACCCAAAAGAACTAATTATCGGTGATCCATCTAAAGGTGTAAGTACTCGATCATCCCTTAGAAATATCTGTGATTATTTAGCTTTTGTTTCTCAAATTGAACCTAAAACCATTGAGGAAGCTGAATGTGATAGTAATTAGATAAATGCTATGCAAGATAAACTTAACCAATTTAAAAGGAACAATGTTTGGACTTTAGTAGATAGGCCTTCAAACACTTCAATTATTGGTACAAAGTGGGTTTTTCGAAATAAACTTGATGAAAATGGAGTAGTTACTAGAAATAAGGCTAGACTAGTTGCCAAAGGATATAATTAGGAGGAAGGAATAGATTTTGATGAAACCTTTGCTCCTGTAGCTAGACTTGAGATAATTAGGCTATTGTTGGCTTTTACTTGCTTCATGAATTTTAAATTATATCAGATGGATGTTAAAAGTGCCTTTTTAAATTGTCTAATTGAAGAAGAAGTTTACGTTGAGCAACCCCCTGGTTTTGAAAATTCTGAATTTTCAAATCATGTTTACAAACTTCATAAAGCTTTATATGGTTTGAAACAAGCTCTAAGAGCTTGGTATGATCGTTTAAGCTCTTTTTTGCTCAAAAATGATTTTACTAGAGGTAATCTAGATAAAACTTTGTTTTTAAAGAAAAAGAATGATGATCTCTTGGTAGTACAAATCTATGTAGATGATATAATATTTGGTGCTACTAATGAATCTCTTTGTCAAGATTTTGCAAAGTTAATGCAGGATGAGTTCGAGATGAGCATGATGGGAGAACTAATTTTTTTCCTCGGACTCCAAATAAAGCAAACCAAAGAGGGGATCTTCATCAACCAAACAAAATACACAAAAGAAATACTCAAGAAGTTTGGGATAGAGAACACTAAGCCTTTAGGTACCCCTATGAGCTCTACTTGTAGACTTGACAAGGATGAATCAGGTAAATCTATTGACCAAAAATTATATCGTGGCATGATCGGTTCATTGTTATATCTTACTGCCAGTAGGCCAGATATCATGTTTAGCGTCTGTATGTGTTCTAGATATCAGTCTAATCCTAAAGAGTCTCATCTTTTGGCTGTTAAACGCATACTTAGATATCTATCTGGTTCAATTGAAATTGGTTTATGGTACTCTAGAGATTCTTCATTTGAATTGATTGCTTATTCTGATGCTGACTTTGCTGGGTGTAAACTTGATCGTAAAAGTACTAATGGAACCTGTCAGTTTTTTGGAGTAAATTTGATCTCTTGGAGTAGCAAAAAACAGAACTCAGTTGCTTTATCTACGGCAGAAGCCGAATATATAGCAGCTGGAAGCTGTTGTGCTCAAATCTTTTGGATCAAACAACAACTCGAAGATTTTGGCATTAAACTAACTAAGACACCCATAAGATGTGACAATACTAGTGCAATCAATCTATCTAAAAATCCTGTGCAACATTCAAGAAATAAACACATTGAAATAAGACATCATTTCATAAGAGATCATGTACAAAACTCTAATATTATTCTTGATTTTGTATGTACTGATGATCAGTTAGCAGATGTGTTTACCAAGCCTTTGCGTGAGGATAGGTTCTGTCTGATTAGAAGAGAGTTAGGTGTCATTGATCCCTTCTCCTATAACTCTCTTAGTTTTATTTATACCTAAATCTTTTCGCTCAAAACCACTTGCTTAAAGCCCCAAAAATCTGATTAAATTGTTTCCTTTTTTTTCTAAAATTTTTTTTCAAATTTTCTTAAATTTTTTGGCCAAGTGTCGACACTTGGAAATTGTCAAGTGTCGACACCTGACCAAGTGTCGACACTTGACAAATTCTAAGTGTCGACACTTGCGGGAAAAATCTGTTTTTAACCGACAGACCGAGGGTTTGTTTTTTATCTTCCCCCGTCACTTTCGAGCAGCAGTGGTCCCCCATCACTCCAAAGCTTCCTTTTCCCAGTTACCCCAACTAAATTCAGGTATTTCTCCCTTCTATTTTCACTTTTATTTCACCTTATTTTCATTTTATTTTTGTCATTTTCAAACCGTGCAACCCAGAATAGGGTTTTTCCGACCCCTTTTAGAAATTTTAACCAGATTTTCACATGTTTTAATGGATTTCTAAAACTCCATTTGAGGGAATGGTGGTTTAAAGGTATTTTTCTCAGATTTCCCACATTTTTTGGCCGTTTTCACGCTTATCTCACCCATTTTTGGAAAAACACTGTTTGATTGAGTTTGGCCGAAATAATTCGGGTTTTCATCTAAATTTAGTATACTAAATCCATTTATTGTTGTTTTAGAAAGATTTTTCATGGTGTTCTTATGACATTTTCACCACTTTGCTAAAATCCTAAGTGATTTAGACCCAAATTCCATGGATTTTGATTTTTTGGCTTTACAAAAGGTATTTTCCAAAAGTTCAAATATGTTTTGACGAACAAAAATATTTTCTATAATTATATGTTCGAAATATTATCATTTAATCAAAGTATAAGTTGTAAAAATCTCACCTTTAAACTGATTGACAGTTTTTCCAAACGTTGTTTGAGGTATTTTACAACCCAAAATTGGTTTAATTCTGGTTTTTCAAAATCTATCTGAACACATTTTAAGAAATGAAACTCTCCTTATCTCAGCCTGTAGACGGTCCCATAGTTCTAAACCTATCTTCCTTCTTTCCTGGTCAGCTAACTGTAATGGGTCCCAGGAAGAGACTTGCAGTTAGGGAGAGGCCTAGTCGTGGTGTAGAGAGGAGGTCGAAGGCCATATTTGACCCTGCTCAGGCTAGCAGTTCAGCCACACCGAGTTCCCCCTGCAGAGAGGATAGCAGGGAAGTTAGTAGCCTCTGAGAGGAGAGTCGACCTAGAGTGTTTTGATAGGCACCATTTCAGTTTACGACAGGTGCTCACTGATGCAGGATTAGTACCATTCTATACTATGCAGGAGAGGTACTATCCTCACCTAATGAGAGAGTTCTATGGTACGTTGGATTGTCGATGACTTCTGTGGACTATGATAGTCAGAGGCATTCAAATTTCACTGACAGCAGAGCTATTGAGCAGAGTATGGGAGATCCCCCATAGGGAAATCTGTGTCTTTTCGATAGATGACAGAGAGGCTGCCTTTAGGTGTATTCTTGAGAGAGAGAATGTTCGTGGTATATCCATAGTTACCGCGAACCAGTTATCTCTGGAGATGCGCCTATTGCACCACATCACGGCATGTATACTACTGCCGAAGACTGGGAGATTTGACTTCATCACTGAGAGGGAGTTGATGGTGATGACGAGTCTGATCGACAGGAGGCAGATAGATATTCCGTCCCTGATGCTCACTCAGATGTATGATGCTGCTACTCAGCGCCGACACTGTTTACCATACGGCATGGCACTGACCCGACTTTTCATAGCATGTGGAGTATCATTGGAGGGGGAGATCCCCAAGGAGATACTACACACCGATGTGTACGACCAGAGGTCATTGCACCGGATGGGATACAGGTTAGTTGGAGGTCGATGGGTTCGCAAAGAGTCTGTCCAGGAGCCAGATGAGGAGGACGAGATTCGAGAGACAGAGGCTGGACCATCTGAGCCAGCAGTTTTTCCTCCAGTAGATGTACCATCGACACAGGCAGAGCACCTGTCTCCTGACACTTCAGCTCCTCCACCACCATCTACAGGACTATCTTTTGAGGAGCATGCTAGAGCACAGTTCACAGAGATCAGAGGTGAGGTGACTCAGCTACGTAGCGAGGTCGAGCTTCTATGAGCACATACTACCTCGGAGCATGCTGAGATTCGCAGATCCATGGAGGAGGGATTCTCTCGCATTGAGAGTCTGTTGAGATCCCTTATACCTCCAGCAGCCCCTGCACTTGCACGATCTGATGATGATGATGATGATGATGATGATGGCGGCGATCACCAGAGCGACCATGATGATTCTGCTGAGGGTGGTGATCAGGATATTGATCGAGCTACAGAGGTGGTGGGCAGTGACAGCGACAGTGTTGGCGGTGCCGATGCTTATGAGATGGTCAGTCGAGATCCTCCTACTACACCAGCTCCTACTACCATCTTGGTTGATTCCACACCGGACCTTATTGCATCAGCTGATCGTCTTTCACCACCTTCCACTATATCTTCTAGGGTTGTACCCGCCTTTGGTGCTTCCAGCCGCACTAGGAGTCGTAGAGCTTTAGCACCTCCTAGGGCATTAGCCACTAGATCTAGGATCAGTGCTCCTTTCAGTCTTGATGTTCCATCTGATGAGGATTAGCCTCACAGATGTCTGTTTTAGCTCTTATGTTATATGTTTGATACTTATTTGACTCTGATGATATATGTATGTTTCAGCTTTTGCTGATGACTCAGCAAATTTTGTACTGAAAACTTATCTTATATATATATATTTCTATTCAGTACTCTTTATTTGTGCGTCAATGAATCAATTTACTATTTTTTGGTTCTGATACTCTTTTATCTTGGTATATTTTAGCTCTGATACTCTTTGATATTCGCATAATTTTGGCTCTGATATCTATGTTATTGGGTTCCCTTCTATCTTTTTGTCTCCATGCTCATTGTAAGGGGAAGGTTATTTCCCTTTCTAATGATTGACAAAAAGGGGGAGAACATGTATTGATTTTATTGATTTGTTGAGAAAAATGTGTTCATAATTTTGTTAAGAAATTGTATTGATTGTGTTGATTTTTCACCTTGTAAGAATATTTGAAGTTTACCTTAATAAGAAGTATCTAATTAAGGGGGAGATTGTTTCTTCCTATCTATGAAGTTTTTGCCTCTATTGTGACTTAAATTCATATTCATAAATTAAATGGTTAAAGTTTGAAATATATTGTCTTTTTACTCAAGGTTTTGTCATCATCAAAAGGGGGAGATTATTGGCTCCACCCAGTAATTTTGATGAATAACAAAACATTGAGTACATATTGTATTCTAATGAGGATTTCAAGTTATGAGTTTTCAGGAAGAAAGCACATCAAAATCTCAAAAACTTATGGTTTATGGCACGTAATGGCACGGAGCAATTCTCACAAATCCGGGCATCCTCTTCATTGAAAAAGGGCATAAAAATGTTTAAATATTATGTGTTTATGTTTTGTAAAATTATATTTATATTTTCGAGGCATTTACACTTGAATCTAAAAGTTTTCAGTCTCAAGTGTCGACACCTGGACAATCAAGTGTTGACACTTCAGCATTTGGCACAGACAAAAATCCTTGGCACGCCAAGTGTCGACACCTATATTTAAGTATCGACACCAAGTATCGATACATAGGTTTCCAAGTGTCGACTCAAGGCCTGAGAATTTTGAAAATACAGAACTTTATCATTTGAGGATTTTTGTGTCAAGTGTCGACACCTATGCATCAAGTGTCGATACCTAGAGATCAAGTGTCGACACCTAACAGCCAAGTGTCGACACCTGACAGCCAAGTATCGACACTTGCAGCCTGACAGCTCTAATGGATCTATTTTTCTGGCTTGCAGAACTTGCTTTTCAAGCTCCAAACGGCTATTTCCGAGGTTTCAACGGTCACAAACCATTTTTTGGAAGGTTCTTGGTGTATTTAACCTCCACCAACCTCATTTTAAAGACAAGGAAGTGTATTGAAGTATATTCAAGTCTACTCAAAAGCCAAAAAGCCTATATTCTCTCAAATACTTCACATCAAAAGTCTCTTATAGTTTGATTCCTTGAAAAGCCTACAAGCTCATCCTTACTTCATTCCAAAAGAGGCACTTTGAAGGAGATTCCAAGGAAGAGTCAAGACAAAGCATCAACTTGAGCTTCAAAGATTCCATTCTACTCTTGAAGAGAGTTTGTTTTAGTTTTAAAATTGTATATCTGTTTTTACATTGTGATTTGACCTTGCTTTCAAGGGTGTCTTGAAAGAAGGTTATTATGGATTTGACCTTGCTTTCAAGGGTATCTTGAAAGAATGTTATTATGGTTTGTTGGTGAGCCAAAGGGATAAAACCAACTAGGGTTAACTTGTGAGCCCGAAGACAAAACAAGTGTTAAGGTTTGTTGGTAAGCCTAAGTGATAAAACCAACTTAGGTTTTGACTTGTGAGCCTTGTGAAAAACAAGTCAACTGTAATCTTGTTTGGATTATAGTGAAATTTCCAAGGGTGGCTTGGGGAGTGGATGTAGGTGCTAGGTTTGCACCGAACTACTATAAACCTTGTGTTTGTGTGTGATTGTTCTCTTCCTCTCTTACTCTTTGATTATTGCCGCCGCTTTAAATATCTTGCATTGAATTCATCATTTTTCACTAGCACCACTAGTCCCTCTCATTATTGTTTTAAATTTTCAAAAAGACCCAATTCACCCCCCCTCTTGGGCTTCATTTATGGGCAACACAGCCAAATACAATCATGAAAATAAATCATAGAATAGATGCATGTGCCAGTTGAGCAGTCAAAATACAATCATGAAAATATACCACTGCCTGCTACTTGCAGAAACATACATCTAATCATGGTTTCATTCTGACTGCAGCATTAAGATACACATTTATTCATGATATACATTACATATTCTGTGACATACTTCTGTAATCTTTTTTCTGTTGTACAAAACTTGATTTCATTATGGCTGCTGCATTAAAATGCACATCTATTCATGATATACATTACATATTCTGTGACATCCATAATCTATTTTCTGGTGTACTAAACTTGAAGAGTTTTTTGTTGATGGGTTGCAATTATACGTAAATCTGCTGTGTGGAGGCAATAATTAGGAGAAAGGGTATAATTCTTGTAGACGGTTATAATCAGTATTTCATAATTTTTTTAAATTTTTTCTTAATTTTAGCAACCGATTTTGCAACTGATTTTATTTTTTTTTTCAGATTTTTATTTTTTAGCAACCGATTTTGCAATCGATTTTATTTTTTAAAATTTTTTTTGTATTTAGCAACCGATTTTGCAACCAATTTTTTTTATTTTTTAGAAATTTTTTTTCACCAACCGATTTTTTTTATTTTTCATATTTTTTTTTAGCAACCGATTTTACAACCGATTTTTTTTTATTTTTCAGAATTATTTTTTTAGCAACCAATTTTGCAACCAATTTTTTTTAAATTTTTCAGAATTTTTTTAGCAACCAATTTTGCAACCGAATTTTTTTTAATTTTTCAAATTTTTTTTTTAGCAACTGATTTTGCAACTGATTTTTTTTTTTATTTTTTAGAATCTTTTTTTAGCAACCGATTTTTCAACCAATTTTTTTTTATTTTTCAGAATTTTTTTAAAAAAAATGAATAAAATTCGGTTGCTAAATCGGTTGCTAAATTTTGCAACCGAAAAGAATCGGTCACAAATTTTTGAAACCTATGCTTTTGCAATCGACTAATTTCAGTTGCAAAATCGATTACAAAATAATTTAGCAACCAATTTTTATTTATTAGCAACCGAAAAATCGGTTGCTAAAACTGATTTTTCTTGTAGTTAATGTCACACAGGTTTTAGATTGGCTTACTCACATAAGCAATTGACTTTAGCATTCAGATAGTGAGTATAGATGAGACATAATATTAGGTTTGTTGCCTTATAATGAGTATAAGATGAGGTTATAAATATATTTGACAATCAATTTGGATAGCCCATTTTCAAATAAACTGTGAAAGCTAAACGTGAATTCTCAATGATTACCTGCTGAGTGAGAGCACTTAGAAAATTCAGGTTAGGAACTTTACTGTGCGACACTGGTTGAGGTTAAATATGAACCTCGTAATAGTATCCTTGTACTTTTTGCTGTTATTTGGCATTTGTATTTAGTGCCTTGCTATCTTGCTTGAGAAAAGCTAGGAGTCGATTATGGATACATAATTATATTGCTTTAATATGCTCTTTGAGAAATTAGAGATATTTTGATGAAGGAACGAGTCCAGGGAATGATGAGTTCAAACAATTAACTAGTTATTTTTTTTAGGGTTGAGCTACTATGACATTCCTAATAGATACATGATAATAATCTCCTAAGTGCAAGTTTACTCGCTAGATTGTACATCTACTAGTATAAAAATGGTGTCTAGGTTTCTATTACATAGTTTTTCTCATTTCACAATGAAGGTCTTACTTGTCATGTGCAAGTGGAAGATGTTGGACTGCATATTGATAGGTTCAATAACTATCATAAATAGTTACACACGAAAAAACCTGCCCATAGCAATTTTGTTCAAAAACATAACTGCTCCACAAAAAAATAGAAAAACATGCTCTTTATGTTTATGCAAATACAGAGTGAAAATACAAAAGAAATAGTATGAGTAAAGATGTGTGTGCAATAGAAACCAAAAACAAATTTAAACATGGATTGGATTGTGAAAAAAGTATAATACTGCAACCTAGCATACAAATCATCGTGAAATCATTGAGGTAAGTCAACCCAATCCATTCTTTTCATTTTCGCACATATTAACAATATCCATCCATTGCTCTTCGTTGAACAAACAATCTTCATATCATGTGCTTAATTTTAGCCACATTATTACCACATAATCATATGAACACATTATTACCACACAATGGAGAAACTCACGTTCATTATAGAACCACTTAGAAATGGACAAACAGAAGAGACACATATTACTGCATCGACTGTTTTGTGTGACATTTGTGTTGTTGTCAGGCACATAAAAGCATTTTCTAAGAAAGCACAACAGGCTATAATCTTCGTATGAGAAGAAAGTCATTCACCGGATCCATGGTTTGCTTCAACCAGCTTTATCCATTGGTGAAATACTATTTTCTAATTTCTACTCCGGTGATCCTTTAACCAAGAATCATACCAACAAAAAGACTAGATTGTATCCTTTCTAAAAAAAATTTCACCAAAAATAATGATTCCAACTCTAACAATCAAACAATCTTCACCAAAATGCATGATTTTAGATATTTCATTAATAAGGCATCCTTGAAAGCCTATCTGTGCAAGCTAACTTTGTGATCTTAATCAAATGATGGATATAGCATTTCTAGAAATGGATACACAAACATGATGCTGCATTCTAAAAATACTCTTTTTAACTACTTTAAAAAAATAAATAAAGGTATCTATTCCACCAAGAAATATCTCTGTTCAACAGCAAGCAAGATAAGTAATTTCCATAGAAGATAATCTATTACAATGTAAATTTAATTAATTTCAGGAAGTATAAAGCAGTATAAATTTGTAGACTTGGACATTTTTTGTCCTACATAATGCTATATAGCAAAAGATACAAAAAAGATTCAGTCAAATTTATAAAACTCCACCAAATACAATTCATTATAGCAATACATTAAAAAAGTCAAGAAATAGTTAATATACAATATTTGACCACTTTACAAATCGGTATATGTCATATATACAAGTATGTTCAAATGAATATTTCCTGTCACCCAGCCATGGTATAGGTTTACATTGTAAAATGCAGGTATCAGCCAGTAGTTACTCCTGCTGCAACTATTACTGGAAACAGAGTCACTCCACAAAAACTTATAATTTACAAGAAAATTAATACCGGTAAGGTGAACTTCAAGTGATGGATGAGTGTTGGCAGGTTACCAGGTTGATGGGGCTATAGCCAAAAATATAGCATTGCCTGTTAATTGAATAGACCATGTCAAAGGAACTTGTTGATTTCAATGACAAAAACACAATGAGGAATCTATGGTTGCAGCAGTTATCACAAACAGATAAAAAGCCTACAATATAACTGATCATTGCCAAACTGCTTAAAGAAAGAGAATTTGTGTCAAGAAAGAGACATGGAGTAGTACACTTGATATGTTTCCAGGTCATAAGCCCGTATTATTTCTTTAAATTTATCAACATTGTGATACATAATCAGCCAGTAATAACAAGCAATTTCATAAAAGTAATGAGAGGCAAAGAGACTAACTTAAGAAATTTTAATAGAATAGTCATGATAACTATTACTGAACTCAGGATCAAGAATGGATAAAATGGACAGAGGTTAAGGTGAATTTGACTAAAATCAAACTGACAATAACTCACGATAAGTTCTTTTAAAACTGTTGAGAAGCCCCGTAGATTCGATCTAGGAAAGTTGTGGTTCAGATACTATCATTAATAAGCTATGAATTTATTCTGTATCCATTAACTTAGATTTGTACAAACTCATAACCCATATATGAACATGTTCTGCCTATCATGACATCCTAAAAAACAAAACAAGGTACCAGGAGTTGAACATGGAAAAAGGACATAATTCTCAGAAACATGTAACTAGGACATACCTCCATAAGATACACTAATGAAGGCTCATCCTGTTGAGGTAACTTGTTAAACTTCGAATTTATTTCTGATTGTATTGTGTCAAGCTGCTCGCGTATCGCTCTCAACAACCTCCACAGTTCTTTGTTTCTCTCAAAGTCATCCTTCTTAATATTCCTTACATCATCCTGAAGCTGCTGCATCTGCTTGTTCAACAGTTCAACATCAACTTGAGATGAAACAATCTCACTCCTAGATTCCGCACAAGTCAAATGATAATTTATAAGAGACTCCTTTTGTTGTTCAGGAAAATTGTTTTCATGGAAAGTACATGCTTTCTTTAACAAGCCCTTGTCACCTGATAAGAAGTTCACAGCTTGTGGCATTGACTTAGGCATTCCAGTAGATTGGTTGGCTTCCAAGGCAGATTCTTGCAATTCTTTGTGAATGCATCTGTTGCTACTTTCAGGGACTTCATGTATGTCTTGCAGATTGACAGAATTTATTGTGTGACCATCATCTTCAGATTCCAAATAAAAGTTGCTAAGGTGGTCACAATTGGATATTTTATCTGCATGTTTCATTTGAGATGGTAAAGACAAGGCATCTTTACCCTTTAATTTAATCCCTGATGTTGACTTGTACAATGTGTCACCACTCAGTTCAAAGTACCATGAACATCTGGACTTCTCTCCCAGACTCATGGAATCAGTGGCCAAGGTTATTTGAAATTCATCATTTGCATATAACTGTTCTTTCTCTTTTAGTTTCCTGCTTGTTTCTTTCTCTTTTAGTTTCCTGCTTGTTTCTGCTGGCTCCCATGCAGACTCTGTAAGGAACTCTGGCAATATGTGCTCCTTGGCACCGAGCTGCTTCATGCAGTCACCACTTTCCCAACAAATTGATTGTCCAGTAGGAAGTAAAGAATTATCTTTATCAGCAACATCAATTCCAGAGTACAACTCTTCCAATCGAATGGCAGGCAAAGAGATGTTCCTTTTAGCAGTATGGTGAAAGCATGCCCTGTCCAAAAGTGAAATACTTCTTTTTAAACATGGATGGTCCAATGTTTCCATTTCTCTAGGATCAAGGTTCCTGAAACCAATACCTGCTAACTTGCATCTATAAGTGTTAATTTGATATTTGAGGGATGCAATCTCTATATCTTTCTGAAATATAACTTCTTTGAGAATTTCCAAAGACTCTTCAGCATGCTGTAGCTTCTCCTCAGCCATTCTTTTGTATTGGCATGCTTCCATTTTCTCTAAAGCCTTCTCTTCCTGAAGACGCAAAATCATGGACAGAGCTTCATTGGCTCCAGTTGTTGAAGCTTTCCTTTCCTCCTCTAGCTCAGCATAAAGCTTTTTCAAAGCAAGAGACTGGTTGTAGAGAGCTTCCCTTAGAGCAGCAACCTCACATTCAGCCATAGCCAGAAATTATCCAGATTCGACCAACCGACTTATATGAAATATTAATGTCTTCTAATCTGTATCTGAACCATGCAACAATTCGTTCCTGAGACTCACATAACAGACAGCAACCATCTGTAAATAATTCCAAGTAATCTATTTTCCAAATGCTTAAACAGAAAATGCATAGATTTAAATATGTTTCCTATGGATAAATTGTTGACATTATGGTACAAAAAACAAAAATAAAAAAAAAACCTCCCCCCCCCCCCCCCCCCGGCGCACACAACGACGCGGATTGCACGCGCACCCATGCATTTTACATTTTTTTTATCATTTTTTATTATTTCAATTAATTTCAAAATTTAATTATTTAACAGTCATTTTTTAATTTAATGCCATAATGGCTAGTATGAGAACTTTTTTAGAATTTTCTCTGGAGTTTTGAGCCTATAAATGGCCTCTACCCCAGCCCTACAAGGCATCTGATAATTCCTAGCTCTCCCTCTCATACATTCCTCTTCCCAAAATTTCTAAAATCCTCTCTCTCCTACATTTTTTTTTGAAAATTTGGACCGAAAACGAGTTGATCAGCGTACGTTCAAGATCGTGCCACTGACGAGCATTGGAGTGTTGGTTTTCGAGTTGTACCTTGGAGAAGAGAGTGCGGTCCAATCGTTCTTCACACAAAAAAAGGACCAAATCTCCTTTAGGGCAGTGGTTCTATCCGCCTCACTGGCCAGACTTCTTAACTTTGTTCTATTATATTTCTAAGTTATTTTGTCACACTAAAATTATTCTGCCACGCACACCACAAAAAGATTATTTTTTAAATATTTTAAAATTATATAAATACATATGTTTCTTCCATACATTACAACTAATAATCTAAAGGAGATTTATAAATAGTTTGTGGTTCATGCATAATTATTTGTATTTAATTATAGTTTATATATTTTGCATATTTTATATTTATATATACAAAAAAAAATTGGTTATTTATAACATACTATCTATTCATTTTATATTATACAAAATTAATTAAAGATCCTCACTAAACTTGTACTGCAACATGCAAATTAATTTTTTCAAAGACTATACAAACAAATTAATAAAAGCCTTTAAGATTTAGAGACAAATAATATGAATAAAAATCTTAACAAACCACATGTCTGATTGCATTGATAATCATTTTAATAAAAGTTTAATTCTAAAAAAAATAGAAGGTATTTTTAGAAACATATACAAGAAAAAATAAAATAATAAAAATTATTTAAATTATTAAATATTTTTTTAATAAAATTATTTTTATTTTTCAAATTTTCTTCTCTAAACTTGATCTGGATCCAATGATAACTCTTAAGGATGATATCATTAGTCTAAAATTCAAAAAATTTGATAGAGTCAATTTTAGGAGATGGCAAAGCCAAATTAAGTTTTGGCTAACCACCTTAGGACTTTAGTCTGTGATCTATTAGTCCACTAGTTCTTCTAGTTCAACCATACCTACTATTCCAGAAGAGGATTATCTATACAAAGGTAGATCCTTAGTACCCTTTCCGACTTACTCTTCGATATTTACCTATCAGCTAAGAGTGCGAAGAAATTATATGATACCCTAGAATCTGAATATGGCTTTGATGATGCTGGTGTTGAACGATTTAACACTACATCATTCCTTAGATATAATATGATAGAAGACAAGCCCATCAATGACCAGCTTCACTAATTCCAAGAGTACCTTAAGAAACTTTAAGCCAATAAAAATAAATTCTCAGAAGAATTTAAGATCTCTAGCCTTCTAGATAAAATGCCTTCTTCCTGGAATGGCTTTGTCAAAGTCAACTTCAAAAGCAAGGAGAGCTAATCCTAACCCAACTTTTGAACTTAATCAGGATAGAAGACCAATATATGTCTAAAACCCAGTAAACTAAAATTCCATATGTCCAAGCTAATCTAACCCAATAATACCAGACCAAAAATATATATATAGTGACTTTTATAGATAATTTTCTAAATATTGCTATTGTTACATAATTAATCTAAACATGAAACCTTCAATAAGTTTAGAATCTATAAGAGTGAAGTAGAAAATTAACAAGAAAAGAAAATTAAAATTCTTAGATCCGATAGAGAAGAGATGTATATCTTGAATGAATTCTTCAAGTTCTGTCAAGAATATGGTATAATTCATCAAGTGACTACTCCTTACTCTCCACAGTCTAGCAGTATAACTGAGCATAAAAATTGTATCTTCATGGATATGGTAAATGCTATGCTTATCAGTTCTAACTTATTCAAGAACTTGAGGAAGAAAGCTCTTCTATCTTCTTGCTTCATCCTAAATAGGATACCTATTAAGGATAGTGGCAAGACTTCTTATAAACTTTGAAAAGGAAGGACTCCTAACCTAGATTTTTCAAAGTATAGGAGTACCTAGCTAAGGTTAATATTCCTGAATCCAAAAGAAAAAAACTAGAATCTAAGACTATAGATGATGTATTTATAGGCTATATCCAAAATAGCAATGTCTATAAATTCTTAGTAATAAAATCAGAAATTAGTAATTTAGCAAACAACTCAATCTTAAAAGCTAGAGATATCTCTTTCTTCAAAAATATAATTCTTTTTAAGACTAGAATTTTTAGATTCCTAGAATGTGAACCATATTTCTCTAGAGCTATAGAACCAGAATTAGAAACTAAATCTGAATTAAAAAAAAGTAAAAGAAAATAATAATTAAAAAAAATTTGGAGAAAACTTTTTCACATTCTTAACAGAAGGTAAACCTTCTCATATGATAAGATAATGTCATCATCAAAATCATCATATTGGAAGGAAGCTATAGATAATGAAATTCAATCAATCCTATAATATAAAACTTGGATTTTAACTGATTTATCTCCAAGAAACAAACCTATACGAACCAAATAAATTTTTAAAAGAAAATTAAGGCCAGATGAAATAATAGAAAGATATAAAGCTAGATTAGTAGTTAAAATATTTAACCAAAAGAAAAATAGATTACTTTGATACCTATGCTTCTGTAACAAGAATAACTATCTTAAGAATTTTAGTAGCTTTAACTTCAATTCATAAATTAATAATCCACCAAATGGATGTAAAAATTATATTATTAAATGAAGAATTAGAAAAAAATCTACATAAACGAATCTCAAGGATTTAAAATAAAAGGATAAAAACATAAAGTATATAGATTAATTAAATTACTATCTTTAGGTATCTTAAGAGAACCTTAGATTGATTTCTAGTATACTCTAATTATTTAGAAATACTTAAGGGCTATAGTGATGCTAATTGGATAACAGATAATTTAGATGTTAAGTCCATCACTAGGTATTTCTTCTTGCTAGGAAGAGCTGCAGTATCTTAAAGCTCTTGTAAACAAACAATAATTACTAGAAGCACAATGGTTAAAAGATTTAATATATGATATAGCATTTTTTCATTAAGAATTATAAAAGTTTCTTTAAATTATGATTGTAGAGCTCTAATTGATCTGTTGAATCAACAGATAATTAATAAAAAGATGAATAATCATATTCTGATCAAGTATAAAGCTGTAAGAAATAAAATGAAAAAGTGATATCACTATAATTTATAAGATCAAAAAATAATTTAGTAGATCTTTTGATCAAAGGCCTTTCGAAGATTATGATATCTGAGACATCAAGAAAGATGGAGCTTAAACCCATATATCAGTCACTAGAATGGACCCCTACCGTCATGGCAACTTCATCATGGTTAAAGTTCAAAGAAAAATGACTTCTAAGGTGATATCTGGGAGCACCGATTTGGAGTCTGTATCCATTCCATCTCCATGGTGTGGTGCTCTATTGTGACAGTTAGGTTGAGCATAACTTTTAAAAGATCCAAGACTATGAATTCAGTAAGGTATGATTCCGTTGCAGATATCCTTGGAGGATCTATCTTAGTGAGAGTAGTTATGAGGCTATGACTATGGAATCAAGGCGAATCCCTAGTAATTCTCATAAATATCACGGCAAGCGTATGGTCTAGATAGCGCCGCTTCGCATTATAATCAGTTCATCTTCATACTGTATATATTTCGATACTAAATACAAGTTCAAACCTAAAGGGTACTTGTACTAAGCACGGTAAAAGTCTAAATATCTCTTATTTTAAATTATTTATCAAGTTTAATAATATTAAATTTTAATTTTATTTTATTTTTATGGAGGATTGTTGATGTTACGTTATAAAAAATAAAATAAAAAACCAACCTCCCCCGTGCATGCAACCGTGCAATCCATGCATGCCCGTGCATTTTAAATTTTTTTATCATTATTTTATTATTTCAATTAATTTTAAAATTTAATTCTTTAACGGTCATTTTTTAATTTAAATGACTAATTTGAGAACTTTTTTAGATTTTCTCTGGGGTTTGGGGCCTATAAATAGGCCTCTATCCCAGGCCTACAAGGCATCCAAGAATTCCTAGCTTTTCCTCTTATACATACTTCTCTTCCAAAAATTTTTTAAATCCTTTCTCTTTCCTGCATTTTTTTTGAAAATTTGGATTTAAGACAATCTGATAGGTATCTATTCGAAATCGTGCCAACAAACGTTGGAGTGTTGGCTTCCGAGTTGTACCTCGAAGGAGAGTATGTGATCCAATCATTTTTGGCAAGAGAAAAGAACCAAATCTTCTTTAAGGCAGTGATTCTATCCGCCTCCTAGACCAGACTTCCTAACATTATTATGTTGCATTTATAAATTATTTTATCTCACCAAATTTATTCTACTATACACACCAAAAAAATTATTTTAAAAATATATTAAAATTATATAAATATATATATATCTTCCATACATTACAACTAAGGGGAAAGGTCATAGCAAAAGCTAATGTGAAAGAACAAACCATCAACCCAAGTTAAATACCACTTTTGCTAGCAACTCTCTGCAATTATTAAGATGCAAATATGAAAAATTTTCCCTGAGAACAACACCTGTCATTTGTGGCTTGTCATATCTTGCTCTATCCATATGTCAGTATAAAAAAAGTTGGGGGGGGGGGGTATGAAGAAGGAACTCAATTAACAGGTGGATTTTAAGGTAGCATATGGCAAAACATATGATGAGAATGATGGTGAAAGAGTATGTTCATATCAACAACAACAAATATTTAGTTAGCTACCTCTACAAAAAAAAACTATATATCGATATATGTATTATGATTAAATCAGACAGAAATTGAACGGAAAATAAAAATTAGTTCACAAGCACTAGAATCCAAATCCCAATGCCAAGCATAGAAATTTTGCGTGCCATATCATGAATAAAGTCATCTTTACCAACATCCGACTCCAAGCTTAGATAAGAGGGAAGAAGGCAGAAGATTACAACTTGCTTAGACAACGATCTTATTTCGAAAAGGCAAATTAATCCAATCTACATAGATGGATAGGCAAATTAATCCAAACTACATCGAGAAAGACACAAAATAAGGTCAAAAAGAAAGAGCGCCGATTCACCTGATCAATATCTCCGTAATGCCCAACGCTATAAAATGATCCCAGCCAGAAAGATTATGATACCAAAAACTCTACAATCGCAGCGATATAGGCCTGCATCCAAAAAAAAAAAAAATCCAATAAGAAGTTCCTAAAGTTCTCTGGATTGTTTAAAAATGAAATCTTTTTCTAAGGAGAAAATTATCAGAGATAAATCTTTTTCAAAAATTAAACGACCCCACCCATTTCAACAGATAGAATTCTTCTCCCACAAGGATTTCTTTTCCTCCACAAGAGAGAGAGAGATAAAGAGAAGATAAGTACCTAATTCGCGGAGTCTCGAAGAAACCAAGCCCAAAACCTAACTCTCTCTTAGTCTCTCCGTGATCTCCAGTGAAGCGAGCCTTTCCTTCTTTCGGGGATACAAATCCGTTGCCAAAATTAGAAAGTGCAATTGATGGTGCCCTCCTTCTTACCCAAAATATATATATATATATATATATATATATATATATATATATAGAGTGATGTACCAAAAAAATATAGTATCAGAGGGTGCTTTTATCAACGGCCATTTCTGGTTAAAAGTCGTTGTGCTCACCGGACGCGGGGGTTAAGTCCAACGCGCTGCAGATAGTTTATCTCCATGGACTGCTTGACCGCAATACACGAGAGACATTAATATTCTCACAAATTAAACAGACTCTCAAAGCATGGCGTATCCTGGACCTACGATGGAACAAATTATCAACTAGACTTGCACGCGGCTAAGAAAGCGCGGCACGCCGTCGAACGAGGCCGTCCCATGATGCAACACGGTTTGGGGTGTGGGAACGAAATCATGATGGGCCCCATGACGCATGATATGCATATGGACCAATAAATTGTCTTTATGTTTTTGGTTAAAAATCATAGGTTGAACGTGTTTGAAAAATTTTAGAAATATGGTACATAGATGAATCGATCCAAACAAATATATTATATTTTAGAAATATTATATATAATAAAGAATATAGCTAGTAAATATTTTTTAGTCTTAAATATTTTTTTTAAAAAATAATTTATAGAATAAATTTCAGCCAAACCTCGCATCTTAATTAATAGTAAGTTTTTTCTTGAAATTATCATAATAAGAAAATTATGGGCGATAAAAAATATTATAATTTTTTTAAATATTTATATAACTTGATGATTCCAATTTGATAATATTTTTAAACAAATTTTAATAAAATTAAAATTAGATTATACAAAGAAAAAATTATTTATCCTAAAATCATCAATAATAAATATTAAAATATATCCTGATATAGGCCAAAACAGTATATAGAAATCATTGATTCATCAAAATATTAAAAGTTATTATTTTTAAGATGTTTCCATCATATACCAGAATAGGAGAGAACAAACTAGTGGCAACATGCATGGCAGAAACTTAGCGATTACTGCACGCTTGTGTTATTAACAAGTAAATTCTAAAACTAAATAGAAAATAGCATTCAGATCATTATAAATTTTAAAGTATCAAATATAATATAATTTATCTTGAAGAATATCTAACTCACAAGATGCCAAGTTATTCGGCAAGCTTTCAGAATAAATGGATGAGAATGCAACCAATGAGAAGCATAATATGCGAAATTGTCGAACAAGGTGGAGTGAAAGTCATCCCACATAATCTGCATTTTTGCCAAAGCATGCGCTGTTCCATCAGAACCTTACATTCTTCAATATTTACTTCAAGCTATAGGGTACCCTTGCTTTACATTACTACTAAAAGATTCATATACATTTCTCATGTCATCTAGACAGTTTCCTTAAGAACATCATTCTCTCCATCTAGATTGCCCGGTGGCATTCTCGTCATCAAAGGTTCCTTTTTTTTTTTTTCTACATCATATAGGGAAATTTAGTAATGTCCTACATTTTTCTAGCACTGCAATCCCCTCCTTCGGATCTAGTATAATGTAGGGTATTGATTCTATATGTTAACATATATGTACAAACTGCTTTCTTCTTCAATTAGCAAAACTAGCTATTTAGTTTTTTTTTTATGGAACAAAAAGGAGAGGGGGGGAGAGGGGGGAGCGATAAATCTCTCGGTGCAGCTCTCCTCACTGGATCCCATCCCGCTAGACAATGTTCGATACAGTTAGCATATTTCCGCATACATTCTTCATCCATTTGTAAAGGTGAGTACATCAGCCTGGCCCTGTTAAGCCGCAGGAGTGGATGCTCTCTCATTCCTCATATCCCAGGATTTTACTCTTGGATTTAATCGAGTCATCCGCAGGATCATACCTCGAATCCGTGATCGAAGAAAGATAGGTTAAATCTCTATCAACCGGGCTACCGTCTTTGCAGTTAACTAGCTATTTAGTTGGTGATAGCGGTGTAAGGTAAATACAATCCAATATATGCGGTCACACATGCACGGGCGCGCACATGAATCAAACTGGGGAAAGAATTGTATATGACATAATACATGGTTGTGAGTATGACTCTGACATGGAAGAGAGTCAGGGTCAAATAAACAAAGGTGAAGCAGGCAGAATATCAACATGAAATGTTGATAAAACATATTCACAAAAATAAAATATTAAAAAAATATCAGATGGAAGAAACTAGAATGGGAAGATAATTGTTTTATAAGTAATTGAATTAGCCTTCTATTAGCTTTTTTTTTTTTTAGTTACAATAAGAATTATATATTAGATTGTTAGAATAGAGCTTTAAAGTTATAGATGTGATTAAAAAAATTAATAAAAGATTTAATTATTATAAAATTATAAAAATATTTATAGAAAATTATAAAATCGAAATCAAACTTGGAAGCATGCGAGATATTGTCCTAAGACATATTTCTATACTTCGTGTATTAATAATCGGAAATACTATCCCAAAATATGACCAAGATTCTTTCGTTTATGAGAATGATCGTGGAAGAGGTTGATGAAGACACTTTCAGCACTCTGCAAAAATATTTTGAAACAAGAAAAATTTAGAAAAAAATACTAAAGAAGAAAAAGAAAGAGTACTAAAATACAAAACAAACATATATGTTTAGACCTCTAAAATAGTCTTTTTATAGCCATAAAAAATCTGACAATTTAGATTTTTATTGGCATATTAAAGTTTAATTAGAAGTATAACAGTCAAAAAATTAAAAGCTTAATAATTAAAAATATAACGATCAAATAATTAAAAATCCAACGGTCAAATAATTAAAAATAAAATGGTCAAATAATTAAAAGATTAGAATTGATTGTTGAAAAAAAATTTGAATTTTCTTAATATTTTTTTTTTAATTTAAAATTTTTGAAAAATAATACAATATAAAATATAAATTTTTATGTACATATAACATGTAATCGGTAATGTGACTTTAACCTCACTTAATATGAATAGTTTTTATCTGAAGGAATTGAAGTGAACCAGGTCTTGAACTATGTTCTTTTGATCCAAACTTCAACTACGACACACATAGTATATAATTCTCCATTGCAAATCTATGCATTAATGGTCCCGAACATATATCTTGATTTTTTATAAGAGCTTCTAAAGATTGCTAATGTTTCTAGTCACAGCCATATACGAATACTTTCATATAAGTGAGCCCCTCCAAAGATGTATATAGTATCACATCTCGAAAAAAATCTCTCGGATCTCATTCAGAGATAAACTCTTCCTAACTACTACATTGGAATACCGATCATCATAGAAATGGGATATAGTTTATGACTCCTATATCAAATAAAATATATATGCTCCCTGACCAACCAATTAACTTGTTATTACCGTAGTGAACATCCTTTAAGTGATCTTCTATCATAGAAATTAGGTTCTCATTGCTAGAAGGTCCTTTATAGGCTAAACCCTATCTCTCTCGATAACTCTAGAATGTTAGTCTTATTTAAGCTTTTAATAAGGCAAACTAATAAAATAATAATCTCTTACAAGTTATGAAATATATCAAAACTTATGGCATTGACCATGTCCAATTTATATGAATAAATGCTTATTTAATTTCAAGTCACACAATAAGTTTATATGCAAATTACTAGAACTTCATAATACAATAGAAATACAAAAATTTTAAACTATTAAAAATATACGATACTAGAGAATCTATCAACATATTACTAATGAGCTAAATCTCTAACATCGTTACTAAAAAATATCTAATGGATGTCTTCGAAGATATATAAAAGTACAATAAGAAAACATAAAACATACGGTAACAGAAAACTAGAAACAAAATCATTTTCTTTTCAGTTTGTACTTCTAGTTACTATAGTTATAAATTTGGTTACCTTATATCATCATAACACAATTGATGTTAATATTAACAAATTAAATATTTAACAATAGCATGTATTATTTTGTAGAGCAAGAAGAAAACAAATTTTGATTTAATTTACTAAAATTAACTACAATAGGTTAATCAAATATTTTTTATAGTTAAACATATAATCCTACCTACCACCAATCATAGAAATAAAGTTAACAATAGTAATATAAGATCTCTCATTTTGCATATTTGTCTTGAGCATAAATGATTCTATAGATCCAAACAAATATATCATACTTTAAAATATTATATGTAATGGGAAAAATATAGCCATTAAGGAAAAATTTCTTAGTTTGAAACAACTTCCAAATGAAGCAATTTATAGAAAAAAATTTAGCCAAGTCTTATATCTTAATTAACAGTAGGTTTTTCTTGAAATTATCATAATAGAGAAGTTGTGGGCAATAAAAAAATTATAATCTTCCTAAATATCCATATAATTTAATGATTCTAGTTTGACAATAATTTCTTTTAAAAACTTTGATAAGGTTAAAATTAGATTATACAAAGAATCTACCGTAGTATAATCACCAATAATAAGTATTAAAACATGTCATGATGTGTAAATAGCTACTAACCAACACAATATAATAGAAACCATCATTGATTCATCAAAATATTAAAAGTTGTTATTTTTAAGGTGTTCACATCATACACCATAACAAGAGAGAACAAAATAGTGGCAACATGCATGTCAAATACTTAGTAGAATGGATGGCAATTGGGTTGAGTTAAATTGGTTGAGGGTTGATCAGGTCGAAGGTGTCTGAAAAATGCTTCATTTATTAGCATATGGCCAAGGGATTGTGTGAAGTTATTGATGTGTTGGAGCTTAAGTAGACCAAGGGTCCTCTAGGCTAAGGGACTTTTGGGCATATTTCTACCTATCTTAAGGGTTGTACAAGCAGAAGAAATCTTGATCTCATAGTAAATAAGGATCCTCCTTTGGCAGTCGAAGGTTTTGAGGAAACTATTAATATGATGGAGCCCAGTTAGGCTGAAGGTTCTGCAAGCTAAACCAGTTCAGGGTAAGATTCAGCTAGACTAAGAGTTTTCTAGGTCAGGGATTAACTTAAGCAAGGGTTTCAAAATGTTATCCCAAGCATGTTTAGAAGGGAATATCGTGAATATTGAAAGGGTGAAGGTCTTTTATCTGGACCGAAAGAATTTAATGGTATTCTTGCACCTTCGGGTATCGTGGATGAATATTGGATAAGACATCTAGTCAAGATGACATGTAACTGATATTATTTCGTTAAGAAATTCAAGAGGTAACTCTGGTGGCTCAGCTTTATCTTTATTGTAGATATTTGGTTGATGCTTTTATTTGAGCAAATGCTTTTCATATAAACACCCCAAAGGTTAGGGGTCCAATACCGAAGGTCGACAATGCCGAGGGAGACCGAAGCACTGCTTTGCCTCATCCTGGAGATGGTTGATGACTGCCTATGCCTTTATTTTGCTTAGAGATCCTCAGGATATTGAGGGTGAGGAGTTCTCCCACATCAATATAAAATATAGTTTTATGGACAATTCAAACATAAATTATTTTAATGACTAATTAAATAATTACTAAGTATGGGATTTTTTAGAATAATAAAAGAATATTAATGTGTTAAAGAATAATCACATGCCACTTTACGATAGATTTTCATGCACAGCACATACTTAAGATTTTTTTCTACTAATAAAAGATAGTAAAAGAAGATCCATTAATAGGTAATATTGTTAAAATTAGTAATTTATAATAATTTCTTATGTTAGTTGTGGACAATGCACATATAAATTATGTTAATGAGTAATTAAATAGTTGCTAAGTATAGGTTTGTTAGAATAATAAAAGATTTTATCGATGCGATAAAGATCTTTCTAATGAGCTTTTAGTTTAATGACAAAATGAAAAAAAAAAAGGTTAGGCCAAAAAAAAATGTTATAGCTGGATCAAAATCTAATTTTATAAATTTATAAATAATTAATTCCTTCATCAACATAATTTCCATATGTTGAGAGCTAGTGTTTATTGCATGTGTTATCTTCTAGGAGCTTATGTTTATTATCATGATGCTTTATTACTTAAATTTTTTTTGGCTGCCAATAAAAGAAAGCAAAAGGAGATCTATTAATAGGTAATACTATTATAATTAGTAATTTATGGTGATTTATTGCATTGGTTGTGGACAATTCACACATAAATTATCTTCATGACTACTTAAATAGTTGTAGATATGGGTTATTTAGAATAATAAAAGAATTAAATCAAATAGTTGCTAGGTACAGTGATTAATTAAATAGCTTTCAAGTAGAGGTTATCCTACTAAACCCATCTTCCATGGCAACTATTTAAATTTAAATGGAAATCACCCATAGATGGCACCTTGCACAATTATTAAAGTAAATGCACAACTATCAAAGCACCCCATAGATAGCCAAAGAAGATCCATTAATAGGTATACTATTATAATCCGTAATTTATGATGATTTTTTACATTAGTTGTAGACAATTCACATATAAATTGTCTTAATGAGAATAACAAATTAAATAGTTGCTAACAATGGTTTTTAAGAATAATAAAAAATTTTATCAATGTGATAAAGATCTTTCTAATGGCCTTCTAGTTTAATGATAAAATGAAAGAAAAAAGTGAGGTGAAAATAAGAACGACATACTGAAATCAATATCTAATTTTATATGTTTTTAGAAATAACTAATTCCTTCACCAAGATAATTTACATATGTTGAGATCTAGCATGTAATGTTGAAAATATTATTTTTTGAGAGTTTAAGTTTATTATCATAATGCTCTATTACTTAAGATTTTTTTTTGTTAGTAAAAGATAGCCAAAAAAATTCATTAATAGGTAATATTATTATAATTAATAATTTATGGTGATTTCCTATATTAGTTGTGGACAATTCACACATAAATTCTTTTGGTGACTATTTAAATCGTTGCTAAGTATGGATTTTTTAGAATAATAAAAAATTTAAATCAAATAGTTACTAGGAATAGTGACTATTTAAATATTTTCAAGTAGGGATTATCTTACTAAAATCATCATCTACCACAACCATTTAAATTTAAATGCCAATCAATGCCTCTTGCACAACTCTCAAAGCACATGAACAACTATTAATGCATCCAAACTTCCTCTCCAAAGTTTGCACAAATCTTGGAATGACCATCCTGGACCATCCAACGATTGATATTGCATGAATCATTCTTTTGTTTATTTATAAAATTTATAAAATTAGATTTTGATCTAGCTATAACATTTTTTTTGGCCTAACCTTTTTTTTTTCATTTTGTCATTAAACTAAAAGCTCATTAGAAAGATCTTTATCGCATCGATAAAATCTTTTATTATTCTAACAAACCCATACTTAGCAACTATTTAATTACTCATTAACATAATTTATATGTGCATTGTCCACAACTAACATAAGAAATTATTATAAATTATCCTGGACCCATCACCCACTCTCAATGCCTAAAGGCTAAATCACTAATTTTTTTGTGGGAACATTTCAAAGGACCCTACCCACTTTTATTGGTCTCCTCCATCACCTTTTACTCCATGGATCCAATAACCCACCCAAATTTCTCTTCCCACTCTATGGATCCGGGGAGATCCACCCCTATCTCCCTCATCTCCTCCATGGATTGTGAAGGTCCACCCACTTTCATTGCCTTATCCAAAATCCATCTCTCCACATCCCCTTCCTGCTTCTTTTATTAATCTCTCACCCTCCTCTCATGTTGGTGACTTATTAGAGTCCACCTATCCCACAAAGAGGCATTAAGGATGCCTTTGGCCTCGTTCTCTCCATCTATGGCCAGTGAGAGGTACCAGTGATCGATCTTATTCCTCGATCATCATAGATAAATCTCTCACAATTTCTACCTTAGATTTATATTTCATTTTATTTTTTTCCTTCATCCACTTTCTCTTCTCTTCTATCTTTCTAGCAATCTCGACTTTCCTAACCTTAACCATAAACCCTAACCCTCATCTTAGCCCCAATCTTAACTGTTGACTCCTGTATTGATTTTGATGATTAACAAAATACTTAAGTATATTTGAGTACTAACCAATTGTTGAAGTGTGTTTCATCAGAAAAGGTACTCATCAGGTTAGTAATTTGGATTGTTTATCAAATAGTTTGAGAAGCCCTATTTATGGTTGAAACACTCAAGATTGATAGACTTAAGTATATAAGGATGGCTTGAAAGGACTTAAGAGTCAAGTTTAAAAAAGATTCAGCATAGTTTCAATTGAATTTTAGAAAGTTTCAGCAAGTATCGACTCAAAGTATCGACTCATAGTGCAAGTATCGACTCATGAGAAGTGAAGTCTCGACTCAAGCTGATATACAGAAGAAGTTTCAGATGGCATGCTTGAAGTGTCGACTCTTGAGATGAAGTGTCAACGCATGTATCAACTCATGGATCGACTCAAAGCCTGAGATAAAATTTATATAGAATATGCTGAATTTCAAGACTTTCCTCAAGTGTTGACTCATGAAAGCCAAGTATCGACTCACCTGAGATTTCTAGAGAGCTTCAAAGAATATCTTTTGAACTAAGTATCGACTCATGGAAGCCAAGTATCGACTCATGATCTGAAGTGTCGATACTTGAAGTTCTGATAAACAGTAACGGCTAGTTTTTTCAAATGCAGAACTTGTCATTTTCATCCTTCAATGACTAGTTCACCTCTTCAACGATCATAAACTACCATTTGGGGTTTGAAAAAGTATTTAAGATAATCTTAAATGAAGAGAATAAAGATAAATAAGTATATATTGAATATTCATCAAGAGTTCATCTACTTTCAAGTCAAGTCAAGCCCTCAAGCTTTCAAAGCATTCAAGAGCATTCAAGTTCAACCATTCAAGTTGTATTTAAGGCTTTGACAACTTGAAGACAAACATCTACAGCAACTCTACAAGAGCTTCAAAGAGATACTTGTTTTTATTGAAAGCTTTTTGTATTCTTAATAATATTATTGAATCATTTCTTTTGTTTATAGTTTCAAAGGTATTGGAACTAGAAGTGGAGGTTTGTTGGTGAGCCTTTGTGTTAAAACCAATGAAGGTTTTTGGTTAGCCTAAGTCATAAAACCAAGGAGGTTGTTGGTGAGCCTAAGTTACAAAATCAACTAGATTTTTAGTTATCCCACAAAACTAAAGGGATTTTGACTTGTGTTCTCGTTGAAAACAAATTAGGTTTTGATTAGTAAGTCCAAAAAACTAATTGGCTGTAATCAAAAAAGATTATAGTGGAAATCCCAAGTGGACCTTTGAGAGTGGACGTAGGTGATTTGGTGTGCACCGAATCACTATAAAAAATTTTGTGTGTTTGTGTTGCTTGCTCCTTCTTACTTGTCTTTACTTACCTTGTATTTGTTTTTAAATCCGCTGCACACTCTTGAGCACTCACAAACACTAGCAATATACAAGGACTTTAATTATTTTTTAATTGGAATTCATTTGCTATTATTTTCTTCTTGAAACCCAATTCACCCCTCCTCTTGGATTGCTTACTGGGCAACAAGTGGTATCAGAGCTTTGTTCTCAATGTATAGGTCTATCCATCTTGAGTAAAGATCTATGGCATCCTCACTTGGTACTAGTGTAGTTGAGGGACAAGCCTCAAATAGACATCCTTATTTTAATGGCACCAATTACACTTATTAGCAAACATGAATGAGAATTTATATGTATTTTATAGATTATAATTTGTGGAAAGTAGTAGATAAAGGTCCTCATATTCCTTCAATTGTTGTTAATAGTATTTACATTCCAAAACTTAAAAAGGATTGGGATGAAAATGTCATTAAATAATCTAAGATCAATGCTAAGGCAATGAATCTGCTCTACTGTGCATTGGATCTTAGTAAATTCAACGGGATTTCCACATGCACCTCAGCCAAAAAAATATTGGACATACTTGAGGTCACTCATGAGGGTACTGATCAAGTAAAAAATACTAAAGTCAATATGCCTATACATACTTATGAAATGTTTGGAATGGAACCAAATAAATCCATTACTAACATGTACACTAAATTTGTGAATATTGTTAATGCCATGAGAAGTCTTGGTAAAACTATGTCTAATGTCGATCTTGTGAATAAAATTTTAAAATCTCTACCAACATCTTGGGATCCTAAAGTAACCGCTATCCAAGAAGCCAAAGATGTTGAGAAACTTTCATTGGAGTAGCTACTAGGTTCACTCATGACTTATGAGCTGAACTTGAAGCAAAAAGCAATGGATATAGATAACAAGAAGAAGACTATAGCCGTCAAATCCACAACACAAGAAGAGTCTTCAAATGAGGAATCAGAAGAAGAAGAAAATAAGGATGAAGAAGTACTCATAGCAAGAAAATTTAGAAGATTTATGAAGAAAAAGAAATTCCCTACAAAAAGAAAGCTCAACCAAGCAAGGAAAAGGGAAAAGAGAAAGAAAAAGAAAAAAAGAAGGAAATACCAATATGCTTCGAGTGCAAGAAGCCTGGACATTACAAATATGATTGTCCTCTCCCAAAGAAGTCCAAGAGAAGATTTAGAAAGAAGGCAATGATGGCAATATGGAGTGATAGTGAGGACTCCATCTCAGAAGAAGAATAAACTGATATTGTCAATCTTTGCTTCATGGCACAACAAGATGAAGAGGTGCATTCTGAATTTGAAGTTGACTATACTTTTGATGAATTAAGAAATGATTTTGATGAATTAATGCATGATTACAAATTGGCAATGATTGAAAATAAAAAATTGAAAAAGCATGCAAACACTTTTTCTCATGAAAACACAAATACTATGAATGAATTAGTGATTTAAAGAATAAAATTGATGTTTTAGAAAAACAAAGAAATGCTTTATCTATGAAAAATGAAGTTTTGAAAAGATTCAAAGTTAACATTTCAAACAATGAGCTTTTAAGAAAAAAAAAGACCTTGAGACTGAAAATCTGAAATTCAAAAATGAGCTTGAAAAGATAAAACCTTTTGTTGAAAAATTTACTTTTAGTTCTGAAAAGTTAAACCTTTTGTTAAACAATCAAAGAGCTATTTTCAACAAAGCCGATTTAGGTTACAGACCTCAAAAATAGAAAAAATATTTTAAAGATTTTTTCATACCTGCATCATCTGGTATTATATGTCATTCTTGCAAAAAGTTAGGTCATAAAGCATATTATTGTTATATTAGAAAGATAAACAATTCTAGAAAGATTTGGGTTCCAAAAGGAACCACTCTCAATGCTAACCCTAAAGGACATAAGATGGCTTGGATACCTAAAATCAAAACTTAATTTATTTTGTAGGTGTATCTTGCAACCAAAGAAAAAAAAGATTATGGTATCTCGACAGTGGTTGCTCAAGACACATGACAGGAGATGTGAAGCAATTCACTTCTCTTGAAGCACTGAATGGAGGGAGTGTAACTTTCGGAGATAATAACAAAAAAAATCATTGGTATTGATAAAGTTTACATCTTTCCTTCTACTTATATAGATAATGTTTTATTAGTTGAAGGATTGAAACATAATTTGCTTAGCATTAGTCAATTTTGTGATAAAAGTTTTAAAGTTGTTTTCAAATCATCTCTTTGCATGGTAGCTAGTCTTAATGATAATGGAATGAAATTTATTGGAAATAGGCATGGCAATATCTATCTTGTCAATCTTGATAATTTACTTTTACATGATGGTGAATGCCTAGTTGCAATGAATTCCACATCTAATGAAACTAGCTGGCTTTGGCATCGTAGATTAGGTCATGCAAGCATGCATCTTCTTTCAAAATTATGCAAAAAGGATTTAGAAAGAGATTTGCCAAAAAATAGTTTTGAAAAAGATAAAATATGTGAAGCATGCCAATTTAGAAAATAATCAAAAACATCTTTCAAACCAAAAAGTTTTATTTCAACTTCCAGACCATTAGAGCTACTCCATATGGATCTCTTTGGACCAACTAGGACAACTAGCCTAGGAGGCAAGAGATATGGATTAGTTATAGTGGATGATTTTTCTAGATTCCATGGATTTTGTTTTTATCACATAAAGATGAATTATTTTTAGCTTTTATGAAGTTTTATTAAAAAGTTTCAAATGAAAAAGGTACTTCAGCTATTTCTATTCGAAATGATCATGGCATAGAATTTAAAAATTAGGATTTTGAAAACTTTTGCAATAAAAAGAAAATTGATTATAATTCTTCTGCACCCGGGACACCTCAACAAAATGGGTTAGTAGAAAGAAAGAATATGACTTTAGAAGAAATGACATGCACAATATTTTCTGAAAATGATTTACCGAGATATTTTTGGGTTGAAGCAGTCAATACCTCTTATTACATCTTAAACCATGTTTTAATCTGACCTATTTAAAGAAAATACTTTATGAGCTTTGGAAGAAAGAAAACTACTTTGAAGTATTTTCGAGTGTTTGGCTGTCGTTGCTTTATCCTAAATAATGGCAAAGATAATCTAGAAAAATTTGATGCCAAGTCAGATGAAGGTATCTTCTTAGGATACTCTACATATAGCAAGGCATATAGAGTATTTAATAAAAGAATTTTATTAGTTGAAGAATCAGTGCATGTCGTATTTGAAGAATTTACTAATAAATCCTCGAGAAAAGAGGATGTTTTTGATGAATGTGCAGGTGTTGAAGGATTAAAGAAGCTAACTTTGGATGATCCCCCTTCAAAGAAAGATGAAGAAGATCAAAACAAGAAGGATAGAGAAAAAGCTACAAAATCTACACCAAAACATCAAGATCTACCAAAAGAGTGGAGGTATGCTCATGGATACCCTAAGGAGTTAATCCTAGGTGATCCATCGAGAGGGGTAAGAACTAGAGCATCAATTAGAAATGAAAGTGATTACATAGTTTTTGTTTCTTAAATTGAACCTAAATATATTGAAGAAGTAGAAAAAGATCCTAATTGGATTATTGCTATGCAAGAAGAACTAAATCAATTTAAAAGAAATAAAATTTGGACTCTAATAGAAAGATCATCTAATGTTTCAATTATTGGCACAAAATGGATATATAGGAATAAACTAGATGAAAATGGTGTTGTTACTAGAAACAAGGCTAGGCTAGTAGCTAAAGGTTATAATCAAGAAGAAGGTATTGATTTTGATGAAATATTTGCTCCTGTAGCTAGACTTGAAGCCATTAGATTATTTTTAGCATTTGCATGTTTTATGAATTTTAAACTATTTCAAATGGATATTAAAAGTACTTTTTGAAATGGTTATATTGGTGAAGAAGTGTTTGTTGAACAACCACCTGGTTTTGAAAATCATGCACATCCTAAACATATTTTCAAACTTCACAAAGCACTTTATGGTTTAAAACAAGCATCTCGAGTATAGTATGAAAGACTTAGCAAATTTTTGATTGAAAATGATTTTTTTAGAGGCCATGTTAATACTACCTTATTTCTGAAAAAGAAATATGATGATCTATTAGTAGTACAAATCTATGTTGATGATATCATCTTCAATGCTACTAATGAGTCTCTTTGTCAAGAGTTTGTCAAACTTTTGCAAGGAGAGTTCGAGATCAGTATTGATGTGGCAGGATCGCTGACATGGAACACCTATCATACACCACGTCAGAGAAAACTGCCATGTCGGATACTCCACCTCGGGCTCCTTTGCCGGGCCGAGCTCCCTCAGAATGTCGGGGCAGCCTGTCGAAGCCGAGCCCCGTCCTCCGCCAGGTCAGCCCCGCGAGATCGAGATGCTTAGGTTAGAGCCGAGCGATCTCCCCCAGATCGAGCCCCTTGGTCCGGAGTCGAGCTCCACCCTCCTCCATCACGTGGAACCCCTTCAAGGTCGAGCCCTCTAGGCTGGAGTCACGTTCTGCCCTCCTCCGTCAGGTCGAGCCCCCTCAAAGTCGAGCCCCTTGGTCCGGAGTCGAGCTCAGCCATCCTCCGCCAATTGGAGCCCCTCCAAGGTCGAGCCCCTTGGAGTCAAGCCCTGCCCTCCTCCATCAGGTCGAGCTGCCTCGGAGTCAAGCCCCTTGGTCCGGAGTCGAGCTCAGCCCTCCTTTGCCAAGTGGAGCCCCTCCGAGGTTGAGCCCCTTGAAGTCGAGCACTCCCCTCCTCCGTCAGGTCAAGCCCCCTCGAAGTCAAGCCCCTTGGTCCAGAGTTGAGCTCAGCCCTCTTCGCCAAGTGAAGCCCCTTCGAGGTCGAGCCCCTCAGAGTCGAGCCCTGCCTCTCCAGCTCGGCCTCCATCTCGGATGAAGGCACCAGCAACCAAAGGAGCGACACCATCCTTCCTGGATGCCGGCGAATCATCCGAGGATCACAGAAAGGTGCCCACCAGGCCATAATAACTACCCGCAGCTACCACTTACATCAGACGGGGAAGAAGCTCTATAATCGAGGCACCATGCTCTCCACCAACCACCTGCACCACCCAAAAGAGGAAGTCAACCAGGAGATCTGAATCCCTGGGATGGCGGCCCTCCGATCGAGGCACTGCCAAGTTTCCCAGAACAAAGTAACCGGAAGGATGCCAGAACGTGTAGCAGGTTCCCTTATCACGAACCGGGAAAGACATCCCGTCCACGGCATGGGACACCGTCGCATGCACCTGCAGACACAAGGGAGATCTCGAGGTAGATGCCCAGCAACCACCAGGGCTTCTAAGAGCCATCGACACCCTAATAGGGAGGTAACTCAGTAGCGCAACTTAACATAGTAGCTACAATAACAACAGTAGCCACAACACCTCAAAAAATACTCCCAAGCAAGCAAGGGAGGTGAGGTCACATCGGAGAACCACCTCCGATCCACCTCAGCCATCATCCTTTCCAACATACTTGCATTCTACTCACACATCATTCACTCCTCTTAGCATGGAGTCCATCAAAAGGGGCTCGGCCAGGTGGATCTGTTTCCCTTGGTCGTCACTGACTTGACCGTCGGAGTGCCCCCGCTAGAATCCCCGCCCAGGTGTCTAACCCTGTTTTGCAGGTCCCGGAGCATAGACCAATCCCGAAGAGACGAGGGGTGATCCGACGTCGATAGTAGCTATGGACCACGATGATCTTGGCAGCAACAGATTGGCGCGTCAGGAAGGGGTTGAGGCAGGACACACTCTAGTCCAACCTAAACCCCTTGCAAGTAGTTCACCGGGAGGATGGTGACGATGCGAGTGAGAGAAGCCTCCACCAGCCGTGCGGGAGATCCCCCTTCCCGTGGGGACCCGCACAGTCCGGAAGGGGAGCTCCCCTCTCCAGCTCAACCACCTCCGGTGGACGTCCAGCTGGCTGCGCTCGCCCAACAGATACAAATCCTCAATGCGGTAGTGCACTAGCTCCAGCACCAACAACGGTCCTTGGCTACCCACCAGTAGCCAGGGACCCTCGCAGCCCATGCCGCAGCACCCGTGATAGCCTGCGATCCTTCCAAGGAAGGCCTTCGCAGCCGCGGGCCATCACCGACCACCGGGATAGTCACCAGACTCCAGTGAAGAGACAACGGGCCAGATCTGCCGATCGGGAGAGTCGGTCCCCGAACCTCGAGCGAGTGACATCCAAACCCCACCGAGGTCGAAAAAGCAAAACCCCCTATCAGGGACACCGTCCCATGTCACCTTCTTTGTCTCCTTTGACGGAGGGTTCTACTAACGAAACCATCAGGCGCATGGCAGAAAAGCACCTAGAGGAGCATGACCACAAGCTGGAGGAACTATCCTGCCGGTTTGCAAATCTACAGGGCTCCAGCAACGAGCTAACGGGCTATGACGCCATCCCCCATTCTCCCGAGAAGTCCAAGAGGAACCGATCCCAGCTCGGTTCCGCATGCCGCAGGTGGATCCCTATGATGGGACCATCGATCCCCTGGATCACCTTGAGAGCTATAAAGCCCTCATGAGGATCCAGGGAGCAACCGACGCTCTTCTTTGTGTCACCTTCCCTGCCACTCTCCGAAAAGTAGCCCGGGTGTGGTTCACCCACTTGGAGCCGGAGAGCATTAGCTCATTTGCTCAGCTGGAGCAAAAGTTCGTGGCTCACTTCGATGCTTGTCAGAAGATGCCACGAAAGGTGGACAGCCTCTTCTCCATCAGGCAGTAGGATTGCGAGCCCCTACGGGACTACATGGCCCGCTTCAAGACTGCTGCGCTGGAGATCTACAACCTTGATGAGCCAATCGCTATGCTGGCACTAAAGAGAGGGCTTAGGACTTCCTGCCTGACCTACTCTTTTGATAAAAAGCCTCCAAGGTCTTACTCCGAGCTCCTCCTCCGAGCCCAGAAGTACATCCGCGTCGAGGAGGTGGATCGAACGAGGAGAGAGCTGGATATAAGATCTCTAAAAAAGCCCCCTCCCGGGGAGACCTCCAAGATGCGGAAGCCCGAACCGGCTGCCCAGAACTTCCGCCAAAGGTCGAAGCCAAGAAGAGATCCCATCCTGGAAGAGAGCTTCACTCCTCTCCTCGCCCCGAGGGAGAAGATCCTCATGGAGATCGAGGATGAGCACTACTTGAAGCACCCGCCTCCGCTGAGGCCATCTAACGGTCACGACAGGACAAAGTATTGCAAATTTCATCGCGACAACGGCTATGACACCGAGGAAAGCCGCAACCTCAAGAAAGAGATTGAAGATCTCATAAAGAGAGGCTATCTCGGAAGGTTTGTGGGGGGCAGACCTCCATTTGAACCTCAGGTGCTCATCGCGCTCTCATCGGTCCCTGCCTTCGACAACCGCCCTACCGAAAAGCCGATCGGGATGATATGCTGGGAAGCCGAGCGCGCTTCCAAGAAGGCCCGGGGTGGGGGAATCTTGAAAATGTACTTCCCTTTGCAAGGAAAGGGGGGATGAAAATAAAAATGTAAATAATGATGCTGTGGTCATCGAGATGATGATCGCAAAACATCTTGTAAAATACATCATGATTGATAGTGGAAGCTCCACTGATATGCTTTTTTACGATGCTTTCTCCAGGATGAATCTCTCCCCTGCTCAGCTTAGACCCGTGCACATGCCTTTTGTTGGTTTCACGGGTGACTCCATTGGGGTCAAAGGGAAGATTACCCTCCCCGTTACTGCCGGGACTCCACCTCGGCAGAGCACCGTCATGATGACATTCATGGTTGTTAGGCTTCCTTCAGCCTACAATGTGATCCTTGGCCAACCTGGGCTCAACTTACTTGACACAGTCATCTCCACGAAGCGACTGCTGGTGCAGTTCCCGACTCCCTATGGTATTGGGGAGATGAGGGGGGCACCTCAGCCCATTCAGCACTGCCTCCAAACCGTCCCTAGGACCAAGATTACCGAGGACGACCCCAGCATAGACGATCTCGAACTAGAGGGCAAAGGACCCCAGAGGTGGCCCAGTCGAGCGCCTGCTATCGTACCCTCTCGGAACTGACCCGACGAAGGTGGTGCAGATCGGAGTGCAGCTACAAGAAGAGGAACGGGCCCACCTCTTAGAGTTCCTTCGGGCAAACACCGACGTGTACGCCTGGACGACGGTCGACATGCCGGGATCCCATCGGAGATCATAACCCACAAGCTGAGCATCGACCCGAAGTACCGCCCTGTCCGGTAGAAGAAGAGAAGTTTTGCACCGGAGAGGCAAAGTGCGATCAACGAAGAGGTGGACAAACTCCTCACGGTCAGCTTCATTCGAGAAGTACAGTATCCGAACTGGTTGGCGAATATGGTTATGGTAAAGAAGAATAATGGAAAGTGGAGGATCTGTGTAGACTACACCGACCTCAACCGAGCATGTCCGAAGGACATCTTCCCTCTGTCGAAGATCGACCGCTAGTAGACGCCACCTCAGGACACCACTTACTCTCCTTTATGGATGCATTCTCTGGGTACAATCAGATCCGGATGCATCCAGAGGATGAGGAGCACACCGCATTTGTCACCGACCAGGGGACGTACTGTTATAAGATGATGCCCTTCGGTCTGAAGAATGCTGGGGCCATGTACCAGTGTCTGGTCAACAAGATCTTTAAGACTAAATTGGCCAGAACATGCAGGTGTACATGGATGACATGGTTGTCATGAGCAAGCCAAGCTCAGACCACGTCACCGACCTCGCCGAAGCCTTCAGCAACCTTCGGAAGCACCAGATGAAGCTGAACCCAGCGAAATGTGCCTTCGGGGTAGCAGCAGGAAAGTTCCTCGGCTTTATGGTGACCCAAAGGAGAATCGAGGCAAACCCGGAGAAGGTCCAGACGATCATCGACATGGAGCACCCGACCTCGAAAAAGTAGGTCTAGTGCCTAACGGGTTGGATCGCTGCACTGAGTCGATTCATTTCGAGGTCGGCGGATCGCTGCCTCCCCTTCTTCAAGGTACTGTGCAAGATGAGCGACTTCACCTGGACGAAAGAGTGTAGGACGGCCTTCGAAGAGCTTAAAGACTTCCTAGCATCGCACCACTACTCTCCAGGTCGGAGACAGGAGAGGAGCTCCTATTGTATATGGCAGTCACCCCTAGAGTTGTTAGCTCAGTCCTTGTCCACACGGATCAAGATGGGTCTCAAAAGCTGGTGTACTATGCCAGCAAGCTCCTTCGAGATGCTGAGATCAGGTACACCCGAACTGAAAAACTCATTTTTGCACTTATCATGTATGCTCAATATCATAGGCCATACTTCCAAGTACATCTGATAGCGGTCTTGATGGATCAGCCCTTGAGAGTTGTGCTCAACCATCCCGACATGTCCAGACGCTTGGTAAAGTGGGCACTAAAGCTCAGCGAGTTCGACATCGCGTACCAGTCGAGATCATCCCAGAAGGCCCAGGTGCTAACAGACTTCCTGGTTGAGTATGCGGGGCTCGCCGAAGAATCGGAGCAAATAGCACCGGAGCATCAAGAGGAGCCCGGTGCAGAGGAGGAGCCCTGGATCCTCCATGTCAACGGTGCGTCCAACACGGGCGGAAGCGGCGCAGGCCTAATCCTTGCCAATAGCGACGGAGTTGTGGCTGAATGTGCTCTCCGCTTCAAATTCGACACGACAAATAACCAGGCAGAGTACGAGGCACTCCTCGTGGGCCTCAGGGTCTCCTGCGAGCTGGGTGTAAGGAGCTTGAAGGTCTTCACCGACTCCCAATTGGTGGTCGGACAAGTCTCTGGAGAATACGAAGCTAGAGACCCCCAGATGATGAAGTACCTGAAGCAAGTCCGCTCAAGCACGGTATGTTTTCGGTGTTTCAACATCTCTCACATCCCTCGAGGTGAGAATGCTCGCATCGATACACTGTCCAGACTTGCGACCTTGCCGGACTCGTCACTAGGGTGAGCTCACATTGAGTACCTCAAAAATCCAAGCGATGAAGCTCCCACCGAGGTACAGCAGGTCACCCCGGAGCCGGGCTGGATGGATAGATACGTCAGATACATCACCGATGGCACTCTACCGGAAGACCGAGTAGAGGCAGGCCTCATTAAGAAGAAAGCCTTGCGGTTTGTCCTCATGGAAGGACAACTCTACCACCGATCTTACTCTTATCCACTCTTGAAGTACCTGAGACCTGCAGAGACAAAATTTATGCTCCAAGAGATCCACGAAGGACTTTGTGGGAACCATGTCGGATCGAGGACCCTGGCATACAAGGCCCTCCATCAAGGCTACTACTAGGAGACTATGAGGGAGGACGCTGCTGACTTCGTGAAGAGGTGCGACCGATGCCAGTGCCATGCCCATATACAGCATCAGCCAACGACACCGCTCTCCCAACTCTCCACCCCCTGGCCGTTCGCCCAGTGGGGGATGGACATCCTGGGTCCGTTCCCTCCGGCTTCAAGGCAGCGAAAGTTCTTAATAGTGGCAATCGACTACTTCACCAAATGGATGGAAGCAGAGCCACTAGCGTGGATCACAGAAGCCAAGGTCCGCCAGTTCTTCTAGAAGTCGATCGTCTGTCGCTTTGGACTTCCCCACAGCATCATCATCGATAACGGGTGGCAGTTCGACAACCAGGAGTTTGAAGGATTTTCTGCTGAGCTCGGTGTCTAGCACTTCTTCACCTCGGTCACTCACACCCAGACCAACGGGGAGGCCGAGGTGACCAACCGGACCATCCTTCAGGGGCTCAGAACCAGGCTGGATCAAGCCAAGGGTAGGTGGGTGGAAGAGCTCCCCAGCATCCTCTGGGCCTACCACACAATGCCCAGAATGGCAATGGATGAGATGCCTTTCAACCTTACTTTCGAAACGGAGGCCATTATCCCGGTTGAGCTCGGTGTACCTACCCTGCGGATATAGCAGTACAGTGAAGCAGAGAATCTAGCATGCCTTCTTCTTAATCTGGATCTCTTCGAGGAGACTAGAGATAAGGCTCGACTTTGAATGGCGGCCTACCGACAACATGTAGCTCGGTACTACGATGCAAGAGTAAAGCTGAAGGTCTTCCGCCCAGGCGATCTGGTGCTGCACTGAGCCGAAGCTTCTCAATCCCGAGAATGCGGCAAGCTTTCACCGAATTGGGAAGGCCCCTACAAGGTGGTCGAAGCTCTCTCGCATGGAGCTTATTACCTCACAGATCTAGACGGCACCAGATTTTCGTGGACATGGAATGCCTGTGATCTGATGATATATCATCAGTAGTATAAGGCCTCTTCCTAATGATAATAAAGATCCCTTTTTATGCAAATTGCTTTTTGCCTTGTGGGGACACAAAAGCCCGAATCCCACAACTCTCCGGCACCAAGTCCTTGAGCCCAGCTCCAGGCATCAAAGCCGGATCCCACGATTCTCCGGCACCAAGTCCTCGAGCCTAGCTCCCAGGCATCAAAGCCCTGAGCCCAGCTCTTAGGCCATCAAGCCCTGAGCCCAGCTCTCAGGCCATCAATCCCGGAGCCCAGCTCTCTGGCCCCAAAGCCTCGAGCCTAGCTCCCACGCACCAAAGCCCTGAGCCCAGCTCTCAGGCCAACAAGCCCAGAGCCCAACTCTCCAACCCCAAAGCCTTGAGCCTAGCTCCCAGGCACCAAAGCCCTGAGCCCAGCTCTCAGGCCATCAAGCCCGAAGCCCAGCTCTCCGGCCCCAAAGCCTCGAGCCTAGCTCCTAGGCACCAAAGCCCTGAGCCCAGTTCTCAGGCCATCAAGCCCGGAGCCCAGCTCTCTGGCCCCAAAGCCTCGGGCCTAGCTCCTAGGCACCAAAGTCCTAAGCCCAGCTCTCAGGCCATTAAGCCTAGAGCCCAGCTCTCCAGCCCCAAAGCCTTGAGCCTAGCTCTTAGGCATCAAAGCCCTGAGCTTAGCTCTCAGGTCATCAAGCCCTGAGCCCAACTCTCAGGCCATCTAGCCCAGAGCCCAGCTCTCCGGCCCCAAAGCCTTGAGCCTTGCTCCCAGGCATCAAAGCCCCGAGCCTAGCTCTCAGGCCATCAATTTCGAAGCACACTCCGGCACTAGAGCTCGAAGCCCAGCTCTCAGGCCATCAAGCCCTGAGACCAGCTCTCCGGCATTGAAGCTTGAAGACTAGCACATCGGCACTTGGGAACACCCGTCCACCTCAGACACACTTAGAGACAAAGTAGAAGCCTCCTCTCCAATCTCAGTACATGCCCAAAAAAAAAAAGAGAGAAAGGAGAAAGAAGGAAGAAGGAAGAGGGGAGAGGTAAAAAGGTTCTGAATTTAGACAGTTAAAAATTCTAGCTTCATTGAAAATCTGTTGATTCATTACAAGTATCCCTGAGCCCCCGACATGCCGGACAGCTTGGGTCAAAGACAGAAGAAAAGAAAACAAAAGACAGAAAGGTAAATCTACCCTACTCAGGCGGCCCCTTGCCAGGGCTATGTGGCCATGAGACGTCATCTCCCAAAGCCCCAGGCTCTGCAGCTCCGGCTTCGGCAACCACTGTTGGCGATGGAGGTTCGAAGTCAGCGGCCAGCTCCTCAGCAGCACCCGAATCTGAGGTCGGCTCCGTGTCTGAAGCTCTGGGATAGCGGAGGTGAGCTCGACCCTCGTCAGAGATGAACTCCTCGACCTTGGAGCACAGGTACATGAAGCCTTTATAGAAGGAGTCCGATGCCGTTTCATGAAACTCGACGACGAACTCCTTCGAGGCCCTGTACCTTGCCACGGCCTCCTTGGCCCTCTTCTTCGCCTCGTCGGCCTCCTATTCAGCCATAGTGGCCCTCCTCTCGGTGGTGGCTAGCCTCTCCCTCACCGCATCTAGTTCGGCCTGGAGGGACTGAGCACACCCCTTCTGCCAGACAGCCTCGGTGTTGAACACGGTCAACCTCTTCTCGGTGGCCATGAGCTCCTCGCCCTTGCTTTTAGACTGGATTTGCTCCTTGTCGAGGTCCTCCTAGAGCTCCTTTGAGTGCCTCTCAGCATTGGCGAGCTCTTTCTAGAGCTCCTTGTTCTTTTGGCCGAGCTCCCAGGAATAGTCAGTCTTATTCTTCAACTTAGTCTTCAGGGCCTCGACCTCTGTTGCTCGCTACTGATCATTCTTCAGCCAATTCCGGTAGCAGTCCCTGATCAGGAGAAGTTCGGCACCGATCTGCCCCAAACAAGACATTAGCAACCTGAAAAAGAGAAAGAAAAAAAAAAGTCAAGAAGGCGTAATGACTTACCGAAAAGAGTTGGGGGAAGACGCTGCCAATTGCTTCCCCCGGTAGCTTTCCAGCTTTCTCCCATCGATCGCATGATTGGATTGAAAAATCCATCATGTGCTCTACCAGCACCGGGTTCCAGAGCAAAGAGACGTTGGGCGCCAGCCTGAACGGGACCCGCTGGTAGTCTTTGTCCCTCTTGCTCACCTCAGAGGTGGAGTCGCCTGCTCCGTTAGTCAAGGAGGCCTCGAGGGCAAGGTGGGAGCTCGGCACCCCTTCCGATGGCACCTCAGGTGCAAGCTCCATTCCTCCATGCACCTCCTCCCCCTCGACGACGATGAGCTCCGGGGGAGGAGGAGAAGACATGATGGCGACGGCCGTGGACGTGGGCCTGGCTCGAACGACCATCTCGGGCTCAGGGGTAGGGGTCGGTTCTCGTCGCCTCGATCACTCAGACATGGGCCCAGCTACCCTCGGGCCCGATTTTGACATTACAGTGACTACCCTCCTTCCTTGTACAGGGGTGGCCTCTGCCTCCCTACTTCTCGACTCGACCGGTACAGTGGGAGCAGTTGTTGACACGCTCCGGTCATGAGCCCTCTTCAAGGAAGGCTCTTCAACCAATTCTGATGGAGGCCTCTTCCTGGTGATTGAAAGCAAGTTGTCCACCGAGAACTTCATACCTGCATACGGAGGATGCAATGTCAGTCTAAAGTTTGAAGAAATAGAGTAAAGAAGCACAAAAGAAAAACTCAAGCCGAACTCACCCAACCCTCTCGTTGGGTCGACCCTAGACTCAGCGAGGTTCTGCTCTGACAACAGAACCTCGAGAGATGGAATCTGGACAGTGCGGAGCTGCTCGTAGACCTCTCGGTCAGTCACCTCGATTGCAAAATTTTGGTTAGGGGACTGATCTGGGTTGTTCCAGACCCAGTCGACCCCCTTGACTGTCGTAAAAAAGAACTTACTCTTCCATTTTTTGATGGAAGAGGGGAGTTCGAATTTGATGCCCCTCAGGCGAGAAGAAAGAGACCACCACCCGTCCTCAGTAGGGTGGCACTTCAGGGTGAAGAAGGCCCTGAAGAGGGAGAAACGGGCAACAATCCCATGGAAGTGACAGAGTACTATGAAGCAGAAGATGGTCCTTATGGCATTCGGGATGAGTTGAGTGGGGACCAGACGGTAGTTGCTCAACACCGACAAGAAGAAAAGGTGGAAAGGAAATCGGTGCCCTCCTAAGAAGGTCTTCTCATAGAAGGCAATCCGGCCCGGGCTACTGAAAGTAACCTGATCCCCTAGACGAGGGATCAGCAGCTGGATAGAATGTGGGATGCCATAGACATCCCGGATGGTCCCCAATTCTTCAGCAAAGATTGTCGAAACAACCCTGCCAGGACCCATTGTCTGAGCAGGATCAGAAACAGGTTCAGGTGGAGGAGGAGAGGGGCAAGATCCAGGTTCCCTAATGACTACTCTACCAGGGGCACGCCTCCTACTGAACTCGAAGCGCATTTCTTCTCCCTCCTCATCAGAGGAAGAAGAAGAAGATGGCCTCAGCATAGAAGGCCCTGCCTCACCCTGGTTGGTTAAAGGGTGAAAGTTAGGCCCGAAACGAGACATCAATGGAGGCGGGGAAGGCTAAAGCTCAAGAAGGAGAAGAAGATGGACTTTGTCCAGGGAAGACCCTAACCTCAGAAGGAAGGACTCTACTCTGCTGGGGGAAGGAGGAAGAAAGAGACGAACCTGGTTCTTGGGGAGTCTAAGGTGATCGGAGAAGAAGAGAGAGCCTGGGTACGATAGCGGGCACGCAAAATTCGAAAGAATAGATGTTTTGAAAAAAAATCTGCCTTTCATTTCAGAGTGACCCGACGCATTCATACCGTTACAGCCTCTCCACCAACGGATCTGCGCCACGTGCCGACCATCGACGAGTGGGATGCTTCGCATTGGCTGCAGTCGCTCTGAATTCTGTGCCAGTAATAACTGCTTCTCGGACATGGCTACGTGGCTCCTCCGCACTGGCTCGGGGAACTGCCTCATGAAGCATCGATGATCATGGTCATTATTGCACTGGATCTTTGCCTTTCCATGTCAGCACCGTAATTACTCCATTCGACCCGAGCGCCGTGCACTAACAGGCGTCGGGAGTGGGGGGCAAATGATGTGGCAGGATCACTGACGTGGAACACCTATCAGACACCACGTCGAAGAAAACTGCCATGTCATATGCTCCACCTCGGGCTCCTTTGCCGGGCCATGCTCCCTCAGAATGTCGGGGCAGCCTGTCAAAGCCGAGCCCCGTCCTCCGCCAGGTCGGCCCTGCGAGATCGAGATGCTTAGACTGGAGCCGAGCAACCTCCCCTAGATCAAGCTCCTAGAAGTCGAGCCCCTTGATCCGGAGTCGAGCTCTGCCCTCCTCCGCCACGTGGAGCCCCTTCGAGATCGAGCCCTCCAGGCTAGAGTCACGTTCTGCCCTCCTCTGCCAGGTCGAGCCCCCTCAAAGTCAAGCTTTTTGGTCCGGAGTCGAGCTCAGCTCTCCTCCGCCAAGTGGAGCCCCTTCGAGGTCGAGTCTCTTGGAGTCAAGCCCTGCCTTCCTCTGTCAGGTCGAGCCCCCTCGAAGTCGAGCCCCTTGGTCCGGAGTCGAGCTCAGCCCTCCTCCGCCAAGTGGAGCCCCTCTGAGGTCGAGCCCCTCGAAGCCGAGCACTTCCCTCCTCCGTCAAGTCGAGCCCCCTTGAAGTCGAGCCCCTTGGTCTGGAGTTGAGCTCAGCCCTCCTCCGCCAAGTGGAGCCCCTTCGAGGTCGAGCCCCTCAGGGTCAAGCCCTGCCTCTCTAGCTCAGCCTCCACCTCGGATGAAGGCACCAGCAACCAAAGGAGCGACACCATTCTTCCTGGACGCCAGCAAATCGTCCGAGGATCACAGAAAGATGCCCACCAGGCCATAATAATTGCCCGCAGCTACCACTTACATCAAACGGGGAAGAAGCTTTATGATCGAGGCACCATGTTCTCCACCAACCGCCTGCACCACTCGAAAGAGAAAGTCAAGCAGGAGATCCGAATCCCGAGGGCAGTGGCCCTCCGATCGAGGCACTGCCAAGTTTCCTGGAATGGAGCGATCGGAAGGAATGCCAGAACGTGCAACAGGTTCCCTTACACAAACTGGGAAAGACGTCCCGTCCATGGCGCGGGACACTGTCGCATGCACCTACCAGCACGGGGGAGATCCCGAGGTAGGCAGTAACCACCTGGGCTTCAAAGAGCCATCGGCATCTCATTGGGGAGGTAATTCAGTAGCGCAACTTAACACAATAGCTACAACAACAACAGTAGCCATAACACCTCAAAAAATACTCCCAAGCAAGCAAGGGAGGCGAGGTCACACCGGAGAACCACCTCCGATCCACCTCAGCCATCATCCTTCCCAACGCACTTGCATTCTACTCACACCTCATTCACTCCTCCTAGCATGGAGTCCATCAAGAGAGGCTCAACCAGGAGGATCTGTTCTCCTGGATCATCACTGACTTGACCATCGGAGTGTCCCCACCAGAATCCCCGGTCTGGGTCTCTAACCCTGTTTTGCATATCCCAAGCGCAGACCAGTCCCGAAAAGACAAGGGGTGATTCGACATCGACAGTAGCTATGGGCCACGACGATCTTGGCGGCAACAAGTATGATGGGTGAATTAAATTTCTTCCTCGGACTCCAAATCAAGCAAACCAAAGAAGGGATCTTCATCAACCAAGCTAAGTATACAAGAGTGATCTTAAAGAAGTTTGGGATGAAGACAACCAAGTAAATAGGTACACCTATGAGCCCTTCTTATAAACTTGATAAAGATGAATGTGGTAAAAGTGTTGATCAAAAATTGTACAGGGATATCATTGGATCACTACTATATCTAACTGCTGGTAGACCATATATCATGTTTAGCATTTGCATGTGTGCTAGATATCAGTCTGATCCTAAGGAATCTCATATATTGGCTGTTAAGCACATTCTTAGATATTTATCAGGTACTATTGCTATTGGACTGTGGTATTCTAGAGACTCATCTATTAAATTAATTAGTTATTCAGATGCTAACTTTGTTGGATGTAAATTAGATAAAAAAGTACAAGTGAAACTTGCCAATTTCTTAGAGTTAACTTAATCTCATGGTTTAGCAAGAAACAAACTTCAGTTGCACTATCTACAGCTGAAGCTGAATATATTGCAGCTGAAAGTTGTTGTACTCAAATCTTGTGGATTAAGCAACAACTTGAAAATTTTGAAATCAAATTAACTAAGACATCCATGAGATGTGATAACACTAGTGCTATAAATTTAACTAAAAATCATGTTCAGCACTTTAGAAGTAAACACGTTGAAATTAGACATCATTTTATTAGAGAATATGTTGACAATAATGATATTATGCTAGAATTTATATGCTCTGAAATGCAATTGGCTGACAATTGACCAAACCACTTCAAAAAGATCGATTCTGTATGATTATAAGAGAATTAGGTTTCATCAACCCTCTTGACTAAATTTTCATCTCTTTATAATCTTTAAAAATTCTCCTTGAAATTTATTGATCAAATAACTTGAAGATCATGTTTTTACTCTTACAAACCTTTTGAAATCATGTTCTAATATGTTCAATGATCCTTTTCCCTTTCTTTTCGGATTTTAAGTTGAAGTGTCGACACTTTGAAGTGTCGACACTTGACCCACAGTCGTGAGTCAACACTTAACTGGCGGTAAACCAAGATAAAATAGGGAAAACGAAGTGTTTTCTCCGATCTAAGTTTTAAATGCCTCATTCTTTGTTCGGAACAGTTTATTTTGGTTTCCTCATTGTTCCTCATCCATTCTCACCATTTCTTTTTGTGAAAAACCCTTGACTTCTTCTCGCATTCTCTCTTTACCTTGTTTCCTTGGAATGGGTCCTAGAAAGCAAGTAGTCCGGAGACCTCGACCATCTATTCAGGAGGCAGAGCGATGGACGAAGGCTAGGCATGAGGATCGAGCAGTAGTTGGGCCCGAGGACCAGCCTGATGTTCCTGTCAGACCACTATTTCCCGTAGCAGATAGGATGAGCTCGAAGATAATTGTTGGTGGTCATTGAGTGGATTTTGATTTCTTGGACTAGCAGCACTTTTGGATTGGTTTGTTGTTGAGAGATGCTGGTCTGGCTCACTTCTGCATGCTATCCGAGAGATTCTACCCTGGCATAATGAGAGAGTTCTATGGATCACTAGCTAGAGGCACTGATGAATGGGTAGCACAGGTACGTGGGAGAGAGGTTCCACTAACTGCTGAGATTCTGAGCCGGGCATGGGAGATACCTATGAGAGGTTCAGTGGTGGATGCCCCAGTGGACAGGATCAGTGAACTTTGGTGTATCTTCGAGTCAGACGATCTTCCAGAGGGAGCCACTGCTGTTGTATCGAGACTCTTGATAGAGATGAGGCTACTACATCACATCATCGCCCGGATCTTACTATCGAAGATCGAATGATTCAACTTTATTACTAAGCAAGAGATACAAGTCATGGTGTCACTGATTCAGCACACTCCAGTATGCCTCCCCGTCCTTATGGTTTATTAGATGACAGAGACATCGATCAGCTAGAGGCTTTGCTTGCCCTATGGTATGGGATTGACTATATTATTCAGGGCATACGGAGTAGTCGTAGATGGAGAGCCATACAGGCAGCTTCCACACATAGACATCTACGATGAGAGATCCCTTCATAGGATGGAATATCATCTGGTCAGAGGTCAGTGGAGACGACGAATATCAGGTCAGACCACCGATACAGATGATGAGGCTGTAGAGGAGGAGCGCATTTTTAGAGATGAGGCCGGGCCCTCAGAGGTACATAAAGAGATTTCGGAGGCACAACCCAAGCCTTCTACATAACCTAGCCAGCTGCTCCACCACACTCAGAGGTGCCAGCCACTAGAGATTCCATAAAGGATAGGATCGCCCGTCTGGAGTCAGATACCATGATCATCAGACAGCGGGTTGATCAGATACATCTAGAGATGAGAGAGAGCTACCAAGGCTTGAGAGAGGGTATATCTGCTATTTTAGCTATATTGGAGAGACCTTCATCGAGCAGAGTACCTCCCTCTACTCATTCAAATTCACCTCTCGCACCAGCAGCACCCCCAACACCAAAGACAGGAGATGATCAAACCGACTTCATAGATTTCGATGTTGCAGACTTCATGGTGGAGCCTGAGGTAGATATAGCTGCTGATGTGTCTGGGACACCCATTCCTGATCCTTCCTGATTTTCCTTCCAGACTCCCATCTTACCTAGCTCTTCCACTATTCCTGACCCTTTTGTCACTTCCATTCCCCCTTCCACTCCTATTATTCATTCTACTGATACACCTATGATTCACTCTACTTCTATACACACATCCTCACTGATCCGAGAACTAGGCTTTTACACTCCTGGTTTTCACCGTCTTGATTCAGGTCCCATCTTTGATCATACCCCTTTTCCCACTGATACTTTAGCCGCTTCAGTCAGTGCTACTCCTGCTACTGATATAGCCTCTTTCTCTTCAGCACCAGCCAGAGGTAGAGCATATGTCAGACGTAGAGACCGAGGCCATTGCGATGTATCGAGACCTACCATAACCAAACTTTCTAATCTTCGACCGATCTGGCCACGATCCTGACCTTCTAGAAATACTGGACCGATTAAGATTGGATCCTCCTCTGATAAGGAGAGTACTCTTTAAGGTGGTCTCTATATTACCTAGTTTACATTTTAGCACTTTTTGTTTGTATCATTGTTTGTTTGTCTGTTTGTATCAAATTTGATGTATCAAATTCTGAAATTTATTTATATATATATATTAATTCCTTCAGACTCTAATGCTACCATTACCTCTTTTGCTTTGTTACTTAAATTCTGTGAAATCTATCTTGTTTTCCTTCCCACCTTTTTAATGATGACAAAAAGGGATAAAAATAAGATAATGATGGTAGAAATAAGATAATGGTATAATTATACTAAAATGTTTTATGCTACAATGGCATTATCTAAAATGGTTTTATGAAAACATAATTTGGGAGTGAAAAAGAAATTTTTTTTTAAGCTGCAATTTCTTGAAATCTCTTGAAAATTAGTTTTTTTTCGGATCACATTTTGAGGGGGAGTATTTATATCCTTCAATCTCTTGTTCTGGTACTTTTGCTCTTTTGTCATATCTTAACACTCCTTATGATCTAATATTTTTTTTTGGCACATATTTCAAGTATAGAAGACTTTCTTGTTCTCACTCAGATGTTTTTCATGTAAAAATTTCTTTTCTTTAAATTTGCTTTAGCTATGATACACCTTTGAGTATAATGGTACATGTAATCTTAGCTCTAATATCTTTTTATTTATAGCTCTAATACAATGCAAATGAGTCTTAGTTCTCAATGGTATATTTTAGACTCTAGCTTCTGTTTATCATTTGCTTTGATACTTATTGCACAAGGCTTTATACCTATGGAAAAAAAACTTTTAAGCTTTTTATATACTTATACTTAAAGATTTTGTCATCATCAATAAGGGAGAGATTGTTGACTCATGTATTAATTTTGATGATTAACAAAATACTTAAGTATATTTGAGTACTAACCAATTGTTGAAGTGTATTTCATCAGAAAAGGTACTTATCAGGTTAGTAATTTGGATTTGCTTGTCAAATAGTTTGAGAAGCCCTCTTTACGGTTGAAACACTCAAGATTGATGGACTTAAGTATATAAAGATGGCTTGAAAGGACTTAAGAGTCAAGTTTAAAAAAGATTCAACAGAGTTTTGGTTGAAGTTTAGAAAGTTTCAGCAAGTATTAACTTAAAGAATCGATTCACAATGCAAGTGTCGACTCATGAGAAGTGAAGTGTCAACTCAATCTGATACACAGAAGAAGTTTCAGATGGCATGCTTGAAGTGTCGACTCATGTGTCGATTCATGGATCGACTCAAAGCTTGAGACAGAATTTATAAAGAACATGCTGAATTTCAAGACTTCCCTCAAGTGTCGACTCATAGAAGCCAAGTGTCGACTCAAGTGTCGACTCACCAAATGAAATGTCGACTCACCTGAGATTTTCAAAGAGCTTCAAAAAATATCTTTTGAATTAAGTGTCGACTCATGGAAGCCAAGTATCGACTCAAGTGTTGACTCATGACCTGAAGTATCAATACCTGAAGTTCTGATGAATAGTAATGGCTAGTTTTTTTAAATACGAAACTTGTCATTTTCATCCTTTAACGGCTAGTTCACCTCTCCAACGGTCATAAACTGCCATTTGGGGTTTGAAAAAGTATTTATGGTGATCTTCAATGAAGAGAATAAAGAGAAATTAGTGTACATTGAATATTCATTAAGAGTTCATCTACTTTCAAGTCAAACATTCAAGCTTTTAAAGCATTCAAGAGTATTCAAGTTCAACCATTCAAGCTGCATTTAAAGCTTCAACAACTTAAAGACAAGCATCTACAACAACTCTATAAGAGCTTCAAAGAAATACTTGCTTTTATTGAAAGCTTCTTGTATTCTTAACAACATTATTGAATCCTTTCTTTTGTTTATGGTTTCAAAAGGATTGAAACTAGAAGTGGAGGTTTGTTGGTGAGCCTTTGTGTTAAAACCAACGGAGGTTTTTGGTTAGTTTAAGTCACAAAACCAAGGAGGTTGTTGGTGAGCCTAAGTTACAAAACCAACTAGATTTTTGGTTATTCCGCAAAACCAAAGAAGTTTCGACTTATGTTTCCAGTAAAAATAAGTTGGGTTTTGATTAGTAAGCCCGAAAAACTAATCGGCTGTAATCAAAAAAGATTACAGTGGAAATCCCAAGTGGACCTTGGGGAGCAGAAGTAGGTGCTTTGGTGTGCACCGAACCACTATAAAAATTTTTGTGTGTTTGTGTTGCTTGCTTCTTCTTACTTGTCTTTACTTACCTTGCATTTATTTTTAAATCCGCTGCACACTCTTGAGTACTCACAAATACTAGCAATACACAAGGACTTTAATTGTTTTTGAATTGGAATTCATTTGTTATTATTTTCTTCTTGAAATCCAATTCACCCCCTCTCTTGGGTTGCTTACTGGGCAACATTAACACCAACCCAAACCCTTACCTAAGCATAGTCCAAACCCAAACTGGTGTAGAATGTAAAATAAAACTATGCAACCCTAATGGAGATTAGCAAATGATTAACCAAGCAATTCCCTATTTGCATATAAACAACTCAACATAAACTATCAAAGAGATCTAGTGAAGAAGCTCGAATGATCTAACATAAACCTAATGATCGAGACTCTCAGAATAAGAAAGGAATAGGACCAGAAGAGAACCACGCAAGCAAAGCTAGGTCTAATTTAACATTGCAGACTTAATCAACACTAGACATACCTGACATTGACCCTTCAATTAGAATAGATTCACTCTTGAAGAGGTCTCCCGGATGACATGAACATAATACCACCGAAGGCCCCTCTTGTTTTCTGGATCTATGGCATGTAAACCTTCCTCTTGAAGCCGGAATCCCGGAGAACCCTGCAACAAAGAAACCCTAAGATGAGTGACTTAACAAGCAATCAACTAGGGAAAAGAAAGAAGGGTGGAAGAGGCATTGAAGGAGATCCATCTTGGCGTCATGGTGGAATGCTTGAAGTGGAGTAGGTTAGTCGCCTTGTGATGATCTTCTTGATTCACCCTTGAACGCTGGAGCTAGTTTGAAGTTATGAAAGAAGAGGAAGTCTTTGGCGTTGGGAATGGAAGAAGGAAAGATTAGGGTTGGCGTGGAGGAAGAGAAAGGCTAAGCTACCACATAGACACATAGAAAAAAAAACACATAGAAGAAAAAATACCAACTTCATTCATTAACCATCCTTTTTAATGGGGCATCCCATAGCTTAAATAGAAGCCTTACAACATTTTTTAAAATTTGAAAACCCATAGGATTAAGAGGATTACAAGGGGGGGTTGGAGGATATGGTGGCATTTGTTGCTTGAAATGTGGGGAGTTGGAGGATATGGTGGCATTTGTTGCTTGAAACTCCTTCAAAGCTTGACATGTGGTGCAAGGTGGGGACCACTTGATGAGGTGGCGGTGTCCTTTGGAGCTCTTGACATGTGGAATAAAGTGGGGACCACTTGTTGAGGTGGCGACATCCATTGGAGCTTTTGACATGTGGCACAAGGTGGAGACCACTTGATGAGGTGGCGGTGTCCTTTGGAGCTCTTGACATGTGACATAAAGTGGGGACCACTTGTTGAGGTGGCGACATCCATTGGAGCTTTTGACATGTAGCACAAGGTGGGGGTCACTTGATGAGGTGGCTTCTTCTTGTCTTGATGCTTCATGGACTCATGGATTGGGCTTGATTTAACTGGACCCAACTCTCAATTGCAGGGTTAACTAAGATATTAAACCAGACCCAACATGGACTCGAAATTAACTACAAGATTATTTGGACTCAAAAAAAAGGAAAATTACAGGACTTCTCTTTTGCTACTCCAACCACAAGGACTCGGACTTGACCTGAATTGGTTGGAGTCTTTTCCTGATTCTAGTGCCCACATCAATTCTCCCGGGGTGGGAGGAACTCGACCCTGTCGAGTAAGGATTAGCCTGATAAGCTTCTAATGCATCTGGATCGATTTGTTGTAGGTCCTCTCGGGTGATCCAGGAGTCTTCAGAATCAGGACATCCTTGCCATCTAACCAGATAATGTTGGTAGCCCTTATTTCTAGTGGTAATGATCTGGTCATCCAAGATCCTTTCAATTTTCTCCCTTCGCTCAGGAACACTCGGTGGTGGGCATTCTTTTGGGGCTTCACTCTCAAAAGAAGTATTAGGATCAAAAAGCTCACCAGGTATCAATGCAGGTTCTTTGTATTCTTTTAAGTCTGAAACGTTAAATGTTGAACTAATGCCATAACTTGGTGGTAATTCTAATACATAAGTATTAGGTCCAATTTTCTTTATTATTTTGAAAGGTCCGGCTCCCCTGGCATGGAGTTTCTTCATAGCTCCCGGCAGAAACCTTTCAGGTTTAAATTTGATCATAACGGAGTCCCCTTCATTAAATTCTTTTAACTGTTTATGTGAATTAGTCATATGCTTATAGAGTTCATTGCTCGATTGGATCTTTTGGCTAATCTCCTTATGCAATTCCCTAATATGTTGTGCATATGACTCAGCAGACTCAGACACTCGTGCGTGTGTGGGTAATGGAGCTAGGTCTAAAGGTTTCCTAGGTCTGTATCCATGGACCACTTCGAACGGACTTTTCCCAATAGACCTATTAACTGAGCTGTTGTAGGCAAATTCAGCATGAGGAAGTAATAGGTCCCAGTTTCCCAGGTTGTCACCAACTAAACATCTCAATAGATTTCCTAAGCTTCGGTTTACTATCTCTGTCTGGCCATTGGTTTGAGGATGATAGGCAGTAGAGAATTTCAGCTTGGTACCGAACATGTGCCAGAGGGTTTTCCAGAAATAGCTAGTAAATTTGACATCTTTATCGGACACAATGGTTTTGGATAAACCATGAAGCCTAACGACCTAATCGAGAAAAAGCTTGGCCACCTTCGAAGCATATAAAGTTTGAGAACAAGGAATGAAATGAGCCATCTTGGAGAAACGATCGACAACCACAAAGATAGAATCATGCTTCCTAGACGTCTTAGGGAGGCCTACTACAAAATCCATGCTGATATCCTGTCATGGACAATCAGGGACAGGTAAGGGTGTGTACAAACCGGTGTTCTGTCTTTGCTGTTTTGCAACAGCACAGGTACGGCACTGAGCTACAATCTGGGCCACATTTCTTTTGAGACCAGGCCAAAAGAATTGGTCTTCTATTGCTAAGATGGTCTTATTCCTACCAAAATGTCCTGACAAGCCTCCAGCATGAACTTCCCAGATCAGAAATTTCCTAACAAAGGTCTTAGGAATACATAACTGATTTCCTTTGAAAAGGTATCCATCTGAAAGGGTATAATCACTATGCTTACTAGATGGTCCTTGTTGAAGGGATCGATAGATGTTACCAAAATCAGGGCATGTAGGATACTCTTCTTTCAATCTATTAAACCCTACTACCTCAGTGCTCACAGAAGTCAACAACATGGAACGACGACTCAACGCATCGGCAACCCTATTTTCAGTACCGGCACGATGTTTCAGTACGAACGTATAAGCTTATATGAACTCTACCCATTTCCCGTGCCTAGGGTTCAATTTCTTCTGAGAACTAAGGAACCAAAGAGCTTTGTGGTCAGAAAATAGGACAAACTCTTGTGGTAGAAGATAATGCCTCCAATAACGTAATGCCTGAACTACCGCATACAGTTCCCTATCATAGGTGGAATACCTTAGTCTCGCTTCATTTAACTTTTCACTGAAATATGCTACTGGGTGATTCTCTTGACTCAAGACACCTCCAATTCCTACCCCAGAAGCATCACAAGCAACCTCGAACACTTTGGTAAAATCGGGTAACCTCAAGACGGGTGCGGGTGTCATTTTTTCCTTAATTGTTAGTGTTGTCGATCCCGCCGCCGCGCCTGTGACTTCGGAACCGCCGATCCGACTAGACCGTCTCGCCCCTGGGGCCTCCTAGCTGGGCCGAACCTGCAAGGCAAGGTCAGAAAACCCTGGCTGGGGATTCCGGCGAGGGAGCTCCGACGGTCAAGTTAGTAGACAGTGAGAGGGAACAGATTCTCTGGGACGGGCCCCCGAAGGAGTCTCAGACTCAGAGAACGTGCTAGCAAGAAAGGTGCCAGAGAGACCAGAAACCCGGCTGGGATCCTTTGCCGAGCTCACGCCAAGCGACCCCCTCTTGGGACCTTGCATCTTGCTCTTGAAGCGGAGTTTCCAGCCTTTGTTTCACTTACCTTGTCGTCTATTCTCTCCTTCCTTTTATCTCCTCCTGTTGCCCCCTCGTTCTCCGCTCCTGGGAGGCTCCCTTGTTTGGTGCGGGCACCAGACTCAGAAGAAGACTTCAGAGCTCCATCTGGATCTCTGATTAACCTTGCCCGAAGAATTAGGGTTTTTTGGTTTTTAATAAGAGTTGACTAGATCAACTTAATTTAGCTTGAGTCTACATTACCTGCATTTTATTTTGTTGAGTCATGTTGACTCAATAGTGGACTAGGGTTTCAAAATGGGATGTTACACTTTCTTCCAAGACCAGGCAAGTGGACACCACACTCCCAGCCACACTCCCAGTCCACGGGGCGCCATATCCACATCCAGCAGCTTTTGGTCCCCACTCCACAGATGGCAACCTCCTTCTCTCATGCGCCAGATAAGGAGAAGTCCACCAAGAGACCACCAATCAAGGGGGCGGCCAAGACTTTCCCAAGAATTCCAAAACAAAGAAGGGAAGAAATTCTCTTGAAAGAGAACTTCAAGGGGGCGCCCACTACCTGCCTAAAACAATCAAAACAAAGATGGGAAGGACCTTGACTTAGGGAGGAAGAAAAGGAGGAGTCCAAAAGAGTTGATCCAGGGAAAGAAGAAAATTTTTCTTGAAAATCCAAGCAAGGTGGCGCCATCTACCTGCCATTTATAACCCAAATCCTATTTTTTTGGTATTTTGGCCGACCATATGTAAGGGATTTGCCCTAATTTGGAGATCCCCTCCTTTAGTCCCACATGGGAAGATGTGAAACCCTCCTCCCTTGTAATGCCTTATAAATTAAACCCCTCTTGTAAGTTTACAAAAATCAGATGAATGAAAGAAATTTTTTTATGAGCAAACTTGTGTTTTCTCTTTTCCACACTTGCTTCCAGGTGTTGAGCTCCGTGAGGGAGTAAATCCGGGTTCCCCTGGAACCTTGAGGAGGTGAGAGATCTCCAAAACCCCAAACCCTAGGTTAGCCACTCCACTCCCAAACCCTAGCCGCCATCACCCTTCTCTTTCCACCAAGCCCTAGTATATTTCCCTTCTCACGGCCACCATCTCCAAGTCCAGGCCGACCACCAGCATCCAGCTCCAGTCCAGATACTGCAGATCTACAACAATTCTAAGAGGAAGTCAGATCGGCCTCCAGGAGAATTCGATTTCAGCAACTTCGATTTTCAAGTTCTTCAACCTGGTAAGATCTTTTCTTGAGTTTCTGAATTCCTTCACTTGTTCCTCTTCTTTCCCAGATCTTGAGTCCAGGAGAAGCCGACCAAACCACGAGACCAGTATTGGAGGATCCATTGCGAAGATAGCCGACTCCGAGGATCCCACAATCTGCTCGAGAGAGTTCTTCCACCAAAATCCTGAGAAGATCACTGTCTGGTTAGTAAACCATCTCTTCTCTCTATTTTTGTTCTGTTGAAAGTTCAGAGTGAAACCCTAGGTCTGGGAGTTTCTCAACCCCCAGTGATCCGTTACTTCTGAACTACTCTGATAATTTAGTTTCTTCTAAACTGTGCTTTCAATCCTTACCTAGTTTCCTTCAACGTAGTTTAGCTTTACTTTGAGTCGAAGCCAATTTCTAAAATACATATAAAAAAAAAAAGAATTAATCTTAATTTACTTCCGCATACGCTTCCTTGTTCTTCCGTTCTACATCATTTTTGTATCAGAGCTTCCGTTCTGCATCATTTTTGGTATCAGAGCCCTGTCTAGGGTTTCTGTTTGATTGCTTGTTTGAGCTCTCTCTTTTTACTTTGTCTGCTCGAAGTAGACTCCCCAGGACGTCCGGTCCTAGGAACGAAGCGAGGTGCAAACCTCCTCTTCCCATTCCATGGGGTGTTCCTAGGGCGTGTAGGGGATCCGTTGGGTTATAACTTCGTAGCAGGAATTGTAAACGGGGAAGTGCTCTGTTTTCAGCCCGTAATTGCCCTGTTACAGGAATTATTTATCACTGCAGGTAACTCCAAATTCGGTGATTTTTATTTTACTGAAACCAGTATAATTGAAACTATTTTTCATAATTTTCCTATGATTTATTGGTTTCCGTGGGATTTCTGAGAATTAAATTACTGCAACTCTGTTTTTATGTTCTGCAATCCAATTATTTTTGAGTGTTCATCTCTTAATTCATCTTAAGGGCATTTGAGCATCTAAGATAAGGGGAGGAGTTGATAACCTCTCCTTAGCCCAAAACCACCACCCCTTCATTCGAACCTAAGCCTTTAATCTAAAATTGATTATACCTAATTTGCCCTAGTGGGCTAGGGACATCAACAAGTCGGGTCAAGGCTAGTGTTGAGTCAGTTTGTCTGGTTACTCTGTGTGTGCTTTGTACTTAGTGTCTAGAACGGTGGTTCAGGGATTCCATCCCGAAGGGCTTGTGTGCTGGTCCGCCTACCTGGCCAATCTCTGATTGGTGTCTAGGATTGGCATTCAGGGACCTAACACTCTCCTTACACCTGCCTGGCTGAGTCCTGAGTTACTACAGGCTAGCTTGCCACTCTGATTGGGCATCTAGTTTGGGCTCTAGGTCTAGTTAGCCCATAGTCGTTCAGTTGAGTCTCATTTTGTGTGTTTGTTTGCATCATGTCTACCCGGAATGGAGTGCCCTACCAACCTGGTCAAGCCCAACCTAATTTAGAAGCCATGGTTAGAGCTCTTACTGAGAGTATGAACAAATTGAGCCAGGATTTGACTGCTACTGTTACCCAGTGTAAAGAACAAGTCCATGAGAATTTTACCCAGCTTAGGGATCAAGTCCAGGTACTTGAGAAACGTAGACATCAAAATTGGATCCCTGATCCAAAATTTAATAGGCCCCAACCTCATCCATGCCAGGAGCCTAGGAGGACCTTATACCGTGATCCCGAGCATAACCTTAGGAAACCTAACCATGATATCTTTAGTGTAGATCGTGTCTATGAGAGGTCCTTACAATATTCTAGACCAGTCACTCAACAACCCATGTCTTCTAGATCAAACCATTTAGATCCACACCCATGCCCAAGTAAGGTCTCTACTAGCTTGAAACCCAGTGTGACCCAGGTTCCTATATTGCAAGAATGTTTGTTTTGTGGAGAAAGAGGTCACAAATCTAGTCAGTGCCCATGCATAGGACTGGCTTGTGCACAGCTAAGTGGTAAGAATCCTAAGGATGACATTAATGAGGGAGAACCCAAGCCTACCAATGAGGAAGAAAGGTTAGGTATGACAAGCCTAGAATCAGTTGACCCGATCACCATTGACCCGAAACCCATTGAAGATGGCATCGAGGAAGTATATGATGCTGGCTTGAGTCTAGTTGATGAATATGAGGGGGAAGAACTAGAAGAATGTGACATCGATACTATTGGTTCCTTACCTGAGGAGACCTTGGAGAGCAACCAAGTGGTAGGACCTAGTTCAGAAATTCAAGAGATTTGTGAGAACCAGGTTCCTTTAGTCAAATACCCCCAGGAAGAACTCATAGTGTTAGCCCGAGCTATCAGTTCCTATCCTCTAATGACAGTCATTCCCCAAGTACCAATTGAAGATCTTTGCACTAAACTATTTAAGTTTGCCCACCCTATGGTAGATCCTCTCCTTAGGATGACTGAATCAAGCCTCTTACAATTGGACCTTGTCCCATGCCCAGCCACTAAGGTCTCTCCCGTAATCTCAGTTGAACATCCTTGTCTTGAGCGGATTGATTCACCCAGTCCTGTAGAAGTCCTCCTTATGGCCCCAGACCCCTTCCTTTGCATGACTGACCTACCCTTCTATAGAGTATACCTTTCCACACCCATAGGTCAAATTTCAAGTCTTGAGGTCATCATCCATAGGCCCTTCCATGAATCATTCTCTAATCCAGTTCTTGAGAAAGTGGATCATTATTTGCTTAGAGAACAAACCTTAACTATTGCAATCACATGTCCTAGGCTACTTCCCGAACCATCTCTTGATCCATTCCTGGGAGTAGCAAATTTTTACTTTCGTAAGGATGACCAGTTGACACTCATAGATCACCATCCAAACCTTCAGGTCACCACCTTTAGTCAACAGGTAATTCGAGACCCCACCTTATATCTCCTCCCTTTCTCTAGGACTTCCAATGCTTCTTACACCATCCAAGTATACTTTGTCGAAGTCTTTAGAGTGAACCACGTGTCAGAACCTATTAGGTTTGCCACCTACTTCTGGAAGACCTTATGGCACCTACTAGGCACCCATGATAAGTTTTCATGCTCTGCATGCCATCCTCCGACCCAAGGTCAAACCCAGAGAGCCATAGTTTGTTAGGTTTAGACCTAGGGTTCCTTTGAATAAAAGTCCATTCTTTAGGAATGCATCGTCAGGCGAGTTTAGGACATTGTCTTAGATTTTGATTGAGTGAGAATACCAGGAATTGGGATTTGTATTTACCCAGGGCTAAATTTGCATATAATGACTCGGTCAATAGGTCTACGGGTAAGAGTCCATTTGAAATTGTGCATGGTTACAAACCCCACACACCTCTTGACCTAGCTCCTTTACCAATCCACACACGGGTCTCCGAGTCTGCCAAAGTTTTTGCACAGCATATAAAAGACTTGCATAAAGAAATTCAAGCCAAAATAAATTTAAGTAATGAAACTTATAAGAAATTGGCTGATTCTCAAAGGCGAGTCAAAACTTTTGACGTAGGAGACTATGTAATGATTAGGTTAAGGCCTGAACGGTTTCCTCCTGGAACCGTTAGAAAGTTACATGCTAGGAGAGCTGGACCATTTAGAGTGGTAAAGAGAGTAGGATCCAATGCCTATGTGCTCGAGTTGCCTCCAGAACTAGGCATTAGCTCCACTTTTAACATTACAGACCTAGTAGAGTATAGGGAGCCAGCTGTGATTCCCAGTGAGGCTTTTGAACCTAATCCTGCTCTTGAGAGTGAACCTGACCCTGAGTGTCCACCAACAAATTGGCCTGTGAGAAAAGAGCAGATTGAAAAGATCCTGGATGATCAGGTTATCTCTACTCGTAATCGAGGATACCAAAGATACCTGGTCCGCTGGCTAGGAAGGCCAGATTCTGATGACTCTTGGATCTCCCGAGAAGAGTTACAAGAGCTGGACCCAGACCTCTTGGAGAGATACCAGAGCCAACTTGATCCATACTCGACAGGGTCGAGTTCCTCCCACCCTGGAAGAATTGGTGCGGGCACTAGACTCAGAAGAAGACTTCAGAGCTCCATCTGGATCTCTGATTAACCTTGCCCGAAGAATTAGGGTTTTTTGGTTTTTAATAAGAGTTGACTAGATCAACTTAATTTAGCTTGAGTCTACATTACCTGCATTTTATTTTGTTGAGTCATGTTGACTCAGTAGTGGACTAGGGTTTCAAAATGGGATGTTACACTTTCTTCCAAGACCAGGCAAGTGGACACCACACTCCCAGCCACACTCCCAGTCCAGGGGGCGCCATATCCACATCCAGCAGCTTTTGGTCCCCACTCCACATATGGCAACCTCCTTCTCTCATGTGCCAGATAAGGAGAAGTCCACCAAGAGACCACCAATCAAGGGGGCGGCCAAGACTTTCCCAAGAATTCCAAAACAAAGAATGGAAGAAATTCTCTTGGAAGAGAACTTCAAGGGGGCGCCCACTACCTGCCAAAAACAATCAAAACAAAGATGGGAAGGACCTTGACTTAGGGAGGAAGAAAAGGAGGAGTCCAAAAGAGTTGATCCAGGGAAGGAAGAAAATTTTTCTTGAAAATCCAAGCAAGGTGGCGCCATCTACCTGCCATTTATAATCCAAATCCTATTTTTTTGGTATTTTGGCCGACCATATGTAAGGGATTTGCCCTAATTTGGAGATCCCCTCCTTTAGTCCCACATGGGAAGATGTGAAACCCTTCTCCCTTGTAATGCCTTATAAATTAAACCCCTCTTGTAAGTTTACAAAAATCAGATGAATGAAAGAAGTTTTTTTATGAGCAAACTTGTGTTTTCTCTTTTCCGCACTTGCTTCCAGGTGTTGAGCTCTGTGAGGGAGTAAATCCGGGTTCCCCTGGAACCTTGAGGAGGTGAGAGATCTCCAAAACCCCAAACCCTAGGTTAGCCACTCCACTCCCAAACCCTAGCCGCCATCACCCTTCTCTTTCCACCAAGCCCTAGTCTATTTCCCTTCTCACGGCCGCCATCTCCAAGTCCAGGCCGACCACCAGCATCCAGCTACAGTCCAGATACTGCAGATCTACAACAATTCTAAGAGGAAGTCAGATCGGCCTCCAGGAGAATTCGATTTCAGCAACTTCGGTTTTCAAGTTCTTCAACCTGGTAAGATCTTTTCTTGAGTTTCTGAATTCCTTCACTTGTTCCTCTTCTTTCCCAGATCTTGAGTCCAGGAGAAGCCGACCAAACCACGAGACCAGTATTGGAGGATCCATTGCGAAGATAGCCGACTCCGAGGATCCCACAATCTGCTCGAGAGAGTTCTTCCACCAAAATCTGAGAAGATCACTGTCTGGTTAGTAAACCATCTCTTCTCTCTATTTCTGTTCTGTTGAAAGTTCAGAGCGAAACCCTAGGTCTGGGAGTTTCTCAACCCCCAGCGATCCGTTACTTCTGAACTACTCTGATAATTTAGTTTCTTCTAAACTGTGCTTTCAATCCTTACCTAGTTTCCTTCAACGTAGTTTAGCTTTACTTTGAGTCAAAGCCAATTTCTAAAATATATATAAAAAAAAAAAGAATTAATCTTAATTTACTTCCGCATACACTTCCTTGTTCTTCCGTTCTGCATCATTTTTGGTATCAGAGCTTCCGTTCTGCATCATTGTTGCTTTCATCTCCTTCCCTTCGCCCCTTTCTCTTTCCCCTTCTAGTTCAAAGGGCCGGGCGGCTTTCCAGCCTCGTTTGCCGAGCCCAATGGGGAAAGAGTAAGGGAGGGGGGCGCTGGTCAGACTGCCGACCAGACCTCGGGCCGAGCGTGAGCGCTCTCCTTCCCAGGCGCCGGCACTGTCCGTTATCGGGTCCTGTTTTGTCAGGGCCTCATCTCTCGACTGTGGAACATGTCGGGCCGACGTAAGTAATGTTTCGCGTGCCACCGCCATCTGTACGGGGCACCTTTCTCGGGGTGCGGCGCGCACGGCTCGAGGGGCAACCTCGGAGCCCGCGCCTCCATTCTTCGGGACCTTCTCTGTACGAGCTGGCCTACGTCGACCGAGGTGGACCCCTCACGGGTGGACACCTGGCGGAGCGGTAGAAGGATGCCTGGCTTCGACCGAGGTGGTCCCGTCTCCGGGCGCCACCTGGCGAAGGAGCGAATGGGCCCGGCTCGACCTAGGCCGAGGTGGGACCGTCTCAGGGTGCCACCTGGCGAGGGAGTGGGGGAGCCACTGACCTCGGCCGAGGTGGACCCCTTCTGGGTGGACACCTGGCGGAGCGGCAGAATGACGCTCGGCTTCAGCCGAGGTGGTCCCGTCTCCGGGCGCCACCTGGCGAAGGAGCGAAGGGGCCCGGCTCGACCTCGACCGAGGTGGGACCGTCTCAGGGTGCCACCTGGTGAGGGAGTGGGGGAGCCGCCGACCTTGGCCGAGGTGGACCCCTCCTGGGTGGACACCTGGCGGGGTGGCAGACGGACGCCCGGCTTCGACCAAGGTGGTCCCGTCTCCGGGTGCCACCTGGCGAAGGAGCGAAGGGGCCCGGCTCTACCTCGGCCGAGGTGGGACCGTCTCAGGGTGCCACCTGGCGAGGGAGCGGGGGAGCCGCCGACCTTGGCTGAGGTGGACCCCTCCTGGGTGGATACCTGGCGGGGTGGCAGACGGACGCTCGGCATCGACCGAGGTGGTCCCATCTCCGGGCGCCACCTGGCGAAGGAGAGAAGGGGCCCGGCTCGACCTCGGCCGAGGTGGGACCATCTCAGGGTGCCACCTGGCGAGGGAGTGGGGGAGCCACCGACCTTGGCCGAGGTGGACCCCTCCTGGGTGAACACCTGGCGGGGTGGCAGACGGACGCTCGGCTTCGGCCGAGGTGGTCCCGTCTCCGGGCGCCACCTGGCGAAGGAGCGAAGGGGCCTGACTCGACCTCGGCCGAGGTGGGACCGTCTCAGGGTGCCACCTGGTGAGGGAGCGGGGGAGCCGCCGACCTTGGCCGAGGTGGACCCCTCCTGGGTGGATACCTGGCATAGGGTGGCAGACGGATGATTTGCTTCGGCCGAGCTCGACCTCGGTCGGGACGGGCTGCATCTGACTCAGCCGAAAAAAAGACTCCACATGGCTCGAATCATGCCCAACAAAATCTGAGGCACGCCACGTCATCGTTACGGCCGTAACAGTTGCCCCCCAACCCACCGTTCCATTAGGGCATCGTGGAATGGGACATTGGGATTAAATGCGGAGATGACGTGGGGGGGGCGAAGATCTTGCATCATAATTGCCACAATCCTCGTCGCCGTTCCTCGGTGCGCCCAAAGCCCTATAGGAGGCCGCCACGCGTCGCCTATTCGCCCGCAATTAATGCGTCGCTTCGAAGCAGAGGTCGTTTCCTAGCTAACGAGGTGTCGATGTCGGGCGTGCATCCACGCAGCGATCATCTGATGGCCCGGAGCGGAATGATGGATACGGTTGCTGTCGATTGAGTTTGAAAAGGAGGGGACTTTCCGGAATGAGGCCTTTTCCCTTGCTCCGTCGGCGGTTTGCTGCAGGCTATATCCCTCTGCCCCGCGTTGCACAGTGCATTTCGGTGAGTGCCCCCATTCTCTTCTTCGCTCTTCTCCTTTCCTCTAGTGAGCTTTTCTCACCCTCTTCTCTACCATGGCGCGCCGCCGCCATGTTTCTTCTAACCCGGACGAGGCCGGTCCGTCCCGGCCGAGGACTCCATCGTCCTCCTCCTCGGAGGAGGAAGTGATCCCGGAGGAGACCCACAGGCGACTGCAGCCTGGGGGTATCACCATAGGCATCCCCAAGAGTGTCAGGTCTCCTCCCGTCGTGTCCGCACTTCCCATTTCTTCTCTTCCTCCTCTGACCCTTCCTTCTGCCGGTCCCTCCAGTCATATTTCCACGATGACCGAAGGTGACATTTCTTTGCTCCGGGAGGTCTATGGCATCCCGGGGTCAATCCGTCTCTTTGTTCCGCGGCCCGGGGATCGCGTCACCATGAGTGGTCCCGGCCGCATAGCTTTCTACGAGGACTTCCTTCTCGGGGGTCTTCGGTTTCCTCTACACCCCTTCTTCCTTTCCTTCCTCAGCCACTTCCGTCTAGTCCCGGCCCAGTTGGCTCCCAATGCCATCCGGGTCATCTTCTCTTTCATTGTCTTCTGTCACTTCCACGGGTTTGTTGCCCGTTTCTCCCTCTTCAGGGTCCTGTTTACCCTGAAGCGGTACTCTACTGATGATGGCTGGTGGTACATCTCGCCCTGGCCCAGGTGTCTCCGGTTCGACCTCCCTTCTTCCATCAAGGGTTGGAAGAACCGGTTCTTTTTTGCCTCGGTCGAGGACGTCGACTGGGCCTGGAGTGAGCCGGATCGGTCCCCGAACTGGAACTCCCAAGTCGAGCTGGCGGACCAGGAGGCCCACTCCCAGCTTCTAAGCGACGTGGTCCTGGCGCTCGAGGTTCTGCTCTCGGAGCAGAACTTGTTCGAGGCGGGGATCAGTCACATCCGCGAGCCGGGTGAGGCTCAGCTTTCCTCCTACCTTTCCATTCTTCTTCTTTTAGCTGAGCTGACTGACTCTTTTTGTGTTGCAGGCATGAAATTCTCACTGGAGAATCTTTTGGAGGGCGCGGCCCAGAGGGACACCGTCGAGGTGGACGAGCCTGCGGTGAAGAGGGCTCGCACCGAGGCGAGCTAGGAGGTCACGCCGATGCCCGTGCCTAGTCCAGTGGTCGCTGCTCCTCCACCCAGGCCGTCTCGGGCCTGGGCCACTGATGCTCCAGCCGTCAGACCTAGCGGTGCTGCCGACGAGGGGGGTCCACCGGCAGCAGTTCCACCCCGTGATGGCCCCATCATTACCGTAGAGCCGACGGCGTCGCCCACGACTTCAGCCGTTCTGGCGATGGCGGTTCCTCCCGAGGGGTTGGTCGCTCCTGCGGCCGACCTGACGGCTCCACCGCCGATGATCACCAACCGGTGCTCTGTGATCCGTGACAAAGGGCTCGTGGAGAAGGTGATGGAGTTCGCCTCCACCTCCCGGGACCGCCGATCTCGAGGTGGCCGGGATTATGCCGACGCCTTGCTCAGGATCCTCCCGCAACTTTTCACGGTGAGTCCGAACTCAGAGCCATCTCTTCTTTGCTACTTCGGTTGGCCTTTCTACTAACCTGTTCTTCTTGCTGTGTAGATTAGGACTGACGTGCTCCTGCTGAGGAACTTCCTCGCAGGGTATGCGAAGAAGGATGCCGAGAAGGAGGAGAAGCTCGGCAAGCTCGCGGCCGACTTGAAAGACCTCATGGAGAAGGGGGTCGAGTTGCAAGGGAGCAACCAGGCCCTTCAGGCGGACCTGGCACGCGCCGAGGAGTGCGTCAAGGACCTGGAGTCCTCTCTGTCCCAGGAGAGGATTTCCCACCAGCGTCGCACGGAGGAGGATGCGGCTGAGAGGGCTCGTCTCCAAGCCCATTCTCAGTGGTTGGAGCGTCAGCTGGAGGAGGCCCGACGGGAGGCGAGCGTGGCCAAGGAGCGGAGCGCCTACGTCAATGGGCTCCTGGAGGTCACGAAGCAGGAGGCGCAGGAAGCCATCCCGAGGTTCCGGGCCTCCGACGAGTACGTCTTGGAGGTCCGGGAGGCCATTGTGGACTCCTTCCTGAAGGGGTTCCAAGTGTGCCGGGAGAAGGTGGGGTCCTTCTACCCCGAGCTCGACCTCAGTGGGGTGGTGCTCGGGGGCAGAAGACAAGGACCCGCTAGCGGGGCTTCCGGCGCGGCGGGCGACACAACTGCGGTCCCAGTGGGCGACACGGCCGTAGCTTCGGAGCGGCCCTCCGAGCCAGCAGCCGCCGACGGCGAGGACGTGGAGCGCGCGACCCAGACTGAGGACCCTGCCACCGCGCCGAACTAAGCCGCAGATGTATCCCTTTCTTTTCCTTTTGTTTTTTGGGGACTCTCGGCCTGTCGGGACTCCCTTGTTGTACTCCTTGCTTTTGAATTAATGAAGATATAATTTTGCCAAGTCTCGGCCTCGCCTTCTTCTTTCACCTTTTCTTCTCTCTTTTTTCTTTTGAGGTGTTGGTGTGGAGTGACGAGACGAGGGTGGACCTGCTCCGGGCTGAGTCCGCGGGTGGACCTGGTCCCATCCAGCATTCAGATCAAAGTTCAGAGCATTCTGGACCGGGTGGCAGTAGAGTAGGCCTTGCGCGGGCCCTTCTTTGGGCTTGCCTTCATGATCGCGTGGGCGAACTGGGTTCTGCCCCACCTTCCAGACCGAAGTCCGGGACTTCCGGACTGAACCCCGGGGCCGCAGGCTTTGTTCAAGCCTTGCGCGGCTTGCCGAGCTGTTCTCCGTGATCGCGTGGGCGAGCTGGGCTCTGCCGCGCCTTCCAGACCGAAGTCCGGGACTTCCGGACTGAACCCCAGGGCTGCAGGCTTTGTTCAAGCCTTGCGCAGCTTGCTGAGCTGTTCTCCATGATCGCATGGGCGAGCTGGGCTCTGCCCCGCCTTCCAGACCGAAGTCCGGGACTTCCGGACTGAACCTCGAGGCCGCAGGCTTTGTTCAAGCCTTGCGCGGCTTGCCGAGCTGTTCTCCGTGATCGCGTGGATGAGCTGGGCTCTGCCCTGCCTTCCAGACCGAAGTCCGGGACTTCCGGACTGAACCCCGGGGCCGCAGGCTTTGTTCAAGCCTTGCACGGCTTGCCGAGCTGTTCTCCGTGATCGCGTGGGCGAGCTGGGCTCTGCCCCGCCTTCCAGACCGAAGTCCGGGACTTTTTGCTTTCTCGGGTCTTCGGCCACAGTCGTGTTTGCCGAACTCAGAGCTATGCTCCCGTTTCTTTACGAGGTGAGAAAGAGTGTTTGAAGCAAAGAAACTTTATTGCAAGAGTTGGGGGAACCTTACATTATTGATAATACATCCTTAGGTTCGAGGTGTTCCACGTCCGAGGAAACCTAGACCCTCCCAATTCCTCCAAGTAGTAGGCCCCGTGAGGGAGGGCTTCCGCTACCCTGTACGGGCCTTCCCAGTTCGGGGAGAGCTTCCCGCACTCTCGTGGCTGAGAAGCTTCAGCACGTCGGAGCACCAGATCTCCGGAACGAAAGGACTTCGACTGCACCCGGGAGTTGTAATACCTGGCCACTCGCTGCCTGTATGCCGCCATCCGGACTCAGGCCTTGTCCCTCATCTCTTCAAGGAGGTCCAGGTTGAGCATCATTATGGCGGGGTTCTCCGCCTCGTCGTATTGTTCCACACGTAGTGTGGGTAAACTGAGCTCGATCGGGATAACTGCCTCGGCTTCGAAGATGAGGTTGAATGGGGTCTTGTCGGTCGCCGTCCTCGGGGTGGTGTGGTACGCCCAGAGGATGCTGGGGAGCTCCTCCGTCCACCTGCCCTTGGCCTGGTCCAGCCTCGTGCGGAGGCCCTACAAAATAGTCCTGTTCGTGACCTCGGCTTCTCCATTGGTCTGAGGGTGAGCCACTGAGGTGAAGCGATGGTGAATGCTGAGGTCGCTGCAGAATTCTTCAAATTCCTGGCAGTCGAACTGGCGCCCGTTATCAGTGATCACGGTGTGGGGGAGGCCGAAGCGGCAGATGATCGACTTCCAGAAGAACCTGGTGACGTTTGCTTCGGTGATTCGCGCCAAGGGTTCGGCCTCGACCCACTTTGTGAAGTAGTCGATGGCCACAATCAGGAATTTTCATTGTCCAGACACCGATGGAAATGGTCCTAGAAGGTCCATTCCCCATTGGGCGAATGGCCACGGAGCTAAGAGCTAGGAGATTGGGATGGAGGACTGCTGTTGCACCACGGCATGCCGCTGGCACCGATCACACCTCTTCACGAAGTCGGCGGCGTCCTCCTTCATCGTCTCCCAAAAATAGCCTTGACGGAGGGCCTTGTAAGCTAGCATTCTGCCCCCCACGTGGTTCCCACAGATGCCCTCATGAATCTCCTGGAGCACGAGTGTGGCATCCGCAAGTCCCAGGAACTTCAGGAGAGGGTAGGAGTAGGACCTTCGATACAATTGCCCATCCATCAGGACGAATCGCGTGGCCTTCTTTTTGATAAGGCGGGCTGCTGTACGGTCCTCTGGCAGGGTACCGCTAGTTATGTACTTGGCGTACTTGTCCATCCAGCTGGGCTCACGGCTGACCTGATGGACCTCCACTGGGATCTCGTAGCTCGGGGCCTTGAGGCGCTCCATATGAGCGCGGCCCAGCATCGAGTCCGGCAGGGTCGCCAGCCGGGAAAGAGTGTCCGCACGGGCATTTTCCCCGCGGGGGATGTGGAAGATGTTGAAGCGCCGAAACCCGGCCGTGCCTGCTTTAACAAGCTCCAAATACTTTGCCATTTGAGGGTCGTGCGCGGCGTATTCTCTGAAGACCTGTCCTGCAACTGAGCTCCGCATCGCGGAGAAGTTTGCTGGTATAGTACACCGGCCGCTGGACTCCCTGGTCGTCGGTCCGAACTAGGACCGAACTGACGGCCTCCGGGGTGACCGCCAGGTAGAGGATGAGCTCCTCTCCCTCCTCGGGCCTGGAAAGCAGTGGGGGCGATGCGAGCATCTTCTTCAGTTCTTCAAAGGCCTCCTGGCACTCCTCGATCCAGGCGAAGTCGTTTATCTTCCTCAATACCTTGAAGAAGGATCAGCAGCGGTCGGCCGACCTGGAGATGAACCGGCTCAGGGTTGCTATCCGGTCGGTGAGTTGCTGCACTTGCTTCTTGGAGGCGGGCTGCTCCATGTCCAGGATGGCTTGGACCTTCTCCGGGTTGGCTTCAATCCCTCTCTGGGTTACCATGAACCCCAGGAACTTCCCGGCGGAGACGCCGAAGGCGCACTTTGCCGGGTTCAACTTCATCTGATGACGTCGGAGGTTGCCGAAAGTCTCCGCCAAGTCGGCCACGTGATCCAAGTGGGGCTTGCTCATCACCAGCATATCGTCCACGTACACCTGCATGTTGCGACCGATCTGGTCTTTAAAGACTCTGTTGACCAGACGCTGGTATGTGGCCCCGGCATTCTTGAGGCCAAATGGCATCATCCTGTAACAGAAAGTTCCGTAGTCGGTGACGAAGGCAGTGTGCTCTTCGTCCTCCGGGTTCATTCAGATCTGGTTATAGCCAGAGAAGGCATCCATGAAGGATAGGAGGCGATGCCCCGAGGTGGTGTCGACCAACTGATCAATCTTTGGAAGAGGGAAGCTATCCTTTGGGCAAGCTCGGTTGAGGTCAGTGTAGTCTACACAGATCCTCCACTTACCACTGCTCTTCCTCACCATGACCAAATTCGCCAGCCAGCTGGGATACTGGACTTCTCGCACGAAGCCGGCGGCGAGGAGTTTCTCCACCTCTTCGTTGATGGCCCTCTGTCTCTCCACAGCGAAACTCCTCTTCTTCTGCGGACCGGGCGGTAGCTCGGGTCCACGTTCAGCCTGTGCGTAATGACCTTGGGGGGAATGCCCGGCATGTCGGCCGCTGACCAGGCGAACACGTCCGCGTTCATGCAGAGGAACTCCAGCAGGCGGGTCCGTTCTTCTTCCGGGAGCTGTGCTCCCACTTGCACCGTCTTCAGTGGGTCCGAATCGAGGGGGTAAGCCAACAGGCGCTCTACGGGTCCTTCCCTGGGTTCCTTCTCCCTCAGGTCGAGGTCATCGACGTCGGGGGCGAGCTCTGCACCCCGGGCGCCCGGGACCGTCTGGAGGCAATGCGGGACTGGTGGGTCGTCCCCCTCATCACCCCGAGACCAGAAGCCGTGGGGAATTGCACCAACAAACCGCTTCGTGGAAATCATGGCATCCAGTTGGTTGAGCCCGGGATGCCCGAGGATTGCGTTGTAAGATGAAGGAAGCTTGACGATGGTAAACGTCATCAAGACGGTTGTCTGCCGAGGTGGGGATCCAGCGGTGACCGGGAGAGTGATCTCCCCTTCGACCCCCACCGAGTCCCCAGTAAAGCCTACCAGGGGGGTGTGCACCGGTCTCAGCTGATCATGGGACAAATTCATTTAGGAGAAAGCATCATAAAAAAGCATGTCAGCCGAGCTCCCACTATCTACCATAATTCGGTGTACAGGATGCTTCGCGATGGTCATCTCGACCACCACGGCATCATTGTTTATATTCTCATTTTCATTCCCCTTCTCAGAAGGGGGTACATTCTCCGGGTTCTCGACCTCCTGGGCTCTTTTTGTCGCCCGCCCGACCCCAAGTGAGATCATACCCACCGGCTTCTCCGTCGGGCGGTTGTCGATTGCAGGAACCGGGGGTAAGGCCGCGAGCGGCTGTCCCTCCGTCGGGACCTCATTCCTGATGAACTTCCTAAGGTAGCCCCTCTTGATCAGCTCCTCGATTTCCCGCTTCAGGTTGCGACACTCCTCCGTGTCATGGCCGTGCTCGCGATGGAACTGGCAGTACTTTGACTTGTCCCGGGTACCTCTTGGGTTCTGAGGAGGAGGTCGGCGGGGGTAGTGCTCGCCCTCAATTTTCATGAGGATCTTTGTTCGGGGAGCGAGGAGGGGGGTGAACCTTCACTCCGGAGTGACCTCGCCCTTTAACCTTGGATTCGGGCGAGAGTCGGCAGATGGCCCGGGCTTCCGAGCTCCTGGAACGTCTCTCGGGGCTGGCTTCTTCAGAGTCTTCCCATCCAGCTCTCGGCGGGTGCGGTTGGCCTCCTCCGCTCGGATGTACTTATGGGCACAGAGGAGGAGCTCGGAGTACGTCCTGGGGGGCTTTTTATCCAGAGAATAGGTCAGACGGGATGTCTTGAGCCCGCGCTTCAAGGCCAGCATGGCGACGGGCTCGTCCAGGCTGTAGATTTCCAGAGCTGTGGTCTTGAACCGGGTGATGTAGTCCCGGAGCAGCTCCTGGTCCTGCTGACGGATAGAGAAGAGGCTGTCCACCTCTCTCGGCACCTTCCGACAAGCATCGAAGTGCGCCACAAACTTTCCTTCCAACTGGTGGAAGGAGCAAATAGATCCGGGCTCGAGGCGGGTAAACCAGACTCGGGCGGCCTTCCGGAGGGTAGCGGGGAAGGTGATGCACAAGAGAGCGTCCGTGGCCCCCTGGACCCTCATGAGAGCCTTGTAGCTCTCCAGATGGTCCAGAGGGTCGGTGGTCCCGTCATAGGGATCCACCTGTGGCATGCGGAACCGGCTCGGAATCGGCTCTGCCTGGATTTCTTCAGAGAAGGGGGGACGGGAGTCATAGCCCGCCGGGTCCGTCGATGAGTTCTGCAGGTCAGCAAATCGGCGGGCGAACTCCGCCAACTTGCACTCGTGCTCCTCCAGGTGCCTCTCGGCCTAGCGCCTGATGGCCTCATCGGTGGAATCTTTCACCGAGGCCGCTGGTGAAGGGGGCGCCGATCGGTCTCGGCGCAGGGTCACGCCTCGGCATCGCTTGCTGCGATGCATCATCTTGGCTTCATCGGCCGGGGATCGACTCTTGTGATCCGCCGAACCAGAGTAGTTTCTTTTCGCGGGAGTTTGACGGCTCCCACGGGGGTTGGAGACTGCCCGCGGTTGGGACGGCCTGCCTTGAATGGAGCGCAGGCTCCCACGCGGCCCCGTGGCCCGAGCTGCGGGGGTCCCTGGCTGAGGCTGCGTGGCCAGGGAGCGCTGCTGGTGTTGTAGCTGTCGGACCGCCAAGGTCAAGGTCTGCAGCTGTTGGATGACGGCCGCGAGAGGTCCGTCTGTCGAGGTCGGCTGTGGTGGAAGAGGAGGGGGGCTGGGAGCTCCCTCTCCGGGCTGTGGGCCCCCTGAGGGGAGGGGACCTCCCCTACACGACTGGTGGATGCCTCACATCCACGAGTGACCACCATTGTCGGAGCGCGCTTTGCCTGCAGAAAGCTAGCTCCCACTAGGGGTGTTGTCCTGCCCCCCTACCTGGCACGCCAATCTGTTGCCGATCCCGCCGCCACGCCTGTGACTTCGGAACCGCCGATCCGACTAGACCGTCTCACTCCTGGGGCCTCCTAGCTGGGTCGAACCTGCAAGGCAAGGTCAGAAAACCCTGGCCGGGGATTCCGGAGAGGGAGCTCCGACGGTCAAGTTAGTAGACGGCGAGAGGGAACAGATTCTCTGGGACGGGCCCCCGAAGGAGTCCCAGACTCAGATAACGTGCTAGCAAGAAAGGTGCCAGAGAGACCAGAAACCCGGCTGGGTTTCTTTGCCGAGCTCACCCAAGCGACCCCCTCTTGGGACCTTGGATCTTGCTCTTGAAGCGGAGTTTCCAGCCTTTGTTTCACTTACCTTGTCGTCTATTCTCTCCTTCCTTTTATCTCCTCCTGTTGCCCCCTCGTTCTCCGCTCCTAGGAGGCTCCCTTGTAGCTTTCATCTCCTTCCCTCCGCCCCTTTCTCTTTCCCCTTCTGGTTCAGAGGGTCGGGCGACTTTCCGGCCTCGTTTGCCAAGCCCAACGGGGAAAGAGTAAGGGAGGGGGGCGCTGGTCAGACTGCCGACCAGACCTCGGGCCGAGCGTGAGCGCTCTCCTTCCCAGGCGCCGGCGCTATCCGTTATCGGGTCCTATTTTGTCAGGGCCTCGTCTCTCGACTGCGGAACATATCGGGCCGACGTAAGTAATGTTTCACGTGCCGCCGCCATCCGTATGGAGCGCCTTTCTCGGGGTGCGGCGCGCATGGCTTGAGGGGCAACCTCGGAGCCCACGCCTCCGTTCTTCGGGACCTTCTCTGTACGAGCTGGCCTACGTCGGTCGAGGTGGACCCCTCCCAGGTGGACACCTGGCGGAGCGGCAGAAGGATGCCTGGCTTCGGTCGAGGTGGTCCCATCTCCGGGTGCCACCTAGCGAAGGAGCGAAGGGGCCCGGCTCGACCTCGGCCGAGGTGGGACCGTCTCAGGGTGCCACCTGGCGAGGGAGCGGGGGAGCCGCCGACCTCGACCGAGGTGGACCCCTCCTGGGTGGACACCTGGCGGAGTGGCAGAAGGATGCTCGGCTTCGGCCGAGGTGGTCCCGTCTCCGGGCGCCACCTGGCGAAGGAGCGAAGGGGCCCGGCTCGACCTCGACTGAGGTGGGACCATCTCAGGGTGCCACCTGGCGAGGGAGCGGGGGAGCCGCCGACCTTGGCCGAGGTGGACCCCTCCTGGGTGGACACCTGGCGGGGTGGCAGATGGACGCTCGGCTTCGGCCAAGGTGGTCCCGTCTCCGGGCGCCACCTGGCGAAGGAGCGAAGGGGCCCGGCTCGACCTCGACCGAGGTGGGACCATCTCAGGGTGCCACCTGGCGAGGGAGCGGGGGAGCCGCCGACCTTGGCCGAGGTGGACCCCTCCTGGGTGGACACATGGCGGGGTGGCAGACGGACACTCGGCTTCGGCCGAGGTAGTCCCATCTCCGGGCGCCACCTGGTGAAGGAGCGAAGGGGCCCGGCTCGACCTCGACCGAGGTGGGACCGTCTCAGGGTGCCACCTGGCGAGGGAGCGGGGGAGCCGCCGACCTTGGCCGAGGTGGACCCCTCCTGGGTGGACACCTGGCGGGGTGGCAGACGGACGCTCGGCTTCGGCCGAGGTGGTCCCGTCTCCAGGCACCACCTGGCGAAGGAGCGAAGGGGCCCGGCTCGACCTTGGCCAAGGTGGGACCGTCTCAGGGTGCCACCTGGCGAGGGAGCGGGGGAGCCGCCGACCTTGGCCGAGGTGGACCCCTCCTGGGTGGACACCTGGCGGGGTGGCAGATGGATGATTGGCTTCGGCCGAGCTCGACCTCGGCCGGGACGGGCTGCATCTGACTCAGCCGAAAAAAAAACTCCACGTGGCTCGAATCATGCCCAATGAAATCTGAGGCACGCCACGTCATTGTTACGGTCATAACAGTTAGGAAGGCTTTGTCTGCTACTTTAGTCCACTCAAAAGTTCCCTTCCTAATATAATCAGTGATTGGAGCCACTATCGTACTAAACCCTCTAATGAATCTCCTATAGAAGGTGGCTAAACCATGGAAACTACGGATATCATGGATGCTTTTGGGTACAGGCCACTCTACTATAGACTTAATTTTCGCAGGGTCAGCGGACACTCCTTCAGATGTGACTACGAATCCTAGAAAGATAACTCTATGTGTTAAGAAATCATACTTCTTGATATTGGCATAAAGGCTATCCTTTCTAAGGACTTAGCAAACTTGTCTTAGGTGGGTTAAATGGTCTGCCTTAGTCTTGCTATAGATAAGAATGTCATCAAAGTAGACCACCACAAATTTTTCGATGAAAGTTGTCAACACCTGATTCATAATTCTCATAAAGATGATGGGTGTATTGGACAGACCAAACGGCATGACTAACCACTCATATAATCCATCTTTAGTCTTAAAAGTGGTCTTCCATTTATCTCCAAGCCTAACCCTAACCTAGTGATAGCCACTCTTTAAGTCTATCTTGGAGAAAATCGTTGATCCGGCTATCATGTCTAACATATCGTCCAGTCTTGGGATTGGAAACCTATATTTGACAGTAATCTTGTTGATGGCACGGCTGTCTACACACATCCTCCAGGTGCCATCCTTCTTAGGGGTTAACAAGGCAGGGACTGCACATGGGCTTAAACTTTCTCTAACAAACCCCTTTTTAAGAAGTTCACTAACTTGCCTTTGTAACTCCTGATGTTCAGTTGGATTCATCCTATAATGAGGCAAATTAGGTAAAATCATGCCAGGGACTAAATCTATGGCATGCTGTATGTCCCTTAAAGGTGGAAGACTATCGGGTAGGTCCTTAGGAAACACATCTTCAAATTCTTTCAATAATTGGACCACCTCTTGCGGGTATTTTACAGGGATGTGGTCCTTAGTTTCCTTAGCAGCTACCATCCAAATAGGTGCTCCCTTATTAATGTCTTTTTCTAATTCTCTTGCACCTATCAAATTTAATCCAGTCATTTTTTCTTTCAGGCTGCTAGCTCCTCTTTTGGTGTTGTCCTTAGGCTGGGTTGGGTGAATGACAATTTTCTTGCCATTGAAATTGAAAGCACAGGAATTTGATCAACCAAAAATTGTCACATCATGGTCAAACAGCCATGGCCTACCTAGGATGATGCTACTTACTCCCATAGGGAGCACATCACACCAAATTCGTTCCTGATAGGACTGAAGTTGGATTCGGACCTAACATCTCTGCTTGATTGGGATAGAAGTGGAATTGATCCAGGATACCTTATATGGATTGGGATGTGGTTCAGTGGATAATCCTAGACTCTTGGCTGTGCTAGTGGAAATGGTGTTGATGCAGCTTCCACTATCGATCACGATCTTACAGACCTTTTCTCCTATTTTGATAAATGTATGTAGGATGCTAGTCCTACGCCAGTCTTCCTGCTCTTTGGTCTGTGTCATGATATATCTCACAACTCCTAACACATCTGATGGGTCTACATTCTCTTCATCTCCTTCATACTCATCAGCTAAGCAATCCCCTGCTTCATAAACCTCCTCTTCATTATTCTCCAGGGGTTCTGATTCTTCTTCTTCTTCTACCTCCCCTATATATAAAGCTCTAAAGGGACATTGGCTCAGGAAATGACCGGGTTTACGACACTTATAGCAGACTTGCTTCCTCTCACCTCGAACTTCAGGGCTCTTTCCTTTGTCTTCTCTAGGAATTGGAGGAATGGCAAGGTTGGGTCTAGGGGTTGGATTCGAGCTGGGTCTTGGTCTATTGGCTGTATTAGGGACTGAACTAGGTCGACTAACAGGAGGATTAAACCTAGTGGGCTCTGGTCGCCTAAATGAAGCTCTCCTCTGAAACCTCTCATAGTCCATGGCAACTTGGTATGCCTGTTCTAAATCATGGACTTCTCTCAAAAATAATTCCCCTTTTATATCTTCATTCAATCCTGATCTAAACCTCAATAAAGTGGCTGCCTCAGACTCGACTACGTTGCATCGCATTACAAACTCATCAAATTTAGCAACGTATTCAGAAACGGTCTTATTTCCTTGTGTCAATCGCTGCCACTGATCTAACAACCTTTGCTGATAAGACATAGGCAAATATTTCTCTCTAAGCTTCCTCTTCATGTCTCTCCAGGTCGCTATAGGTAAGTCTCCCCTCTGCCTAGCTATGCGTTCGATATTTCCCCAATACAACCTAGCCTGACAGACTAGTCTGATTTTGGCAAACTAGAATCTTTTCTCTTCAGACATATCATACCAGTCAAAATATTGGTCCATGTCAGCCTCCCAGTCTATGTACACCTTAGGATCTAGGCTTCCCTCAAAGGTTGGTGCATCTAGACGGATATTCCTTAAGGCCCGATCATCCTGATCAAAAGTATCATGGCGAGGTCTTCTAGGATATGGCTCTGGAGTGTGATCAGCGTAATCCTGATGTGGCCTTCTATGAATTGGATCAGGTGTATGTTCCTGTCGTTGGGCTCTAGGGCGAACTGAAGGTAATCTGGGTGAAGGTGGTTCAGTTGGGGTCAACCTAGATTCCTCTAGGGTTCCTATCCTTTCCTCGAACTGATCAAACCTAGCATCCAAACGTTCCAGTCGCTCAATCATAGATCTCATAAGGGTTTCCATACTAGTGTCCATGGATGAACTTGGTTGGTCTTGTGAAGGGTGGTAAGGAGTTCCTGATCTAGTTGTCATACAAACAATTAGACTCAAATTTGGGCTAAGGATTTCTACACCTAGAGTACGAATTAGAGATCTAATTAAAAGGACCAACTAGCTAGTAATAACTTACGTGACATGGCCAGGTAGGTGGGAAGGGGAGTGGAGGTCCCTGTTCTGCCAACCTTAGACACCAATCTGTGATTGGCCAGGTAGGCGGACCAACCCACAAGCCCTAATACACCAATCCTAGACACCAAGCCCGTAAGCACACACTAATTAGTGGACACAATTAACTTGACCCTAATCCGAACCCGACTCGTTGGTGTCCCTAACCCACTAGGGTGATTAGGTCTAATTGGTTTTAATTAAGGATTGGGATCGAGATGATGGGTTGTGGTTTTGGGCTAAGGACAAGTGATGAATTCTTGCCCCCATGTCATATTGATGCCCTTAAGATGTTTTCAAATGAATGCAAAAATATATATTTTTTTTTGTTTTATGACCTGACTTAATTATTTGACTTGATTAGTTTTCAAACAATTTCAAATTCAAACTTAAATTTTAAAATTTAAATTTCAAACTTCAAGTTTCAGATTCTAGAATGTCAGAATTCAAAATTTTAAAATTTAAAATTTGAACTTCAAATTCAAAAAAAATTCTGAGATTGGTTCTTGCTGGAATTTCAGTTCAGACTAAATCTCAGAGAGTATTTCGAATTCTAGAAATTCTAAAAATCGAAATAAAATCTGAAAAATTGTTGAAAAGTAATATGAATTATGAGGATCTCAGCAAAATAAAAATCAGAAAATTTAGATCTGTATATAAAGAGAAACAATAAAAACAACAGACCATGTACTGTAGACTATTTCAGCAGGACAGAAGATTGAAGTAGGAATTTTCATTTTTTTTGTATTTTTTTTCTGATGATGAAATTTAATATGCGGATAACTGACTTAAAAAGGAACAAGAAAAAAAATATTTCAACAAGAAATTAGCGACTTGCCTTTGGAGCTGCAGATGGATTATAGTAAGAAGATGCAAATTTTCAATAAACAGAACCTAATCAAACAAGTGCATTGGCTTACCCAAACTTCAATCTAAAAATTCACGTCCGGCCAGGGGCTCATTATTCCCATGGGTCGTGACAGTGTACTGGAGTACACCCGCTCAGGAGGCATGAATTTTAGATCTTGCTTGGATTTTAAAAAAAATAACTAGATAACAAGTATGCATGCAACATATCTAAATGCAGGAAATTATCCGACCATGCTCTGATACCAAGAATGGTGTAGAATGTAAAATGAAACTATGCAACCCTAATGGAGATTAGCAAATGATTAACCAAGCAATTTCCTATTTGCATATAAACAACTCAACATAAACTATCAAAGAGATCTAGTGAAGAAGCTCGAAGAATCTAACATAAACCTAGTGATCGAGACTCTCAGAATAAGAAAGGAATAGGACCAGAAGAGAACCCCGCAAGCCAAGCTAGGTCTAATTTAACATTGCAGACTTAATCAACACTAGACATACCTGACATTGGCCTTTCAATTGGAATAGATTCACTCTTGAAGAGGTCTCCCGGATGACATGAACATAATACCACCGAAGGCCCCTCTTGTTTTCTGGATCTATGGCAAGTAAACCTTCCTCTTGAAGCCGGAATCCCGGAGAACCCTGCAACAAAGAAATCCTAAGATGAGTGACTTAACAAGCAATCAACTAGAGAAAAGAAAGAAGGGTGGAAGAGGCATTGAAGGAGATCCATCTTGGCGTCATGGTGGAATGCTTGAAGTGGAGTAGGTTAGTCGCCTTGTGATGATCTTCTTGATTCACCCTTGAACACTGGAGCTAGTTTGAAGTTATGAAAGAAGATGAAGTCTTTGGCGTTGGGAATGGAAGAAGGAAAGATTAGGGTTGGCGTGGAGGAAGAAAAAGGCTAAGCTACCACATAGACACATAGAAAAAAAAAAAAACATAGAAGAAAAAATACCAACTTCATTCATTAACCATCATTTTCAATGGGGCATCCCATAGCTTAAATAGAAGCCTTACAACATTTTTTAAAATTTGAAAATCCATAGGATTAGGAGGATTACAAGGGGGGTTGGAGGATATGGTGGCATTTGTTGCTTGAAATGTGGGGAGTTGGAGGATATGGTGGCATTTGTTGCTTGAAACTCCTTCAAAGCTTGACATGTGGCGCAAGGTGGGGACCACTTGATGAGGTGGCGGTGTCCTTTGGAGCTCTTGACATGTGGCATAAAGTGGGGACCACTTGTTGAGGTGGCGACATCCATTGGAGCTTTTGACATGTGGCACAAGGTGGAGACCACTTGATGAGGTGGCGGTGTCCTTTGGAGCTCTTGACATGTGGCATAAAGTGGGGACCACTTGTTGAGGTGGCGACATCCATTGGAGCTTTTGACATGTAGCACAAGGTGGGGGTCACTTGATGAGGTGGCTTCTTCTTGTCTTGTGCTTCATGGACTCATGGATTGGGCTTGATTTAACTGGACCCAACTCTCAATTGCAGGGTTAACTAAGATATTAAACCAGACCCAACATGGACTCGAAATTAGCTACAAGATTATTTGGACTCAAAAAAAAGAAAAATTACAGGACCTCTCTTTTGCTACTCCAACCACAAGAACTCGGACTTGACCTGAATTGGTTGGAGTCTTTTCCTGATTCTAGTGCCCACATCACAAACCCTACCCCTAACCCTATACCTAATGTTAACCCTAAACTTACCCCTAACTGTAATCGATAATCCAATTGGTTAACCCATCAACCTACTAAACCAAAACCAAAGAACCCAATTCATGAGTCCATTAACCCATCCCCTAATAACCCAAAAGATCAACATGTTAATCTAGTGTTCGATAATCCAACCTGTTAACCGGGTAATCCAAACTTGATAGCCTAAATTTTTATTTTTTTAAAGAAAGATGATAACTTCCTTTTCTCTAAGTTATTTTTTGAATTAAGATTTGTACTATACCGAACCGGGTGGTTCAAGGTGTAGTGTATCATTCCATACCGGTTTAGTATCGGTATACAGTATAGGGGACATATCAACACTCAGTATATTGAACCGGTCCCATACTAACACAATAATAGGTTGGCATCGGGACAAGGCCTAGTATCGAGAGGGCGGACCTTGTTTAGATTGTTTGAGATCGTTGGACAAGTTAATTTAGTCCATATTTATAAGAGTTCTGAAGAATAGGGCTCTAGCAGTAGCCATAACACCCACCCACCCCCACAAAAAAAAAAAAAAAAAAGGAAAGGAAAGAAATGAAAAAAAAGAAAAAAGAGGTGATATTTCTTAAGGAATTAGGACTTTAGTAAGGTTTTGCAACTTTAGTTAAGAGTGTATATAAAGTTTAGGTAAGGTAAAATCTTTACCAGTATATTAGCAAAGTAATAATTTGAGACGGTCATAACAATCTCTGGATGGTTTTAGGTAGTGGGACAGGTCAGATTTTCTTATACAGTCTAAGTAGGGAACTTTACTGCAGATGAAAGACGAGGCTGTATTAGTAGCCTCTTGCAAGGCAGGAAGCAGTATTTTTGAAGAAAGAATTCAATTTTTAGGAGGCTATGATAGAAGCTATTTGGGCTAGGGTTTGCAACTAACTTGTATGGTTACCTTCGTGCATTTGCCTGCATTTGTAAGTGCTCCGTTTTGAGACTCAACCATCAAGATATTAATTTCAATCTAATATGTAAATACAATTGCATGCTTAAGATAATTTGTGTTAAAGCCTAATATCTTGTTAGATGTTTATCATCTTCTTCTTCTTCTTCTTTTTTAATCTTTCCTGCAAACCGTTCTTTGACTCAATAAATCATTGCAAGGTGCTACTTCTTATCATAAAGTCTTGATTGGGTCCACACATGTAACTTCATGGATGAAAGGCAAACACTTCAGCAAGAATGCTCAACATAGTATGCATTCTTAGTTTGGCAAAACCAAATTAGACATCCATATTATAAGACGTAAGGATATGTCATTGGTATTTTATTTGCTTGACTGTTTTCATTGATAATGAATTTGTTCTTCAAAAAAGGGGGTTTATCAAATGTTTCCTCTTTAACGAGGGTTCCTGAATATGAGAGATGACAAAGAAATTGATTTAGTGCTACAGGGCCTGGATTACAGTGTGGAATACCATCCAGAGAAGCTACTTGTATGCAATATCAAGTTACATAGAAGGAACTGCTGGCTATATACTTTGTAAGATAGTTACAAATTGAATGTCCCACACTATATGCAGTTATCGTTCCTGGTGTGATGCTGTAGAATTGGGAGCCCATGTAAGGCCCATGAAGGATGCTAATACAATAATTTTTCTTAATCCTATGGAGAGGCAAGTTAAATCTATCAGTAATTTAGTCCAAGCTACATTATAATGCATGGTGCAGTTTCACCCACTGTAGTGTGTTATTAACCATGAGTTGTAACTGGATTAAGAAGATTAAATAACAGCCTGCATTCATACACAAGTTACAACTGATGCTCTTTATGGATGCATTTTGCTAAGTCTGTTGCCTTCGTCTTAGCTTTGGTGCCCAAGAAGAGGAGAACAATTCTCTTACAAGTGTCTTTTTAGCTTTCTTCTGGACATGTTAGGAATGAGGACAAAAATAACTCTCAGGATTTTCTTATTTGATTCTGTTATTTCTGCGAGAGCTCGAGAAACTCTAGTTTGCATTGAGGGAAAAGATGACATTTGATTGACAAATGGCTAACTACCATGGACTCCCATATTCTTAAGCATTCCAAGAGTAACTGAAAATGATACAATGACAGGAGGCTGCATCTCAAAAATTTAGTGGAAGCGCAATAATATGAGAGCTACCAACTCGCAGATTTTTTTTTTAATATTAATTCTGTTTTCATTCTTTTATTGCTTATCTCGAATGGAAATTCCAAAGAACTTATTTCTATGTTGAAAAACATGTTCATGGGGAAATGGAGGGACAAAGGTGAAGCATTATATTTAGAGAACTTCAGTTATACATCATTCTTTATGCTTGCTGTAGTCAGAAAAAAGAGAATGTCAGGTATAAGAAGACGTGGAGTTCGGTACCAGTAAAACTGTTTATCGAAATGTTTAACAAAAGAAGTTCTAGCACATTTTATATCATCTCTTTTAAGCAAAAGAGTGACCTTTTGGGATTCTTTGATAGCTAGGATAAGTCAAATTGCTTTCCCAAATCGTTTCTTGCGGTAGAAAAAGGAATAGGGGGATTAAACCCGGTGTAGCCGGCTGGCTCCAGGAAATAATTTTTTGATTTAATCAAATCACCTACGAGATTCCGTCTCAAATTCATGATTTATTGATAACGAGACAGTCTTTACCAACCAAACTACTGTCTTGGCAGTGACAGGCTACCATTTGCTTGAAACTTCTCATTTTTGTAATCTCATAACGTGACATGTTTAGCGGACCAGAGGCGGATCCGTTTTGACCTACATGTAGTTTTCCATTGTGCTCTTCTGTGGAGCTACTATGATATACATGGGTCCTGATAGTGTTTACTTGCTGGAAAATGAAGCGTAGCAAAGTTCACTTCAGAAGCTGCCTTCTTTCATATTTTGCCTGCCATGATGTATGATTTATTATCGTGAGATGTTATTGCCTGTTTGTGATAATCGATGCATTTGACTAGTGGTATGGACTTTAAGAATATCTAATTTTCCATTATTCAATTGGTCACGGATATTTTAGTGTGGTCCATGATTAGGAGATGATCCAAGGGTTCTGCTGTGTATACATGGTCTGCTTTATCATTCTTGTGATTTGTCAACTAGATGATCTCTACTGTTTGCCTGAGAGAATTTTTTTTTTTTTTTTTGATTAAGAAAAGGGATGGGAGATAAATCCCGGTATAGTTTATCCCTGCAAGTCCCTGTCCTATCTATTCGATTCAAGATGCTTAAATTTGCACGATCTTTTTCTATTTAAAGATGAGCACATCAATCTGACATCACTAAAGCGCTGGCACATCAATCTGACATCACTAAAGCGCTGGCTAGTAGAATAGGAACCAAGAATGAGATTTTGATCTCTCACTCACATCAAAGATCGTGGATTCCAAAAAAATTTATGAATTTAATCGAGATTGCTTGTGATATTAAATTATCATACATTACATGATGACCATGACATATTGTTGCACTAAAGGAGCTCGCATCCCCTGCTTCTAGTGCTGAAGTGGGATTGCTTGAGATATTAAATTATCATACATTACATGATGACCATGACATATTGTTGCACTAAAGGAGCTCGCATCCCCTGCTTCTAGTGCTGAAGTGGGATTGGCGGTTCTTTTCGGCATTCAATAGCAGTGGAAAGCGGGGTCTCTTACATTAAGATGCTTTTATTGCTACAATCTTCAGAAATATGATAGGCAAAAGCCCAAAACCCGTATACGAAAATGAACAAAGAAAAATCCTCAAGCCTCGTTTTCAAGCCTAAATCACCTCAGCCAGGATTTCATGTATAGATATTCAAATTAGATGCACAACTCGTGCATGTTGGCGGTCAAACTTTTTACATGCCACATTTCCTGCAGCTTGGATTTTTAGAATTTGTTTATGAATAAAAATTGCGGAGAATTTGTTGCCCTATGACTCATGAATGCTCAAAAAGTGAAAAAGACCTGCCAAGTATTGTTAATATTGCTTAGAAATATATGGAAGACATGAAATCAATAAAGTTGGGATTCATAAGGAATCCACCTTGTCATGTGGCCCGATATGATTCTTCCCAAATAGCTTCGATGATGACTGTCACTACAGCAAAGGCATGGAAGCAAAGTAACTTGAACTCTTCTTCTCTCTTTGTTATTTAAATCACCACCTAACTTATATTCCATGGATAGAAGTCCTTTATTGTGACAAGAGGTTAGCTAGCTTAAATGAGCAATGTTCAACTTTTTAAATCTCTCTTTGGTTGTGGATAATCTAGTATAAAAAAATAAATTTTATATTTTATTATATTTAGTATAAAAAGTAAAAAAAAAAGAGAGAGAGTAAAAAAATGATGATCCTGTGCTTATTTTTTGAAAAAAGAAGGTAAAATAAATACTATAAAAACATTGATATTTGATAAATTTTCAGGAGGCGGTAGTACTTGACAAAAATAGCTTGAATAAAGTATATTTATGATCATTGAATTTATTTTGACATATTTTCAAATTCATTCAATAAAGAACTTTTATAAAATAATTAAAATATAAATGATATTATATGAAAGATTATGTGATTGTAATTATTATATAAAAATTGATTAAAAATAATAATACTATCTTAGTTTAAAAAAAATATTTTTTATTAACAGACATACTTATAAATTTTTTTAATACTTTTATATAGGATTGTTTTCAACCAAACGAGTGATCTTTTTTTTAGTATCATTCGTTAAAAAAAAATTTTCACCAACCAAATATGATAATAATTATTTTTTTCATAATCATTTTTTAGATAAATAATTTCTATGAATCACTAAAATTTTTTTTCCAATCAAATAGATTTTACATGTTCAATATTAATTTGGGAGTGATTAATAATGGATTTGTGGTATATTACTTTTCGGATATATCTTAGTGCTGCTTTCGTCAACCCAAACAATACGAAAAATTAGAACTCAAAGTGAATAGAGAGATATAATATACGGGAATTATTGGTGATTTTATGTATTTATCTATATTGCTCTTAATATGAAATTTTCTCGCCTCTTCTTCGTCATAAATTATTTAGATTATCAAATTACCTCATAAATGCAAAATAATATATTTTTTCTAACTAAAGCATGATTTTAAAAAATTACAATCAAACATTAATCCATAATCTGCATTATCTGTCCAAGCAAAAGCTAGACCACCTTGTAACAGTAGGGTAATCAATGTGCAGTCAATGAGAAAATCTAATTCACGATCAAATTAATTTATTATACCAAGAATAATACAGAGGATCATTTTATCGACCAAAAAAAGAAAATCAAATAACCCAAGATATTCTTTTTGATAAAAAGAATTTTTTTTTGGCTAACAGTGATTTTTCTTTTTCTTTTTTCGATGAGAAGTGGATGGTGTCTCCGAAATTTTTTTAAAATAATATTTTTTTAAATAAATATTTACGTAAATAAAATGTTTTGAATTATATTTATGAAACTAACCTGGTTTGACTTGTGCGGACACCGACTCCGAAGCTGCCGGTTGAACATGTGGCTTCATTATGCATAACAAGACAGGTTTTTGATTTCAAAATTTTAAATAAAAATATAAAAATAATTAAAATAATATAATAAAATAATAAATTAAAATAAATTAAGAGAAATTGTAGGTTGTATTTATGGCTTTACCTTAAGTGAAGCTGTAAATCGCATCCGTGGCTTCATTTTATTCATGCGCCATTCTTTTTCAAATAAAAAATTTTAAAAAATAAAAAATATATAAATAAAATCATAAATTATTTTTTAATAATATTATAAAATATTAATACCATAAAATAATATTTATTATATTATATAATAAAGTAATATAAATATTATAATAAATATATTATAATATATTAAATTATATATTATATATTAAATTATAAAAATAATAAATATTTTATAATATAATATAAAATTTATAATTTAGCCGGTGACAGTCCTGCCACTAGCCCGATTGGTAGTCCTGCTGTCAAAGACCTGATCCAGTCTTGCCACCAGTACAGTCGCCAGTTTGGCTGCTAGGTCGATGCCAGTCCGGCTGCTAATCCTGCTACCAAGACGATGCCAGTCCAATCGCCAGCCATGTACTATGATGTAGAACAAAGAACAAGAAGCGTATGCGGAAGTAAAATTAAGATTAATTCTTTTTTTTATATATATATATATTTCAGAAATTGGCTTCGACTCAAAGTAAAGCTAAACTATGTTGAAGGAAACTAGGTAAGGATTGAAAGCACAGTTTAGAAAAAACTAAATTATCAGAGTAGTTCAGAAGTAACAGATCGCTGGGGGTTGAGAAACTCCCAGACCTAGGGTTTCGCTCTGAACTTTCAACAGAACAGAAATAGAGAGGAGAGATGGTTTACTAACCAGACAGTGATCTTCTCAGGATTTTGGTGGAAGAACTCTCTCGAGCAGATTGTGGGATCCTCGGAGTCGGCTATCTTCGCAATGGATCCTCTAATACTGGTCTCGTGGTTTGGTCGGCTTCTTCTGGACTCAAGAACTGGGAAAGAAGAGGAACAAATGATGGAATTCAAAAACTCAAGAAAAGATTTTACCAGGTTGAAGAACTTGAAAGCCGAAGTTGCTGAAATCGAATTCTCCTGGAGGCCGATCTGACTTCCTCTTAGAATTGTTGTAGATCTGCAGTATCTGGACTGGAGCTGGATGCTGGTGGCCGGCCTGGACTTGGAGAGGGTGGCCGTGAGAAGTGGAATAGATTAGGGCTTGGTGGAAAGAGAAGGGTGATGGTGGCTAGGGTTTGGGAGTGGAGTGGCTAACCTAGGGTTTGGGGTTTTGGAGATCTCTCACCTCCTCAAGGTTCCAGGGGAACCCGGATTTACTCCCTCACGGAGCTCAACACCTAGAAGCAAGTGCGGAAAAGAGAAAACACAAGTTTGCTCATAAAAAAAATTTCTTTCATTCATCTGATTGATGTAAACTTACAAGAGGGGTTTAATTTATAAGGCTTTACAAGGGAGAAGGGTTTCACATCTTCCCATGTGGGACTAAAGGAGGGGATCTACAAATTAGGGCAAATCCTTCACATATGGTCGGCCAAGGTACCAAAAAATTGGATTTGGGTTATAAAAGGCAGGTAGATGGCGCCACCTTGCTTGGATCTTCAAGAAAAAATTTCTTCCTTCCCTGGATCAACTCTTTCGGACTCCTCCTTTTCTTCCTCCCTAAGTCAAGGTCCTTCCCATTTTTGTTTTGGTTGTCTTTGGCAGGTAGTGGGCGCCCCCTTGAAGCTCTCTTCCAAGAGGATTTCTTCCCTTCTTTGCTTTGGGTTTCTTGGAAAAGTCTTGGCCGCCCCCTTGATTTGTGGTCTCTTGGTGGACTTCTCTTTATCTGGCGCATGAGAGAAGGAAGTTGCCATCTGTGGAGTGGGGACCAAAAGCTGCTGGATGTAGATATGGCGCCCCCTGGACTGGGAGTGTGGCTGGGAGTGTGGTGTCCACTTGCCTGGTCTTGGAAGAAAGTGTAACATCCCAGGTTGAAACCCTAGTCCACTACTGAGTCAACATGACTCAACAAAATAAAATGCAGGTAATGTAGACTCAAGCTAAATTGAGTTGATCTAGTCAACTCTTATTACAAACCAAAAATCCTAATTCTTCGGGCAAGGTTAATCAGAGATCCAGATGGAGCTCTGAAGTCTTCTTCTGAGTCTGGTGCCCGCACCATACTAGTCCAGTCACTAGTTTGGCCACTAGAGACCCAATCCAGTCAAGTGCCAAACACCTGATCCAGTCCGATGCCAGACTAGTCTGGTGCCAGTCAAGTCGACAGTCCGGTCACCATGCCAATGCCAATCTGGCTATCAGTCTGATTGTTAAGTCGGTGCCAGTTTGGTCGCCAATCCGATCGCCAGTCTGCCGCTAGTTCGATTGCCAATGCAGTATGCCGCCAAAGACCCGATCCAGTTTGCTTGCACCGGCCTAGCAGTTAGACAAGCAATCGGACTGGCATCGGCCTGGTGATCGAACTGGTGACCAGACTAACACCAGCTTGACAACTGGACTGGTACCTGCCTAGCGATTGGACTTGCACTGCCTTAGCGATCGGACTGACGATCAGACTAGCACCAGCTTGACATCTGGTGATTGGACTAGCACCGGCCTAGCGGTCGAATTGACGACCGAATTGGCACCAGCTTGGCGAATGGACTAGAACTTGCCTAGCGATTGGACTAGCATCGGCTTGACGACCGGACTGACGACAAGACTAGATCAGGTGTCTAGCGACTGGATTGGCGGTTGGACTAGCATCGATCTAGCGACCGAACCAGTGATCAGCCTGGCATTAGGCTATACTGGCAACTGGATTGGCAGTAGCCTGGCAGTTGAACTGGCATCGGCTTGGCGGATGGACTAGTGACTGGACTGGTACCAAACTGGTGATTGGACTGATGACTGGATTGGCACCGATTAAATTATAAATTTTATATTATATTATAAAATATTTATTATATTTATACTATAAAATATAAAATATAATTTAATATATTATAATATGTTTATTATATTATTTATCATAATAAATTTTATTTTATAATATTATTATTTTATAATATTATTAAAGTAATAACTTATGATTTTACTTATATATTTTTAAATTTTTTTATTTGAAAAGGGAGGTGCTGGAATAAAGTGAAGCCATAGGTGCGACGTGTGGCTTCACTCAACATGAAGCCACGGTACAACCTGTGACTTGTCTTAATTTTTTATTTTTTATTTTATTATATTTTTTTAATTATTTTTTATTTTTATTATTTTGAAATTTGAAAACTTGTACTTATGGGTTTACTCAAAATGGAACCGTAGATTCAACCTATGACTTTTGAGTTGGTGTCCATGCAAGCTAAATTATGCTAGTTTCATAAATATATCTCAAAAAATTTTATTTTCATAAATATTTATTAAAAAAATATTATTTTAAAAAATCTTGATGTCTCTGGTTAGAATATTGCTAAGCAATATTTTTTTTAATAATATTTTTAATAAATATATTTGAAAATAAAATCTTTTGAATTATATTTACGAAACTAACATAATTTTGTTTGCATGGATGCCAACTCAGAAGCTGCATGTTGAACCTGCAGCTTCATTTTGAATAAAACCATAGATCTAACCTATGACTTCAAATTTTAAAATAAAATATTAAAAAATAATTAAAATAATATAATAGAATAAAAATTTAAAAAAAGAGAAGTTACAACTTCATCTTATCCTTGCACCTCCCTTTTTCAAACAAAAAAATTAAAAAATTTTAAAATATATAAGTTATTACTTTAATAATATTATAAAATATTAATAGTACAAAATAAAATTTATTATAACAAATAATAAATAATATAAAATAATATAATAAATATATTATAATATATTAAATTATAAATTATATATTTTATTATAAAATATAATAAATATAATAAACATTTTATAATATAATACAAATTTAATATTTAGCCAGTGCTAGTCCAGTCATCAGTCCAATCATTAGTTTGGTGCCAGTCCAGTCGCTAGTCTGGCCACCAAGCTGGTGCCAATCCGGCCACCAGCCTGGTGCTAGTCTAGTCGCTAGTCCGGTCGCTAGAGACTTGATCCAGTCTTGCCGCCAGTCTAGCCACTAAGTTGGTGCTAGTTCGATCGCCAGTCACTCACCAGGCTGGTGCCAATCAAGCAACCAAGCCGGTGCTAGTTTGGTCACCGGTCTCGTCGCCAGGTTGATGCTAGTCCAGTCGCCAGTCCAGTGCTAGTCTAACAGCTAGTTCAGCTACTAGAGACCTGATATAATCTTACCATTAGTTCGGTACCAATCCGGTTGCTAGTTCGGTTACCAGGTTGATGCCAGTTCGGCTGTTAGTCCGGTTACCAAAATGGTGCTAGTTCGATCGCCGGACTGGATATCGGACTGGCATTGGCCTAACGACCGAGCTGACATCTGCCTAGCGACTAGATTGACACATGCTTGATGATTGGATTGGCACCAGCCTTGCGATCGGACTGGTGATAAGGCTAGATTGGATCTTTGGCGATTGAACTAGCACTGACTTGATGGTTGAACTAGCGATCGGACTAACACCAGGCTGGCAGTCGGACTGATAATCGGACTAGCAACGGCCTGGCGACCAAACTGACATCAACTTGATGGGTGGACTGGTGACTAGACTAGCACCAAACTGATGACCGGACTAGAACAGGACTGGTACCTATTAAATTAAATTAAATTATATTATAAAATATTTATTATTTTATTATTGATGTGGCAGGATCGCTGATGTGGAGTCCCTATCAAGTCTAGCCGGATGCCACATTGGTAGAAGTTGCCACGTCATACCCTCTCTTCGAGCTCCTTCGTCGGGCGGCTCCCTCGAGGTCGAGCCCGTCTCGGCCAAAGTCGAGCTCACCTCGGTCGAAGTCGAGCTCCTGTTCTCTTCGAGCTCCTTTGCCGGGCGGCTCCCTCGAGATCGAGCCCATCTCAACCGAAGTCGAGCTTCTGCTCTCTTCGAGCTCCTTCGCCGAGCGGCTCCCTCGAGGTCGAGCCCACCTCGACCGAAGTCGAGCTCCTGCTCTTTAGACCAAGCTCTTTTCAGACGGAAGGTCCAGCAGCCGAAAGCCGTCCTTGTAGCCAAAGCCCACGGTGCTTCGGGATATTCAGAAGCAGGAGGAAGGGGACGACACCACCTCCCTTAAGCGACGGACCGCCGCCCAAGGACCACGGAGGGACACCCTCCAGGATGCCATGATTACTCTCGCCGCTACTTACACCAGATAGAAAATGATGCCCTGGCCAAGGCACTGCACATTCCAACTGACCGTTTGCACCACCCGAAAGAGGAAATCACCCCAAAAGATTCAAATAAGGGGGTGGGGCTGCTCCCCGATTGAGGCCTTGCCAAATTTTTCAAAGTGAAGCAATCAGAGGGAAGGCCAGAGCCAGCGACATAACTCCTTATCATGGATGGAGAAGGCACCTGGGCATACTGCACGGGGCGCTGCCGGGCGTTGACCTTCTGGCGCCTACAGGGGAGGAAGAACCCAAGATAGGTCGCTGGAAGGATCCATGACTTAAAAGAAGGTTCAAAAAGGTCTTCAAAGAAGGTAAGCAAGCAAAGGCAAGAAAACGGGAGAGCAAGCAAGGAGCAGAGCATTCTGAGGCTACCAGAGCACCCGTCGGAAGGGTCTTATTGGATACAACCATCACTGCTCGAGCTCTCCTCCACCACTGCCACCCTCGCTCTACTATTTCTTTCTAAAGCAAAATCTCCTCTTCCAAGCATGGAGCCGACCAAAGGGGCCCATAGGGGAGGATATGTTCCCTTAGATTGCCACTGAGTTGATCATCGGAGTGCCCCCACCAGGATCCCCGACCCGAATCTCCTCTTTTTTGTAGGTCCGGGTGTGTGAGCTGGTTCCCGAGCAACGAGGTTGGTATCCGAGGTCATCCCCAAGCTACAGGCCATAACAGTGTAGGCGACAACAATTATATTTGATAATATAATAAATATATAATATAATATATTTATTATAATATTTATATTATTTATTATATGTTGTAATATATTTTATTTTATAATATTAATATTTTATAAATTTTTTAAGATAATAATTTATGATTTTATTTATATATATTTTATTTTCTTAAAATTTTATTTTTTTAAATTTTTTGTTTAAAAAAGAGAGATGCAGAAATAAGATGCAGCTGCAAGTCATACATGCAGTTTCACTTAAAGATGAATCACAAATATAATTTATGACTTCTCTTAAATTTTTTTAATTTTTAATTTTATTATATTATTTTAATTATTTTTTATATTTTTATTTTAAAATTTGAAGTCACAGATTTATTACTAAGCTCTTGAGTTGATATATATATATATACACACACAAGGTTTTATTTTCATAAATATTTATTAATTTTTTTTTTAAAAAAAAAAACCTTGCTAAGCGTGCCTCCAGTTTCTAAGGAGTTTGACCAAGCAACGGTGTGAGTTAGGAACCTGATTCTACGTGCAGACCAACGAAGCTCTCCACAGATAAATATCCTTTAAATGGCCGGTCTCGGCCATGGTCTTGTCCGCCCTTCTAACCCCGCTCCGCTTCCTCCTCTCCCCAAGGCCAAGGGCTAAGGTCAGTGTCAGGGTTAGGGTTTCCTCCACCGCTTCCGCTGCCCATCCGCTGGCAGCGGTGACGAAAGAGGCAACACCACCACCGGCGGCGGAGATGGAGTGGCCGGGGAGCAAGGTGAGGGAGACCTTCATCTCGTTCTTCGAGGGGAAAGAGCACGTGAACTGGCGTTCGAGTCCGGTGGTGCCTGTGGACGACCCCACCCTCTTGTTCGCCAACGCCGGAATGAACCAATTCAAGCCCATTTTCCTCGGGACCGTGAATCCGGCGAACCCCCTTGGCAAGCTCACCCGGGCCTGCAACACCCAGAAGTGCATCCGCGCCGGCGGGAAACATAACGACCTCGACGACGTCGGCAAGGACACCTACCACCACACGTTCTTCGAGATGCTCGGCAACTGGTCCTTCGGCGACTACTTCAAGCGGGAGGCCATCTCCTGGGCCTGGGAGCTTCTCACCCAGGTCGATCTCATGATAATTTTCTAATCAAGATCTCTTCTTTTTCTTTTTCTCTTCTCTCGTTTTTTAAATGCCATTTTCTTCTAGATTTTGTGAATCAGTTAAATTGAGGTTCTGCTTTGGGCTAATTCGATATACTTTTTAGGAAGTTTGCACATCTGGATCTCCGTCACCATGAATTCTTTGTTTCCATATTATTCCTGTGAAATTTCTTATATTGTCGGAAAAGAAAAACTCTAAAGTTTTTCTGCTCACCAATCTTTTAAAATCTTGAATGGTACTAGTTCTGTGAATTAGCCAGCTTCATTGTTTGCATAATTCGAATTTACAGTTCGTTTGCTGCAAATGAAATGAACAAAGGGTTCATTGTACTTCATGCAGTTACAAGGATATTGGTGTTTTTTTTTTTTTTTTGTGTGTGTGTGTGTGTGTAGAAGTTTAGAATGTTCTAGTTTTCTCCTTCACTAAATTTGAGAAAATTTTGCAAGCGGATTCTAGTCCGTATGAGTTTGTCCATGTAATCAGCTGACAGTTATTGTTATTGTTTGATTTGTTCTCAGGTGTATAAGTTGCCTACACACAGGATTTACGCCACCTATTTTGGTGGTGATGAGAAGGCTGGCCTTGCAGTTGATAGTGAAGCAAGAGACATATGGCTAAAATTTTTACCTCCTGGACGAGTATTGCCTTTTGGTAGCAAGGTAAGGTAGACATTTATCTAGCAATGCACATTCCGTTCTATGTAAGGGATGCAACTGGCATTTTATGGATATTTATGCTTGCATTGTACCTTCCAATTTACCATTTCTCATTCTCTAGCAAATGGAGAGAGAGCACATAATTACTTTGTGTATGGGACCCAAGTTGTGTGCTTTTAGTATTAGCATCAGTATCACATTAACAACTGACCAAATATTGATGCTAACCTATGTACCTAAGCTTTGATTAGTACTGAGTGCAAAAGTTGTGCAGGTTTCAAGATATTTATTTAGGAAAAAAACCCTGTGGAAAATGCATGTCTGTGAAACCGGTGGATAATGGATGTAAAGATATTCTTGAGAAGGACGTGACAGGTCAAGGTATGGTAGACTGTTTGGAGGATTATTAGATGAAGACATGAAGTATGAAGAGCAGTCGCAGGAGTGATGCAGCTCCAGATACAAAATTGGGCTGCTGAAGTCTTCCATGCAGAAACTTGTCCATGTCTGCAACTTTTACCATTTTCTGCTATCGAATGTGGAAAGTTAGGGCTAAGATTCATTCAGGACGAGTTCGGTGGAAGAAAAGAGTAGAGAGAAATTAAAGAAGAGAAAAAGTTGAGATAGAAGATGAGAAGCAACAATTGTGAGGAAAAACCTCCATAATTGAATTAATTTCTTTAAAATAATCTGTAATACATACAAAACTCTTGCTCTGCATGGATCTCTGTCTATTGACAACATTTTAAAACAACCCATAATTGGGTCTGGCTGAAAGTTTGAAGCTGATTTGAGTCTCATGTCAATTATGGTTGAAAAATTTCACTTCTGGTGTTCCAGATGAAACTTCAAACCATGATAATTTCTATCTCGACAGCTACTCAATTTTTGGTTGCATTTTGCTTCTCAATGTTCCTCATATATTTCTTCTCATCATGGTTGGCAAATTTTTGTGGCATCCTTTGGTGATCATTGGTGCTCATCTTCTCTGGCTACTTTCTTCTTTAATGATGATATTACTCTTTACTTTGTTCTATTGGTGACTTCCAATTAAATTTATTATACATCTTGATGCTCTGTAATTTGTTTTAGTGATCTATTTTCTTATTGTTGACTTTGCTTGCTGAAATGATAGAATGTTAATGCTTACATGCATACATTATATGTGTTCATCTTTATGATAGAATGTTAATGTTTACATGCATACATTATATGTGTTCATCTTTATTTTCATGTGCTGTTTCAAACTTCAAACAGGACAATTTCTGGGAGATGGGTGATACTGGCCCTTGTGGGCCGTGTACTGAAATTCATTTTGATCGCATTGGTAACAGAGATGCTGGTCCGTTGGTCAATAATGATGATCCTACTTGCATTGAAATCTGGAACCTCGTGTTTATTCAGGTTTACTAGCTGACAGTCTTGTAGTTCTTGATTGTGTATTGCATGATCCTGTTCTTTTTGTGCTTCTTATGGAATGATTATTTTGTGTTAATGTATTTAAAACCTCCAATGATATATCTGCAGTTCAATAGGGAAGCTGATGGCAGCCTAAGGTCTTTACCTGCGAAACATGTGGATACTGGAATGGGTTTTGAACGCCTGACTTCAATTCTTCAGAACAAAATGAGCAATTATGACATTGATGTATTCTTGCCCATATTGGATGCTATCCAGCAAGTATGTTTATAATCCAATCAGCCTTTTTGATTGAAATCTTGTACTTATTTGTTGTTATGAGGACTCAGTTCAAAAATAAGCATGGGGTCTCTTTCCTAAGTATTCTTTTATTTATTGTTTTTGCTTATGATTACAGTTGACAGGGGCTCGGCCATACTCTGGAAGAGTTGGGCTAGATGATGTTGACAAAGTTGATATGGCTTACAGAGTGGTTGCTGATCACATAAGGACTCTTTCTTTTGCTATTGCAGATGGTTCTCGTCCTGGTAAACGTTTAGCATGCTATATGTTTCTACATTTCTCATCATGATATCATTCATCGTTGTTTCAACTTTTACTAGTTAAAGTGGAAAAGCTTTTCGTAGTTTATACAGTATGCTAGACTCAAATTCAGAGAATGAAAACAGAATTATCTCAACTTTGCAAGAAATCTCTACAATTAAACCATCCAAAGTGTTTTTTCGTTTTTATCATTTACCCTGAATCCTTTGGAAGCTTGTAGGCTGTTCTTAATTTTCTTCCATGTTTGTCTAATTTTTCACTATGCCAGCAAGTTCAAGTTGATAAAGACTAACATTCTTATGTTGGAAACATTTGTGGAAAGGCCTATTCCATAGTTTCCATCAATCTTGTTCAGCCATCCAGAGTTGCCCACTCTCGAAGGCACTGGCTATGATGTTCTTGGCATTTTGCTTGATGCTTGTTGTGTCTAACACCCTTCTTGGGTATGCAATGAAAGAGGATAGTAAGCATGATGAGAGCAGGAAAAGAGAAAAAAAAAGTGAAAGGAAGGTGAATCTAACTCCCATTATTTGGATCTACAAGGATAAAAAGAAGAAACTAGACTTTCAGTGCAAAATAGGAAATTAAAAATTACACATGTAAGGTGTCCTTTTTATTCTTCTCTATTTTATCATCTTTTCATTCTCCCATTTTATTGTTTAAAACAAGGTTTGTAGTCTCGATACTAGACTATGTAACTAGTAGCATACCGAATCATAGACACACAATATATATATATATATATTGTTTTTGAGATTTTTAAGCTTTCTTTATTTTTTTGTGTGAAAAAAGGGTTTTGTTAATTTGTTTTTAATGTTTAAATGTAATATGATTTAATTTTTTTTGTTACATACCTAAAGAATGGTGGGACAATATGATTCATTATTAAATTAACTACCTGTAATATTGAAAACATATAGAAAATCAGGAATAAAACATTCATGTATTTGTTCAATTCCAAGTTGAGTGTTGATGTCACATTTTGTTCACATTTGTAGTTGTTTCTTGGGACTTGATTCTAGCCTTGGCATTGTCCCTACCCATCTGTGGGATGTAAAAGACAAAAAAGAAAACGGAAGAGAAAAACACCAGGATCCTACTCACCCTTCCACTCTCTCCTCTTTTTCTTGAAGCAGAGGGAGAAAAGGGAGTCAAGCCCTTTCTCCTTTAATTATTGAGGCCTTGAACTGATATGGTGTCCTTGCTAGGTTATAGGAAATTCGGCCTGTTAAGGATCGATTCACTCTAGGTGGGACCAAATACTATATTGAGACCATGAAATGTTTTGGTTCGTGATCGATTTGTTACAATACCAACCAAACTGGGCAATCCGGTACAAAATTGTATACCATGGTCTAAACAAGAGATTCTAAGTTCCTATATCCGTGTTCTTATCCTCTTCAATTTTCTCAATTTGAATGGATTGCAAGTACTTTGGTTTAGGTTTTTCAAGAGCCACATTTTGAGGACTTATGATATGCCCAAATTTATTAGCTTTTTTTGATGTTGGCGAACCTTACATTATGTTGGTTATTAGTTTGGATAATTCTTTTCCACTGCATATTTATATTTTTAATACTTGGAAATATCTTGGCTGAACTTGGGGAGGAAACTGGTACATGCTTGCAGAACATTGAAAGAGTTGTATGAAATATGTAGGTCAATGGCAGGAAATGAAACTGCTTCAATTGTAACTGTTGAATTAAATCACAAATTTCATGACGACATTTTCAAATACCTCCATTTCCCAATAGTCACATTCTTGTGTCAATTCATGGTAAAAATTAAAAAGATAAAGCAACGGGAAGAATTTTATAATGCTTCATCATTTATGATTATGATCATCTCTGCATTTGCTTGAAATAATGCTGGAGGTCCATTTAAAAAATTGCTTCATAAATGAGGACTTATGAAGCTAATCAGAAACAATAGGGAGAAGGTTCATTGTTTATTGTTATCATCATGCATAATTTCTGTTATATTCTAATAAGTATCCTGATTTATATAACGTGATTGCCTTGAGATCAGGAAGCTGATATCAAATGCTGCTTAAAAGAGATGCTGATGCTACATGTCAAGTAATCTGTCAAAAATTCATTTCTGAGCTTTTACATGCATAGAAATAACTAGCTTTTAGGTAACTAAAAATATTAACTGTCGCACTTGAAAATCATTGTTCCTGATTTATGCTTGTAAAATTAATTTGTACCCTAAGTTTTTTTTTTTTGTGATCAACATATTCCATTATCTCTATCATCCCATTATAAGTGAATTTGAATTATTCTTGTTTGTTTTGTGAATAACTGAATACAAATCTGTCTCAAGGCTGATAGACAAGTACTATTTTGCCTTCAGGCAATGAGGGACGGGAGTATGTTCTTAGACGCATTCTTCGACGTGCTGTTCGTTATGGCAGGGAAGCTCTGAAGGCACAAGAAGGATTTTTTAGTGGGTACGAATGATAAAATCCTTGGGTTTTCAAGCAGTATTATTTATCATACATGCCATGCATATTTTGACAACATACAGTGTTCTAAATACTGTGCTAATCTTAATGAGTATTGGAATTGCTGTAGGGTGTTGGGATGTACTCCTGGTAAGGACATGTTTATGTACTCAATAACTGGGGAACAAACTGTTCTCCTCTAACTTAGTGAAAATTCCGGAACTGAAGTCCCCAGACATGCCCCATGTGCATTCTAAGGATGTTTAGAAGCCTTGTTATAATGTTGTGGAAATTCCATATATAGAACTGAATGCTTAAATTTAAGTTTGGGCTAGCATTTTTCTATATGGGATGTTTGTTCTCTGTCCATGATAGATTTCATGAACCATCGCAGGATGTTAATTGGGTGCCTTTCAGGAGTAATTGAGGAACTTTTGTTGATTTAATTGTATATTATTCATCATATGGTCAGATGTGATGATGTTAGGTCAATATGATGGTCTGGTTTGGCACAAGGTATGTAATTCTATGAAATGCCTAATTGAAATTGAAGATACTGATAATGGTGTTAAATATGGTATTTGGAGAAGGTTCACAAGGCTGTCAGGGGAAGTGGGTGCTTCCACATGTTAACATGTAACAGTGATCGATTTGTTGAAACACGAAATGTTGGAGGTGGACTGAAGAACTGGGACAAAGATGTAATTGACAGAGCATGCTATCTTTGAGATCTGGTGCATGAAGTCTGTCCTATAGATTTTGCTACAAAGTGGTTTATTGCTTTTTTGTGGTATGCTGGTTTAAAGAATAGCAGAAATGGTTGCTAGCAACATCATATCTTATTTTAATTTGATTGCAGTTCCTCCGGTAAATTGAGGCTTTGTGATTGCTGGATTAATTCATAATCATTGCAATGAAAATGTTACGAGAGTGCCATGAATTTCCAAGGGATGCTTAAGCATGTTATTTGCTTTGAAGACTTTTCAAGAGCAACTTTCAAATGAGTCCACTGGAAGGTGGTTGTTTTTGGGTGTCTGACTAGCAGAATGTCCTTGGCATTTTGTATGATGGATAAATGTTTAAATATGGTAAATGATTCTATAAAGGATGTGTTAATGGTTGGGGGTTGTCTAGCTAGCAAAATTGCTAGGAGAATGCTTATTAATATGAAGTGCTGAAATATGTGACGTAGGTTCTTGATTTTCCATTCTCCTTGTTTCTAGCTTGTCTCTACTCCTGAATTAAGGCCTTTTCTAAGGGAAATTTAACTTTGTGTGTATGCTTGTATTGTTGATGGTGATTTTCCTTGTCACTGATCTCATGATATGATTGTTGATATCCAGTCTTGTAGGCATTGTTGTGAAAGTGATGGGTGATGTATTTCCGGAGCTTAAGCAGTGTGAGGACAAGATTAAAGAAATTATTGCAGAGGAAGAAACAAGTTTTGGAAAGACATTAGTAAAGGTAATTTTCTTTACCAGATCTAAATAATCTTGACACATTTAATATTCCAGGTTGTTTGTTCTGTTTGCAAACTTTTTGCCATTGCTACTTTGTTCCTTAAAAGATTTCATCTGCATGTACTTTGCAAAAAGGAAATTGCATTTAATTTTTTAAATTCTTTGCTGCATGATCAGCCTGATAAAATGTGAGACATTTTTGTAACTACATAGATGTTCGCATGTATCACTTGTTCTTTTTGCAGCACAGGTCATGTGTCCTCAGTCTTCGTAGTTTTAATGAATTAATGCCTGCAGTTTGATGTGATGAGTACATAGTTTGCTCCCCCCAAAGGGAAAATTAAAAATGATTTGAAGTGCCAGCTGTGCCAATCCATGCCGATACTGATGCTGACACTATTGGCAAAGCACTTACTAAGTCCATCATTAATATTTTTAAGTAAAAAGGGAATTTAAGTAATCTTTTCTTCATCATGGAATGACTTGTATCGTGCTAGCAGGGGGGAATCATGGATACTAGCACTACTATCCAAAGTTTTAAATTCTGTAGGATGGGGTTGTCCCGGTTTTTCTATGGAATAGGACGCACCGTCATCTCGTCCCATCTTGACACTTGGGACAAGGAATGTTCCATGATATGCCGATTTGGATGTTGGGATGATGGCGGGATGGACTTATCCAGACACGTGGGATGGTACCATATCCTGGTGTCTTGTGGGACATCTTGCTTGGACTTGAATCCTTACTACTACCTAAATGATTTTCCAAACTTTGTCTTGAATCCTTCTAAATCACTTGCATATTTTTGTCACATTTTTTAGTTTTGTTTTCTAAGTGCTGTACATGTCGTGCATGCTATTGATTAGCAAAATGGAATGCATGTGTGGGATGGAAGGGGAGTGCTGTGCCTGTTAAATGCCCTTATCAGTTTTCATTGGAATCACAATTTATTCTTGTCAGACCACATCATTGTCAGCAATGCAAATCTTTGGTTAAGGAAATAAAATTATTGAACGTATTCATATTCAGATGCATGAAAACTGGCAAACATGGAGTCAATTTGTTTTAATTGTCTATGCTGATGCATTTATTCCTATCATTGTTTTGCTCTGTTTGTAATCAAGCTTGATAAAATATCCTACATCAGGGAATTGAGAAGTTTAAGAGGGCTGCTCAGGATGTCCAGGGGAACATATTGAGTGGTCAGGCAAGTCCTCTCTGGTCTAATTGTCACAACATTGTATTCTTTTCCTAATCATGTATGTGATTTACTTTGCTGCAGCATTTGCTACTGACTTCTACTTAAACATTCAGTGATTTGTTACTGTCTGGTGTGGGTTGGATGATTTCTGCCTTTCTTATTTGTTTTGCCATTGTTCCCCATATCTTTCAAAAGGCCTGTTTCTTCTCTTAAAATAGCCTAAGGAGGTTTTTGGGAAGCCTTATCGTGGAAAGCGACTCAAGGAATACTGCCATGAAGGCTTGCTCAAGTGCTTAGGAGTGCCAATGAGTTTGTTTGTTTCCTTCTTGGAGAGAAAAATAGCTTTATTTAGGAAAGACATTTCATTAGCCTTTGTATCTTAGTTGTCAACTTCTTATGGATCTCCAATGATTATAAGTTAATTGTCACTTCTTCAATTTTTGGCTGACTTGATTTTCTTATATATGTTGCTTCTGTTGATATGGTGAATGTGCTGCTGTTTGCTCCATATTTTATGTCCATTGGTTGCTCCTTTTATGTTGAATTTTTTCTTATGGAAGATTTTGTTTCAAAAAGATGCCTTTTTCTTGGTATTTGGGTGTTGTGCATTGATATGCATTGTGAGTTGCTGTCCTAGGATAATGATAATCTGGAGAGTGTTTATTTTCTTACACTTTGTGTACCTGTTGACCATGACCCATTCTTCTCTTCTTTTTGATTCTTGTGATTGGCATGTTTTTCAACATGAGATCATACTGGCTTGTACAGGCAGGGGAATCAATACTTGATATGCCTACCATACTGAGTGTTGGTACCAGGTATGGTTTGTGGCCAACACCATATGAGTTAGATACTGGTAAGGCTATTGGTATACAGACGCTGAAAACCTTGGTGATCAGACTAACAAGAAAAGTTGCATTTTCCTCTTTTTATGTTTTTAGCATTTTTACAGTATTAATTTTAATGTGCAGTTGCATTTCGCTATGAGATTTTATCAGCTTCTCTTTTCAGCATTTAACTAAGTTTTATAAAGTATTTTCTAGAATATATTTAGCTTTAGGTCATGTCTTGTTATGTGTTGCGACTGCCTTGGTTGCAGGATGCCTTTATTTTGTGGGACACCTACGGTTTTCCGATGGATTTAACTCAGGTAATTATACATTCGTTATATGGCTTTAATTCGTGTAGACTTCCCTTTTAACTTGCAATGATTAATCTTTTTGTTCTCCCTTCTCCACTGTCTTCTTTCTCAGCTAATGGCAGAAGAAAGAGGACTAACAGTTGATGTCGACGGTTTTAGTGTTGCGATGGAAGAAGCCAGACAAAAGGCTAGGAGTGCTCGGAACAAGGCATGCTCTTGTCTTATATTTCTCTTCAAAACTTGACATTCATGATTCTGACCTTAATATTAAAGTCATCATTCTTACTGGGCCTTTTTTGTTCCTTCTGAATCTGTATCTAAGTAACCATATACTCTTAAACTGTGGCATTTTATGTGATGCATCCATGGCCATATGCAGGCTTACTCTTTTCCTTTAATAACATTTACCTGTCTGCTATAGTATAACATGCCAATTCAGAAAAAGTATTTGGAGTGCTCTATTACCAAATTATTATGGGACGGGAATAGGAAAAGGTGATCTTGGTTTAAGGATTGACATATTGATATATTGTGTGCTGCCAGGCAAATTGGAATGTTTCTAAGGTGAACCAAGGGTCTGTTTGGTTGGCTGGCTAAATAATCCTCAGATAACTGCCCACTCAACTGGAAGTCATGGAGGAGATAAGAACAGACACAGAAAAATCAGGGATCACAGAAGGTGGAGGGTAGCAGTAATCCAGAAAATGTTGGATAAGGCATTGCACTAAAAAGATAATTTCCGGTGTCCTAGAAAATTAGGATAATGTGATCCACTCCACCTCTGATTCTTTACATTTCTTAGACCACTTCTGCTCTCAAGGTTTACTCATGAATGCACAGGTTGTCTTAGACACCTTAATTAAACATCCAAAGAGGTCCTTCGTTTGTGGTTTGCTAGAATTCCTTGTCAGGCCTGAAATTTAGCTTATCTTGAACTATGAATCCTTGAATTTTTGTGGATTGTATGGGATGGGAGCTATTCTTAGGGATATTCTATGTTTTGCTTAATGTGAGACTTTTTAGGGCTTGTTTGGTTGCCACATCAGGTTACTGTTCATAACCTGCTTGCATGGGAGGTAGTTAAAAGGCAATAAATATGTGGGACAAGATTTTGAAGGGGCCTAGGAGGCTCTAGATACTAGTAATTGTACAAATTAAAATAGGACAATGATTTTTCCTTATTCTGAAATAGAGGGATAATGGGAGCTCTGACAGCCTCGATCAATACCTCAACCTGTTTGTTTTCTTGCTTTCTTTTCTTTGCATCTTCCATGCGAGCATAAGATATCACCATTTCCACATCCAAAGAGGCTTTTAATATAAGAATGTAAAACACCCAAGACTTACTGGAGATTGTCCGCAGAACTTCATTTTGCCCAAGGTTCGAAGTAGAATGCTATAAAATTAAAGAAAATCTATTTGATTTGGAAGCTGAAAGGGTTTGTGATTTAGGGTTGTTTATGGTTATCGAAAGGTTTTAGTATGTGAAGTTTCAGGGGATGAAAATTCTATGTAGGAGAAAAACAAAGTTGGAAGATGATTACCGTGGAGTTAATGCCAAGTGTTTGGAGTTGCTGCCTGTGACCAAACTGCAGATAATTTAATATCTTCTTTTCTAAATGTTGTGTTCTTTCAAGGTTGGTGACCATTTTATGATCCAAACTATGTGATCCTGCCCCGGTTTTGGTGCAGTGTCCATTTGTTTGGACAGTTGGATCTATGATCTAGTGTTATCAAATGGAACAATTGGATCTATGATCTAGTGTTATGAGCCTTTTAATCCACAAATGCATCCATGTTCTAGCACACGTTCTTCATGCTATAAATTTTTTTGTGTCACCATTTATGAACAGTTCACTTCAATTGATAAGGTGATGTATATAACAGAATCATTTCATGCTTTATGAGCACTATCAAGTATCAACTTTACTCTGCTGCATCCTGTGCAACAGGTTTTTCACTATATTTTAATGCCCTTGGTGGTCAGATGTATTTTCAATGCTAGATTTTTTTCCCCCCACGTTATCCTTACATAGAATGAGGGGAATTTACTGGTTTTCAGTAACTTGCTCTATTGCCACATGCTTATGTGAATGCTTGACAGGCAGTTGGTGACACTATTGTAATGGATGCTGATGCTACATCAGAGTTGCATAGGAAGGGTGTGGTGGCAACGGATGACAGTTACAAGTTTATCTGGAACCAGGTTAGGACAATGTAATTTCATTGATAGCATTTTTGCTTTAATTGTTGGTGTGGACCTCCAATTGATTTCATGCTATAAAACACTGCACTAATCATTTGTGAAACAAATATCTTGTCTAGCATAAATTGGTTGTTCTCTGGTCTTATTTCTCAGTCAAAGTTTGGATGCTCTATCTGGTTGCTAATAAAGTGAAAGAAAGAAAGCTAGAGAGGTTCTGTTCGATACTGAAGAGAAAAGCCAGCCACAGCATGAGAGAGAGAGAGGGCCAAAATTTTATCTAATCCTAGAATTATTATCCTCCAATAAAAGGCATTGATTTTGAGAGAAAAAAACAGATAGGCAAATGGTTCAAGATAAACATATCCTAACTACAACTTTTTCTTTGATTTGCAGTGCTTGACTAAACATGAGAATTTTTTTGCACTTTTTTCTTTTACTTTCATTTTCTCAACAACAAAGCAAGCCCTACCTTTCTTATAGAATTATATGATAGATCATTATTTTATTGTTTAGCTTTTTTAGGATGCTGTCAATGTTTTGACAATATGTTACAGTTTTTCATTTATGCTACCTGCTTATCATGTCCTATTGCTTGATACCTAATGCCTTGTTTATATGTTTGCATGGTTTTGTCCGTCAACAAATTATTGTCTTCTATTAGGACCATGAAAGTGTGATCAAAGCTATATACACTGGTGCTGAGTTCCTTGAAACTGCCTTTGCTGGAGTTGATGTCGGTCTTGTTTTGGAAAGTACAAGCTTCTATGCTGAACAAGGTGGTCAGGTACGGCTCCTGCTTTCTGGCCAGTTCCAATTTGATTAACTTATTCATGTCAATTTTACATGAGGTCTGAATGTTAGATGAATAGTTTTCAAATATGAGTTACTTCAATGGGGATTTATAATCAGATTCCCAACATGTGACATTGATTGTTCTCTGATTATGTGTTGTTTTGATGGAAGTTTCCAGAATTTCCTATTGTACTATTATGGGATTTCTTCTTTCCCCTCCCCTTGCACCATAGAAACCATGTTAATGATATAACCGATTCAGATATTTACAATCGGCATATGTGGTGTTTAAAGTCTTTCATAGGCACTGAATGAAGATTAATTAGATTGATTTCATTTGAACGTGCAACCATGTGATTTTCCATTTGAAAGTTCGTCAAAATAACCTTATTGGAAAAGAAGGTAGTATGTGTCATTCATGAAATCTAGGAGTGTGGAAGTAAACCTGAGTTACGTCCCTTCACATTTTAGTGCTACTTCTGATTAAAAGTGATTAGCCTGCATCCATTCCTGACCTTTCCATGAGCTACCTTCTTTCCATGACATTTCTGTTTAATTTCCCTTCATCAGAGTCCTGCTTTTTTGGTGATGGCGACTTTTCTGCATGTAACCTAACTAGCGTGTGAATATGTACAAATGAAGGGCCAGGTTGGGGTATCTTTTATTAAGCTAAATGTAAAAACTAGTATGCTAAAAAACTATGTATTCAAATTTAAAATTTTTGTTGGATGCAAATTCTTACTCTGAATTTTGTTCAAAATATTGATGCTACATGTTATGGCTTCGGAGGGCTTTTTTTTTTGTAGTGGTGTCAACCAAGTGGATTCCTTAGATTTATTTGATACATTCTTTTTCAAGTTGTTACAGATGCACACAAAATAATGCATTATTATTTGCAATAGTAATATTATCGTATTTGGCATTCTGCAATATGTCTGTTTATCTATCTACATAGATAAAAAGGGTATATAGGCTAACAATGGCTGATTGAGAAAACATCTCCAAACACTAGAAAGCAGGATTCCCTGAACTGTGCCGTACTGGTTGGTTCATGGTGTTTCGAATCGGACCGGCCGGTGACCGGCACGGTTCGGCTATGCAAAACGGCATAGCCAGCTGGTCCGCCACAATCCTCCCCTTGAACCACCTGAAACAGTACTGTTTGGCATCCGAAGCGCTTTTATGCCCATACACTTAGTGGGATGGGGAAAAGATGCCTTCATTTTGCAGCATCAACTCTTCCTAACCCATTCTCCTTCCAGCCATTTACCATCATCCACCAGCTCTCCTTTGATTTCACCTTTCTTCACGGTTTGCTTTTTGTTTATTGCCTTCTAATGCTCTCTCTTGATCTTATGCCCTCCAGTATTGTCTTCAATCCTTCACTTTCAGCACTAAATTTGACTTGTTCTAGGAATTGTAATTCTGAGTGAAATAATAGCTGTGCTATGATTTTTCCCCTTGTTTTTGTGTCCTGGAATTGAATTAGATCTTGCAGCTCTTTTCATGTGATTGGTTTTAGGGAATAATGCAAGGATTTATGATACCTACACATCAGTTGATGAAGAAGCATTTTGCTGATTTCAAAGCAGAAAGAAAAAAATATTGAAGAAAAAGGCAGAGAAGGACCATCGAGTCGTAGAACCACCTTCTTATTACTCTAGGGAGTCAGAAAGAGCATCTATTCCTTTAGATGAGGAGGCATAGATCGAGGCTACCATTTAGGTGAGCTTGTATGAGCAGAGGTTGCTAGAGGAGGTGGCCAAGCATAGGAAGTGATTTGGGCCATCAATTTTTGAGTTGGGGCTGGGATTAGGCTTTGGAATGTTGTAGGAGAGTTTGAGATAGTTTAGAAGATCTCCTCAATTAGAGTCTGTTAGGAGAGGCACCAGCCGTATTGCATCCATGTTGGAAGCATTTGATAGTAGAAAGAAGCTTTCCAGGGATATTCCAGCAGGAGCCACTATCCACGACATCGATCCGCATGCCTTTTCTTGTAGAGATTCCAAGCAACAGAGTATTGATATTATACTGAAAAAGAATAAGAAGAATATATGATGGGCTAACAGATCCTGATTTCACTTCAATCATATCCTAGTGCATGCAGCAGATAATCCATATTATCACTCTGCTATTGCATCTATACAGGCCGCTGATGTAGGTATAATTCTTCAAGATTGAGAGATATTTATGGTCAGCTTCTTGATAATAATAAGAAGCTAGATAATTGGATTGCCTCCTATTAGAGTAAGTGGCCCGTGTATGGATTAATAGAGTGATGCGTGATGGTTGGACTGGTCCTATTAGATGAAGTATCATCAACTTGATTTATTATGATGAATTTTTTTTGATAAATTCATTGATGCGTCAAATTACGTGCACGATACCGGCATATCATCAGATTAATAGAGGAGGTGATTGATCAGGTGGGAGAGCAGAATGTCATGCATGTTATCACAGATAACAGATCATAGTATACATCTGCAAGGCAGCTCTTGATGCAGGGGTGATCATATATTTTCTGGATTCCTTATACTGCATATTGTATTGATTCATATTGAAAAGATTTGTAGGGTACAAAATATAGTTGAATTAGCATAGAATATTATCAGATTTATTAATAACCATATATGGGTCTAATCATTGATGCGGAGCTTTACAGAGGAAGAAATATTGAAATCAAAGGTTACACGGTTTGTTATCAATTATATAGCACTTGATAGTTTTCTTAGCAAGAAAGTAGAGATGCATCAGATATTTATCAGTCAAGAGTGGTAGCAGAGCAAATATGCTAGACCAAATACTGAGGGGAGCACTGTAAACTTAGTGATGAGATAGACATTCAAGACATACATTCTAGCAGTGTGTCAAAGAGGATAGTGGAGGCTATCAAGTTTTTATATGAGATACTTTGGGCCGTGGACTTTGAGTAATATGCTCAGATGGGTTTCCTTTATTACATGATAGAAAGGATAGAAAAAGATCCAAGAGACAGATTCATCACATGTCAATGAGTATATCCGGATCATTAATGGATGGTAGAGTTCTCAAATAAGTTTGGATTTGCATTTAGCAAGTAGACAGTAAATTATGTAGGCTCTAAAAATTTAAATTCAATTATATTTGTACAAGTATATTTAATTGATTCTGAGAATATATATATAGTTTACTATTTGAATCGGAGATTTCAGTACTCCATACTAGATATTGTCATGGATGAATAGCTTATGTTTGTCCTATGCAATGCTATATATAAGATGGAGCGCAATCCAAATATCATGACTATGTGCCTAGAACAAGTAAGTTAGGTTAAAATTGTTGAGTAATTTTTATTAGCAGTAAGTTCAACAAGTAACACATGATAATAATAATTTTTTTTAGATAATTTTTGAGGGGGAGCACATTTTTTTTATCCAATATAGTTATTATAAGTAAATCAAAGATGAATCCTAATAGGTACTAATAAATCTAATATTAGATTCAAAATAATTTTTGATTTTGCTAAATTTGAAATTTTAAATGATTTAATATCTTTTGCAGTTGAATGGTGGTGTATTTTGGTAGATCAGCAAAATATTTGAAAAATCTTGTTGTCAAGATCCTTTCTTAGATGGTGTCATCAAGTGGATGTGAGTGAATTGATCGACCTTCGGCCTTATCCACTCCAAGTAAAGGAATCATCTAAAACCGAAATGCCTTAACGATCTTGTATATGTATACCATAATTTAAGATTGAGGTTAAAAGGCATTGAGAAGGAAGTTGATTTGAAATACTCCGATCTGACTGCGAGTAATTTTATTGATGATGATGAAGATTCGATGATTTGATGGGTTGTGAGTTAGCAGCAGGAGTCAAAGCTTGATGAGCCAGGATTGTTTCCTCAACTAGCTGGTTTTATAGTTAGCGAGGTTGGGATGGATGCAGAATAATGGATAAGCAGTAATATTCATCACAGGACTCTAGTAGATACATCACATCAACCCTCTCCGTCATCTATTAAATCAGGTATTAATAATTCAAGAGATGCTGATGTTAAAAGGAATATGCCATTGATTGGATTTTTCAGGAGTATGAGCAATCTGGAGCCTAGTGTTGATAAATTGGAAGAAGCTGATGTTAAAAAGGATATGCCAATCATTGGATCATTGAAGAGTTTAAATTCAAGCTTGAGGAAATTGTACTGATCAATGAATATCCCAGTTCCTCAACCACTTCCATCATTGATTAGCAAACATCTAAATGAGTGAAGATCTGCTCCGATTCCAGTACTAAAAGAGTGAATTATTGCTAGAATTTACTTGGCTCATTTTTTTTGAGAAAAAAGAAATGTAATGAGAAAGAAACCAATTCTAGAAAGGTATTCTTGGTCATGTTAGTGTTTATGATCCTATTCTTGTCATTCCTTTTCTAAAATTTAATTTAATTCTTTACTTGACTTTCTTTTCTTGGAAATCAAATTCATATTTCATATGATCAAGAGTGTCTTGAAGTAATGTAAACATCAATTAACATCGACAGACATCTATTTTGACCTAAAAATAGTTAACAAATCTTAAAAAATAGATTTGTGATTAAAAGAAATAAAAAAAATTTGGCATGCTAGCCGGTTTGAATCGGCATGCCTACTTGTACTGAGTGTTGGTATGGTACGGTATCGGTACCATACTATACCAGTCGATGATTGGTACGGATATCGGCACCGGGAACCTTGCCAGAAAGTATGGTCTCTTTGATCTATTTGATCTAAAATTTCATTTGTAGCATTTAATTATATCCTATTCATGTATCTTTTATACCACCGGTTTTATTGATGCCTCAACAAACAAGATCGTTCTATTTCATGTTTCACTTGAACCTTTTGGCTTCAGATATATGATATGGGCTCAATTGAAGGATTGTTTAGATCGTTTCAAGTTACTAATGTTCAAGTTTATGGAGGTTTTGTACTTCACATAGGATCAGTTGCTGGTGGGGCCAAGGCTTTTTCAGTTGGCGATAAAGTAATATGTAAGGTGAAGTAAATAAAAAAGAAACATCAATTTATTATTTGCCTTGTTCTTTAGAGTGATCTGTGAATACTGATAATTGTCTCTAACTTCCTAACCTGGCTACATTAATAGGTTGACTATGGGAGGCGTACCCTAATTGCTCCTAACCACACATGTACTCACATGCTCAATTTTGCTCTCAGGGTATGAAATGCTTATGCTTTATAAAGTTGGTGTTACTTTTTTACCCCTTGTCTTGATCTTATTTCCATGAGAATGCAGGAAGTTCTTGGTGATCATGTTGATCAAAAGGGCTCGATCGTTCTCCCTGAAAAGTTGCGTTTTGATTTCTCCCATGGTAATATTTACACCAAGATTTCTTTCATTTAAGTGTATTTAGTATTTTTCGTAAAACTTGCACCTTTTGTTAATAGGAAAACCTGTTCATCCTGAAGACTTGAGAAAAATTGAGTTAATTGTGAACCAGCAGATTAAAGATGAATTAGATGTATATGCAAGTGAAGCAAGCCTTGCTGCTGCAAAGCGGATAACTGGACTAAGAGCAGTCTTTGGAGAAGTAAGTTCTTAAATAATTTTTCATTAGATGTTTTAGTTCAAGCTTGAATTCTTGAAACATCATTTTGGTTCATTACCATAATAACTGTGTGCATTCATTCTATGCCTGCCTTCATCCATGTAGATCTATCCTGACCCAGTGAGGGTTGTGTCAATTGGTCGTAAGGTGGAAGATCTCCTTGCAGATCCTGATAATAAACAGTGGTTATCCTATTCTGCAGAACTATGTGGAGGTCTTTTTTTAAAACTTCTGTTTTGCTTTCTTCAGGGATTTTTTTGCTGTTTGATTTAATTGATGATTTTTTATGCCAGGGACCCATCTATCAAATACTCGAGAAGCTAAGGCATTTGCCCTTCTGTCCGAGGAAGGAATTGCTAAGGGAATTCGGAGAATAACAGCCGTCACAACTGAATGTGCTTTCAAGGCAATCAAGTTGGCATCATCTCTTTCTTCTGAAATTAGTGATGCATCCAAATATGAAGGAGGCTTGCTTGAGAAGGTAACACAGCTGTCTTTATTAGCTTGTCTCACCATTGACGTGTTATGAGCTTAAGTCACCATCCACATGATTTGGGCATAATATAAGTGCTCTTAGTTGATGCCTATCATAGAGTTCTGGTATGCAAAAACATTAGCAAATTCTGGAATGTTGCTGTCACATTTGCCAGAAAATGTGAAAGTTATAACCCCTAATCTTCAAGATCTGTTCTTCTTTATTAATTTGAGATTAGTCACCAGCTGTTGAAAATTGAAATTTTGGAAAGAGCAAAAGAAGTCTTCACCACCACTTATGGTATAAATGGAATTTCTTTAAGAAGGATGGACGATTATGGCAATATTCATTTCTCTGGATAAGCCTGCCCTTCCAGAGCCATCTGCAGTGACGCAGCAAGCAATCTGCATCTGAAGAGAATCAAGATTTCATGAAAATACGAGCCCTGCAATCAAGTGAGCATTCAAGGAGCAAATTGTTGCCATTTGTGCTCTGAGCTGTCGCTGTCTGAAGATTTAAGAAAGTTTTCTTGCTTATGAAAATGTATGAGCAGCATCTAGGAAGTTTTTTAGTCAAAGAACTGGTTGATTACAGATCTTTTGGTATTTTCCATTAATCAGTATGTTACCAATATTTTGCTAATTGGAATCATATCATAACTCTTAGAGGGAGTTGACAGAATGGATCACAAATGAAAAGATTTTCAGGAATGAAACATCATCAAAATAGTAAGTACCCAATTAAATTGTGATTTGAATGAATAATGACTAAGAAACCATCTTATGATGACACAAAATAATTATCACGTCCAATTACCAGGATGATTTTATGTAATCAGGTAGGTTCATAGAACATCTTGATTTAAGTTATTTGAACTGCAAAAACATAGACAGGTTTATGAACTAAATTCTCTTGTGAGTTAAGAGATTAGAGAAGGAATTGTATCTTAAAGATGGTAGGAGAGACATGGGGGAAAATCAATCTAGGTTTTATCTCTATTCTCTAGAGCTACTAAATCTCTTTTATCTTTACTATTGAAGTTGAAAATTTAAAGACATTGCTAATTTGATGTTTTGGAAGTTTATCAATGATTATTTTGTCAGTGTAAATTTCAAAGGAATAATTTTATCATAAAAATGGATTTCCTAATAGCTTTTAGGGCTTCTTTGGATGCCGGAAAAACTTGTCAGCATGGTGAAATCTCTGTCAGGGTTTCGGGTGAAAATACATGTTGGAAACCAGGGTAATTTAAGGAGATTGGGAAGATAAGGCGATAGCTAGTCCTCTCAGCAAGGACTAATCCCTGTTGAGGCAAGTTATCTAATCTCTAGCTATTAGGTATTGCCTGTCAACCTTCTCCCTCAATCTTTTTAAACCCCTTTTTCTGTCATAAGTTTTCAACTAGGGTCCTTCTGTAGAAGATCTTATCACACTGATAAGATCTGGTGGCATCCCAGTAGGTCCTTAGTATGTAAAAATGTGACCTAGACCTGGTTCTTACAATCCAAGGGATTGTAATATCTCTACAATCTGGATCCTATGATCCATAACCCTACTAGTTAATTGATTTGATGTGGATCATTTAAACCATTTTGATTCAGATTGTATGATCTGGATCATGGATCATAAGATTGTATAAATAATGGTAGTTACTTTTCGTGTTATTGTTGTGCTATTAATTGTGCTACAGCACTTCTACAACACCTTGGTCTAACAAGGAATTTTGGATGCCCTATCTAGGAACTTGATTTATTCACTCAAATTACGAAATGTTAGCAAATTGATGGAGACCATACATTTTAAGAAGCCCAGTTGGGCTGGTTGAAGATCTTTATGCATGGTTTATTTTGATTAAAAAAAAAACTGACTTTTGTTCTTGCCACCCCTCCCCCTCTTCATTATCTCTTATACTCTATTTTCACTCTTCTAAACTTCAAATTTCTTTTTCTTTTTCTTTTTTTTTTTTAAAATTGTGGGCAAGTGATTAAGTGTAATTGCTGCAATCTAATATTTCTTTAAGACTAGAATAGACCAGCACCAATTAATAAATTGCCTTTTGAATTTTTTTGGAACATCCAAAGACCTACAGAATTTCTTTGACCTTTATAAATTTTATAATTTTCCAAAATAGTAGGGATGGCAATTTTTACCGATCCGATGGGTATCCGATCCGACCCTACCCTAATGGGGCAGGTAAAACCCGACCCGCCTAATTTATAAACGGATATGGATTATATAAAAAAAACCCGACTCGGGTTCAGGTAGTAGTATGCCCCGACCCGAACCCAATCCGTTTATATATAAAAAAAGTTATGTTTATAAAATATTTAAGTAAATTGGATATGGGACGGATATACCCGACCCGACCCGTTTAGCTTTTAAATAAACTAAGTTTTATGAGACCGGGTATACTCAACCCGACCCGATCTACACGTGATTTTTTTATACCCGACTTGACCCGAGACGGGTATGGGATGTATAATTTTTTAGCGGGATGGGTATGGGTTTTGGGTGACCCGACCCAAACCCGACCCGTTGCCATCCCTACAAAATAGCCTTTCTGCCTTGTTTCGTTACGGGCAGACTTTTTGACCCAAACTCTACTTTTGCCAAAAATGGCAGGGACACCACCAATACAAACTTGTAGCAATAATGAATATGCTCCGTACGTCATCGTTAGGGTTTTTTTTTTTTTCTTTTGGGTGGGGGGGGGGGGGGGGGGGGGTGTGCACAAATGTCATGATAAAACCTTTTGTTTGCAGCAGAACACCCATTCCAATGTTCAAGCCCTTTGAGCTGTGACTGCTCAAGCTTTCTGATGTTATTATATGATATCTTAACAAACTTTACTGGATTTGTTTTCCTGTAAATATGTAGAAATAGAGAAAATCCAGTGAAAAGGCAGGCTTTGTGCTGTTGAGAATTCATTAGTACCGGTAGATTATTTGTATATTCTCTTCTATTCTTTAAGATGATTTTTTTTTCCTAGTAAAGTTTCAAATGTCCCTGCCAATCAGGAATCCAAGATCCTAATCTGAACTACCATGTTTCTAGTTGTTTTATATTTGAGTTATATTGAAAGATCTGCAGTTTGTGTCAGTTGTTGACACCGTTTTTATGTAGAAATGCAAAGTACAGAACTTAAACAGCATAAATTTCTTATTTGGAACATAATGACAGGTTTTTATTGTTATCTTTCTTTTTGTCAGAAAGTTGCTTCTCTGAAAAATAAGATAGATGCAGCGGCTATTCCAGCAGCCATGAAAGCAGATCTCAGAGCCAAGATCTCCCAGCTGGAGGTATGTTACACATACTGAAATAAGTTATTTGCAAAGAAATGTTGGGGGAGGGAGAGAGGGCCGTATTCCTTCTTATTTTTCTTTCTGTATACCACTATATTCAATAGATTTGAGACTTCATTTATATTGGCCCATGGCAGGATCAAGTTAGAAAGGCAAAACAGAGGATTGGTGAGGAAAATATCCAGAAAGCAATTAAAGCTGCAACCAACATTGCAGAAGTGGCTGCTTCTGAAGGAAAAGCCTTCTGTATAAGCCGAGTGGATGTTGGTCTTGACACCACTGCTGTTAGAGAAGCTGTTCTGAAAGTCATGGATCAAAAGGTCATTAGGTTCTACCTTTCCCTGATTTATATTCTCAAACTAATGCTGCTGATAGAAAATTATGGCAATATTTTAAACTTGGTTAGTTGTAGGCCTTGCATGTATAGGGCAGTTCTCTTGAGAAATGCATATTTATACAGCCAAAGAAGCATAGATGTGACCTAGACTGTTGATTTGTAATTTGTGTATACATTTTTTCTTATTCCTGAGAGCAGAAACACTTCCACTTTATCCTTATTCTTTCAACCGCCATTTATAATTATAATCATGCCTTCCCCAAGCTTGCAATACCAACATATACATGATACATGTGTATACACGCATATGTGCATACCTACATAAGGTGCATTGACGGTAATGATTCAATGACAGAAATACTCTCATGCAAGTAAAGCTAACTAGCACAATATGTGAGGGGGTAAATTTGTCATTTCCTGGTAGACCAAATTATAAACCTTGTTTGTATCTGTGCACCCTCTTTCTATGACCTTTAAGTAACTGCAGGGATTAGCTATAATGGTGTTCAGCACGGATGAAACATTGAACAAGGCGGTGGTGTATGCTGGAGTGCCTAAATCAAAGGATGGCCTGGTAGTGTTAGAGTGGCTGACCGCTGCCATGGGGCCTCTCAAAGGAAAAGGTGGTGGTGGGAAGAATGGTATTGCCCAGGGCCAGGTGAGCTATTTTTTTCTTTGACTGTCATGCAAATAAATATGCAGAAAGAAAAATATCTGATTATAATGGATATATGCTAAATATACATCATGATTGAACCGTGCAGGGAAGCGATGCTTCTCGTGTGGATGAGGCTATGGACGTGGCTTCAAAGTTTGCTTCAATGAAGTTGCGGTCGTAAATAGCATTGGAGTGTATGCCCGCGGATACTAATTGATCTTTGCTTGCTAAAATGAATTATTTTTCATTTGTTTTCTGCAACGGTCACCAAATAGCACAAATTTACAGGTCCTTAAAGAAACAAATGGGAAACTGATGTATAGGTTGGATATATGTGTAATGCCTCAACAAGTTGGGCTCAGCGACATATCTACAGATTGATGGTGTAGAACACGAGCAAATTCACTGTTATCTAATTCATCTTGAGCTACAGTTTCTCTGGTGTGGATTTTTTAAATTTATTAGACTTTTGTCTGGTAATATGCCTGGTAATCAAATGATACGAAACATTTTTTGACCTCCTGTTTCCTTTTCTTGTTTTTATGTTCAATAATCATGTAAAATTGCTGTCTTTTAACTTCGGAAGTAATTTTCCTTTTACCAGGTTCCGCCAGTCTTTGAAGGCGTATCCGTGTTGTAGCTTTGGCCTCTTGGCCAGGCATCATAACACGCTTGTCCGTGTACAAGCTCCCTCCAAATCAGCTAAATTTTGCAGCGAATAGCTAGCTATGTTGCCTAAGCTGGCCAAGGGCATGGGCACAAAGTTTGGCCTGGCAGCAGATCCGCTAGCTTTCATCAAAGTTCAGATAGTTTCCGACTAACATAATGTTGGTGATAATAATAAAAATAATTTCGCTGATGCATTTATGTTTTAAAACAAGAGGTTATTGGAAGGAAAAAATTCCCTGAACTACGTGGGAACTGATAGCATCATTAATTTGTTCTTATGGAGTAACTAAACATTCATAGATTAACTATAATTATCAGGTATTTGCTCGAATTAACCATGTAAATCCTCCTGTGCCAAGCTTCCTGTATAGGTTGCTCTATTCAAGTTTTGTCGTACTCTTTTTCATAACTTGCGCTCATGTTACATCGTGGGAGTCTGCCCTCCCCTAAGATTCAAAAAAAATAAAAAAATCCTTTTCCCAAAAGACCTCGACAGGATCTAAGTACTTCTTATTGGAGCATACAAAGCTTTTTATTACTTACATTCTCTCTTAATTAATTGTTTACTCGTTTGCTTTTATCTATTCTACTCTATAACGCCAACTAATATATCCATGCATGAGTCAAATCTGAGCATTTTCCTACACTGTTTTTCGGTCTACACTTTTCTCACTCTGCCTTTCTCGATCCCATGTTCTATCCGTGCATTCTCACTCTGCCTGTCTCTATCCCATGGTTGTCAATCACAGAGTAAAAAAATCGAGTCCTTATAACATTTGTTATTTACTGAAAATAACAGATTCTGTTATTCAACTATTGCAGCTCTAATATACTCATTTTTCATTCTGATCTTAATTTTGCCACACATCCATATCAAAGTTATTAGTTTTTACTTATTTAATTTATCTTATTACATTCTCCCTGGACCTAATATTTTGAGTCATGTTTCTATAATTAGGGCCCATTTTTTGGGCTAGAATGTTCAGGTTTTTGGGTTGCAGTTCATCCCTACAGTCAAGGTACGAGTAGGACATTTTTGACGCTTTGAGACAGCCTTGGGCTTGGCGTGGCAAATAAAAAAAATGGAAATACTCATACAAACATGAAATTATCTATTGTTAAGAATAAAGCTCTAGTAAGCCTGAAAATGAATTGATACTAATTTATTCATGCCCATTTTTATTAGGTGAATACAAAGTCACTAAGAAAAAATTAGTTGGATGTTCAAATTTGTATCTATATATATTTTAAATGGATGCACATATAAATTGGATATTAACAATGTAGATATGTATGAAGATAATTGGATAGTTAAACTCTGTAGTTAGGAAGATATATTATAAACCTTTTCTTTTGTTGTGCTGTTTTTACACTTTTTCATACTCTTAAGAGTTTTCACCATAAATCCAACATAGACTTAAGTTCCTTTTTAATCAATCAACTCATAGCATAAATTTCTAAAAAAATATTAATTGTTTTTGCTGTAGAAAATGAATATACGAGATAAATTTGGAAGCCTTATGAGAGACTGAATAATGTGTAAGTGGCAAGATGTAGTGTTGCCGATTATCTTCAATTTTTGTCACGGCTAGGCTTGGTGTCTTGTTGAAATGGAGGTCTGTTACCTACCAACAGGGAGAAGATCCTTATTGGAGAGCTTCAGTAGAATGGAGAGAGAGAAATAACAGAGTTTGGACTTTATTTTTCAGAGAAAGAATCCTTTACCTAAAGGTCTCCTTCGCTCCCCCTTATATAGAGGGAGAGTAGCTACCCATTACCACCAAACTTGGTAATGGCTTTGAAGAATCTACACTCACCAGGCATAATGGGGGTGCCTATTACATGTGATAGGTGCCGACAAAGATTATGTATAATATCTGCAAGGATTACTTGCGGCTATGAAGCTCACGTGTGCATTGATTTGGGAGAGAGCTTCGAAATCTTCAGATATGTAATTAGCTTCGATTGTCTACCAAGTGGATTAGTCATTGTCACTTACCGAGGCCTATTAGTTGTATACTGTTAATCATGTTAGCTCTTCAACATGGAACTATACTTTATCTAAGTAGACCAAGATCTCATGTCAAGGAGGTGAAAGGCTCCGGATAATGTTGTTGGTGCTCATGGAAGTTTTAATAAGATTCCAACTCGAGATTCATCCTCTGCAACCCATGAGGATCTAGATCTCATCATCGAGACAATGAGGGGTGTCGGTGATATGATTGGCTTTGTGTTGAGGTGGGATCTTGGCTGTCATTTGATTGATCCTTCCCGTCCATTGATTTTATGGTTTGTTGATGTCTGAGCTCAAGATTAGTTGCCATCCAAGGTCATGGATTTAAATGTTTCCTCTTAAGTCGAGGCCATTCTAGAGTCTTCTATTCTCCGTGCTCTTCTTTTACTAGAGAAGTTACCAATACATGTAAAAGTAGATGGTCATCTCTGTCCAAGGGCTGATTCATGCTAGCAAGGAAAATGGCTCACTCCTCTAATACTTGCCCTCTACTCCCAAGCCTGAAGTGGATTATTGACTTCAGGCAATTAGAGTAGTTAGTCATAGGAGCCATTTTCTATTGTTGGGAATTTTTGAGATGGAATATCTTCATATTGATGACAAGGTTTTAAATCTCGTGGAACTGGAATGTTTTGATTTTTTCGTGAAACATGACATGCCGGCATCAATCCCATCTTGACACTCGAGACAGGAAATGTCCTAAGGCATCCCGATTGGGATGCTGAGACATTGGCAAGACATCCTGTCCCAACATATGGAATGGTTCTCCATTCTAGTGTTCCATGGGATATCTCGCTAGGACCTGAATCTTTGATTGATGCTGTACCTTTTTAACTTTACCATTGTGTTGAAGGTTCTGTGTTGGATCGATGTCCCTAACCATTTTTACAAAAGGAACGTCCCTGTTATAAGAGACATGTTTATCTCTCTTAAATAGGCAGCGCAGCAACCCGGGGCACTCGAGTCGACCCCTCCATCGACCCCCGCAAGAGCTACCCAAGATACTAAACCTCGAGTCGGCTTGCTGGAGACGAGCACCACAGCACCAACCAAGGGACGTTGAGTGGCACTAGACCCGCCTTACCAGTGGCACCCACATCCCCGTGGGCCCAGACCCTATATCCAGATGAACCACGAGGGTGCGAGCTGGCCCAGCCAACAATCCCTCCCAGCGAAACGATCGAGTTTTTCCCCCTACGGAGACTCGAACCCGAGACCTCGGTTCTGATACCAGTTGTTGGATCGATGCCCCTAACCATTCTTACAAAAGGAATGTCCCTGTTATAAGAGGCAGGTTTATCTCTCTTAAACAGGCAGCGCAGCAACCTCGGGGCACTCGAGTCGACCCCTCCGCCGACCCTCGCAAGAGCTACCCAGGGTACTAAACCTCGAGTCGGCTTGCTGGAGATGAGCACCGCAGCACCAACCAAGGGACGTTGAGTGGCACCAGACCTGCCTTACCGGTGGCACCCACATCATTGTGGGCCCAGACCCTACATCCGGATGAACCACGAGGGTGCGAGCTGGCCCAGCCAACATTCTAGATTTGAAATTAATGGTGGCTCTTTGGTTGAGACATTGTGATTATAAGGGTGTAGGAATCAAAGTGGTGCATCGAATTTATTTAAAATGGTTTAATTTGAGGATCTCTCTTATTGCTACCACTTATTAGTAGCAAACACATGGCAAGGCACACGTCTTCCATAATCATTGCGGATAATGCATCGATCCAGTAGTCAACATGTATCAAAATCTTAGGTCGGTGCATAAACCATCACCCATATTTGAGCCATTGGGTATAAATAGGGGTTTCCTTCTTCTTTTCTTCAATTTTTAGTTGATTACCTGCTTTGCTACTATCGGAGAGAATTTCTAACATTTGTTTGCTCGAAATTCTAGCTCTAGCAATCCACTCTAACCTCCTTTTAAAGTGTCTAGTTGGTCTTTTCTTCCTTTTTCTCTCTTACTCCAGCCCTTTCCCAAATTTTTTAGGATTTTTCCTCTCTATCTCTCTTGTTTGTTCTTCATTGTGCTATCAGCTTCATTTTCTTGGTATTTTCCTTTGATCTTTATGGCCTTTGATGGTAGTGAAACTCAAGTGAAAGTGCTCGAGCTGGTTAGGGGTTGATCCCTCCCTGGGTTGGATTTGAAGTGGCACTCAGATATCTTCAACTTTGGGCTCCTTGGCTCAATCCAGGTCCCCTAGTTCTGATTGCTCGAGTAGTCTCGAGCGAGCGGTTTGGCTAGCAAGTGGTCCACCATTTTTGAGTCCAACTTGGAAAGGATCTGGGCTCAATAATTCATCTCAGATAAGTACCATGTTGCTTAGATTGTTGTTGGGAAACCGTTCCCAGGGATGAGGGACAATACATGCATTTTAAAACTTTTCTAAAGGCATGCAGCAGCAGAAAGTGATAAAACTATTTTATTTATAAATGCTAATCTAATTAACACAAGCCCCTACCAGGATCTAGATGCATTTAGAGTAATATAAATATGAAATCATGTAATGATAATTATGTCATACATAATATAAAGACATACCTTAGTGACGTTCACCGAAGGTTGCAACAAAATCCCAAGGGCGGCTCCAACCTGTGAAAAAGACTCCCACTCTGCTAGCAGCAAATATGTAATGCCTCTGCTGGTATCCACACAGGGCTTGTCATTGCTGAGTCATAGAGGATAATGGATTGATAGATCCTTGCAGCCCTCTCCTCTTTCAGCAACTCGGGCTTGCTTCAAAAGCTATCCCGATCGATAACTGGACCGGCTTCTGACTTCTATCTTGCAAACTGGCCTTTGCAAGATGTAGGACCTCCTTTGCTCTTCCTCTCTTATCTAAACAACCTCTCAACACTTGGAAGAAAGACTTAAGAGAAGAAGTAATGAAGAAAAGGAAGAGGGAACCTTTGGTAGCAAAATGCCTAAAGGCTCTCACACACCCAAGTGAATGAAATTTCCTTCTCACCTTCTCTTCGCTTACCCAAGCATTCCCTCATTCATCCATGCTTTCATGCTTGCTTCAAGCTTGGCCAGCCAACCTTCTCCCCCTCTCCTTATATAGGCCACCATCCATTAATGCCATGAGACCATGTGTGTGAAAATATTTAAAGAGGAGAAGAAGATCTTCTCCCTTTTAATGCTTTCACACTTTCATGAAAACCTTCTTAAGCCTTTTCACATGGAAGAGTTTCTTCCTTCTTCTCCACTCCCATTAATAAGATCAATTCTCCATTCCAAGTCACCACCCTTTCTTGTTATGACAAATTAATGAAGGGTTTACCAAGTCAAAAATGGGAGGGACTACTGTAAACACGACTTAAGAAAGTTCCAAGTCATAAATGAGAGGAGACTAAGTTTGCTTATGTCATTCCTCTTCATTCATGCAAACATCATGCCAACATCATACCATGTGGCATGTGGAATCAAGGAGAAAGGGAGAGTGCCATGTGGTTTGAGGAGAGAGAGTCCCAGTCCAATTAGGCTCTGACTCATGGTCCAATTTTAAATTGATTTGACACTCAAATCAAAAGCCAGATTTTAACCCAATCGAACCTATTTCTAAAAGACTGTTGATCCAACATAATTTGGATTAATTAAAATCAAATTAAATATGATTTAATTTAATTAATAATTAATCCATAATTAATTAGGTCAAATCTTAATTGTAACAATTATAATTAGGTCCAAATCAATTTGCTGATTAGTTACTTAAGCCCCTAATGTGTGTGACCCCTCAGGTTCAAACACTAAGCTGGTAGCACGGGAACATTTTCAGTATCAGCCAAAGTCGCCATCTAGCAATGACACCCAGCGTCCGGATAGGTTGAAAAATTGCAGAGCAACCTGAACCTATCGAATGTGGAATAGCACTGAACTTATTCCTTGATCCTCCTGATGCTCCGGATGGCATAGGGTTAAACTGCCCAACCCTAATCAATTCAACTCAATATGTCTCAAATAAAGAATCCTTGTAACTTCTTACAAGGAATGCCCTGGCCAAGGTCTTTCTCAATTGAGGCATACTAAGCATTCAATCCAAACCATTTAGAGAGATCAATCCTATCTCATCCTACTATTGCTACACAAGTACTTGACTGTACCCAATAACCTTCCATCACCAAATTGAAAATTCGGGTAGTCCGGCACCCAAGCACAGTGAGTTGCTTGCAAGTTGCCATAGTGATCTCAAGTCAGAGGAATGACTCATATCCACATTCTAATGTAAGACTTTTCTTCAGCAGAAAGAGATTCATGCATGAGAGTCATGTTCAGTGAAGTGTCAAAACACAACACCTGATGTCATACTAGCATCTCCATGCAACTTGATTAAGAGGACAACCAACAGACATGACATCAATGACCTACTCTTGATACACCATCATCCTAAACAGGTATCCTTTGATCGTGAACCAGTTTATGAACTACATGATGTATCTTCTCTACATTGCATACAAGGTAGCTCAAAAGACATCATTACACAATAGTTCAATTAGGAAGATGACATGTGATGAACAACCAGAATAAACCTTTTTATTCAATTCAATAATTCATACATATACATGAGTTTCATAATCATCTACAGCCTAGATGATTGACTTTGGGACACAATTCTCAACAACTCCCACCTGGACTAAAGCCAATCGGAATAGAATCTAATTCTCATCTTCCATTTACAATCGTCAAACTCTTGAATTTCAACAGCTTTAGTGAAGGGGTCGGCCAAGTTCTCCTTTCCATTGATCTTCAGAAGCTTGATGTTACCTCGTCAAATGATCTCCCGGACAAGGTAATAGGGATGCAGAATATGTTTTATCCGCTGATATGATCGAAGATCTTTGGCCTGAGCTATGGCCTAGTGTTGTCACAATACACCAAAATAGGGCCATCCAAGGAAGGTGCCACTCTCAGCTTGCCTAGAAACTTTCACAACCACACAGCCTCCTTTGCTACATCCGATGTGGCAACATACTCTACTTCGCAAACAGAATCAGTCACTGTATGCTGCTTGGAACTTTTCCAGCAGACAGCTCCACCATTAAGGGTAAACATAAAACCAGACACACTTTTGCTATCATCACTATCTGATTGAAAACTGGAGTTAGTGTACCCCACAAGTTTTAAGTCAGAATTTTCATAAATAAGCCATTGGTCCTTAGTATTTCTCAAATACTTAAGGATGCTCTTAGCAACTTTTCAATGAGCTTCACTTGGGTCAGACTGGTATCTGCTCACTACCCCTAGTGAGTATGCCATGTCTGGTCTAGTACACAGCATATCATACATAATAAAATCCACTACCGAAGCATATAGAATCCTACTCATATGCTCTCTTTCCTCAGGAGTTGTTGCACGATCCTTCTTGGAAAGAGTAATTCCATGACCTATCGGAAGGCAGCCCCTTTTGAAAATTTCCATGTTGAACTGCTTCAGCACAATGTCTATGTACATAGATTGGAACAGTTCTAGAAGCCTCTTAGATCTATCTCTATAGATCTTCATACCCAGTATGAATGAGGTTTCGCCCAAGTCTTTCACTGAGAATTGAGATGAAAGCTAGACCTTCATTCCTTGTAATGCTAGAATGTCATTCCCGATTAGGAGAATGTCATCCATACACAAAACAAGAAATACAACTATAGAACCATTTGCCCATTTATATATAAGGTTCCTCTCCATTCCTAACGAAGCCATACGTCTTGATACATTTATCAAAGCACATGTTCTAACTTCGAGAAGCCTGCTTGAGTCTATAGATGGACCTCTGAAGCTTGCATACTTTAGACTTATCTATGGATGTGAACCCTTCAGGCTGCAACATATACACCTCCTCTTTTAGCTCACCATTTAGGAAAGCTGTTCGGACATCCATTTGCCAGATTTCATAGTCTAATTATGTTGCCAAAGCAAGCATAATCCAAATGGACTTGATCATTGCCACAGGAGAAAACATTTCATCATAGTCAATACCATAATGCTGACAATACCCCTTTGCAACCAGACATGCTTTATAGGTCTCTACCTGCCCATCTGCACCCCGCTTCCACTTGAAGATCCATTTGCACCCAATAAGTTTTATCCCTTCAGGTGGATCAACCAATGTCCATACATTGTTGATTTCCATGGACTTCATTTCGGATTTCATTGCTCTTAGCCATGACTCAGAATCAGACCTTATCATTGCATCCATATAGGTGATTGGATCCTCGTTGTTCTCATCGAGTTCAACAGGATCATCGTCCAGGACCAAGAAATCGTAGTATCTATCCAGTTGACATGGTACTTTACCAGATCTTCTTAATGAATGCAATATGTGCTCTGGATTTGATCTAATCAAATTTGATTCTATAGTAGTCTTGGAGTGAGAAGGTTGTTCTATCTGTTGAACTTCCCCAAGTTCAACCTCAGCAGCTTGAGTGCCTTCACCAAGGTACCCCAATTCTAAAAAGGTTGCCTTAAGACCGATGAATAACTTTTGTTCTTCAGGTAGATAGAAATAGTACTCTTTGGATTCTTTAGGATACCCAACAAAAAGACACCTATCAGACTTAGGTCCTAGTTTATCTATCTCCAAATGTCTGACATAAGCCGGACATCCCCAAACCCAAAGGTAAGAGAGAGTCGACTTCCGTCCAGTCCATATCTCATATGGTGTTTTGTCAACAGACTTACTTGGAACCCTATTCAGAAGGTAGGATGCTGACTCTAGAGCAAATCCCCAAAAGGATTTAGGCAGACCAGCTAAGCCCATCATAGATCGAACCATGTCCAACAGAGTTTGATTCCTCCTTTCAGATATACCATTTAATTGAAGCATCCCTGGAGGAGTCCATTGAGAGAGAATCCCATTCTCCTCAAGATAAGTCAGAAACTCATTGAAAAGATATTCACCACCTCGATCTGATCGAAGGGTTTTAACAAACTTCCCAATTTATTTTCCAACTTCATTACGATAATGTTTGAAAATTTTAAACGCATCAGATTTATGTCTCATGAGGTAGACATAACTGTATCTCGAAAGATCATCTGTAAACGTAATGAAATAACTATATCCACCTCTTACACTGATATTCATAGGTCCACATACATCAGTATGTACCAGACTTAGAATATCATTAGCCCTTTCACCCTTTCCAATAAAAGGTGACTTGGTCATTTTTCTAAGAAGACAAGATTCACAAGTCGGCAAGGACTCACTCTTAGTGAGATCTAGGAGACCTTCTCCCATCAACTTATTTATCATGTTCTTGTTTATATGACCTAGCCTACAGTGCCAGAGATAAATATCACTGACTTTATCTATCCTAGAACGTTTATTAGTAGTGTACAATACAGTAACAGGCTGTGACAGTACATATACGCTATTCTTCAATTGTCCATTCATCACATTAGAGCCATTCAAAGTGATGTAGCAAATATATTTCTTTATTAATAATTCATAACCATCATTGGCCAAAAGGCCTACATAAATGATATTTACTAAAAAAGAAGGACAAAAATGACATTCATTTAGAATGACAGTACAAGATTCGAAATACAAAGAAACAGTTCCCAACGCCATAATTGGAGCTTGACTTTCGTTCCTAAAGTTCAGAAACCTTTCCCCGTTTTTGAATCTCCTACTAACTTGAAGTCTCTACAAAGAATTGCAAATGTGGTAAGGACTTCCGGTATCCAATACCTAGCCAGTAGTATCATAAACAGAGAAACTACAAGGATTTATCATATAAATAAATACCTTGACTAGCAACACCTTGTTGCTTTTCCTTCCTTTGCCTGTTTGGGTCCAGAGTTGCAAGGTAAGCAGAATAGTTTCGCTTCCAGTGGCTTGGCTTCTTGCAGAAGAAGCACTTTGCCTTACTCTTGTCAGCCTTTACCCTCCTAGTCTGACTTGTCCTAGCACTTAGCACCTTCTTATTCTTTTTCTATTTTTCCCTTTCCCAAAGGGATGACGTCCTGCTCTAGAACCTCCCACTAGATTCACTAACCCCTTGTTAAGGTTATGGTCTCTCTCATAAGTCTGCAGTAATCCTAACATCTCATGATAGTTTACTGCAGGCCTATTCATTCTAAAATTATCAAGAAAGACCTGGTAGGAAGGGGGCAAAGAATTTAGAATAACATCCTTGCCGAGCTACTCGTTTAAAGGACATCCGAGTTTGTCCAAATGCTCAAATAACTTAATCATGTACATTACATGATCAGTCATCGAAGCTCCATCATGCATACGCGTGTTATAGATGGAGGAAGAGATCTGGTATCTCTCCGTATCATCTAGAGTGCCAAAAGACTCTTTCAACTTTTAAAGAATCTCATTTGGCTGGGCCTCCTCGAACTTATGACTGAACTCGTTGTTCATCGCAGCCAACATTATGCAACGCATAATGGTGTGGTCAGAGATCCACTTCTGGTAAGTGTCCCTGATAGTGCCATGAGCATTGGGGGCTGGGATCTCAGGTGCCGGATCTGTTATTACATAGTGGATCTGTTCATGCTCTAGGACTATCCTGAATTTTTGATACCAGCTATCGAAGTTGGGTCCAGATTGTTTGTCATTATCTAATAATGACAGGAGCAACAAAGTGGTTGACATTATCTAAAAAAGGAGAACAAGACCTATTCGTATATGAATTATTTAAAATTTCTAAAGACATGAATTTTAGTCTAAAGGTTTCTCCCATTATTTTATTTAGACTGGTAGCCTCTACACTCCAATCCGAAGAATAGCATTTATCCTTTAGTGGGTACTAGGATCCAATAGACTACATATGAGCCCGACTTTGACCGGCCAATCCAAATGTATCTAAAGGTAGGTACAATACCAATTGCTTCTCCAATTCCTAGTAATTATTTTGCCCCAGGGGTCCTCATAATCGACCTTTGGACCTCCTATTGAAGGTCCTGGTTAGGTCCAACCATTAATATGATCAAATTCAATGCTTCTAACTAACCCATGATCAAGCTCGACTTTGGTCGGCCCACCTGATCACGTGTTAAGATAGTCGCACTGAGCCATCATATGTTGAACGGCAATCCATTCGCCTGATGACTATCCGTTCTTTGGAACTGCCGATAATCACCCAACTTATGGACTCATTGCCACTCCAACTTAATGAGAGGCTAAAACTCAAGCTATCTTATAACTTAATCTTTTTATGGACATAATAATTTATAGGATTTCAATTTTGTGACATTTGAGAGGAAGACATAGACCTTGATTAAGAAAACTCCCACCAAACACTTGGAGGGTTTCTAGATCAATTTGGTCAATAGGCACCTATAAACCAGTCATACCGATTAACCATAGTTGACATGGGTTAACTCGAATCAATAGATAGTCTAATTTAATCTGATTCACCACATTAGCCAGGTAAGTAGGATCAAGGGATGGGTTATGCCAGGTAAGCCTCTTACCTTAGGTACCAACCATGAGTTAGCCAGGTAAGAGTTAGCCCCAAAGAACCTTGATCACAACTGTCAAACACTTATCTTAGATACCAAGTGGTTTACCAGACTTAATCGGACTAACCTAAAGACCCGAGCTCACCACGAAGCCATGAATTAAGTCCATTTAGATGTATGGACTGATCTAACTAACTATTAGAGAGATCTATAGAGGAGAGACCTAATTCAACTTTTGATTAGTCTTTTCTCTATTTAATCCATTCATCTAAACCTAGGTCTAACTCATTTAAGGACCCAATTCTATCTAACCCATTCAACCCATGATTTATAAATCATGACTTAAGATTAGAATCATATCCTAAATCTTAAAATTATACATCTTAATTTCCAATTAAGTGTATCGCATTATTTGAAACATTTTCAAAATGAAATGAAGTAATTTCATAATTACCACTTGAACATTTCAAAGTTTTAGATCAAACTTCTTTTAGATCTTATCTAAATATGGTTATGATCTTAGATTAAAACAATTTTAATCCATTAAAGTCCTCACTTTCTTCTTCATAAGGTCATGACGCAGCGGCACCCTTACACGCCATAGGAGAACCCCTTGGAATGGAAAGAGATGGTCTTTAAACCATGCTTCTCTCCTATGACCGGACGGCTATGGCAAATACACCTTAATTTGAGTACTACATAAAGGAAATTAAACTGATTTCATAAAAACATTAAACTAGATGTATACACAACCTGGTTGCTCTGATACCACTATTGGAAAACCGTTCGCAGGGGTGAGAGGCGATACATGCATTTTAAAACTTTTTTAAAGGCATGCAATAGCGGAAAGTGATAAAATTATTTTATCTATAAATATTAATCTAATTAACACAAGCCCCTACCAGGATCTAGATGCATCTAGAGTAATATAAATATGAAATCATGTAATGATAATTATGTCATACATAATATAAAGACATACCTTAGTGACGTTCACCGAAGGTTGCAACAAAATCCCAAGGACAGCTCCAACCTGTGGAAAAGACTCCTGCTCTACTAGCATCAAATATGTACTGCCTCTGCTGGTATCCACACAGAGCTTGTCGTAGCTGAGTCATAGAGGATAATGGATTGATAGATCCTTGTAGCCCTTTCCTCTTTCAGCAACTCGGGCTTGCTTCAAAAGCTATCCCGATCGACAACTAGACCGGCTTCTGACTACTATCTTGCAAACTGGCCTTTGCAAGATGTAGGACCTCCTTTGCTCTTTCTCTCTTATCTAAACAACCGATCAACACATGGAAGAAAGACTTAAGAGAAGAAGTAATGAAGGAAAGGAAGAGGGAACCTTTGGTAGCAAAATGCCTAAAGGCTCTCACACACCCAAGTGAATGAAATTTCCTTCTCCCCTTCTCTTCGCTTACCTAAGCATTCCCCATTCATCCATGCTTTCATGCTTGCTTCAAGCTTGGCCGGCCAACCTCCTCCCCCTCTCCTTATATAGGCCACCATCCATTAATGCCATAAGACCATGTGTGTGAAAATATTTAAGCAGGAGAAGAAGATCTTCTCCCTTTTAATGCTTTCACACTTTCATGAAAACCTTCTTAAGCCTTTTCACATGGAAGAGTTTCTTCCTTCTTCTCCACTCCCATTAATGAGGTCAATTTTTCATTCCAAGTCACCACCCTTTCTTATTATGACAAATTAATGAAGGGTTTATCAAGTCAAAAATGGGAGGAGACTAGTGTGAACACAAGACTTAAAAAAGTTCCAAGTCATAAATGAGAGGAGACTAAGTTTGCTTATGTGATTTTTCTTCATTCATGCAAACATCATGCCATGTGGCATGTGGAATCAAGGATAGAGGGAGAGTGCCATGTGGCGTGAGGAGAGAGAGTCCCAGTCCAACTGGGCTCTAACTCATGGTCCAATTTCAAATTGATTTGACACTCAAATCAAAAGCCATATTTAAATCCAATCGAACCTATTTTGAAAAGGCTATTGACCCAACATAATTTGGATTAATTAAAATCAAATTAAATCTGATTTAATTTAATTAATAATTAATCCATAATTAATTAGGTCAAATCTTTATTGTAACAATTACAATTAGGTCCAAATCGATTTGCTGATTAGTTACTTAAGTCCCTAATATGTGTGACCCCTCAGGTTCAAACACTAAGCCGGTAGCATGGGAACATTTCCAGTACTAGCCAAAGTCGCCATCTAGCAATGACACCCAGTATCCGGATAGGTTGAGAAATTGTAGAGTAACCTGAACCTATCAATATGGAATAGCACTGAACTTATTCCTTGACCCTCCTGATGCTCCGGATGGCATAGGGTTAAACCGTCCAACCCTAATCAATCCATCTCAATATGTCTCAAACAAAGAATCCTTGTAACTCCTTATAAGGAATGCCCTGGCCAAGGTCTTTCTCAATTGAGGCATACTAAGCATTCAATCCAAACCATTTGGAGAGATCAATCCTATCTCGATACTATTATCGCTACACAAGTACTTGACTGTATCCAATAACCTTCCGTCACTGAATTAGAAATCCGGGTAGTCCGGCACCCAAGCACAGTGAGTTACTTGCAAGCTGCCATAATGATCTCAAGTCAAAGGAATGACTCATGTCCACATTCTAATACAAGACTTCTCTTCGACAAAAAGAGAATCCTGCATGAGAGTCATGTTCAGTGAAGTGTCAAAACACGACACCTGATGACATACTAGTATCTCCATGCTACTTGGTTCAGAGGACAACCAATAGACATGATATCAACGACCTACTCTCGATACACCATCATCCTGAACAGCGTATCCTTTGATCACGAACTAGTTTATGAACTATACGATGTATCATCTCTACATCGCATACAAGATAGCTCAAAGGACATCATCATACAAGAGTTCAATTAGGAAGATGACATGTGATGAACAACCATAATAAACCTTTTTATTCAATTCAATAACTCAAACATATACATGAGTTGCACAACCATCTATAGCCTAGATGATTGATTTTGGAACACAATTCTCAACAATGGCAATCCAAGAGAGAGGTGAATTAAATTTTTTAAAAAATTAAAATAATTATATCTTGAACTTTAAATAATGGAGAGTGATAGTAAAATGAAAGCAATATAGAATGTATAAAAGACTAAGCTGCAAATGAAAGTAAAGAGGAGAGAAACCAAGATATAAGCAAATACTAGTTTTATAGTAGTTTGGTTCCAAATTTAGCACTTACATCCACTTTCTATGCACACTCTTGAGAATTTTACTATAATCTCTCCAATATTTCTACTTAATTATTTTTCTAAGCTCACAATCAAATTCGGTTGAATTTCTTAATGGAAATTAACTAAAACCCCCCTCTTAAGCCACTCTTAGGCTTACAAGACAATACACTCCAATACAAGGCTTGGATGTACTTTTTTTCAAGTTTCAATCCCAAATAAAACTTGCTTATAGTAGAAGAATGAAAGTATAATCAAGCATAAATATAAAAAGCTTTTAAAGAGCAAAAGAAAATAGAAAATATTGTTGAAGCTCGTCAGACTTTTATTAAGGAAGCTTTGCAATTAATGCTTCTTTCTTCTTTTTCAAATCTATTAAATTCTCAAGATTGTGGTGGCGGGAGAGTCAGAGCTCTTTCTTGAATGCATACTAAGTGTTTCTTGGATTTTCTCTTTATTTGCCTTCTTTTATTTCTTCAATATATTATAAAAGTATTTAAAGTTCTTAAAATACCCAAAAATGGATTTTTTCTCGTTGAAGATCCAAAACTATCCATCATAGCCATTCTGTATTTTTTCATAACTTCAACAAAACTAACCATTGTAGTTGTTAGTCGAAGTTGAGTGGACTTGGATTGCCTTGGGGTTGACAAGAGCTAACTTAGAGTTGACTCGAGATGGTTGGGGGTTGACTTGAATTCCGGTCTGAAAAATGACTCTCTATCTTTTCTAAGAGAGTTGACTCGACTTGTGAGCATTGACTCAAAATTGGCTAAGGGTCGACTCGAGATAATTTGGGGTCAACTTGAGCTTTAGACTAAAATTTTAGCTCTTTATCTTTTCTAAAAGACCCGACTCGTAGACTGTGACATTTGACTTTTTTGTATAAAAGTTATCTTTTTGTTGCTTGGAGTCGACTCTTGATCTTTCTCACATAATGTGGCTTCCTAAACTTGCTTTTTTTGACTTTCAACTGGGACAATTTAATAGATCTTCTTGCAAATGATTTAAGCTTTCTAAAACTTTTCAACATACACTTCAACAAACTATTAATTCTATTTTGATACTAAAATATTTTGTATTCATTAAAACCATTTCTTGGGTTAACAATCTCCTCTATTTTGATAATAGCAAAACTTTGAGTATAAGTAAACAATGCAAATAATGCAAGTCTATTAAAGTATCACAGTACTTAATGCAGATGTATCAAAGTATTTATGCAAATGTTGTAATACCCAGTCCATTTTTGGGCCTATTAGTGAATTGGGCTCAGTCCACTCAACTAGCTCAGCCATAAAAAAATTAGCCAAAAGATATTGCATGAATTTTAAAGTACTAGAAAAAAAGATTAGCAATGAAGAAGACTTCCATCTGGAGTCTTCTTCTTCCTAAACACAATGGAGTCCTCTATTCTTTCTATTTAATGGGATCAAGTCCCCTATAAAACTCCCTACCTTCGACCTCCAATCAATGCTTGTAAGGATCCCATCATTTCTCTTCTTCTCCTTTGTGGAATATCATCGCCATGCACGTCGGATTTTGGCTTGAATGCCATCGAAAAAAAAGGTAAAAACTCTCTAATCTTTGAGCTAATTTGGTTTGCTATCCTTGTAGTTGAGACATTGATTTTGGTCGGCAATTGCCATAATTTCTTTTAAAAAACATAAGCCCTATTTTCTGTTAATTTTTTCCCCTTTTCTTCATTTTTTTGGGGCACCGTTTGTTATTGCCAATCATTAGACTAAGGTCTGTGGGTCTCGCCTTCGTGGTTTTCCCTTCCAGCCATGGGTAGCACCAACTAGTGATCTCCCTTGTTTTGGGAACTAAGGGGATCAAAGGGTCCCTTATTCCATCAAAGAAGAGAGGAAGAGGAAAGAAGAAAGAAAAAAAAAGGAATTAAAAAAAAGGAAAGAGAAAAAAAAGAAGAGTGATAGAGAGTTTCTCTCTCTTCCCTCTTCTCTGAGCTTGCATCCCTACTTTCTCTCTCTAGTTTCTCTCTTAAAATTTTCTATGTAGATTGTTTCACTTTCTTAATCTATTTCTCTCTCTACGATTGATTTAGTAAAATATTTTCTTTCAATGATTCTGATATGATCCTAGCAAAGAGAGTTTTGCTCTATTGTCACTAGATAGCATACCGGTACCTATCATGTCTAGACCATGTATCACTAGATTTGATCATCTATGATTTTTATTAAACCATCTATATGTTAGTTCAATCATGATTTGATGAAATCATCTTGTTTGAATTGATTGGAATGTTAGACATGTTGCCTGATTGACAATGTTTCATCTTGTTAATTTCTCTCCTTTGATATTCTCTTTATGTGATTTATGAACCTAATAAATCTATCATGTTGCTTTGAATACAAATTGATTTTGGTAGGAGATTTTGAACCACTCTATCGGGTAACACACCCACACTATCCAAGGCTTTATCAAATAGTGCAAGATCTGGTCCTTATGATCTCCATGAAATTATTGTATTTTAAGTTACCCTTATTAGATAAATTTACTTAATCAAATTAATCCCTAACTATCAATCGGTATACCGACCTTCACTTTGACTTTTGTCAGGCATAAAGCCATGTTCCTAGTCATGCCTTAATCTGATCCATTTAGAATTTTTAGAATTTCTTATTTTATTTGACTTTTAAGATATTAAATTTCAATGACCTTAAATAGATATATCTAATTTATTGGTTTGAAGTATGGATTCATGAATACCATGTTTGGATTATTTCTAATAGAGATAAGTAATCTAGCACTTCAAGTATACTTTCGAATAATTTTTTAAAAAATTAATTATTTATTTAATTTGATCTATGTCATGTTTTCTATTTAATAAAATGGGTCAAGCATGTATTATTTTGTTATTCAAAATAAATTATTTTAAATATATGATCTACTTGGAAAAATATATTTGAAAAACTTGACTGGTGCTTATGAGTTTTTTTTATATATGTTCTCAGCATGGCTATGACATGACTCGGCTAATGGGGGTTATATGTTGAACTTGCTAATTTGTAATCAAAGAAACTAGTTTCGATATCGAGCTATTGATAATTAAAATACTAGTGTCTATTATCTGGTACTTTGTGCAATGTGTTTCGATTTTCAGGTCCATGCCACAAGGTTACATGACCATAGCTTGATGTTGAGTTCAATTATGAAAATTATTATTTTTAAAGAAATAAGTATGATTTGAGATTTGTTTTTCTCAGTCAATATTATCTGATTTATTTGCTCAGTGATAATCACATTATAAATATATATGTATTAATTTAAGAATTAAATTATTTTTATTTATTTAAAATTGATATTTTTATATATCATTTATAGAAAAGAAGATTATCAATATAAAGAGCTTGATTTATGGGTTCAAATGAAATAAGTTTGAAGTAAATTGGATTTAAAATAAGTTCAGAATTTTAATTTGAAGATTAATAAATGGTTTGTATAAATTTTAAAGCAGCTGGTCTATGATGAACTGATTTCTTGGTCTACAAATAGATGATCAGTTCATGGCTTCCATTAACCGTGATCCATGACTAAATATTATGGACCATGGGTGATTTTCACGAGCTGTCGGCCAAGAGGATGGCCGGCGACCACCACATGGACTCTGGCGATTGGAAAGCAACGATGATCAGTGGCAATGGTAGCCATGGTGATGGGTTTGGCACTCCATGGATGCAAGGAGCTTCTAAGTTGAAAATCTTAGTGAAGTCATGGTAGCATAGGTGACAAGAACTTCGGCGTGGCTCCTTGGGCATGAACAACAGCATTGGTCAGGGGGGACATTGCACGGCAACGATCTTGACGGCGATCGAATTTGCTAAAGGAATGGAGAAGATGGCAGTCACATGACTCTCATGAGGTGAATATGGCGATAGCTTCGACAAGACTCAAGGGGATTCTGGCGATGGCAATAGCACGCAAGGAGACTCCAACAAGGTTCTTTAGGCTCGAGTAGTGGCGCCAGCAAGGAGAGATGGTGGACAGCGAGGGGAATCCACGATCAGATGATGGGTTTTGTCAGTTGAATGAAGAAGCATAGTGAATCACTATTGGATCTTAATCCAATGGTTGAGATTAATTTCAATTAGAAACATGCCTGATCATAGGTGATGCAGTGAGTTTTGGACACTAGATCTAGATCCAATGGCTGTGATGCTTCACATAATCACACCTTGATTTGGATGGGATATTGAAGCCAAATTCTATAAGGATTTGATCTCTATCATGAGCAAGAGTCTCTCTTTATATCTATTTCTTACTCACATCCATCTATCCATTGATTTTTTTAAAAATAGATCTAAACTGCTTTTGTATTCTTTTCTTTAGTCCCATACAAAAAACATGAAGATCTCTTCCCTATTTAAACCTATAAAAAGGCTCTTGTACCTCTACCTGGAGGCATCACTCCTTAGAATCCCTTTAGAGCCTTTGCTTAGGGAGATAGGAAGGGATCAACTTAGGAGCAATTTAGAGTAGAAGTTTGGGAAGGAAGAGAAGATTTTGTACAAGGCAGAGCACGGTTCTTTTGTTTTTCATTCTCTTGAATTTCTTTGGTATGCAATAAAAGATTATGCTTTCAATTATGAGTTCATTATTTATTCTCTTTTATTTATTTTTTATTATGCTTTACTATTAAATTAAGTTTATGAACAACCCTTGCTTTTCGAATACGCGTCATATCTGTTACGGATAGGGGACATGCTGAGGAAACAAAAGTTGAATATCTAGTGCCTTCAAGAGATGCATCGTGATCTACAGATACAAAGCATGCCAAGGGAAGAGGTAAATCTTTAAAATTAATTATATTTTAATTATAAAAGAAATACAACTTGTCAGTGCAAGATCAACCTATAACTCATGAACTAATCTCTTTTACTTACTTTGTTTTTAAGAGTAGTTTACTTCTTATTCACTTTTATTTAACAACAAGTACTCTCTTTTCCTTTAAAAATCATAACTTAGCCATAAGGTCCCTAAGGATACGATCCGGACTCATCCTAATTATAAAGTTAAGTTAGTGAATTATTTTTGACCATCCACGATAGTAATCAAATTTTGGCATCGTTGCTGGGAATCCTAGGCATGGTTGTGATTTTTTTTTTAAAAAATCAAAATTTTAAAAAAAATCTACAAAAAAATTTTAAATTGTTGCTTTGCTTTTTGATTCACTACCATCCTAACTAATTTACTACTTTTTAATACTCTTCAAATTTGAATTACTGCTTTCTAGTTATTTGTACTAAACTACTTTACTGCCTCATAACCCTAATTTAATTTAGTTTTTTTTTCTTATACTTAATTAACTAAGTTAAAAACTTACCTAAAAACAATCTAACATAAAAAGAAAACATGGATACCTCATAACACATAATTAAAATAGAGAAACTAATTAAGCTCTAAAAATGTTTAACTTATATTGGATATCTTCTTTTTCTGCATTGCATATCTCATAAAATATCTTAAGGATACTAAACCCTAAACAATATAAGGTGGGGATTTCATTACCCTTCCCTGGCTCACAAACCACCACCCTACATAACACATTAATTTAAGCCTCTAATCTAAAAGCAATTAGACATTGGTCCCTTAGGATTTTCGAGCTCACTAGGACAAGGGACCCTAAGAGTTAGACTGGGCTAGGGTTAGTCAATTACATGGTGTCTAAGTGATTCAGGGACAAGATCCTGAAGGAAGGTGGTTACTTAATTAGTTTTGTTGTCCGACCTTGTCAATTTATTTGGTATCTAAGAAAACAATGGGGATCCCCATCGACCTTACACTTACCTGGTTAGTTGGTGGTTAGCCCTTAACTTGGAGGGCTCGAAGGCATCCTTGGAATAGTTAGGAGCTGTCGAAAAGTAAGGAATCTTAGGATAGAGAGTCCAGTGTATGCTAAATTGATTGTAATTAATATGAAACTTTAATTAATACTTCTTCTCTATCTCTCTTAGCTCTAGGACCCCTTAGGCTCATATCTTTAGACTTCTTTTCTATCTTTTTTCTCTCTTCTCCAAATATAAAACTTTAATTAATACTTCTTCTCTATCTCTTTTAGCTCTAGGACTCCTTAGGCTCATATCTTTAGACTTCTTTTCTATCTTTCTTCTCTCTTCTCCTCTCTAATAAAACAAAAAAAAACTTAAAAGCCTAGGATTTGCATGTTAGGTCGCCGATCATTACAACCTGACTTTCAACTACTTGACGAAGAACTAGAAAAGACCCTTAGTTCAATCCAGGCTACAAATATGATTGAACCTGGAATGTTAACCCTCCATACTCATTAAGGGAATATTTTACCCCATCCTCATACTCATACTCACCATGCATTCAAGCACATCTATAATTAAAATTCAAAATTTCTCTAATGATGTCCTTAGGTTGAAGCTTTTCTCATTTTCACTTAAGGATAGTCAAATATTAGCTGAGCTCCTTAGATTCAGTAACTATATCAACCTGGGATCAACTTCAAAGAGAATTTCTCAAGAAGTATTTCTTCATAGGAAAAACCAACCAGATTAGAAAAGCCATAAGCAATTTTTTCAAACAGGTGAGGAAATGTTCCATGAAACACGTGAGAGGTTAAACAACCTAATTCAAAAGTGCCCACATTACATAGTACCAAAGTGGCAACTAGTCCAGTATTTTTATGATGGTCTATCAGAGAAATACCGGCAAATGGTCGATGTTTTATGTGAAGAAACTTTCATGCTTACACCATATATCTGTCTCGTGTAATGACAGACTCATCGCTCCTCAAAAAAAGGATAGAATCTATGAAGTTGGTCACTACATAGATATCCAAAGCAAAATGGATGAGATGTCACAAAAGATGGATCATAGAGTAGATGAGTTATCCCAAAGAATAGATCGCATGCTTAATATGGGACACTCTCCTACTCTACCCATATCTAGTGTGCAACAAGAAGTCTGCACAATTTGTTCTAGCTCCACCCACTACCTAATTGACTCTCTAGCTACAACCCAGTTTTCTAAATTTGTCTATGAACAGGTCCAGCAAGCTCAAGCCCAATAAGCTCGTAGACCAGGAAATGACTCATATTCGAACACCTATAACCCAGGTTGGCAAAATCATCCTAATTTCTCATGAAAACTATAGCCACCTATTGCCCTGATTCCACCAAGATCAAACTACTAAGAAACCAACTGTAGGAACATACCTCACCTGCAATACCAAAAGTCTCCTCAACCATCCTCCACTAGCTACAATTCAACCTTTAAGGAGAAGGTTTTGAAAGTCAACACTCAGACCCTCAACTCCTACTCACAATCTATCAATTCTCATATACAATCATTGCTAGGTTAGAAATTCAAATTGGGCAATTAGCGGCAAATCTGGATAGAAGGGAAGGAGGTAAATTACCATCTTAACTTGAGAGCAATCCGAGGGGACAATTTATGGCTGAAAGCACCAATATCCTAGAAATATTTTTTGAACATGCTAAATCAGTCATGACTCTCAGGAACGGAAAGGTCATCAAACAACTAGCAAAACCAATTAGACCAATCTTAAACCTTCGACCCAACCTGAATCAGACTCACCTAAGGACAAGGACCCAAAAAAAGAGGATGAACCAATTTCACTAGAACCACCTTACTTGCCCAATGTTCGATTTCCAGATGCCCTAAAAGTCATATTCTTGCTGAGAAGAAGGGAGGACTCAAGGAGATGCTAGAATTGTTTAAGGAAGTCCAAATTAATCTCCTCCTCCTAGATGTAATCAAAAAGGTGCCGGCATTACTGAATTTTTAAAAAAATTATGCACCCATAAATGTAAATCTAGATCATAAATTTCAAAGAAAGTATGCCTTGCTGAGCATGCTAGCTCTATCTTCCAGTGTACTACCCCTCCAAAACTTAAGGATCCAGGAACTCCCATTATTTTTTGTGTCATAGAAAACTTTCATGTTGAAAAAGCTCTTTTGGACCTGCTAGTAAGTGTAAATCTTTTACTTAATTCGATGTATGGACTCTTTGGACTTGGAGAATTGAAACCTACATAGGTCACCTTGCAGTTACCCAATAGATCAATCAAGGTACCACGTGGGATGCTCGAGGATGTCTTGGTTAAGGTAGATGGATTTTATTTTCTAGTTGACTTTCTAGTTCTTGACTTGGAATTAAATAGAAACCCAAGATAAATTTTCATTATCTTAGGCTGACCCTTCATAGCTATAGCAAACACATCATCAACTGTAAGATAGGAGTCATGGATGTATCATTTGGCAATAAGAAATTGAGATTGAATGTGTTTGGTGCTACTTAAGGGCCATCAATGGATAGCTGCTTTGAAATCGATACATTGGAAGACATCATAGAGGAAGCAACACCCACGATTCTTGCACAAGATCCCCTAAATACCTGCTTGGCTCTTGTTGGAGGAGATCACTTTGATATACAGGGATATATTTATGAGGTTAACACCCTATTAGATAAATCCTATATCAAAACTATGCCTCCATGGATGATCAAGTATGAGCCATTGCCCTTTTTAGCCAGTACACCTATAGCCTCATCTTTAGAATCACTACCTATACTAGAACTAAAACTGCTTCCTACCATGCTTAAGTACGTATTTCTCAGATCCAATGATGTCCTCTCAGTGATCGTTGCATCAGACTTGACCCCTGACTAGGAAAGATAATTGGTTGGTGTTTTAAAGAGACATGAAGAGGCTATTGGCTGGTCTATTATTGATCTAAAAGGAATTGACCCCTCCTTTACATGCACCATATTCATTACGAGATCGATGCCAAACCACATAGAAACATGCAGAGGAGACTGAACCCTAATATGTGAGAAGTGGTTAAGAAGGAAGTTGTTAAGTGGCTAAATGCAGGAATCATCTACTCCATATCGGATAGTAAATGGATCAACCCTATGCAAGTAGTACCTAAGAAATCAGGTATTACTGTGATGGAAAATAAAAAAGGTGAACTACTCACTACCCGTACAGCATCTAACTGGTGGGTATGTATAGATTATTGAAAATTGAACTCTATCACTACAAAAGTTCACTTTTTCTTACCGTTTATTGATCAAATCCTAGAACAACTTGTAGGGCAAAGCTTCTTTTACTTTCTGGATGGCTATTTAGGATACAATCAAATACATGTCTTTCTTGATGACCAAGAGAAAATCACCTTTACCAATCCCTTTGGCACGTTTGCTTATTGATGCATGCCCTTTGGCCTCTGTAATGCACCAGCTACATTTTAGTGGTGTGTATTAGCCATCTTCGATATGGTGGATAAGTTTCTAAAAGTTTTTATGGATGATTTTTTTTATATTTCATATCATGTTTGAGGATTATCTTTAGAACTTATCTAAGGTATTAGAATGATGTCAAAAGACAAACTTTGTCCTTAGTTGGGAAAAGAGCTATTTTATGGTTCAAGAAGGGATTGTTTTTAGGCACGTTGTATTGAAAAGGGGAATTGCGATAGATAAAGCCAAAGTAGAGATAATATCAACACTACCACCCCTGACCTCGATTCAAAAAGTATGATCTTTTCTAGGTCATACTGGATTCTATAGCCATCAAGGATTTTAACAAAATTTTAAGATCCTTGTGCAATCTGCTAGCCAAGAACACACTATTTATCTTTAATGAAGACTGTCTGAAAGCCTTCTATACATTACGAGCTGCTTTGATAATAGCACTAATTATAAAACCTCTTGATTGGTCCATACCATTTGAGATCATGTGTGATGCTTTCGATTTTGCAATAGGTGCCGTCTTAGGCCAAAAACTCAATAAGGAGCTATACATGATCTATTATGCTAGTAAAACTCTTTCAATTCCCAATTGAACTATACCATAACTGAAAAAGAATAGCTAGCCATAGTGTTCACTTTCAAAAAGTTTTGTTCATATCTACTAGGGTCCAAGGTTCTGATTTACTTTGATCATTCGATTCTGAAATATTTGCTGTCAAAGAAAGATACTAAACCATGATTGATTAGATGGATCCTTTTTCTATAAGAATTTGATCTAGAAATTCATATAAGAAGGGTTCCCAAAAATGTGGTAGCTGATCACATATCTGAATTCTTGGTTGAACACATAATGGGCACAGATGAGATCAAGGAGAAATTCCCTAATAAACAACTTTTTACAATCTCCTCCAAGCAACCTCCATGATTTGCCCATATCATTAATTACTTGGCAATAGGATAAATATCTCCCCATTGGACAAAATAGGAGAAAGAACAATTCTTTTCATAAGTTAAACATTATTTTTGGGAGAAACCTGTTTTGTTTAAATACTATCATGACCAGGTGATTCATCATTGTGTTCCCGAGAGTGAAGTCCAAAATATTCTCATTTTTTGCCACTCTTCGACAAGCACGGGATACTTTAGTGAAAGAAAAACTATAGCAAAAGTTTTGCAAAGTGAATTTTACTGGCCAACACTTTTTAAGGAGCACATGAACTTGGCCAACACTATTTACGGTGCCAACAAACAAGAAATATATCGAGGAAGGACATGATGCCATTAACCCCCATATTAGTAGTAAAAATCTTTGATGTTTGGTGGATTGATTTCAGGGAACCCTTTCCAATCTTGTTAGGGATCGAATACATCCTAGTAGCAGTGGATTACATGTCTAAATGAGTGGAGGTGATAGCCACACGTAAGGTTATAATTAGTTTTATCCAACAAAATATCATTAGTTGATTTGGTTTTCTCAAGGTGATCATTAGTGATAGGGGGACTCATTTCACGAAGAGGCAATTTGAAGCACTAATGAAAAAATATAATATCACACATAAAATTGCCACACCATATCGCCTCCAAACTAGTGGTTAGGTAGAGGTGTCAAATAGGGAGATTAAATAGATCTTAGAAAAGACTGTTAGGCTCGATAGAAAGGACTAGTCCCTATGCTTAGATGATGCATTATGGGCCTATCATATAGCTTTCAATACCCATATCAGCAAGTCACCGTACTGCTTAGTCTACGGTAAAGCATGCCATCTATTGGTTGAGTTAGAACATTGTGCATTATGGGCCATTCGAACGTTCAATTTTGACATATAGAATGCAGGTTCTAATTAAAGGTTACAACTTAATGAACTCAAAGAGTTGCACAATGATATGTATGAGAGTTCACAAATCTATAAACCCGAACTAAAGCATTTCATGACAAGTACATTTCTCGAAAGTCACTCGAGCTGAACCAAAAAGTGTGGCTCTTCAATTCTAGATTACGCCTCTTCCTCGATAAACTTTACTCCCAATGGGATGGACCATTCATTGTCACACATGTATTCTCACATGGAGCAATAGAAATAAAATACCCTCAAAATTGTAATACATTTAAGGTAAATGGTCAATGCTTGAAGCCATATATAGATGGAATTGCACACAAGGAATGAATCGATACCATCTATTTGATGGATCTGGTTAATAATGAATAATGAGCTTAATGTCTAGCTGAAGACATTAAACTTAGCACTAGTTAGGAGGCAACCTAGCAATCTCATTTTTCATTTAGTGCAATTACAGGAACTTAAGTAGAAGAACAAGAGCCTGCTACTCCATGAAGCCCTCTTCAACTCCTGAAGTACACTTACCCTAGGTGTATTCCCTCCTTTTCTTTTGTATGCTTATATTTTTTTCCTACTTTATCAAGGACAATATCAATTAAGTTGGAGGGAAGAAAAATAACTTAACATAGATCCTCGAGTATGGTTAGAAATAATTATGTTGTGTGTACCTGATTATTGTCTCAAGTTGGAGTTACATAGGCATTCTAATCAATGATTGATTAATAGTCTAGATAATTTTAAAGATGCTGAGAGATAAATTATTAAAGAAACTCAATAAACAATAGGGTTTAGACAAGAAATAATTTTATGGAACAATTCCAGAACCTTCTAACCATTAATCTTAATGAAGAATCTACTTTATGGGGGTATAATGAAAATATCAAGTATGCTGAAGTTTCTCTTTACAAAAATAAAAGAAAAAGAGATTCAGTCTTATCTCATAGCTTTTCTTGAACTCTTACTGAGTAATTAGGCCCCTTCATCTAAGTGTTGTGGTTCATATCAAAAGATGAGAAGGCCAAGAAATCTATTAAGTAATGATACCTCACTGAGTAAACGGGCCCCTTCGCCTAAGTAAACATTATGGTTTGCATCAAAAGGTGGGGATGCTAACACTTAAGAGGCTAAAACATTATACTGAACTTTACAAAAAAAGGGAAGAGAGGGGAAACCAGCGAGCAAAAATATACTTTACCAATCCTTGGCAAGTTAGAGGACTCAAAGAGTGTGGTAGAAAGTTGGCAAAAGAAGAACTCTAGAAACTTCTATGGGCTTTACTTGATCACTAATTAGGTTGAATTAATAATCTGATGAAGCATCTCATTAATGGTCTGGCTAGGTATCAACTACCTTTAAGATTGTCTAAATTAACTTTCAATTCAAGGTTGGATTTGTATACATAGCTAAACTATCTGCTTTACTCAAGGATGAGCAAAGTTCAAGTTGGAAGGTGTGATAATTACATTATAAATATATATAAGTATTAATTGAAGAATTAAATTATTTTATTTAATTAAAATTGATACTTTTATATATTATTTGTAGGAAAGAAGATTGCCAATATAAAGAGCTCGATTTATGGGCTCAAATAAAAAAAGTTTGAAGTAAATCAAACTTAAAATGAGCATAGAATTTAAGTTTAAAGATTAATAAATGGTTTGCATGAATTTTAAAGTAGTCGGTCCATGATGGACCGATTGCTTGGTCTATAAATAGATGATCGGTTCACGACTGCCATTAACCATGGTCTGTGGCTAAACATCATGGACCACGGGTGATTTTCACAAGTCACCAGCCAAGAGGATGGCCAGTGACCACCCTATGGACTCCGACGACCGGCAAGTAACGACGATGGTGGCAACGATAGCCACGACGATGGGTTTGGCACTCCATGGATGCAAGGAGCTTCTGAGTTGAAAATCTTGGTGAAGCCACAGCAGCATCGGTGATAAGAACTCTAGCACAACTCCTTGGGAATAGCACCGGTGAGGGGAAACATTGTGTGGCGATGATCTTGATGGCGATCGAATTTGCCAGAGGAAGGGAGAAGATGGCAGTCATAGGACTCCCGTATGGCGAAGATGGCAGTAGCTCCGACAAGATTCAAGGGGATTTCGGTGGTGGCAATAGTGTGCAACGAGACTCCGGCAATGTTCCTTGGGTTTGAGTAGTGGCACCGGCAAGGAGAGATGGTGGACGGCGAGGGGAATCAATGATTAGATGATGGGTTTTGTCAATTGAAGGGAGAAGCACAGTGAGTTACGATTGGATTTCAATCCAATGGCCGAAATCAACTTCAATTAGAAATAGGCCTAATCATGGATGATGCTATGATTTTTGGACACTGGATCCATATCCAATGACTACGACGCTTCACATAATCACACCTCGATTTGGACAAGATTTTGAAGCCAAATTCTACAGGGATTTGATCTCTATCACGAGCAAGAGTCTCTCTTTATATCTATTTCCTATTCATATCCATCTGTCCATTAATTTTTTTAAAAATAGATCTAAGCTGCTTATGTATTCTTTTCTTTAATCCCATACAGAAAAAACCTGAAAACCTCTCTCCTATAAAATCCCATAAAAAGGCTCTTGTACCTCTACTTGGAGGAATCACAAACTGGAATCTCTCTAGAGCCTTTGCATAGGGGGATATGAAGGGATCAACATAGAAGCAGTTTAGTGTAGAAGTTGAGGAAGGAAGAGGAGATTTTGTACAAGGTAGAGCGAGGTTCTTTTGTTCTTCATCCTCTTGTATTTCTTTGGTATGCAATAAAAGGTTATGCTTTCAATTATGAGTTTATTATATATGTTATTTTATTTGCTCTTTATTATGCTTTACTATTAAATTAAGTTTAGGGATAACTTTTACTTTTTGGAGATGCACCGTGATATGTTACGGATATGGAACATGTCAAGAAAAAAAGAGTTGAATACCAGTGCCTCCTGGAAATGCGCCATGATCTATGGATACGGAGCATACCAAGGGAAGATAGAAAATCTCTAAAATTAATTATATTTCAATTATAAAAGAAATATAACTTATCAATGCAAGATCAACCTATAACTCCGAACTAATCTCTTTTACTTGCTTTGCTCTTAAGAGTAGTTTACTTCTTATTTACTTTTAACTTTATGCAACAACAATTACTCTCTTTTTCTTTAAAAATCATAACTTAGCCCTAAGGTCCCTGAGGATATGATCTCGACTGGCCCTAGCTATAGATTGAGTTGGTAAATTATTTTTGACTGTCCATGACAACGGTCACTCAGCATATCATAAATCCTGTATTTATATACTTATTTTAAGTATTTTAAGTAATTATTGGTGATAACATCTTCTAAAAATCCGAATTTCATGATTAAATTCGACCTTCATGAAAAACTAATTATTTTTAAAATATTTTTGAGTAATATAAAATTAGAGCATAATTATGAAAAGTAAATATCAAGCCGAAGCATCACATATGCATTAAAATATTTAATAAAAAGCTTAATTCATATTTCTTCCTCTCCGGTAAGTACATTAAGATTAATAAAGATATTCAGATTCCTAGAATCTTAGAGAGTTGACAAAATTAGTGATTGAGATGCTAGCCAACAAGAAGAGCCTGACGTGTAGGTCGAAAGGATGCAGACAGGAGTCAAATCAAAGATCAAATTGGCCCAAAGTCAAAAAAATCTACTTAGTACTATTTTTAAAGTAGCCGGTCCATGGTGGACTGGCCTCTTGGTCCATAGTGCAGAGCTATGGACTAGCACATTAAAAAAACTCTCCTTCCTTGTTCCACTCCTCTACTCCTATATCATCCCACCATCGCCATGTCATCCCCCCTCTCAACCTAGCCATCTGCCATGGCCATAGCTTGCTACCATTCTCGCCAAACCAAGATGTTGTTGCCGCTCCTCACTGATCTAGGCCATGCTGCCTTTATCATCCGCTGCCCCCTCTCCACCACCACCTTCTTCCCATCTCCACTGCTGCACGATGGCACCTTCGCCCATCGCTCTGCCGGCCATCGCCACCTCACTGCCCATGATCTCTGCCCTGCCCTTCGTTGTTCCAAGCTGCCATTACCACCACCTTCCAAGCTCATCATGCCACCTCCTCTCCCACTGGAGCTGCCCATCGTAGCCTCCTTCCCATCACAGCTATGATCCAGCCATCCTCCCACCTGCCGCCACCATTTCCCCTGTTCGAGCTACACATCAGCACTTTTATCACCACCCATCGTTGCCATCTTCCTCTTGCCTATCTTCTCTATCGCTCGCCACCTCTCCCCTCTCCATCACAGCCATTGCCACCTTCATCTTCCTCATCCCCATCACCTGTCTGATGATGGGAAGCTGCCCGATCCACTGTCGCCTTGGCACAGTCCATGGTGAAGGGGGCTTGGCATTCACACTATGTACAGAGAAGGCATTTGTGCTTGTTTCCATTGAGTGCTATCTGAGAGTCGAGAGCAATCCAAGTAAAGATCCAATGGCCATGATTTAACCCAACAGGAATTGAGCTGTGAAGAAGCACGATTCGTGGTGATTTGGGTTTGCTAATCAAAATCCAATAGCTACAAGCTAAGCAACAGTTCTACTACAAGTCCAACTCCAAGTTCTATATTGATTTAACCTTCTCCAAGCTCTATTTAAAGAACCCCATGCTACAAGAGAAAGGCATGCTAAAGAGAGGGTATGGTACAAGGTAAAGGGCATAGCTTGGATTATGGGTTAGCCTCTAAGAGTGAGATTTCTTATAGGAGAGTTCTGCCCCTATACCATCTTTAAGACTATTCCATCTTCAAGATCAAGATCCAAAGAGGAAGTAAAAGAGGAGCCCAATTTGCTCTACGGAGTATAATGGGAGAAGGCAAAGTGACATCAACCAACTTCCTGACGAGGCTACGACAAATCAATTTTGGATACTTTGTTACCACTTTTTGTAGTTTATTTAATTATTATTTTTAATTTCTTATAATTATATCTTAATTAGTGCATAATTTATTTTTATGCAATTTAAATTCTTGTTATTTATTTTTATCGTAAGTAGATGCTATGATTTGATTAGCAGATCGAACAAACCGAGTCTTAATTTTCTTTCATACTCTTAATTTCTGTTTTTTAACTTCAAAAAATATATATTTTTTTAAATCAAAGATTTCAATTTATCTTACACTCTACCTTCTTCATAGATTTGACTCGACTTGTTACTTTCTATGTAAGTTTAATTAGTTAGAAGTTAGAATTTAAATTGATAATCATGATATCTTAATGACAACATCATTACCTATCAAATTTTTGGCTCCATTACTAGAGAAGGCACAAATGCTAATATTTTTGATCTCTTTAATTTCTTGTAAATTTAGTTTATTAACTTTTCTTATTTTTTCTTACAAAAAAAACCAAAAAAAGAAAAAAAAGTGGAGAAGAAAAGTTATCTACAATTTTGGTGAGATCAACCCTAATCTTAGATTAATTTCTTTTTTTTAGTTGCTTTTAATTAATACCATCCTTTTCATATTAACCAAAAAAAATTCTTTTTTTCTTTTGATTAGTCTCCTTCCTTTTAAAATCTACCTAAAATTATTTTGGTTAGATTTATTTTCTTTTTTTTGTTGCTCCCTTTTGATTAGTTTCTTCCTTTTTAAATTAACATGAAAAGAAAAAATATTTTTAGTTGCTTTTAATTAGTTTTTTTCTTTTCAAATTAACCTAAAAAAATATTGTTTAGTTTCTTTCTTTTCAAATTAACCTAAAATATTTTTTTTTTAGTTTTTCCCTTTTCAAATTAACCTAAGAAGAAAAAAAATACTTAACCTATTCATTAACTGCCTTAAATTCTAGATTTAATTTTCTACTTTTATTTAGGATATCTAGATGCTTTATATTCCTAGCCTAATTAAGTATTATTTCTTTCATATCCAACTAACCAAATTTAAAATCTACCTTTTATTCCTTTTGCTTAAATTAGTATAATGTAAAAAGAAAATAAAAACACTGCATAACACTTAACTAAAATAGAGTAACTAATTAAAATTTAAAATATTATTATTTGTTTGGAATATCTTTCTTTCTTTTTTGCATTGGATATTTCTATAAAAAAGTTTAAGGGCAACACCTATTAATAAGATAAGATGGGGATTTGATCACCCTTCCTCGGCCCACAAACTACCTCCCTGCATCTTGCATATTTAAGCCTTCTAATTTAAATTAATTAGATGTCAGCCTCTAAGAAACTCGAGCTCAATAGGACAAGGCACCCGAGAGAGTTAGATTGAGTTAGGATTGACTAATTGACTGGTGTCTAGGAAAGGGGTTCAAGGATAATGTAGTCCTGAAGAAAGCTGATTTTTTAATTGATTCCGTTGACTGACCTGGCCAATCTAATTGATGTCTATTGAAAGTAATAGCGGGACCCCATCGATCTTATCCTTACTTAGCCAATTGATTGGTTAGTTTCTGACTTGAAGGGTTTCAATTTGGCCTTAGTAGTTAGGAGCTATCTAGATTTAGGATAATCTTTGAATAGAGAGTCCATGCTATACTAACTTATTTGTAAATAATATCAAATCCTAACTAATCTTTTCTTTCTCTTAGCTCTAGAACTCCTTAGGCCCTTTTCTTTAGAACTCTTTTCTATCTTTCTTCCTTCATCTCACCACTCCTCTTAATAAATAAATAAATATATAAATAAATAAGGATTGCTTTAATCTAAATTCTTGATTGCAATCCAAATAATCAGAATAATCTGACAAACTAAATTAGTGCCAAGAGCATAAACCATTATAGTAGAGTACCATTTCTTCTAGTATACCAAGTTTATTCAAGTCCCACTTACTTTGTGAGTGAATACCCAACCGTGTACCAAACTCTTAAGTTTATGTATGACCAAGTTTATCAAAATCAATCTCAAATAGTCTACAGCTCAGGAAATAATATATACTTTAATACCTATAACTCAGGTTGAGGAGAACAATCAAATTTTTCATGGCAATCACACATAGCGGTTACCCCAGCAAGAGAAAGTCATCCTATATTGATTCAACCATCCCATGCTATAAGAGAAAGGCATCTTGGAGAGAGGGTATGGTATAAGATAGAGGGCATAGCTTGGTGTGCGGTTTAGCCTATAAGAGTTAGATTTCTTAGAGGAGAGTTCTGTCCCTATACCATCTTCAAGCCTATTCCATCTTTAAGATCAAGATCCAAACAGGAAGAAGAAGGGGAAGCCTAATTTTCTCTATGGAGTACTGTTGCCGACCTTACCGCTGTGGCCTGTAGCTGCTCGGCACCGAACTTCGGTCCCCTCTACTTCAGAATCCTGATGTTCCCAGACCTGCAAAACGAGGTTAGCGACCCGGGCTGGGGCTTTCGGCGGGGGCACTCTGACGATCAAGTTAGAGAGCGGCAAAGTAGAATAGACATTCTAAGGTGGATCCCCGCTGGGTCTCTATACTTAGAGAAATCTTTGATAAAGAGATGAATGAAAATGAGCGAGAATGAGATGGGTCGGCACTCCGGTTCTTATGACGGGACTTGCCGATCTCGCCCCCGAGAGTTCCTTCGGAACCTTTCATCTCAGAGTCGCTTGTTCTCTACCTCTGTGCATTTGCCCTCTTGTTTGCTTACCTTCCCCTGCTTGTTGGTACCTTGTTGATATCATCGGGTGCCTCGGTGCCTCGATTCCCCCCCTTTCTGAGAGGCCTTAGAGGTCAGCGGTGCTTATTGGCCACTCTCCTAAGGTCATCTCTCCTTATGGTTGGGAGTTAAGTGGCGAGCTCGTCTCGTCTGCAGTGCAGTCACAAAAGGGGGAGCCAGGCAGGACCTCGATCCGTGCATGGGCGCCCTTGGGTTCAGGGCGTTGATTGTGGCCCTCCCCTTTGGGGGGTTCCAGGTCATCGGTCACCGGATCAGGTACCTCGATCGAGGTGTCCCTCCCAAACTAGTGCAAACAAGGTTCTGCGCACCGTTACAGTTCTGGGAACGCACTATGCATGCCGCCCTCAGTAGCATCCTCTAGGCTTGCATCCTCGATCCTCCGGACGCTCCATGAAGAAGGCTCGACTTCGACCGAGGTGGACCCCTCCTGGGTCGACACCTGGCGAAGGAGCAGAGGCAGGCTCAACTTCAATCGAGGTGGACCCATCTGGGGGTGCCACATTGCAAAGGAGTAGAGGTGCCAGGCTCGACTCCAGCTGAGGTGGACCCCTCCTAGGTCGACACCTGGCAAAGAAGCAGAGGCATGCTCGACTTCAGCCAAGGTGGACCCATCTGGGGGTGCCACTTGGCGAAGGAGCAGAGGTGCCAGGCTCGACTCCAGCCGAGGTGGACCCCTCTTGGGTCGACACCTGGCGAAGGAGCAGGGACAGGCTCGACTTTAGCCGAGGTGGACCCATCTGGGAGTGCCACATGGTGAAGGAGCAGAGGTGCCAAGCTCGACTCCAATCGAGGTGGACCCCACCTAGGTCGACACCTGGAAAAGAAGCAGAGGCAGGCTCGACTTTGACTGAGGTGGACCCATCTGGGGGTGCCACCTACCGAAGGAGTAGAGGTGCCAGGCTCGACTCCAGCCGAGGTGGACCCCTCCTGGGTCGACACCTGGCGAAGGAGCAGGGGCAGGCTCTACTTTAGCCAAGATGGACCCATCTAGGGGTGCCGCCTGGTAAAGGAGCAGAGGCAGGCTCAACTTTGGCCGAGGTGGACCCATCTGGGAGTGCTACCTGGCGAAGGAGCAGAGGTGCCAGGCTCAACTCCAGCCGAGGTGGATCCCTCCCGGGTCGACACTTGGCATAGGAGCAGGGGCAGGCTTGACTTTAACCAAGGTGGACCCATCTGGGGGTGCCACCTGGTGAAGGAGTAGAAGTAGGCTCGACTTCGACCGAGGTGGATCCATCTGGGGATTCCACTTGGCGAAGGAGCAGAGGTGCTTGGCTCGATTCCAGCTGAGGTGGACCCCTCCTGGGCCGACACTTGACAAAAAAGCCGAGGTAGGCTCGACTTCAATCGAGACGGACCCATCTGGGGGTGCCACCTGGCAAAGGAGCAGAGGTGCCAGGCTCGACTCTAGTCGAGGTGGACCCATCTGGGGGTGCCACCTAGCGAAGGAGCAGAGGTGCCAGGCTCAACTCCAGCCTAGGTGGACCCCTCCTAGGTCAACACCTGGCGAAGGAGCAGAGGTAGGCTCGACTTCGACCGAGGTGGACCCATCTGGGGGTGCAACTTGGTGAAGGAGCAGAGGTGCCGAGCTCGGTCCAAGGTGGGCGTGACCACTGGTTAAGCCACCTGGCAGGAAAGCTTGGAAGAGAACACCGCGTGGCACTGCTTGGCCACCAGCTGGATCCGATGCATGCTCCACGTCAGTGATCTTGCCATATCAGTTGCCCCTCACTCTCAAGTCCCATCAGAGCACCGCGGCTGGGACATGGGGAGTTAATGTAGAGATGACATGGCAGGACAAAAATCTCGTAATACTTACCTCGATTGCTGCCACTCCACCTATCGTGCCCGAGATCCAATGTGCAGGCACCACATCTGCATGCTCGATGGACCATAATTACATCGTGCGAAGCTCGAGGTGGTTTCCAGTGGACCAAAGCATTATCATCGGGCATCTCCCCACGTGGCACTCATCCGATGGCTCAGGCGAAAAAGAGGCTGTATGGATACTGTTGATTGGTTTTGAAAAAAGGGGTGACTTTCTAGAAACGAGGTCTCTTGGCTTTGTCACACCTCGCCGGTGGTTGCAGCGGTCCTTCTTCACCTCTCGGGTCACCTTTCTCCGCTAAAACAACCTGGTGAGTCCCTGTTGATCCTTATTTCCTCTCCCGCTTCTTCTCGAACTCCAATCCTTTCCATGTCCTGGGTGAATCAGATCTCTTCCTAACCTCTTCCTTCCCGATGGCTCCTTCGAGTCATCATCGTCGTCCCTCTTCTAACCCGGACGAGGCCGGTCCATCTCAGTTGAGGACTCCATCATCCTCCTTGTCGGAGGACGACGTTCCCCTTGACATCTGGAGGCGGTTGCAGCCGGGTGGAATAACCATCGAAGTCCCTAGGGCTCCTCCTGTTGTCCCTGCTCTTCCCATCTTTGTCGTTACCCCTTCGATGGTAGAGACTCCTTCCGATCCCTCCAGTTTTACTTTGACGATGATCGGAGATGATCTTTCTTGGATCCAAGACATGTATGGGATCCCGGATTCTATCCGACTCTCGCTCCCGAGATCAGGGGAGCAAGTCACCTCGAGCGGCCCTGGCTGGGTCACTTTCTACGAGGACTTCATTGCTGGGGGTCTTCGTTTTCCACTTTACCCTTTCTTCCTTTCATTTCTCAGCAACTTCTGCATCGTCTCGGTCCAGTTGGCTCCTAATGCCATCAGGGTCATCTTCGCCTTCATTGTTTTCTGCCACTTCCATGGATTTGTCGCCCGTTTCTTATTGTTCAGGGCCCTCTTTACCCTGAAGTGCTATTCCACCGATGACGGCTGGTGGTACCTCTCCCCCTAGGCCAGGTACCTCCGGTTCGACCTCCCCACATGATCAAGGGGTGGAAGAACCGATTCTTCTTCGCCTCGATTAGAGACATTGATTGGGTCTGGAGTGAGCCAAATCGGTCCCCGAATCGAAACTCCCAGGTTGAGCCGGCTGACTAGGAGGTCTACTCTCAGCTATTGAGTGATGTGGTCCCTTCCCTCGAGGTCCTGCTCTCGGAGCAGAACCTGTTCGAGGCAGGGGTCAGCTCGATCCGGATGATTGGTGAGGCTCCGAGCCTCCTTTCTTCTCTTTCCTTTTTTTTTAATCTCCTCTGACTTTTTCTCCCTTCAGGGATGAAGTTCTCCGTGGACAACCTAATGGAGGGGCTCCAAAAAAGAGGTGCTTCGGATGGGGCCCAGGAGATCTCACCCAAGAGGGCCCGCATGAAGACGGACCAGGGGCCTAGGCCTGCCTCGACCTCGAGGCCCAGGGTGGGCGATGCACCATCCTAGCCATTTCAGCAGCAAGCTCCCGCCCTAGAGGTCGTTGACATCGACGGGAGCGGGGGGGAGGAGTGTCCAGTGCCCCCTTCGATGGCTGTGGTGACCAGGGCCAGTGCTCCAAGAGTAGCCACGATGACGGCGGTGACGACGACCCTGCAGACTATGGCTCCGCCTGTCGAAGGGACTCCTGTTCAGCTCTCCTTTGAGCCCTATCCCGCACCAGCCGGACTTCCTGGCAATGCCTCAATCATCCAAGACCAAGGGCTCGCGAAGAGAATGATGGAGTATGTGGCCCAGCCCTGGGACCACCGCTTAAGGGGTGGACAGGACTATGCGGCCGCACTGCTCGGGATCCTTCCTCAGCTCTTTGCGGTAAGTGTCCATCACCTCCCTTCTTAATGTTCCAGTTGGATTGCCAAGGGGTTATGACCTCATTTTTGATGCAGATCGGGACTGACGTCCTACTTCTTCGAGACTTCCTTGCTTCTTCTGCGAAGAAAGAGGCCGAAAGGGAGAAGAGGCTGACCAAGCTCGCAGCCGATGTGACCGACCTCATGGAGAAGGGACGTGAGCAGAGGGAGAGCAACGAGGCTCTTCGAGGGGACCTGGCCAGGGCTGAAGGGCGCATCAGGGAACTTGAGGTCTCTTGGTTCGAGGAGAGGATCTCGGCTCAGTGTCGTGCTGAGGAGGATGCGGTAGTGATTTCACATCTCAGGGGGCAGTCCCGATCACTGGAGAGCCGAGTCAGCGAGGTCTTGGCAGAGCTGACGTCGACCAAGAAGAAGACCTCCTATGTCTCAGGGTTGCTGGAGGCTGCATAGAGGGATGCCCAGGATGCTGTGCCGAAGTTTCGAGCCTCCCAGGAACTCAAGGACGAGGTCCACGAGGCCATCGTGGACTCCTTCCTGAAATGATTCGGGATCTGCTGGGAGAAGGTGGCCTCCCTCTTCCCAGAGCTGGATTTGGTTGGGGTCGATCTGGGTAGCCCCAGGGAGCAGTCTGAGGGGAGAGCAGCACAAGGGGCTGTCGATGAGGAGATCGCCGGGCAACCTACCGGGGAGATGACCGGTGACGCGGAAGCTTCCTAGCCTGGGGTGGAGCCGGCGGTGGATTGACCTCAGGTCATCCACTTTGTATTCTAGTGTAGGGCTTCTTTTCATTCTTTTGGGCCATTGGTCTGTCGGGCCCCTTTTGTTTGTAAGAAACCCTTACACTGGAAATGAAGTTCTGCTTCCCTTCACTTCTCATGATCTTTGTCTTGATTCTCTGTTGGTGTGTCTGAATTCCTTGTCATTGTTTGTTGTTATTTCTTGTGGGAGCCAAGTCTGCAACTCTGATCTGTAGTTCGATGTTGGCTCTTAACTAGAAACTAGATTTAAGAGGCCTCCAGGCTTCGAGAAGGAGCCCTTGGAGCTTCCTGCTTGTATTTTACAAGTTTCTAGTGCTGGGGGTTTGGTTGTCGGAACTGGGTTTCGTGCCATCTCCCAGACTGAGGTCCTGGACTTCATGGAGGAACTAGGTTCCGTACCATCTTCCAGATTGAGATCCAGGATTTCATGAAGGAACTAGGTTCCGTACCATCTTCCAGACTGAGGTTCGAGACTTCATGGAGGAATTAGGTTCCGTACCATCTTCCAGACTGAGGTCCGGGACTTCATGGAGGAACTAGGTTCCGTACCATCTTCCAGACTGAGGTTCGGGAGTTCATGGAGGAACTAGGTTCTGTGCCATCTTCTAGACTGAGGTCCGGGACTTCATAGAGGAACTAGGTTCCGTATCATCTTCTAGACTGAGGTCCAAGACTTCATGGAGGAACTAGGTTCCGTACCATCTTACAGATTGAGGTCCGAGACTTCATGGAGGAATTAGGTTCCGTACCACTTCCAGACTGAGGTCTGGCACTTCATGGAGGAACTAGGTTCCGTGCCATCTTCCAGACTGAGGTCCGGGACTTCATGGAGGAACTAGGTTCCGTGCCATCTTCCAGATTGAGATCCAGGACTTCATGGAGGAACTAGGTTCCGTACCATCTTCCAGACTAAGGTCCGGGACTTCATGAAGGAACTAGGTTCTGTACCATCTTCCAGACTGATATCCGAGACTTCATGAAGGAACTAGGTTCCGTGCCATCTTCCAGACTGAGGTCCGGGACTTCATGGAGGAACTAGGTTTCATGCCATCTTCCAGACTGAGATCCGGGACTTCATGGAGGAACTAGGTTCCGAAGCATCTTCCAGACTGAGATCCGGGACTTCATGGAGGAACTAGGTTCCGTGTCATCTTCCAGACTGAGCTCCGGGACTTCATGGAGGAATTAGGTTCCGTACCATCTTCCTGACTGAGGTCAGGGACTTTATGGAAGAACTAAGTTCCGTGCCATCTTCCAGACTGAGGTCCAGGACTTCATGGAGGAACCAGGTTCCGTGCCATCTTCCAGATTGAGATCCGGGACTTCATGGAGGAACTAGGTTCCATACCATCTTCCAGACTGAGGTCCGAGACTTTGCATTTCCCACGGACTGCTCACGGGACTCCTGCCTTGCTTTTGTTTGCTAGACTTAAGGCCGGGCGATGGTAGCCTTACGAGATAGAAACAAGAATTACACAAAAAGGGAATTTCATTATTAATGTTCAGGAAGCCTTACATCATTGGTAATATATCCTCAAGTTCGCGGCGTTCCACGTCCGTGGAAATCGAGCCCCGTCGAGCTCGGCAAGATAGTAGGCACCGTGAGGGAGTGCTTCAATCACCTTGTAAGGGCCTTCGCAGTTTGGAGAGAGCTTACCATACTCTCGAGGATGGGAGGCTTCAGCACGGCGCAACACCAGGTCTCCCAGGTGGAAGGACTTTGGTCTCACCCTGGAGTTGTAGTATCTAGCTACCCGTTGTTGGTAAGCTACCATCCGAACCCGAGCCCTGTCCCCCATTTCTTCAAGAAGGTCTAGATTGAGTAGGAGCCGTGCTGGGTTCTTGGCTTCGTTGTATTGCTCCATACGCAACGTTGGCAGGTTAAGTTCCATCGGAATTACTGCTTCTGCACTGAAGACGAGGTTGAAGGGAGTTTCATCTATGGCCATCCTTGGGGTTGTGTGGTACACCCACAGGATGCTGGGAAGTTCTTCAGCCCACCTTCCCTTGGCTTGGTCTAATCTAGTCCGGAGCCCTTGAAGGATGGTCTGGTTGGTCACTTCAGCCTCCCCATTGGTCTGAGGGTGCGCTGCCGAGGTGAAGCGATGATGAATGCTGAGGTCATTGCAGAACTCCTCAATTCTTGACTGTCGAACTGGCATGCGTTATCGGTGATGATGGTGTGAGGGAGCCCGAAGTGACATATGATCGACTTCCAAAATAATTTGCTGATATTTGTCTCCGTAATCCAGGCTAACGGCTCGGCCTCAACCCACTTCATGAAGTAGTCGATGGCGACTATTAGGAACTTACGCTGCTCGGACACCAGAGGAAATGGACCTAGGATGTCCATTCCCTACTGGGCAAAAGGCCAGGGGGCGGAGAGCTGGGCCAGCGGCGCTGCACAATGGCATGACATTGATAGCGGTCACACCTCCTAACAAAGTTGGCTGCATCCTCCCTCATCGTTTCTCAAAAGTATCCTTGACGGAGGGCCTTGTATGCCAGAGTCCTGCCCCCCACATGGTTCCCGCAGAGGCCTTCGTGGATTTCCTGGAGCATGTGCGCTGCCTTCGTGGGCCTCAAACATTTGGGGAGTGGATAGGAGTAGGACCTCCGGTAGAGCAATCCATCCATTAGCACAAAGCGCTCGGCCTTCCTTTTGATAAGACCGGCCTTTATCCGATCCTCGGGCAAGGTGCCATTGGTGATGTATTTGACATACTTGTCCATCCAGCTAGGCTCCAGGGTGACCTATTGGACCTCTCTGGGGGCCTCGTAGCTCGGGGCCTGAAGATGCTCGATGTAGGCACGGCCTAATGATGAGTCCGGTAAGGTTGCCAGCCAGGAGAGGGCGTCAGCATGGGTGTTTTCACTGCACGGGATGTGGGAGATGCTGAAGCATCGGAAACCCATCAAGCTTGCACGCACCAACTCCAGATACTTCGATAATTGAGGGTCCTGTGCTTCGTACTCACCTAAGACCTGTCCGGCCACCAGCTACGAATTGGTGAAGACCCTCAAGTTGGTCATGCCCATCTCGCGGGAGACTCTCAGTCCCGCAAGGAGCGCCTCGTATTCTGCCTGGTTATTGGTGGCGGCAAACTAGAGGCAGAGCATGCACTCAGCGATGATTCCCTCGCTATTGGAGAGGATGGGCCCAGCTCCGCTCCCACCGGAGTTAGAGGCTCCGTCTACATGCAGGACCCAGATGTCCTCCTCCGGTTCAGGTCTTGGTTATCAATTTTGTTTGCTCTCTTCCGGTCCCTCGCTCAGGCTTTTACACTCAACTAGAAAGTCAGCCAAAACCTACGCCTTCATGGCCGTCCTTGGTCGATAGGCGATGTCGAGCTCGCCGAGCTTCAGTGCCCACTTCGCCAGGCATCCAGATATGTCAGGTCGGTTGAGCATGGCCTTCAGCAGTTGATCTATCAGGACCACGATCAGGTGCGCTTGGAAATAAGGCCTGAGGTGCAAGGCAGACACAATAAGCTTAAAAATTAACTTTTCGGATCGAGAATACCTGAGCTCCGCATCGTGGAGAAGCTTGCTTGTATAGTATACAGGTCTGTGGATCCCTCCATCATCTGTCCGAATGAGGATCGAGCTGACGGCCTTCGGAGTGACCGCCACATATAAGAGGAGCTCTTCTCCCTCCTCTGGCCGGGAGAGGAGGGTGGTGATGCCAGGGTCTTCTTTAGCTCATCGAATGCCTCTTGGCACTCCTTTGTCCAAGCAAAGTCGTGCATCTTCCTCAACACCTTGAAGAAGGGCTGGCAACGATCAGTAGATCGTGAGATGAACCGGCTCAGGGCTGCTATCCGACTGGTGAGTCGCTAGACTTGCTTCTTGGAGGTGGGCTGCTCCATGTCAAGGATCGCTCGAACCTTCTCTGGGTTGGCTTCTATTCCTCTTTGGGTTGCCATGAAGCCGAGGAACTTTCTTGCCGCCACATCGAAAGCACACTTCGCCGGGTTCAACTTCATCTGGTGAGGGCGAAGGTTATGGAATGTCTCCGTCAGGTTGTCGACATGGTCCGAGGTTGGCTTGCTCATTACGAGCATGTCATCCACGTACACCCGCATGTTATGGCCAATTTGGTCTTTGAAGACCTTGTTGACCAACCGCTGGTATGTGGTACCATCGTTCTTCAGACTGAAGGGCATCATCTTGTAGCAGTATGTCCCACGATCCATGATGAAGGCAGTATGCTCCTCGTTCTCTGGATGCATCCGGATATGATTATACCCGGAGAAGGCGTCCATGAAGGAGAGTAGGTGGTGTCCCGAAGTGGCGTCCAAGAGTTGGTCGATCTTCGGAAGGGAAAAGCTATCTTTTGGACAAGCACGGTTGAGGTCAGTGTAATCTACACAGATCCTTCACTTTCCATGTTCTTCTTGACGATCACCATTTCTTCAGCCAACTGGGGTATTGCACTTCGCGAATGAAGCCAGCAGTGAGGAGCTTCTCCACCTTGTCGTTGATCGCCTTTTGCCTTTCTATGGTAAAACTTCTCTTCTTTTATCAAACTGGATGGCACTTTGGATCAATTTTTAATTGATGGGTGATGACATCCGAGGGGATGCCTGGCATATCTGCTGCAGACCAGGCAAACACGTCCGCATTCATCTAAAAAAAACTTAGCAAGCGAGCTCGCTCGTCTTTCTAGAGTTGGGCTCCTATCTGTACCGTCTTCAGTGTGTCTGAGCCAAGGGGGTACATCAGCAAGCGCTCGATGGGGCCACCCCTGGGATCCTGCACCCTCTAGTCGAGGTCATCGATGTTAGCATCGAGCTCGATGGTCCGGGCCCCTGGGATAGCCTGCAAGCAATGCATAACCGGCCAAACTGCCCCCCTCATCTCTCCCACCCCAAAAACGGTAGGGAACTGCACAAGCAATCTTTTGGTGGAAATGATTACGTCAAGCTGGTTGAGCCCTGGATAGCCCAAGATAGCATTGTATGGTGACAGGAGTCTGACGACGGTGAAGGTCATCATGACCATGCTCTGCCGGGGTGGAGTCCCGGCGGTAACAGGGAGAGTGATCTCTCCCTCGACTCCCACAGAATCTTCGATGAAACTCACGAGGGGGGTGTGCACTGGCCTTAGCTGATCATGTGACAAGTTCATGCAGGAGAAAGCATCATAAAAAAGCACGTCAGTGGAGCTCCCACTATCAACCATAATTCGATGTACAGGATACTTAGCGATGGTCATCTCGACTATGACAGCATCATTGTTTACATTTTCATCTTCACCTCCCTTCCCCTTCTTAAAGGGGAGTACATTTTCTTGGTCTTCTCCCTCCCGGGCTCTCTTCAATGCGCGCCATATCCCCTAAGAGATCATGCCCACTGGCTTCTCCGTGGGGTAGTTATCGACCGCAGGGACGGGGGGAAGGGCTGCGAGTAGTTGATCCTCCACCGGAACCTCTCTTCCCACGAACTTCTTGAGATAGCCTATCATGATCAGGTCCTCGGTGTCTCTCTTCAGGTTGGGATAGTCCTCAGTGTCATGGCCGTGGTCACGGTGGAACTGGCAGTACTTCATCTTGTCACGACTGTTTCTTGATTTCTAAGGAGGAGGTCAGCAGAGGTAGCGCTCATCCTCGATCTCCATGAGGATCTTTGTTCTTGGAGCAAGGAGGGGAGTGAAGATCGGCTCCGGAGTGGGATCATTCTTCGGCTTCGGCCCTGACCGGATGTCTGCAGGCAGCCTGGGCCTCCGGGCTCCAGGTACATCCCTTGGGGTTGGCTTCTTCGAAGGCTTCCCGTCCAGCTCTCTCCTGGTATGGTCAGTCTCCTTAGTGCGGATGTACTTATAGACATGGAGGAGGAGTTCAGAGTACGTCTTAGATGGCTTTTTGTTCAAGGAATACGTCAGACGGGAGGTCTTAAGCCCTCGCTTCAATGCCAGCATGGTGACGGGCTCGTCTAGACTATAGATCTCCAAGGCAGCAATTTTGAAGCAGGTGACATAGTCCCGCGAAAGCTCATGGTCTTATTGCCGGATGGAGAAGAGGCTGTCCACCTCCCTTGGCACCTTTCAACAGGCATCGAAGTATGCCACAAACCTCCTTTCCAGCTGCTGAAAGGAGTCGATGCTTTTAGGCTCGAGACGGGTAAACCAGACTCGAGCGGCCTTCCGGAGGGTGGCTAGAAAGGCGATGCATATGAGGGCGTCCGTCACCCCTTGGACTCTCATGAGAGCTTTATAGCTCTCGAAGTTATCCAGGGGGTCGATGGTCCCATCGTAGGGATCCACCTAAGGCATGCGGAACCGACTCGGAATCAGTTCCTCTTGGATTTCCCGGGAGAAGGGGGGTCGGGCATGATAGCCCACTGGCTCATGGGGAGCCCTACATGTTGGCAAACTGGTGGGAGAGCTCCACCAGTTTGTGCTCTTGCTCTTCCAGGCACCTCTCGGCTAGACGCCTGATGGCCTTATCAGTGGAACCTTTCACTGAGGCCGCTGGAGAAGAAGGGGCCGATGGGTCACGGTGAGGGGCCTTGCCCCGATGGTGCCTGCCATGCATGGCGGCATCATTGTCGTCCATCGGGGATCGGGTCTCGTGGTCCGCCGACCTAGTGTGGTTCCTCTTCGCGGGGGTCTGGTGACTCCTGTGGGGGTTGGTTGCTGCCCGTGGATGGGATGACCTGTCTTGGATGGAGCACAGGCTTCCATGGGGGCCCGTGGCTTGGGCTGCGGGGGCCTGTGGCTTGGGCCGCAAGGGTCCCTGGCTAGGGTTAGGTCACCAGGGAGCGCTGCTGATGCTGTTATTGCCTTACGGTCGTGATTAGTGCCTGCATCTGTTGGACAAGTGTAGCATACTGACCGTCTACTAAGGGCAGCTGAGGAGGAGAGGGGAGTTCTCTTTCTAGGCTGCGGGGGCTCGGGGGACAAGGAACCTCTCCCACCCGACTGGTGGAAGCTTCACGTTCGTGAGTCACCACCATGTTCGGGGTCGAGCTGCTCTCAAGCTTGTGGGGGGCTTGTCCGTACAGGGGCTTTTGTCCCCCTACATGGTATGCCAATCTGTTGTCGACCTTACCGCTGTGGCCTGCAGCTGCTTGGCGCCAGACTTTGATCCCCTGTACTTCGGAATCCTGACATTCCCGGACCTGCAAAACAAGGTTAGAGACCCGGGCTGGGGGTTCTGACGGGGGCACTCCGACGATCAAGTTAGAAAGTGGCAAAGTGGAGCAGACATACTAAGGCGGATCCTCGTTGGGTCTCCGTACTTAGAGGAATCTTTGATAAAGGGATGAATGAAAATGAGTGAGAACAAGAGGGGTCGGCACTCTGGTTCTTGCGACGGGACTTGCCGATCTCGCCCCTGAGAGTTCCTTCGAAACCTTTCATCTCAGAGTCACTTGTTCTCTGCCTCCATGCATCTGCCCTCTTGATTGCTTACCTTCCCCCGCTTGCTGGTGCCTTGTTGATATCATCGGGTGACTCGGTGCCTCGATTCCCCCCCTCTTTGAGAGGCCTTGGAGGTCAGTAGCACTTATTAGCCACTCTCCTGAGGTCGTCTCCCCTTACGGTTAAGAGTTAAGTGGCGAGCTCGTCTCATCTATAGAGCAGTCATGAAAAGGAGAGCCAGGCGGGACCTCGATCCACGCGTGGGTGCCCTTAGGTTCGGGGCATTGATCGTGGCCCTCCCCTTTGGGGGGGTTCCAGGTTGTTGGTCACTGGATCAGGTACCTCGATCGAGGTGTCCCTCCTAAACTGGTGCAAACAAGGTTCCGCGCACCATTACGGTTTTGGGAATGCACTGTGCGCGTCGCCCTCAACAACATCATCGGGGCTTGCATCCTCAGTCCTCCGGATGCTCCACGGAGAAGGCTCGACTTTGGCCAAGATGGACCCCTCCTGGGTCGACACCTAGCGAAGGAGCAGAGGCAGGCTCAACTTCATTCGAGGTGGATCCATCTGGGGGTGCCACCTAGCGAAGGAGCAGAGGTGCCAGGCTCGACTCCAGCCGAGGTGGACCCCTCTTGGGTCGACACCTGGTGAAGGAGTAGAGGCAGGCTCAACTTCAGTCGAGGTGAACCCATCTGGGGGTGCCACCTAGCGAAGGAGCAGAGGTGCCATGCTCGACTCCAGCCAAGGTGGACCCCTCCTGGGTCGACACCTGGCGAAGGAGCAGAGGTGCTAGGCTTGACTCCAGTCGAGGTGGACCCCTCCTGGGTCGACACCTGGCGAAGGAGCGATATGCCAGGCTCGACTCCAACCGAGGTGGACCCCACCTGGGTTGATACCTGGTGAAAGAGCAGAGGCAGGCTCGACTTTGATTAAGGTGGACCCATCTGGGGATGCCACTTGGCGAAGGAGTAGAGGTGTCAGGCTCGGCTCCAACCGAGGTAGACCCCTCCTGGGTCGACACCTAGAGAAGGAGTAGGGGCAGGCTCGACTTCAACCGAGGTGGACCATCTGGGGGTGCCACCTGGTGAAGGAGCAGAGGTGCCAGGCTTGACTCCAGCCGAGGTGGACCCCTCCTGGGTCGACACCTGGCGAAGGAGCATGGGTAGGCTCGACTTCAACCGAGGTGGACCCATCTGGGGGTGCCACCTGGTGAAGGAGCAAAGGCAGGCTCGACTTCGGCCGAGATGGACCCATCTGGGGGAGCCACCTGGCAAAGGAGCAGAGGTGCCAGGCTTGACTTCAGCCGAGGTGGACCCCTCCTGGGTCGACACCTGGCGAAGGAGCAGAGGTAGGCTCGACTTCAGTCGAGATAGACCCATCTGGTGGTGCCACCTAGCGAAGGAGCAGAGGTGCCAGGCTCGACTCCAACTGAGGTGGACCCCTCCTGGGTCGACACCTGACGAAGGAGCAGAGGCAGGCTTGACTTCGATCGAGGTGGACCCATCTGGGGGTGCCACCTGGAGAAGGAGCAGAGGTGCCGGGCTTGACTCCAGCTGAGGTTGACCCCTCCTGAGTCGATACCTGGTGAAGGAGCAGAGGCAGGGTCGACTTCGGTCGAGGTGGACCCATTTAGAGGTGCCACCTGGCGAAGGAGCAGAGGTGCCGAGTTCGGCTCGAGGTGGGTGTGACCGCTGGTTAAGCCACCTGGCAGGAGAGCTCGGAAGAGAACACCACGGGGCACTGCTTGGCCACCAGCTAGATCCGACGCATGCTCCACGTCAACGATCTTGCCATATCAAGTACGATGGGAGAAGGCAAAGTGATGCCAACCAACTTCCCATGATGTTGCAGCAAATCAACTCTGGATACTTTATTACTACTTTTTATAGTTTATTTAATTATTATTTTTAATTCCTTGTAATTAGATTTTAATTAATGCGAAGTTTTTTTATGTTATTTAAATTTTTATTATTTGTTTTTATCATAAGTAGATGCTAAGATCTGATTAGCAGATCGAACGTACTGAGTTTTATTTTTTTATACTTTTAATATCTTTTTCCTGACTTCAAAATATTTTTCTTTTCCTTAAAAAATCAAAGAAATTAATTTATCTTACGTGTTGCCTTCTCTATGAATTTGACCCGATTTGCTTCTTTCTATGCAAGTTTAATTAATTAGAAGTTGGATTTTAAACTGATAATCATGGTATCTTAATGACAACATTGTGACCTATCTGCATGCTTAGATGCCTCTTTGAAATATTATATTGCTTATTGGGCTAGTATAGCTCATTATTTTTTTTTTCTATTTATTAGATTATGAATCATGGTTGTTTAGAACTTGGAGAAGCATGCTAGATTGCTTGGATCAATTAGTAGATTGGACTATTTGATCAATTGTGTCTATTAGTTCTCATATGTTTAGCTTATATTTGAAGGTTTTTATCTGGATTCAATATTAGTAATATTTTGAAATTTAATAACTGGATTATCCTGGTTATTCATTGATGAGGATGATTTGATTAGATTTTTATTAAATTAATTCTTTTTGGATTAAAAAATACTCTAGAATTATTACGATTTGATATGTTGCATTGCATGCTATGCGGTGCCTATTAAGCATTGGCTCATGCCATGACAAATGTATCAAAGTATTAGAGCTACTGATTTATGTGCTTTGAAGTGTCATGACAAAATTATGTGATAATAATAGAACACAAGATATGCTTAGTATCATAGCCAAATTGCATGTTTTCTTGAATTAAATCAAGTTTGTGTTGGATTCTAGTCATCTTGATGTTTAGCTCATCTAAAAATTGATAGAGAGGTTAAGTATCGGAGCTTAAGGTTATGTATCAAACGGATAGAGGTTCGTATTAGAGTATGATTTTGCAAAAATGACAAGAGTATCAAGATCAGTATTGGATCATGCAGTATCAAGACTCTCAAGATTGAGATGAGTATTAGAGTATTGACAATAGAAGGGACAAGAGTATTACGAATGATTGTCCAATCAAGTTATTCAATATTGTATACCCTTTTTGCAATTGAACTGGGTCGAGTTTTTGATCTAAATTATCAATTTACTTAGTTTGCTAATATTTCTCATATTTTTCATGCTTCTCATATTTCTCCTCTTTTTTGTCATCAATACAAAAGATAGCATACATGAACAAGATACATAAAGAGAATAATTTTGATTCATTGCATAAGTGTCTTTACAAATGTATAAGTTAAAATGAGTGTATTGTATACAAAACAACATTAAAAGTAGTACACCAAGATACAGTAGTAAGATAATAATAAAAATATACTAAAGATGGATTAATTACTATAATGGTCCCTAAGATTTTTGGCTAAAACTATTTTAATCTCTAATATTTTAAAAGTTTTAATTGAATTCCTGGATTGAGAGATTGAATTCAATTTAGTCACTACTATCACTATTTCTGTTACTCAGCAAACAAACCTACATAGGTGGCCTTTTTTGGTTACGTGGCATTTGAATGGCACTTATAGATTGATTATATGGTAGAAAGAGTAAGTTAGGAGGGATGGACGATGTCAGCATGCGGTTAGAGGGAAGTCTAAAGGATTTGAGGATTTTAGGGTGTGTGCATCGATTATGCAATGAAGGAAGGTCAAGTTAAAGGAGTTTGAATCCTTAATTTCTCATTCGATTCCTCCATTCAAATACCGAATGATGTCCTCGATTACCATTTGACAAGCAAACAAGGAAGGACACAATACATTGCCTAGTGAACAGTGAAGGCTTGCTAGTGAAGTAAACAAAGGAATGGCAAAGAAAATGAAGTTGTGTTATGCAATTTGACATCTATGTTAATACCTATATTTGCTCTATTATGAATGAATTTATGTATATATATATATATATTTATTTTATTTGTTCCACTATTACCGTGCCTATGAATTTGATTACTATTTTTCTATTATGTTGCTTAATCGGTCTTTGATATTTGGGTTGTGTATGAATTGTGAATGCCCATATTATATCTTTTTAAAATGGGCACTTTATTTTTTATTTTTATTTGATCTATTGTTATGACATGTACTATGTTTGTGAATAGAGATATATTTATTTGTGAAGACAGTGTGGGGACTCGGTACAAGAATTGTTGCCACCTTTTGTTTTAGAAAGGATGGACAAGTAAAGTCGATCTCTTTCAAGATAAAGAATCCCAAATGAGCTATCTTTTAGTAACCTACTTAATTTCTTAACTACTGTTTATGAATTATGTATTACTATCCATTCTTTCTTTGTCTTTTAGTCTGTGTGGGAATATTGACCTAAGTTTCAGGTCCATTAAAGTCTCTTTCACATAGTCTAAGATAAATTAATCTTTTAAATATCACTCTATGTTGAATAAAAAAATTCCCAATAAGAGCCATTCATCTAGCAAAAATTCATTTTGTGATCAGCAGCTCCATATTCTTGAACTTATTAGACTCTATATGGTATCCTTGGATAGCCTTTTAGCAACCAGTTCCTTCAAGAGCATATCAAACTTTAATAATTTAATTTATAATTATAGTAAAATACTTCAATTTGTATTATATGGATCTTGTTACTCAAATAATGAAATAATTTACTCAATAATTTAGTCTACTTGACTACTACCTTATTTATATATTTATCCCTTTAGCTATGATTCGACTACATTGAGCTCACCCACATTGTTTATATCTTTTTTATATAATTAAATAATCTATATGTTTTATATATAGTAGATGATCATGACCATTTTATAGTGGTTTTATACCATAATGGTTATTTTGTCCCAGTGCCAAATAAATCATATGTTAATGAAAATGTTGAGTGATATGACTATTGTAATGTAGATGCAATGTCTACCTTTAAAATTAATGACATGTTAGAGAAATTATGATACAATGGTTTTAAAAGTATAAATTATTATTGGAGAGAACCAACAAAGATTTTGGATGAGTGGTTAAGATATCTTAAGTGTGATCAAGATGTCAAATAAATGATAAAGCATATCCTTACAAGTAATGAGATTGAAATATACAAGGAGTAAGTATCTAATGATATTCCGATGAAGAATATAAACGAGATTCCAATTGATGTTGACATAGGGGGTGAAGATAAAGATGATGGACTGGAAAAGGATTCAGGCATTGATGATGTAGTTCAAATGGTTTTGATGATGGATGATGGAGTGCCAAAGGATTTAGGCATTGCTAATGAAGTGCCAAAGGTATCAAGCATTGCTAATGAAATGCCAAAGGATTCAAGTAGTGAAGATGGTGAATTTGATCTTGATGATAGTGACTATGGCTTTGTAGATGATGATTTCAAATTTGAAAGGAATGTTGACTCAGGGATTAAGAAAGATAAGGGGAAACAATAAAAAGGCTAAAGAACCCAGTCTATTTAGATTTCAAAGCAATGCAATTGACGATGATGATGGGAATGACCCTTTCTATGAGGATTTAGAGGACCTTCTAGTATCGATAGTTCAAGTGATAATGATGGCATTACCAGACAGAGATTCCCCGAGTTTAGAGATAGTGATATGAGCAATCCCAAGTTTGTGGTTAGGATGAAGTTTAGCAATATAGACCATATTAAGGCAACAATTAACAAATATGTTGTGAAGACCATGTAAAACATTTTATTTTTTAAAATGATAGTAGAAGAGTTTATGTGAAGTTCAAGGATGGCTGCCCATGGTAAATTTTTGTAAGTAGTACTCCAAATAAAAAGTTATGTTAATGAGCACAACTACAGTAAATCCCATACCAATAAAAGAATGAGTTCAAAGATTCGTGCACATAAATACTTGAACATATTTAGGTTAGATCTCAAGTAGTCTGTGAGTTTATTTCAATATATTGTTAAGGAGGACTATAATATCTCAGTGCCTAGAAGTAAGCTTTGGAGGGCTAAAAACCAAGCATTTGACTTGCTCGAGGGTGATCATAAGGAGCAATATAAGAGGATTGGTGATTATATAGCTGAGCTCAGAAGGACAAATCTTGAGACCACTACTATTACTAAGCTGGATATATTGATTTTTAAAAGATTGTACATTTATCTTGATGCCTGTAAAAAAGAATTTTTTGCTAGCCATAGATCCTTGGTTGGCATTGATGTTTATTTTCTCAAGGATAGGTATAGGAGTCAGTTATTATCTATTATAGGAATAGATGGAAATGATTGCATGTATTCCATTGTATATGCTATAGTTGAAACTAAGAGTAGAGATTCTTGAACATGGTTTTCGAAGCTACTAGTAAAGGAATTAGAATGGAAAATGGACATCATTGGACTTGGAAATATAATAAACAAAAGGTACTAGTTATGTTGATTCTTATTTTTCATTTGCCATTAACTATATTTTCTTTCAATCCGATGTGTACATGCATCATATACTAGGGATTAGTGCTAATACTTGAGGAGCTTTTCCCACAAAGTGAACATAGGTTTTGTGTCAAAAATCTATACTCTAACTTCAAGGAAAAGCTTCTAGGAAAGGGGTTGAAGGATGCTTTGTGAATTGTGCCAGGGAAAGATACATGGAGGATTTTAAGGAGAAGATAGACAAATTGAAGAATCTATCTGAGGATACTAATAAGTGGCTTCAAGATAAGTCACCTTGTTATTGGTCAAGATTATATTTTAGCATATATCCTAAGTGTGACATGTTATTGAACAATTTATGTGAAGCCTTCAACAAGTTTATTTTAGATGCTAGAGAGAAGCCCATTTTAATAATGCTTGAGCTTATAAGGGCAAAATAATGAATAGGATCATGAGCAAGAGGAAAAAAATGTTGAGATTTAAAGGAAAAACTTGTTCCAAAATTCAAAAAAGTTGGAGAAGAACAAGGTGCTATTTGCTAGGTAATGGCCTAGCTTTTTAGGGGGTCCAAAAATTGAAATAAGCTATTTAGATAACCTAAATGGTTTTGCAGTTGAATTGAGAGAGTATACTTGCACATGTAAGAGGTGGGACTTGATGGAATTCCATGTACACATGCTTTGATAGCAATTTGGGATAATAGAGACAGGCTTGAAGATTATGCACATGACTTTTTCAAGAGTGATCTTATCTAAAAATATATGACCCAATTATTAACCCAATTAATGGACTAACCTATGGCCAAAATGTGGTATGGGAGATATACAACCTCTTGATGTTTCTAGGAGGACACCCGGCAGACTAAAGGTATCAAAGAGGAAGGAGGCAAATGAGCCAAAAAATCTAACAAATTTAGGAAAGGCGTTTCAAGTTATACTGTGGATAATGTGATGAAGAAAGGCATAACAAAAGTATTGGGAATTATGTCCCAATGCCAATCATCTAATTTATAGACAATTGATTTTGTATATGAATTATTATAAATAAAAGTTATTTTTTGGTAATTCATCATATTATATCTCCCATTAATGAGCTCTTGTGTAATGGAGTCTTTGGAACTACAATCTTTTATGATAAAGAGGATTTATTATGTGGTTCTTAAAACTTCTTTGTGACCAAATAATATATTATTATAGGATGATGGTATATCGAGTGTAGGTTGTTGTATTCCATATACGTTGGTTATCCTCTTAACCATGAAGGTGGAGATACTGATATGGCATATAGGTAGAATGTAAGATATTTTACTAAATATGACCTACTTGCGGAGCACTCTTCTGCTAAGTGTTGCTTATGAAGGGATATGGATATAAGTGTCCCTCAGACTTGAGATCACCATGGTGACTTGTAAGCAACTCACTATACTTTGGTGTTGGACTACCGGGATTTCTAATTCAGTGATGGAAGTTTCTAGGTATAATCAAGTACTTGTAGAGTTAATGTGTAAGTCAAGATGTGATTGACCCCTCCAAATTTAGAGTAAATATCTCACTATATTTCAATTTAGCAAAACTTTAACCAAGGTAGTTCTTATGAGGAGTCATAGGACTTGTAAGGTTAAGATATTTTGTTGATGTACTATTGATCGCTATCGTAGGTGGTCAAAAACAAAACTTAACTCACTACTATAGCTAGGATAAGTAGGGATCGTATCCTCGAGGATCAAGGATAATTATTTCATAAAAAAAGAAAAAAAAGGGAGATAGATATTTAGATTTAGAAGATAGATGATGGGTTAATAAAAACTAATCAATTTAAATTAACTATGAGATCGAGTGATTTAAATAATAAAAAAGATGTCTTCGGGTTTCCAAGTAATCAGCAACATAAAATATGCAATTATTCTGATCTAAACAATCAAAATCTATAATTTTATCAGAATCTTTTAAACTAATCCTTAGTATAGAATATTTTACCAAGTATGAACCATATCTTATTAGGATCATGGCCCATCCCACAAGTATAGTCTATCCAATGCTTAGTTGAAAAGATCCTAATAAGACATGTAAATAAAAATCTTAGAATTAATTATCTTGTTGAGCATGGATCATATCATGCTAGGATCATGATCCATCCTATTAGGATAATTAATTTGGGAAATCAAATAAAAAAGATAAGGGAATTGAAAGCATTCATTTAATTATATAAAAAATAAAACAATTACACAAATTAATGAAGGATCCCTATACTTTCTTATAGACTGTACCTTGGTCGAGAATGGCTCCAGGATACATCTTCTTGGAGATTCGAGCCCTGTCACTGCACCTCCTCCCCTGAAGAACCTCTTTTCTTTATTCCTCTCCCTCACTCTCAAAGCCTAAACTAAGTTACAGGAAGAAAAATAAAATAAAATTTACTAGTGGAATTGATGATCAGCTCTTTGCCCGGGGTCCTTTTATAAAGCTAATTTTGGACTTGCTCCCAATCAAATTTGGTGTCAATCGGGCTCAAAATCAATCAAATATCATGAAAAAAACTTCTTAGCCATTCATTCTGCATCACGAGCCTCGGATCATACCGAAAATCATGCAAAATAGCTCTTCCTTCCTTTTTGGGCAACCAGAGTCTCGAACTGGACTCTTGCGATCGATCTCATTCTTCCACTGGAATTCGAAGAGCTTGCTTCTCCCCATCGCAATGGATGGCCGACGGTTGATGGAGTCGGTGGTGACCAAATGGAGAACGTGATATCAAAGAGGGGGGCTTGGGAATGGCTGGATCATGGCTTTTCTGGTTGGTAGCAAGTTCTCAGCATCCCCTCTAGCCATGGGTGGTGATGGGTGGTGGTCAGTCGGCAACGACAAACGAACAAAAACCACACTTGAGCAGCGATGGTAGGTGGATGGCAATCAAGGAGAAAGATGACCCCAGCCAGTGACAATGGCGAGAAGGGGGCTTCCTAATCTTTATGACAGTGACGGTGGCATGGGGGAAGCATCGATGGTAGGGAGGATGGTTGGGGCGACGAGTTCGGTTACCAGATGATGAACAATCAACTTAAAATCCTTCACGGTCTATGGCTCAAAGCCATGGACCAAAATCCATGGCTACCAGTGAATTGTTGTATCCTTTGTAAACCAATTGGCTAGTCCATGCTGGACTGACTACTTTAAACTTCATGCTAGTTTATATTAATTTTTGAACTTAAATTTTGGGCTCATTTTAAGTCTGATTTACATGCCATTTATGCCCTTGGACTCCAAAAATTGAGCTCTTTCAATTCATAGACTCTTTTTCTATAAAACTCTAATAAAAAATATCAATTCTTAATAAATATAGATTAATTAATATTTAATTTAAGGCTTAAGTTGGGTAATTTGATAGACTTATCACATCCCCCAACTTAATCATTGCTAGTCCCGTAGCAATGTAATTAAAATATAAATATTAATTTTATAACCATGTACCATTAAGATTCTCCTTTAGATTTAGGTTTAAGGTCAAAAAAAGTTAGCTAGTATCACTAACACAATATTAAGTTTTTGAAGTAAATTTCATAGCCAGAACTATTAGAAATTTTCTTAGAATTCATCCAAAGGTCTACAATACTTGTGTTTGTGATGGCTTAGTATTTCAGTGCTAGAGTATAAAGAATAATTAAATCTTCTCTTATCACTTATTTTTGGTCAATTTTTTATACACCCCTCAAATTAAGCACATGAATTGAGGTAGCTTCCACACTACATGAATTTTTCTCTTTTTTTTGTTAGCGATGTCTTCACACTGCCCACTTTTTGATGCGATCAACAATGCTTACTTAGATGAAAGTACCCAGTTACTTAGTGAAAAATCAATATTTAGAACTTGTTCCATTTTTTCTTTTCTTTTTTTCTTTTTTCTTTGTTCTCTCTTTTTTTTCTAGCAGGTAGCTCTTTCCTCAGATTCAAGTTAAATAGGGGGTATATATCAATTACCAATTTTTTAGTAATAATTGAATCTTTAATTGACCTTGCAACTAATACCTAGTTTACCTCGTCAGTGTGCATGTGCAATGGAAGTACTAATAGCCTTTAGGTGACATAAGTAGGTCGCTAAAAATCTGACCAGCTAGTTTATTCCTTGACTCACTACACTAATTAGTAAATACTTTCTAACTCTATTATCCTTTTTCTAATCTATTTAACTTAAGAATTTCTTTCATGGTACATGATTTAAAAAATTTTTATGATAATTTTTTCAAAATTTTTCTAAAATTTTGCAAAAGATTTTAAAAGTTTTTAAAATTTTTTAAAGAATTTCTTCTTATCCCCCAACTTAATTTTCATTATCCTCGATGGAGTAAGAAAAATTGGGACATGAAGGTAAGACAAGGAGAGGTACCACCTAGACTAGATATGCATCGTGAATTACCAGGTGTGTCAGTAAATAGTGGTCCTTTATTTCTATAAAAATAAAAATGACTAAAATAAAAATTAGTAAAAAGATTGGGTTTCCTCCCAACAAGTACTAAGTTTAACATCTTTAGCCAGACCTCTTAGGATTCTCATCCTATTCCTGCCTGAATCTTGACATGGGTTTGTAATTCCCTACGTAATTCGGGTTCAGCTTCAGAATATCTTCTGCATGGGACCATTAAATAGCTTGTTCCCCTGATAGCTAACAGTTCTTTCTTTATTTTTAGATTTGGGTATAACTTAAGTACCAGTCGAGGTTCTAATAGACCTAGATCTATGTAGTTGATGTGCTAAGGGAGTACCTTAGGGTCCTCATTTGATGCCTCTTCCTTCATAGGCAATGGTTCAACCAAAGTTATGAGGGGTTCGGTTAATAACATAGATCTTGGTACTTTTGCAAAGTAATATCAGCTCTATCTCCATATATCATTTTAACACTATAGATAAATTTTGAAGGCAATTCTCACAAGTAGTGCTAAATATAGAGAAATCAGATATAAAAGTTTTAACTTCGTTATCTCCCATATGTGCACTATCCCATCCAACAGCTTCTTTATATACTTTTAGAATACCTATAATTTGGGCTTTCCTAGTGTGTATTACCAGTAAGGTATCAATGGATGCACTAGGAGTGGCTTCAATTCTGAATCAGGTGGTGATTCTAACAAGGAAGCTATTGGGGGTTTGGATGAAGGCTCATATTTCTTGCTCCAAAGTGGGGTGGTGTTAGGGTAGGGCATTTCTACTAGGTCATTCATTTCTAGGGTATATCCTTCTATATCAAGATCATTCACCTCAAAGTGAGCCAGGCTAGGGTTTAACGAATCATAGGGAGAACTTTCATGCATGGCTTCCTCTATTACATTATATATTTGTGATTCCTAGGAAGTCTTAATTAATTTCATCATTACATCTATTTGTTCTCCCTTTCCATTAAAAGTAATAGATGATTCTAGGGCTCTTGGGATTAGGACCATATGTAAGTTGGATGATGATGGAAGTGGTTCATCCATCCATTTTGATTTCTCTTCATATATTTCTGCCTTAATCAAATTATCTAGGTTGGTATCTTTGGTTGTGCAGGATTGTTCTATGATCAATTCATTTCTGGGAGTTATAATCGATTATTTAGGGATAGTCATACTGATATTTAAATTTTTAGTTAGGTATTGTCCCTCAGAATAACTCTTGGGTTGACTAGGTAGCCCTTCTTCACTCATAGCTATGGCTAATGGTTCCAATTTCATCTCTAGATGGGCACGAGGCTGGGTGTTGGGAGTTATACATTGGCCCATGGTCTGCATGAAACTATTTAAGATAGTATTATTGCTCTTAATTGTAGCTTCAAAGTCAGCATGAGATTTAGCCAGAGCTTCCAGGGCTTTTCCTAAAGGACTAGATTCCTCCTCAAGATCTAAACCTAGTTGATTATTCAGTACTTGGCTAGGCCTAGGATAGGGCTGGTCAAAATCATGGGCTCCTAGTGTTGCATCTTGTGACCACACAAAATTGGGATGATGATCCTATCTTGGGTTATAGATTGGGGCATAAGGTTCAGCTACACTCCCATGTGTAAACCCATTTTGGATTAGATGTATCATGTAAGGACATTCCTCTACAACATGGTCTAGTAAGTCACATGCCGTGAACATAGGTGCTGGCACATGATGAAATTAGGTATATCCTTTACGTTCTAGGACTTCCTCAATCCTATGGATCATAGATGCTAGTTTAGTTTCTTTAGGTTCCCTTGCATGATTGTATGCATCTTCAAATCTCATGAATTTAGGATGCATATCAATATGTTAATGTCAATTCAAAAAATTGTTAGCTTGGGCTCTTATTCTAAATGGTCAATCAAAGTCAATCTTATACCAATAATCTTGTAGGGTTTGGGGTTGTTTAATAGAATCGAGGTAGTGATAATCCATTAGATTTTTGGATCGTCTAGTGGGATCCATGACCTTTTAATCTTATATGGTTTAGATTATATTTGACCAATCATCCTTTTGACTTAGCATGAATTTTTTTTATTAGCTTTTTTTATATTATGTGGAGGAAGAGGGGAGAAGAAGAGGGAAAAAAGAGAAAGAAGAAATCTAAATGTAAGAACCTAAGGAGTCATAAATCTAGAGACCATAGAGAAGAGTGTCTAAATTAGGTTAAATTTTCTATTAGAAAAATAAGTTGTCAAGCAATGGACTCTTTATCCTAGGCTTACCCTATATCTATACAGCTCCTAACTACCAAGGATGCCTTTGAGTCTTCGAAGTTAGATATTAATTAGCCACTAGCTAGGTAAGGATAAGGTTGGTGGGAGTCCCCTCGTTGCTTTCCTTAGACACCAAATTAATTGGCCAGCTCAGACTACGGAACTAATTAATAAACCACCTTCCTTTAGAATTACATCATCCTTGAACCCCTTTCCTAGACACTAGTTAACCAGTTAATTTTGAGCTAGTTCAACTCTCAGGGTCCCTTATCCTAGTGAGCTCAAAAATTCTTAGGGGCCAACATTTAATTATTTTAAATTAAGGCTTGGGTTATGCTGTATGCAGGGGGTGGTTTGTGGGCCAAGGAAGGATAGTGAAATCCCCACCTTATATTGTTTAGGGGATATGCCCTTAAAGTATTTTATGAGAATGCAATGCAAATTATGCAAGGTATCCAACAAGTTAGGAAGTTTTTAAAATTTATTATTTATTTCCTTAAATTAATTAAATTTTATGGAAAGTGTCTTATGATTTTCTTTGGGTTATTTAAGGTAAGTTAATTCAAAGAAAAAGTTAATTAGGTTAGGAGTTGATTCATTAAAAAAGAAAAGTAATCTTTTTTATATTAAAAAAATTGAAATCTAATAATTAAAGTAAATAAAAAAGGCAACAACACTAAAGAGAGCAATAACTAAAATAATTTTTTTTATTTTTTTGTAAAATAATCATACCTTGATTCTCGATAATGGTGCCAAAATTTGATCGCTATTGTAGGCGGTCAAAATTAAAACCTAACTCATTACTATAGCTAGGATGAATATGGATCGTATCCTTGGAGATCAAGGATAATTATTTCATGACGAAAATAAAGAAAGAGATAGATATTTAGATGCTAGAAGATAGATGATGAGTTAATAAAAACTAATCAATTTAAACTAACTATGATATTGAGTGATTTAAATGAGAAAAAGATGTTTTCGGGTTTCCAGGTAATCACCAACATAAAACATGTAATTATTTTAATCTAAATAATCAAAATTTATAATTGTATCGAAATCTTTCAAACTAATTCTTAGTATAGACTATCTTGCGAGTACGAACCATATCTTATCAGGATTATGACCCATCCTACAAGTATAGGCTATCCAACGCTTAGTTGAAAAGTTTTAATAAGACATGTAAATAAAAATCCTAGAATTAATTATCTATGTTGAGCATGGATCATATCGTGCTAGGATCATGATCCATCCCACCAGGATAATTAATTTGGAAAATCAAATAGAAAAGAGAAGGGAATTGAAAGCATTCATTCAATTATATAGAAAATAAAATAATTATATAGATTAATGAAGGATTCTTGTACTTTTCTATAGACTGTACCTCAATCGAGCATGGCTCCAGAATATATCTTCTTGGAGATTTGGGCTCTGTCATTGCACCTCCTCTCCTGAAGAACCTCTTTTCTTTATTCCTCTCCCTTTCTCTCAAAGCCTAAACTAAGTTATAGGAAAAAAATAAAATAAAATTTATTGGTGGAATTGATGATCAGCTCTCTGCTCGGGGTCCTTCTTTTATAGAGCTAGTCTAGGGCTTGCTCCCAGTCAAATTTGGAATCAATCAGGCTCAAAATTAGCCAAATATCATGAAAAACTTCTCAACCATCCATTCTGCATTACAGGCCTCAGATTGCACTAAAAATCATGCAAAATAGCTTTTCCTTCCTTCTTGGGCAACCAGAGTCCCAAACTGGACTCTTGCAATTGATCTCCTTCTTCCACTGGAATTCGGAGAGCTTGCTTCTCCCCATCGCAATGGATGGCTGGTAGCATGAGGCGACGGGAGGTGGTGGCTGATGGAGTTGGTGGTGATCAACAAGAGAAGACCATGATATCAGAGAGGGGGGCTTGGGAATGATCTGATCTTGGCTTTTTCGATAAATAGTAGGTTCTCGGCATCCCCTCTGACCATGGGTGGCGACGGGTGGTGGTCGGCTGGCGATAACAAGTGTGATGGGGATCCATGGCAGGTTCGGGTATTTTTTCATTTTTTTCTTATTTTTCTCGCATTTTTTATTTTTCCTATTCCCACTATTCCATCTATTTCCACTATTCCAGCTTTATTCCCAGATTATTCCCTCCTTATTCTAGCTTTATTCTCCCAAATCCTAGCCACCGTCCCGCCGCCCCCAGATCCGGGCTGCCCGACCCCTGGCCGTCCCCCTCCCGGCCCGCACGACCGTGGGGGAAGCCCAACGGACGCGTTCGTCCGTGTGACGCCGCCGCTGCCATTCCCCCATCCCGCCGTCCGCCAGCCAAGGCCCGGCTGCCGGAGGTCCTCGCTGGCGCTCGGGGCTCCCACGCCCATGGGAGACCAAATAGCACGCCATGGGCGTGCCGTGCCACCTCTGTGCCGCCGCCCTCCTGCTGCCGCCACCGGCCGTCCGCTACTCGCCGTCCACTGGCCTCGTCCACCATCCGCTTCCCGGTCGTCGGCCATCCACCGGAGATCGTTCTCTTCACCTGTGCACGGCCAAGAGAGGATTCTGCACGGATTTTGAAGCAGCCCAATTTTCAAAGTAGCACGCTTTCTGGAGCAGATCATCAAGCCAACACGCTTCTCAGAGCAGATCAGCACCAATATTGATGTAGCACAATTTTTGATATAATTTATTTTCCTTTTTTGGATTTCTTGTTGGCTAAGTAACTGAGGGTTTTGGTTTTCCTATATAAAGGCCCCCTCTCTCCCCGTAAAGTTTAAGTTTTGATATAAATTTTTGGGTTTTCCTTGGGATCTGGTTCTGGGCTGAGGTCCGTCTTTCCTTCACCTGCGGGTGTCGAGGGGTGTGAGACCCCACTTCTTTCGCTCGCATGCAAGCGTCGAGGGGTGCGAGGCCCTAGTTGTCCCCCTTTTCCATCGAGTCCCCCTCTAGGTCTAGGAATTTTTCTTTACGGCTCCAGGTAGCGATTTAGGTGGGATGCCCTAGGCTCCGCGTGTAGTGAGATAGGTGGGACATCCTAGACTACATGTAGTGGGGTGGGTGAGATGCCCTAGAGGTGCGACGTCTCTCCATGAAGGTGAGTCCCTGGTCCTAGAGTGTCCATGTTTCCTATCCTCCATCCCATGTTTCTCCACCCAGCAAATTGAAAACCCAAAAGAGTTCAGCTATTTTAGGATTTAGTGTCAGTTCGCCCTAGTCCCGGGAGGCTTCTTAGCCCTCCCACGGTCCTAGTTTGTTTAGGTTTTCTCCTGTTTTCCCAATAAATCAGGTTATGTCTCATCTATCCCGCATCATTTGGTATTAGAGCGAGTTGTGGATTAGGGTATGCTCCATTTTTCGAACTCGATGGAGTCGAGTTCTTCGTGGTCGAGGAGAATGATGGGGATCCAGGACAAATCTGGGTATTTTTCCATTTTTCTCTTATTTTTCTCGCATTTTTTATTTTTCCTATTCCCGCTATTCCACCTATTCCCACTATTCCAGCTTTATCCCCAGATTATTCCCTCCTTATTCCAGCTTTATTCTATCTTCATCCCGTGAGTTTAAAAAAACCTCCCAAACCCTAGCCACCGTCTCGCTGCCCCTAGATCCGGGCTGCCGGACCCCCGGTCGTCCCCCTCCCGGCCCGCCCGCCGGCTCCGCCCTCGCTGGAAAAGCTTGCCACCACCGCCCATGCCCATGGGAAGATGAACGGACGTCGGAGGCGTCCGTCCGCCCACGCACTGCCGCCGCCGACTCGCTACCGGCTGCTCGCCCGTCATCCGTCGGCCCTCGCCCGACCGCCGACCCTCGCCGGTGCCCAAGACCCCACGACCGTGGGGGAAGCCCAACGGACTCGTCCGTCCGTGTGACGCCGCCGCCCATCGCCTGACGCCGCCGCCGCCGTTCCCCATCCCGCCATCCACCGGCCAAGGCTCGGCCGCCGGAGGTCCTCGCCAGTGCCCGGGGCTCCCACGCCCGTGGGAGACCAAACGGCACGCCCTGGGCATGCCGTGCCATCTCCGTGCCGCCGCTCGCCTGTAGCCGCCGCCAGCCGTCCGTCGCTCGCCGTCCGCCGGCCCCATCCGCTGCCCGCTTCCCGGCCGCCGGCCGTCCACCGGAGATCGTTCTCTTCACCTATGCACGACCGCGAGAGGATTCTGCATGGATTTTGAAGTAGCCCAGTTTTCAGAGCAGCATGCTTTCTGGAGCAGATCATAAAGCCAACATGCTTCTCAGAGCAGATCATCACCAATATTGATGCAGCACAGTTTTTGATATAATTTATTTTTCTTTTTGGGTTTCTTGTTGGCTAAGTAACTGAGGGTTTTGGTTTTTCTATATAAAAGCCCCCTCTCCCCCTGTAAAGTTTAAGTTTTGATTTAAATTTTTGGGTTTTTCTTGAGTTCTGGTTCTAGGCTGAGGCCCATCTTTCCTTCACCTACGAGTGTCGAGGGGTGTGAGGCCCCATTTATCTTCTCCCTTGGTGAGTACCCTCTATGATCTTGGAGCTTCTCCTTCACGGCCCCAGGTAGCGATTTGGGTGGGACACTCTAGGCTCCGCATGTAGTGAGATGGGTGGGACACCCTAGACTACATGCAGTAGGGTGGGTGGAATGCCCTAAAGGTGCGACGTCTCTCCATGAAGGTAAGTTCCAAGTCCATAAAGTATCCATATTTCTTGCCCCCACATATTTTTTTTGCCTTTTTGACCCTAATCACAAGAGACTTCAAAAATTAAAAACGAAAGGGGCAGGGCCGCAGGGTGGGAGGAAGATTTCGGTGGAAATTATAAGAGTCCATCCGTCGAACGCGATATTTTTGACTTTGTCCCCGCTCTCGACGATATCCAAAGCCTTCGAATCTTCGTCTCTTCGATTCGAGATTATTCCAGTCGGCCCTCGGCCCTCGCTCCTCTCGGTTCCAGATTTATTCCATCACCACTGGAATTCCAAATCAGACGAGGATCCGCAAGCCAGAGATCTCTTCTTCGAGGATTAGGGTTGAAAAAAAAAGTTGAAAAAAAAGAAAGAAAAAAAGAAAAGAAAAAAGAAAGAAATAAAAAATGCAAGAAAAATAAGAAAAAAATGGAAAAATATCCGGACCTGCCCTGGATCCCCATCAAAGTGGATGAAAACTATGCTTGGGCGGTGATGACAGGCAGATGATGATCAAGGAGGAGGAAGATGACTCTGGCCAATGACAGTGGCAAGAAGGGGTCTTCCTGGTCTTTACGGTAGTGACGGCGACAGGGAAGATGGTAGGTGCAATGAGTCTAGCTACCAGATGATGAATAATCAGCTTAAAATCCTCTACGGTCCATGGCTCAGAGCCATGGACTGAAATCCATGGCTGCCAATGAACGTTGTATCCTTTATAAACAATCGATCGGTCCATGATGGACTGGCTACTTTAAACTTCGTGCCAGCTTATATTAATTTTTGAACTTAAATTTTGAGCTCATTTAAGTCTGATTTACAAGCTGTTTATGCCATTGGACTCCAAAAATTGAGCTATTTCAATCCATGGATTCCTTTTCAACAAAACTTTAATAAAAAGTATCAATTTTTAATGAATATTAATTAATTAATATTAAATTTAAGGATTAAGTTGGGTAATTTAATAGACTTATCAACTATTTAAGGATTGATAGTTAAACCCTAAAGTCATCCTGAGTATTGAGGGTCAAAGAAATGAATTATAGGGTAATCAATGCCAGAGGTTCCTGATTATTACTATGCAACTTTTGACCTTTTCGGACATCGAGTGTTAGTATTAGATGGCAACTTTGATTGGTACAGGAAGTGATCCTATGCTACCAACTTAGTGTTCAAACTTATGGAGTTATATATAATAGGAGTTTCTACTTGATTTGATGGCTGGTCAATGATTGAGAATCATTTTAGGATTCAATTATCAATATGATTGATAATTAACCTTAAGTCACACTTCCAAGTGTCGATACTTTGATGAGCTAATACTTGAAATTTTTTTCAGTGTCAACTCATCAATGTTGCAAATATTGTGATAATGATTTTTCACTAATACTTAGTAAATTATGGGAGATTAATCAATAATTGGATTGTCAGTTACCTTAATTTGATTGAGCAATGAATTTTGGGTCAACCCAAATATGATTCTATATGAGCTCGAGTTTGAGTCCAATTGAATTAGACTTGACCCATGAACCCTAGCCACTTGAATTTGAATTTCGAATCTAAAATTTAAATAGAGTTTGAATTTGAATTCAAATTATTTGAGTTTAAATTTAGATTTAAATTTGAATTCAGATTTTGAATTCAAATGAAGTGGTTTTAGCTATCTCCCCTTATCTCTCCTCAACTCCCTCAACTCACTAACTCCCTAACCACTTGGGTGCCTATCATTTTAATGGGCTATAGGTGGCGTGGGATGAGTGTGGTTTTGTTGGAAATAGAAGTGTCTTGTACCTAAGGGGTTTGGAGAGGAAAGGGAATTGGGTGTGGGGTACCTAATATCCATACTAGGTTTTAGGAAAGAGTGAAGAGAAAGGATTTTTTCCTCTACATTTTTTCCACCAAAATCTTTTCTCCCATGTTCATCTAGAATTTCAGGAGCATCTCGAAGTTTGAAGAAGGAAGACCAAGCTATCAAGGTCTCGATAAGGAGCTACAACTCCAAGTAGACTGATTAGGATAGTGCTCCTGTGTGGATCACTCATAGAGGCCTAACATTCTGTGTGGTTAGCAGGCTCTTCAAACCTTCACCTTCTAGCAGTAGTGAGTGTTGTCTACTACCGAAAAGTTATGATGTGATCATTGTACTATAGATACAATTTATAGTAATAGATTTGTATATTTATTATTTTATATTCTAGGTTAGTTTTATATATATCTCTATCATGTCATGATCCTATGTAGGCTATTTGTAGAAATGTTTTAATGTGTGAGTAGATTAAATAGTTTAATCTTGTAGTTTTAGCATGTTTATGTTTCAAAATTTTTTTGAAATGCATGCATGAAATAGCCTAGGTTCTCCAATAGTGGTATCAGAGTACTAGGTTTATATGACATGATAATTATGTATATAAATCTAAAATATTAAAATAATTTTTTTTTTTGCTTAGTACTTGGATTGGGTGGATTCATCGGACTATCTGGTCATAGAAAAGAAATAGAGTTTAAATGTCCTCTCTTTCTATTCAATGGAATCTCCTATGGCATGCAGGAGTGTCATTTGTATCATGACCCATGAAAAAGAATATGAAAAAGGTTTAGATTAAAATAGTTTTAATCCAGATTATCCAGTTTTGAAGATCATAAAACATGTTTAGATAAGATCTAAAAGAAGTTGATGGTATGTTATGTTAAATTATTTAGCATAAAGTTCAAATCTTAAAATGATATATTTTCTATCAGCCTATCATGTCTATACTTGGTCTTGAAATGTCAACATTTGGACCCGGTGAGTCTACACTTGCTCCTATAGGTATCGACTCAAGATTGCAGACTAAAAAAATAGGTCTCTGCTCACTCTCTATGAGTCGATATCACAGGATCAAGTGTCGACTCACTATGACTTGACTCATGAAAGTATCGATACTTGACCAGGAAGTGTCGACTCACAGTAGAAACTAAAAAATTCAAAATTATTGTAAAAATTATTTTATAATTGAAATTAAAAATGTTTTAATTTAATAAGTTGATGAACTTAATTAAGAATTAAGTTTTAATAACTAAAAGATCTAGTTTTAAGAATGAAAGATCTTAAATCATTTTTTAATAATCCTTTGGTTCATGGACTAGATCAAGTCAAGTTCTTTAACTGGATTAGACCTAGGATTAGAAGACTATGGATTTAATAAGAGAAAGTTAAAATCTAATCTAGTGTTGAGTTAGATCTCCTTCTTTCTTAAATCATTCATAATAGTTGTAGTTTGATCAAGTTCATGCTTCTAATTGGACTTGATAGTAGCTCAGTGGTCAGACCAAGTCTTTAGGCTAGTCTAATCTAATCTAATGAACTGATTGAAGTCTAAGATAAGTTTGGTAGTTTGATCATGGTTCTTGGAGCTACCTCTTACCTAGTCAACTTGTTTGGTATCTAAAGAAAGAGGTTAATGACAGAACTCTTCAATTGATCTCACTTACCTGGCTAATATGGTCAATCAGATTTGATCAAAATAGCTTATTGATTTGAGTAAACCTATGTCATTAAGGTTGATTAGTTTGACTGATTTAGGTGCCTTTAGATTAGTTTATCTTGAACTCTCTTCTATGACTTGGAAAAGTCAGTGGGAGGATTCTTGACTTACTAGTTCATGTCTTCTCTATTTTATTTGTCACATATAAGTTTAAATTCTCTAAATTATTAGATCCTTAAAGTGATGAAGTTATGGTAATAACTAAGTCATAGCCTCTCATTAAGTGGATGGTAATGGATCCATTAGTTAGATGATTACTGGAAGGCCCAAAGGCCTAGTGTTTATCTAGGTGTTGGATTTGCCATTCATAATATGATGGCTTAGTGTGACTCTCTTAACAGTGATCAGGTGGGCTGATCAAAGTTGGACTTGATTGTTCATTGGTAGAAGCATTGAATTTTGTCATGTTAATGGTTATACTTTACCTACATTTTTAGTGGAAGGCCTAAAGGCCTACTAAAAAAGAACCTGGGATAAAATTGATTACTAGAAGTTGTTTAGAGAAATAATTATTTAGAACCTACCTTGAGATGTGCATGGATAGACCAACCAAAGTCAGGCTCATGTGTAGTCTTTAGAATTCTAGTACATGCTAAAGAATTAATGTAATTCCTCAGATTAGAGATAGAGGCTACCAATCTGTATAAAATAATAGAAGGATCTTTAGACTAAGGTTCAAGTCTTTAGAGTTAATAATTCATATACTAATTGGTCTTATGGCTCTCTTTTCAAATAATGATATCAATTTGTTGCTCAGGTCATTATTGGATAATGACAAGCTCATGGGTCATAACTTTGATAGCTGGTATCGAAAGATCACGATTGTCCTAGAGCATGAAAGAATCCTTTATGTGATAACAGATCCTATACCTGAGCAGCCTCCTCTCAATACTCATGGTATGGTCAGGGACACTTATCAGAAATGGCTCTCTGATTGGACTATTGTGCGATGCATAATGCTCGTAGCTATGAATAATGAGTTTAGTTGCAAGATGAGGAAGCCCAACTAGAGGAAATCCTTCAAAAGTTGAAGGCTTGTAGCATACCTAACGACGTTGAGCGGCACAAGACCTATTATGCTATTTTCAACACCCAAATGCATGAAGGGGCCTCAATCGCTGATCATGTATTGTACATGATCGAGTAGATCGAGTGCCTGGGCAAACTCGACTATCCCTTGCACGAACAGCTTGGAAAAGATATGATATTGAATTCCTTGCCCCCTTTTTACCTAGATTTTTTTGATTATTATAGAATGACAAGGCCTGTAGTAAACTACCATGGTTTGCTAAGATTACTACAGACCTATTTCAAGGATCACCAACTCTACAAGAGATTGATGAATCTAGTGGGAAGTTCTTTGGCAGGGTGTCGTCCCTTTAAGAAAGGAAAGAAGCAAATTTAAAATAAGAATGTGCAGAGTGCTGGGGCTAGTTAGACCAAAAAGAATAAGGCTAATAAGAGCCCAAAATGCTTTTTTGTAAGAAGCACGGTCATTGGAAGAGGAACTATCTTGTTTATATTGCTTCCCTTAACCCAAATAGGCCAAAGAAATGGAAGCAGCAAGGAGTTGCTAGACAAGGCATTTATATGATAATGCCTTGTAGTTTCTTTATCTATGATACTACTACTTGGATATTAGATACTGAAAGTCCTATTCATATTTGTAATTCATTGTAGGGACTTCAAGTTAGTAAGAGATTTGAGGATGGTGAAAGATCCCTAAACATGAGAGATGGAAGTCAAGTTATGATCCTAGCTTTGGGAGTCATCAAGCTAGTTTTCAAGTCTTATATAGTCATTTTAAATGAATGTCATAATTGTCTATCTTTTTTGTTAAAATGTTATCTCTATAGACCTTATGGCCATGTATGGTTATGAACTATTAATGAAGAATGATATTTACAATATCATTTTGAATGGTAATATTATAATGAGTGGACAAATAAGAACTGATATATATATATATACTATCATAACCTATTAATATAATGTAGACTTTAAACAAATGCCTTAGGATACATAATGTCAGCAATGCCTATATTTGGTATTATAGGCTAGGTCATGTTAATAAGAATAGGATAAGCAAGTTGTTTAAGAGGGTAGCCTCGAAGTCAGTGATTATGAGTTACTACTAACTTGTGAATTTTGCCTTCTTGAAAAAATGACCAAGGCACCTTTTACTGTAAAAGGTGAATGGGCTAGTGAGATTCTAAGTCTAGTATATACTGATGTAGACAGACCTATGAACACTAGTACTAGGGATGGGCATAACTATTTTATTACATATATAGACGATCTTTTGAGGTATGGTTATGTATTTCTTATGAGACATAAATATGAGTCATTTAAAATGTTCAAATGATATCATAATGAGATAGAGAAACAAACTAGAAAGAGTATCAAAACTCTTCAATTAGTTCGAGATGGAGAATACCTTTCCAGTAAACTTCTAATATATCTAAAAGAGAATGGGATTTTCTTAATGGACCCCTCCAAGGACACCTTAGTTATATGGAGTGTCTGAAAGGAAGAATCGAACCTTATTGGACATGGTTCGATCCATGATGGGGTTTGCAAGTTTGTCGATCTCCTTTTAGAGATATGCTATAGAGTTAGCTTGTTATATTCTTAATAGGATTTCGAGTAAGTCTGTTGATAAAACACTATATAAAATATGGACATGGGGATCTAGGGGTGTCCAGCTTATGTCAAGCATTCGCAAACAAATAAGCTTGGACCTAGGTTTGACAAGGGCCTATTTATTGGGTATCCCAAAGAAGTCAAAGAGTATTATTTCTACCATGCTGAAGAACAAAAATTGTTTGTTAGTTTTAGGACTACTTTTTTGGAAAGGGAGTTCCTTGAGGAAGGAGCTACAGCCACTAAGATTGAACTTAGTGAAGTTCAATAGATAAAATAACTGACACATTTAAGAGATCTTATAGAACCAATTTTGATTAGATCAAACCCAGACCCATAGAGAAACCATTAAGGAGATCTGTTAGAGTACTGCATCAGTCAGATAGATAGTAGGTTTCTTGATCCAGGATAGAGATCCTGTTGAGCTCGATAAGAACAACGAGGATCCGATCACCTATATGGATGCCATGTAGAGGTTCGGCTCTGATAAGTGACTTGGAGCCATGAAATCTAAAATGGAGTCCATGAAAATCAATAGTGTATGGACACTAGTTAATCCACCTGAAGGGATAAAATTTATTAGATATAAATAGATTTTCAAAAGGAAATAGGGTATAGACGGGTAGGTAGAGATCTATAAAGCCCGTCTGGTTGCTAAGAGGTATTGTCAATATTATGGTTTGACTATGATGAGACATTTTTCCCGGTGGCAATGCTAAAGTCCATTCGAATTATGCTTGCTTTGCTACATACTTTGATTAAGAAATCTAGCAAATGGATGTCTGAACAGCTTTTTTAAATGGAGAACTGGATGAGGTGTATATAATGAATCTAAAGAGTTCACATCCATAGATGAGCCAAAGATATGAAAGCTTTAAAGGTCTATTTATGGATTGAAGCAAGCATCTCGAAGTTGGAACATGCATTTTAATAAGACAATTAGACGTATGGCTTCATTAAGAATAGAGAGAAAACTTGCATTTACAAGTGGGCTAATGGTTCTATTATAGTATTCCTTGTGCTGTATATGGATGACATTCTTTTTATCAAGAATGACATCCCTGTACTACAGGGAATAAAGGTTTGGTTGTCATCTCAATTTTTTATGAAGAACTTGGATGAAACTTCTTACATCTTAAGGATAAAGACTTTAGAGATAGATCTAGGAAGCTATTGGGATTGTCCCAGTTTATGTACATGATACTATATTGAAGCGATTCAGCATGGAAAATTACAAGAAATGCTATCTACCCATAGGCCATGAATTTCTCTCTAAGAAGGATTATGCAATAACATTTGAAGAAAGAGCATATGAGTAGGATCCCATATGCTTTAGTAATGGGTTCTATTATATATACCATTAGATCAGACATGGCATACTCACTAGGGATAGTGAGCAGATACCAGTCTAACCTAGGTGAGGCCCATTAGAAGGTAGTGAAAATATCCTCAAGTATTTGTGAAATATTAAAAACTAATGGCTCATTTATGAAAAACCTAACTTAAAACTTGTAAGGTATACTTACTCCGATTTTTAGTCAGATAGGGATAACAACAAGAGTGTATCAAGCTTTATCTTTACCTTAAATGATGGAGTGATTTGCTAAAAAAGTTTCAAATAATACATTATGACAAATTTAGTTTGCGAGATAGAGTATATTGCAGTATCAGATGCGGTAAATGAAGCTATATGGTTACGGAAGTTTCTCGGTAAGCTCGAAGTGGCACCCTCCCTTGATTGTCTAGTTTTCATATATTGTGATAGCACTGGAGCCATAGCTCAAGCCAAAGAGCTGAAATCCCACAGCACACCAAGCATATTCTATGTTGCTATCACCTTGTGCGAGAGATCATGGAATGAGGTGACATCGACCTTCAGAAGATCATTGGAAAGGAGAACCTAGCTGACCCATTTACTAAAGCTCTAGAAATCAAAGAGTTCGATGATCACAAATGGAAGATGGGTATTAGATATTGTTTTGATTAGCTTTAGTCCAAGTGGAAGTTGTTGGAAATTACATCATAATGCCAATCGTCTAACTTGTAGATGGTTGATTTTGTATATGAATTATTATAAATAAAAGTTATTTTCTAGTAGTTCATCATATTGCATCTTCCTGTAATGAGCTTTTATATGATGGAGTCCTTAGAACTATAGTCTTTTACGATAAAGAGAGGATTTATCATATAGTTCTTAAAACTTATTGGCGACCAAATGAACATTATAGGATGATGGTGTATCGAGTATAGATCATTGTGTGCTATATGGATTGGTTGTCCTCTTAACTTAGAAGTATGGAGATGTTGGTTTGGCATACAGGTGGAATGTAGGATATTTCACTGAATGTGACCTACCTATGGAGCACTTTTTTACCAAGTATTGCTCATGGGGATATGGATATGTATTCCTTAGGCCTGAGATCATCATGGTAACTTATAAGCAACTTACTATACTTTGGTATGGACTATCTGGATTTCTAATCCAGTGATAGAAGGTTTTGGCTGTAGTCAAGTACTTAGAAAATTGGTGTGTGAGTCAAGATATGATTGACCCCTTTAAATGTTAAGTGAATATCTTACTATATTTCAATTTAGCAAAACATTGTCTAGGATAGTTTTTGTGAGGAGTCATTATTAGGAAACATGATGTAGGCAATAGTGATGTAACTTTAAAATTTTTAACCTTGCATCACAGCGGAAGATTGATTAATCATATTAATCAATATATAATATTAGAACATTTCTAATATATGCCTACAAATAGGATCATGTATGAATATTAACATGCAAATGAAGGAAAATGCAAGCACACAAAGTTGTGCATCACATAGAATTATTCTATGTTCGATGCACATACCGAAGAAAACTTCTTTAGAAAACTCACCAAGAGCCTTACCTTTAATCCAATGTGACACTCGCTGGGTTGAGGAAAGGCTCACCAAGGAAGAAAATCACTCTGAAAGCCACACACATGTCCAGCCTCTACAAGTAATCCAAACCGGAGTTCTTCCTTGACCTTCTTCCTTTGAAGTGCTAGCTTCGTTGGAACGAATTGGCTTATGGACTCTTCTTCTTCTTCTTCTTTGGGACGCTCCAGGAGATGAAGAAGGACTATGGAGGGTGTAGGAAGTGCACTCAAGAACCCTTTCCAAGATACTCTTTCCAAGCCTAGAATACTAGGCAGCACATACCCAAACCCAAACCTTTCTTCTCCACATAAAAGTTTCAAGCTCTCATTCTTTCTTTTGCTTTTTTTTCTTTTTGAAGAATTCCCAGCAATTAAATTTCAGAAAGCCTTCTCATTCACATCCTCATTAAGCCCCCAAACATATAGGTAAGTGGGGAGAGAGGAAAAAGGGAGAGTTACATGAGTTATGGGTTACATAAAGGTGGGGTGTTACAAAGGATTTAAGGCCATGCGTTTACATCCTTTTAAATTCAAAGTAAATTCTGAATTTAAAACTTAAATTAAAATTTTAATTCATAATTCAAACTCAAATTTGAAATTGGATGCAGTGATTTAGTCCAATCACATTGGACCTAACCCAAGCCCAAACCGAATCACATTTGGTTTGACCCAAACTAGATTGTTCAATCAAATTGAGTTAATCAAGCAATCACATTGCCACTAACCCTCCATATATTTACCAACATTTAGTAATTAAAACCTTTGTCATAATATTTATAACATGATGTGTCAACACTTGACAAGTCATGAAATCCCTACAACTGAGTCGACTCATGATTCTAGTCGGCTCTGAAATGTAGATGGATAATTAAATTATCCAAAGAATCCAAAAATGATTCCCAATCATTTAATAACCATTAGGTCAATTAGAAACCCCTATGGTGCGTGACCTCATAGGTTCGAACACTAAGCTGGTAATACTAGAACACTTTCAGTACTAGCCAAAGTCGTCATCTAACAATGACACCCTGCATCCGGATAGGTCGAAGGTCGCAGAGCAACTATCAAGAACCAAATGGATATGATAATCATATAATAATTCCTTGAACCCTCAATGCTCCGGAAGACTTAGGATTTATCTGCCCAATCCTAGAATAGTCTATCATAATAAGTCTCAAACTTAAAATCCCTGTAATTGCTTACAAGGACTATCCTGGCCAAGGTTTTACTCAATTGAGACATGAGTCATTCACTCCAAACTCTTTTGGAGGGTTAATCCTATATTTATCCTACCACTGCTACACAAATACTTGACTGTACCCAGTAACCTTTCATCATCGAATTAGAAATCTGGGTAGTCCGATATCTAAGCACAGTGAGTTGCTTGCAAGCTACCATGGTGATCTCAAGTCAGAGGAACACTTATATCCATATCCTAATATGAACTACTCTTTGACAGAAAGAATGATCTACAGATGGGTCACATCTAGTGAAGTGTCATATACAATACCTGTATGCCATACCAGTGTCTCTACACTCCTTGGTTAAGAGGACAACCAATGACTATGTCATATAACGACCTACACTTGGTATACTATTGTCTTGTGACAATGTATCATTTGGTCGCGAATGAATTTAAGGACCGGATGATATATCCTCTCTATAACACATCAAAGTAGTCCTAAGGGCTTTATCACACAAGAGTTCATTGCAGGAAGATGTGAGTGTGATTAACAGCCATAATAAACATTTTATTCAATATAATTCATATACAATTACAATAACAGCTCAACCATCTATAAGCTAGATGATTGGCTTTGGAACACATGTTCTAACAGTCATAGGACTTGCGAGGAGTCACAAGACTTGTGAGGTTAAGATACTTTATTAATGTACTATTTAAGGGTTGGCAATTAATCCCTAAAGTCATTCTAAGCATTGAAGGTAAAGGGATGAATTATATAGTAACCATATGCTAGGGATTTTTGATTATTGCTTTGCAACTTTTGACCTATCCAGATATCAGGTATTATTGTTAGATGGTGACTTTAATTGGTACAAGAAGTATCCTATACTATTGACTTAGTGTTCGAATCTATGGGGCATACACAATTAGAGTTTCTACCTGATTTGATGGTTGATCAATGATTAAGAATTGTTTCATGGTTCAATTATCAATATGATTGATAATTGATCTTGAGTCGACACTTCCAAGTGTCGATATTTTGGTGAGTTAACACTTGAAAATTTTTCAAGTATCGACTCATGACTGTTGCAAATATTATGACAAGTTTTTTTCACTAATGATTAGTGAATTATGAGAGATTAATCGATAATTGGATTGTTGGTTGCTCAATTTGATTGAGCAATGAATTTTAGGTAAACCCAAATATGATTTGGTGTGGTTCAAGTTTGAGTCCAATTGGATTGGACTTGACCCATGCACCCTCACCACTTGAATTTGAATTTTGAATTCAAAATTTAAATAGAGTTTGAATTTGAATTTAAATTATTTGAGTTTAAATTTAGATTAAAATTTGAATTCAGATTTTGAATTCAAATGAATTGGTTTTAACTATATCCTCTTATCTCTCCTCAACTCCCTTAACTCATTAACTCCCTAACCACTTGGATGCCCATTATTTGAATGGGCTACAGGTGGGCATGGGATGAGTGTGGTTTTGGTGGAAAAAGAAGTGTCTTCTACTTAAGAGGTTTGGAAAGGAAAGGGTATTGGGTGTGTGGTACCTAGTGTCCATACAGGTTTTGGAAAAGAGTGAAGGGAAAGGGTTTTTTCCTCTATATTTTCTCCACCAAAGCCTTTTCTCCCAGGTTTATCTTAAATTCTAGGAGCGTCCTGGAGGGGAGTTTGAAGAAGAAGGAAGACCAAGCCATTGAGGTCCTAATGAGGAGCTGGTACTCCAAGCTGACTGATTAGGACAGTGCTCTTGTGTAGATTACCCGTAGAGGTCAAATACTCTGTATGGCTAGCAGGGTCTTCAAACCTCCACCTTCCAGCAGTTGCGAGCATTGTTTACTCTTGAAAGGTTATGATATGATCATTGTGTTGTAGATATAATCTATAGTAATAGGTTTGTCTATTTATCATTTTATATTTAGCTCGATTTTATATACATCTTTATCATATCATGATCATGTGTAGGCTATTTATGAAAATGTTCTAATTCATGAGTAGATTTAATAGTTAAATCTTATAGTTTCTGCTATGTTTATGTTTCAAAAAAAATTAAAATGCATGCATGAAATAATTTAGGTTCTCCAACAAAAAGGACATGTAGAAGAGGCATTGATAGGAGCTTAGAACCACCATCAGCTAGTCAATCAAGTGGCTCAAGATAATCTATAGCAACTATAAAAGTAAGTCATACTTTTAAGTACAATGGCACCATTTTTTTTTGAAGCAAAATATCTTTATTGATGCAATAGCTTCTTTCTTGAATTGAAGGATAAAATGACTTGTCAAAGTAGCATAGATCCACCACCATTCATTCAATCAAGTGGACCAACAACAACTAATGTAGCTATAACAATTTATTAATAAAGATGACTGAGTATAATTTTTAATTTTTTTAGTTGAATGCCATATTTTAGTTGAATTAACATATTATATTTTTTAAATTGAAGGTTACAAAGAAGACTATCTATGGAGGGATCATCATATTTTCAAGGGCTTTTATCAATAGTCACTATCAGATGGATACCTGATGTGAGCTTACCCATACTCTTGTTGTAACCCTTTATTTTATCTTTCATTTTCCTTCTTATATATTCCATATTTATTAATTTAATTGTTGCCATTTTCTATTTTAGGGTTCTAGTCAATACCGAACATCACAGACAAATAGAGGTGCACCATCTATCATACCCGATACAATATCATCATACCCAGTACTAAATCAATCTATATCAACTCTACTTGAAATATACAACAAAGCCAATAGAAACTACTAGAACCAATACAAATTATCCATTACAATCATAACCATCAATTGCTAGTAATGTTGTAGTGCAAGAGGATATATATATCAAGTTGAGGGTGTGGAGGATGTTTTGTTCTTAGTAGATAAATATATGTTGTTGATGGTGTGGAGGCGATTTTGTTCTTTGCCAATTGCTACTAATGCTGCAAGTCCTTGTTAATAGCAGTGTAATTATGGCACATATTATATGTTGTTGCCTTTTTCTTGTAGAAAGATTGGTATCAAATTATAAAGGTTGAAACTTAGCGGTCAAACTTTTTTAATATAATATTATCTTCTTAGAGAAAATTAATGAAAAAAAGTTCTTATCAATGACTTACCTTACAATGAAACCTTTTGTTTGTTATTTATGCTACAATTGAAAAGAATTTTTATTATACACTTGCAATGTAGTGTATTAGTGCTACAAATGGGATATTTTATTTAGACAGATTGATGTATCAGCAATTGATTTTTTCTCTGGTACAAGTGATTCAGATTTTCATTGCCTTGCTAAACATGATTCAGAAAAGAGTAATTTGCTATTATTGCATGGACTTGCCTTACATGGTCTGCTTGTATAAATGTATCAGTAAAATATTTAAGCTACTGCTTAATCATAAAACTAGGTTAATTTATTGCACTGTATCAGTTGAAGATGTATCGGCTTATATGTTGGTAACTTAAAAAGCATTGTAATTTTAGTTCATATTTAACTTTCTGCTCAATGATATATTGTAGAACATAGATTGAATAAAGATGCATTATTCTAAAATATAAATAATAGCATTTCATTATAGGTTTTTGGGATTATTATAGGGTTACTATTGCAACTGTAACTAGCATTATCCTATCTAAAGTATACCAAAAATAAGCCATAGACAACTATTGGTTTTATTGCCATTACAGTCCATGAAAACTTTTTGTTTTTGCTAGGAAACTAGGAAGACATACCAGAAAACATACAAAGAAATTGGTGCAAATCCTAGAAAGAAAATAGCATAGTTTGAAGCATCTATCCTTTTATCTTTCAACAGTATTTTCTAGCTCTATTCTCCTAATCTTTCATAGTAGCCCTACGACAACATGCCTCTCATACCAAGAACTCCATATGCACTAGATTATTAGAACCAAAAAGAAAATAAGGAGGCGATATGCTCTATGCATCAAAAAATAAAATAACACATGACTCAATTAACTAATGAAAGAAAAAAAGAAAGCCATCCGCATAGATCTAACAACTGAGAAATCTCCTTCCTGGATTGGCCTCTGTCCAAGAAGTCTTTAGTGATGTAGTTTTTCCACAAAAATAAATAGCGATGACCACATTACAGGCTTCCATCTTTGAAGACACAAGATAGCTGTTCTCTTTCTCTCTCAACCTTTTTTTTCTAAATCCTTGTAGGAGCTTTGTATTCTTTCAATGTAGAGCTTCTTATCTCTTCTTTTGGTAGGAAATTTCCCTCCAACAATGTAATGATGTGGCACATTCCTTGCTAATTGACTCTCCTACGACATCTTGTGCTTGTTAGTTCCATCTAAAGCCATCTATGTAGTTATGTTTATTGAGTAATGGAAATAGTGATAGTAGTGACTAAATTGAATTCAATCTCTTAATCTAGGGATTCAATTAAAATTTTTAAAATATTAAGGACTAAAATAGTTTTAGTTAAAAATCTTAGGGGCTATTTTAGTAACTAAGCCACTAAAGATAATAGGAGTACACAAGAAAACTCTAGACCTAGTCCTTATCAGAAGGTGACTCTATAGTAACAGATGAGTAGCCCTAGATGACAAGGCTCCACCCCTCCTGCTCCTGGTCCTAATGAAGGGACCAAGTGCTCGAGTGGGGAAACTGATGCCAAACCTAGTATAGGTTCTAAAGGGTGGTCTAGAAGATGCGGGTGGCTAGATGATGGTAGCTCATTAGGTTGGGTAGGCTAAGTGAAGGAATCGTCTAACGATCCCTGGGTTGCATGCATATTTTTCAAAATTTTTTAATTAATTAAAATTAATATGCAATGAAAATAAAAATCTTCTCTAAGCATGCATAGCAAGATCCATTCATGAACATATAATATAGATCCAAAATAAAACCAAAAGTATAAAGTAGATCAAATCTACTAACATATTGCGCTACTCCGTCTTCATCGAATCGGATTTTGGGGATGCCTCGGGTTTTGCTAGAGCCATGCACGTGCCTGGCCTTTGCTAGTATCTACATAGAGATGGCTTGACCAAAGTCCCGATCCCATCAGAGTACTAGTACCTTGCAAGCCTCACTTCGACCGTTGGATCGAATCTCCCTTCCTATCTTCCTTTCCTTTTCTCTATGCTAGAGATCTTGAAAGAACAGTGATATCTTCTCAAGAAATTAAGAAGAATAATTTTTCTTTTCTTGAATTAAACCATTCATTCAAGATCAAGGATAGAAGAAGGATCACAAGGGGTGATGAATAATATTATCTCTCTTATTATTATTTTGTGTGATATAGAGCAAGAAGTGGGGCAATTGGATGTGAGAGCACCTCTCACATGAAAACCCAAGAAGAAATCATGCCAACTCCCTTTTTGTGTCCCATATTTCTTTTTAATTACATGGCAAATCAAATCTCTTCCCTCCTTAGAATCCCACCCAATCTAAAATAAGACAAAACTTTGAATTAATTTCAAATACTAAACTAGATAAGGATAAGGTTTAGAGATAGAATCCTAGGGAGCCCAATGGCAATTGTCTATGGATTTATTTATGCAATCAATAGCTGGAATTGGAGTTGTTAGTTGGCAGTTCTAAGTTATTAATCAAAAACTATTCAAGCATAATTTGAGGCAAAGGTGGAATGTATCAAATGTTTTCCTATCCATTCGATTTCATTTAGATATAATTCAACATAGAGTCAAAATATTTAAGCAAAAACTTTTCTTTATTAATAAAAAATATTTTTTACAACAACCTTCAAAGGGTTGGATATGGTTCGCAACAAAAAAAAATGAAAAATCTATGGTGCGGTGACCAGGGCATCTTTAATGGGAGCATCCACCAGGACTTCACCTTCTTCGAGCCATAGGAAGTTATCCAAGAAGCCGAGGTCTAGTTCTGGATACTGAGTGGCAACTTTGTCCTAAATGAAATGCCTCCCAAGGCCGTAAGCTCTAGAGATGAAGTTAGCCTTCTAATTAAGAAATTCGATCAACGTTCGGAAGTCCATCATGGCCTTTAGTGTAGCAGCCTCGATTCTACTCTTGGCACTACACTCGACCTTCTTTATTTTCTACTCCGCTACCTTAGCCTTGACCTTACTTTTCTCTAGCAATGCCTCTAGCTCCTTTACTTTGGCCACCTGAGTTTCTTGGATGCCTTTTATTCTAGAATTTTCTTCCATTGACCTTTGCAAGGCTGCCTCAGCATCTTCAGCCCTTTTAGTGGTGGCATTGATTCGGCCTCCACAGTCTCTACTTTGGCCTTATTCATCTTATCTTTCAACATCCTGGCCTCTAGCATATACTTCTTGGCCTTAGCCAAGATGTCTTGACTATGCCCAAAATATCCATTTATGTACTTAGCCAGCTGCCACAGAAAACTTGTTAGCAACAAAAAATGCGTAAGTATTGAAGCATGAGAATTTGTAGGTATTCAGGCTTACCTAGATGAAGCGATCTATTGCTATCCTCTTCATGATAGAATGAGACTCGATCAGAAGGTTGATTGCATTAACAGGGAAGATAAGCTTAAAGAAGGCCCCATGCACTAGCTTACAGTCCTCTAACATAGAAGCCTTGAGCATACTGCAAGTAGGAGTGGCTCTAGATAGAGCTGTCAATGGATCGGGTCCAGACCCGAGACCTACGGGTATTTACTCAACAGGTCCGGGTCTGGTATTAAATTTGGATCCATTTACCCAGACCCGAACCTGGACCCAGACCCGTTTAGCTATAATTAAATGGATCCGGATCTGGATATTAAATATCCAGACCTGCTAGACCCGAGACCCTATTATATAAAATAATATTTTATTTATTTATTTATATATTAATATTATTATGGATTGTTAGATCTTTGATCTAATAGTTAAAAATTAATAATGGTTTTAATATAAAAGGCTAGTTTTTAAATCCAAATTTTTTTCCTTCAATCCCAGAATCCCTAATTGCCTAATCCTCTCTCGGTCTCATCCCCCCTCCACGATGGCTGACCGTGGATGGCGAACCACTGTGCCTCTCCCTCGATCCCGTCCCTCCTCGATGGTCGACCACGGACCACCGATGCCTCCCCCTCTCTAGTTTATATCGCTAGATCGGCCTCCCACCATCCTGTCCCTCCCCCTCCCCTTTGATGGTTGGCCACTGATCATCGACACCTCCCCCTCATTCCCGTCCCTCCCCCTCGATGACCGACCATAGATCGCCGATGCCTCCCCCCACTCTATTCCAGATCAACGTCCATCATCGATCTCCTCCCGATCACAGGTGGTCGCTGCTTCAAGATCGTCCCCCACTAGCCTACCCCTCCAGCTCTCCCTTCCTTAGATCCGATCTCTGCCAACCACCAACATCATCCACTACCGACTGCTGACTGCCTCGATGTTGTCTTGCAGCTTTTTAAATCCAGGGTATAGGAGCTGGCTTTATTCCTGGTGTTTTGGATGTTGATCTCATTGATGAAGTTATCCAAGTAAGCCTTAAAGAACACCTAGTTTTGAGTTGAATGGTTGTATTCTTTGATACTTGATTGGCTGGTTAGCATGTTAGTAACTAGTTATAATCTTGTTTCTTCTTTATGAAGTGATGGATGGTTCTTCTATCATCTGTTTCTTGTTATTCTCAATTTCTTAGTGTGAATTACCTTAATTTTTCTATGATGGGGTGATTGTCCAGGTCTCAAGTGATGAAACAACAAAGCTTCTAGCCTTGAAAGAAGGGTTGTTGGTAAGTTTGTTAATACTACTATGTCTAATGTTTCTATTATAGTTGATGTTATCCTGGATTCTCTTTTCAGTCCTCTTGTTTAGCGACAAGGGTTCTGCAGTCCATGCTTTTCACCTATTTAACCTTCTACTGCTTACAGTAAAAGGTATGCTCTAAATGATTTTATTTTAAGTAATGTTGGGATCTTTCCATTCGGGTCCAGGTTCGGGTCCGAATACCCAGGATCCATTCGGATCCATGTCAAGAATTTCAAAACTAGACCCGTCGGGTATTCAGGTCTGGGTCTGGGTCTAATAGCTAAGATCGGGTCCGGGTATGGATATTTAGGTTTCGACCCAAACCCGACCCATTGATACTTCAAGCTCTGAACATTCCCCTCCTAGGCTTGTGTAGGGATTGCTTCATTTGAAGGGGCAAGACTATCCACCCTTTGTTTTCCCCAAGCCTGGGGGGCAGGAAGACTTAGGCTTGGCCCCTGCTCGGCTTTGACTTAGGGAAAAGAGAGCCTCGGTGGCTCCTTGATCCGTGGATGAGGTTAAAGTGGCTCCTTGATCTGTGGATGAGGTTAAGTAAGCTCTCCATCTCCCACCCAAGCTTGAGGAGGCACAAGAGCGATCGAAGGCATGATGGGCCGTTCTCCTGCTCAAGCTTGAGGAGGCACAAGAGCGACTGGAGGTGCAACGGGCTGATATACTGCTCAAGCTTGGGGATGTGTAGGGTTAACCAGAGGCACGATGGGCTGGTCTCCTACTTGAGCTTGATGAGGTGCAGGAGCAACCTGAAGCATGATGGCTACAGGTCAGGTGGGCCACTCCAACCTCGAGGACTTCCATGAAGCTGGCTGCAAGGGAGGACTCCCAGATCTAATGTAAATGCTTCGGCTAGCCCCATAATCTATAGGCCTCTTTTGCTTGGAGGTCTGCTTGGGATCCTACTCTAACCTCCTCATGTCTGGATCCATCCCTGTAGAAAAATAATTAGAGGTTAGTGTTAAGTTTGAGCAGATCAAATAAGAATGTAGAACCTAAAGTAGGAGTTCAGATATATGCAAACCTTGAGGGCTGGCCAAGTTGATTATGATGTTATATAACATCTACTTTGAAAGGAGATCCTTTAAGGCTAGAACCTAAAATCCATGCAGGACCTTGAACTCCTCACTCTGGCATTGGTCCAAGGTAGGTGTTCTAAGGACTGACTCTTGAGGTTCTTCTCAGTCAACAAATTTTTAGGCCTCATCAAAAGTTTTGGAAATAAATAAAAAATACTTCTTTCAGCCATGAACTATGGAATGAGCACCTTAGATCAGTGGTGAGATACCTTTTCTCTTGCAAGGTGATATGTACTACTAATTGCTTGATTCAGGATGCCTTTTGAAAGTAAAGAAAGAATGAAAAAGAGAAAAACTGAGTTAAACCCCAGCCAAATGCAAATTGAGATAAAATCGTAGATATGCTACCATAAGTTCAGAACTAATGAACATGGCAACATATAAAAAATCAAAGAAAATTGATAAAAAATGGATGAAGGGGAAGCCTTAATTTAGTCCAAAAGCACTCCTCGTAGAGGCTCATCCGGCCCAAGGGTGGCTAGCATGCCCAATCATTCGATCATGGAACTTCCAATTAGAACTCTAGAGGAATCTGGTACTCTGATCCCCATGGAGCAAAACTAGATTTGTCTCTGTGAGCTTTAATCGAAAGTTTAGTGGAGCAAAATCTAACACCTCCTCTTCCTCCTCCGAAGCAATAGCCACTAAAGCCAAGGACTCCTTGAAGGTACTCATTTTGAAAATTGAAAAGAAGAGGAGGGCTTGAAAAAAAGTTGTAAGGACAAGAAAGAGACCAAGTAGGAGAACTCATGGTTTGTAGTGAAGGAGGAGATTTATTGAAAAATCCTAAGGAGCTAGTATGGTCTTGTCAAGGATTTAATTAGAGCCAAAACTCGATCTTGGTAAGGTGCCTTCTCTCAGAAAATTAATGTGAGGAATGATGAAAAGGTGAAATCTAGCAAAAAGCAATTAGATGATCGACACGTGGTGCTCTCTCGCTGGGCATGGTTACTGTAGTAGATATTATAGTTAATGTTGAGAATTGTATTCCAAAGCCAATCATCTAGGCTGTTGATGGTTGTGCAACTCATGTATATGTATGAATTATTGAATTGAATGAAAGGTTTATTCTGGTTGTTCATCACATATCATTTTCCTAATTGAACTCTTGTGTGATGATGTCATTTGAGCTACCTTGTATGCGATGTAGAGAGAATACATCGTGTAGTTCATAAACTGGTTTGCGACCAAAGGATACGTTATTCAGGATGATGGTGTATCGAGAGTAGGTTATTGATATCATATCTGTTGGTTGTCCTCTTAACCAAGTAGCATGGAGATGCTAGTATGATATCAGGTATTGTATTTTGATACTTCACTGAACATGACTCTCATGCGGGATTCTCTTTCTGCCGAAGAGGAGTCTTGCATTAGAATGTGGACATGAATTATTTCTCTGACTTGAGATCACTATGGTAGCTTGCAAGCAACTCACTGTGCTTAGGTGCCGGACTATCCGAATTTCTAATTCGGTGATGAAAGGTTACTGGGTACAGTTAAGTACTTGTGTAGAGGTAGTAGGATCGAGATAGGATTGACCTCTCCAAATGGTTTGGATTGAATGCTTAATATGCCTTAATTGAGAAAGACCTTGGCTAGGGCATTTTTTGTAAGGAGTTACAAGGATTCTTTGTTTGAGACATATTGAGATGGATTGATTAGGGTTGGGCAGTTTAAACCTAGCCATCCAAAGCATCAAGAGGATCAAGGAATAAGTTCAGTGCTATTCCATATTTGATAGGTTCAGGTTGCTCTACAATTTTTCAACCTATCCGTTTTCCTGGTGTCATTGCTAGATGACAACTTTGGCTGGTACTGGAAATGTTCCCGTGTTACCGGCTTAGTGTTTGAACCTGAGGGGTTACACACATTAGGGGCTTAAGTAACTAATCAACAAATCGATTTGGACCTAATTATAATTGTTACAATTAAGATTTGACCTAATTAATTATGGATTAATTGTTAATTAAATTAAATCATATTTAATTTGATTTAATTAATCCAAATTATGTTGGGTCAACAGCCTTTTCGAAATAGGTTTGATTGGATTTAAATCTGGCTTTTAATTTGAGTGTCAAATCAATTTGAAATTGGACCATGAGTTAGAGCCCAGTTGGACTGGGACTCTCTCTCCTCATGCCACATGGCACTCTCCCTCTCTTCTTGATTCCACATGCCACATGGGATGATGTTTGCATGAACGAAGAGGAATGACATAAGCAAACTTAGTCTCCTCTCATTTATGACTTGGAACTTTCTTAAGTCTTGTGTTCATACTAGTCTCCTCCCATTTTTGACTCGGTAAACCCTTCATTAATTTGTCATAATGAATGAGGGTGATGACTTGGAATGGAAAATTGACCTCGGAGTGGAGAAGAAGGAAGAAACTCTTCCATGTGAAAAAGGCTTAAGAAAGTTTTCATGGAAGTGTGAAAGCATTAAAAGGGAGAAAATCTTCTTCTCCTCTTTTAATGTTTTCATACATAATGGTCTTATGCCATTAATGAGATGATGGCCTATATAAGGAGAGGGGGAGGAGGTTGGCCGGCCAATCTTGAAGCAAGCATGAAAGCATGGATGAATGAGGGAATGCTTGGGTGAGCGAAGAGAAGGGGAGAAGGGAGTATCATCCACTTGAGTGTGTGAGGCATTTTGCTACCAAAGGTTCCCTCTTCCTTTCTTTCGTTACTTCTTCTCTTAAGTCTTTCTTCCAAGTGTTGAGAGGTTGTTTAGATAAGAGAAGAAGAGCAAAGGAGGTCCTACATCTTGCAAAGGCCAAGAAAGAAGCCAGAAGTCGGTCCAGTTGTCAATCGGGACAGCTTTTGAAGCAAGTCCGAGTTGTTGAAAAAGGAGAGGGTTGCAAGGATCTAGCAGTCCAGTGTCTTCTATGACTCAGCTATGACAAGCTCTGTGTGGATACTAGTAGAGATAGTATGCATGTGCTGCTTGCAGAGCAGGAGTCTTTTCCACAGGTTGGAGCCGCCCTTGGGATTGCGACTGAGAGCCAGGAATTTTGTTGCAACCTTCAATGAACGTCACTAAGGTATGCCTTTATATTATGTATGACAATTATCATTACATGATTTCATATTTACATTACTCCAGATACATCTAGATCCTGGTAGGGGCTTGTGTTAATTAGATTAACATTTATAGATAAAATAGTTTTATCACTTTCCACTGCTGCATGCCTTTAGAAAAGTTTTAAAATGTATGTATCGCCCCTCACTGGTGGGAACGGTTTCCTTATAGTTAATGATAGTGACAGGTAGATTATGCTTTGCACAATGTTCGAAGCGATGCATGAGGATGCTTATTGCATGGAAGGGGTTTGAATTCCAATAGGAAATATACCAACTCTTTTCCAAAATACTTATAGCTTGGATTTTGGGTTTGATCACTTTATTTATCCACCAAAAGTTTGCCAACTTTATGAAAAAATCTTTTACATTCTAGTTTGGACTCTAGGTCAGATTGACTCCTTTGTATATATCTTTTGTGGGATATTTTTTATGTCCTAGTTCGGGCCCTTAATTGGATTATCTACTTTAAACCATGGATAGGACTTCAGATTATAATTTAGAATGGTCTACTTATGACAATCGGCAAATTCAGCAACATGAATTCAATTATAAATACTTTAGCTAGAGTTATGTTCAACATACCAAGATTAGTTGAAGATAAGGTAGCTGTTATAATCAAACATCGAGTTAAGAATGTGGACATTCAGAAATGTATTCAAGGACATGCAATTCGAAGATAGATATTTTAGGAAGAATTCATTTTTATTAAATCCAAAGTATGATTACATAAAAAAATGATTATTGCCTGGAGAAAGAAAAAAAGTACATTGCAAAAAAGAATACATTTATTTGGGCCCCAGAGCCTCACTTGCCTCAGAGCGATCCTTGGAATCGGTCTAAGTTATTGCATAGAATTTGGTTTTAGGAAGGATCTATCTAGAGCTTTTCATAAATGTCCCAATGCGGTCATCCACCATAGGTTTCAGACTCCCATATAAAAGATTAGTTCTTAGGAGTTCAACATGATTATTGAGAAGAAAGGCCTAAGCCATCAATTTAAATTGCTCGAAGCCTACAAAGAAACTCTTCTTACAAGCCTCTGTTATGGCCTCAGCTCCCATCATTTCTAATCTTTCTGCCTTCCTATTGGCATAGTTGGTTAAGTGCTCATGGTCTGTGAGTTGGTAGTAGAGGAATGTCTTATGATCTTCCTTCTTTAGCAGCTCCTCTATGTGCTTAACGCTCAAGGTGGCCGAGTAGAGCTTACCTCGAAGCTTGTATAGCTCTATAGCTGCTTGAGTCTCCCTTGCAATAGAACCAGTGCCCTTGGATGAGGCATCCACCTTCTGACAAAGGAAGCCTTTCGATGGATTGGCCATGGTAGGAAGGGTACCATGGCTCTTTCTCCCTCTTTCCTCCTCCCATCCCTCTCTCAGGTGCTTTACTTCATCTTGAGTGCACAAGTAGTTTTTCTTCGACTACCCACCACTCAAGATCGTTTATTTTGGCTTCCACCTTTTTTACTGCATCATCCCGGTGGTCAATCTTTTCTTGAGCCTCTCGGAGGGTTTCTTCGTAGCGGTTAATCTCCCTCACTAGCTCGACATTGATAGTCTTCTCTAGTTCCAATATGTATTCTAGCTGATCTACCCTTTCTCTCACCGTAAGAAGCCCTTGCACCAAGACACTAGTAGCCAAACTTGCAAAGTAAGCCAAGTAATGTCCTAGCTATGTGGATTCTAGGTGAAGCAATAATCAAAGTGTTGATCAGGAGATTAAAAAAAATAAATAAAATATGAAGATTGCTCACCCGAATAAATGATTCTAAGGCATCAATCATATGGGGGTCTTGTTCTATCAATAGTTTCATTTCCACTGGTGGAAGAAAACCTTTAAGTAGCCCTATAGCCATATTGAGGCTTTCCTGCAAAGCTACACCTACATTGGAGTTTTCTAGCATGGCATTAGTGGATAGTTGTAATGGATTATTGGAAGAGGGCATCACTTGAGAACTGCTTTGGTGCATGGTTGGAGTCCACTACCTTTATCCGGGTTTCTTCTAGGGGGTTCGTGGTACTAATCATCCCTGCTGGTGGACCAGTAGCCTTCATGGTCTTTCTGGAGTCCTTTCTACTGGTACAATAGTCTCTACCAAGAAGGCTACATTTGATAGAGTAGTAATATTCTCCACCTTCATTGGAACCTCTTCAAGCAACCCAGCATTATCACTTGGTGGATGTAGAGCTTGAGCAACCATTGCGGCAACCTCTCCTCCTATTGAAACTGGTGCTAGAGATGGCATGATTAGGGGATTGGCAATGCTGGTTGCCAAAACTAGGGGAGTGGTTATTGGTGCAATTCTCTTGACCCATTTACTTTGAAATGACCTCTTGAGTGCTTCACATTCCTCGGAGTTATCTTATCTTAGGAAAGCTAAAAGAAGTATCATGGAAAGCTTGTCTATGAAAAATCTCTAGACAAACTCCAAAGGCAAAAAAAAAAATTAAATAGGAAAGGGAAATGAAGAAAAAGAAGGTAAAAAGGCACAATCATTAATTTAAAATTTTCAAAATATCCTACAATAGTAATTAGGCTAATTGGTTGTACATGGTCACCTCGATTTCTTTATTGACCAATGATCGATAGCATCCAAATACCGCTTGCATTAAATGATGAAATGATGATTCATCGAAAGCTGCGGGTGGATACCCCAAGATTCGAGGTAGGACATAGCATTACTCCCTTAGTCTAACCCACTTCTATCTTAGACTCGGAAGTAGGGGGCAAGTATTACAGGGATACTTCATATGCCTCAGATATATCTTCGAGATAGCCATAGAGGTAGATACTTTATTTACCGACCTAGTTGTTGACCAATCTACCGGCCAGAGCCTGTTACCAAAGCATTTTCATAGTTGGTAGTGACCAGTTGATGCGGCCTTATCTGCTAACCTATTTGCCGGCCTATTAGTGGCACCGAATTTAATACCAAAGTGATTTTTGCTTAGATATTATCAACTGTACTTCTTCGATGCACTCCCTGCCACGTGACCAGTTTTTGTGATTTCAAATAGCCAATCATCTAACGTGTGGAAATGATTATTCCCTATGGATAAGATCAATAGCAACCAACACTCCCTATGTGGGAGGGGATGATGGCTACAATCACATACCCATAATGGCATGATTAACAGCCCACCATGCATGAGAGAATGCAATTTCTTAACCATCTTCTATAAATAACCAGAGCCCCAAGAAGCCCAAGTAAGCAATATTTTTCATGCTTACTACTTTCTTTCTGTTATAGATCTTTGACTTGAGCATCGGAGGGTTCTTGTTGGAGCCATCCTTAGTTGTAGACTTTGTTTTGTAGGTCACTCCAGTGAGGACTCTTGCCGGCCAACGCCTTCTCCAACCTTGAGTCAGAATCTATAGCAACAGTTGTCCTTCTAAACGGATGTATCGAGGGCTTGCCACTTGACCTTTTGAGCTAAAATAAGATTGATCAAAAGGACATCATTGATGAGATAATCTACAAGTGAGTCCATGCATCTAGCTTGGCTCATGGTCAACAGCTAGGATTGTAGGTTGCTCCTCAATGCTAGGTTTTTCCAAGTGCTCGACGAAGACTTTTCTATTGAGTTTGTTGCAATCTAAAATCATTAGATGAGATAATATATTTGCCTGGGCATTCTTTGTCCTCAATATTTGTTGGACTTTGAAGGCTTTAAAGATTGAGGAGAGTTCCTTGAGCTTCTACATATACTTGACCATTATTGGCTCCAAGCTTCATATTCTTCTCGCACATGGGCAATGACTAGCTATGAGTCAGTAAAGGCTTTGAGCTTTTCTATTTCAAGCTCTTTGATGATGCTGAGGCCTACAATTAACACCTCACATTTGGCTTCATTGTTTGAAGAATTGAAGCCAAACTAAAGTGTATATTCGATCATAATTCTTTCTAGGCTCATGAGAATGAGATTAGCTCTACTACCTTATGACTTGGAAGCTCTATCAACATATAAAATCCATTGGGTTTGTCATCCTATAATTGGGATTTTTTCAAGGTTGATTCTTGCTTGTGAATAGTGCATTCTATGATGAAATCTGCCAGGACTTGAGTTTTAATAGTTGGTCAAGGTTGGTAGTTGATATCGAACTTGCCAAGCTTGATTGCCCATTTTTCCATTTTTGAAGTGCCGGGCCTCTGCAGGATGGCTTTGAGTGGTTGATCGGTTAAGATAACCGCTATATGAGACTAGAAGTAAAGTTAGAGTCGTCACCCCAAAGTGACAAGGGTGATGATCATTTTCTCGACTTTAGAGTATATGGTTTTTGCATCCTACAGAACTTTGCTAGCATGGTAGATCGGCTTTTGGACTCTTCCTTCTTCTCGAACCAGTACTAAGATAATTGCAAAAGGTGAAACTGCCAGATATAGGTATAGAACTTCACTTGTGCATGGTTTAGATGGCAATGGGGGTGCTCCAAGGTTTTTTTAAGATCCTCGAATGTGGCTTGGCATTCATTTGTCCACTCAAAGTTCTTCATCTGCTATATGATCTTGAAGAAGGGGAGGCACCTTTTAGCCAAAGTTGAAACAAATTGGTCGAGAGTTGCTATCCTCCTTGCAAGGCATTGCACATCCTTCTTTGAGCTCGGATGCTTCATTTCTACGATAGCACAAATTTTCTCCAGGTTTGCTTTGATACTAAGAACTATGTTACCATGATCCCAACAAATTTCTTTGAGATAACTCCAAAGGCATACTTTGTTAGGTTGAGCTTTATCCGATGCTGTCTTAATTCTACAAAGATCTCTTCAAGGTCAGCAATATGACAATTAGCTTTGTACTTTTAATCAGTATATCATCAATATAGACCTCCATATTATGGCTGATCTAGTTTTTGAGCACCTTGTTGATGAGATGTTAGTAGGTTATACTTGCATTTTTTAAACTAAATGGTATGACTTTATAATAACACAGATCTTTGTTGGTGGTAAATACTATCTTCTTCTCATCCTTGGACATCATTTGGATTTGGTTGTATCTCGAAAAAGTGTCCATGAAGTTCAAGAGCTTATATCTTGAGATGGTATTTATGATCTAGTTAATTCTTGATAATAAAAAACTATCTTTTAGACAAGCTTTATTAAAGTCGGTATAGTCGATGCTCATCTTTCACTTATCATTGATATTTTTTACTAACATTAGCTAGCTAGTTGGGATAGTGGGCTTCTTGGATAAAGCCTGTCATTAGAAGCTTGTCTACTTTTTCATCTATTACTCGTTACCGATCTAGAGCAAAGCTTCTTTTCTTCTACTGAATCAAACGGTGCTTTAGGTTAACGTTCAACCTATAAATAATAATGTTTAGAGGTATACCTGGCATCTTGAGAGCTAACCAAGCAAAGATGTTGGCTTTGACTCAGAAATTCTAGTAGTCAATCTTGTAAGTTGGATGCCAACATTATCTCAATCTAAATCACTTTGGTTGGGTCCTCCTCAAGTGCACGGATCTCCTTGAGCTTTTCTCAATGGTTGAGCCCCTTAATTGGTAGGGACTTAACTAGCTTCTTTCCCTTCACTAAGGTCATGTAGCATAATTAAGCAAGCATTTGGTCTTAGTAGATTTCACCAATCCCATGCCTTGTTAGAAATCTCACTAAAAGGTGGTACATAGACACCACTAGCCAGCATATATTGAATCCAAGTTGACCTAAGATGGCATTGTAAGTAGATGGTACCTACACTACAAAAATGATTAGTTGGAAAGTTATTTGCTGAGGCTCTCATTATATTATCATTTGAAAAGAGATTTCTTCTTCGACTACAACCGAGTCTCTAGAGAATCTGACTAGGGTTATGTTGATATTTCTTAGCTTATCGACTAATAGCTTCATTCTTTAGAAGGCATCATAAAATAAGACGTCAGTCAAACTTCCACCATCAATAATAATTTTTTGATATTATAATTTGCTGTCATCATAGAGATGGTGACAACATGATCATGAATAGTTTGAATCTCAGATATTCTTCTTAGAAAAAAGTTATTACTTTATCGGTTCGAATATTCTTATTAGAAAAAAGTTATTACATTATCGGTTCGCTACCTCTTCGATGATAGACCTTTAGCTTGGCTTCCTATCCCTACCCAGACAAATCTTGAGACCATATTTATGATGTCAACTGTAGGTCAGTTATTTTTGGTTTTTTCCTTGGGTTGGCACTAAGCTAGCTATTCGGCTACTTGATTTTCATGATTATGGATATACTTCTCGAGATACTCCTTTAGATTAGAGTAGAGTTCTCATCAAGTTGCCCAACCTTTTCATGACCCTTCTTGGATACCATGGCTGCCATGAACCAACCAATGGGTTGGAATGACCAAGAAAAGGGTGCGGATCCCCTTTTTGCTTAGACTTTCCCGTGTTTGTTCTCACCAATTGGGCATCACCACCGGCCATCCAAGGCCACCTGATGTTAGCCTAGCCTTGCCACCTTATGTCGGACCTTCAATTACACCGCTGGATCACAACCAGCCACGACCCATATCCCCTCCCTTATTTAGCCAAATAAAGAAAGAAAGAAAGAAGAAGAAAAGAAAAAAAAGGAGAGAGAAGGCCAACTCTCTCTCTCCTCTTGTGTCTCTCTTCCTTTCTCTCTCTAAGCTGATTGAAGACCCATTTCAAAGTTTTGATTTCTTGCATATGAATTTAATAAATTCTTTTAATAAAGGGACACATAATTGCTTCAATACTATGCAATATGTCAGATCCCATATTTTCTAAGTTTTTTTTTCATATTTCTCATTGCTCGGTTATCGCCGCCAGTTGTCTATAGTTGTCGACTCTCAGCTAGGAGGCCCTAAACTACCTAGGTGCTCGAACAACCTGTCGGGCTAATCACTCCAATCTTGATTTGAAAATTATTATTGGTGAATCCTATTAATCAATTTGGACCTTGATCCAATTCATGCTTCATGATTTTTTAATTGAGTCACTTTGATTTGACCCATCCGATCTATTAGACCAATTACCCGATTAACAATCTCATCTTCTTCTTATTTAATATCAATAAATTTATCAAATCAGATAAATCGTGCTTTTACAATTTTAAATAGGTTTGATAAATTTATCTAATGAAGTCTAAAGATCTAGGATGAATGATGTAAGTAAATCTTATGCTCTTTTTTTAAAAAAATTACCATGTTTATCATGCATATGATCTATTATTGATGAAATAAGGTTTTTCATAAAATAAAGGATCAATATTTGTGCACAAAAATTCATGCTTTATTATAAAATTAATTTCATGGATATTTTGATAAAAATATCTTTATAAAGAATAAATCTAACTATGTCATTCATTATTTTTGTGCTATGTATATGTATGTTTTAAGAAAAAATATAAGAGTTTTAAAGACTTTTAGATCGATAGCTATGAATGAATCCCTACAATTGGAAATGTCAATATATAGAGCTAGCATCTATAAGAAACATGGCCCTACTAATGGATATAAAGTTGGCACATAAAATAAAAACTCTGTTGATTAAAAAACACGATCTTATCATGCATATAAAGTAATCATAGTATGAATATCTGTGAGCATTATTTTGAAATATAACATAAATATATAACAAGAAATATTATGAATTTTATTATAATTATGTTTATAAAATATTCATGAATTATGCATACATGATTATTTTTATGATTGATTTTTATTATACTATGCTATAAATTAAAATACTTTACTTTGTAATATCAGTTAATTTCATAATAATATATTATTCATAGAAAAAATTATGTTTGATCCGATAAGGAAGTATATGTTTTACGAGCTTCTATAATTCATATATCTTTTTCTTTTTTCATAGAAATAAGATCGCCAGGGATGAAGAATGGTCCGTCCGAGCTTTTAAAATCATGTTAGCAAGATAATTTTATAGCAAAATTTAATTCTCTAATTGATTATAAGTTTATAGTTAGTAACTTTTTGAAATTATGGTTATGGATTTTAGTATTTTAATTTGAATTTTGTCGCTCCGAACCGGTATTATTTAATTATTTAATAGATGATGGTTTGATCTTTTATTTTTATCTAATATTATGAATGATTGGCTTCGTGTAACACCAGGTCCTAAGGATTTTTGGCTACATTTTACTAGTACTTCTGGGACACTGACAAGGCTGATATTTTGAGAGTGTTCCTTGCTTGGCTTCTATTGTGCTAGTCCATCATCAAGCTGAGAAAATGGGATCATCTACAGTGCTAGCCCATTATCAACAAGTTTAGAAAATGGGATCATCAAGCTGATATCTATGGTACTAGCCTGATGACCGAGAACTATTATTATTGCCCTATACATGGTCTCCAGCACTTTAAATTAATGGCTTTTATTAAAGGTAGTATCACATCCGAAAGTTTTATTTTAGCCTTCTAGATTATCTTGCATTGCAAATAAACCAAATCCAAAGGCATTATCTGTAAGTTAGATTTTGAAAAGGCGTTTGATAACGTTTCGCGGATATTCTTGCTTTAGATACATGAGAAAAGAGGCTTTGAGCAGTTATCGGATCAACTAGATCTCGATCTTCACTTCTCCGGTCATCGAGCTCAGCCTCACAGATTAATGGGGAAGGAGGGGGGGTGGCCGGTTCTGCAATAAGAAAGGATCAAAGCAACGCAAACCCTTATATCCCTTGAGCTAGCTGTTCATTCTAGTGATGGGAAATTCCGGAGTAATAGAATCCTAAATCTAGCTGCTTTCGAAGGTTTGATTTCAGGCATTGGTCGACTAGACATCATCAAACAAATTCAATGCTTGCAATTCGCAGATGGCACCATTGTTTTCTGCGAAGCTTCCAAAGCTCAAGTCAGCATTCAAAATTTTATATTATAACTGATCATCTGAGTTGATGACAAGCCTCAAGACCAACTTCCAAAAAACTAAGTTGATCGGGATCAGCATAGCCTCTGAAGATGCTAGCAACTACACAAGCATATATACTTGTTGCAAGCAATGGTAGTTGAACTACCAGTAACTTATCTTTGAATAAAGCGGATGGAGATTTCTACAAGAAAAAATTGAAAAGAAAATTTGCTGGTTGGAAAAGGAATACCCTAACAATCGCTGGATGAAATTCTCTGATCAACGCTGTCTTGTGAGCCATTTCTTTATACTGGATGTCCATCCTTCGCATTCCAGAAGCTATTATACCAGATACCGGTAGAATATGTAGGATTTCCTTGAAGCAGATCAGGAGAAATGTAGCAAGGTGAAGCACTTGGGTATCTGGGCACAAATTTGTAGACCAAAATAACCAAGTGGATTTCGCATTCTGGACCTCTCTACGGCAAATCAAGCTTTGTTAATTAAGTGGTGATGGAGGCGCTTCAACGATAACACCACGGCAAAACCTAATACAAAGAATTTACTACCACGACGAACCTCCATCAGATCCAACTCCAAGTCCATTGCATGTAGCCTTCCAATTCTGGAAAGGAAGCCTCATGAACTTCAAACTGTTTCAAGCCTCTGTCACAGCAACCGTGGACAATGGAGAACAAACAGCCCCATGGACTGATACATGGGTAAATTGTGAACATCTAAAGACACTCTTTCTGCATCTCTCTCTCTTTGCCAAAAATCAGGCATGAAGTATTGCGGGCTTTCTAATGCGGGGAGAGACAACAAACAACTTCGCGTCTCCTATGCCAAGTATGGCATTGCATGAATTAGGATCCTTTGCCTCAACTCTTCAAACAACTTAGGCCAACAAATAGAACAGATGACTGAAGCTCGAGATGGAGCACCATCGAAGTATCATGGGTTAATGTTAAAAGGTATTGCACATTTGGAAGAACTAGAGAGGTCCGGAAGGATCGTGGAAAATCAAGGCAATCAAGAGATGTCCGGAAAGAAAAATCTAGAAATAAAGATTTTTGAAAATTGTGAAGTTTGTAGAAAAATCTAGAGCACCATAGATGATAGAAGATGCTAGAATACTAATGTTGGTAGAAGGCTCTAGAATTAACCAAAGGATGCTTGGGAGAACTATAAATAGGCTTGAGAGGTACTGTTAGCACCGGAAGAGAAGATGTATAACGTGGTGAAATTTTTTTGGAGGAACTGCTCTCTCTATGATAATCGTCCGAGAGACTCTTTCTATTTAAAGATAGATACAGACTCCTTAGAAAACCAAAACACAAGAGATCTAATTTTTACAAACTCTTAGTATCTTAATAAAAACAAAAAAACGGAGTTGGCAAGACTAAAAACAAGAAGACTTTGACCCTATTTAAAAAAATAATCTATTATTTTAGTTTATCGTTAACAAATTCCTCTATTAAATTCAAATGTCTTCCGTCCTTTATTCCAATCATCATTTTGTATTTTTCGAATAACTCTTTTGGTAGCGGCTTTGTAAAGATATCCGCTACTTGGTCACGACTCGCAACGTGACTTATTCGCACATTTCCTTCCTTCACATGTTCCCGAATAAAATGAAAACGAACATCTTTGTGTTTGCTTCTCTCATGGTGCACTGGATTCTTTGCCAACTCAATTGCCGATTTATTATCTACTCTGATTTCGGTTGCCTCATATTGCTGAAGTTTTAGCTCATAAAGTAGATTTCTTAGCCATATTGTATGGCATACACACCAAGATGCTGCTACATACTCTGCCTCGCATGTTGACAATGTCACTATTGGTTGTTTCTTTGAGAGCCAAGTGAAAGCTGTATCTCTCATATAGAACACATATCCTGATGTGCTTTTCCGATCATCTACATCTCCGCACCAATCACTATCGGAGTAACCGACCAGTTTGTAATCATTTGTCTTCGAGTAGAATAATCCGAGTGACTCCGTTCCTTTGATATACCGAAGAATTTTCTTAACAGCCTTCAAATGCGAATATTTTGGTTCCTCCATGAATCGTCTTGCTATGCCGACACTATATGCAATATCCGATCTTGTGCATGTGAGATATCGTAGGCTCTCAATTAAACTTTGGTATTTGCTTGCATCTACTCGATCTCCTCCCTCAAACTTAGAGAGTTTCAAACCAAGTTCCATCGATATTGCTACAGGATTACATTCCTCCATCTTGTTTTTCTTCAAAATATCTTTTGCATACGCCTCTTGTGACACAAATATTCCCAATTTTCCTTGTCTAATTTCAAGACCAAGGAAGTATTTCATCAACGTCATATCTATCATCTCGAACTCCCGAGTCATAGCCTTTTTAAAATCTTTTATTATCTTCTCATCATTTTTCATGAATATAAGATCATCAACGTAAAGAGCAACAAACAACAAGTTACCTTTTTCTTTCTTTACATACAATGCATGCTCGTATGGACATTGGATAAACCCATTCTTCTTAAAATAGGTGTCGATACGGGTGTTCCATGCTCGAGGTGCTTGTTTCAGCCCATATAGTGCCTTCTTTAACTTCAACACCTTTTGTTCTTTCCCGGCTTTCATGTATCCGGGTGGTTGCTCCACATATACTTCCTCTTCAAGTAGACCATTTAAAAAAGCTGATTTTACATCCATTTAATAGATTGGCCACCTGAATTAGGTTGCTTGGAAAATAAGAAGCCGAATTGTTTCTATTCTTGCAACTGGAGCAAAGACTTCATCATAGTCAATTCCTGCCTTTTGCCGATAGCCCTTTGCAACTAGCCGGGCCTTATACCTTTCTAACTCGTCTTGGGGATTCATCTTTTTTTTATATATCCATTTCACTCCTATAGGCTGATGTCTTTTCGGCAACTCCACCAGGTCCCAAGTTCCATTTCTTTCAATTGCCTTTATCTCTTCATCCATTGCATCTTGCCATTTCTTATCTCTTACCGCTTCTTCAAAACAAATATCCTCGGTATCTGTTAGAAGACATACCAAGTGAATTTCGCTTGTTGATTCGTATAAATCTTGCAGGCTTCGTATCCTTAATTGTCTTGGTTCTCCATCATCATTAAATATTGGTGGGCTTGACGGTATGATTATTGGTGCAGTAGTTGAGGATTCTCCCTTTTCTTCCTCTTGCGCTACCTCCTTTTGGTTGTTCCAATCCCATGCATCTTCTTCATTTACTTGTACATCTCGGCTTATCACCACCTTCTTTTCAATTGGGTCAAATAATTTGAAAGCTTTTGTCTTCTCGTCATACCTGATGAACATGTACTTCTTGCTCTTATCATCTAGCTTGGTTCTTCTTTGATCTGGTACATGTGTATAGGCCACACTACCAAATAATTTAAAGTGTGATACAGTAGGTTTCAGTCTGCTCCAAGCTTCCTACGGTGTTTGATCCGTTAATTTTGCATGTGGGCATCGGTTTTGCACATACGCAGCACATTTTACTACTTCTGCCCAAAAATCTTTTAGCATGTCTTTGGTCTTCATCATTGATCGAACCATGTCAAGAATGATCCGGTTTTTTCTCTCAGCCACACCATTTTGCTGAGGTGAGTAAGGTGCGGTTAAGAATCTCTTAATCCCATGTTCCTCGCAATAGCTTGTAAAGGCAGTTGATGTATACTCTCCACCTCTATCTGACCGTAGAGCCTTGATATAAAAGCCCGTCATCTTCTCTACTAACACCTTAAATTTCTTGAATACCTCGAGTGCCTCGAACTTCTCTTTCAGAAAATAAACCCATGTTTTTCTTGTAAAATCATTAATGAATATGAGAAAGTATCTCTTCTCACTGAATGACTTTGGAGTGATCGGGCCATATATGTCGGTGTGTACTAACTCGAGAAGATGACTTGCACGATATTTTGTACTTTTAGAAAAAATGCTCCTTGCTTGCTTGCCGAGTACACATCCCTTGCAAAATTTTCTGGTGTAGTCTATGTCTGGTAGCCCATAGACAATATTCTTCTTTGCTAACTTTCTTAGGCCATCGTAATGTAAGTGTCCGAGGCATAAGTGCCACAGTAAAGCTTTATCTTCTATGTTGACTTGCAAACATTTTTCTCGGATGTTCCTCAGGTTGAGTTTGAACATCCGATTCTCGGTCATCTTCACATGTGCAAGCAACCAGCCTCTTTTGTCCTTCAAGTGCAACATCCGGTCTTTCATGAGAACTAAATATCCCTTCTCTAATAATTGCCCCATGCTAAAGATATTATTCTTCATATCGGGCACATAATAAACATCCTCAATATACCCTTCTTTACCAACCTTTTCAGAAAAATAAATTTTACCTCGGCCCTTTACTTGAACCTTCGACGCGTCGCCGAATGATACGTGCACATCTTCTACTTTTTGTATCTCCACAAAGAGGTGTTTGTGCCCGCTCATGTGATTACTAGTGCCGGTGTCAAGATACCATACCGTATTGCTGTCAGGAGCAGTGTCTTTATAGGTCATCATGAGAACACCGTCATCTCTTGTCTCCTCTTTCGTGATTAGATTCTTGTTTTCTTCCACTCTTTTTTTGGAATAGCACTCTTTTGCATAGTGTCAATATTTACCACAGTGTAGTATTCGACATTTTGACGATATGACCGGCCGCCTCTCCCATGACCGCATCCTCGGCCATGCCAATTCTGTTGGCTTAGCTGGCCCTTTTCTTCGAAGTTGTCTCCACGTCCGCGACCTCTACTGCGATCAACACCACGATCACCATGGCCACCACGGCCGTAATCTCTTCCTTGATTTTGGTGTGCATACATCGCCTTGTCCTCTTTGATAGTTACCTTAGTTTGCAAGGCCTCTTCGAGCAGCTGTTGTTTCTTTTTCTTTTTCCATTGTTCATGCGCTTCAAGTGAACCTGCGAGATCATCGATGGTCATCTCTTCCAAATTCTTTGATTCCTCGATAGCGCATACAACATTCTCAAAATTCTCGGTCAATGATCGCAGAATCTTTTCAACAACCCTTGCATCGGTTAGAATTTCTCCATTGTGTTTGAGTTGTTTTACCACCGTCTGCACATGCGTGATATAGTCATACACTCCTTCTGACTCCTTCATCTTCATGGCCTCCAACTCACCTCGCAAAGTTTGAAGCCGCACTTGTTTAACTCGGTCAGCGCCTTTGAAGACCTTTTGCAAAATCTCCCACGCTTCCTTTGAAGTAGTTGCTCCGGCAATCTTCTCGAAACCCGACTCATCTACCGCTTGGAACAGGAAATAGAGAGCGGTCTTGTCTTTCATACATGTTCTTTCAACATCTTTAATTGAGTTACTGTCATACTATCAGTATCTTCCGGCTCTATGTAGCCATTCTTGACTACATCCCATGCATCTTGTGTACCAAGCAATGCATGCATCTGAATACTTCAATTGTCGTAGTTCGACTTCATGAGTCATGGCAGCGATATTTGCCCCAGCGATGTACTCCTGGACTTCATCATTGCTCAAGAAACAGTATCACCTGGGCTGCTCTCTAACTCAGTCCCACCTGCTTACTGCTAGCCAAGCCTGATTTCCGTTTGCTCTCTAATCGGTGTCCCCGGCAGTTGAAGGGTTTAAGATTTTGATTTTGTTTCTGCATAGGATGTTGGGCCGAGTCAATTGAGCTCTTCAAAAGGGTTGAGAGAGTAGAGAGGGTCAAAGTCGGAGATCGGCCAGCTGGGAGGAAATGGGTCACGTTACTGTCGCCGGGGCCCTGGTCCTGGAAGTTCTCCTCCAGGACGCGTAGCCAGAACTCACGGGCGGCGATCCTGCTACCGATCACCGCTGTGTCGGAGATCCTGCCCTCTGCCAGGAGACGGGCGGCGTCGGCGGCGCGGAGACCTCCTGCTACTCCTTGGAAGTTGACTCTCCATGCTGTCCACCTCTGCAGGGAAACAGCCGGACCACCACCGGGACGAGAGCCGCAGGAGTGTGCCTCTGACCCGGGATAACGCCACGAGGATCGTTGATGCGATGAGGGGGGGTCTCGTTCCAAGGGATCCCTCCAGATTGGGTGAATCGAGTGCCGGAAGATCAGTGGGTGAATTCGCTCTGATACCAGATTGTTAGCATCGGAAGAGAAGATGTATAACGCGGTGAAATCTTTTTGGAGGAACTACTCTATCTACAATAATCGTCCGAGAGACTCTCTCTATTTAAAGATGGATACAGACTCCTTAGAAAACTAAAAAATCAGAAATCTAATTTTTACAAGCTCTTAGTATCTTAATAAAAACAAAATATAGAGTCCTAAGATGGCAAGACTAAAAACAAGAAGACTTTGATCCTATTTAAAAAAAATAATCTGTTATTTAAGTTTATCGTTAACAGGTACCATGTAAGATGACAACAAAAAAAAAATCACAAAGCAAGTGTAAGCTCCAAGCCTCCAAAGCCTTGTACTCTCTTTTAACTAATAACAATTCTTCGTTCCCAAATTCTCAAGCTTCCAATCCTTTCAATTCTTACATATTTTTCAACTATATAGTCTTTCTTCCAACTATCATTTTCTCTCTACTATTGTAATCTACCACTTCAACTATTTTCACTCAAAAACTAATAATGGTATCAGAGCTCAAATCGGTTAGTGGGTATCATGGCTAGCTCCATATCATCTCAATCTTCTGTTTCTATACCGGTCCCATTTTTGATGGAAACAATTATGATTTTTAGAGCATTAAAATGAGAACATTTTTCTTGTCCCAATATATATAGAATATCATTGAGGAGGGTTTTATTGTCCCATAAATTACCTCCACTCTATCTGCAGTAGAGTAGGAGAAATTAAAAGAAGACAAGCAGAAGGATGCTTGGCCTCTATTCATACTACAACAAGCTTTAGTTGACTCAATTTTTCCAAGATCATTAGGGCAATAACTACAAAGTAGGCATGAGACATATTGCAAGAGGAGTTTCAAGGTAGTGCTAAGATATGTGATGTGAAACTTCTAACCTTGAGAAGGGATTAGAAAAATTTAAAAATAAAAGATTGTGAGACCATTAAAGAATATTATGGAAGATTAAAAGAAATAATAAATCAAATGGGAATCTTGGTAGAAAATGTCACTAACAAAAGGGTTGTAAAAAAAATATTAGTATCACTACCTAAAAAGTATGACTTAATAGTGGTTGCTATTGAAGAATCAAAAGATTTAATAAACCTATCAGTGATAGAATCAATGGATTCTCTGAAAGCACATGAACAAAGGCTAAATAGGTGTGGTGAAAGCTCGCTAGAAAGTGCTTTTCAGTCCAAAGTTCATATAAGGTTTCAGAGATTCAAAAATAATACAAGAAAATTATTAGAGAATTTACAAGGAGAAAGAAAAGAAGACTATGAAAAACGAAGAAATAAAGGAAAGAAAAAATATATATCCTCTATGTGGTATATGCAAAAGGACAAGTCATTGAGAGAAAGATTGCTAGTACCATGGAAAAGCACAATGCCATAATTGTAAAAATTCTGGCCATATAGAGAACAATTGTCGAAGCAAGCAAAATCACCAAGCCAATTTTTCTCAAGAGAAGGAAGGTGAAAAATTGGTATTCTATGCTTGCCAAGTTGCTGTAGAAGCTAAAAATGAATCATGGTATATTGACAATGGCTATAGTAACCGCATGACAAGTAATCAAAGTATTTTTATAGAACTCAAATCATCATTTAAATGACAAGTCAAGCTTGGAAATGGTGCACTAGTCGAGGTGAAAGGAAAGGGCATGATTGTAGTCGAGACAGAAAGGTATAACAATTATAAAAGACATCCTGCTTGTTCCGAGTCTTAAACAAAACTTATTAAGCCTTTGTCAGAGATAGAAAAGGGATACCCTCTTTATTTTGAGGGAGATTCCTGCTCTATCTACGATAGTAAAGACCAACATATTACTATTATGAAGATGAAAAATAAAAAATTTTCCATCTTATGGTAACATACTAACGAGATTACTATGAAGGCCCAAGTTGATGACTCTTGGCTTTGGCATCAAAGATTTGACCACTTCAACTTCCAATCACTAAAGATCCTATACCAAAAAGTATGATCCGAGACTTACCAAGTATCAAGGAAGTTAATAATGTATGTGAAGGATGTCTACTTGGTAAGCAGCCATGATAGTCATTTCCTTTACAAGGTGCCTGGAGAGTCAAAAAGTTATTGAAATTGGTGCATACAGATGTCTGCAGCCCGATAAGGATGTCATCACTCCATGTAAATAAATATTTCATCCTTTTCATTTATGATTACACAAGAATGACATGGGTCTACTTCATGAATGAAAAATCAAAAGTATTTCTAACTTTAAAAAATTGAAGAGTTTAGTGAAAAAACAAAGTGGCCAATTCATCATCAAGGTGCTTAGAAGTGACTGTGGAAAGGAGTATAACTCAAAGGCATTCCAAATTTTTTGTGGAGTAGAACACTAACTAATAGTTAGCTATGCTCCCAAAAAAAATAGAGTATTAGAAAGAAAAATAGAATAGTAATGGAGATGGCAAGATCAATGCTAAAAAAAAAGGACTCACAAATATATTTTGGGCAAAAGCAGTCTTTACTGCAGTCTACATAATAAATAGGTGCCCGATGAAGGTTGTGCAAGATAAAATACCATTTAAAGCTTGGAGTGGAAGAAAGACTTCTGTAAAACATCTCAGAGTCTTTGGCTACATATGTTATATGCATATTCCTAATGAGAAGAGAAGCAAACTAGAAGATAAGATAGAAAGAGGTATATTCTTGGACTATAGGACTCCATCAAAGGCCTATTGCATCTACAACTTGAGAACGAAGAAGCTTGTGATAAGTCAAAATGTGGAGTTTGATGAAAATGATGCATGGAGTTAGGATGAAGAAAAAGTAAAAAAGAGTATCATCACTCAACAAGAGCCATGGTATTATATTGAAGAAAATGATGAATCAAGATAGTCATCAAGTACATCAAGTCTACCATCAACACCTTCTCATCACCAACAACATTCTCACCATCATCATCAAGACATGAGGAAACTTCAGAATCAGCATCAAAAAGGGTGAGGTCACTTAGAGAAATATATGAGACATGTAACTATATAACAATAGAGCTAGAAAATTATGAAGCAACAGTAAAACAAGAAGTTTGGGTAAAATCAATGGAGGAAGAAATTAAGATAATTGAAAAGAACAACATTTGAGAGCTGGTGGATCAGCCTAAAAATAAAGAGATCATTGGAGTAAAGTAGGTTTACAATACAAAGCTTAACTCTAATGGCTCAATACAAAAGCACAAGACAAGACTTGTTGCTAAAGAATACTCACAGCTTCCAGGGATCGACTATAATGAAACTTTTGCTCCAGTTACTTGGCTTGATATAATTAGTGCACTAATTGCCTAAGCAACCCAAAAGAAATGAAAACTTTATCACCTTGATATCAAGTTGGCTTTCCTGAATGGAATCTTAGAAAAAGAAATATGTGGAGTTACTACAAGGATTTGTGATAAAAAAAATAAAGATAAAGTACTCAAATTGAAGAAAGCCCTGTATGGGATAAAACAAGTACCACAAGCCTAGTACAGTAGAATTGATGCCTACTTCATCGACCAAGGATTTAAGAGGAGCAAAAGCGAACCTACTCTCTATACCAAGATCCAAGGTAATGTTGATACACTTATTGTTTCTCCATATGTTGATGATCTTATCTGCATAGGAAATAATAAGGATGATCCAAGAGTTCAAAGAAGACATGATGAAAACATTTGAGATGATAAACATAGGCTTGATGCACTATTTTCTCAGCATCGAGATTAATCAAAAAGAAGAAATATTTATCTCACAAAAGAAATATACATAAAGCCTCTTAAAAAAATTTAAGATGCGTGAATGCAAAGTAATAGCTACTCCACTTGTCACGAATGAGAAACTATAAAAAGAAGATGAAGCCAGTAAGGTGGATGGTTCAATTTATAGAAGCTTGATCGGGAGCTTACCTTAGAGCTATATGCCTAGACATTATGTATGCCACGAGTATTCTTGCATATTCTTCAACTATATAATCCTTACTCCAATTATGATTTTCCCTCTACTATTGTAATCTACCACCTCAACTATTTTCACTCAAAAACTAACAAGTTAAAAATTGCTATCATTTCCTGCAGCATGGGGGAACCATATCATAAGTCAAGTTGGTGATTTGGAAGCTGCCAATCCCTGAGAACATAAAAAGTTTTCAACTGATTAGGTTATCATAACAAAATCCTCATGCACCACGGACGTTCTAGCAAAGAAAGGAGTACAGGGCCCAAGCTCGTGCCCCTTACATGGAATTCATGGTGAAACAGTGGAGCATCTACTACCGAGCCGTGTCACCATTCTTGTTCAATATGGAGACGTATACTGTAATCTTTGGGGTGATTGGAGACGCACTATCCAGGACAGTGCGGTAAGCAAAGCCCATGCTGTCGTGTCTTTGGCTGGAACGAAACAATAGAGTGTTTAATCTCCAAGCAGTTACCAAACTGGTTGTTCTTCTATATGAAAGCTGGACCATCCAAATCAAGGAAGAGGCATTCATTAATTTAAAATGGCAGCTGACACAACCTCTCGGTTATACCAGAGTCACAAAGCGCTCGTTGCTTTGCAGTGGGATTGACAAACAGCTGGAGCAACACACTCGGGGACCTCGGCATAGAGTGCAGTCTCATCATGCATGGGAGTGCACTCTCATGCATGCATGGAGTTGCACCTTCGTGTACTGGAATCTCGAGTTTTGAAGCAATGAAAAGGCCTTGCTAGCTTGCATGAAGCCTCTCGGCATCATCGCTCGCATCGCTTCTGACTGCACCCCCAATGTCACCAATAATAAGCTAATAGGCTCTTTTGTAAATATCCGCTTCATGATAAATAAATATGAAGGGCACGCTTCTATATACCCTCCTTTTCTTTCGAAAAGGGTTGGGCCTCAAATGGCCCTCTCACCATTCATAGCTAGGCATATACCTTTAATTCCTGGTCATGTGGCTTCAATGGCCTGGGGACCAAAGAGCAATACGATAATCTTATTTTAGAACTCGAATGAGAGAAAGCATTTAAAGGTTCTTTTCCGGTCATGTGGCTTCTAAAGAGCAAAGTTCAGGTGGGGATTTCTAATTATATACCCCAACCTTAGATGGTCCATCAGCAACAGGGCCTCCATGCATTGACGTTCCGATCCTTCCATTTCATCCATTCCACTTGCTCGGTGGGTGGCTCTGGTTGATGTCAGCACTCTGGGAGGCTTATCGGTCAAGGACCTACGTGCTACTGCTTGATGGAAGGGGATGGTGTTCTTTTCCCATCAAATAGGATCTTCATTGTTGACTTTGCCTCATATATATATATAGAATTCTTTCCACAGCAATTTGGGTCTTTACTTGCCTACGCCTATATCAACTCGAAGTATGATGCGGATGAAGAGAATTTGTATTTAATTACTCGAGAATTGCTCTCTTAATTTATAAGGAAATTTGCTTGGAATCAACTCCCATGTCAGACTGTTTAGCGTTCACAAGGGTTGTGTATGCAAAGGAAAAAGGTGACCCCCATGCATGTGCTATATTTCACATCCCATCTAGTTGGTTAAAAACAATTGTGTATCTTCTAAAGTACCTTGCGAAGCCTCGAGTGGATCTAGTTGAAAGCCTCTTTTTAGGCTTCTGAGTTCATCTAGGTTAATGTCCCTTCAAGGGATCCATGATAGTAAGAAAATTTTTTGGTTCATCTTCTACAGGTCTTGCATCCCCCCCAAATGACTTTATTCTCCTAAGAGCCATCCTCCTTTTGCTTCCTTAAGATCAACTTCAATGATAGAATGCATGGTAGGGGAACCTATATTAGAACTTGTTTTGTCACCAAGAGCCATAGTTGCTCTTCCTTGCTCCAAGTGGAACTAGGATATTTGACACGATTATCTCGATGGCTGAGCTGAGCAGTGGAGCTTAGAAACGGTCAACTTAATTATGCTGCTTGAGCCCTAGGAGCATTCTATATTGTGCTTGAGGGGGACTTACCAATGGTAGTTAAGTAGCTAGGAAACATGGTATCCAGCAATGATTGTGCCCATAGGCCCTCTTATCTAGGATTGTTGGAGGATGATATAGCCTATATATCTAGGCTTCTCCGATTGATGTGGAGCATATTTACAGGAAGGCAAATAATGCAGCTAATTGGATTGCAACCTATATAGCCAAAGTACATTAGAGTTATTCAGTGAGATTTTGTCTTTGTTGCTTGTGCTCGACTCTTGAAATCTATCCAGACTTGGATGCATTTATACATGAAATGTATAACCAAAACAAGCAAAGCTCAAGTTAAACAAAAAAGGGAGAACACCAGCGCATTTTAAACGCCATTTGGTTTCCATTGCTTAAAGAATCCATTTTTTTTATTCCAAGGAAAGATTACAAAGAATGTGGAATAAAGTATTATCCCAAATGTTCCTTTTTCGTGAACCTCCCCTCGGGACCAAAAGTCAAGTGAGGGCAGGGGCCTGAATCCGAGTCAATATCACCAACCAAAAATTAGGGTTTCATAAAATTTTGATTTTTATTTACCAAATAAATCAATAGCATTAAGTTATGGAATGGATTAGTGATGCCAACCGGAAGAACTTAGATGACATGGGACCATCTTGCAAACGTGAAAACATAGTTGTTGTTAGTTTTAGGTGCATCGGTTTCTTTTATTTGCTAATACCTATGAAAAAAAGGCTTCCACAACCGTAAGGGTGTATGTGCCAAAGTTGAGACCTAGGATTCTTTATCCACCATTCGTTTGTGAAGAATATTTGGAGCGTGATAAACGACAACTTGTGCACCAAGGGGAGACCCTCGACGTTGCTGTTACCGTGGACCAAGTGGAAAAAAATGGGGTGAAGCTAGAAGAATTGGAGAAGGGCTTGGGACCAGCTAGTCCTAGCAGTTTGTTGGCAGTCGTGGAAAGAATGAAATGGCTTTGTATTACTTATAAAGCGATCATCATGCATGTATGTCTGATGGGCGCTATCAGGTTATTCAGTTCATGTGGCCGCTAATTGTGTTCCGTAAAGAATGTTGGTACCCATGGTTTACAGCTTAACAACTCCGGCAAACTCTAGTGATCCTGCTGAACACTGCAACTATATGAATATTGAAAACCTTTCATCATTTCATTTCGTTTAGTAAATTGGTTGGGGGGGAGTCTCCACCTACCTTATTCTTAGAAAAAAATATGCGACAATGTTTACATCAACTTCTGAAGAAGAATTTGAGACTCCTTCAGCTAAACATGCATGGAGATAACAATTTTTTTGCTTTTCTAATTGTGTGTTGATTATGTAGCCTGTAACAATCAAACTAGTGCCACCTTTAGAATGGAGCTCGTCCTATAGTTTGCTTAACATGCTAATATTGCTCGTATTAGAAACTCAAAGGAGGAGTTTTCAGCGATCTAAGATAGAAACCTCGATACTTTATGAATTAACCGGTTGTCTCGTGTTAAAGAAAGCCTTGAAGACTCTTGACTGAAAATCGAAGGCACCGTATCAGGTGCAAGAGATCTGATGACTTCAAACAATAATTTTATTTCTTGACAATACCACAACAATGTTTTAACACACACACACACACACACACATATATTAATATATATATATATATATATACTCACTCTAGTTGGTACTGATATACAAACTTTGAAGTCCTATAACTTAGAAAAATAAAACCGAAACAAGGAGCTCATGAAAGAAGATCCGTGTGAAGGAAACACTTAACCATAGGAGAGATGGTGCATCACTAGTAAGTTGATTGCGTGGCTCACGGGCAGCTTGTGCACCACCACCACCAGAACTTCTCCCACCACGTGCACCTTTGCCTCCAGTACCACCTCTCTTCGCGTGACTCGGCCTTCTCATATGATCCAAGTACTCTTCTCTCTCTCCTCTCATGCTTTCACCGTGACTGAGCTTCACGGTGCCATCCAGGCCTAGGAAAAACCTCGCAGAAGAGAAGATTTCTTTTAGAACTTGTAAACTACTGTAGGGTGAGTGAAGGAAGTTTGCAGTGAGTTTCTCCTTAGAAATTAGAAACGAGTAGTACCATGAAGTTCTTCAAGAACAAATCGGGTCATCTTGGTGACTAAAATAATATTAGTTTAGGATCCTGACCTCGAAATTGTTGGCCTAGCGAGAGTTCCAGTGATTGGTGGACTCCAGCAGTCTCACCACTGGTGCTTTCATTAGCCCCACTCCAGATTGGTTGGAGGAAAAGGACGAGGAGAAGAGATGGGAGACGACCGGTCTTCATCTGTAAAACTGATCAGCTAGTTACTTTTATTCTGAAAAGATTTTAGAAGCTAGGGGATTTATAGGCTTTCTGGGTGGAAAGCTACAAGCAGAGGGGGGCTGCAAAGAGGATTGCCGCCTTTGCTTTTCCCAGCTGGAAGCTGAAGTGGGAGTAGCATGGGAAATAAAGGGAAGAGGATTCTAAGGCCACATGAGCTCTGTGGTGGTGTAAATAAGTATTTTTATGATTAGGTGTTCTAAAATAAAACCGGTAATGTATAGCAGAAACAATCAATTGTTTCTATTGAAAGGAAAAGCAAAATGAATTGAAGCGGGCATCCCTCTGTCAATAGGGAAAACTGAAAAGAGATCACGGCCACCAAAAAAGCACGAGAGGAGCTCTCTTTTTGCACGCTCGGGGAACAACTAAGAGTGCTTTGGGGACCAGGAATTCTTTACCACTTGGAATGCCAGACACCACGTACAAGCTCATATTAAAATCCAGGGCATCTTAGATGAAATAAGTTCGAGAATATATGGAGGTTTAATGCTATGCTTTCTAGATGCACCTGCATGAAGTGACGTATCTCCTCATACGCAAAAACTACCAAGCATAAAAACACACAAGTATGGATATTGCATTTTACGAAATTGTAAAATACTATGGAGCATTCTTCCATCCTCCAGTGCTGGAGTATACTGCATGGTCTGTTTTCTTCCCTTTGAACTCAATCATAGCCATCTCCGAAAACACAACATAAACTCTAAATGCAGGAGAACAAGAACTTCAAGAACATGGAAGTATGGAATTTCAGCATAGCAGTTCCAGAACAAAACAAGATGAGGCGACTCTTTGAGACTGGTTGGTAGAAAATGGCAACAGAAACCAGTTCAAAACTGGTGGGTCTAGGTTAATTCAGAATAACTAGTACATAGGGTCTATCAGGAGTTCTTCCCCTCAACTACTTAGATTGTCCACAGCACCAGTCAAGGGCAATCCTTAATTCAGAGAGTTCAGTTGACTACTCTTTAGGAGCTAAGATTTTTTTTTTTCCCCTTGAGGAACTAAGAAATGAAGCTGTAATGATGCCTTTGTGCATGTGATACTACAGCTTGTGTCAACAGTGTCATAATCAAACAGTTAGCAACTACCAGTCAGCTACCAATCCACATGATCTCCAAAAGCCATTTCAAATTGAATCCTTCACACAAGCACCGAATGGATATGATTTTGTAAATCTGTCATCAGAGAATGACAAGGACAAGGAGAGAAAGGCTGAAGAGAATCTTTTCCATTGGATGCTTTGACAGCTATAAGAGTTGAATAGAAAAATTTAGGCAAGGAAATGACATGAGTAATGGCGAGGAAAGCTCTTGACAAGCAACTTTCGTCTAAGTTTGACATAGAAACAGAACAGCCAACAATTATATACATATGTCATAAATAAATTCATATGACAACCCGTATGAGGCTTTTGTAATGTTATTTAAATTTGTCGAAGCATCTTATACTAAAGAATATATTTTTTGAAAAGAAAGCTCCTTTAGAGAATGCACTAATCTATTACAATTAGATAAGATCATTTGATTCGATCGTACCAATGAATGCGAATATTTGTTCATATAAAAAAATAGTGGCTGAACTTGAAAGAATGAACAGGCAACAATAAAAGATCAGCAGAAAAGGTCCGAAAGAATGCCTAACTCAAGCTTCCCTCGATGTGCAAGTGGGCCCACCTGCTTTGCTAATTCCCCGATTACTCGTTCTGCATATAGCATATATAGCCCATTCCTCCATTCCAAGAGTTCCAAGTTCTTGCGTGCTTGTAGAACAGATCTCACCCATTCTTCAAAAAGCCCTGCATGACAGCATTTCAAGCTTGTTTTCACAATGATGCCATGCAAAATACATTAACTATTTAAGATAGGACCTGGTAGAGCTGACGATAATTTAATTTGAATATCAGTCAGATGCCTGAACATACTTAAGTGAATGCAACTAGCAAACAAGTAAATACCACAGGAATGAACAAATAATGCTTTCTCAGTTGCATTGATTTCTTAGAGCCTCAATTACCATATGGAAATTCCCAAAAGAGATGACCACACCTATAGAACAAATTAAAAGAGAAATTATTCATGAAATAGATGCTGACTTTAAGTAGATGCGATACATTAATTATGTCAGAAAGAGAAGATGCTATACTAGAAGTTGGCAGTGGCCAACCTTATGATTTTAGGTGAGCCAATAAAGAACTCAACAGTATGAACATTAACAACCAGCGCATAAGATTCTTTCGTGACGTACTGTAGTGCTCTCGATCTATAATTTTCAGTAGCTGGCAAACACAAGCAAGCTTGAAGAATATGGAAAGCTGATGCTTCCAGTATACACCATGAAGGTGACACATATTTTGATTTCACTTACAACAGTAAGAAATTGGATGAAGAGTTTCAGAAAATGTCACTATGAATGTTATATGAGATGTTCTTTTAGACTTGAGCATTTGCACATGATAAAATTAAGTAAGAATTACTTTTACTTGACAAGAATACATTAGATTATGGAGAACAAAGAAAAAGTAGGCCCTCTGGGTGTGAATAGATTGAAGTCCAGACTTTGGGAGATATTTTAGAATAATTGTTTACTTGGTTCTGGTTTTGCAAACGATGCAAATGATACAGAGGAATAAATAAGTGAAAACTAGTGTTTGTTAACAATATTTTTAGATCTATGAACTATGAATATAAAAATATATATAAACTTTAATGGTATGAGGAAGGTTTATCAATTTATTGTGATTAATTTTTTCCCAGCTAAGTAAAAGGGAATACTCATATTTTCCAATTGGAATATGTTTATTTAATTAATAATTTCATATCCTAATCATTTGAGGAAAATGATTGTGTACCTTTTTTAATGCACTTTAAAAGGAAAAACAAAACTATATGAATTTCAAAGCGCAAAAAGAAGAGTATTTACTTGATTCAAAGGTATTGTGGATTGAAGTGTATCAGATGTTACACAAAGACATGGCAATGGAGCCCAAACAAAGTAATATCTGACCACTTAATATAGGGTAGGGCCATACCAAGCAAACTGTGTCAAATCTACATATTATATGATGCAGCAGAATATGTGCCAGTGTTACCACTTACCGCTCCATAGTGTGATGGAGATTAACATACATAACTTTAGTATAACCTAGTATGCATCAACTGTTCTTAAAGAGATGCTATAGTAATTTTCCATTTACAAAGAACTCTTCTAACTTTGAGATCTCATTAGAGAGGCTATTGATTAAAAGAACCAAATGTTCTCAATTTTTAAACATTAATTTGACCCTAACAGGTCCTAAACACACACACAATCATCCTCTGTTTAAAAGTCTGGCATGCTTCTGTCAACATGTTTGGATCTTCACAAACTTTGGATTGAATGACTATAATTGCATGAAGCCAATGTCTCTTGGGACCTGTGCTCTCAAAAGTTAAAACCCTACTTGATGACCTAAAGACTACTACTTTGTATAACTTCAAGAGGTCTTGACTTTATTTTTATCTTTTATCAAAACTATTGATGGAATGGACAGGACTCAGCAAGCATGCTAACTGCATTTTTTAACTTTATGTCAGCAACTTTGAATAAAACTAAGAATGTTTATATATATTATATTCAAAATCCAGTTTTGTACCTCATGTGCTTTTATGACATCCTTGCTACTACAATCATCCCACAACTTGCAGGGTGATAAAAGTATTCCCCCAGACGCAGATTAAATCTAATTTCAGTTAATATGAAGTGACTTAAGTCTCAACAATCATGTATACAAAGTGAAAAACATTCCACAATTTTTTAGTGGTAATAATAATAATATGTTCCAATGAGCTGGGTGGTCCTTGCTGCAAGTTTCAGCTCCATTTTGCAACTCACTTATATTTTAAGTGAGAACCATCAAGAAGAATCCATGTTCCCTAAGCTTTAATTGATAGCCTAATGGACGTACCAGAAAGCAGTTAAATTCATACACGTTAGATGTGCTTAGCAACATGAAAGATTGCAATGTACAGGGGGAAACATAATAAGAGTGCAGTACAAATACTTACAATTAAGAATGTGAATTCTCATAATAATGCCGTCATTTACAAATTCTGTAAGTTTTCTGTTAACCAATTAACAAATTGATAGTAGACATATCTGTAGCACTTGAACAACATAGTGTTTATGATCAACAGAAGCAATTGATGAAATAATCAAAAGGAACAGTCAACCAAGGTTGAAAAGAAGGTACTAACTTGTATCGAAATATTCACCACTCAACCAGTTTTTCAAATAATCCAATATGAGGAACTCCATAACTTGAATCCTGTTCCCACCAAAAAATATATGACCAACATTATATTTGAAAGCATAAAAAATAAAAGATTCTTAATGCTAACTGAAATTATACTAGTGCATTAAAAACATTTTATCCATTAGTTGATAATAATAAAATACCATAAAACATGTCATAATTATAATCAGTTGTTTGTTTTAGCTTTTTTTTTTTAAAAAAAAAATAAATTATGCATCAGTTGATAACCTGTTTATGTTGTACAATCATCTAGTATTCATCAAGTTAAGCCTCAGCTATTATGCAAAGACTAAGTGAGCTGTGGCCTCTGCCAGATTAGCATAGGCCATAGTTGTCATGTTGATCAGTGGATTGTGGTTCAAGCAGTATGATTTTTAAATAATATGGACACACAGACCCACTTTCCACAAGCAATATGGCAATGCAAATGACATCTAAAGTAAAGTTATTTTTCAGGGTCATGCTTCATAACAATGTTTCTTTCCTTTTTGTCTTGCCAATTCTCAAAAAATCTAAATTATTTGCTAGCCAACAGATCAGTTGATCAGAGAAAATGCAGTTTCACTAATTTAGGTGAAAATGGCATAATGATGCATAAAGGCACCTTCTTTAGAGAACAACAGTGAAGACCCAGATTTGTGTGTTTACTTGGAAAATTTCCCCAGCACAAGCACTAAGGACAGGTCCCGTTTGGTAGACCTTTTTTGGCATGGACTTTTTGTTTCCACTCCAAAATCCAACAAATATCAATTGCCCTGGGATTTTTTATATACGGTTGAAATTAACCCATCTTCAGCAAACTACTGTAGATATACACTAATTTGCCGCTTTAATTGTATGATGCATGTAATCATACATCACACACAATTAGACACTATAGTAGTAGAGCACACATACAGACAAATGCAAAAATATAGTAAACAAAATGACAATAGTAAATTGAAACTTCAATTAAAACACAAGAACTAATAATGAAAGAAGAGGAAAGTTTATAGACTTTTTATTATATAAAGGAAGTGAAAGGAACTTCAACTTTATCTTTAAAAAGATTGGAAGGAAAATAAAAAACTGAGATGGAGCATTTCTCTCATAAAAACATTTGTTAAAAAAAGAGAGCTGAAGTTAAAAGCATAACTCATATCTCTATTTTTGTTAGTTCAAGGTTCCCCAAACCATATTGAATAGGCTAGTTCAGGGCATATCAAACCGGACCGGTCAAGAGCTAGCATGATTTGGACTATTAATTAGAAATGGCCTACCAAAGATTTGATCCCCCCCCTTCCCTTTCAGGGCTTGGGCTTGGGCTATTCGAGAGCCCTCTTGGCTTGCCAACACCTCTCCCAAATGCTCACAATGGTCCGCAACCCCCGCTGCCTACATTCGAAGGTCCGATAAGTGCCTCCCTCTCTCACCCTCTCTCTCTCTCTCTTGCTCGGGTTAGGGATAGGGTCTCTGTGTGTGTGTGTGTGGGGGGGGGGGGGGGGGGGGGGGGGGGGTTAAGGTTAGAACTTCCCTTAGTCCTCCTGCTTCCTCCATTCCTCCCTCCCTCCCTCTCCCTCCTCCTTTGGTTCTCCCTATGTTAGCATGCCCTGGCATGACACAATACAAACCTATGTCATGCTGCACAAGTTGCTAGCCAGTATGTCCTCTAGTATCGATTCAATGAACATTGGTTAGTTGAAAATAGAAATAAAGAGAATGAAGTTGGAAACATTATTTCTCCCTTCTTTTGATTTCTTAATAAAAAGAGACTTGGTACAAATAATGAAAAAAATTAAAGAGACTTCCTTTTAGCCATACACAAATAGTGAAAAAAAGATGATCTTTGAAACACTTGCCCCCAAAAGATGTTTGAGAAATAAAGAGGAAGAGCAAAAGACATGAAATAGGGGGATGGAGTTATGATGACAAAGAAGAAAGATGGAGAAGGATGGAAAAATAGTTTTTAAGATAGAGTTATGATTACAAAGAAGAAGAAAGATGGAGAAGGATGGAAAAATCATTTTTTGCCTTCTCCTGACTATTCTATGCATTCTTTTCTAAAGAATGTCTTGGGTAACAAAAGCTTTCATACAACTTTCTTTTTGTATATCCTGAGCAGTGAATATTTCAAACATATTTTTGAAAAGCAGTCTACATAGCCAAATAAATGTACACAGGAGTTATAATATGGACCTAGACCAATCATAGTGTTGCATGGACATGGATACAAGAACTAGATTTAGACATGTATCCAAATGTGTGACTTGGCAAGAGTGAAAAAGGGAGATATGGGATATGCGAGATAAAAATATAATTTAAACTAAATTACATATTTATACTTTTAAACATAATTTAAAATATTAAAAAGATATTGTTCAAGATCTTTCAATATACATATTTCTCATTCAAACTTTCCAATTAACTTAAGGATATAAGAAAAATAATAACTTTAAAAAATATTTTAATCTATGAAAGGAACAATCACTCACTCCTAAGGTCAAAAAAGAGAATCGATCTCCCTATTGAAAGAGTTCAACTATCCTCTAATCTTGAAAAGTGGCTACCAAACAACTTCATCAGTGTCCAAGTGCAGCATTGCATGGATACGGATATGGGAATTGGATTTGGACACATATCCAAGTACTTGACTTGGCAAGAGGGAAAAAGACAGATATGGGGATATGTAAAGATAACATATAGATTTATTATACATTTATACCTTTAAACATTATCTCTTTAGATATTAAAAATATTTAAAAGATATTGTTTGTCAAGATCATTCAATATACATGTTTCTCATTCAAACTTTCTAATTTACTCAAGAATATTAGAAAAAAAATATTTTGTAAAGTTGTTTCAAATTTCAATACCTATATCCTTAACGAATCTTGAAAAAGAACATTGACCCATTTCTAATATCAAATTAGAGGATCCAACTCATTGTTGGAAAACTTCAGCTCCTATTAGAATAGTTCAACTCTTCTAATCTTTAAAGTGGCTACCAAAACACTTCACAAGTATCCAAGTTTCTGATATGTAGCTGACTCATATATGTATTGGACAAATTTTTGGATTTGGATGCAAGCACGCAAGTAACATTATCTAGCATTCGTTATGTATTTGATTTGGATATGTGTTTGACATGGATTTTTGCAGCTAGATGCTAGTGTCCAAGTAAATAGAGTCTAAGCTATAGGATTCTAACATATTGCCTTAGGATAGCTTAACAACAAAACATATTATGGATATAACATTACATTAATAGAATTCTAAATCTAACCCTAATCCTAAATATAAACTTGGATTCTGATAGCTAGACTCTCATCCCTTCTTCCACCTCTTCCTCCCTTCCCCGCCCATTCCTTCTTCTCCTCTTGCTTCTCCTCCCCTTTTTCTCCTCACCCAACCATCACCAAGCCCCTTGGAGGCCTCATCTCTTCTCAACTTATGCCCTCCTGCATCCATCACATCCCATTTGGTCAATTGCAAAATCCTAGGATTGCTCCATGCTAGCTCACCTTCCTACCGATGATGCCGATCTCTAGTACCCCTTCTCCCTCCCTCTCTATTCTCCTATCTTCCTTTTCCCCTTTTTATCTCCTATCATTTAGGTAAAGTCTAGGTCAACTCATCTAAACTCATTATTTGGTTCAAGAGTCAACTTGCCTAACTTGCTAATAGGTTCAAATAGTGGCAGAGCTACATGTTAAAATGGACCATAGCAACTCTTTGCATCCAACACAAGAACATATAAATGTATGGATGTATCATGTATATATGTATGTATGTGTATATATATGTAGCATGTATGTAAATATGTGTGTATGTATGTATGTATGTATGTATATTCTTATTAAGCAAGGGCCTCTTGAATCTCTCAATCCCCTCGTTCATCCAAATGTTTGCCCTATATTCCCACAAGCATGGGTCACCACATGAACTTCTTCCTTTCCAAGTTAATGGTTGCCATAATCCCCTTTGCGGTATTACACTCCAATCTCACACTCCCAAAAGTGACAAAGTTAGTTTCACTTTCATCAATTCCTTATCCACTCCAATCTCACCCTCCCAAAGGGACAAAGTTAGTCTCACTTTCATCAATTCCTTATCCATGTCCCCATGCATTCCTATTTTTAAATAATCTTTTATTAAATAATATAAATAACCCAAATTTATTTATAGTTAGAATTATGCTTTATTCAATAAATCTTTATTTAGGAAGAATATATTTAGTGCATCTCTAAATATAGTATGTATTTGTATTCCACATGCAACTCTATCTATTTAAGGAGATGGGATCTCATTAACAGGAAATATTACATGAAGTTTCACTTTCCACAACTTCAACATGGTATCAAAGTGCTAGGTTCCATAACCCTAGCTGCCATCCATCTTCTTCTTCTATACCATAACCCTAGCTGCCACCTATCTTCTTCTTTTATACCATAACCCTAGTTGCCATGCATCTCCACCATCTCAAACCACCATCGCCACTTCTATACCATAACCCTAGCTGCCACCCATCTTCTTTTATACCATAACCCTAGCTGCCATGCATCTCCACCACCTCAAACCACCATCGCCACCTCTTCCCTCAGCACCCACCACCTCTCTTATTGATATTTTTTGATCTTCTTCCTGTTTCATAATCTTCTCTCTCTTCTCTATATGGTGTAAGTATCTTTCTTATGTCATGTAAAGGTTATCTAGCTATCATTCTGGCTATTTACTACTCATGGAAGTGGTATATTGCTTGTGATTTCTTTGGCTATTCCCCTCTTTCATTATCCAGCTGTATGGTTGTTTTTATCCTCTTCTTTGGCTGCTATGGTATCCTCAAATAACAACAACAAACAATTCTCGACTCTCGGTTCTGACACTGCAATAAAGAATTTAACGACAACTATAGTGAAGCTTAATAGCACCAACTACCTTTTATGGGCCCAATCGTTCAAACTGTTTATTGACACCCAATGGAAGGTGCAGCACTTGACGATGATCCTCCAAATTCCAAAGATGCTACCTATGAAGAATGGCTAGCCAGTGATTATTATGTTATGTCATGGTTATTGAATAGCATGGAGGCGAAGGTTAGTGTTGGTGTTATGTTCTTAAAGATGGCTAAGTAAATCTGTGACACCCTCAAAGAGATGTATGGGCATGAGAAGAATATATCAAGGGTGTTTGAATTCTATGAGTAACTCTTCATACTGTAGCAAGATGATGAAACTACATCCGATTACTATGCCTTTCTGAGAGGTATTCTTGACGAGTTAGATTCATATCAGCTTCTAGTCCTAGATTTACAAAAATTAAAGGACTATCACGAAGGTCTGGTGGTTGCTAAATTTCTGTTTGGGTTGAATCGACTTTTAGTTCATCATATTCGTGGTTAGATTCTTGGTGATGATTCAGTTCCTTCTCTGTCTGCAACTTTTTTTAAAGTTCTACATGTATCCACTGGAACTACATTAGCCTTTATCGCCACATATCAGATGGAGCACTTGGCTATGGCTATTGATGGTCATGGTAGAGGATGTGGTAGAGATTTAGGGGGAGGCTGTGGTGTTGATAGTGGTCGTCTGCTCAAATTTGACAATGGACTTCAATTCATTGTTCACATTATGGGCATGACAATCATGTGTTGCCGGCTCAAGTTTGACAAACCTGACTCGAGTAGTTGGTTTCTGTAGAGACTATGACTGATACTCTTGTTCTAATATCGTTGGCTCCTTCTGGCATGATACGGATCCCTCAAGCTAAATATGAGAATTTTTTTCAATTCCAATCTACTCAAAATGCACTGATAGCTACTCATGTCACCACTCTAGGTACTGGTGCATTTTTTGCTTCCTTTGCTAATGCTTGGATATTAGATTCAGGAGCATCATCTCATATGATAGGTATAAAAGCTAATTTCACTTCCTTGTCTAGTTTTAGTCCTGTTCCTCCTGTTGCAATTGCTGATGGTTCTCCTTGTCCTATTCTGGGTGAGAGAGTTGTTTATGCTTCCTTGTTACCTTTTTTAGATCATGTTCTCTATGTTTCAAAGTTTCCTGTAATCCTTTTGATTTTGCCCATTAGTCAAAAAATCAAATCTAAAAATTATTCTGTGACATTCTTTCCCACATACTATGTTTTTCAAGATCACAGACTGGGATGAGGATTGGCTTGGGACATGAGAAAGGCAGCCGTTGTTACCTTGACAATGGTGCATCTTCCAGTTTTTTAACTGTGATTTCTTCGTCATCGTCTATCTCTCATTTATTGTGACACTATCGATTAGGACACCTTTCCTTACAGAAGCTAAGACAAGTTCTGCCTTTTGAGTTGTTTGTATCTTCTTTGGAGTGTGAGTCCTGTCGTCAATTGGACAAGAACCATTATACATTTATACCTCTTATCCAAGTTGAGTCAATAAATGCAGTTTCATCCCTTTTGAATTAGTTCATTCTGATGTCTAGGATCCATATCGTTTTACTTCCATTGCTAGATTTAGATATTTTATTATGTCTGTCGATCATTATTCTAGAATGACTTGGGTATATATATTGAAAGACAGGATACAAGTTCCTGATGTTCTCAAAAATTTTTATAATGAAATAAAAATCTAGTTTCCACTTTCATTTGCATTCTTCGTACTGATAATGCTCTTGAATCTTGATTTTTGAAGCATGATGTTTCCCAATTCTGTTATTCCCATCGTATTTTACATTAGCCTACCTGTGCCCACACTTCTTAACAAAATGGTCCTACTAAAAGGAAACATTGACACTTACTAGGTGTCGCTCACACTCTCATTATTTAAAGGTATGTACTTAAATATTTATGGGTAGATGCTATTCTGTCTGTTTGTTATTTAATAAATCGAATATTGTCATCAATTCTCGATGGGGAATCCCTTATCCATGTCTTTATCTTGATAAATCCATTTTCTCCCTTACTCCATGTATTTTTGGATGTGTTGTTTTGTGTAGGATCTTTGACCTGGTCTTGATAAATTGTCATTTGATTAGTCATGTCTTCATAGGATATTTTTGGACTCAGAAGGGATACAAGTGTTATGATCCAGTGACTAGAAAGCATCACACATCTACGGATGTTATCTTTTTTGAGTCCACTCCTTATTTCTCTGATGCATCTCCAAATACCACTATTATGCATACCTCAACCAGTTGGATTAGTTGAATCTACGCCTGTTCGTGTTATAGCTATACTATTGCAGGTCTATACAAGAAGATATAGATCTTAAGCACCTCTCTTTACTCTAATTGATTTTTCATCTTTAGCTAGAGATCCAAGCCATCCCCCACCTGAATCTCATGTGATTAACTCAAATTTAGATTTGCCAATTGCTCTTCGTAAAGGTATATGATCTACCACAACTCATCCCATTTTTTATTTTATTTCTTTATGATCGTCTTACCCCTTCTTTTAGCCAATTTGCCTTGTCCTTGTCATCTATGTCTATACCCAGGTCCTATAAGGAAGCTTTGGATAATTCAGCTTCGAAGGGTGCTATGGATAAGGAGATGGCCACTCTCTTCTCTAGAGGTACATGGAATTTGGTTGACCCTCCTATTGGCTCTAACATCGTTAGTTGCAGATGAATGTTCACTGTCAAATATAAGCCAGATAGGATGATAAACAGATACAAAGCCAGACTTGTTGCAAAAGGGTTTACTTAGACTTATGGCATTGACTATTTTGAGACCTTCTCATCGGTTGCTTGGTAAACTCCATCAAGGTGATCATCTCAGTTGTTGTCAACAAAGAGTCATCTATGTTCCAGCTAGATATCAAAAATGCTTTCTTGTATGGTGATTTGATAGAGAAGATATATATGGGCAACCTCGTGGATATATTGAAAGGGGAAGAATGGTGTGCAGACTTAAGAAAGTAATTTATGATTTCAAGTAGTGTCCCCATGCCTTGTTTGACAAGCTCAACCACGTTGCTATCACATTTGGTTTCTGCAAGTGTAACTCTACTCACTATTTTTGTTCATTAAAACTTTGCAAGAACTATTATTTTGGTTGTTTATATTGATGACATACCATTGGCTGGCAATGACTTAAGCGGTATAGAGGACTAAGGAGAATTTAAAATGGCATTTTGTTACCACAGATATGGAAAAGCCTAGATATTTTCTTGGGATAGAAATTGCATACAACAAACAAGGTGTGTTCCTTTTTCAGAGGAAGTATACCTTAGATTTATTACATGAGATATGATTACTTGGGTGTAAACCTTAAAGTACTTTCCATTAACATTGATCTTTGGACTGAAGATGCAGAATTATTTGAAGATGTAACACGATACAGGAGGTTGATAGGCAAACTTATTTATCTCACTGTTACTAGGTCGGACATGGACTTTGCAGTGGAGGTTGTAAGTAAGTTTATACAAAAGCCTAAGATAGTTCATTAAAAAGTAGTTTTAAAAATATTAGTTTATTTTAAGAATTCATCAGGAAGAGGCCTATTGTACAAGAAGCATGGACATCTTAGAATTGAAGCCTATTTGGACTTTGAATATGCAGCACATAAAGGGGATAAAAAATTCATATCAGGATACTGCCCGTATGTGAGAGGTAATCTTGTAATCGGAGAAGTAAAAAGCATAATGTTATTGCCAGATCTAGTACCGAGATTGAGTATAGAGCTATGACTCTTACTACTTGCGAGATGATGTGGATAAAATCCCTAATGTCTGAGTTTGGCTTTGATCATCCTGGTCCTATGCCTATGCATTATGATAATCAGGCAACCATTTATATAGCCGACAATCCTATATTCTACAAGAGGACCAAGCACATCGAAGTGGATTTCCATTTTGTAAGAGATGCTATAATGAACAAGACCATAAGAACATCATTCACTCCATCATCTAAGCTGTTAGCTGACATTTTGACTAAGTCTCCGTTTTTTGGTATTTTTAACCTTATGTATAACAAGTTGGGCATGTTTGATATATATGCTCCAGCTTGAGGGGGAGTGCTAGAATTATGCTTTATTCAGTAAGTCCTTATATAGGAAGGATATGTTTAGTATCTCTAAATATGGTATGTACTTGTATTCCATATATATCCCCATCTATTTAAGGAGATGGGATCTCATTAACAAGGAATATTATTATGGAGTTTTACTTTCTATAACTTCAACAGTATTACTTTTGCTATTAGGACAAACTCCTAAAGCATAGGATGCATATCCACTCTTTACATTTCCATCATTTTATTTATCCCCCTTCCCAATCCTCAACCCATTTATATGCATACTCTCAACTTTCTAGTTCAAACTCCCCCTCCCTCAAAATACTAGAAATAAGAGAAGTGCATGTATCAAAACATAGTACATCTATTGAGTTGCATAATAACAAAAAAGAACCTTTAAATGATAATTGTAGCCATCAATCCATGATTCTTTTCATGTAAATAAACCATGTTTATTACAACAAAATCTCCTCAACTAGATAACTAGCTCTAGACTTTTACCCCTCAATGTATCTCATTTCTATCGTCATCCACACTCCATGTCTCTTTAGCTTCTTTAATCACCAAACATCACCAAAGGGGAAGAGCTTACGAAGTGCTTTCCTAGGTAGTGAATTTCCATACAAGTCATGATAGTTCCCCTTGATATAACCCAGGCTTTGCCCTTGAGTTTGGGTTTGCTAGGTCTAGCTTGCTAGTAGTTTTAGTTAGGTTTGTGCGATATTCAGCTTAGTCTAAATGACCTTATTAGGAAACAAAACCAATCTGATTGAAATCATTGCCACCCTAGGCATGCAGGATTCTTGGTTGCCCCACATAAGGCTTGGGGAGCTCCAATATATGGCTAGGCATGCAGGATTCTTGGTTGTCCCATATAAGGCTTGGGCAGCTCCAATATATGGCTAGGCTACACTACAATTGCCTGAGCATCTGCACAAGCCTTGGAGGCTTGTGCTTGTTACTTATGCAGTACAACAGGTGAGTGAAAAATTTGGGTTAGTCCTAATTTGGTTTGAATAGGGTGAGGAAGTGAACTTTGATGATAACTTTTCCTTCAAACCTTCATCTCAAGGTTCACTGGACCAGCACCAGGACATGTACCGCTCGGTGGCCAGTATGGTACTATACCAGTTTGGCACCATACCGATATATGGTACAAGAAGGCTGGAAGGCATGGCAGCCAAGCTGGCACGCCATGTTTTTGATTTTTTGATTTTCATTTTTTTTTGTTTCTTAAGGTATGTAATTAAGTTTTTAGAGTTTCTTGAATGATTTTAAGTCCAAATCAATGCTTTTTTTTATGTTAATTGACTAACTTTGATACATCATTAATAGTGTGTGATGCAAATCGAAGTTTGACATGACATTTTTAGAATCTTAAATAATCAATACATGGACAAGATATCATTGAATTTTAAAGTGCTCAAATTAATTAAAAAATATAAAAATAAATAATCAATACATATTGATATTTAGAATTTGGTTGAGCATTGATATCCATAAATATTATGGTTGTTTACATAATCAAGAGGAATATCAGCCCATCCCTCTAATCAAGCAGCACAGTAGTCCTTTACGCTTATCCCATAAGGTAGGCATGCTGGATTATAACTTATCACAGAACTTTCGTTGAAGCCTTGGCTTTGAAAGGTATCCTCGTGCTAATAGCCTGGCTGAGGAGCCAATCCGAATATGCCAGTAGAAAAATTTGATCCATAAGATACTCTAGGCAACATAGTATAGTAGTCTCTAGAAGACAATGCCTCGAATGCACCATATCCATATCCATATGATCATAAGCTGCCTGTGGTTGCAAGTAAGAGGATCTAAAATATGAGGATGAACCTGATACATCCATCAATCCTGCACATGCAAAGTCATCTATCTTGCATCATGTATTGAGCAACCTTGTGGAGCCCATTGCTTGTATGAAATCATATTATAGCGGGTTCTATCAGCTCATGTACTGTGATCCCTTCCTATGTGACATGCGTAAACTAAGACTCACCAGTGAATCAAAGACCAACGGACTACATCTCCTATCCTCTAATTCCTTCTTGATCACTAGATCCATGTCCATCAGAAGAACCATCAACATTGCTGTCTGGTCTTTGAATCTAAGTGAACTGACTGCTCCACGCTCTCCATTGGGGTTGCAACTACCTTTCATTTCTCTATCTTTGTTCTGAGCAGCTGCTTGCCCTCTCGTCTTGCCTTACTCTGGTTGCCTATGCAGTGAGGGTGGATGCTATGACATATTGGCTAGAATCCTGTACAGAACGTTGCTGCTTATCCATTGGAAAGAATGATGTATACCTTTAATCCTTGATTTCTCTTTATTGTTCTTGTGTTTTCTTTTTTTTTCATTACTATTAGGTTGGATTTTTGTCGAAAGATGAGAAGACTTCTCCTTTTATCATGTTTCCTTTAAATAAAAAGAAACCAAATCAAGCCAAGCCACCCAATTTAGCCTAGAACCATGACAAACTGCTCAGTTTAGCATTGTTTTGGTCAGTTTGGGGGTTGGACCAAAATCCAAGGCCAAACCATCCTAATTTAGCCCCGGTATGGTTCAATATGGGCCAAACAGGGTGGTTCGGTTCGGTTCGTCCTTCCATGCTTCATCTTCTATCCCTAAATGAGATATGAGGAAACAAACCACAAAAAAGAGAGGCAACGAAGAAAACCTTGATGACTGGCAATGGATGAAGGACAAAACTTGGTTGAATGGAAGCTTTAGCAAAAACTAATGGCAATAATGAACTACTATTTTTCTCCCCATTCTTCTCTTTTCCTCCTTGGTATACCTCCTCTTTCTTAGTCTCCTTCCCTCACCCTCATCCTTCTGAACCCTGCCTTCTCTTTTCCTTATTCTCCTTATCCTTCACTTGCCCCTTCCTTCTTGCCTCTCCTCCTTCCTTGTCTCCCATACCTAGGCACCCACCTACTAGAGCGATGTCACATAGTATTGTGGTAACTTATGGAACCTTCAAAAGTTCTTTCACTAATTATTTAGGTATTTCTCCACTTTATAAATGTGAAAGATTTCTCGATTTTATAAATGTGCAAGATTGTTAATCCACATGCATGGAGATTTCAAATTAATCTATAAACTTGGGAGGTGAAGATTCACATTTCCACTCTTGTTTTGATATTTTATTACATGGATAGGCAAAGATGTATATCCCAATTATTTTTATGTAATAAATCATACTGGTGAGTCAAATTCTTCGCCTTCATCTCTCTATTTTTTCTGGTGGAAAGCATAAGGTCAACCATTTTAAAATACAAGAGTTTGTCCTTATCTCTCCTTTTCTTTATTTTCATTTTTGTTATTTGTTATATATTTTAATGTCATATTTTGCTTTCTTTCCCATTTTGTTTCTTTTGCAAGGTTAGAGGCAGTTTCAATGGCTAAAAAAATCTTCCCATCCCTAGTGCGGGGAAGGCAATAATTAATAATAGTTTGGTACCAAGGATTCCCGAACCGTGCTATACCGGCACTTCAGGGCATACCGAACTGGATCGGCAGCCAACCGGCACGGTTCGACCCAATAAATCGGTTCCTTATATTTCAAAAATTAAAAAAAATTGGTGAACCGGTCCAAACCAGTCTTGAACCGATCCAAACTGCACCGAACGGGTCGGTTTGGCTGGTTCAGGACTTGTTCGATCCGGTTCGGATTGGTACAGCTTTATTTCTTTGGTTACTGTGGACTTATGGTGAGGTAGGGGGGCCTTTTTAAAGATACAGAGAGCTCTCTAAGATCCAGAGAACTCTCTGTTAGAGCTTTGGAAGGAAGGCTTCAACCATTGCTAAAAAATCTATTTTTTTCTATTTCAAGCCAATCAAATGCCAAATAATTCAAGAGAAAGATAGATTCAAGGTATGTATAGCTTCCTTTCTCTCTTTCTCCCTCTTCTCTCTCTTTTTTTGAAATTTGTGGAAATTAAAAAAATTAAGGAAAAATGTAGTCAAATTTTTTTGGACATGATTTTAGAGTATGTTATAGATATATGAAATATCTACATAATGATGCTAAGATCTTGATTTTTTGTCAAGCATATAATTTTTTAAATTAAAAATTAATTTTAAATTAAGAAATTATTAAAAAATAAAATAATTGATTAAAAAATTATAATTATAGATTATTATAGGGCTCGTAAGCTACTCTTACTATAAATTTTATGTCAATTTATCCAAGTTTTGATGCGTCTTATAAATAGTGCTTTATATTTAATATTGAAGAAAAAGTGATCTTTAATACATTTCCAGTGTCTTAAAAAATATATGTAGCATCTATGATTGGATCCTACATGAATCTAATATAAAATTATTTTTTATAATATTTTAATTTTTTATTTTTTTAAATCTAAAAAATAAAAAATATTTATTTAAATAAAAAAATAAAAAAAATAGGTTAACAAAGTATTAATTAATAAATATAATGATTGAGCTTATATGCTTTTTGAATATTCAAGAATGGATCCATTGAGGAAGAAGGATCCAGAACGTGACATTGGTTTATTGCATGAAGAAATACTCTCGGATCGGTATCGCTGGAGGTATAAATGGTGCAATGTAGAATTCAAAGGTGATGGGATAACAAGATTGAAGTAGTACTTGATTGGTGGCTATTCTGATGTATTTACATGCCGACAGTGTCCACAAAAGATCCGTCAGTTGATGAAAAAATATTTTATTGATTTCAAAGTAGGAAAGGAAAGAATATTAAAGAAGAAGGCAGCAGTAGATCACTGAGCCGTAAAGCCACCTTCTTATTATTCTAGAGAGTCAGAGGGAGCATCTATTCATTCTGATGAGGAGGTACAAATGGAGGCTGCCATTCAAGCGAACTTGTATGAGCAGAGGTAGCTAGAGGAGATGGCCAGGCAGAGATAGCGATTTGGGCCATCAGTTTTTGAGTCAGGATCGAGATCAGGCTCTGCAAGTATTGCAGGAGAGTCTGAGACAGTTTAGGAGGACCTTCTTTGTCAGAGAGTCCATCAAGAGAGGCACTGGTCGTATTGTATCCATGTTGGAAGTATTTGGTAGTAGAAGGAAGTCTTTTAGGGACATTCCAGTAGGAGCCACTATCCATGATATCGATTCACATGCCTTTTCTAGTAGAGATTCCAAGCAACAGAGAATTGATAGCATGCTGAAAAAGGATAAAAAGAAGGATATGTGGAGAGCCATTGGTACCTGGTTTCATTTCAGTCATATCCCAGTGCATGCAGCAGATAATTCATATTATTGCTCTGCTATTTCATCTATTCAGGCTGCTCGTATAGGTGTAGATCCTCCAGGATCGAGGAATATATATGATCAGCTTCTGGACAGTAATAAGGAGCTAGAAAATTGGATTGCCTCCTATCAAGTGGCCCATGTATGGATTGACAGTGATGTGTGATGGTTAGACTAGTCCTACTAGACGGAGCATTATCAACTTCTTGACTTATTATGATAGAAAAACTTTTTTTCATAAATCTATTGATGCTTCAAATCAGGTGCATGATAGCAGTTATATCCTCAGATTGATGGAAGAGGTGATTGATCAGGTGGGAGAGCAAAATATCATGCAGGTCATCATAGATAATGGACCACAGTACAGGACCACAAAGCAGATCTTGATGTAGCGATGACCATATATTTTTTGGACTTCTTGTGCTGCACATTGTATTGACCTCATGTTGATGGATATTGAAAAAATACATAGGGTACAGAAGATAGTTGAGTTAGCATAGTCTATCACCAGATTCATCTATAACCATTCATGGATCTTATCATTAATAAGGAGCTTTACTGGAAAAGAAATATTGAGACCAGGAATTACACGGTTTGCTATAAATCATATAGCACTTGATAGTCTTCTTGGCAAAAAAGTAGAGCTGTGTCAGATGTTTGTCAGTCAGAAGTGACAGCAGAGTAGATATGCCATGATAAATGCTGAGGGAAGTAATGTCGAGAATTTAGTGACGAGACAGACATTCTGGCAGCGGGCAGAGAGGATAGTGGAGGTTATTAGCCTTTATACGAGGTACTTCGGGTCATGGACTTTGAGAGATATACTCAGATGGACTTCCTGTATTACATGATGCAAAGGACAAAGAAAAAGTCCAAGAGGTAGATCTAGCACATGCTATTGAGTATATCTGGATCATTAATGAATGGTGGAGTTATCAAATGAGTTCAAATTTGTATCCAGCAGGTATGTAACAATTCATGAACTCTCTAAAATTTTAAATTAAATTATATTTGTATAAGTATACTTGACTAATTCTTAAAATATATATAGCTTACTATCTGAATCCGAGATTCCAATACTCTATACCGAACATTGCCATGGATGAACAGCTTATGTCTTCCTTATGCAATGTTATATACAAAATGGAGCCCGATCCAGATATCGCAATTATGTGCCTAGAAAAAATAAATTAGGTTAAAATTATTGAGTTATTTTTATTAGCACTAATTTCAACAAATAGCTCCTGATAATAATATTTTTTTTTCTAGGCAAATTTTTTTAGGAAGGGCACAGATTCTTTTGGATCCACTATAGTCATTAGAAGTAAATCAAAGATGAATTCTGGTTGGTACTACTAAGTACAAAGTCTAATATTAGATTCAGATTGATTTTTTAATTTTGCTGAATCTAAAATTCTAAGTAATTTAATGTCTTTTGCAGTTAAATGGTGGATGCATTTTGGTGGATCTGCAAAACATCTAAAAATTCTTGCAATCAAGATCTTCTACGAGATGGTGTCATCTAGTGGATGTGAACGTAACTGGTCTATATTTGGCCTTATCCACTCCAAGTAGAGGAACCGTCTAAAACAAAAATGCCTCAACGATCTTGTTTATGTGCACTATAATTTAAGATTGAGGCTAAAGTGTATTCAGGAGGAAGTTAAACTGAAATACTCCAATTCCACTGCAAGTATTTATATTAATGAGGATGAAGATCAAATGACTAGATGGATCATGAGTTAGCAGCAGGAGCCAGAGCTTGATGAGCCAGGATCGCCTCCTCGACTAGCCAGTTTTATAGCTAGTGAGTCTAGGATGGATGCTGAATAATGGGCAACAAACAATATTTCTCATAGGGCTCTAGCAGATACATCACATCATCCCTCCCCGCCATCTATTCGGTCCAGAGATAGAGAAAAAAGAAAAGCAGTTGCATCTCCACCGAAGTACTCAGTTCATTCAGATTCAGACATCAGAGAGTGATGCTATGCTTCTTCAAATAGTGGAAGATCTAGTGATCAGAGAGGGGCTGGAGGACAGGAGTCGCAGCTGTCTATTCATTTTCGATTTACTAGTGAGTCATAGTTTAGCCATGCCATACAGGATACAGAACATGATGCATCAGTTGGTAGATCCCATGGTGATATGATTTTATATAGACGACAAGCTCTGTGAGGTCGTTCGGGTCACAATGCAGCCGCAGCTCTTGCACGTGAAGTAGGATCTATGGATATATCAGAGTCATCCTCATATTCAAGATCCTTTTACCCGTAGCTACTGGTAGCTTGTGATCCATATGGTCCATATGATGCATTCAAGACATCATGTTCTAGTGGTTATTATCCTTTGCAGCCTAGAGCATCTTATGGATCTGATTTTGCTACTGGTATATTTGGATGGGTCCTTGCATAGCCATATCATCAATCTCTAGATACCTCTCAGAGTCGGGACCTTAGCGAGGGACTTGCGATGAGTTACGATCCATCATGCATACCTCCTGGGATGAGCTTACAGAAGTATCATGCTGCCTGGTTAGAGGGATTTACTAATCTTCCTCCACAGTATATAAATGATCCGAATATTTATGAACATCCACACTCGACCCGATTCCAAATATTGGTATGTAATTATATTTATATTTTATCTTTTACTTTCATTAATTACTAGCAATCTTACTTTAATTATAATTTTATATCTTATTTTAATTAGAATTAATGTATTAGCATTTTTTAAATTCTAAATCCTAAATCCTGAGCCCTAAATCCTATATACTAAATTCTAAGGCCTAAACCCTAAAAAAAAACCTAAACCCTTAAAAAAAATTAGACATGCCGGTACACTGTACCGACACTCGGATGGTACGGTACCGGTACCATCCCAGTCTAGTGCCAGTATGGGTCCCGGTACCGGTACCAGGATACTTGGTTGGTACCATATTTTTGGTAGGAAAACAGAGGATCACACAACATTAAAGCCATTTCACTTATATAAATGAAAGGCGAGGGAGGGAGCAACTTTCAATTGATACCACTCTCCTTTTATTTTCCTTTGAAAATCAACCAAAGAAGGATAGAGAGATGAGTGTGTAACATGCCCCCACTCCAGCCACCAATATAGCATTAGTTTCCATTTTCTATTTCTGGTATGGATTAGATGGGAAAGTAATAATGTGTGCTGGACCTTCACTCGGCATGGAATTTAAGTATAATGGTTTGAATGGCCCGGACTTTTTTGAGAAAGTTAACCGAGAGAATATATGATAAGATATCAAAAATGTCTCATAATTTCTCTGTTTCAACAATTTCTAACAAAAAGGCTAGCTGTTAAGCCATTCAACCAATAACTAAACAAATGCACCATGAATGACAAACACATCTTGTCCTTTTTTTTTCTTTTCACATACATCTTTGGCCAATTATTTAATAAGACCAAATGATTACAATATTGGAAATCTACCTTCTGCACATAGAATTGAAAATTTCTGCAGAGAGATTGCATAAACATTATATGGTTAGCATCTCATCAAGCTATCATAATAAAGTTAAAACAAGAAAAATCTACTGAAGCATAATTTTTCACATGTTTTCTAATGAATAGGCTATGCATGTGACACTTGCAGGAATACTTACATCATAAACATGCTGTCATGGATAGAAGGGAAAGAATCATCAAATGGATCCATGAGAAGTAAACTTTCTGCTACAACTGAAATCTTTTGAGAAACTGAAAGGATTATACGTTGACCAATAAATGGCTCATTTCCTAGCCTGCGGATTAAGTGCTGAACATAGAACCGAGCATCCGAACAAGAATCTGTTGATCCTGAGATTTAAAATGAGAAGATTTGATGAAGACATAATAAATGCCAAAAGTAAACAAGTCAGCAAATTAGACAACTATAGATAACTATAATCATTATGTGAGCTTATGGAGTATCACAAGAATTTACAACATACAGAGGCATTCTTCATATTGCCCTGTGTCATGCAAAACTCATGGCATAATGAGGATACTATGATATTCACCTCGTTAAACTTACACAAGGATGAGTTCCAGTATTTAAAAGAAAATGAAAGTGGCATTGAGCCAATAGATATATTTGCCGGAAGCTTTTCTTCTTTTTTTGTTTCATGTAAAAGTTCATTGGAAAATTGATGACTGAAACAAAATGTATCGACTATCAACACCAATATACAACTCAAATTGGAATTTTTATATTGCTTGTTATGGAAAAAAGACAACGTAGACTACGTTGATGCCCAAACAAGTTCATAAATTTAATGCAACCTAGAATAAGAAGCAAAAAAAGTGAACTATAGGAAAATGGAAGAGGTGAAAAGGAAGAGATGCAAATCAAGGTCTTCCTGTTTAAGCACAGGTTTTAAGATAAGCACATTAACAGATATCTTGGAATGTGCTAATGGTAAACACCATGGAAATAAATATCTATACTGAAGATAAAAGTTTTTATCATAGATCCACAAGTGAGCTCTTTTCCAATATTTATTCCTATAAGATGCCATGTGCTATATGATTGGGTGACCACATATTCTTTCTAAGCATCTCCATTCTAATGTTTATAAGACTTTTCTTAAAAAAACAAAGAGATAGACCATGTCCTCTGAAATGACCCAGAACCTCAACCTGAAAAGCTAGCCAGAATTTTTTTATTTGGGGTCCTTGACCCTGCTTGAGTACCTCTAGATATCCCAATGACAGCTAATGTGGGAACAAACACATGCCAGGAAAGCATCAAATTAGAAATAAAAAATTCATGACCTGCCCGTGGTCATCCCCAAAAGAGCCCATGCTACTAGCGGCGTAAGTGGACCTGATAAAATCTGTCCAGATTTATTTGCATCTTCAAATTTATTTCAGAATGGGTACTAATTTAAGTATCTGACTCTATCCTTCTCCATACCCATATCTGTAAAAGAAATAGGGATATGGATATGGATAGGTAATTATCCAATCAATATTCAGATATCCAATTTTCTTTGCAATGTTGTCTAGTCTTATCCTGCTTTCTTGAACTTTAAAGGAAAATTAGTAATCATATTATCATGTTTTTAACTTACTTTCTCTTCCATTCAATTTTTTTTCCGATTTGGTGGTTCATAAATTATCTGATTTATATCTGTAGTCTTATCTATATTATTAATATATCTAATTCATATCTACATGTCTAAAACAAATATGGATATGAATTTTAACATCTAATTAATATCCATATATGTATCCATATTTGTCAAATAAAAATGGATAAGGATATAGATATAATGATATTTGATCTGTATCCAATCCATTTTCATGCCTAAACACTATATGTTCTTGCCACACATGGGCCATGTGTTTAATCCACTCTAATACCATTTGAAATGATCTAGAACCTCACCTAAAAATGCTAGCTAGAAATTTTTGTTTGAGGTACTTAGCCTTGTTGAACTACCCACAATCTCCCCAACACACAATCAGTGTGGGGCCGAACACTTGCCTACACGGGCTCTTTATCCTATGTATCTGTCTCCCTTTTTCTCTTTTGCCAAGTCAGACACTTGGATATGTATCTGAATCTGCTTTTGTCTCAGTGTTGCAACATTGATGTTTAATCCTTTTTTATAACTATAACAAATGAAGAGCTAGAGTCTGAGTTGAATCTGCAGATAAGCAGTGCCTCCAAGTTGAACACGAAAATGTTACATGACAAGCCAGTCTTAAGCACCATATGAATCAGACAAAGGACTAAAGTCAGTAGTTATTCTCGAATTATTGATTAATTCACAAAATATAGCAACCTAAAACCCATCACGCTAAACTACTTAGCACAAGATGGATATCCACTCAAATTAATGTTCAGTCACAAAAATGACTAAACAGCATATTAAATCACATATACATATATTAGTAATTAACTACTGCCAAGCAAAATGTTTTTCTTCAACCAAACTCTCTACCCTTTCCCCCTTCCTCCCTCCTCTCTCCCTATCCACTAGCCTATTGACAAGTATTCATTTGTGTAAAAATAAGAAATTATTGCCAGTGTTTGATTTCTTTATCTAGCAATTACGGACAACAAATGAGATGTTATATTTTACAGTTGAAGCCACTAGTGTAAATTATGTAGTGCTACCCTAAAAAAGCCAGAAGTTCTACCCAGGTTGGATTCCTCATTTTGGAAATCTCACTCCTGAACCTATTTCCTGGTGCTTTCTAATTATAATTGTTTTGGGGTCCTGCTTTTCTTCTCCCATGCCCTCTCCACATCTAGGTAACTATGATGTCACCACACAACTAAATTAATCAATTAAAATCAGACAACAAGATCAGCACAAACTTCCAGTAGTGTAAACATTCAATAGATATGTCAATTATGATGAGGAACACAAGAGTTCCATGTACATGTGAAAGCTGTGTAGTTCATAAGTACTGCACTGATATATTACAAATCAATGTTAAAGCCAAAAAATCTGAGCATAACAATTACATGCATCTCAAAATTACCACATTCAACAAATATATGGATCACAACCAGGCACTAGAAGCTCAGAAATTACCATTATTTTCAGGGATGGCACACATTCTTCTTGTCAAACGCAAAATCAATCCATTGACAAGATCTTCAGCTACCTCATTTTCCTTTTGTGATGATAGCAAATTCTTCAATGAAGCTTCAATAAACAAGAAATTGAGCAATCACAAGTCACAATGAACATTTAGTTGGGAATGATAGAACAGAAACCAGAAGCAGCAAAAATGATTACAAAGACTCAAACAGCATGTTTATATGGACATTCCATAAATAAACTGCAACAGCAACTAAATCAAGGCTAAATTAAAATGTTGAGATTTCCCTGTTGCATAATTTCTAGTGAAGGATTAGTTAAAGGACGATATGGAATAGTCTTATTAGACTTGAATTGTGAAAGAAAGGATTTTCCATAGAAGGGGAGCAGATAAAAAAGGTGCATAAATAAATTTGAGAACATGGAAATTTTCAAGTTAATATGATCCCACAACTTTGCAACTTACATAATATCTTCCAGTTCGCACAAAACAAGGAAATGTTAAGAAGAGAGTAAACCAAAATTTGTGCAGCAACCATGAAATATCTGAATGGATTTAGGAGTACCATAAAGAAAAAGATGTAAGCCATGTGTGAGCTAGCAGAAATTGGAATTTATGATATCCGATGTGTGAGCTTATCAAATCTGAGAAAAAGTTATGAAATGAATTCAAAATTTATCAGGTTGTTAAATCCAAGCAACCTATAAGGCTATAACTACACATTGATATCCGATGTCTGATTTAGAAAAAAGATAGGAAACAAGTTCTCTGTTTATCTGGTCTTACTGACAGCAGGCAGGATTTGATGCCCGCACCAGCATATATGCTTGGGTCGAAATATGGTCAACAAAGTTATGCATCCAAGTAAAATCCAGTGAAGCTGAAATGGGTAGATGGACAATTCATTCACATATTAGAATTGGGTTGTACAAGAGAATTGTTAGAGACTAGGTCTAAATTGTTGACCAAAAAGTTAAGGTGGTTGATAGAGGGTGATCCTTGGCTACAGTTAGATTGCTCTATTGTGACTTGAAGATCATGCATTCGAAACATGAAAATAGCTTCTTTATATGCACAAGTAAGATTCTGTATATCTGACCCTCCCCAAACTCAGGAGTAGTGGGAGCCTCATGCACTAGGCTGCCCTTTTTTTCAGCTTTATCAAGACAAACAAAATTTTTGGAGCCATCCCAAACTGCCTGGTTCGGGGCTTACCATACTAAACTAGCTAAGAACCAATACGATTCAGTCCTAAAAAATGGTTCGGGACCCGAACCATGAAAAATGACCTAAACCGGACAGGTACAGGTCGGTTCGGTATGGTACGGGTCGGTTCGGACCGGTACAGTCCGGTTTGGGCTTGGTTTGGCTCGATTTAGGTCCGGTTTAGATCCAGTTCAGCAATCCTTGCTTGAGAGAGGGGAGGAAGATAATTTTTTCTCAATTCACCAAGACCGGTACATGTACCGATATGGTACGATATGGTATGGTACCATATCATACCGGTCACTTACCGGTACAGGTCCCGATACTGGTTCAGCAATCCTTGAAGACAAATGATGGATGATTGTGGAAATGCTTTGGTCGTAACACATTAATAAAGGGCAGAACTGCATTTCTAGGATACTATCTTGTACCAATAAAATAAGGCTAATCAAAAGATATATACTGTAATTTCATGATAAAATGAGATTCAAAGACAAGAGGGGGCCATTGCAGTCATGATCTACAGAAGGTTACACCAAACAAGAAATGGTAGTTTAAACTATGAAGTAAGAATGGGCCTGAAAATCTTGAAAAGATTAATTTGTGAGAGAGGGTGCAATGTAAGACATGAGTGTAAAATCCAAACCTCCCTTCAAGTTAGTGTCAAATTCAAGCCATTCATGTGCCCCCCTTTGTCATAGCAGTCAAGATATATATGGACTTGAACCAACCAAATCACCTTGCAGCTAACACTTGCAACTCGATTTCCAAATAAAAAAGGTGGTTGTGGATAAAAAAGGTCAGTGTGTCATTGCAGGGAGGTTATTTGAGTAACTGAATGCAGCAAAGACAATGAGACCAACTGTGAACATTCATCGGGGCAAAACTAAAGAACAAAAATCCAATTCCAGTAAGATCAGAAAAACTTGTTTCAACAAGAAGTTAACAGTGACAGCAGGTTCAAGGATGTACAAAGAGTCAATTGAGAAGACTAAATAAGAGATAGTTTAAGGGACCAAAAAAATAAAGAAATCTTCAAGAGAAAGTCATTTAAAATGTGAAGAACCTAATAGAAAAATATTTTCTTATTTGGAGTGATGGATGAAAATGCATTGGCAACAATATGGGAAATGATATATTAAAATCCACTTCTGTTTCAGGGATACAAATATCAATATGGTTATTGGTTGATGACTCCAGATATCAATATGGATATCAATTGATAACTAATATGCATGTCCAAATTTTCTACAAAAAAATATGGACACAAATCAGACATGAGTAATATCGACTAGAAAAAGAAGACATGTGTTAGTAATTAAATCAGTTTTTTTCTTGGGACTTATAAAACAAATTATGCTTTCAAGTTTTGTGGTGCATAAATGCCTTGAACAGTTGCAACCTACCACTGGTAAAATGTGCAAAATACATCTATAAGTAAAGCAAGAGTAGTAGTAAGACTATATTATGTGTACACATGACAACAAAACCATCCTCTGTGGAAATTCATGGCAAACAGCTTGTCTTAAAGATCTAGATAACTAATTCCAAATGCAGAATGTCAGAAGAAAAGGCCCTCGAGGGTTCCATACCTAGAATTAAATCTATAGCTTGATGAGAGAATGTAGCAAAAGAAGAGTCCATCTTCCCCTTTGAAACAAAATGAGACATTTAGCTTAAAAATGAAACAACAAATGAAAAATGCTTCTCCAACTGAGAAATATTTGTTTAACAAGTTTACTTTTGCTAAATGAGTATCTGAAAGCTCCACCAGGAAATCAATTGATGTACCAAGTCGCTCCATCTCATCTTCAACATTATACTCTATCAGTTAAGCAGATAAACATGTTAAAAAGTGAAGTTTTTGGTCCAAATGTCCAATAAATCAAGAGGAAGATAATCTTGGAAGCAACATATTGTTATAACTGAACAACTACAAATTCAAAAGTGGCTGACAGGAAAAAATTGTAGAAACTAAGTTGGGTCAACAGATCTAGTTCTAAAAAAGTAAACAAACTATAATCATCTGAATCTATTGACAAATGTTCCATCATAATCCTAAGCAGTTTCTATTCAATAAAACAACTTTTTACATAGAAATCAAATGAACACATCTTATATGGTGATAGGAGTCATAGCACTAGTTAATTTAGAAACTATGGAGTGGCCTTTATTATATATATATGTCCATGAACACATGCATGTATGCATTCATGTACATGTGAAAATGAAGAAAACAAAGTTCATCAAGTTACATTACCAAATTCATTTATTCAATTTAGATGGTATTCAGTAAAAAAATAGTTGCATAGCAAAAGAAGATTACAGTATCACAAATGAGAATCTTCCAATAGCCATTTTGTCATGGATTTCAGATCATGTATGCCAACTTAAGCAACAAATGACTTATGATACAGACCACAGTCTTCTTGACAGCTTGCAGTCCTATTTGGATGAAATATCTTCTTGGATTAAAAGGAAGGCAGTCAACATGGTACTTCATAATCAGCTGGAGGAAGGTTAACTGTGAACTTAAACTATCTAATGGGACTTTATCAGACCACATCAAGGCAGTCTTTGGGTTGTGCATGTGTCTGTCATAAAAGGAAGACCCATTGGGCCACAACAAAACATACAGAAGTCAATTTCGTAGGATTAATAATGAAGACATATTATAGGGAAGACTGACAGCCAACAGCCACAACAGAAGCTATTCTTTGCAACTTGTCTCTACAATACAGAACTATAGGCAAATGAAAATGTCCAGAATATCAATTATACAGTTGATCTTTGCATGTCTAAACATGAAAAGACTGGAAATATTTTCTGGATTAAAATTCCAACAATATAAGGAGGTGCATGCAGCCATGCTTATAAGATGGCTGTAGTGGAAGTGAGGGTGTTCAGGTGAAGAGGAATAAAGTTGAAATTCACAAGCCATCATCAAGAAAGGTTGAAATTAAAGAGTACCAATTAAAATTGCATGATCATGTGCAACCAAAGCAAAAGGTGACCCTGACTGTGACAGCAACTAAATTTTGTAAAACGTTTCTATGCAGGAGAGTTTCAGCTGAGGAGAGGAAACCCCTATGGAAGTTAGATGAAGAATCTGTGATACTTCAAGCTAAGAAGTTGATTGGATGCCTATCATAATCACAGTATCTCCTGTATCTTTTCTAGTGATACAACTCAGATAGTACATTGGAGTTGGTATCAACATAATATTCAGGTTAAATGTGGACACTCTTATCACATCTCTGTACAAGATATTGCAAATATAATTTGCCGGTGATTTACAGCATATCCTAAAAATCTAGGGGTTGTACAGTTGACAGTGCCACCAAATTAACCATCCTACTTCTCTTCCATCCTTCATCTTCTCACCTAAATCAAATTATTTACCTTCTATTTAAGTATTTCTTACCCATGGTATACAGCAACCATACTTCATAGAGCTGCATTTCCAACCATATTTCCAGACATCTCAAGTTGGAGGGTTTGACGACAAATTATGACCAGAGGGATGAATGAAATATGAATATTTTTGATCCTTTCCAAACAACAAAGAGCTTGACTTGAAAGTACTACTTCCTGGAACAAGAAAAGAAGTGGCTTTTCCCCTAAAGAAGACACAGCTGGAACGAATATTAAGAAGAACTCATAAGTTTTAATCCAAACCTTAGAGATTGAAGTTAACAAGCATAAAGCTCTCGATTCATCAAAATGCTGCTAAAAATCAGTACGCATAATTCATGGAGGAAAACGATATGCTAATCACATAATAGCTACAAAATAAAAGAGAAACCACTAGACATCAGCAAATAATATGAACTTCGCTATAATTCTCTACCACTACCTCTAGGAGAAGAATCTGCAAATAACAACCTACCTAAAAGATGTCTTCTTGGGATAGAACCATCCACCCTTTTCGTTTTCTCCTTCCAGCGAACTGACAATCCAAGAACAAGATTTGCGACTCAAATTCCGCAAACAAAATTGAGGGAAGGAAGATATAATATGAAAAGAATTCACAAGAAACCCCATACCCAGTCTCAGGAATCTTCTTCTCAGCACCTCATCGATCCAGTGCTCACCGGCGCCACTTACCGCATCTCCTGCCGGCTCACCAAAACCATCAAAGAAATGGCACCGACAAGAAACTATCGGGGGCTCAGCATCGCACTGCATTCCATCTAAAACATCCAAGAATTAACCAGCACGTGAATAAATCAACTAATCCCATAGACTCCTCTAAGAGAGATGAGGAAAACGATAGGGGACCTTCGAGCTGCTTGAGCTCCTCTCTGAGCCTCAGGATCTCTCGCTTCCGGTCCTTGGCCTGGAGAGATCGGGGATTAGGGTTTCGAATCTCTTTTCTTTTGGGAAGAGGAGGAGGGAAGAAGAGTACCTTTCGCTTCCAGCGCTGGGCATCGGAATCCGTGGAAGGGGTTCGGTGGAGATTCTTATAGCGGAGGAGGGCGAGAGCTAGGGCGATCTTGAGGGACGGAGAGTCGCAGCGGGAGCTCGGGTTGGGAGCCATGGTGAGATCCTTGAGGAGGAGTGCGAGAGAACACGGAGTGGCCTTCAATGGAGCACTCTTCCGAGACGGAGAAGTTTTAAGTGACGTTAGCGAGGGAAAGGACCGATTTGTTAACGGCCGTGCCCCTTTATGGAGGAGGAAAATACTGCCCTCCACGGATAATGCACCAAATTTTCAGCACCCAAAAACACGCTACCCTCGTAGCAGGTGGGGAACGCGCGTGCAGCAGCCCACCTCTGTTAGAACTTAGAATGGGTTCGGTTAGATGATCTAACTTAGATCAAGGTATAAATTTTAAAAACTTAGATATCGACACGTGCACTAGAACTTGTAATCTTTTATGAGAAGATGATGATAAGCTTAGATGTAATAGATGGTTTTAAATAAAGATAAAAATAATACCGATAATATTAAATTTGGACAGGGATAAAATTTTAAATATTTAACTAATATCTATATATATGTATTTATATAAAAAAAAGCTATGAATATGAATATAAATAGGTAGCTATTCATTATATATATCCGATTCTATTTATAATTTTATTTAATTTTATATAATATTTATTATTTTTTTAAAAAAATATGTAAGTATATTAACATGTCATTAATTTGATTTATCTATCACTTAGTAATATCTTTGAATCTATAATTATATAATTTAATTATTCGATTTATATCTATATTTATATCCGTATTTTCAATATCCGATTTATATATGCATTTATTTAAAATAAATATGAATATAAATTTTTATATCTGATCAATATCCGTATCCGTATTCGTCAAACAAAATAAATATGGATATTGATACACTAGTATCCAATCCGTATCCGATCCAGTTTCAGTCCTAATTTTAAATATTGATCATGTATACATTCAACATTCTTACATACTCAAAAAGGACATGTTTGATTGAAAAAAATTAAACTTGAAATGAGAATGAATGAGTTCCATTTTATCCATTTGGTAAGAAAAATCTCATTCAATTCCAATTTTAGAAGGAAATGAAAATATCTCAATTCTCTGAAACCCAAGATATGTTTGATTTAAAATCAAAATTGAAATCAAAATGAAAATAGATCGGAATGGAAATCAAAATAGTCATATCTTTTAATATATTTGGTTTGTGATCAAAATTAAAATAAAATTTCAATCTTATACGAGAATAAAGACTAGATTTTAGAAGACAGGAACATTTTCATTTCTTTGGAAATTGAAATAAAAATAAAACTTTTCTTAACCGAATAGCTGGAATGAGAGATATTCATTCCTATTCACATTCCAATCCAACCCTCTCTGATCAAACATGCCTTAACAATTCTTATTCTTTCCTCGTATGTTAATTTCATTTCCATTTAGGTTATGTTCCGAGTCGCGTTGTATGAATATGGCCATTTCAATTTCTATTCCAATTTATTCTGATTCTGATACCAATTCCGATTTACCCTAAAATCCTGAGCTCATAAAATGACTGAACAGGCTAAGAACCAGGAAGTGCTTAGAAACAATTGAGAATAAAGAATCAGTGGCTGGACTTTTGTGCTCCGGAACACTATTTAGGCATCATTTTAGCATCCCTTTCTAGAAAGGTCTTGGCAATGCATAAACGGGACAAGTTCTTACACATTTCTCAAGCGACTATGTATTATTGACTGCACTCTTCTTGTCCCCTAATCCAGTTTGTTTTTGCCACTTCTGGGCACGAAACACATCCTTTGTGGACACCAGGAAATAAGCATCCCAAATCTTTCACCATCCATGACTCCCCTTCATATTGAACAATGAGAAGTTTGGAGTCGTGATAGTATCCCCTGCTAGGAATCTATGAATCTTGCCACTGACCTCAATCATACTACAACCAGGTTCTTTAATAACACACTTCTCATTCATCAGCTCTCGCCATCTCCTTGCTTCTTCCCACCGACCAAACAACGTATACATGTTAGCAAGCATCATATATTCTCCGTCGCTCATTTGATCACCTCTATCTGCAATGCTGTTAGCCACCACTTCCCCAATCTCCACATTCCCATGAACCATACATGCGCCAAGCAATGCACCCAGGACCGTCACCCCTGGCTCGAAGGGCATGCCCTTCACAATCTCATAAGCACGGCCTACGTAGCCTGCACGCCCCAAAAGATCGACCACACATCCATAGTGCTCGGACTTGGGCGACAACCTGTATTGGCTCTCCATGCACTCAAACAAATGTAGGCCTTCGTTCACCAAACCAGCATGGCCGCATCCACTGAAAAGACCAATGAAAGTAATATCATCAGGTTGCATTCCTCTACCCTGCATGTCCTCGAAAATTTTGAGCGAAGCCTTGCCGTAACCATGGAAGGCAAGGCCACATATTATAGAGTTCCAACAATATATGTCCTTGTTTTGAGTCTTGTAAAACACTCTTAAAGCCTCTTCTATGCTTCCACACTTGGTGTACATGTCTACAAGGGCCGTTGCCACATGAGGTATCAATGAGAGTCCAAGTTCTTGGGCATGGATGTGGATCTCTCTGCCCATGCCCAGAGACCCCATGTGTGCACAAGCAGAGAGGGCGCTCAGTAATGTGAGATAATTTGGCTTGAAGCCTTCGGACTGCATCTCATAGAACAAATCAAGGACCTTGTTGCAGCTCCTGCTCTGCAAGTAACCGGTGATGATGGTGTTCCAGGACACCACATTCTTCTCAGGCATCCGCTCGAACAAACCATGAGCCAAATCCATCCTGCATGCTTTTACGTACGAAGAGATCATCGAATTCCAGGTGAAAGCATCTCTCGTGGGAGTTGAATTGAATATTTGCTCAGCCCCGTCCACCTTGCCAATGTTGGCATAACCAAACGTCAAGATGTTGAAGGAAACCTGGTCCTTGAGAGGCATCGAATCAAACAGCTTGATGCACTCATCCATCTGCCCGCAAGTAGCATAGGCATCTAGGATGGAGTTCCAAGCAACAATATCTTTCCGAGACATTCCATCAAACACATGGCGAGCTTTGTCAACGAAGCCAAAGAAGGAGTACATGTTGATGAGCGATGTTTGCACGAAAGCATGGTGAGAATGGCCAGTTTTCATGGCCTGGGCATGAAGGGCAGATCCTGCTTGCAAGGATGAAAGATTGGAGGCAGCTTTGAAGAGTAGTGGGAAGGTAAAGTTATCGCCGATTAAGCCCAACTCTTGCGCCTCCGTGTATCTGATGATGGCCTCCGTTGCGTTCCCCTCCGATAACTTTTGTTTGATGACTATATTCCATTGCCGGAGGTCATGGGAACAGAGACAAGTGCATAAAGTTGCGAACGCCATTCACTTCAATTCAACGTTGTAGACAGGAAAATAACATAATTTTTTTTAAAAAAAAAGTCAAAAAACAGAGAGAGAGAGAGAGAGAGAGAGAGATGATATCTCATGCAGAAACGGATATCAATGTTGCATTAGAAAGGAAAAGAACCCACGCGACCACCGCAGTGAAATGTATTACAGGGAAAGATTAGAAAAACTTGCATCAATTAATATCTAGATTTTATGGTGGCACTTTATTCCATTAATATTTTGCACTTAGCTAGTCCTACCCCGAAGAAGGGTTGCAGCACATTGACGGTTATATAAAATTATAGTTAAATCTGGCCGTTGCAGTACCTGTCGCTAGGCTAGATCATGGAAGATGCCGACATGGACTCCCTTGATGCCTGAATCCGAATTTTTTTTTTAAATAATACTAAAAAAAAGTTTCAAAAATAGGTGCCACCAGATATATTTACGGAAATAGATATTTTTGGCTGACATGGACAACGGCGCCAAAAATATCTGCCATGTGGCAGGCGAGGGTGCCAGCTGGGCTTAAAATCATTTTTGGGAAAGGCGATTTCTTAGTCTTTGGGAAGGACGATTTCATGCTGAGAAATCATCTTTCCAAAAGACGATTTCAGCATCCTTTCTCCACGTGCCTGGCTCCTCCCAGCCACCCCCAGCTACGACACGTGGCGGCTAAGAGAAATCGTCTTGGCCAAAGACGATTTCTCCACCTGTCCTGGCTCCCCGGCCGCGACACGTGGCGGCAATTTTTCTTTGTCGCGATACGTGGCGTCAATTCACGACTTTAGAAGTCGTTTTGGCCAGCCGAATTCTGAATTCGTCTTTGCCAAAGACGATTTCAGGCAGCTGAAATCGTCTTTCGCAAAGACAATTTCTCGTCTAATAACTTTCCCGAGCGAAAGCTTTTTTTTTTGTGTTCTGCTTCTTCCTCCGGCCCCATTTGCTGCTACGCATCCCCAGCCAAAATTTTTTTTTTCTTCCCCCTTGGCCCACTTCTCTCCGACCGGTCGTTCCATTTTCCGGTTCCATTCCAATTCGATCCCATTGCTACCTGTCCGGTTAGATTTAAGATATTTTTTTCCCACAATATTTTAAATTTATTTAGATCATTATGCTATTTTTTGCTAGATCCGGTCTATCGGGATTGCTAGATCTTCCTCTCCGACTTCATTCGATCCATTCTGTCCCCGTTGTTTTACAGGTAATCTTTTAGATGGTCTTATATTTATTATGTAAATATTATTTTTTTGTTTCGGAATTATGTTGCATGATTTAGTTGTAATTTTTTGAATATAATGTTGTTGTATGAATTTATTATAATTTTTTAAGTTTAATGTTGTTGTTTTAGTTAATATATTGATTAATCATGATTAAATTAAAATAATCTAAGAAAAATATAGGTATTTTTTTAGATGGTGTTTATTGTGTAAATATTATTTTTTTGTAATATAATTATATTGCATGATTTTGTTGTAATTTTTTGAATATAATATTGTTGTTTAAGTTAAAATATTGATTAATATTGATTAAATTAAAATAAACTTAGAAAGTTTTTAAATTATGTTGTATGAATTTATTGTAATTTTTTAAGTTTAATGTTATTGTTTTAGTTAATATACTGATTAATCATGATTAAATTAAAATAATCTATGAAACACCTAGTATAATAATTATAGATATTTTTATGTTAATTGTTTAAATATTATTATTAGTAATTGAATTATGTTGTTGTTATTGATAATATATTAAAAAATAATATATAATGCTAGAATAAATAGTAATTAAATTCAAAAATTAAAGTTGTAAATGTAGATATTAAAAAATTAATTAATAATTATGAATATATTTTTTTATGTTTTGATTAGGAAAAGAACTGGACCAGGCCAGCCCAATGGGCTTTAGGCTGGCCCGAAATCGGTACGTGCTTTGGGCCAGCTTTTAAGCATATATAATGATATAATATTTTTAGAATTTATTATGTTAGTTGTTTAAATGTTAGTATTAGTTATTTAATTATGTTATTATTATTTGATATAATCATAATAATATATTTATTGATAATGCTAAAATAAATAATAATTAAATATATAAATTAAAGTCATAAATATAAATATTAAAAAATTAATTAATAATTATGACTATATTTTTTTATATTTTGAGTTGATTATTAAATTTACATCAATATTTTAAAATATTTTATACATGATTAATTAAAAAAATTTATATAATGATATAAACATCGAAAAATAAATTTGTATATAACTTGGTGGTTTACTAATCCGATATTCTGAAATTAGTTTAATAAAATTTGCATTGTATTTAATCGTAGACCAGTCAATTGATTAATATACATAAATTATATTATCCATACATTATTTTTAATTTTGTATAGATCTTAGAACTATGCATATTAATCAATTGATTATCCAAAGTAGACAGTTTGGGAATTGCAAATAATTTTATGGATTACTTTACATTAATGAAATGATGTGTAATGGAGTTCGAATGAAATTTCGTGCAGCATTTTCCTTTTGTTCTCCGCATACATAAATATTTGTATATGGAGAACTAAGGAAAAATGCTGCCGAAATTTCATTCGATCTTCATTGCATATCATTTCAATGCTGTAAGTGATCTGTAATATTAATGCAATTCTTGAATGGGATAGGACCTATGACCTATTAGTTGATGATAGGATGCATTGGATATTTCTAAATATCTTTTCTTGGTTAAATATGTAGGGCATAATGGGAGAAACAATCATAACATTATGTTATATTAATGGTTGTATTATCAATGGACCAAATGGGATTGAGTACAACTAGAGTTCGAAAAAGGTAATTAGAATAAATTCTGGTATGACATTTCAAGAGTTGGAGAACAAAATATGTATAGTCCTGCATATTGATAGAACTGGAAAGAAAATATTGATCATCTATAGATATCCACAAGTTATCCAGTCAACATCTGTAAAATATGAACCCGTTCCACTGACCGATGATGAAGACATGGAGATAATATTTTCAACTATCAATTTACATCAATGTATATCAGATGCGGAGTTATATATAGATATCTAAACTGTAGAAGCTCCTGAACCTGTCTATTCTCAAACTGACTATGAAGAAACTGTTCGAAATATAGCAACCCGTGTAACCGAACATGTTTCATACTATACTTCGAACATGGTACCTACTGAAGTTGAAAATATTGGTTCAGTTTATCCAGTATCCCCATTACATACGGTGGACAGTACTGTACCTGAAACTAATATTAGAGAAGCATTGGTATATACAGTTGCTGATGATACGGTGCATTTGGATAATCTACTTTTTAATGAGAATGATGATGAATGTGAAAATGATTTGCCTGATGAAGGTAATGAAGCCGGAACTTCACACCAAGTACTAAGTCTAGAGGGAACACCTGTTCCAAACTATTATGTATTTGAAGCTCCATCTAGAACATTTACCCAGATTGATTGGGATGCTGCGAATGTTTCAATGTATTATTCATTTCAGGAACAAAATGTTATATGGCAAAGGGATGAGGAATTGCATAAAGGACTTGGCTTTATGGATAAGGCCGAATTACAGACTGCAGTAAAGCAGTATTCTATTGAAAGACATCATGAATTTAAAGTTATTGAGTCTAATCCAAATCTATGGCTTGTAACATGTAAGAATAGAGATTCGGGATGTCAGTGGATGTTAAGGGCTATTAAGCATCATGCTTACTTTGAGATCTCATGATATACTGGTCCTCATACATGCTTGTCTGCAATGATGTCTCAAGATCATTCTGGGCTGGACTCCATATTAATTGCTAATGAAATACGGGACCTGGTGAAAGAAGTTCCTACAATTGTTGTTGCTGGACTAGGTGCAGTGATAAAAAACAAGTACAATTACACACCAAGTTATAGAAAATTATGGGAAGCCAAGCAGAAGGCGATAGCAATGTTATTCGGTGATTGGGATTTGTCATATGAATTATTTCCGAAATGGTTACATGTAGTAGAACATTTTAATCTCGATTCCTGAATAAAATTTATCAGCACTCCAACCGGCATTCCAGCTTGTGCTCAGTTTGATCGTGTATTCTGGGCCTTTGGACCCTCAATTAAAGGGTTTAAGTACTATCGGCCGGTTATAAGTGTTGACGCTACTTTCATGTACGGAAAGTATAAGGAGAAGCTGTTGATTGCAACTATCGTAGATGGAAATAATCAGATATTTTTGCTTGCATTTGCTATTATTAATGAAGAGTCAGCTGACACCTGGGGTTGGTTCTTAGCTTGCATCAGATAGTTTGTTACATCACGTCAGGAAATTTATCTAATTTCTAATAGACATGCTGATATTCTTGCTGCAGTACAGAATGAATATCTTGGTTGGCAGCCACCGTATGCTTATTATGTATATTGCATGCATCATGTAGCAAGTAATTTCAATTCAAGATTCCGTGATCCAAAATTAAGGGATGTAGTGAAAAAAGCTGGAATGCAATCATAGCTCATAAAATTTCAGAAATATATGACGAACATTGAAAAATTTAATTCAGAAGCTGTTCAGTGGCTGAATGAAATTCCTTTATCAAAATGGATACTGTCACATGACGATGGACGACGGTATGGGATGATGACAACCAACATACTTGAGTGTTTCAATGGAGTATTGAAAAATGCTCGATTCCTGCCAATAACAGCAATGGTGCAGTTGACATTCTTTCATCTTGTATCATACTTTGAAGGTCGACGTGTCCAAGCAAATGAGGCAATGGATAGGAACGAAATGTTTACTTCATTTGTCATTGGACATGTTATTTCCAAACAAGCCAAAGCAACTTCACATAGAATTACAATGTTCAATAGAGGAAGTGGCCTATTCCAGGTCCAAACTGCTAGACGTGGTCATAACATGAACAGAGGCAACAATACACAGGTACCTACTATCGACATGTATTATTGAAAATATATTATATACTCTGTTGTGTACATGTCAAATTATAGTTTTTGATGTTGTAGGTTGTTCGTCTATCCCAGCACACATGTACGTGTCAAAAATGGTAATGTTATCATTTACCTTGTTCTCATGTCATGGCTGCTTGTGCATATGTTGCCATTGATTTTTATAGATATATTGATCGGTGCTACACATTACAAGATTATCATCAAACATCTGCACCACAATTTTAACCAATTCCTCGCGAGGAATATTGGCCACAGCAAAGTAGACATGGTATCATTATTCCTGATATGAATAGGTTACAACAAAAAGGTAGGCCATGGTTCACAAGAATTAGAAATGATATGGATATTCGAGAAGCAGGCAATAAACGCAGGTGTACAATCTGTAAGGAGGAAGGACATGACAGACGGTCATGTTCAAGACTTCTACAACCAAATCAGTAAAAAGATAGTAGCCAAATTGCACATTAATTTTAAGGTACATCATATATTTCTATTATTCATCTAATGTTTATTTAGTAATTGATACAGTTGTACTCATATTATTTTCATTGCTTAATTTATGTTGTAGTTTTAGGATTGCATTATGTTGTTGCTTCGGGAGTCCTATCGCATGTTCATGGTTCATGTTGTCCCTTTGTATTATGTGTGTTGGATTGTAATATAATTATATGTTGGGTTATATTACAATTATTATTGTAACACAATTATTCATGGTTCATGTTAACACTTTATATTATGCTTCATGTCTTTTTTTTTTAATGTAAGAATTTGTATTATATTTATCATCATTGTGATTGCTTATTTCGTTTCTTTCGAGTTATTGTATATCACAGTTATGGATCCCGACCCTTCCGATCATAGTGTACTATATGATCAGGAGATACATAGATCGACTGTAGTATGGGATGGACAGGATAGTACAGTTTTACATTATCATCGATGAGAGAATGTTTTGCATAGATTGATATCGCTAGATTGGTGCATAGTACCTTTGCTGATTCATTTTGGTTTTTATGGACTAGCACGGATTGGTTTCATTAAATTGGATTAGCATCTGATCACTGCACTTATCGAGCGTTGGCGTCCAGAGCCGCACACTTTTCATTTCCCACAGGGAGAGCTCAACATCACCCTCCAGGACGTTGCTATTCAGCTTGGTTTGCCGGTGGATGGTCTACTAGTGACAGGTTCTACAGGGATAGATTGGGGACAGCTCTGTCATGATTTATTAGGTGTTGTCCCACCACAGGGTAGACTCCAGGGGTCACGGTTGAGTCTAGTTTGGCTTACCGAGCAGTTTCAGGAGTTACATATTGATGCCGACGAGATAGCCATACAGCGCTATGCTCGAGCATATATTTTACAGCTGATGGGTGGGTGTTTATTATGGATAAATCCGGGAATATGATGCATCTCATGTTTCTACCCCTACTGACAGATTTGGATGATGCTGGACACTATAGTTGGGATAGTGCAGGGCTCGCATGGTTATATAGAATGATGTGTAGGGCGAGCAGGAGAGATACCAGTGACATTGCCGGTCCATTGTTACTGCTACAGCTGTGGGCATGGGATAGATTCACGATCCTTGCACCACGTAGATTATAGCGCCAGACTCCTGATCCGATGATCGATTTCGATGATGATGGAGCTGGTTTACCACAGGGTCCTTTAGGGATGCGGTAAGTTCGGTGTTTATATTAAATTTTATAATGTATAATATTTACTGACTTATTTAATAAATTTAATAAATTTATTTTGCAGATGGAGGGACGTTTTTTGTGTGACCTAGGTACCGACATATATGGTCTCCTCTTATCGTTACTTGATAGATCATTTTAGACAAGACGAGGTAATCATAATCATTAGTGCTTATTCTTTTTAAAATGGTCGATTAGTCTTATATGTTTTTGTTTAAAGAATTATGCTTTAACTTATTTATGAACAGGTGATATGGCAGCTATATTCTATCGATCTACTTGCACAGTTACCAGGTTACTATCTAGATGGGCAGCATATCTGGTGTGCTCGAGTGCCACTTATCTATTTTCATATAGTGGAGCGGCACTTACCTGATAGAGTGATGCGCCAGTACGGGTTTCGATAGGTCGTGCCTGAGCCAGTTGATACACGTTCGGCTCTGCACCACATTGATCTGAGAGGATGACCTGACCATAACTGGTCCGCCACTCATCACGAGTTCGTTCATTTATGGATGAGTCAACTTGATCATATTATAGATGGTGCTCTAGATGCTGGTATCATGGATTATCACGATCCCTATATGCAGTGGTACCACAGCATCACGCATCGATTCATCAGTCATCCTGGCATGATTGATGATTATATGGTAAGAAATTTAAGTTTTGCTATTTATTAATATTAAATTTTATATTCCTTGAAATTCATTGTTTATTTTTTATCTTACAGAGCAGTGCTATCACACGGATCCTTCAGTTGGCTCATCCAGATTGGATAGTAACGAACTCCCAGACTATTACGGAGGTTTGTCATTCTGTCATTTATACTGTCGACGAGCATGCACGTGTCCCGTTACAGGAGTTTTATCAGGGGATCGACAGAGAGTACGAGACTCCTTCGCCTTACCACTATGGATCTTCATCGAGAGCACCTCCATCATTCCAGCACGGACAAGGTACTCGACATTATAGTACCTCTCCATATCCGATGTCGGACTTCACATCTACTGATGTTGTTGCTACATATTTTGAGACTACCGCTACACCGGACTACATGTCGCAGCACGATTATTCCGGACATCGAGGACATACTTCTGGTGAGGGTTCGTCGCATCACATGTCAGCACAACAAGCATCCCAGGTCGGGGAGCATATGATAAAGCATCAGCCACCAGCTGAAGTTGTGCCTCCACTTTGTCATGTCCAGCCTCCATGCAAGAAGAGACGGCCACCATGTGGGACCTAGCATTTTTTTTTTTATGTATTGTATTTGTAAAACTATATTTTGAAATAAAACTTAATTATAAAATTCATGATTTCTCATGTGGTAATACAATAATTAAGATACAGAAGATATATATACTGAAATGATATCCAATCTGGTACCACTTCGGTTGACAATCTGGTGTTAGTACGATTTCCAGTTCGGCACCAGTTCGGTGGATAATTTATGGTTTAACTGTTTAGGGTTTAGTGTTAATAAAAAAATTATTTACATCGAGTCATGGAAGTGGAAATGATAAGTCGTCATGAATGAAATTTTTTTAATAATAATGTAAAAAAAAATTACAGTGATACCGGTCCGGCCCCCTTACTGTCATCGGTCTTACCGTCGATCCGACGGCTAGAGTCCGGTACCACCGGTCCGGGCACCAGGGTCAGGATACTTGTCCGGCCCCCAGTCCTGCCATTGGTCTTATAGTCCGTCCGGCATCTAGGGTTCGGCCACCAGTCGCGTGTTTAGAGTTTATCGACATAATTTGAAATCATCTCTAACAATGAGCGGCAGTGGATCAAGGAGGAAGAAATCGTAGTGGGGCATGCGGGAGGAAAAGAGAAGAATGAAATAGAGAAAAAAAAATTCAAAATCGAGCTCAGGAAAAACTCAAAAACATATTTTTGTATTTTTTTTCATATTATTCAAAAAAAAATTCATAAATCGGACCAGAAACAAATTCAAAATTTTATTTTTGTAATTTTTTTTCATTATTCAATAAAAATTTAAAAACCAGGCTAGGAACATAAATATATTTTTTTCCTGCATTATTCAACAAAAAATTTTTAAGAAAAAGAAAAACCACTCATGAAATCGTCTTTGCCAAAGACGGTTTCTCAGCAGCCTGAAATCATCTTTGGCAAAGATGATTTCTCAGTAAGAAATCGGCTGGCCAAAACAACTTCTCTTTGTAGCATATTGCCACCACATGTTGCAGCCGAGGAGCCAAGGCAGGTGGAGAAATCGTCTTTGACAAAGACGATTTTTCTTAGCGACCACGTGTTGCGGCTGGGAGAGCCAGACACGTGAAGAGAGGGTGCTGAAATCGTTCTTTGGAAAGACGATTTCTCAGCATGAAATCGTCTTTCCAAAAGATGATTTCAAGCCCAGCTGGCACCCCCGCCTGCCACATGGCAGGTATTTTTGGCGACGTTGTCCACGTTAGCCAAAAATACATATTTCCATAAATATATCGTATGGCACATATTTTTGGATTTTTTTTTAGCATTATTTAAAAAAAAAATTCACCTGAATCCCACCAAAAAAAAAAAAAAATCCATTCACACCAGAAAATAAGGTGGGGATTCTTGTCAGTTGAAGGAGGAGAAAAAGAGCGTAGAACTTGGACTTCAGTCCCCCTTCCCATTTTATAGGGTATTTCGTTAGATGATTTGTGGTCACTTGATTGGTTATGATCCGGAAAATCTTGTTTGTTAGATGTGGTAGCTTGTTGATGGTTAATTAAAATAGAAAATTTCTATCTTGTTATAGCAGAATCACCGGTCTTCAATGGTTAAGTATAATTCATGTGCCAATGATTTCGTAGAGTTCTGAATCTTAGATTAGACTTGCATTGGCCATAAAGGATGTTTGGTGATGTCTGTGTCATCCGAAATGATTGATATTTGTCCGATATAAATAAAGATTAGAGACCAACTTTTGTGATCAAGTCAATAATTGATATCACTAGATATCTCATGTATCTTCCTAAATGATCATCTTGGCCTTCTTTCGTGTCCTCTGCCAATCCCAATTTTTAATTTGTTACATTATCTTAACATGCATTCATCATACTTTTCGAGATCAGAAAGGTTATTTTTTTATAACATCTGACCCCATTTTTGAGTCTGAATAATTTATTTATTTCAGCTTGAAAAGTAGGTTAATTAATATGAACTCCAATTAATTTAATATGCTTTGGCATGATTTCCAAGATTAACTTGATATGCCGCATTTCCATCATAGTGATTAATTATGGATCAAGACGTATGACAGGATGCATTGTTTGAAATTTTAAAGATCCCAATTAATCTTCTCTGTAATAAATACAGAATAATGCTCGAGGAAGTGTAATGATTTTGAAATCAATTCCTGAGATACACTTTGGGCTTGTCGCATGTTGCCACATAGCGACAAAAAATATTAGTTCTTAGTTGCCCCATGCGGATCCGACTATTGTAGCAAAATTGGATGAACAGTGAGCCACAAATGGCTCTAATTTGAGCCGTTCAGCACTTGTATAAATGATCTTACCTTGGCTAACTTTTTATTGTTTTGCCATTTCAAGTTTTAATCTTTTTTTCTCACTCACGCTACTATTATCAGGAGCTCCCTATGCTTTTCTGTATCTCTGATAATCTTCTTTGATTTCAATAGCATACATTGTTTTACCTGGTAAGAAGCTTTTTTGGCTGGTCTTTCTATGTATTTTTTCCTAGTTTTATAACTTTCTTACTTTTTCCTATCATTCTTCCTTCAAATCTTTTTTCTTCTTTTAAAGTCTTCCTTTTCTATTCCCCTTTGGATTTTCCTTTCTTTCTCTTTCCTAATCCTCTCTTTTTCATAGCTTCCAGAGGTAGGAATCATCAAGATTCTCATTCTTATTTATCTAAGGCAAGTCCTCAGGAAAAAATTGATATGGCTCATCAAGGTTAGGGTCCCTCTTCTTTGGACTCTGATCACAAGAAGTCCCATATGATTGAGTCTGAACTTCAAAAGCTTTAAACTCAGTACTTCATCCATTTTCTTTTCTAACTAATTGTATCTTGTCAAGAAGATAGGGTTTCTTTCCTCTAAAATGATGTATCACCTTTTATGTAAAGGCACTCTAGTTTGGTCTTCAATTTCCTTTGCACCCCTGTTGCTCAGTAAGCAACCCAAGAGGGGGGGTGAATTGGGTCAAAAAAAAAAAAAAATTTAAGCTAACTTAATACGACTTGGTACAAAGCAAAGCAATCCAATTCAACAAATATATATAAGCAATGTACTATGATTTAAATACAATGCTCCAAAATATAAGTGCAGCGAAAATTAAGAGCAATAAATAAAGAGCAAGGAGAGAGAGATTAAGCAATCACAAACACCAAAAGCTATAATGGTTCGGTGCCAACCAATGCACCTACATCCACTCCCCAAGATTCCCTTGGGAGTTCACTATAATCACACGATTACAACCGATTAGTTTTCCGGGCTCACTAATCAAAACCCAACTTGTTTTTACAAGGATCTCAAGTCACAACCTCACTTGATTTTACGGACTGACCAAGAACGTAATTGGTTTTCACAAGGCTAACCAACAACCTCCCTTGATTTTTCGGGCTAACCAAGAATCTAAGTGGTTTTGCGGGCTAACCACCAACCATATTGGTTTTCCAAGGCTTATCAATAACCTCACTTGGTTTTATAATAGGCTAACTAAGAACCTTTACAAGAAAAAATATTTAGAAATAAAGAACTAATGTAAGCTTTCAATAACAAAGCGAATATATCGATGTAGCTTGATGTAGAGTTGCTTTGCATTTGTTGAAACCTTTTTAATGCCCAAGATTGAATGATCTTCAATGCTCTTGATGGCTTTAGAATGCTTGGAGGCTTCATTTAGCTTTTTGAGTGGTTGAAACTTAAATGAATAGGAGTTAAAGCTCTTATTTCTTCTTTCATCTCAAAACTCCTTTTTTGGTATTCAATATCTCTTCTTGATTTGATTTGGAGCATATAAATACCCTCCTAAGGCCTTAAAATTGAATTCTAGCTGTTAGACTTGAAAATCTAGCCATTGGGGGCAATTTGGACGAGTTCTGCGTTTGAAAAAACTAGCCGTTAATGTTGCCAGAACTTCATGTGTCGACACTTTCTCAGTTAAGTCGACACATAAGGTCGACACATGTTCTTCTTGAGTCAACACATAGTTCAAAAAGCTCCATTCAGATTCTCTGAAAATTTTAGATGTGTCGACACCTTCTCAGTTGAGTCGACACCTTGCTTCCATGTGTCGACACTTCAGCTGCTCCTCCAACTTCTGTAAGTTCTGTGGCTTGAAAGTCTCAGGCGATGTGTTGATCCATGTGTCGACACCTTGAGTCGACACTTCATATCCATGTGTCGACACTTTATCTGTGCCATTTGAAACTTTGCTGTGTACCAGTCTGAGTCGGCACTTCATCCTCATGTGTCGATACTTCATATCATGTGTCGACACTTTACTGAAAAATACACAGAAACTGCTGAATTTGAGCTGGAACAAGTTTCCACTTAGCTTGGCCATCCATTCAACCGTCTCTTAAGTGTCCAAGTCCTCTTTGAGCAAACTTTTCTTTTAAACTTGGCTTCTTCAAGGCAATTGGGCTTCTTCAAATTTTGTGAGCACCTTTTCAATAAAAACATACTCAAAGCAATTCATTAGTCCTCAACTTATACTTAACTGTTTTGCTTATCAGCAAAATCAATTAGTAGAGTTAACAACCCCTTTATCAACAATATCTTAGATTATTATATAATTCTTTGAACTTGAATCTCCTCGAATCGAATCAGGACATTAATAACTTTCATCCTTGTGTGTCATATCCCCAAAATCATGCCGAGGTGCTCTCTCTTTCAATTTTTATTTTTCTTAAAGCACTTCTATGATAAAGAGTGGCAGTACTTTTCTCCCTGACCTTATTGTAAGGTCATCAACAGTCTTCTTTCTTCGGTCCATGGTTGGAAAAATCATTTCTTTTTTTTTTCTTCGAACCAGTCATGGGGCTTTAGACTAATGTGGGGTGAACTCTGGCTATATCCAAATAATAATGACCCCCTTGAGGACAATGTGGAAGATTAGCATGTCTTGCTCGGTGCCCATGTCCCAAGTTTAAAAATTAGTTGATTGAGCTGGAACTATATGATGCAGGCATCTACTATATCATACCTCATAATATGTTTAGTTTTTCTTTATCTTTATTTTTCTTATTCTTTCTTTTTTTCTTTTTTTAAACTCATACTATTTGTTTTGTAGAAATGAAGATATCTTTTGGAGATCTTTGGATAGCAGCCAAGAAGAAGGACAAGAAACAGCTAGGTCCTAGCTTAGATGCCGAAACCTCACAAAAGAAGAAGTTGAGGCCATCACCACTGCCTCCATCGAAATCAAAGCTAACATTAGCCCTGGTTTCTCCTTTTATTCGGGCAACATAACCCACACAATCAGATCCCATCCAATATGATCTGGAGGTAGTCATCCCACTCTAATTGACTCCAACACTTTTATTGGAGTGATGTGGAGCCAACCTGAACATTTCTTCAAGCTCTTGTCAATCTTCATCTCCATGGGCCCTTATAGTTCCAGCACAAGGGGGGAGCCCATCACGTTGATGAAAACTATTCGGAGCACGGATTTTGCTTTATGGAATTCTCAGCTCACTCATGAATTGATTAATCTAATTCTTTTGTTGGCTGACCATGAGGAGTAGAGTAAAGCTTAACTAAACCACCTCCTTGATGCTGGCTTCAACGATCTTGTAGATATAAGTCTTTTTTACTTATTTTATGTTTATGTGCTTTATACAACTGATGACTACTATCCACTCCATCTGAGAGTTTCTCATCAGTTATAACTAGGTGAAACTCAAGTTGGAGGAGAGATTGTAGGTGGCTAATGCCTGAACCAAGGCAGTAGAGGAGTAAATGCAAGAGGCTAATGATCAAGCCAAGGCTATTGAGACGAAGGCAAACGCCTCTGAGAAGAAATCTACTGCAACTACCACAGAGAATGCTTGGCTCAAATATGAGCTTCTAATGCAAAAAGAAGGTCAAATCCTGTGAAAACCAAATTGAGGTGGACTGAGTAGCATTCAAGAGGGGCTCAGTCCAACATCAATAATTCAAGAGAATAGCTGACATGGACATCAAAACTATCCAAGAGGATGCCAAGTAGGCCCAAGAGCAACCGGCAATGACTGTGGCCAAGGCTATGGAAGAATAGAAGACCCTAGACAACTTTCATGCTGAAGTAGTCGAGGGTTCTTTATCAGCCTATCACATTAGGTTCAAAGATTGCTGATGGATGGCCAAGGAAATGTTTCCTCAAATGAACATTGATGTCTTGGTTTCTAGTATTGGGGTTGTGGTGCCAAGGATGTTGAGGAGATGAGGCCGAAGTCGAAGCCACCGCTAATTTTGAAGCTACTCCCTCTGAGGTGGTTGCTCCTTTCAAAGCCACCCTTCTAGAGGCTATTGCTCCTTTCGAAGTTGCTCCCTCTAAGGCCATTCCTTCTGAAGCCGCCACCTTTAAGGCTACTCCTTTGGAAGCTACTCCCTCCAAAGTTTCTCTTTCTAAAGCCACCTCATCCGAGGTCACTGCTCTTCTTGAGGCCACTTCTTTTGTACTTCTAGTTAATCTATTTTGTATTTAATGTTGTTGCCCAGAAATGGAGCCCAAGAGGGGGGGTGAATTGAACCTTTTGAAAATTTAAACAACTATGTGCTGGTCTTGATATGTTTATGAAGCAAAGTGATTAAACTCAAAGTGAATATGTAGCGGATAATGGCAAATTAAAGGCAAGGAATAAAGAGCAGTAGTAGAGAGAGCAATCATACACAAATATAAAGTTTTATAGTGGTTCGGTGAAATCCAAGCACCTACATCCACTTCCCATCCACTGCGCAGCAGTCCTTAACCATTAGCACCATTTTTTAGCAGTATAGTTAAAAAGACTGACGGGGACTCGAGAACCCAGCCACTTCAGTAGCCACATGGAATCCTAGTCATAGTAGGTGCCATCTATTCAATCAAGGTAGTCCAGGATTTTCTTGAAGTCATCTAAGCGCAAAAGGAAGCAGATCAGCACCCCTTATGGCAGATGTTGGCCGTCCAAGAAAAATGGAAGGAATTATATGGCGTCTCATGTCTCATATGGTGCCCCCTTATTTCATGCAAGCCAGAAGAGGAAGAAACTTGACACCCAGCTTTGAAGTGGTCCCCATCCATATTTAATGCAATAATTCCAGGCAAAAGAAGCAAGCAAGCAGGAGTCCCAGATTTTCTTCTCCCTTTATTGCTATGTATAACCCACAAATATAGAAAATTTATGGCACCTCCCTTTCATGCAAATCCACCCATAAGGCAGCATGTTACTGCCCCCCTCTTTGCTTTTCATTCCATGTAATCCAAGGGCTAGGGTCAATTATAAAAAGACCCCTTTCATGTATGAAGAATAATAATGATGATGATTTGAGAAGAGTGATTCTTTATTCTGCCTCCGTAAAGGAGTGGGCGTGAGGCCCATCTTGCCTTCACCTTCGAGTGTTTGTGTGATTAGAGTATCTATGTAATCCCTAAGGGTATCTGTGTGATCCTTACCTATGTGATTAAGGGTATTTGTGTGATCCCTACCTACTGTGTGCTTTGCTGTGTTATTTGTTGTGTGATTTATCCTCTTAAGGGTATATGTGTGATCCCTACCACCTGCCTCCTAGTCCTCAACAAAATCCTAGCCGCCATCATCTTCTCACAAGCCCAAAACCTATCCTAATCCCTGGTGACTTCTATGCTCACCAGCGATCCCCACATCCTTGTCCTCCATCATTTTTGGTATCAATGCCTAGAGGATTAGAGTATTCTATATATTTCCCTCATTTTCTCTCTTCTTCGCTTATTTCCTTTATTCCCATTATTCTCGCTATCCTGACCTTATTCCTCCTATATTCTGGACTTATTCATGTCATCTTCTTCCTAAATTAGTAGGATTGAAAGCCCAAAGCACCCGTCCACCACCCATAGCCCGCCAAGAAGCTCCCTCCACTGTCGTCGCCACTCTTCGGTCCGGATCTCACCGGAGTCTGCCGCACACCCATAGCCACACGGATCTGCCATTTAGTCTCCACCTCGTCCCGCTGCCGACAGTCCCGACGATGACCTCCACCGCCCGTAGCCACCAAGACACTGACCTGGATCTCGCTGGACAAGCACCACTGTTGCAGTGCCAACCTGTGCCTCGCCAGCCAGAGGAGGCCGCCAAACCCCATCATCCGCCCGACCGAGCATGCCATCTGGAAACCCTACTACCGCGAACACCCGATCATCCCAACCAGAATCATCGCCACCCTCCACTCCTCCGATTGGCATCTCCACAACCGTCGGAGACCCAGTCTCCCGCCTAGAGTCACCCACAGCCCGATCTTCCAGACACATCGCCCGAACCCGAGCACCACCTACCCCGGCTCTGCCTCCATCCTCCTGTCCAGATCTCCACCGCCAGCCCATTGGGTCCTCCCCTCGCCGTCACCCGCATCATCTTCGAGCCGGCATCCCTGCATTGCCAGCATCGCCTCCGAGCCGACATCTCTGCATCGCCCGCATCGCCTCCGAGCCGACATCTTTGCATCACCCGCATCGCCTCCGAGCCGGCATCTCTGCATCGCACGCATTGCCTCCCAGTCGGTCGCCCCCCCGTGCCGCCGCCCGCCTCCCAACCGGTCGCCCCCCCGTGCCGCCGCCCGCCTCCTATCTTCGGTGCCGGTGAAGACCACTGGTTCCATCAAAATCACCGGTGAAGTCCACCAGATTCCCTCAAGCTGGTTCCCTGTTCCTTCTTGTTGCGGTCCTGTGAAGGTCTCCTGCACGAATGTGAAAGCAGGTCTCCTCCTCCATGCTTCTCAAAGTAAGACCGGTTCACTCTGTCAACTTCAAGAGCAGGTGAGAAAAAAAAAGTGAACCTAGCCTAACGGCCTCTTTGATTTGCTTGGATTCAGCTCCACCAAAGTCCCTATTGACCCAAACTTCACGGAGTTGAGTTTTCCCCACTCCAGGAGAATGATGGGGACTCGAGAGCCCAGCCACTTCAGCAACCACATGGGATCCCAGTCATAGTAGGCGCCATCTATTCAATCAAGGTAGTCCAAGATTTTCTTGAAGTCATCTAAGCATAAAAGGAAGCAGATCATCACCCCTTATGGCAGATGTTGGCTGCCTAAGAAAAATGGAAGGAATTATATGGCGTCTCATGTCTCATATGGTGCCCCCTATTTCATGCAAGCCAGAAGAGGAAGAAACTTGGCACCCAGCTTTGAAGTGGTCCCCATCCCTATTTCATGCAATTATTCCGGGAAAAAGAAGCAAGCAAGCAGGAGTTCCAGATTTTCTTCTCCCTTTATTACTATGTATAACCCACAAATATAGAAAATTTGTGGCACCTCCCTTTCATGCAAATCCACCCATAAGGCAGCATGTTACTGCCCTCTTCTTTGCTTTTCATTCCATGTAATCCAAGGGCTAGGGTCAATTATAAAAGGACCCCTTTCATGTATGAAGAATAATAATGATGGTGATTTGAGAAGAGTGATTCTTCGTTTTGCCTCCATAAAGGAGTGGGCGCGAGGCCCATCTTGACTTTGCCTTCGAGCGTTTGTGTGATTAGGATATTTGTATGATCCCTAAGGGTATCTATGTGATCCCTACCTGTGTGATTAAGGGTATCTATGTGATCCCTACCTACTGTGTGCTTTGCTGTGTGATTTGCTGTGTAATTTGTCCTCTTAAGGGTATCTATGTGATCCCTACCACCTGCCTCCTAGTCCTCAACGAAATCCTAGCCGCCATCATCTTCTCACAAGCCTCAAACCTACCCTAATCCCTGATGACTTCTATGCTCGTCAGTGATCTCCACATCCCTGTCCCCCATTAAAGACTGTCCCTCTAAACCATGGAGATCCAACATAGTCCCTACAAGAAAAGAAACACAAATGCCTATGATAGTAACAACTTGTTAGTAATTCAAAATCTTTAGTATTTATAAAATTTTGAACTTATAACAGTTGGATTTAACTTTTATCATATGAGTAATACTAATACCCATGCATCCAAAAATCATCCATAAGAGGCAGCTATCAAAATATTGGCATGTCTGATCCGATATGAAGTTATAAAACCAAAATAAATGAACATAACAAGCAGACCCACCCTAACATCCAATACACATACTCCAATATAAGAATTATGATATACGAGTGGTCTTGCTTAATATTCTATCATGGAAGCATCCCAAAAGCTTACATAGTGGAGAAGAGATTCAGTTTCGGATAACCAACCCTTTCGCATTGATCGCTATCATAGGCGGTCAAAAATAATTCACCAACTCAACTTTATAGCTAGGGCCAGTTAGGATCGTATCATCAGAGATCAGTTGGAGTTATGTTCACTTTTAGGATTATTTTATTAAAGATTAATTAGGTTAGAGAGATAGAAGAGTAAGAATATGATTATACTAAGAATAAGAATTAAATAAAGGAAGAAATCAATATGAAAGATGTCTTGGATTTCGATTCGGTATTTGGTATTATATTAAGTATTTATTCAATATATAATTATTAAATTATGATCGATCCCCGAGCATAGCCTATCTCGCTGGATACAAACTTTGATTCGCTCCTACGTAGCCATAGGCTATTCAAAGTCTCTAATCATATAAATAAAACTTTCTATAACCAGATTTCGAGCATAGCCTATCTCGTTGAGCACAAATCATATCCTGAGATCATGACTCATTTCTATATAGTAATAGACTATTCTAAAATCTAACTATAGTCTAGATGTGCAGAACACTACTTGAAATAATAAAAAATAATTTTATTCATGAAAAATGAACATTACAATCAAGCACTAATTATATAAATAAAAAATAAAAAATATAAATACTAGAAACCACATCTACTCCCCGAAGATAGGAATTTCTTAGCCGTTTATGATCTTCCCTTCCTCTCCTTCCATGCCAAGGCTCTAGAGGGACTCTAGGGAGTTGCTTCTCCCAGATAGAGGCGTCAGAACCTTTTTATAAGGTTTTACTAGAGAGAGGTTTTCATGGATACCCGATGTGGGACTAAACCAAAGGATCATACAGATGGCCAAGATCTAATTTTACAGTAAATCAATGGCTGGATAGACTTTTTCCCATCAAATTCCAGTCCAAATAGGCTTAGAATCCTATTACAATTTGTATTGGACTGCTTAATTTCCTCTTTACCGTTATATCTTGATCAGATGCTTGGACTCTTTTTGGTTGATTTGAGATCTATGCTATCCTTCTCTCTGATTGAATTTGCTTTGAAATCTATGCATGCCCCTGACTGCTCTGGAATCACCCGATGCCGTCGTGAAATTGCTACCATCCTCTTAGACCATCACCATCGCAACTTTGCTAGAGTTGCCCGCATGCCGTCGAGGACCACCGTTGGACACCACCGAGAGCTGCTGCCGAAGTTGCTGGAACTACCACCACCACAGGGAAGAAGAACATGTCGATCGGTGGTGGAGATGGGAGAATAGTCGGGGAAGATGACCAGAGATGGGAGAAGGGTTGGGGATGGTGGTCAGAGATGGGAGAGCGACTAGGGATGGTGGATCAATGGTGTTTTTGTGGTGTGGAACAGGGGTAGACCATGGAATCCATGGACCATCGCTGATTCGCCATAGCTATCGATTCCTAGCACCATGGCCTTCTTCACCGCTTCTAGGACTTTGCTGGACATCATGGGGTGGCCGTTAGCTGTCCCCCTTGCCAGCGATTCCTGGATTTGGCCCATGGTCCATGAAGTTTGGCCATTGACCATGGGTAATGGCTGCTCGTGGACCACTGATCGCTTTATGGACCAAGCGACCGGTCCATGGTGGACCGGCTACTTCAAAATATGTGGAATTCTTATATTAATTCTTCAAAAATCAATTTTGGGCTCATTTTAAATCGGATTTGATTTAAACTTATTTCATTTGAACCCATAAATTAAGATCTTTTCATTGGTACTCTCCTTTCCTACAAATAATATATAAAAATAGTAATTCTAAATAAATAAATATAATTTAATAATTTTAAATTAATACTTATATATATATATAATATGGTTATCACACCTCTCAACTTGAACTTTGCTCATCCTCGAGTAAAGCAAATAAGTTAGTGGTTGGATAGAGCCCATAAAAGTTTATAGAGTTCTTCTTTTGCCAACTTTCCACCTCACTCTTTGAATCCTCTAATTTTCAGGGATTTAGTGAAGTACCTTTCTGCCAGCTAGCTTTCCCCTTTCTTCTTCTTTCTTCTCTTTTCTTTTTTTCTTTTTTTTTCTTTTTTTTTGAGTATAGTGCCATGTCCTAGCTTCTTAAGTGTTAATATCCTCATCTTTTAATGCGAACCACAATACTTACTTAGGTGAAGGGGACTGGTTACTCAGTAAGAGTTCAAGCAAAGCTATGAGATGGGACTAACTCTTTTTTTCTCTTTTTTTTATTTTTTATTCAAGGAAAGATTTTAGCATATTGGGCCTTTTGATTTATATCCCCATGAAGTAGATTCTTCATTAAGATCAATGGTCAGAAGGTTTTGGAATTACTCCATTAAATTATTTATGATCTAAACCTTACCATTTATTAAGTTTCTTTAATAATTTATCCCTCAGCATCTCTATAATTATCTAGATTATTAATCAATCATTGATTAAGATGCCTATGTAACTCCAATTCGAGATAATAACTAGGTACACATAACATAATTATTTCTAACCATACTTGAAGATCTAAGTAAGTCAAGTTTTTCTTCCCCCCTAACTTAATCGACATTGTCCTCAATGGAGTAGAAAAGAAAATAAGTACATAAGAAAAAGAAAGAATATACTTGGGATAAGTGTGCTTCGAGAGTTGAAGAGGGCTTCCTGAAGTAGCGGGCTCTTATTCTTTCACCTAAGTTTCTCCAATTATACTAAAAAGAAGATGAGATTATTGTATTACCTCCTAACCAACACTAAGTTTAAAGTCTTTAGCCAGACTTAGTGAATCATTTAAATTATACCAGTTGATACATCCACTAAATTATTAGGTATACCTATCCATGGTGGATGATTGGACGATGTCCAATCAATAATGTTCCACACAAGATTTCTTTCGCGAGTGTCTACAAGATGTATCCCCTGATTGTAGGTACCAGGAGATGGCATGGCATGTAGAGTAAGTGTTGGTGCTAGTACAAGGGCTAGGTAAAAATTGGAGGATGCAACAAATTGCTCAGAGTTTGGTGTCCAAGGTGGATCTAATAAGTTACTCAGCTTCTCCATGTTATCCATTCCAGTGCAGTTCAGATGTTTGCTAGACAGTTCCCTAATAAAATTATCAAGGCTATCATACTCAAAGACTGCATTACTTGGTTTTGAAAGTGATAATTTGGTTGGGCAGTCTACTAGCGATTCAGAGATTTCTCCAATAGCTTCTTTGGATTCATTCAGTAAACCTACAAGTAGGATTTTTTGGTCAAAGGTTGTATCATGTTTGAAAAATAGATCATTTACCTTGACTAGGAGTGGCTCTTGTTCCAGTGTAGATGAGGTCTCTAATGAGGAAGCTATTGGTGTTTCAGGGAGATGGGCCATCTACTTATATTTCATAGTCCATGAAGGAGTGGAACTAGGTGGTTCTAATAGTTCATTCACTTCATCCATGTACCCATCTATGTCAAAGCTATCCATATCAAAATAGGCCAAACAAGCTTGCAGAAGATTTTGCGAGGGCATGATAAGGGTAATATTTTCTACAAGTTCCTCTAACACATTTACTTTATTAAACCCATCACTTTGTGGTCCTGTGATTGCATTAAATATATTCAACCTTAACTTTTTATTTCCAAATGACACATCTATGGCTCCCATCCTACAAGTTGATACAAGCATTGGCTGTTGCAAGAAAGGGTCAGCCTAAAATAATTGAAATTTGGCTAGGGTCACTTCTCGATTCCATATCTAATACAATAAAGTCTACAGGAAAGTAGAATGCATCCACCTTAACTAACACATCTTCAATTATTTTCAGTGGTACCTTAAGGGGTCTATCAGCTAGTTGTAGGGTTACCAACCTGGGCTTTAGTGCTCCAACCCCAAAAAGTTTATATACTGAACTTGGAAGGAGGTTGAACTTGCTCCTAAGTCTAGTAAGGCTTTCTTAATGGTCAGGCCTCCTATGACACAAGAAATGATAGGTGTACCAGAATCCTTGAGCTTGGATGGAGTTGTATGTTAAAAGACTGAGCTAGCTTGCTTAGTGAGGTGGACTTTCTTTGGAATGTGTGCTTGAGATCTATGTTTGTGGGTGCATAAATTCTTTAAAAATTTAGCATAAGTTGGGACCTACTTGATTGCATCTAAGAGTGGAAGATTAATATGGACTTGTTGGAATAATTCAAACATTTCATTCATCTTGGCCCCCATCTTGTCTAAAGGTAGAGGTTTTTCTAGAGCACTTGGGTATAGAACTCTAATCGCAGGTGCTAGAAAAATTGGATCAATCCTCTCCTTAGGGTCTTCTTTATCATCAGGTAATTCAGATTTGCTTTCAGTTTGGATTCGTGACATATTAATCCTTTATGGTGGCTCCAAAACCTTTTCACTTCTCAGGGTCATTATAGATTTGGCATGTGCAAGATGAGGTTCAAGAACATTGGAGCCTTTATCCGTATATTGTTCCTTTGGCTTGCTAATAAGTTGGTTAGGCAAGTTCCCTTCCTCCATCTTATAGATGGCTGTAGCGAGTTGATTGATTCGGGACTCTAGCTTAATTATAGATTGTGTGTGGAGTCAAGGATTTGAGAATTGGTTTCTAGTATAGCCAAAGCTTGTAGAACTTTCTCCTCAAACTTGGAGCCATAGTGATTAAGAGAAGGTTATGGGACATCATAAAATTAAGGATCTGGTGTATTATTACACTAGTGATTAGGTCTATGAGAAGTTGGGTTGATCATAGATTGATGTTTCCACTAGAGATTCAGGTGATTCCTCCAGCCTGGATTATATGTATTCAAGTACGGGTCATTTCCTGATCTAGAAATAGTATGGGTTCGGGCTAGATAGGCTTGTTCCTGTACAAGCTTAGGAAATTGATGAACTGCTGGGCAATCACCTATAATGTGAGCAAGACTTGAGCAGATAATACAAACATCTTGGGACTGTGCACATGGGGAAGAGGTGTGACCGACTTGCAAAAATTGATCGAATTTCTGAGATAGTGCATCCACAACCTGGGATAGTATATCCACCTTGCTGTGGATGTCTGCAGAGTGGCTTTCCTTATATATTTCACCTCTTTTAGGGTTTAGCCTAGGAGTTTCTCTAGATGTGGTAGACATGTAGTGTAAGGAGTTTTCGCTCAGGATCTCAAATAATTGCCAGGCCTAATGCTCACTCCTGAGCCAGAATATCCCTCTACAAGATGCATCAACCATCTGCCTATGCTTTTCTAACAATCCATCATAAAAGCAGTGGACTAGTTGCCATTTAGGTATGGCATAGTGTGGACACTTGCGAATAAGTTCCTTGAGCCTCTTCCAAGTTTCATGGAACATCTTTCCTTCCAATTAGAAAAAAACTAGTTATGGCTTTTTAGATTTGATTTGTTTTCCTTATTGAAAAATATTTCTTGAGAAATTTCTTTTGCAATTGGTCCCAAGTTGAAATGGTCATGGACTCTAATGAACATAGCCAATATTTGGCCTTGTACTTAAGTAGAAAGGAAAATAATTTCAACCTAAGGGCCTTATCAGATAGATTTTGAATTCTAACAATATAGCATATCTCAAGAAATTCACCTAGATATTTGTATGGGTCCTCTTGACTAAGTCCATAGAAGGATGGTAGCATTTGTATGACATTGGACTTAATCTTATACTGGGTTGCCTCTATATGAGGTGCTTGAATACATGGAGAATATGTGTATAATGGAGTGAAGTACTCCCTCAATAGGCATGGTGGGTTGGTCTCACTATGTATATCCATGGTCTAATCCCAGTTTATGATTTTATTTTTTTTTATTTAGAGAAGAAAAAAAGGAAAGAAGAGAGAAGAAAGATAGAGAAGAGGTCTAAAGATGCGAGCCTAAGGAGTCCTAAAGCCAAGAGAGATAGAAAAGAAGTATTAATTAAAGTTATAGGTTAATTACAAACAAGTTAGCAATCAATGGACTCTCTATCCTAGGGTTTCATAATTCTAGACAGCTCCTAACTATTCCAAGGTCACCTTCGAGCCTTCGAAGTCAGATACTAACTAGCCACTGGCTAGGTAAGGGTAAGGTCGAGGGGGGTCCCCCCGTTGCTTTCCTTAGATACCAAATTAATTGGCCAGGTCAGACAACGAAATAAATTAAAGAACCACCTTCTTTCAGGGCTATATCATCCTTGAACCCCTTGCCTTAGACACCAGTGGACCAGTTAATTTTGAGCTAGTCCAATTCTCAGGGTCCCTTGTCCTAGTGAGCTCGAAAATTCTTAGGAGCCAATATCTAATTGATTTTAAATTTAAGGTTTAGGTCAATGCAATATGAGGATGATAGTTTGTGGGCCAAGAAAGGGTGATGAAATCTCTATCTTATGTTATTTATGGGTTAGTGCCTTTAAGATGATTTATGTAAATGCAATGCAATACAAATAGATGTCAAAATAAGTTAGTTCAAATATTTAAAAAATAAAACCCTAATAAATTATGAATTTGTTGCCCAGGTGGCTTTCCAAGAGGGGGGTGAATTGGGATAATAAAAACTTTCAAGTATGTGCACTTTAAAATCTTTTAATGTTGTGGTGTTGTGATAGATTATGCAATGCGAAAGTAAGTAAATAAACACAATGAAAGCAATCACAAACACAATGAAAGCAATCACAAACACAAGAGATTTAGAGTGGTTCGGAGCAACCCAGTCCTACGTCCACTACCCAAGCACCACTTGGGATTTCCACTATATCCTCCATTGAATACAGTCGGATTATTTTAACAGGCTCACAATCCAAATCTCTACACTTTGATTTTTAAACTGGGCTCACTAAAGAAACCCAACACTTGGTTTTAACACAGGCTAACTAAGAACCTAACTCCCTTTGGTTTTTAGTACCGGGCTCACCAAAGAAACCCAAACTTAGGTTTTAATAGGCTCACCTAAAAATCTTTCAACACTCACAAGGTACAGCCCCTTGCTGCTCTTGGAGAGAAAACAAGATATATCAAATGAAAATAGCAACTTTACAACAAATCCAATTTGTTTGGTAGTTGCCAATGAAGTTCAAATTGAAGCCTTGCTTTAGATGCTTTTGAGTACTCTTAAAGCTGCTTCTTGACTTCCTCAAAAGTTGGATTCAATGAATGAAGATGAGTTAGAGAAGCTTTGAATCCTTTCTTGAATGCTCACCTGAAGTTGGTTGGTGAAAGACTTGAAATTCACTTGAATGCTCTTTAAATTTCAATGAATGATCAATAAATCATCCTTTAATCTATCATAAATACTTACTTTTATAGTTTTCAAGTAAAACTAGCCATTGTAGGGCCTAGGAAACCAAAATATAGCTATTGGAGTCTCTTTTGAATTCAAAAAATTGATTCAGCAACTAATCGTTAAAAGCCAGAACCCAATACTCGAGTCGGCTCGAGAACCTTGAGTGGGCTCGAAGTCTCAGATAATAGAAAAACAAACTTTATTCGGGTCGACTCTTCTGGGTTGAGTTAGCTCGAAGTCTCGTCAGGATAAACACAAACTCTAGACGAATCGGCTCTTCTGGATCGAGTCGGCTCGAGCTTCTGAGTTTCTGAAACTTGTGATTTACAACTTTTGGATGAGTCAGCTCATTATGCTCGAGTCGGCTCAAACTTCTGAAAATTTGAGACTCTTTATGCCGTGCCAGAACATGAGTCAGCTCTTGGTCCATGAGTCGGCTCGAGGTCTATGAGTCGGCTCAAACAGAACTTCTTCAAGGCAAGTTTCCAACAAAAGCAAGTCTTCCAAACACTTCAAAAAAACTTACCACATATGTTCAACCTATTTATACTCACTTTTTACTAATTTTTAGCCCTTTTTACCAGATTACAAGGACAAAAATTAGGGCTTTACAACTTGAGATGTATATGAGTTCATACAATACTGGAATACACTTCAACTGAATATAAAACCAAATGATACAATGATAAATACTTCCTGCAAAAACTTCTTGAGTAATTGAAATAATTAGTAATACATACATGCTCCAATATTTTGTAATCATCAAAATCATTCCAGGGGTCAACAATCTCTCCCTTTTGATGATGACAAAACACTAGTTATGAAAAGCTTTAGAATACTTTACAATTACATGTAATGACATACTATGTACCGATATTCATATGTATCAGTGCATATTCAAGGTAGTATGTATCAGAACAAATGAAGTATCAAGATGTTGAAATGAACTAGTATCAAAACAACATATCAACTATTAAGAACATGTATCAGGGCATTAAGGTTACTATACTAGTCATGCACTAAAGCTGTAAGAAAGTATCAGATTATATACTAATCACCAATATACTAATTTCCAACTTTAGTCAGGAGAACTTTTCACTTTATATTTGAAAGAAATCTCAATAATTGCTTTCCCTTTCTCATATAATAGAAATTTCAATAATTGCTCACCCTTTCTTATATAATAGGATAATTTATGCTTGACATGCAATATACTATTTATGCTTGATATGAAATATACTTCTTGTTTTTATCATACTTTTCTATTCATTTTCATGCTCTTCTCCCCCTTTTTGTCATCAACAAAACATATACATTTTAGTGATAACATTCATTCATACATATGTATCAATCAAAACATAAAATTTTCAAAACACATATATATATATATGGAAAGTCAGTACAAGATGTGATACAGTACAAAAGTGCTAAGCACTACAAAATAGTATCACATACATGAAAAAATGTAGAAAAAGAAAGACCTAATGCTCAGAAAGAAGCACTAGACTCATCTTCACTGGAAGGAGAGCCAACTTCTAAAATGCCAGGTTGAGGTTTAAATTTAGGAAACTTAGGCCTAAGGTCCCTAAGTCTAATCTTAATGGGAGCAGTAGGTTTAGGAACTCTAGGTCTAGGCCTGGAAGGAGGTTCTGAAGAGATCTGGATGGGAGTGGGCTGCACAGAAGGAGGATCAGACAAGGCTAAAGTGCTGGTGCTTGAAAGAATCTGAGTCACTAGAGTGTCTGATACACCAGTGCTCTGTCTCTCAGTGACCTGTGCACCAAGACCATCCCCAACTATAAAAGTATCTGCAATAGGTGTGCCAGTAGAAGGCTCAGTCTCTCCCTGTGCAATGTCAGCATCATCATTTGGTCCTGCTGGTGGTGGAGGAGGTGCGATGGGCCAGCTGCACTGATCTTCTGAAGAACTATCAAGATCTGCTAAAAACCATCCCTCATCTTGGTCTGTAGAGCAACTATCTTGGCATCAGTCTCTACTCTACCTCGCTGCAAAGTAGAGAGTTCATCCAAAATAAGCTGCAATCTCTGATCATCTCTTGAACCACCAGTATCAAACTCTCTCATAGGTGATTGAGGTAGAGTGGGTGCTGGCTTAGAGGGTCCAGCCTCATCAATAAGTCGCTCTACCTTAATGCCTTGTGGCTATCCAGCTTGGTCATCCTCATCGGACTCCTCATCAGAATGTGTAGCTCTCTGCCCGGAGGTCTTCCGAATCCAATGTCCATCAACCTTAAGAAACCCCATTCTGTTCAAAGATATCACATTGTACCTGTCAGTGTGTAACAGGGGCCTACTGTCCTCACCTGATAGATCAACCACAGCATCTTGGAAAAGAAGGGTAAACACCATACCATAGGAAAGGCAGGCTCGTGCCCTGCGAGCTGCTTCCCTTATCTGAGAGATCATAATGTAGGGCAAGTTGAGGGCCTTTCCCTCAATCAGACATCTCATAAATATCAAATCTTTTTCACTTACCTAGTCAAATCTTCCTATTCTGGGTAAGAACACTCGGCTAATGATGTTATGAGTTAGCCTTATCTCCAAGGACAATTGATTTGCTCTGATATGAATAATCCTAGATACATCACTCCTCTCTAAGACTTTTCTCAGTGTCCTCTGCTTTTCCTTCAACACCAAAAAACATTCTCCTTCTTTGGGAATTTGAAGAACACTGCTCATTTTATGTTCATTCACCATAATGCTTTTACCTTTAACAGTGGATTCCAAATGAAAGGTGCTAAAGGATAGGTTCTCAAAAAACTATCTCACCAGGGTTGGATATGTTGGCAAATCGAGCATACAAAATGATTTCCAACCGTGAGCATCAAGCCAATCTCCTATCCTTAGGTTTTCTTGCTCTAGAAAGTTGAAATCCATAAATCTTTCATATGTTACCATCTATTTCCCATAAGGACGATCTGCCTGGGAGCTTCTGGAGCTTCGAATTGCTGCTCTTCCATGGAATGTGAAGCCGAATCATCTAACCTTCTCTTTGTCCTCCGTTCTTCCACAACCGATCGAACAACCCTCTTCGGTCTCTTTGCAACAACCTTTCTATGACCCATCTTGCTCAGATTGGAGATTAAGAAGGGTTCTAGAGGTTTTTCTAAGGCTTAGGAGAGGGAACGGTTGGAGTTTAATAGTAGAAGCATAAAGAAAATAGGTTTGAAAGCTTACAGAACCCTATTTAAAAAAGCTTCAACACGTCCTTCGAGTCGGTTCAACAGGACAGGGGATTGCTCGAGTCGACTCGAGGAAAAACATAGGATAAAGCTCGAATGGTCAAACTAATGGTTTCTATGGGTAAATTAATACTAGATCAAGCGTTCAAAAGCTCTAAATTGACTTTTGAAAACTCTAGATAATTTTTTTCTTTTTTTTGAAAAATTAGTTCAACAGTTTTAATAAGGGTCACATAGACCTAGCTCACCTCTAATTTTTTCAAATCTATCTTGGATAAAAGGTTTGGTGAAAATATCAGCTAATTGGTTCTCCGTTGGTACAAATTCTAATTCAACAACATTATTTAAGACATGGTCTCTAATGAAATGATGTCTAATTTCTATATGCTTTGTCCTAGAATGCTGAATTGGGTTTTTTGATAAATTAATAGCACTTGTGTTATCACATTTGATAGAAATCTTAGACTGGATAACACCATAGTCTTCTAGCTGTTGCTTGATCCACAACACTTGTGCACAACAGCTCCCTGCAGCCACATACTCTGTCTCAGTAGTAGACAGTGGTATAGAGTTCAGTTTACGACAATGCCATGAAATCAAGTTGACACCTAGAAATTGGTATGTGCCACTAGTACTTTTTCTCTCAATCTTACAGCCTCCATAATCAGCATCAGAATAACTAATTAATTTTAAAGATGAATGCTTGGAATACCACAATCCTATGTTACATGTGCCTTTAAGATATTCGAAAATTCTTTTAATAGCAATAATGTGTGATTCTTTTGGATTTGATTGAAAACATGCACACATACAAACACTAAATAGAACATTAGGTCTACTGGCAGTTAAATAGAGTAAAGATCTGATCATACCTCTATACAATTTTTGATCAATACTTGTGCCATTTTCATCTTTATCTAATCTGCATGTATGACTCATGGGTGTTCCAACTTCTTTGCTTGATTCCATGCCAGACTTTTTGATAATTTCTTTAATATATTTGGCTTGGTTGATTAGAATCCCTTCCTTTGATTATTTGGTTTGAAGCCCGAGGAAGTAGTTCAGCTCACCCATTCGACTCATTTCGAATTCACCCTGTATTAACTTAGCAAAATCTTGACACAAGGATTCATCAATAGATCCAAATATTTTATCATCAACATAAATTTGAACAACCAAAATATCATTATTTTTTTTTGAATAAACAAGATAGTATTAACACTACCTCTTACAAAGTCATTTCCAAGCAAAAATTTGCTTAATCTGTCATACCATGCTCTAGGTGCCTGTTTAAGATCATATAAAGCTTTATTTAACTTAAAAACATGATTTAGAAAAGCGTGATCGATAAAACCAGGCGGTTATTCTACAAAAATTTCTTCGGATAGAAAACCATTTAGAAAAGCACTCTTTACATTCATTTGAAATAATTTAAAGTTCATGAAACATGCATATGCCATGAGTAATCTAATAGCTTCTAGCCTAACTACTGGTACATAGGTCTCATCAAAATCTATTCATCCTTCTTGATTGTAACCTTGAGCTACTAGTCTAGCCTTATTCCTAATTACATTACCTTGTTCATCTAGCTTGTTTCTATAAACTCATATAGTACCTATAACAGGGTAGTCAACTGGTCTCTCTACAAGTGTCCAAACAGTGTTTCTCCTAAATTGGTTTAACTCATCATGCATAGCTTACATCCAATTAGGATCGGTTTCAGCTTTTTCTATGGTATGTGGTTCTACATGAGATACAAAAGCAATCGAATCATGTGCATCCCTATGTGAAGCTCTAGTTCTAACACCTTGTGATGGAACTCCTATAATGAGTTCTTTGGAATGTGAATGTACATACCTCCATTCTTTAGGTATATCTTCATGATTTTTACTTACTATTTCTTCTTGTGGTTCACTTGCTTACTTATCTTTGATAGTCATGTCCTTTAATCCATATTCAAGTGTACGTGCATCATCATCAGCACAATCTTCTTTTCTAGAAGATGTCATGTCAGTTTCATTAAAAATAACATAAATCGATTCTTTTACAATTAAAGTTCTTTTATTAAAAACTCGATAGGCTTTACTATTTGTAGAGTAACCAAGGAAGATAGCCTCATCAGATTTAGCATCAAACTTACCAAGATTATCTTTACTATTATTAAGTACAAAACATTTACAGCCAAAAACATGAAAATAATCAATGTTAGGCTTTCTATTGTTCCACAGTTCATAGGAGGTTTTTCTTATAATAGGTCTGATTAAAACTCTGTTTAAAATATAACAAATGGTATTTACAACTTCTACCCAAAAGTATCTTGGAAGATTGCCTTCACAAAGTATTATTCTGGACATTTCTTTCAATGTTCTATTTTTTCTCTCTATAATACCATTTTGCTGTGGTGTTCTAGGAGAGGAGAAGTTGTGATCAATATCGTGCTTTGTGCAAAAAAGATCAAAATATTGATTTTCAAATTTCATATCATGATCACTATGAATAGAAATAACAAAAAGATTTTTTAAGTTTGAAACTCTTTTGTAAATTTTTTGAATGCTTTAAAAGTCTCATCTTTATGTGCAATAAATAAAATCTAAGTGTATCTCGAAAAATCATCTACAATCACAAGACCATACTTCATACCACCTAGGCTTGTTGTCCTAGTAGGTCCGAATAGATCCATGTGAAGTAGCTCTAAAGGTCTAGTAGTAGAGACAATATTCTTGGATTTAAAACTCTCCCTCACTTGTTTTCCTAATTAGCATGCATCACAGATGTAATCAAAATCTACTTTAAACTTTGGCAAACCTTTAACTAAATCTTTTGAAATAAGTTTTGTAATAGTATCCATACTAGCATGTCCAAGTCATCTATGCCATAGTAGACTTGATTTCTTGCTCTTATCATTCACTGCCATAAGATTTGTATTACTTGACATAGCTAGATCATTAAGATCTACTACATATATATTGCCAAGTCTATGTCCAATAAACTTTGTATTAGAGTCAAGAGGATCAACTACTATACACATTGAAGACTTGAAGAAAACATTAAAGCCAATATCACATAACTGACTGATACTTAACAGATTATGCTTTAAATTTTCTACTAGTAGTACATTCTTAATAAAGGTGGAAGGAGTAATTTTAATTTTACTAATACCAATTATTCTTCCTTTACGATTGTCACCAAAGGTTACCATGCCACCGTATTTTTATTCCAGGATGAAGAATTGATCTATATCACCTGTCATATATCTTGAATAGCCATTACAAGGTACCATCTTTTCTTTGCATTCATGGCTGCAAGACATCCCTGCAAAATAATCAAGTAGTCGATTTAGGTACCCAAGCTCTCTTGGATCCTTGCAAGTTAGTAGGATTGGTTCTTTTTAGAATCCAAATTTTCTTGATTTTTTTTTGCCATTATATTTCAAATGACATTCAAATGCTTTGTGACCAATGTTATTACATGCATAGCAAATAATTCTTAACTTTGAATAAGAAGCATGTGATGCAAACTTAGGTCCATATTGCTTTGATGTTATAAACTTGGGAGCATAAGAGGTGGATACAAAAAACTTACTTGTATTCAAACTTTTGTAACCGATTCCAAACTTGTTATTAGAATCTCTTTGATCTTTCAAAATCAGTTTAAGTTTGTTAGAGCTTAAAGTTAATATTTCAACCAAGGGTTTTAGCTTTTGAACTTCTTCTTGCAAAATAGTATTTTCTTTTTGTAAAGTTCTATTCTTTTCAAGAAGTTCTTCCTTTTTCAAATTGGATAGTTTTAAGTCTTTCACAGGTCATACTTAATTCTCTTTGTAAAATCTTATTTTTTTCACAAACTTCATTTTTATCATTTTCAACTGTATCACAATTATTTTTCAAACTCTTCATTTACAAACCAGCCTTTTTAAATTTAGACAATAATTCACAAAAAGCATTGTAAAGCTCATCATAGGTGAAATCTAAATTTGGTTTTGAAGTTGTTACCTCATCCTCCAAACCCATAAGGCAAATTTGAGCTGTCTTCGTTGTATCTTCTTCTTCTTCGGTTGATGTAGATTCATCACTATCGCTTCATGCTGCAAGCATTGTTTTCTTTTTCTTTCTCTTAAACAAATTTTTCTTGATTTCTAGACAATCAGGATGTGTCCTGGTTTCTTGCATTCATAACAAATTGGAATTTGATCTTTATCCTTGTCGTTTTCTTTGTCTTTTTCCCTTTCCTTTTCATAGTCTCCTCTTATGAGTTGCTTTCTCTATCTATTAGTTCTTCTCATACCCATAAATTTCTTGAACATTCTCATTACTAGGGCAATTTCATCATTCTGTATATCATCATCATCATTAGAGATATCTAAATCTTTATCTTTATCCTCTTCAGTTGCTTTAAATGCAATGGCCTTTTTCCTTTTTGAGTCTTCTTCTGTTCTTTGATGCATGGCTAGCTCATGAGTGATCAATGACCCCGGCAGCTCATCTAATGGTAGTGTGTTTAAGTCCTTTGCCTCTTGAATAGCTGTAACCTTTGCTTCCCATTTTTCTGGCAAAGATCTCAAAACTTTTTGCACTAAGTTAGCATTAGTATAAGTCCTATCAAGACTTTTAAGACCATTTATAATATCAGTAAAATGTAAATACATAACATATATAGTTTCATTTGACTCCATTTTGAATAACTCATAATTATGCACAAGAAGGTTAATTTTTGAAGTCTTTACTTGTGATGTGCCTTCGTGTGTGATTTCGAGCTTATCCTAAATTTCTTTAGCAAAATTTTACATGAAAATTCTATTAAATTCGTTTAGATCCAAAGCACAATAAAGTAAATACATGGCTTTGGCATTTAACTCGGCCATTTTCATATCATTCTCGTCCCATTCCTCTTCAGGTTTGGGAACCTCAATATCATTAATTCTGATAGTGGGTGTGTGAGGTCCTTTTTGAATTATCTTCCATAATTGAAAGTCTACGGCTTGAATGTATATCTTCATCATAGCCTTCCAATATGTGTAATTAATTCTAGTGAAAAGAGGAGGTCAGTTTGTGGATTGGCCTTCAGCCAAAGAGGTGCTCATAGGATGTGCCATCAATCTTTACTCTAAGAAATTTCAGAGACTTTACTCTGATACCACTTATTACCTAGGTGGATTCCCAAGAAGGGATGAATTGGAATAATAAAAACTTTCAAGTATGTGCACTTTAAAAATCTTTTAGTGTTGTGGTGTTGTGATAGATTATGAAATACGGAAGCAAGTAAATAAACACAATAAAAGCAATCACAAACACAAGAGATTTAAAATGGTTCAGAGCAACCCGCTCCTATGTCCACTATCCAAGCACCACTTTGGATTTTCACTATATCCCCCACCAGAATATAATCAGATTGTTTTAAGAGGCTCATAATCCAAACCTCTACACTTTGGTTTTTAAATTGGGCTCACCAAAGAAACACAAGCTTAGGTTTTAATAGGCTCACTTAAAAAACCTTTCAATACTCACAAGACACAGCCCCTTCCTACTCTTGGAGAGAAAACAAGATATATCAAATGAAAATAGCAACTTTACAACAAATCCAATTTGTTTGGTAGTTGCTGATGAAGTTCAAATTGAAGCCTTGCTTTAGATGCTCTTGAATACTCTTAAAGCTGCTTCTTGACTTCCTCAAAAGTTGGATTCGATGAATGAAGATGAGTTGGAGAAGCTTTGAATCCTTTCTTGAATGTTCACTTGAAGTTGGTTGGTGAAAGACTTGAAATTCACTTGAATGCTCTTTAACTTTCAATGAATGATCAATAAATCATCCTTTAATCCATTATAAATACTCCCTTTTATAGTTTTCAAGCAAAACTAGCCATTGTAGGGCCTAGGGAACCGAAATATAGCCATTGGAGTCTCTTTTAAATTCAAAAAACTGATTCAGCAACTAGCATTTAAAAGCCAGAACCCGACACTCGAGTCGGCTCGAGAACCTTGAGTCGGCTTGAAGTCTCAGACAATAAAAAAATAAACTCTATCCGGGTCGGCTCTTCTGGGTCGAGTCGGCTCGAAGTCTTAGTCAGGATAAACACAAACTCTCGACGAGTCGGCTCTTCAGGGTCGAGTCGGCTCGAACTTTTGAGTTTCTGAAACTTGTGATTTACAACTTTTGGATGAGTCGGCTCATTATGCTCGAGTCAGCTTGAACTTCTGAAAATTTGAGACTCTCTGTGCCATGCCAGAACATGAGTCAGCTCTTGGTCCATAAGTCGGCTCGAGGTCTATGAGTCGACTCAAACAGAACTTTGTCAAGGCAAGTTTCCAACAAGAGCAAGTCTTCCAAACACTTCAAAAAAAACTTACCACGGATGTCTAACCTATTTATACTCACTTTTTATTAATTTTTAGCCCTTTTTACAATATTTCAAGGATAAAAATTAGGGCTTTATAGCTTGAGATATACACAAGTTCATACAATACTGGAATACACTTCAACTAAATAGAAAACCAAATGATACAATGATAAATACTTCTTGCAAAAACTTCTTGAGTAATTGAAAGAATTAGTAATACATACATGCTCCAATATTTTATAATCATCAAAATCATTCCAAGGGTCAACAGAATTTTATTTTTATATTTTATTTTATTTTTTTTTGTGAACTAACTGTGCCAATGATCCCTGGCAATAGTGCCAAAAGTTTATCGCTATCGTACACGATCAAAAATAATTCATCAACTCAACTCTATAGCTAGAGTGAGTCGGGATCGTATCCTCAGGGATCAGTTGAGATTATGTTCACTTTTAGAATTATTTTATTGGAGATTAATTATGTTAGAGAGATAGAAGAGTAAGAATATGATTATACTAAGAACAAGAATTAAATTAAGCAAGAAATCAATATGAAAGATGTCTTGGATTTCGATTCGGTATTTGGTATTATATTAAGTATTTATTCAATATGTAGTTATTAAATTATGATCGATCCCTGAGCATAGCCTATCTCACTGGATACGAACTTTGACTCTCTCCTACATAGCCATAGGCTGTTCAAATTCTCTAATCATATAAATATTTTTTTTATAATCAGATTTCGAGCATAGCCTATCTTGTTGAGCACGAATCATATCCTGAGATCACGACTCATTTCTATGTAGTCATAGGCTATTCTAAAATCTAACTGAAATCTAGATGTGCAGAACACTACTTGAAGTAATAAAAAATAATTTTATTCATGAAAAATGAACATTACAATCAAGCACTAATTACATAAACAAAAAATATAAAATATAAATACTAGAAACCACATCTACTCCCTGAAGACAGGAATTCCTTAGCCATTTATGATCTTCCCTTCCTCTCCTTCCATGCCAAGGCTCTAGAGGGACTCTAGGGAGCTGCTTCTCCAACCTTTTTATAGGGTTTTACAAGAGAGTGGTTTTCATGGATATATGATGTGGGACTAAACTAAAGGATCATATAGATGGCCAGGATCTAATTTTACAGTAAATCAATGGCTGGATAGACTTTTGCCTATCAAATTTCAGTCAAAATAGGCTTAGAATCCTATTACAATTTGTATTGGACTGCTTGATTTCCTCTTTACCATTATATCTTGATCAGATGCTTGGACTCTTTTTGGTTGCTTTGAGATCTATGTTGTCCTTCTCTCTGATTGAATTTGCTTTGAAATCTATGCATGTCCCTGACTGCTCTGGAATCACCCAATGCCATCGTGAAACTACCACCATCCTCTTGGGCCATCACCATCGCAACTTTGCTAGAGTTGCTTGCATGCCATCGAGGACCACCACCGGATGCCACCGAGAGTCGCCACCGAAGCTGCTGGAACTACTGCCACCGCAAGGAAGAAGAACATGTTGATCGGTGGTGGAGATGGGGGATGGTGGATCCGGCGATGTTTTTCTGGTGTGGAACAGGGAAAGACCGTGGAATCCATGGATCATTGTCGGTTCGCCATAGCCATCGATTCCTAGCACCACAGCCTTCTTCGCCACTTCTGGGACTTTGCCGAACATCATGGGGTGGCCGTCGACTGTCCCCCTAGCCAGCAGTTGCTAGATCCGGCCCGTGGTCCATGAAGTTCAGCCATGGACCATGGGTATGGCTACTCGTGGACCACCAATCACTTTATGGACCGAGCGACCGGTCCATGATGGATTGACTACTTCAAAATCTGTGCAATTCTTATATTAATCCTTCAAAAATCAATTTTGGGCTCATGTTAAATTGGATTTGCTTCAAACTTATTTTGTTTGACCCATATATCGAGATCTTCACATTGGCACTCTACTTTCCTATAAATGATGTATAAAAGTATCAATTCTAAATAAATAAATATAATTTAATTATTAAATTAATACTTTCATATATGTATATAACATGGTTATCATACATCCCTTTTATTGGTTGTTGTGACAATGGGACGTGGCTTCCCCCTAGAGTTGGCAATCAAAATTTTCAGCCCAAGCATTCCAGTTCCATTCATCCTACGGGAATACATATCATCTCTCCAATAAATTAGGTTGCCATCCCCCATATGTTTTAAATGTTAATAATGCACCAAATAAATCAAGCTATCTATTAGTGGCCCAAAAGCAGTCAATATTCAACCAAGAAGACCTAGCAATCTTTTCAAAACATAAATATATATAATGAACATCTGTCACTCTACATATTGAAAGAAAATAATATAGTTTGTTACTGATTGCAGTCAATTCCAAAAGGCAATTATGATCAACTTGTAAATTTCAGTGAAACTTAGCCACTTGCTTATTACAAATTTAAACTAACTTTTTCAGTGACATGTAATAAAATTTCATCAAATGCAAACAATTTCAAAAAACCTATAAAAGACTTCACATAACATACCTAAAATAAGCTTTATATTTGTTTTTAATAGAGAAAGTAAAATATGGTATCATATAGAGGCCAACAATAATAAATATCTTGAATAAAGAAATATCACATCTATCAATATATGAAAGCATAGTATTAATGAGTTCAACATGAACCTGTACATTGAACATATCTCAACATAATGCTACAAGATATACTACAATCCACCAATCAAAAACCAAATATGAGAAAATTGTCATTAATATGAGAAAGCTACCAACTTTGTAATGGATGATAAATTTTAAATTTAATATCATCATTGTTCAGGTTTACTACCCACAGAAATATATTTGGACCTTACAAATAATCAAATACATCTAACCTATAAAATATACCGGCTGGACCCATCTACTAAACAAACAAAAACCACTCCCACCAAAAGCAGTAGATAGAATGTAACAAATACAAATATGACTCCCAAGTTACAGTTCGGACGGCAAGTACTATAACAAATAGATATTTTAAATGCCAAACCTGTCCAAGTCAACTTCAGCATTTCTTTGAAAAAATAACCTGAAAAATGACAAGGCAACATATCAGTCTTGGTTAGAAGATGAAGAAGTGGAAATCTAGGCAAGTCGATCAAAAGGCCAGTTTTGTATCGCTATCCATAAGGGAGGTGAATATCCTGGAATATGAAGGGCTGCCAACATTTTAAACATAGCATAGAATAGCTACCATAACTATTAATTAAATATATATTTATAAAATATGGCTCAGGACATACAAAGATAATGTTAGTTAAGCATCGTGGCAACAAGAGAAAAAAAACTAATGTTATAGTTCAACTCTTGCCTACCAGCATTGCTTAATCAATGGACAGCCCATCATCATGCCACACCTATAAAATGTCTCATACCAAAGCATACAAGATATAAATTTTTGTCTTCATTAAACTTTCTGAACTCAAAACAATTGGATTTAATTTTCATCACATGGATAATAATAAGACCCATCCATCCATAAATCATCCATAAGCAGCATATGTCAAAATAATGGCATGTTTGATCGATATGAAGTTATAAAAAAAATAAATGAACATAACAAATATACCCTAAACAATAATATATGTTTTGAACAAAAATATATGTCCTGTAAAGAGAAATATCAAATTTATCAACATCGAAAACCAAAGTATCAAGGAGTCCAATAAGAACTTGTATCCCGAACACATCTGAACACAATGGTATAATAGCTACTCGATTCTACCAATAGAAAACCAGATAAGAGGCAAGTGCCATTAATATGATAAAGCTGCAAACCCTGTACAAGGTGATTAGTTGTAAATCTAATGTCATCATTGTTTAGGATTAATATTGCTAGATATATATGACACAATCTTAATAATCATTAATCAAAGGACTGTTAAATCATAGGATTTTGAAAAGTATCAAGAACCATGTACTTATATCAATTTATACAATATGTTCAACTTGTAACCACAAATAACCTGTGACCATAAATAAATAAATCAAAGCATTCGTCACCTTACAATATCAACAGATCTCATAACAAATTTCAAAAACAAAAAAATATGAAGTAAAACAACAAACAGTTCCAGCAACAAAAATTATATGATAAATGATATGGATATATCTTATAAGAATGGAGTAGCACCTTATCATAATACATTTGCAAGAAATGCCTACTTGCCATAGAGTTACAAAGCATACAATGGGGTTGCCAACAACATGAGCATCATAGCACAAAAGAGGCTTCCAACCATAATACAAGTTGACATGCCACACAAGAGGCTGCCAACAAATACTGCTCAATCCATTATCATAATTTTCCAAATATGAATATAAACATGGTCTGTCAAAATCATTAGTATGAATAAACAATAAATAACAGTTAAATAAGATACAATGATAGGCTCAGAAAGGGCTACCAAGAAATTAAACATATCTCAGATTAAGCTACCAACAATTTAACGACTGTATATACGAGTTTGCCACCAAGATAACATTAGCAGTAATGGCTTAACAGAATTTAAGTAGTTGTAACAAATCCATAACTATGACAAGAGAATAATAGAGTTTTTACATTGTGAAGTAATACCATAGAACAAGAAGCAGCATATGCAGAGAATTATGGAAATCGTAAGTACATTACAGTCCATCATGGTTTTACAAACCTTGCAACCTTGACTTTAACAACATATAATACTCATAATAATCAAAACTTAAAATTGAATATGTCCAGCTTAAAACCCAAGTACAAAGCCTACAAGAAAGGCAAGTATAACCAACAGCAATGATCAAAAAGTGCACCCACATTCATGGGGTAGCCAACAAAGTATTTTCTCTCTTTAAACTTAATATCATGAAATTTTTTGTGGGAGGGATTATCTGGAACTTGTACATAGCTCTCAAATGCAGCAATTATCTCTTGTCTAGTTTTAAACTTCTTATATAAGGCATGCTTGAACCTAGTAACTTCACGCTAACACTTTGGCTAGGATTCATAGATCTCTCATCTACGTCCCTCGAAAACTATATAGAAACTCTTCGAAGACATCACTATAACTCAATGGAATGCACCTTGATTTCCTGTATTTATGTGCAACCCATAGCCTATTAGCTATCAAATTACATAGTTTTTCACCTCTATGGGATTCGTCATCCCCTGTAATCAAATAATGGTCAACATTATCCTCAACATGGTCAGTAGGCAAGGGTTTCATAGACATGTTAAAATATTTATCATTTTCTTGGTTGCATCACATGAAGTTATAAATGATGCAGTAAACCATTATAATACATTTATATACCTTGAAGGGATATAGGATGGGACTTCTAAGAATTTTATATCACTTCTTCAGAATACCAAAGGCCTTCTCCATGCAATTCCATAGTTATGTAGGTCGATAATTGTATAAATCTCGATAATTGTAATATCATCATGGCTGAGGATTGTTAAAGGTATTTAGGTGGTACCTACTACCCTGAAATAGAGCAAAAAACTTGTCTGTGTTGGCATATCCTGAGTCAACAAGATACTATTTTCCTGTAACCCACCATGCAATGCAGAAATAAATAGAAAATTCATGAAAAAATAAATAACATTAAATGTAAAAGTATATCACCTTCTCGCACAACGAACCCTCCTGACTTGACACACCAACAAAGTACCCTCATGTCAGTAACAGATCCTTCCCATCCAGCACAAATGAAAAAGAAAGAGTTATTAAATGAAAATGCAGCCATAATGTTTTGCAAAATGGTGCCTTTTTTTATTACAAAAGTAGGGTTGTTTGCTTTTCTTAATTAAAATAGGTATATGCATACCATCAACCATGCTAATAGTATTTTGTGATGCAACCAACTAAGTTAGAGATATCAGTTAAAAAGATAGTAATTAAGTACCACGGTTTTGTAAGTTCAAAGGTACCATGAAGTAAGGATGGAAATGGTTGTTTCATGGATGCATGGGTGCACACCAATATCCTCACCAGGTTGGACTCTTGCTTCAATAAACAAATGACTTTTAGTACATTATTAAAGTATCATGATATTGTCTCTCTTGAGTGCTAAAAAGTTTCAGTCAAAACTCTATTAGTGACACCATGACCTATGCAGTACAGAAAATATGCTAGTTGCTCCTATGTCATGATATTGCAGGTGCTAGCTATTAGGCCAAATGATACAAGCAACTCTTCTAGCTTTAAGAATATAGTGTTTGTCATTCTAAAATGATCATAACCTCTATCTGGATGGCTACTCAATATGTCTATTATGAGTTTGTGACCCGAGAATGGACATGTTTGACATGGCACCTTCTAAATTACATTACAATCATGGACATTAATGATTCCACTATTTATCAGTACATTTATCACATCCTGCCAATAATTATCCTCATCTATTAAAAACTCCATTAGCTCAAGCAATGTATCCATCTATTCAAAAAAGAGAGCAATTAATGATACAAGCATATGCATTATTGTTTGTTGACGGCCAATATGATAGACAAGAAAATATATTAACATATATGAAAGTATCTTAACAGACCCATTCATATTTACAACAAAATTTGGGCTACCATTTACATATCTGACTTAACAGAGATTAAACATACAAAACTCATGTTTTCCAACATAACATTCTATAAACGTAAAATACCAAAATATATTAAGGCCAACCATAATCGTAAAACTAATCTTGATGGGTTGGAGGTGCAGTTATGCTTCGCACGAATGTCTAAGGACTACCATGAAGATACAGGGTACTATCCTGACAAGTGCTATCATGACTGCTTAGCTTAAATGATTGCTCCATGAATGGATTAGGCCCACCTGGATTAACGGCATGCATGGGGGGTGGCATAAAAACCTGTGGGCCACCTTGATTGACACATGCATTGGAGGAGGCATAAAAATATTAGGGGCATGAGCATATGTTCTAGAAGGGGCCACCATTAGAGGTGGGACATGATAGAACTCAGCCATTTATCTTTTCAGCCAAGCTTCCAATAGTGGCCCTTCATAATGCATAAAGAATCACCAATTTGTCTCATTCTTAAAAGTCTCCCTTACAGCAAGAATGCATTCGGGAGTAATCCCAGGGAGACTCTCCAACTTTCGCATACACTCATCAATGGAATATATCGTAGGATGTGCAAGCTCATCTCTCATGAGGATTTCATTGGAAATTTCTAATCTCTTTCTATCTTAATCTACCAAATCTAGGAGAGAATCAGTTACATCAGTATTCATCATAGTCCTTTATATTGTAGGAGTAATGGGGCTTGACCTAGTCCTCTTTTCGGTACTAGAGGATAAACGTGCATCAAACAAAGATTTCATAGGTAGGGTCGAGGCATAAGTAGTCAGGCTATTTGGAGATACATCGTCAAATAATTCAAAAGGACCAGATGATGAGTAAGAGACTCCATCACTTTGTTGTGATGGTTGCCCAACATTGATATCATCTAAGTTGATCCAATCCACCTCATCGTTAGAGGTATCATTGTTCGAAACCCCCTCTGAAATAGTAGATATATCCCCGCACCTACCAGTGACTGTGTTCTTTAAGAAAATGATGTCTATTTCATCATATGCAGGAAATGACTTATCCTTAATCTAAGCATACTCCTTGTTTACCTGTTAGGATTATAAAAAAATAAGTATTATAATGTGATGAAAAGCTTAGTACCTAAGATATCAACAACAATCCACCACTCACCAAGATGACCTGCTCCCACATCTGTTCATCATCATATGTAGGCACTTTGAGTACAGGGTCCCATTCCTAGCCATACAGATTTACTAAGTTATAATACAAGTTGAAGGTCTTCTTCAGTACCTTCAATCGATTCTTGAGGTTTCTATAAGTGGAGGACTTATTTGTTCATGCATTGAAGGTATTTGTCATCTTCTTCCAAATTTCTTGTGAGAATGTATCGTTGTGACAATTAACTTCATCATTTTCTTGTCTCATCAAGGCAAGCATTATCGATCAAGGGCATCTATCCAATTTGATGCTCTACTATGAGATGATCCTACTCTTGCATGTTCTGCTTAATTATCTTTTTTGGATTTTGGCATGTTAGCTACATGACCACAAATGTTACACATGTTAGAATATGGCACAATTGATTACAACAATTGGCTTCCTAATGATGCATACAAAATATAAAGACATCTCTGGGAACAAGAAAATCTTCAAAATTATTTTTAAAAATTAAAAAGAATAATACCTCGGGACATCCAAAGTGAACGTTAGTGGAGCATCGCGCCTATCAGCATTTTCAAAATATATTATAACAAATACATTTTAAACATAAGATAGATATCAAATAGCAATGTCACAGAAAGAACAAATATGAAGTAATTAAAATCATTAAATTAAAGAATGCCTCTTGAAAATTAACATGTATTTAAACGATTCCTCCAAAACAATAACAAGGCTACCCATAGAATATGTATCTAACGACATGTAATTGTAGGTAAAATATCAAAATTTAAAGATATAAAAAATAAAAATGCCTTAAGACAAGCAAGGTTAAAGATAGTGGAGCATCGCGGCTACAAGATAGAATAACTAATATAGTTAAACCCTTGTCTCTTAGCCATGCTCAATCTTAATGCAGCCTATCATCTTGGCAAAACATAATATAATACACACATTATCAAACAAATACATTTTAAACATAAGATAGATATCAAATAGCAATGTCACACAAAGAACAAATATGAAGTAATTAAAATCATTAAATTAAAGAATGCCTCTTGAAAATTAACATGTATTTAAACGATTCCTCCAAAACAATAACAAGGCTACCCATAGAATATGTATCTAACGACATGTAATTGTAGGTAAAATATCAAAATTTAAAGATATAAAAAATAAAAATGCCTTAAGACAAGCAAGGTTAAAGATAGTGGAGCATCGCGGCTACAAGATAGAATAACTAATATAGTTAAACCCTTGTCTCTTAGCCATGCTCAATCTTAATGCAGCCTATCATCTTGGCAAAACATAATATAATACACACATTATCAAACATAATATAGATAGGATATATGAAATTTTTTTAAAAAATTGAATATGAAAAAATAATTAAAACCATTAACTTCAATAATGCCTCCAGAAAATTAACATGGCTGCTAAATATATATTCATCCAGCAACATATGTAATTGGAGACCAATTGTCCAAAGATATAAATTAGACCAAAAAGTTACTTGTGCCTCAAGATATGAAAGGTTTTAGTCAGTGAAACATCGCGGTGACAAGATAGGATAAGTATTAATATTGTTAAACCCTTGTCTCCAAGCCATGCTCATTCCAAGGCAGCCTATCATCATTGGCAAGTTAAAAAAAATTTGGAATACATTATCAAAGATAAGATAGCTATGGAAATAGGGACATGATACAAAATATGAATATGAGGATGTATTTAAGTATCATGGAGTTGAAGGATGACTCCAAAAATTGAACATTGCTACCAATGTAATATATATCCAACTCCATATATAATATGAGAAAAAAATAAAATTATTGGAAACATATAAAAAAAAAATAATGACATGCATTCTTATTACAAGGTTGATTATGACTATAAATCATTATTATGGTAAATTAAAGGTTAGCAATAGTACTAAGTAGAAAAGTGTAGGGGGATTACAAATATATAGTATAAATTTCAATACATCCAAAAGAGACTTTTGAAAGACTGGTTACCACCCTATAGTGATAGCCAAGCGGAAAGGGCATACTGTATATAATTCGTTTTGGAGGAGCAAGGAGATATCCAATACATGAATCATAAATAATTAAAGATTCAGATTGGACTTGAAAAAAAAATTCTAGAGTAGATCTAAATGACAGATCTTACAATGAAAAGAAAAATAAGTATATAAACTGTATATTGAGATGTATATATATAGGAACACTGAAAGTAGAGGCCTAAACAAAAGAATAATCAAAATTGAAAGCTAGATAAAAATGATTTGATGGGGACATCAGGTCAACCCTAGTTTACTATGGGTCCCTGAGTTTTGAGTCCCTAGCCATGATGCAAATTTTGTCTTTGAGTCCAATAATTTGCCTATGTTAAACATTTGAGTTTTGTATTTGGGTCTTGAGTTTGTTTTTCAAGCCTTGTTACACTTTAGTCTATATTTTGATCCCTGAGTCTTGTTTAGGGCCTTTCTATAGTTGAGTCCTGTAATTAGAGTATTGAGTCAAGTTTTGGATATTTAGTGAGTCTTATGAGTCTTGTAAGTTTTGAGTTTTATGCATTTAGTCCAATTTTGTAAGTCTTATATTAAGTCCGGTCTAATTTTGTAAGAAGACTCAAGTCACTTATGAAGCCAGCTAGCATAATACTACAACCACTACATGGAATCTAGTCATCCACATAATTGGGCTACTTGGAAAGTATAGAAGGATTCTTGGAGCTATCATTAAAGACTTGGATGACAAGTACATCAGCCCACCATGAGGAGATGGATAACTGAAAGAAATCCTAAAAGACCCAGCCCAGCACTAAAGTGGGCCGTCCAAAGCCCAAAAGCCCAAAGTTCTTCATATGGCGCCCCACCTTATGGTCACCCTCCATATGGCACCCCCTTATGATTACCCCCCTTGGACCAAGTCAAAGAGAAGGAGAAGACCAAGTTAAAGAGGAGGAGAGGAGTAATCCTAGTTGGGAGAAAAAATTTGAACCTATTTGGGAGAGGACTTGTGGAAGAGTTTGTAAAGGAAAAGGAAGACCATGTAAAATCTCTTGTATGCCCTAACTTGTATGCCTATATAAAGGCCCCTTCCCTCCCTCATGTATTATTGCTGATTATTGATGAATGAATTATTCTTGAGTTCCTCAAAATTGTGTGAAGTTTTCTGTGTGATTTAGGATATCTGTGTGATCCCTACGCCCTGCCTCCATGCCGACAGCCTCTTCATCTTCCGAGCCGCCCCTCTTCCTTCCCTTCCTTTCCTTCTTCTTTCAGTGATTTAACCTTTTTTCTTTCTTATTTTCTAACCCTTGAATGGTGATTTACAGGTCCCTCAGAGTTCACGAATCCAGGATTCTAATCAACAAGCTTTCGGGTCACCGGATTGAAAGCCACGAATCTGCAGGGTTGATAGCTTTGTTTTCCAGGTTGCATCCATCGAGCGTAGAGCGAATTCTTCATGGATCAATCTTCAAATCTCTACTAGGTACATCCCTTAGACTCATCAGGTAGTGGTATTGCAGAAGAGCTAGTTCTAACCAGGGCTTCTTAGCCTTAGCGGTCCTGTTTCTTCACTTGTAGGATCTCTTTCTGCATGCATCTGCTTCTAGAATTTCTATAAAACTCCATACTTTGAATCTTAGCTTGAAACTTGGGATATAAACTCCTAATTTAATGCTTAATGCATGAAAAATAATTGGCATGCATGAATAGTCTCGCATCATGATTGCTTCTTCCTGTATAGATAATAAAAAAGATACATCAAATAATAGACCAAAAACAAATAAAGAGGAACATCACCAACCAATGTGAGAACCCTGAGCCACCGATCATAAGATCCATATAAAAAGGGCAAGACAAAAAAAAAAGCAACACTCTTCTGGCACCTAGAATCATATTTTATTTCGTAAAACCCAAAAAAACTCTCCAAAAATAAGGAGCCATTAGAACCACAAATACATACAAAAAAAGGAGAGAAAGATAAAAAATTAAGAAAATAAAACTCAATTGCAACCATATTGCAACTCAAATCGAAATCCAAAAGAAATTATTGGCCGCCTTTGTACATGAAAAATAAGCATTTCAGATCAATCGTAAAGATCTTACCTCTGCTTCCCTAGGATAGACAAGCCTTTTTTTGATCCTCAAGCAGATTAAACAGGCATCGATGAAGATGAAGAATTGGATGAAGAAACCCTATCATCGGGGAAGATGACACACGAAGCATTAGAAACCATAAATATGTACAAAAAAAGAGAGAAAGATGAAAAATTAAAGAAATAAAACTCTATTGTAACCATATTGCAACTCAAATCGAAATCCAAAAAAAATTATTAGATGCCTTTGTATAGAAAAAATAAGCATTTAAGATCCATCATAAAAATCTCACTCTACTTCTCCGAGATAGACAAGCCTTTTTTTGATCCTCAATCGGATCAAGGAGGCGCGATGAAGATGAACAACTGGATGAAGCAACCCTATCATTGAGAAAGATGACACATGAAGCATTGGAAGGAATAATCGAGGGCGAAGCATTAGAAGGGATAACTGGCCCTTTGATATTTTGTTATGCCCCTGGAATACCAAAAATTGGAATAGGCATTTCCATGGTGAACCATGGAATTGCTATTCTGGAATCCAATCAGGTTGATCGGAATAGCAACACCTGGGTGGCCCACCATGAAATTTTGCTATGTTTGGGGGAATATGAAGGAATAAACCCCTATTCCATCCAGGAATAGCTCAACCAAACACTACCATAGGGATTTGGTAAGAAAAATTTTTAAGTCCTTGCCTAGATCATAGGAAGTCAAAGTTATTGCCATCCAAGAAGCCGAAGACTTGAACAATTTACCTTTTGAGAAGCTGCTTGGATCCTTAATGACAAATGAGCTGGCCATGAAGCAGTACAATGAGAGGAAGACAGGAAGAAGAAAACAATAACTCTCAAATCAGTAGTGAATGATGAGAATGAGGATCCATCTTTTGAAGATGAGATAGCAGATGAAAATATCACCCTTGTTATCAAAAAACTTGTTGACCCTAAGAATGATTTTGATGATTACAAAATATTGGAACATAAAAAGTATACTAATATCTTTATGTTTTTTCAAGAATATTTTTGTAGAGAACTATTATTTCTAAAGATACTCCTATAGCCATTGAAAGCTATTTGAGTCTATTCATTAAAAGCTATTTGAGTCTAATAGAATATCATTTGGAGAGAGAAATATGGTAAAATTCATGTTTGAAAAGAAGAGTCGACTCATATAAGTGATAGTTGACTTTGGCACAATCTAAAAATGGAATGGTCATTTGGCATGCAAGCAAGTTGACTCTGTAAGCACGAGCCAACTCTTTCAGAAAATAAAAGACAAAAATCTAGACTACATAGATAAGCCGATTCCTAAACAGGTGAGCCAACTCTCTTAGTGGATATGGAAAGATGGTTTTTCTAGATAGGTAGTTTAGCCGACTCCTAAAGCAAAATAGTTGACTCTCTTAGAGGATACAGATGACTAGATTTTCAGAATATGGAGGTGAGAGCAAGGCTAGTCAACTCGTGACCCTCTGACAGGCCATAATGGCTAGTTTTGCAAATTTCTAGATTTCATCCAAAAAGGTTCTAATGGCTATTTTTTAAATTTCAATAGCTAAAAATGATCAAATGGGCTTTTAAATTGATAGAAACTCAAGGGAAAATATAAAAAGCAATGAGATAAGTTCAAATAAGAATGAGATTAGTGAAAAATCTTTGAAAAAGTTTTAACATTCATTGACATTCAAGAGAGCTCAACCATTTCCCACCTACTTATTTTGAAACATTAAGTGAGCAATTAGAAAAGTGATCAAGTGCATCCACTACAGCCTTCAAGTGATCAATAATCAAGCTTCAATGATAACAGCCATTCTTGAGGAGTTCTTTCTTTTGTTGCTATTTTTGTTATAAGTTTTAGTAGGGATTGAAACTTAGGATTTGAGCTTGTAACTTTTGAGAGGTTATGAGATTTTGATTGGTTGTCCTAGCAAAGCCAATTGAATTTTGGATTATAAGCTTGGAAAATAATCTGGTTGTATTCTTAGTAAATATAATAAAAAAATTTCAAGTAGAGCTTGAAAAATGGATGTAGGTACTTGGAATGCACTAAGCCACAATAAATCATGTTGTTTGTGTGTGCTCTTATCTTCTCTATTTTTGGCATTTAATTTAGCTCACACAATACTCGCCTCACTTACTAAGTTTTCAAAAGTATACATACTTTTTAAAATTTTTGAAAACCCAACTCCCCCCCCCCCCCTCTTGGGTTAATTAGATAAGCAACAAAATTTAAAAGATTTATGGGAAGAAGAAAGCCAGGTTTCAAGAGGAGGAACTTGGCCAAGGGGGAACCTAGTAAAGAGAAAGAGAAACCAAAAGACCAACCTCTTTTCTATGAATGCAAGAAGTTGGGGCACTTTAAAGCTAACTACCTAACGTTGAAAAAGCCTTTCAAGAAAAGTAAGAAGAAAGCAATGGTTATCACTTGGAGTGACAGTAAAAATTTAAGCTCTAATAAGAAAGAGGAAAAGATAGTCAATTTTTGCCTCATGGCTTTAGAAGATGAGGTAGCTTCTAAACCCAATTTAGAATTTACTTTTATGAGCTCACACTACTTTTTATAACTTGCTTATTGAATTTAAAAAGCTTGGTTTAAAAAATAAGAGCCCTAAGCAAACAAATGACTCTTTAACTAAAGAGAAAAATAATGTTTTGTAAAGTAACACATTTTTGAAACAAGAAAATGATTTTTTTGCAAAAAGAAGTTAATAGATTAAAACCTTTGGTTGACAAACTAACATATAGTTCTAATAAGCTTGAACTAATCTTGAACAACCAAAATGGAGTTCTTAACAAAACTAGCATTGGTTTTAATCCTACAAATAAGCAAAAGTTTCTAAAAAATTTCTTTATAGTTTTATCATCATCTCAAAATTCAAATGTTACATGCTATTGCTATAAAAGAATAGGACACAAAGCTTATGCTTGTAATTTTAAAGGAATCATAGTAGCAAATCCTAAAGGATTTAAGAAAGCTTGGATACCTAGAAATTTTTTTTGATTGTTTTGCAAGAATATCAATGATTACTATCATAGGCAATCAAAAAATAAACCTAATTCAAACTATATAGATAGGATGAGTCGGGATCATATCCTTAGGGATCTTAGGTTGAGTTGTAATTAAATAAGCAAATAAAAAAGTTTTGATTATTAAAAGTTGGTATATTTTAATTAAAACTAACTAATTTATTGTAAAGTTGAAATTGAGGGGTTTATATGATAGAAAGATGTATTCAGGTTTTTAGATGATCACAAGCATAATTATAGTATTTGTTCTAATATAAGCAATCAAAGTTCATAATTGAATAGAAATCTTATAAACTAATCTCTAGTATAGGCAACCTTGCCAAGTATGATTTATATCCTACTAAGATCATGATCTATCGCATAAGTATAGGCTATCTAATAATTTAGTTGAATAGATCCTAATAGGTTACATGAATATAAAATCCTAGAATTAATTATCTATACCGAGCATGGATCATATTCTGTCAAGATCATGATCCATCCCATCTATAGGTAATTTATTCAGGAGTCAAATATAAAAGAAATTAAAAAAAGACTCAAAGTATTTATTTAATCACAGAGAATAGAAAATAATTATAAAAAATTATGTAAGAATACATGTACTTTCTCACAAACTGTACCTTAGCTAAGCATAACTCTTGGATACAGTTCCTAAAAGGATCAGAGCTCTATCATAGTACCTCCTCTTCTTGAAGTAATCTCTCTTCTCCACTCTCCCTCTCTTTCAAAGCCTAAACTAAATTACAAAATAAAAATAGGAATTGTGGCCTATTGCCTACTGCTTGCTTCCAGTTGATACCCACGGCGCTTTGTTTATAGAGCTTCAAATAGGCCAAATCCCAGTCAAATTTGAAGCAAAATCCTTATGAAACAGGCCCTGGACTTGTGTACTTAATTCTGGCTATCCGATCTTAATAAGAACCTCTAAAAATCATGCTCAAATCCACTTCATAAAAGCCCAAAATAAGTTAGATTGATTATTAGTCATTCGATCATCAGTTTGGGTTGTTGTGGTCCCTTGGATCATGTAATAGGAGGCGTGGATCATGTGAAGAATTCCTTTGGCAAGTCAGGTTCATTGTGCACCATTGGATCTGGCCAGGGAGAGCTCTCACCTGCTTGATAGTGCAAAAGTGCTGCTTAGAGCCATGCACCATAGAATAGACCAAATAGTTTCCCCATGGACAGCATGAAGGCTTCTTTTGGTGAGTTTTTGGGGAGCCACATGGTAAGCTATATGAAGAGTTTGGTGAGCTGTGACATTCTTCTATGAGCCACGTGAAACTTGGTTCATGCCTTTCCTATGGACCATGCTGGCTTGTCTACCATAGACCAAGCAATTGGGCTAGGTTTCTAACATGGATTTAGGGCCCATTTGAGCTCCATTTTAAGTCTCGTTTGCATCCTTTAAGCCTATAAATTAGGCTGTTTATATTGGTAAGCAGCTTTCTTGCAAACATAAGAAAAAATACCAATTCTTAAGGAATAAAGATAAATTAATATATAATTTTGATGTTTTAATTGAGATATTAGTTGTATTTATCATACGCCCAATTTGAGCTTTGCTCATCCTCAAGTAAAGAAAAGATTTAGTGAAAGATACCATCATACTTTGAAATAAATTTTTTATCTCATAATTTTCTATACAGTCAATTGATAATCAGAAGAACATTATTGATATAGGTTATAGGGATATTAATACTCACTAATATGGTGGTTAAATAAGAATAAAAATTATTTATAAGCTTTTTTAAGATCCTCTCCTACTTTTATCTTTCCAAATTATCTACTTTAATATAAGCAAGTGCAAAGTAACTCTTGTTTTCCCTTCTTTTTTTTTGAATAAAGGCATCTTCATATTGCCCACTTTTTCATGCTAAATTCAATGCTTCCTGAAGAAAAGAGGTTCGATTACTTGGTGGGAGACCAAAGTTTGAAACTTGCCATTTTTTCTTTTTCTTTTTTTCAAATTCTTTCATATATTTTTTTACTTTTTGATATGAAACTTAATGCTTACTTAGACAAAGAGACCCAATTACTCAATGAAAAATACTTAAATCTTATTCTTATTTTTCTATATTTTATAAAGGAATATATAGATAGTCTACTTATCTTATAAAAAGGTAACTCTTCTTTGATGCTAGTAGGGGAGTTAGAATTGCTAGAATGATTTTTGTTCTAGACATAACCATTTATTAGATTTTCTTAATACTTGATCTATTAGTGTCTCAAAAATTTTTTAGCTAAAAATCAATTATTGTTTTAAAACTTACTTGATTTAACTCAAATCTAGAGTAATCATATGTCTAAATACTAAATACTTACTTCTTCAAGGACTTTTAAAAAATTAATTTATTTATCCTTACCCCCTAAATTTTTATTATCCTCACTGGAGAAAAGAAAAAAAAGATAGGTAAATAAACAAAGAGAGGTACAACCAAGACTAGATATGCGTGATCCTTGTCAAGTGGTTTCGTAAGGAGTGGTCTATTATTCCTACAAAAATGAAAATTATTAGAGCAAAGGTTAATAAAAAGATTGGGTTGTCTCCTAATAAATGCTAAGTTTAACATCTTCAACCGGATCTCTCAGAGTGCTCATCCTATTCCTGCTAGAATCTTAACATGGGTCTATAATTTTCTACATGATTCAGGATATATCCTATAATATTTTCTGCATGAGACCATTATGTGACTTATTTTCTTGATAGCTAACAACTCTTCCTTTATAATTAGATCTAGGTTTGACTTAAGTACTAGTTGGGGTTCTAAGGATCTAAATCTATGTAGTTAAAATGCTGAGGGAGTGTTTTAGGATCTACTTTTGTTGCCTCTTTCTTTTTGGATAAAGGTTCAACCAGTGTCATGAGAGGTTCAACTAATAATTCCAGTCTTGGTTGAGTGCAATGGTCACTAGGTATGGATACCTTTTTAATGTTTTTAGCTTTGGGTATCTCTATCAGTTCCTTAGACCTAAATATTCTCAACTAATCAAATTGGTCTTCTTGTTTGAGTTATGGACCATTCTGAGCTCTAGAATCAACCTCAAGTTGGCTTGATAATCTACCCTCTTTTTATTCAATGATCGTTGTAGCTGATTGGCCTAATTGTTTTAATAACTGGTCAATGGTTTGCATAAAATTATTAAGAGTATTTTTAATGTTTGAGGTTGTTTACACCAAGACTTCTAAACTCTTTTTTAATATGCTAAATCCTTCCTCAAAATCTAAACTTGGTTGATTGTTCAGTGCTTGGTTGAGCCTTAGGTAGGGTTGATAAAAAATGTGGGCTCCCAATATTGCATTTTGTGACCATGCAAAATTAGGATGATTAACCCATCCTGGGTTATAGGTTGGTGCATAAGGTTTAGTCATATACTTTTCATTGGCTACACTTTCCTATGTGGACCCATTTTAGATTGGAGTCATCAAAAAAGAACACTCCTCCACAACATGATCTAGTGCATCGCATGCAGTGTATATGGGTGATAGCACATGGTTTAATTGGATATATCCTTTGAATTTTAAGGTTTCAATCCTACTGGTTAAAGTTATAATTATATTTTCTTCAGACTCCCTTGTATAAATATATGTATCTCCAAATCTAGTGAATTTAGGATGCATGTTGATCATTTAAGGTCTAATTACAAAATTGCAAGCTAGAAATCTAATTCTAGATAGTGGTTAAAGCCAATTAGATAGCATAGGTCTTGTAAGGTTTTAGGTCATATAATAGAATCTATTTTTCCCTCAGTGACCTTATAATATTGTAGGGCTTAGAGTGTATCTAACAATCACCATTTTGTCCTAGCAAAAATATTATTATTATTAATTTTAGATAAAGAAGAGAAAAGAAAGGAGAGATAGAGGAGAGGAGAATTCTAAAAATGAGAAACCTAGAGGGTCTTAAATCTAGAGATGATAAAGAAGAGTGTTTTAATTAAATTTAAGTTACAAAAGTCAATAAGTTGTACGAGCAATTAAACTCTACCTAGGGTTAACCTAAATCTAGATAGCTCCTAATTGCCGAGGTTACCTTTGAGCTTTCCAAATCATAGGCTAACCAACCAATTGGCTAGATAAATATAAGGTCGGTGGGGATCCTCCCATTGCTTTCCTTAGATACTAAATAAATTAGCCATATCAATGAATAGAACCAATTAGAGAACCATCTAATCTTGTCCCTAAACCACTTGCCTAGATACCAGTTGATTGGTCAATCTTATCTAGTCCAACTCTTAGGATTCCTTATCCTAATAAGCTTGAGGATCCTAATCTCGATGTCTAATTAATTTTAAATTAAGATCTAGGTGATGCAGATGCAAGAAAGTGATTTATGGACTAAAGAAGGGTGATGAAATCTCCATCTTATCTTATTTAATAGGTTAGTACCCTTAAATTATTTTGAGTATGCAATGCAAATAAAACAACATGTCCAAATATGTTATTGTATAGTTTCTATTTTTTTAGGTTATGCTATATTAGTTAAATATTATGAGGTGTGTATTTTTTATATTTAGAAATAAAAGGTAAATTTTAAATTAAGTTAATTACATAATCTAACTAAGGAAGTAGTAAATAAAGTTAAGAAAAAAAGGCAACCATGTAATCTAAATAAAAGACAAGAAATCTAATTTACCTAGAAAGCAAAAAATTAGTAATTATATAAAGTTGTAAATTACTCTAGCTATAAAACAGAGAGTCATTAATTATATAAAGCAATAAATTACTTATGCAAAATAAGATAATTACTTAAATATACAAATAAAGTAATCTACTTAAAAAACTATAAAACTAATATATATGAAAAGCAATATAAAATAAAAATCAAAGTTGTAAATTAGCTATGATGATCAGTAAACTAAAAAGCAACTAAATATATGAAGTAAAAGAAAAAATTAGAAAGTGATATAATATATGAAGTAAAATAGAGAATTAGAAAACAATAGTTAAGGAAGCAATAACTCTAAATAAAAAGCAAAAAAATAAAAAAAATTATTTATTTACTATTTATTTTTTTCTTATGCTTTATCAACATAATCATGCTAATGATCCTAGCAATGGTGCCAAAATTTTAATCACTATCGTAGTATGTCAAAAAATAAATGTAACTCAAACTATATAGATAGGGTGAGTCGAGATTACATCCTTAAGAATCTTGGGCTGAGTTGTAATTAACTAAGTAAAAAAGTTTTGATTATTAAAAATCGGTATATTTTAATTAAAACTAGCTAATTTATTTTAAAGATGAAATTGAGGTGTTTATATAATAGAAAGATGTCTTCAAGTTTTTAGATGATCAGAAGCATAAATTATGGTATTTATTTTAATCTAAATCATTAAAGTTTGTAATTGATTAGGAGTCTTATAAATTAATCCCTAGCATGGGCTATATTATCGAGTATGACCCATATTCTATTAAAATCATAACTTGTCCTATAAGTATAGGCTATCCAATGATTTAGTTAAAAAAATTTTAATAGGTTACGTGAATATGAAATCCTAGAATTAATTATCTATCCTGAGCATGGACCATATCCTGTCAAGATCATGATCCATCATATCTATAAGTAATTTACTTAGGAATCAACATAAAATAAATTAAAAAAAGATTCAAAGCATTTACTTAATTGCAAAAAATAGAAAATAATTACAAAAGTTATATAAGGATACATGTACTTCCCTATAGATTGCATCTTAGCCAAGCCGGCTCCTGGATACATCTCCTAGAAAGATCAGAGCTCTATCCAACACCTCATCTTCTTGAAGAAATCTTTCTCTTTTACACTCTCCCTCTCTTTCAAAGTCTAAACTAAATTATAAAATAAAAATAAGAACTGTGGCCTACTACCTACTGCTTACTTCCGGTTGATGCCCATGGCTCTTCTTTTATAGAGCTTCAAACAGGCTAAATCCCAGTCAAATTTGGAATAGAATCCTTATGAAATGGGCACTAGACTCTTGTACTTAATTCTAGCCATCTAATTTTAATAAAAGCCTCTAAAATCATGCTCGGATCCACTTCATCAAAACCCAAAATAAGTCTGATTAATTATTGCTAATCATCTATTTGGGTTGCTATGGTCCCTTAGATCATGCAATGGGAGGCGTGGATCATGGGAAGAATTCCTTTGGCAAGTTAGGTTCATTGCATTGCATTTCTTGTTTTAGATTTTTCATTACAAGTTTCAGAGGGACTAAAATTTAGAAAAATTATTAGGATATTTGAGAGGTTGCAAAGGTCTTGATTGACTATCTTGGTAAAGCTAACTAACTTGTTTATAAGCCCAGTTAAAATAAACGAGCTGCATTCTGAAAGAATATAGTAAAAATTTCTAAGTGGATTTTGAAAAGTGGACATAGATGCTTGGAGTGAAGCGAACTACTATAAATATTTTTTATTTATGTATATGCCTCTTTTCTTTTATTACTAGTATTCAACTATTATCTCCTCACTTGAATCACTCGCTCATAATTTGCATAAGTGCATATACTTATTTTAAATTTTTAAAAATCCAATTTACACCCCCTCTTGGGTTGTCTAGATGGATACCATAGTTGACCATCCAAAAGAACATACTAAAAAGCTTGACATTTAATTCTATGGGCCTCCTTTTCATCTAACAAGATCATCTCCTTACCGATGTAGTTCACCAAAGCGTCAATCCAGCTCGACTCATGATCGATCTAGAGAATGACAGGAGACTCTTCAATGCTTGGCATCTTTAAGTGTTCCACAAAGACCTTTCTCCCTAGATTGGAATATCTCAATGTAGCTAGATGGGAGAGGGCATCAGCTTGGACATTTTTTGATCTTGGTATTTGTTGGACCTCAAGTGCCTTGAAATTTGAGGAAAGTTCCTGTATCTTTTGAAGATATCTAGCTATTATAAGATGCTTAGCTTCATATTATCCTTGTACTTATTGGACAACAAGCTGAGAGTTGGAGAAATCTTTGACCTCTTTAATTTTGAGCTCTTTAGCTATTTTAAGATGAACAATTAGTGCATCACATTTAGCTCCCTTATTGGTGGTGTTAAAGTTGAACCCGAGTGCATACTCCATAATAACTCCATCTGGATTTGTAAGGATAATTTTAGCTCCACTTTCTTTGAGATTTAAAGCTCCATCCATATGTAATATCCACCAAGTGCTTTTGTGTCCCCTTTAGGCTTGTTGGCAACTAGCTCTTCCTCCGATATTATGCATTCAATGACAAAGTATGCCAAAACTTGTGCTTTCATAGCTGATCTAGGTTGATAGTCAATATTAAATTTTCCAAGCTCAATAGCCCACTTCGTCAAACATCCTACGGTATCAAGTCTTTGTAAGATAAACTTTAGAGGTTGATCAATCAAGATAATAATCGAGTGAGCTTAAAAATAGGGCTGAAGATATTTGGTAGCGATGACAAGGGCATAAATCTTCTTTGCTTTTGTATATTTAGTTTCTGCACCCCACAATATCTTGCTAGTGTAATCGATGGGCCTTTAAATACCTATATCTTCTCAAACAAGGATTCAGCTGACAGTATTAGGTGAAACTGATAGATATATATAGAGTTCTTCACCTTCCACAAGCTTTGACAAAAGCAGTGTAGATCCTAGATATTTCTTGAGGTTTCCAAAAGCAAATTGAAATTCATCTAACCATTCAAAGTTCTCAACTTGTCTTATTATCTTGAAGAATAGGAGATATTTTTTCTCTAACCTTGAGATAAAATGGTTGAGTGCTGCAACTCATCCAATCAGGCATGTAAATCTCTTTTGGTGACTACCTACTTCATTTCTAGAAGTGCTTGGATTTTCTTTAGGCTAGCTTCAATCCCTCGTTGATTTACCCTGAACTCTAAAAACTTTCCCGAAGTTACTCCATAAGCATACTTGCTTGAATTAAGTTTCATCTAGCAATGCCTGAGCTCACCAAAGGCTTCCTCCAAATCGGCTATATGCTAATTACCTTCAGCACTTTTGACCAACATATCATTGATATAGACCTTCATATTTTGGTCAATCTGATTGTTGAACACCTTGTTAATGAGGTATTGATAGGTAGCACCTATATTCTTCAAGCCAAAATGCCTTATTGTATTATAATATATACATCTTTTGGCCATGAAAGTAGTCTTCTCCTTGTCCTCCAATGCCATCCAAATCTAGTTATAGCTTGGAACACATCTATAAAACTCAATAAGTAATAGCCTGATGTGGCATCGACACCAATTGATCATTTTTAGATAATGGGAAGCTATCACTCTGGTAAGCTTTATTGAGGTTAGTGTAGTCAATGTAGATTCTCTATTATTATTCATTTATTACCTTTTATCATTATGGAACTAAAGTTCTCATCTTTTACTAGACTAGAGATGTTTGGGATCAGTGTTCAGTTTATGGATGATAATGTCAGGAGAAATACTTGGCATATCTAAGATTGACTAAGCAAAAATATCAGTTTGTATGAAGGAATATGATAAGTTGATTACACAGGTTAAGAGTAAGGATCCAATCCAGACAGTCTTCTTAGGATCACTTCCAAGCTATATGGCAACGAGCTATTTGGCTAGTTCTCCTTGATTTTTCTTAATGTTTTCTCTGAAATCCAACCCTTCAATGACCATCAACTTTTTCTCCTTCATTGTAGTTAAGTAGGAATTGTCTTGTGAGCATTTGATCTCCTCTAATTTCTCCAACCCCATTCCATATTAGAAAATAGATGACCGGGTGATTCGTGGAGACAATTTTTCTTAGAGCATTAAGTGTAGGTTATCCAAGGATTGCATTATATAAAGATGGTATTTGGATTACCAGGAATGTCAAATGTATAGTTGCTTGTCGTGGTGGTTGTCTAGCTATCATTAACAAGGTCACTTAGCCTTCAGTTGTAACTGAGTCTTTAGAGAATCCTATCAATAGTATACTAACTCGCTTAAATCGTTCGAATGGAAACCTCATATTTTTAAATTCATCATAAAACAAGATATTAGCAAAGCTTTTATTATCAACAAGAATTTACTTTACATCATAATTTGCTATTGCCATAACGATGACAACAAGATCATTATGACGAGTTTGAACTCCTCAGTCATCATTATCAAAAAATGAAATGATATTAGAAGGGGAACTAACTTTTCCTGTTTGCAACTTCTTCAGAGAAGATCCTTCTGCTTGACCTCTTGCCCCTTGCCTCCAGTAAAACTTGAGATTGTGTTGACCATGCTTGCCATTGGATGATTACCATGGTCACCTTCCACATTAGTTTGAGTTCAAGGTTGTTCTTTAGCTATACTACTTTGGTTTTGGATGTATTTATTAAGGTAACCTTGGCAAATTAGAGCCCAATTTCATCATTCAACTGGTGGTGATCCTTAGTATTATAGTAGTGATCTCAGTGAAAGAGACAATACTTCTTTCTATTTCTCTTTGTTGGTAGAGCTCTTATTGGTTTAGATCGATGTACGTAATCTTAGCCCTCTATTATATGTGATTGCAAGAATAAGAGAAAAGAAAATTAGTGATTTGACTTGTTGAATAAATCAAAGATCAAATTCAAAAAATTCTGGTTAAGGAAGTGATATAAAAGAAAGATGGAAGAGGATTTTTGGTAAGATATTTAATGAAAATTATGTAAACGTTTTAGGTTGCTTTACCAGTTCCACCATGGATAGAAATATTAAGTATATACGTAGAATTAGATTATTTGAGATAAAAGAGGTCATAAGGAAAAAGAAAATAGAAAAAGTTGCTGGACATGATGAGATTCCTATGGAGGATTCGTATGTGACGTTGAAATAACTTGGTTTTTTAATTTGTTTAATAAGATTTTAAAGACAAGAAAGATATTTAATGAATAGAGAAAGAATTTTATAGTACTGATTTACAAATATAAAGGTGATTTAACTATCATGATATTAAACTTACGAGCCATTCTATAAAAGTTTGGAAGATGATTGAGCATAGATTGAGGTCAGAAACAATTTGGTTTTATGATAGGACTGTCAAATACAAAAGCTATTTTTTCTCCTTAAGAGATTAATGAAAAAGATAAAAAAAAAAGAGAGATAAGATGTTTATATAGTTTTTATTGATTTAGAAAAAACATGTGATAGAGTTTTTAGAAAAATCTTATGATGGATGCGAGAAAAGAAAACAGTTTTCATTAATTATATTTATATAATTAAGGATATGTATAATGAAGCATTTACGAGAATTACAACTACTAATAATAATACTAGTGAGTTCTCAATTATAATATATTTACATCATGTTATAATCTAAGTCCTTATCTTTTTTATGGATGGGCTTATTGGAAATATAATATGTTGATAATAGTTATGGATGGGCTTATTGGAAATATTCAATATGATATTCCTTGATGCTTATTATTTGCAGACGATATAATCATCCTGAATGAAATTAAAGCTAAAGCTGATCATAAGTTGGAATTATGGAGGAACTTTTTTATTTGATGAAAAAAAAGGGTTAAACCTCCCTAGCTTTATTATATCATATAAATATTATTTTCAAAGAAAAGCTATATGAGATAAATTGTTTGAAGTGACTGTGATAAAAGTAATGATTATAGGTAAGTAGATGGAAGGTTATAGATGAATTATACCCAAACAAAGAAAACGACACTCATCTAGAGGTGGGCTAAGACTAAGATGGGGCAAACTGAAAATCTCCTTCTCCCATGATGAGCATATTAGAACCTAAGAACTTCGAGTTTAGTGACAAGGCAAAATACATAGAATGTAATGTTAGAAAAATTAGAAATAAAAATAAAGCCGAGTGGAACTTGAAGATCATAAAGAATGATCATATTTATTATTTAGGATTAATTATTTATAAGGAAATATTAAAGAAGGTGCTATTGATAGAATTAGAATATGATAGATAAAATAGAGAAGTGTAACCGGAAAATTATATAATTATAGAATACCTACCATATTAAGAACAATATTATATGATGGCTATACTAGCAGCTATACATTATGGTATAGAATGTTAAATAGTTATCCAATAGTATATCCATAAGACAAGTATGGTTGAGATAAAAATATTGAGATGGATGTGTCATAATATAAAAAAAAAAGAATACTCAAAAACTCCTTAACTTAGGATTAGTTTTACTTAGTATCCTTAAGGGTCCCTCAATTTAGTTAAATAGTCCATTGTGTTCCTAAGCCTTATTTGGCATCTAACATAATTAAGACACCATCAAGATACTGTCATAAAGAATAATTTTGCCCTCACCTAAATTCTTTATTTATCAAAAAATATGCTCTCTTATTTTCTTTTCATCTTTTCTTATTCCTAGAATCTTCTCCTCTTCCAGCATATCCTCCTCTTCTCTAAATCATGTCATGCTTCTTATCTCTCCTCTCCATCCTTCTCTATCTAGCTTAATCCCATCCAAGCCCTATCAACTCTTCTTACCTCCACTTCTAACATATCTTACGCCTCTCCAAATATCATCATCTCTCCACTATATCTACTGGTCCTGAGCTCTAGTAAACTCTACCCACTCCTGCCACCTTCTCATCTTCTAACATGTCCTCTCTAAACTTTGATATCATTTTCATCCCTCTTCTCCGTCCCTTATCCCTATCTTAGTCTCAAGCCCAACCCACTCTCAGCACCTTTTCTCTTCCAACATCTTCTACCATCATTTTCATTCCTCCTCCCATCTAATCTAGTCCTAAGCCCTACCCACTCTCACCACCTCTTCCTCTTTAAACCATCGTCATTCTCATCTCTCCTCTTCATCTAAACTAATTCCAAGCCTCACCCACTCCCATCACATTCTTCTCTTCCAACATCTCCTCTCTAAACCTTCTCATCATTCTCTCCTGTTGCGGCGACTTCTCTTGGATCGGGCTCGATCGGTTGTGCTGGAGCGCTCCTCTCTCGGTCGACCTACAACAAAGTCCCCAAGGCGCCGGTGGTGTTCCGACGGGAAACTCTCCGATGTCTAAGTCAACAGGAGCTTTAAGGCAACAGAATGGAGGAATCAGAGAAACGGTGCTTGGAGAGGGAAGAGAGCACTTATCTTTGAACGGGGTCCCCTGGTTACCTTATATAGGCATGGAACAGTCCAAAATCCGTTAGGGGAGGGGCCAAGAAAGACCGATCTGCCCATGGAAGAATCTGGAGAGTGGCCATGTGGTGCCCAGATAGGGCGACACCGTGGGAATAGTGGAGCAGGACTGTTGGTGTGGCAGGATTTCATTGAAATAGAAAGAAGGTTCTGGAATCCTATGGGTCCTGGAACATATCTGTCGGATGCCGACTGAGAGGGCTAGTCGGTCGGACAGGAGATCAGACTTGTGCAGGAGAGCAATGGACCGGATCCCAGCATGAGTGGGTCATTCGAACCTTTGCTCTGGTGGGTCGGACTTCTGCAGGAGAGCAATGGGCCGGATCCCAGCAGGTGTGGGTCGTTCGGACCTCTGCTCTGGTGGGTCGGACTTCTACAAGAGAGCAATGGGCCGGATCCCAGCAGGAGTGGGTCGTTCGGACCTCTGCTCCGGTGGATCGGACTTCTGAAAGGTGTGACCGTTGGAGCTTTAGAAGAACGGCCTGGTCAGGCCGCAAAGAGGGACCACCGGTCCGGTCCAGCGATGGACCGATGGGGTATAACAGTTGCCCCCTTGTCCTTGGCCTTCGGGCAAGCCTGCAGGCTCGAAGAACGAGGGCATTGCTTGGTGATTAATGCGCCAATCCCCAAGATGATGGCGAATCTGATTCGGGATGCTGTGACCAACCATCTTCTGCTCCGATTTTCACTCTTGGACAGGTGTCAGCATTGAATTGGTGACGCCAGGGGAGGCAGTTATTGTCGGTACGGCGCATGATGACTGCCAGTCCATAAATGCATGCCCGTTGAGCTTGGACGTGACGTGAGCCACGTGGCTTCATCCGAGCAATCGGCGCAGTGTCCATGGTAGCTTATCCACCGTTGATCTAGTGGTTACGCGGATCATGATCAAAACACGATTCGATGTGTCTCTTCAGCTTCCTCGTCTAATCAAAAGAAATCATGTCGCCTGCCATAGATCACGGCACTCGAGGAGCGCTGGGAGGTGGCCCCTCAGCTCCTATAAAAGGGAGGGCAGACATCCAAAGGGGGTCCTTTATTGCGCTCGGGTTTGGAGAGAAAAAGAGAGCCTCCTTCTCCCTCTACCTTTGTCTTTGCTAGGAACTTTGCCCACCAGGTTAGTTATGCCTTCATCTTCTTCTTCTCTTTTAGCCTCCATTAAAATGGCCTCCGGTGGGAGTTTGGTCTGTGGGAACAGGGAGCCCGGCCTGTACGATATTGCGACGACCATAACCAAAGAGGGTAGAAAACCTCAGGGTCATTTACGGCATTCCGACCATCCTGTACCTTACTATCCCCAGAAAGGAAGGGAGAGTGAACGGTCCACTGAACCTTGGTGCCCTTCCTTTGTACGAAGATCACCTCAATGCTGGCCTTCGATTTCCACTCCATAATTTTTTCATCCAAATTTTCAATAGCTATAGAATTACCCCCTTCATAGCTGATCCCGAATAGCATTCGGGTCATCTGTGGTTTCCTGGTTGTCTATCGAGAAGCTGACGTCGAACTAAGGTTGTCCCTGTTCTCCAACTTCTTCCTTCTGAAGTGGGACTTTCGAAGTAAGGAGTGGTGGATGTTTAATCTCTATCCCAGCCGAAAGATACTAGGGAAACTTTCGTCGGCCATTCATGGCTGGAAGTCCCGATTCTTTTACGTAGATAGCCTTGAACCCTGGGGCTTCGAGCCGACATGGAGAGATCCTAGTCCGAATGCCGTCGACAGAAGGAAGGTGTTGAGGGCTAACGAGGCTGACTTCCACAAGCTGAACGACGAAGACCTGAAGTTCATCGGCTTTCTGCTCCAAAAGGAGAGTCTCCATCGGGCTGGAATTAGCCGACATCAGATGCTGGGTAGGACGAAGGCCATTGAGAGGGACCTACCGTTCTTTCCTTTGTTAGTTTTGTCGTTGTTACTAACTCTAGTCTTATTTGCTGATAGGAGGCAAAATGAAACCAGATTAGGCGACCCTCTCAGCACGGTCGGCACAGATAAGGACCGTCCGCATTTTTGAGCCGACTCCTCGGGAGCCGAAGAGGCAGCGGGCGACAGAGCCGGCGCCTGAGAAGTCGAAGAAGCAATGGACGGGAGAGCCGTCAACCATAGTTGTGTCGGCGGAGTCGGATGACGACATCCCGCTAGCAGATCGCCGAAAGGCGATGGCATCGGGCCACTCCTCATCGGTCGGACAGTCTGTCGCCCGGACGGGGGAGGGACTCCTGGGTTCATCTAGGGCAGAGGTGACCCCAACTTCTTCGACAATCGGGCCGACGGAGGAGACTTCCCCAACAATGGAGGGGGAGAAAGTGGCCGAAAGGTTGGTGGCTATCAGGGAGGAGGCCGACGAAGTCGTCGATGCCGAAGAGCGCCAAAAGTGGCGTAGCATTCACGACGCAGAGCAGGTCAAGCAGCAGCTCCAAAGGGCCTTGACCGGCATCGATCATCGATCAGTGAATGAGGTCGCCAGGAGCCTTCTTCATCATCTACTGGGGGTAAGCTCTGGACTTGGGCTTTCGGCCCATATTTCGTTGTTAACAAGCTTTTTACTAGGTAACTGTCAGCAGGTTCTCTAGGACTCGCTGCTGATAGACGACATCCTGGATGAACTGCTCGAACTGAAGCAGTGCCTGACCGAGAGAGCGAAGGCGGCGAGGGACACTGTGTGGGTGGCGCTGACAGCTGCCAGGGTGGAGCTGACCTGCCTACGTGCCGCCGAAGAAGAGAGATCTGCCCAGCGGGCCGTGTCGGAAGCCCAACGGAAGCAGATCAAAGATTTACTGGCCTAGGAGGCTAACCGAGAGGCAAGACTAAAGAGTCAGAAGCAGAAAGTCAAGGCTCTGACCTGCCGCTGGCCAAGGAGGAAGGGCGCTTGGCCGAATCTGAAACACGCTCGAGGGGCCACCAGACGATGGCGAAGCGGTACAAGGGTCTGCTGAAGTCGACCTAGGAGCTACTGAAGACGGCGAATGAAAGAGCCATCGCAGAATATAAAGCCTCCGAAGACTTCGTGGAGGAGATGAACGAAGCTGGCACGGTCGGCTTTGACTACGAGTACGAAGAATGCTTCGGCAAGATCAGCGCTGTGTATCCGGAGCTTGATCTCTCCTTCCTTCAGTTGCCAAAGCCGGCGGAGGAGAAGGACGCGGAGGCGGCGGGTCCGACCGAAGGCGCGACCGAGACCCCAACTGGGGCTGTCATCGTGGAGGTCGATTCAGATGCCCAAGTTGGGGCGACGCGGGGGCGGCTGACATCTCTGCAGGTGCTTCGGCCGAACCAGGAGGGGCCGACGGAGGGAACTGATGTAATTCCGGTGGGTCGGACCTAGATCGGTTGTAAGGGTCTAACCCCCTGCTTTTGTATTGACCTATATATATGTATAACAGCTTCGTCGCATTTTCTTTATCAGTGCTTGTGAGTGTGTTTTGGACTGATTGAATGAAGTTTTCTTCTAAAATTTTTTTTTCTAAGTATGGGCCCGTCGGCTTAATTTGAGCGGACGGTCAAACCTCCGGAGTGGATGTCGAATAGTAACTTAAGACGAACCAATCTATTTTAGGATTTTCATCCTAAGTGTTGGTCCGTTGGCTTGTTCAAGCCCAGAGATAGTTGAGGCAGGGGTTGGACTGTAGCTTAGGCCGAACCAACTTAGGATTTTCTTTCCAAGTGTTGATCCATCGGCTTGTCCGAACAAAGCTGCCCTGGAGCCTTTGCCAACCGGAGTCGGACTTTCGGAAGTGGGCTGCCCTAGAGCCTTTGTCGACCGGAGTCGAACTTTCGGAAGTGGGCTGTCCTAGAGCCTTTGCCGACCGGGGTTGGACTTTCGAAAGTGGGTTGCCGTAGAGCCTTTGCCGATCGGAGTCGGATTTTCAGAAATGGGCTGCCCCAGAGCCTTTACCGACCGGGGTCGGACTTTCGAAAGTGGGTTACCCTAGAGCCTTTGCCAACCGGAGTCGAACTTTCAGAAGTGGGATGCCCTAAAGCCTTTACCAACCGGAGTCGGACTTTTGGAAGTGGGCTGCCCTAGAGCCTTTACTGACCGAGTCAGACTTTGGGAAGTGGGCTGCCCTAGAGCCTTTACCGATCGGAGTCGGATTTTGGGAAGTGAGTTGCCCTAGAGCCTTTACCGATCGGAGTCGGACTTTTGGAAGTGGGCTGCCATAGAGCCTTTGCCGACCGAAATCGGACTTTCGAAAGTGGGCTGCCTTAAAGCCTTTGCCGACCGGGGTCAGACTTTCGGAAGTAGGCTGCTCTTGAGCCTTTGCCGATCGGAGTCAGACTTTTGGAAGTGGACTGCCCTACAGCCTTTGCCGACCGGAGTCGGACTTTCGAAAATGGGCTGCCCTAGAGCCTTTGTCGACCGGAGTCAGACTTTCGAAAGTGGGCCGCCCTAGGCCTTTGTCGATCGGAGTCGGACTTTGGGAAGTGGGATGTCCTAGAGCCTTTACCAACCGGAGTTGGACTTTTTGAAGTGGGCTGCCCTAGAGCCTTAGTCGAACAGAGTCAGACTTTCGAAAATGGGCTGCCCTAAAGCCTTTGCCTACCGGAGTCGGAAATTCAAAAGTGGACTGCCCTAGAGCCTTTACCGACCAGAGTCGGACTTTCAGAAGTGGACTGCCCTAGAGCCTTTACCAACCAGAGTCGAACTTTCGGAAGTGGTTCAGAAAGAAGAGTTGTGGACTTTATTGATAATACTTGCGAAGGTTATCTACATTCCACGGGCATGCCATCTGCCGTCCATCCAAATGCTCGAGTCGGTAGGTTCCGGCTCGGATCACTTCAATGACTCGATAAGGTCCTTCCCAATTTGGAAAAAGTTTCTCTTGCTCGGTCGGTCTCAAAATCTGTCCTCTGCAAGACTAGATCTCCGACTCGAAAAACTCGCGGCTTAACCCGTGAGTTGTAATATTTCACCATTTTCTGATGGTAGGTCGCCATCTTTAGGCTTGTTCGGAGTCTAGTTTCCTCAAGTAGGTCCAGGTCAGCCCTTCGCTGCTCAGAGTTAGCCGGTTCGGCACAATGGTCAATCCGTAGGGATTGCAGGGAGATCTCAATGGGAATGACGGCTTCACTTCTGTAAGTAAGGTTGAATGGAGTCTCCCCGATCGCCATTCGGACAGTCGTCCGATATGCCCATAGTACTGAGTGGAGTTCTTCTGCCCAAAGTCCTTTGACTTCGTTCAGTCAGGTCTTCAACCCATGCAGGATTGTTCGGTTGGTGACCTCAGCCTCTCCATTGGACTGAGGGTGAGCGACCGACGTAAGCCAATGGGAGATATGATATTGCTGACAGAAGTCCCGGAACTTAGTGTTGCCGAACTGTCTTCCATTATCGGTAATAATTATCTGTGGAATGTCGAACCGAAAAATAATACTATTCTGGACGAAGTTCTCCACTTTGGCCTCCGTTATTTGTGCCAGCGGTTCAGCCTCTATCCATTTGGTGAAGTAGTCAATAGCCACAAGTAGAAATTTTCGTTGCCCGGATGCCGGGAGGAAGGGTTCCAAGATATCCATCCCCCACTGTGCGAACGGCCACGGTGCAGTAATCGGAGTCAGCTGGCTGGCAGGTCTCCTTTGGATAATGGAGTATCTTTGACACGCGTCGTACCTTCGAACGAAGTCCGACGCGTCTTTTTGAATGGTAGGCCAATAGTACCCATGTCGGATGATCTTGTAGGCCAAGGACCTTCCTCCAAGATGGTCACCGCAGATGCCTTCATGGACTTCTCTAAGTACATAATCTGCTTCGGTCAGCCCCAAATACTTCAGCAGTGGCTGTGAGAATGGCCGCTTGTATAGGACACCATCAAGGACGACGTACTTGGAGGCCGTCCAGCACACTCGCTTGGCCTTAGTCGGATCTTCCGGAAGAGTTCCTTTGACTAGGAAAGCAAGAATCAGATCCATTTAAGAAGCTTCTTGTTCCACTTGATGAACCTCAATCGGCTCTTCCGTAATACTTGGGCGCTGCAGATGCTCCACGAAGGTTCGATCGGAGGTACTGGTGGCAGCCATCTCTACTCCTGCTGGGATCCGGCCCATTGCTCTCTTGAGGTCCGACCCACCATAGCAGAGGTCCGAACAACCCACTCCTGCTGGGATCCGGCCCATTGCTCTCCTGCAGATGTCCGACCCACTGGAGCAGAGATCCGAACAACCCATTCCTGCTGGGATCCGGTCCATTTCTCTCCTGTACAAGTCTGATCTCCTGTCCGACCGACTGGCCCTCTCAGTCGGCATCCAACAGATATGTTCCAGGACCCATAGGATTCCAGAACCCCCTTTCTGTTTCAACGGAATCCTGCCACACCAGCAATCCTGCTCCACTATTCCCACGGTGTCGTCCTATTTGGGCGCCACGTGGCCACTCTCCATATTCTTCCAGGGGCAGATCGGTCTTTCTCGGCCCCTCCCGTAATGAATTTTGGACTGTTCCGCGCCTATATAAGGTAACCAAGGGATCCCGTTCAAAGCTAAATGCTCTCTTCCCTCTCGAAGCACCGTTTCTCTGATTCCTCCATTCTGTTGCCTTCAAGCTCCTGCTGACTTAGGCATCGGAGGTTCCCCAGCCGGAACACCACCGGCGCTTTGAAAACTTTATTGCAGGTTCCCTAACAGATTTTGGATTGTTTGGCACCTATATAAGGTAACCAGGGGATCTCGTTCAAAGCTAAGTGCTCTCTTCCCTCTTCAAACACCGTTTCTTTGATTCCTCCATTATGTTGCCTTCAAGCTCCTGCTGATTTAGGCATCGGAGGGTCCCCCGCCGGAACACCACCGATGCCTTGGGGACTTTATTGCAGGTCGATCGAGAGAGGAGCGCTCCAGCACAGCCGACCAAGCCCGATCCAGGAGAAGTCATCGCAACATCTCCATTTAAACTATGACCAGATATTTCAATACTAAAAGTCTTATATAACCATCCTATGACAGAATCCCGTTAGCTCAAGTAAATGAAGATAGATGCCAAGGCTATATTGAATTATGTAATTAACTCGAAGATCTTCTATATAACTTTTTAAACTCCAGACCAAAACTAGCCCTAAATTGAGAAGGTATCTAAATAATTTACTCTACCAGAAAAGATAAAATAAAAAAAATTAATTCATTAAAAGATAAAGAAAACAAAATCAAGAATAAATTAAAAGAATGATAACCTAATTAAAAATATACAACCTTGACCAAAAGAATAAATTGAAAGAATGATAACTTAATTAAAAATTAAGTAATTCATAAAAAGATAAAGAAAACATAAATCAAGAATAAATTGAAAGCATGATAACTTAATTAAAAATATACAACCTTGACCGACTGAGGTACTAATATGCATGAGTGATTAATGCATGTATAAAGAAAGAAGGATTAATATAAACCAAATTCATATGAGATGAATGGTAAAAAGTTTACCACTACATCTTTTGTTAAAAAAAAGGTGATCTTAAAACAAAATAAGATGATGGAAAAGGATTTACGTAGCTAAGTCTAACTAGTCGAATAAGACTTAGCTGAGTTTTATTTTTCATGGCAGCATTCCCAGTTTTAGATTTCCAAAAACATATAGAATGAGAAGACACTGCATGACGTCTCTAGGCCTAAAATACCATGAAGTAGACATGACAGCAGCTCAATCTGATAAGTGCTCTAACTTCCACTCCATAAAACCTCCCACCAATTGGAGGATAGAGGAAAATGGAACTTGTAAGGCCTGTAAATCTTTTCAGCCTTGGAAACGTAGAGGTAGGCAGGCAGCTCCGACGCTCAGATTTTCAAAGTCCTTAAATTCAAAGCACATTAACGTGAATCAATTCAACAAAAAAAATAAAACATGATATAACAGATGGCATCAAATTAACAAAGCATGCATCTCCACTGACGTTATTCTTAACAAACATCAAGGAAAATTAGCCACGAACATGAGACCAAAATCCACGGTGTGTTTTCTTATCATCTTGAATAAAATAATAAACTTAATGTGAGCTCGCAGAAATATACAACTCGAAAATTAACTGTTCCTCACAAGACCACATAGGGTAATTGTATTATGAGTTGCTTACCTCATACTAAAAACAGAGGAAAGACAAAGGAATGGGAGAAGGGTGATTGAGAGAAGGTACGAAATATGTCTTATCAAAGTACAGATGTTTGAGGGAAGCAACTACAGATAGCAGCCGATAGAGCTGAATTTAAGAGAGAAGGCTTTCACAGGCTTTGATATCAACTGCCTGTCTGCCCAGTACTGCCTGACCATTGGGGCTCGCTTTCATGGTTTTCATCACAGCATCAAACATTGCTGACTGGAATCTGGGATCTTCAACTTTCTTGAGAATTTCCTCCACTACCTTGAAACCAAGACCACCAGAAAGAATCAGTTTACCAACCACTTCACCAAAATAAGTTGGTGCTTTTGGCAGATCGATACCAACGTCATCCAGCATTGCCCCATAAAGCAAACAGCCAGTCCCCAATTCTCTTGGTGCAAGAACCTTCTGAGCCAACAAGTATTCCAAAAGTTCAACAACAAGATCCACACACGATTGCCCCTTGTCCAAAGCTAGATTGATGGCTTCCTTGACAACTTCTGGGTGGTATTCGGGGCTCTTCAGTTCCTTCACACATTGAAGTGCTTCATCTAATATGCGGATATGGAAGTACTCCTCCAGAAGAGCAACAGTCTTCTTATGTAGCTCGTTAGGATTTAACCTTGGTGCAGCCATTGGCTTGTCTGGGATCACAGGTGGTGGCACTTGTGAAAGAGGTTTCGAGGCCCGAATATTCTGAGATGGAGAATCTATTGAACTTGAAAAAAGGCTAGAGGGGCGAGATGGGGGACCACTACCCTGTAGCAATGCACTAGTTTTACCAGCCATCAGGCCACCACTACCTTGAGGTAATAGCCTGGAGTTGATGGGTGATGGCTTGCCAACTAAAGTACTTTGGGCACGATTAACTTCTCCCCTGGGCATGGATCTGCTACGTGGAACTTCCCAGTTGTCCCCATCCAACCCGGGCATTCCAGGCATCTTCCTTGTTCCAGGCATTCCAGGCATCATACCCCCAGTTCCAGGTCGGTTTATGGGTAAACCACTAGGGCTGAGACCCCCTAAAGAACCAACATTACGGCCATTTCTCATGTTTGCCGTTGCTCCTGGGCGCAGCCCAAGATTCTTTTCTGCCTCACTATGAATTTCAGTGATTGTCTTGGCCTTGACCTGCAAAACCAGGACAGCCAAAAATGCTCAGCATATCAGCAGAAACCTGACAAGCCAACAAAAACGCATAAATCCTGATTTTCGTTACTATACATTTCTTTTTCCAACAAATTCAGAAACACATGACCTTTCACATGTCCAAAAGTAAAAGAGCTTATAATATGAATAAAATGCTATAAGCCGAGACCAGCAAGATAGCTCCACAAATGTGAGAATGTGAGAAGCTTACTTCTTCGCGTCGAGGGACCCAGTTATTGGCACGGACATCAAGGACATCACGGACCATAAACCTAACTCGTGATGCAAGCTGGGGGTTCGTTGTCAGCTCCTTCAGCCGGTTGAAATAAGCATCATTAAAACGACGAGACTTGGGGCTTTCATCCAATTGCTTCCCGATGGTGTTGAAGAACTGACAGATTGCCTCGACATTTTCCTCAGCAGGGCAAGTTTTGACATCAGTGCCCAACAACTCCTGTTACAGAACCATGTCGGGCAATTCTTAGAAACAGTAGACCACTCAGAAAATGCAAAAGAACAAGTTGGACAGAATAGTGGGATCATCAACATACCTGAACAATATGATGCACTATTTTCTCTGGCACCATTTTCTGCTTTAGAAGCTCACCAATGAGCCGGATGTTACCGAGAGTGCGCAGCTTCACCATTCTCTCTTTATCTCTTCGTTCCATTTCTTGCTCTGGGCCTGTCAACTTCCTAATCTCAGCCCTTATATTGTCAGCACCTTCAAATGCCTCCTGACAAATATTCAAGAGTATACGCTTGAAAGTGATTTCTTTCCCACCCAGTTCTTCAGGGGGGAATGGAGGGAGCTTCTCATTGAGATCAGAACACAATTGAGCGTACATGGGACAGAAGGTGGGCTCAAAAACAGCTTTTTCAAATATAAGCATAATGACATCCTGCATCATTAGTGTGTTTTAACAACAAAAATTTTAGGGAGGTGGAATCTGTTTGAAAAGGAACAGTGCATAAATTCTGGGAAGCATGAAGACCTTTAGAATATCAGGTGTAGTGATTCCAGCATCAATCAGTTGGCCCTTGAGAAGATCAAATTTCTCAGGAGTCAGCTTGTTCAATATACTGCATTAAAATAAATAACAGAAAATTAAAAAGGAAGTCCGATGCATATTCATCATGTTGCTTCCACTAAGCAGATAAAAGAGAGAGAAAAAACAATTAACAAAGAGGAAAGAAAAGTGTATTATCAACGGAGCATGAATTCAGGGAAGAAAAGATCATGAAAAACCAAAAGAAACAACTGATAGCAGTAGACTTGAGGTTACAACAACAAAAGATATTCAAATCCACCTCCAAAACTAAAAAATTAAAAAAAGAAAAACATTCATATGATCAACATTTGCCAGCAGGATGAAATAAACAGTCACGTTAATCACCCTTTTACTGTTTTCAGAACCCGTTCTTTCTCTGTAAGATGGCCTCTTCGAGCAGACCATGGCACTTCAGCCTTGACCAGAGCAGGTGCAGGTCCCACCTGATAAATTGCATTTAATGTTATCAAATGTCAAAATAAAAAGGTATCCATACAAACAGTGCAGACAGCATAGAGTATATAGGGACCACGAAGAAGAATGTTCCACATTAATCTGGAATGACCGCTTTGAAAGTGATGAAAGATGGCATAACAATTGAAGCAATCAAAAGAAAGATCAGCAGTAATGATGATCCATGCACATGCATTTTATACATGAGTTAAGCAGCGATTTCATCTTCAACAAATTCCTTTCAGAGCCCAAGACTAAAAATACATGTTAATGTTAGAACTATTGGAGGCAATGTTGCTAAAACAAAATGTTGAAACTAAGTAAAACCAAGATAGGTCATATTTTGCACCTTTAATAGGTTTACAGGTGGAGTCAAAGCTGCAGTTCAATTGGAAGAACCAAGGATTCACCAAACAAATCATTACTTCTGCTTGAAAGAAAGACAAATAGGAAAGTGGTTGAGTTTAAAATGGGTGAATGAAACAAATACATCCTCTTTCATATTTAAAGCTGAATACCATTGAGAAGTTAATATTATAAATAAGAAGGATGAGCAAAATTATCTAGGTCAGAAAAAGGAATATGGATGTCAAAAGGAAAAAAAGACATGGCATGAGTACAAGGAACTAAGGAGAAACTTCTCAATTTGGATGATCTAATAAAAATTGTGACAGCAGAATCCACCAGCTTACCCTAACTGATGGGATAAGGGACATTATTTTTTTTATATCTGGACATCAGTTTCATGAAATTATTGAACAAATGATTAAGGAAGTCAAAAGTTTTTGACTTTTAAAAAAAAGCACAAACATGCACATTAATATGAAATTTTTTTAACAAATATACGCAGACCGTTCAGCTTTATGGAGTAAACTGCAATAGTGTAATTTAATGATCAAATGGTTAACTTATAGACTGCATTTGATTTGCACAACTTCCTTGACAACATTGACTTCCACGGTTGATAGAAGATGATCCAAGGTAAAACCGTTTAATAATCCAAGTTAATTGAAAAAGAAAGGAAAGAAATCACTTTTGGATCTAACAAGTTTATACTATTCTATATAGCAATGAGGCTTCAAACACAGACCATATAACAACCAAAAAAAAAATTTATATTTTTCTTCACCAAGAAACAATTTCGGACCACAATATCATTCAAACATCAATTGGCGTGTACCCATAGCAAATTGCATAAAACAATGTGGCTTATGTTGAATGAGGTCTATTTTAGAAAATGACTTTTAAGTTTAGATTGAATTAGACGTGAAATTTCAGTTTTAATTGTGAGTATGAAAGAAAGCCAGAATATGATTGCATAATCCTCTTGTTTTCTATGCCTAGCTCACTCATTTAAGAAAACTTGTGTAACCTGGCCACATGCCAGACAAAAGCTAGCCCTTTTCACTTGTGAACACCATCCAAAACTAAGTTCCATGCTACCATGATCATCCTTTGTTGTGGCCTGGCCTGGCCCTGCTCACACTAGCCCCGAACCATGCCCAGACCAAGCCAAGCACGATCCCAGGAAGGGAAGAAGACACCTTTCGGGAGTCGGAGTCTTCTTCCTCCAGCTTCTCCGAGTGAAACCGAGAGTGGTCTAGGGCACTTCAAATCCTAAATCCCCACTACAAGAACTGCCCCCTCTTCCCCCCCCCCCCCACCAAAAAAAAAAAAAATCCCTCCATCCCAAGCAACAAACCCTCTCCCTCTTTTTCTCCCAATTTCTTCAAATTATCGCCGACCTCCCTTTCATCGTATTTGCCAGAAATCAGAGCCAGCAACCCTAGAACCAAGGTACGAGGCACCAAACCCTCTTCCCCTTTTTCTTCCCCATCCTCCCATGGCCGATTGCACCGCCACCAGCCATCGGTTTTGCTCGAAAAACCCAAGAAAGAGTCCCTTGTTTTTTTCCTATTTTGGCCGATCCTTTTCCACCTTTTCCCAGCCATGAGCATCGTCGTTCCTTGGCCCTATGCCTCGGGCCATGATAGCCAACCTCCCAGCTACCCTCCCCGAACGTCTTGGCCATTGGTGATCGGCTAATGACTAGAAAAATCCAAGGGGGCAGATCCCTTTTTTTTTATGAATCCCCATGTTTTCCCACCGACCGTCCACGATTGCCCATCGCTAGTTGACACCCGGCCACCGCCTAAACTACCTCCCTTCCACCCTTATTCAGCCAAAAGAAAGTAAAAAAGAAAGAAAGAAGAAAAGAGAAAGAAAGAAAGAAAGAAAAGAAAAGAAAAGCGAGTTTCTCTATTCCCCCTTCTCTCTTCCCACTATCTGCTCTCTTAGTTCCCCTACTTTCTCTCTCTAAAAAGTTCTACTTTCTCTACAATTATCTCCTCTCTAGGACTTCTCTCTCTAAGCTAAATGAAGATCCAACTCAAAATCTTAATTCCTTGTCTATGAGCCCAAGAAATCCTTTAAAAAGAAGACCCAAGATTGCCTTGAAATCTATGCAATATGTTGACTTCTTTGTTTTTCAAGTTTTTTCATATTTTTCGCTAACCGATCATCACCGTCAACTATCCACAGTTCTTGAACCTCAACTAGGCCCTCTGGCATGATTCTCGTGGGACCTGATCAAGGTTTCTTCCTTTAAAAGAGACAAGGATTCTCTCTCTTATTCTCTCCTCACCCACTTTCTCTCTCTAAGAAGATCCATGATCCTATTACAGAGCCATGTTTTCCTATCCTAGGAACTTGTGTTGATCCTGGCAAGGAGACCCTGAGTCACTTTAGTGCCCGATCGATCTATCAGATCGATCATTCGACCAACAATCCCATTTTATTATTGTTTTAATATTATTGAAGTCATTGAATAAAGATTGAATATGATTTAATGTTTTAAGTACGATTAGTTGAATCTTTTATCGAAATTTAAATACTTAAGATAGACGAGATAAGTAAATACTACACTTTTTATTTATTTAAATTATCATGTTTTAATGCGTATGATCGTTGTTATTGATAAATTCATGTTTTTCATAAAATAAAAGATCAACATATGCATATGAAAGTTCATGGTTTGTTATGAAAATTGGTTTAATGAATGCTTTTTTATGAAAAATACATGTTTATAAAGTATGAATTAAATTGTCATTTAGTATTTTTCTACATATATATATATATATATATACATATATGTTTGAAGAAAAAATATAAAGATTTCAAAAGCCCTCAGATAGCTATGAATAAATCCCTGTAATTGAAAAGATCGACACCCAAAATTAGCATCCACAAGACCCTATCAACGGGTATAAAGTTGGCAAAAGAAATAAGAACTTTGTCGATTGAGAAATATAATCCTATCACGAGTACAAAATAACCATAGAATGAATATCCATGAGCACTATTTTTGAAACATGATACAAATACATGACATAAAAGATTATGAATTTTACGGCAATCATGTTTATGAAATGTTCATGATTATATATGCATGAATTGCTTTATTATATTATTTTATGAAAAGCTCTAATTGTGATACCTATTACTTTTATAATGATGCATTGTTCATATGAACACTTATGCTTGAATTGACAACGAAATGTAATCTTTATTTACTTAGCTGGTGTAGCTCATATCCTTTTTATTCTTTTTTTTATAGAGTAATGTTAGGAATGACAAACAATCCAGGCTTGAAGTCTGCACTAGTGAGCTTGGAAGTTTTGCAGTTGAAATTAGTTATTCGAACGCTTATAAACTTGTACTTAAGTAATTATAAATTATAAGACTTGGGTCTAGTATTCGATTTCAGATTTAGATGCTCTGAACCGATATTGATTTAAACAATGATTTGAATTGAACCTCTTATTTCTATTTTATTTGTGATGAATCTTTGTTTTACTTAAGATTATGAATTCTTGACTTCATGTTATCGTGGGTTGTACCCCTCGGTAGCATAGCCATGTTATATCCAGATTTGGGACATGACATCCTTCATGAACAATTCAATTTAAATTACAATAAATAATAATGGAAATTTTGACCAAGCTTCTCTTCTAGGTGGGGCAAGATAGATCTTAGACATACAGCAAACCAGAATGTACAATAAAGAAACTGTAGAAGAGTTCAACATCTGCAAGAAGTAAAAACAGTTGGGAAATAATTTGCCAATGCAGACTTTGAAACTCACAAGGGTACATATGATGAGCACATGCCAACCCCAGAGGGAGATCAGTAGACTACCAAGAGTTAATTATTGATGCTTCCCATCTCTGCTAATATATTTTATCATGTCCTCTAAGGAACTATTTAGTCTTTCACAAGTTTTCATGTTACCTAGGACTTCCCTCATGTTAGGAAATATGATACAGAAACCAAAAATAAATGTTAAGTTTCAATTTTATATGCCATAAATTAGTTCTGGACCAAATTTTTGATTTGGTTTCTGACTATACAATGCTCAATTATTTTAACAAGTGTCCTGAATATCCAAAAATCCCATCTATCAATTCCATACTTAATGGAACCTCAACCACTTGATTCACCCACTTTGATCCACCTAAACCCCTCAAATCCATGGACTCTCACGAAACTTATACAACCCTAGAACCTTTATACCCACAAATTTGATCATAAAGTCTCTCAAAAACCTTGCAAGCCTACAAGCCTACTCTATTGTATCCCAGTCCTATATTATACTTGCAACTGTTATGCACCCTAATAACCAAAGTCTAGAAAAACAACTCCTCTTTACCTCATGAAACTTAGCTCTGTCCAGATATGTCATCTTTCCTGCAGCAGAAAACCGAACCATTAAACCCTTCTAAAAATCCTAGATTCCCTACCACTGCAAATATGCCGCCATGACCCCAGAGAGTCCCACATAAACAGTAAATCATACTTTTGCTCAAATTTGTTATTGATGAAATAGCCAGTTGCATGACCATTGAAACTCATCAGTCATCACAACTGAAGTAGGTAGAATAATCAAAGAAGATTAGAAGTGTTTGTAGATTGAATACAGGAGTCAGGAAAGCTAATAGAGAGACATAAATTTACATAAATGAAAAAACTGTAAGGAAGAGAACAACCATGGTAGTAAATGCAGCCCTTGTTATGAGTGAATGGTGAACTATATAAAAAGGCTACCATAGAATATTTGTCAAGATTAGCTGACACCTATAACTACACATGCATCCTGGACTCATACATATGAATGAATAGATACCAGATACATGAGGAATGGGCAACGTTAAGCAAAGACATCTGTTGTAAGCAACATGTCAATACCCAACTGCCATGATGAGGAGAAAGAGTTCCCATCTCAAATGGAAGTAGCAGTGAGAGAAACAGATCAACAGACAAGAACAGTATGGACTGCCACTGATAACGTTAATATTTAAATGGGACAAAGCAACCATGTAGTAGTTATATTGATGAGTCTAAATTGCAAGTCACAAAGACCAGATAATGAAATAACCAAAACCTAAGGATATCAACCATGTAGTAGTTATATTGATGAATCTAAATTGCAAGTCACAAAGACCAGATAATGAAATAACCAAAACCTAAGGATATCGGTGATGGTTACAACCCTTACACATACAGGAAAGATAGCACTGGTAATGGACTAAGATTATCAGCAAGCAAAGATAAGAAAGACAATGGAAGCTGTTAAAGCATTTCACCACAAATGGGATCAGGAAGAACAAATTAGCATTTTCCCATAAATGGGATCTGGAGGAACAAATTAGAATACAAGTATAGGAGATGTATTGCTCAAGGAAATTACAAATAAGCTAATTTTTTTCTGAATAGTGGATTTAACCTTTAGAAAGAGGAATGCAATGTCAACACACCACCCTGCAAGAATTAGATACACATGTTTCTCAAAGCCAAAAGAACATTTCATGCCCACTGTTTGAATGGTGGTGCTCATAGCACAATGCAGAGAGAGAGAGAGAGAGAGAGAGAGAGAGAGAGATATCAGGGTGTGCTGACTTAAATAGCTCTGTCATAAGAAATAGAGGATATGAGAGGATACAAGGTCAACGAAGGGCACGGAAATGAATGTGATAGAAGAATAGATACTTGGGTCCATTGTTGCCTGTGAACAATCACATAAGCATATTTAATGATTAAAGAGAAAAGAATGAGAATGAAGCAAATTTCAAGAGGTGAACAAACATCATATAAATATATATATGATGATGTTTGTCCCTTCTTCAAAAGACATAAGAGTATATAAGAGAATATGCGCAGATTGTATAGTTATACAAAATATAGTTGTAGCAAACAATAGTATGCATCAGGGGAGAAGAATATAAGAGAGACCATAATATTCAAAACAAATAAATAAATGAAGTAGGGAATGCCAAATGTCAAAACATGAAGGTTGGAAGATTGCAACTTTATTATTCATCATATATTATGATCATTAACATGACTATGAAAGGGTGTACATTAAGGTTCACTATTTCAGTACCGGGCCCCATACCAGTGCCAACCTGTTACTGTATTGATATAGGGTTGGTTCAACATGCCAAGTATCTGTACACCTCCCGTACTGCATATCAATACCAAACCAGCATGATATGCCATGTAACCCCTGATTCAGTTCAGTCTGACAAACCTTGTATATAGAACTTCAAAACTTAACCAAAAATACTACCTTAGATGTGAGGTGAAAGAATTAAAAGGAAGGAACCAAAAGTTTAGGGATTGAAGTTGCATTAGACATAGTTTGGCTTGGTTTATGTTAGTGACCAACCTAGAATCAACGCGATCCTAATCAGTTCCCAATTCTTGAACTATAACTGAAACAGAATCAATCAGCGTTATAACTTTAGAATCCAACCAAGACAATGCAAATCACAATCAGGTTGGTTCAATTTGGTTCTTAAATTAACTAGAGATCATAAATTCAAATTTCAGTGGATTTGTTTCCACAAGAAAATGAAAAAGGAAAAAGGAAAAAGGAAAAAAGAAAAAGGGGAAAAGGCAAGAATAAGTAAGGCTATAAGACAATGAGGGCCTGAGAGGCAAACGGTAACAAGCCATAAGGCTAAAGAAGCCAAGGGACAACAGGAGTCATGAGTCCTGGCGGACTTAAGAGATGCAACCGTAAGGTACCAAGGGGCTGACTCGATGAGGGGCAGCAAATGATAAGGGTTTTAATCTTTGAATAGACAAGGACTTAGGGTCTACATCATCTGAATAACAGTTTAGGTTAAAAATATTATACATGGTATACCTTAACATGCTTAATATGTAAGACACTATATATATGCACATTTGTATATTTGTTTATATGAAATGGCACTAGCCTGGCTCCGGTCAGATCAGTTTACTTGTCCCCTTTACTTGGAAATGCACCGATGCAACTGGGTTTGTGAAAAGCAGAACCTGTACAGAACTGATTCCTATTTAGAAGCCAACTGTACCAACCCTAAAAGGCTGGCTCGTTCAGTCTATATTTGACTCAGAACTGTATAACACGAGTTGCAAGTCAGAAGGGGCACTATATTTTATGATGCTCTAAAGTCAACATGATCTAGGCATAAGGATTTCAAGCACAGTTCGAGAATAACATGAACACCAATATACTGATCCCTGGTTTTATGATAGACAGCTCGTTTGGTTGATGGGAAGTTGGGTGTGTGTGTGGGGGGGGGGGGGGGGGGGGGGGGGGTGTTGGGCGGCGGGAGTGGCAATTCTTGGGAAGTGGGAAGTGGAGAGAGAGCCTCTTATTTTTTGGCGTTTTAAGAAGAGAGAATAGAAAAAGGGTTTTCCATAGGAAGACACTTCTCACATTTCATGGAAAGTGGAAACCCATGGGAGAGGTGGGTTTTGGCACTTCCCATGACATGAGAAATGGTAGCCCTTTTTTCTTTCCAAATATATTCTTTTAAGATCAATGACTAAAATTTTATAAAATATCAATAAATAGTTAAGATGAGATACTAAATAGTAATATTTTCCTAATATATTAATATAATATTTTAATATTTTAATATTATTTAATATTTATAATAATTATAATAATTTTATTAATATTAATATAGTATTTATATTAATATCTTAATATTTATATTAATATTATATTATATCAGTACATTACATTAATATTATATTAATATAATAAATTATTATAGTTTAATATTATATTATAATATATTTATATTAATATTAATATAATAATATTATTTTTATGAAGTTTAGGAAAAAAAAATTATGATCTTATATCTATCGGTATAATAAATATTTTAGACAGTTTTCTTAAGAAAGGGGATACTCAACCAAATATAAGTCATCACGAAAAAGCCACATTTTTGTAGTCAACCAAATATACCAAAATTCTATTATCAGGAAGTTACTTCCCACGGAGTTACTTTCTAGAAGGAAAAGTTCTTTCTGCAAACCAAACAAGTCCTCCATTAACAAAGAAATCATCATTATCATATTGTCAATTTTTCAACAACTTAGTGCATGTCATAACTGACAAGAATTAAAAGATGCGGTGAAAACTGAAATTCCAGATGAGGTTGGTCAGCACGAAAAAGATAATTCGCTTCACAAATTATGAAGATGGATTTAAATAACTAGGAAAAATGGCCTATGTTCTTTTGGATGATGTGAAGCAACCAGAAAAAAAAGGTAATCCCAAAATAGAACTCAAATGAATTCTTTAGTCTGGTTTAAAATTAGAGCTGAATTAAGATATATGGAATGCAATTCCAGTGGAATTTGAAATGGAAATCAACAATTATGGATAACCACAAATAACTCCATCAGGGATCACCATTTTTGCAATCATCATTTTGCCACATGTGAAAATAGATATATGTAAACAACTGTTTAAAAATAAAAGCACTAGACAATACAGCAAAGGGTGAGATCATTGCAAGCCTTTAAAACTTGACTTTTATGCTGGCAATAAGACCAGTAGTGTTGTATGGATCAGAATGTTGAATGATAAAAGTTGGATTGGTGCCATAAATCAAGATCGTAAAGATGAGAACATGTACAACAATCAAATAGATTTGGCAAAAGATGAATAAACCATTAATTACTGAAAGATGTCAAACAGCCAACTTAAATCCTATCATCATATGAAAAGATGATCTGAAGAGAGCTTGATTAATTTAGAAGAAAGATGTCATCATCAAAGAAAAGGTTAACCTGAGACAACACCTCCACAGTTAATCAAAGAATCATTAGATGCAAAATGACATTAAGGAATGATGCACTTGAATGGAGCAACACAAAGTCAATGTACATATAGACAAAAATTTCTTGACATCTAAAAAACTATAAAGTACTTTGGGAAACCAAATTCTCATTGGCACAATGTTTAGACCTCCTCAATGCAATTATTGACCAACAAATGAAGCATATATCAACATACAAAGGCATGTAAAAATAAGTATCATACATAACACAAGAAGCATGATATTCATTATGAATCTCCAGAGAGTTAAAAATATACACTAATCATAAGTTAAGAATGTAGAGAGGCATCTCAAGAGCATGACAACACTATTTAATAATTACCCCTTGCAAGGAAGCTTTCGAAGAAAATTGGGAACTCAGTTGGTCTTGCTTATTAAATTGGTTTATTTCTTGGGGTCTCAAATTGGACGCATGCACCTCTTTATTATCACGTATTCTATCCCACGGCCTCTCCTCTCCAGCTGAGGGCAATTGCCCTGAACGTCCACGCCAATCACGATTATCTGGCTCATAATAGCGACTCTGTGATTGGGTTTGTAACTGAGAGTACAAAAAAAATGTTAGAAAATATGCCCACAAAAATTAGAAGCACATTTAAGCATAAGGAATATAGAAGAGCATAATGATGAAGCCTATTCCAGCAGAAATCATGAGCAAAGTTCTTCAGAAACACATCTATTTACTAAAAAAGAAACAAAATGAAAATGTAGAAAACTGCAAGTCTAAGGATTTTGAAGATGGTGCTCTTCTTCTTCTTCGTTTCTTTTTTTAGAGATGTGATGACAGTGCTCTTCATCATTAGAAACATAAACAGAACCAGACTTGCTACTTCTATAATTCAAATGATGCATGCAATTCACATCTTGAACTAGAACTCACGTTGGATTCACTACGACCCCAAGTCTGATCCTCATCATATATTTCAGCCTCAATCTCCTGTTTAACTTTCAGAATATCTTCAGGGATCTCGACAACCTGTCAGAAGAAAAATAAGCAACATCTAAAGATTAGAAAAGTCGCGGATCACAAACATTTAAAGCAGTGCAAGGTGTACATCCATGCATACTAACATTTAGTTTTTTGAGTTACCAAGGATATTGATGGCATTGATATGACAAATAATGTATGAAGCATGTAATGTAACAAGATATGTAACCATCATATGCTTCACAATTGGCCTTCATTTATAAGCAGGAAAAGATGCACAGTGTACTTTAAGTCTTAAAAAAAAAAAAAAAAAAAAAAAAAATCTTATCAAGAAAAATATCATATAGAAATGAAAAATAGACAGAAGAAACTTGAAATAAACAAAGCAATAAGGCCATGTTCAAGTGATTCGTTACATAGGAAGTGACCAAGATGAGCATTTCCAACAAAAAAAGAAGAATAAAGATGAGCAGAATCAGGTTGATTGCCAAGAGTGAGGAGAGAATCTGGAACATGTAATTAGAACAGCTTGTGCTAATGAGGTTGAAGATGCGGGTGAGCGATGAAGAGAGTGGTGGCTATTAGGGCACTTACAGACAGGGCCCAGAGCAACTTAGGATGGTGGACTATTATTCAGAACGGTCAAGAGAGAGGAAAAGAAAGACTCCACCAAGGCCAGCCCATCTTTAAAATAAAATGGGGTTTGTATTAAATGAGACAAATATTTATGGTTCCAACTTAACCCACAGACAAGATTTATACAACATAAAGTCTCGATAAATAGACTAATAGTTTTCTAATATGGGCAAATTTGACAAACTTAAAGAATTACCTCTCGCCATACAGTACTGATAATAGCCATAGTTATTAGGTAAGGATCTTTAGATATCTTCCCAGTTGAGATTTTCTAATCAATTGCAGATGATATTATTAGGAAATAGATTTATTTGGAATAAGTCCATTTTCAAATTCAACATCCATATCTTCTCTAACAACTCAAGCAATTGTAGGAGAGGGAGAAATGGTCCTGGTTCATTTTTTCTTTTATTCCCTACAAGATTGTCCCGTACCATCATCAATTGGGACAAGAGCATGAGGGGGCATGGGGAAGAGAGATTATCAGCATGGCGAACAACACAAGAAAGAGAGGCAGAGGGCAGAACTAAGGTCATGGGATAGCGATTACATAAGTATGTAAATCTTTCTTTCTTAAAGTGGCCATTCATCAAATTGTTATATGGCAAAACTAATTAATTTACCATCTAAGCCCAAAGTTCACAAGCCTAACTTATTTCTTTTAATATACAATGTATATTATATTATATAGTGTGTCAGCATAAAAAGACAACAAATTTTTACATGTTTTCTATGCAAACTAATTAATTTTCCAACTAAGGACAAATCTATTAAACCCAATTGCCCCAACTCTTTTAGTATAAATATACATATATGCACACGTAAAAAGGGCATCCTAAAGCATGAGGCTCCCACCATTGCATGGTCTATAGAAGGCTAGATGTATGCAACCTTACCCCGGCATGCAAAAAGGCTATTTCCATGTTTCTAACCCATAACACCCATGTCACAAAAGAACAACCTTAGCATTGCACCATGGCCTGCCCTCTATATATGCACATATGATATAGATATAAATGTAATACATTAAATGGACCAAGTTCAAGGTTTGGGTGTATTAATTCTCTTCCAGGTCTGCCATTAGTTTTTTTTTTCTTTTTCTCTAACCACATCTTATTCAAAAAGAATTTGTTATAATGATAGGCTTCTGTAATTATCTAGAAGAAATTGTCCTCTCAACCAAATATCCTTTTATAATGTTTCTCCCCTCGTCCATGTGCATTTGACACAAATAATTTCCTTCCGCATCTTTATCTCTCCTTTTATGTATATCCTAACTAGACAGGAGATTTACGAATATGCTACCAAACAAAACTTTTCTAATTCTATTTTAATACACTAAATTCCAAATTCCACTCTTATTGACCTCTGCCCTTCTCCCCCTACTGCTCTCCCTTCCCATTTTACTACACCCCCCACATCCTAACAACACTTAAAAATGCAAACAGTTTAATTTATTTGCCTACTATCCCTTAGTTGCTTTTTTTTAGTGGATTTAGTTAAATATGACACCATTAATTACTACTTCATTTACTTATATATATAAACTTTTTCTTCTTGACCTATGCTAATTATTCCTAAATATATATTGTTTTGATATTGTTGGTATTCCATTGTCCCTTCTTTATATGGTTTCCATGCATTGCACATGCATGCATGCTAGGGTGCTTCTTTTGTGTGTGTATGTGTGTTTTGGAGAGGAGGGGTGGAATTGAGTGGATACACAAACAGATACTTCCACAAGTTTGAATCCTTTGTTCATTTCAAAACTTGCTCCTCCTTTAGTTACTACATCATTGATGGACACTCAAACAGATTTGACCAAACCTTGAAAAGAATGCATGACACACAAAGTGATGATGTTGATGATGATAACTTTTACTGCATCCAATAGCAACAGATATAAAAGCATAAAAGAGATCAAAAAACAATTTTCTAAAATAGAAACTTAAAAATAATCTGGCGCACCTCATGAAGCTGTAAAAGTTGGTCTCTTGTGTAACGAATGCGTTCACGGCCCTCAAACCATGATTCTCCAGCCTGACAAAAGTTTAAAATAATTTTATATCTCAATAGCCATTTCTTCGAAAAAGGATATGGAAGGAGGCAAAAGAAAGTAGATGCACAATCGCATACTGTTCGCAATTTAAAAAACATTGCATCTAGTCACAATACATACAGGATACATGAGGAAGTCAATCAACTATATTTTTGGATTAAAAAATCCATGCCTGATGAAAGGGACAATTGTCTTACTCTACTTTCTTAGTATATTAATTACACTAACACATCCTGACCTAATGGAATGAGGCACGAGCCCTAGAAACAAAAGCAAAAACAAGATACCTCCTTCCAGGTGCTAAAAGCCAGTATTTGCAACAGAATAACATTCCCTTCGGATAAACAAATATTAATAATGCAAAGAATACGGAAATTATGAAAAATAAAAAGATGCTTTGGGCGAAGCCGATGCATGTATTTGCACTAGAATCCCTGAGCAAAAAAAGTGCAATTCACTGGCAAATAAATGCACCTTCTTCAACACCACCCGTTATAATCATGCTCAGGATAATCAAATAATGATAAAAACAAATTACAAATCAAAAGATACTTCATCACGAGGCATTCAAGAATCATTCTAAAGCTACTTTTCAGGATGTAAGTAAGATAAAACAAAAGCACAAAACCTTTTTTTTTTTTTTTGACAAGCAACAGAAAATAAACCACCACTCGTGGTCGAGATACCGTAAAAACAATAAAAACAACTTTGTTTTAATTTGAAAGAAATCTGCTTCAGTGAATCAAATTGATCAGGTCAAACATGAGCAAACTCGAGCAACCGATCTACAATAATCAGACTCCGTACGTCACACACCATATCAGACTAAATCCACAGTGCCAAAAAAAAAAAAAAAAGAAAACAAAGAAAGAAGAGGAACAAGAAAACCAAAAAAAATGCTAAAGATAACTTTAACGGATCATATGAAACCCTAGATCCGGAGAAAGGCCCCACGCCGACCTTGAGAGACAGGACGGTGCCGGCGCCGCCATGGGGGCGGAGGACGGGGAGATCCGACGCAGCCGAGGAGGAGGAGGAGAAGTTGAGGGAAGAGCCACCGAAGTCGAAGCGGGGGGCAAGGAGTCTGCTGCCTCGATTGCCGCCGCCGCCAGGCCTCAAGCTCAGGACCGTCTGATCCGACTGCATACCTCGCCGGAGATCCTCTCCGCGGGCGGTGCTGCGATCGCGCTGAACGCTGACGAAAAAGGGAGAAGATGATGGACGGAGGCTACGGCGAGAAGGGGAGCCCTTCGCGAAGCCCTCTCTCTCAAAGAAACGGGGCGAGGAAAAGAGGAGAGGGGAAGAGAGGAGGCGAGGGAGAAGAGAAGACCTATATATATCTCTCTCTATCCAAGGGATTCAGCTGGAGATGAGTATGTTCGCAATTAACTCTCTTATGAGGGTTAGAAGGTACCATACTTTTATTTAGGAAGGAAATAGAAGCCTTTAAGATTTTACGTTGATATTGTTGATGACTCGAGGTTTTTACGGTTTAACGGAATTAGCCTTCTGTTTTGATGGGAATATCGGATTACTGCCACAATTCCCGAAGTCGGCTAGGATGACGCTGTGTCGCTATCTGCGCTCGTTGTGCTCGTGCTGTCCAAGGGATAACATCGGCCGTTGGATGGCTGGCTTCATGATCGCAGCCATCCGGCCACAAGTACCTTTTTGATTTACATTAAACCCCCTCCCCCATCAGGATCTTGGACAAATATAATTGGCCCTTCAAACATCTAGCATATGGTTAACGTTACAAATATCTACCCTCTGGAATTAAAAATCCAACGATGCATGAATTATAAGCTTGGAATTACATGTTTTTTTTTTTTTTTCTTTTTTTTTTTTTCTTTTTTTTGTGGGGTGGTGTTGGGAGGGGGACGCGGGGTTTGTGTATAAGGGGCAAGACAGACAATAGTCAGCTCGTTGCAGGTTACTCTGGATTTCTATTTAAGCATATATTTCGTGAGATCAACTAGTGATTAATTGGATGGTCTTATTTATCGTCATTCATTCTGTTGATATCTCCTGATCTTATATCGAGGACATCCTTAGTTTTTTAAAAATTTTTTGCTTTCTGATATTCTTGCTTGTACTTATTTTAGGATTGTTACTTAACTGTGCTGTTGAATAAAAAAAAAAAATACAATCAGATTAAAAATTGGCTTGAAAACAAAGCATAATATGGACATCAAAAACCCACTAAGAAATTGGGTTCGATAAGCATCCATCAACAGTAATCTTACTTTACGAAACTTGAGACTATTAGCATTCCTTTACATGGTACTCCAAGCTCGGCTTCTGGACCTGAAAATGCCCTAAATTTCCTTGTTCTTGCCAATATCAAGGACCCATCATGATCTCAAATAACAAAACATGTCCCGGCTTCTCCATCCTCCCATTAAGTGACGAAATTGACCTTCATGATTCCATAGGGAGGGAGTACCCATTAACCAATTTAGACGACCGTGGGATTAATAAGCTCACCGAGCTGCCACTACCCCAAAACTGTGACATGTCAAACCTAACAGTGTTCATCGTAGCTTCATGATATTCTTTAGCAAGATGTTGCACACGATGAGAAATATATCTTAGGTTGGACTGTTCCCCCTAAAAGAGATGTTCATTTCTTTCGATCCAAAGCATTCATCCCAACCACTACGGTGGTAGCCTGGTGGCTAAGGTTCCGCCTTCCCTTCCTAGTGGGGTTAGGCTGACGTATTCATCAAGTCGATGGAGAGGGTATGCAAAAATTACTGTCCGAATCGAATAAAGGTCTAACAGGTTGAAGCCCGAATGTGAAGCTACATCGGGGGATTTTCCTCCCTCCCCTCATCTTTTTGTTTAACCAAAAAAAAAAAAAAAAAAGCATTCATCCCACATAAACACGCAAGAGACCTATCAAATTCTGGCACTCTCTAAAGGCATTTGCATAAGGTATTATTTGCATGGAGTTGAAGGCTGGTATTGTTTGGGTTGTTTCTTCTAATGTCATTCCAGACTTCTTTTGCAACCGAGCAACTAATTATACAATATCGAACATCTTCCTTTCTTCATTGCTTTAATTAAGGAGGAGTTCCATTGCTTCTAAAAGACCTTTGCGTGGTAATCGACCCCAAGTTACTTTCCATCAATAAAGCTTCACTCTTTGAGCTACTTCTATTTTTAAAACCCATTTGAAGTCATTAGCTAGATCTATAGGTGCTGCTGCAAAATATTTTTTGATCATTCTATGGACTTCTCTAACTTTCCATATTACTAGAATCATAATCCATCCAAATCAATCTATCTTCCTTCACAATGTTGCTTGGGAATCGGTATGGACATCACTTGGTCAGCTGTCTCCTTAGCAAATACTTGCATGATAAGTTGCTAATTCCATGTCCTATTGATCGATATGGACATGTTGTTCAAGGAACTATGCATTGTCAAGTATAAGCTATCAATAGATAATCTAATATACTTCTTACCAAGAACCGCAACAGTAATTGTTGTGCAGTTGATTTGAGAAGGGGATAATGGACACATAAATAAACCTTAGCCAATGGTTGTCTCAGAACAAAATTTAATAATATTATATATATATATAGCTATTCCTAGAAACTTGATGATATAATGATAGATAAGGCAGCCGTAGGAAATCAGGATTGCAACTTTGAGTAGATGTGATCCTCCCTGCTTACAAGAATGACCCTCAAATGGATGGCTTAAAATAGACCTTGATGATATTGCTCAACCATTGTATTTAGCTTATAATGGACCACCAAGATATACATGGATTTTTTATGTGCATACATTGTACATTAGCAATGCTTGGGATCACCCTCTCAATGCTTCCTTTAGACTATGCTTTTTTTTCAAACATTGATAGTGGTTTTCAATTGAAAGGACACAACAACAAACAATGGCTTGAAAGGAAGACAAGATAATGAAGTTTGATCCAAACAAACAGTGACCAAATCCTCTATAAAAAATAATGCAACATTCCTCAAGTCAAAATAAGGAATAATTGGATATCAAGCATAAAAAGTTCATGCAATATAGGATTTGCAAGAATGCATGAATAATTCAGAAATATACTCAAAAAAGTCACTCAGCTGATATGTTGTATTGTTGTTGCCTCCTTTGAATTACAATTACGAATAATGCCATTAAATGAAGCAAAGTGATTGGTAGAAGGCAGCTTAGTGACTTTTTAAGTGATTTCTCTAGGTCCATTGCAATCCTCTAAGAATTATAAGGATACATAATTTTTTTTAGGTAAAACTTCATTGTATTGATCAATGTGTCCTACACATGTTCATCACTTAATACAATACAAAATATGAGGTTTCTTATGAGGTACTTGTTTCAACAACCATCCCTACCTTTCTTTTTCCCTTAGTAAGTGCTTCTTTAAAAAAAATTGGCACTAAATTTTGCTATAAAAACTCACCAATCTACTTGAACTTCAAAATCCAAATTTATAGCCAATAATATACCTTCTCAAGTTACCATTTTTCTTTCTTCTTTCCTATCTACCTTTGCCCGTTCTCATTTATATTGTGTAGCCAGGCTCTTTCCTCAAAGTTACTAGCATGTATACAAACAGTAATTAACATATGCAGTAGAGATATAAATTGAGTAAGCCATAGATCCTTTTTTAACAAAATTAAAAGAAATTTCTCTCCAACTAACAATTCGCCCACCTCATTGTCTGACATATAGTATCTTTATTATTAGTAGTATAATTGAGATATCACAATCTTTTGATAATTTTCCATATATATTATAATTATACATAATTGATAATGTGAGATAAGTATGTATATGAAGATGTAACTAACTTTTTTTTCTAAAAAAATAGTAAAAATTTTCAGCAACTAAGATGATAACTAAAAGCAAATCTAACCAAGATCTAAACTTTTAAGAAATAAGAATAATAAATAAAGTAGATCTTTCTAGCGTATATAAATATCCCCTTGATCTTAAAAAGCTAATATCAAGGCGACTGAAAATCTCTTTCTTGACTAAACTTCACAATTCAAGTTCAGACTTAAGAATAGTTAAGAAAGAGTTTTCTTTGTTAACAATAACGATTTTCTCAATAGATTTGCAAAGGTTTCACTCAGATGATCGCTCAATTCGATCTTAGAAAGGTTAGACTGCTTAAGGCAATTGTGACTCGAATATGTGAAAGAACTCTACGAATCTAGAATAAGGCATGTTGCTGCGACTTCTCCCGGACCGGGTTCGGTTGACTTTGGGCTGGAGTGCTCCTCTCCCGGTTCCTGTAAAAAGTTCCCAAGGGCCGGGGGTATTCCATCGGGGGATACTCCGATGCTTAAGTTAGCAGGAACTTGAGGGTAACAGAATGGAGGAATCAAACGAGATGAACTTATGGAGCAGGAAGAGAGTGCTTTCGGAGAGTGAAAAAACTTACCGCCTAGAGTCCCTCGGTCCCTTATATAGGCATGGAATACTGCCAAATTCTGTTAGGGACTGAGCTGGGAATGTCTGATTTGCCCCTAGGAGAATCAGAATAGTGGCCAGGTGGCATTAGGATATGGCCATGTCATGAGGTTTGCTGTAACAGAATTCTGGTACTAGCTAGGAGAGGCTTCTGGAGCCTTCAGGCTAGGACCTACTAAAGGTAGGTCGAATGGACCTCTGCTATAGCGGGTCGTTCGAACCTCTGCTGGAGTAGGTCGGTCGGACCTTCGATGAAGTGGGTCAGATGGACCTCTGCTACAGCGGGTCATTCGGCCTCTGCTGGAGTGGATCAATCGAACCCTTGCTGAAGGTGGGTTGGCCGAACCTTTGCTACAGCGGGTCATTCGGACCTCTGCTGGAGTGGGTCGGTCGAACCCTTACTGAAGGTGGGTCAGATAGACCTCTGCTATACCGGGTCGTTAGGACTTCTGCTGGAGTGGGTCGGTCGGACCTTCGATGAAGTGAGTTGGACGGACCTCAAGAAAAAGTCGATTGGGTATAACAGTTGCCCCCTGCTCTTGGCCTTCGGGAGGACACGTGGCTTTGAAGGGCAAGAGCATCATCCTTGTGCTGAATGTGCTTGTCCTTGAAATGACCATGAATTTGATAGGGTGAGTTGCATCTAGTCACTTCAAATCTCCCATGATTATCATCGGGGACAGGTGTCGACCCCGCATTGGGGGCACGGAAGTTGCAATTAATGCGAAAGGGGCGCAATGATGAAGGGCCAGCCTGGCCCGCTCGGTTGTTGGGCTCCGGAGACGAGCCGCATGACGTGGCAACATCTGAGTGGTCGGTGCCGCATTCAGGGCGATCCCTTTGCCGTTGATTTGGCATTTACGCGGATCGCCGTCTGCTTGCTCCCATCCACCGCATTGACTTCTGTAGCATGGAGAGTCATACCATCTGATGGAATTATGTCTCAGGTTATAGATGGCGTGTGGAGGGATGGTGGAGTGTGGGAGTTCTTAGGATTTAGGTCTTAATGTAGGGATAAAAGTAGGTACTGAATGAAGGGAAGCTCAAAAGGAGAGAGGGGAAAAATCAAGAGAGGAAGAGAATCTCCAAATTGGAAAAGAAAGCAAAAGTTGTTATTTCTCAAAATTTATTCATTCATTCCTTCTTAAAAGCTTCAATATATAGGTATTTATAGATAAAATAATAAAAGTGTAAAATTATCTAGATACTAACAATTTAAAATAATTCAAATGCTAATAGCAAATCCTCCCAGACTTGAACTAAGTGGCACCATCTTTTGATAACTTTGAACCATGTCCCACGCCAATCATTAGCTACCATACGAACCTCTTAGGTTGATATTCTAGGACTCTAATTGTGGCTCGGCAAAGGGAATAGGACTCCTGGATTTAGCACCAACCATAGATAAGGGTTATTTAGTAGTGGTGCCAACATAGTGGTTTCCTTCTCTTGGACTTCTTCATGGCATAAACTAGGTGACCGAAACTCTCCTTTGGATGGTATTAGGGGTCTGTTACAGCCATTACGATGACATGGCGTGTCTCAGATTCCGCCGGGCGTGATCTGAACCATGTGGATTTTTTTGGCAGAACAGGAACAGTCCAGCAAGGTCAGATGTGGCTCCACCACGGTGGAAGTCGAGGTCTGGCCGGGCCTTCCTGCTCCTTCGCCAGGTGGTGCCTGGACACGGGTCCACCTCGGCCGAAGTCGAGCGCTCCTCTGCTGCTCCTTCGCCAGGTGTCCACCCAGGAGGGGTCCACCTCTACCGAAGTCGAGCGCCCCTCTGCCGCTCCACCAGGTGTCCGCCCAGGAGGGGCCTACCTCGGCCGAAGCCGGCGGCCCCTTGCTCCCTCGTCGAGTGGCGCCCTGAGATGGTTCCACCTTGGCCGAGGTCGAGCCGGGCCTTCTTGCTCCTTCGCCAGGTGGTGCCCGGACACGGGTCCACCTCGGTTGAAGTCGAGCGCCCCTCTGCTGCTCCTTCGCCAGGTGTCCGCCCAGGAGGGGTCCACCTCGGTCGAAGCCGACGGCCCCTTGCTCCCTCGCTAGGTGGCACCCTGAGACGGTTCCACCTCGACTGAGGTCGAGCCAGATCTTCTTGCGCCTTCACCAGGTGGCGCCCGGACACGGGTCCACCTCGGCCGAAGTCGAGCGCCCCTCTGCTGCTCCTTCGCCAGGTGTCCGCCCAGGAGGGGTCCACCTCGGCCGAAGTCAAGCGCCCCTCTGCCGCTCCGCCAGGTGTCCGCCCAAGAGGGGTCCACCTCGGTTGAAGCCGGCGGCCCCTTGCTCCCTCGCCGGGTGGCGCCCTGAGACGGTTCCACCTCGGCCGAGGTCGAGCCGGGTCTTCTTGCTCCTTCGCCAGGTGGCGCCCGGACACGGGTCCACCTCGGCCGAAGTCGAGCGCCCCTCTGCTGCTCCTTCGCCAGGTGTCTGCCCAGGAGGGGTCCACCTCAGCCGAAGTCGAGCGCCCCTCTGCCGCTCCGCCAGGTGTCCGCCCAGGAGGGGTCCACCTCGGCCGAAGCCGGCGGCCCCTTGCTCCCTCGTCGGGTGGCGCCTTGAGACGGTTCCACCTCGGCCGAGGTCGAGCCGGGTCTTCCTGCTCCTTCGCCAGGTGGCGCCCGGACACGGATCCACCTCGGCCGAAGTCGAGCGCTTCTCTGCCGCTCTGCCAGGTGTCCGCCCAGGAGGGGCCCACCTCGGCCGAAACAGGCGGCCCCTTGCTCCCTCGCCGGGTGGCGCCCTGAGACGGTTCCACCTCGACCGAGGTCGAGCCGGGTTTTCCTGCTCCTTCACCAGGTGGCGCTCGGACATGGGTCCACCTCGGCCGAAGTTGAGTGCCCCTCTGCCGCTCCGCCAGGTGTCCGCCCAGGAGGGGCCCACCTCGGTCGAAGCCGGCGACCCCTTGCTCCCTCGTCGGGTAGCGCCCTGAGATGGTTCCACCTCGGCCGAGGTCGAGCCGGGTCTTCCTGCTCCTTCGCCAGGTGGCGCCCGGACATGGGTCCACCTCGGTTGAAGTCGAGCGCCCCTCTACCGCTCCACCAGGTGTCCGCCCAGGAGGGGTCCACCTCGGTCGAAGCCGGCGGCCCCTTGCTCCCTCGCCGGGTGGCACCCTGAGACGGTTCCACCTTGGCCGAGGTCGAGCCGGGTCTTCCTGCTCCTTCGCCAGGTGGCGCCCGGACACGGGTCCACCTCGGCCGAAGTCGAGCGCCCCTCTGCCGCTCTGCCAGGTGTCCGCCCAGGAGGAGTCCACCTCAGTCGAAGCCGACGGCCCCTTGCTCCCTCGCCAGGTGGTGCCCTGAGACGGTTCCACCTCGGCTGAGGTCGATCCGGGTCTTCCTGCTCCTTCGCCAGGTGTCCACCCAGGAGGGGTCCACCTCGGTCGAAGTCGACGGCCCCTTGCTCCCTCGTCGAGTGGCGCCCTGAGATGGATCCACCTCGGTCGAGGTCGAGCCGGGCCTCCCTGCTCCTTCACCAGGTGGCGCCCGGGCACGGGTCCACCTCGGCCGAAGTCGAGCGCTCCTCTGCCGCTCCGCCAAGTGTCTGCCCAGGAGGGGCCCACCTTGGCCGAGGCCGGCTACCCTGCATGGTGAGGCCGCCGAGAAGCAGGAGCACGAGTTCCGAGATCGCCCCTCGAGCAGCGCGCGCCGCACCCCGAGAGGAGCGCCGGTATGGTTGGCAGCAATGCATGAAACCTCGTTTACATCGCCCGACAGGTTCCGCAGCTGAGAGGCGAAGTCCTGGCAAGACAGGACCCGGTAACGGATGTTGTCGGTGCCTGGGAAGGAGAGCGCTCACGCTCGGCCCAAGGTCTGGCTGGTGTCCTCCCTCTACCCTTTCCTCGCTGGGCTCGGTAAGCAAGACAAGGAGGCCGCCGTGTTCTTGGACCCGAAGGGGAAAGGGAAAAGAGAGGGAGAGAAGGAGGTGAAAGCGAAGAGGAGGCCTCCCAAGGGCGGGAGGTCGGAGGCAGCGTGATGGGATAAAAGGATGGGAAGAGCGAATGAACAGGTAAGGAGAAAAAAGGCTGGGAAAAGAAAAGGCACCGAGAACAGGATCCAAGATCCCGAGAGGGGTCCCTTGGTGCAAGCTCGGTGAAGGAACTTGGTCCAATTTCCACTCTTCCTGAGACCTTTTTGCTAAGATAATCTCTAAGCCTGGGACTCCTTCGGGGGCCCATCTTGGAGACTCTGTTCCATCTCACCGTTTTCTAACTTGACCTTCGGAGCTCCCTCGCCGGGATCCCCGGCCAGGGTTTCTGACCTTGTCTTGCAGGATCGGGAGTCCGGAGACCTCAAGGCGAGACGGTCTGATCTCGCCATCAGCTCTGAAGTTACAGGCCGCGGCGGCGAGATCGGCAACAGGGTCCATCAGGGCTCTAACTTGGATAGTAAAGTAGTACAAAGGTGGTATCCAAGTAGCACATATGGCAATTTAAAATAATAGCTGCAAAAAACTAACACACACTCGAAAAATAATAACTTGAAAAAATTGAAAACTCCTATTAACAAAGTTACAAGACAGTTGGATCTAGTTTAGTCAAGCCAAATATAGCTTGCAAATTGGTATCCGTACCAATCTCTTGAGATGGAAAAAACTCGACTCTAATGAGTAAGGTCCACTGCAATTCAAGAATTATTTAAGCTAATCTAAATCGATTCATTGCAACTCCTCTCAAGTAATCCATATATCCTCAAATTCAGGTCTACCTTGCCATCGAACTATATATCATTGATATCTGTGCCTTCTAGTTGATACAACTTGCTTATTTAAAATCTTGTTAATGCGATCATGTTTTCTTAGAATAGTGAACTGTGAGTACTCGGGATGGGGTTTACTCTCAAGAAAAGAATCAAGATCAAACAAATCACTGGGTATTGTTATTGGCTCCTTCTATTTTATTAGATCGATACATTGAATGTTGAACTTATGCCATAATCAAAAGGAAAATGCATAATGTAGGCATTCGATTTGAGTTTCTTCAAGATCTTGAAGGGTCCAGCTCCATGTGCATGAAATTTCTTGATTTCTAGTGGAAACCACTTTGGCCTTACTCAAATCATTACATAGTCTCCGTCATAAAATTATAAGATTTACATCATGAATTTGCAAGATGCTTATATATTTGATTGCTGACATTAATTTTATTTTTAATATGTTCATGTAGATTCTTAAGATGTTGTGCAAATGACTATGCATCTCCTGACAACCAAGCATGTCATGGTAACGGAATTAAATCTACTGGCTTGTAGGGATGATAACCATATATGACTTTAAATGAGCTCTTACCAATAGACTTATTGACAAAATCATTGTAAGTAAACTCGACTCGAGATAAGACTAAATCCTAATTACTGACATGTTCTTCTACTAGAGTCCTAAGAAAGTTATCTAAACTTCTATTAACTACTTCAATATGGCCATCAATCTAAAGGTGATATGTAGATGAGAAATTAAGTTTAGTTCCTAGCAAATGTCATAAAGTTTTCTAAAAGTAACTCAAGAACCTAACGTCATGGTCTAAAACAATTTAGGTAGAACATGCAATTTCACTACCTGATCAAAGTACAAGTGATCTACTCTAGATGCATCTGAAGCTTTGGAACATGGCAAAAAATGGACCATTTTCAAAAACCCATCTACTACAACACAAATGGAATCATTCTTACGAATGCTTTGGGACAAGCCTAGGACAAAGTCGATGCAAACATCTTGCCATGGATGATCGGGAACAGGCAATGGCATGTACATGCCAGTATTTTGTTTAGGATGATTCGCTACAGCATACGTGTGATACTGGACTATGATTCTCATGATATTTCTCTTCAAAATGGGCCAGTAGAACTGACTTTCTACAACTTCAATCATGTTATTCCTTTTAAAATATCTAGTTAGTCCTCCCGCATGCAATTCCTATGCTAAAAAGTCTCTTACGAATGTCCACATGACACAGTTTATTATTTCTAAATAAAAATCCATCTTGAAAAACATACTCACTAAGGTTTCTAGGCAGTCCTTGTTATAGGATTGCATAAATCTCCTTAAAGTCAAAGCAGTTAGAATAATTTTTCTTTAGCTTTTCAAATCCTATAATTTTAATACTAATGGCAGACAAAATGATGACTTTATAACTTAGAGCATCTGCAACTTGGTTTGTAGATCAGTCCTATGTTTCATTATAAAAGTATAGGATTGAAGAAATTCAACCCACTTAGCATGTCTACGGTTTAGTTTCTTTTGTGAATTTAAGATCCTAAGGGCTTTATGATCTGAATACAAGATGAACTCGAAAGGCAACATATAATACCTCCAAAACTTTAAAGCATGTACTATTACATAAAATTTCTTATCATTTATAGAATATTTCTATTTAGCCTCATTCAATTTCTCATTAAAGTATACAATAGGATGGCCCTCTTGTATCAACACTCCCATTTCTACATCGATGCATCGCACTCAACTCAAAAACTTTATTAAAATCAGGTAGTCATAGGATAGAGGTTTGAGTCATTTTATCCGTAATCTTTCGAAAAGCCTTATCAACTAATTTTATCCACTCAATTACTCCTTTACGAATATAGTCTATGATAGGAGAAATAAATCAAACTAAATCTTCTAAAAATCAACGGTAAAAGGTGGCTAAACCATAAGAAATTTGAATATCATGAATACTTTTAAGTGCATGCCACTATACTATGGTATGAATCTTTTTAGCATCTATAGTTATTCCCTCAGATGTTACAATAAATTATAAGAATATAATCCTATCAGTCGTGAAAGTACATTGAGATTTATGTATAAACTCTCAATTTTAAAAATTAAATAAACTTGTCATAGATGACCAAGATGGTCCTCTCTTAATCAACTAAAGATGAGGATATCATCAAAGTACATAATCATAAATAATCTAATAAAGGGTCATAATACCTGAGTCATAATCGTGACAAAAGTGCTAGGTGTGTTGGATAAGCCAAACAGCCTGACCAACCATTTATATAAACCATCATTCATCGTGAAGGTGATATTCCATTCATCTTCTAGTCTAATCGTAACTGATGTGGCAAGATCACTGACATGAGGTCCCTGTCAGATCCAGCTTGATGCCGCGTGCTGCCATGTCAGACCCTCCGCCAGGTGGCTCCCCTGAAGTCGAGGTGCCCTGGCCGGAGTCGAGCTTCTGCTCCCTTCGAGCTCCTTCACCGGGTGGCTCCCTCGAGGTCGAGCCCATCTCGATCGAAGTCGAGCTCCTGCTCTCTTCGAGCTCCTTCGCCGATTGGCTTCCTCGAGGTTGAGCCCACCTCGGTCGAAGTTGAGCTCATGCTCTCTTCGAGCTCCTTCACCGGGTGGCTCCCTCGAGGTCAAGCCCACCTCGGCTGAAGTCGAGCTCCTGCTCTCTTCGAGCTCCTTCACCGAGTGGCTCCCTCGAGGTTGAGCCCACCTCGATCGAAGTCGAGCTCTTGCTCTCTTTGAGCTCCTGGGTGGCTCCCTCGAGGTTGAGGCCACCTCGGTCGAAGTCGAGCTCCCGCTCTCTTTGAGCTCCTTCACTAGGTGGCTTCCTCGAGGTTGAGTCCACCTCGATTGAAGTTGAGCTCTCATTCAAATCTTGTGGCACCACTTCTCTTGGGCAGTGGACCACCGTCCAAGAACCACGGAGGAGCACCTCCCGGGATGCTATGATCACCCCTGCTGCTGCTTACACCAGATAGGAAAGGGCACTCTGACCAAAGCACCACACTCTTAATCGATTGTCTACACCACCTGGAAGAGGAAGCTATCCCGAAAGATTCAAATCCAGGGGGTAGCTGCCTCCTAATCGAGGCACTACCAGGTTTTTCGAAGAAGAGTGACCAGACGGAGAGTCAGAGCATGAGGCATAACCCCTAATCATGAATGAGGAAAGGTACCCGTACGCACGGCATGAAGCACTGCCAAATGTTGACCTTCCAGCATCGACAAAGTGGGAGGATCCCGAGGTAGGCCGCTGGGAGGGATCTTGGCAAAAAAGGATTCTCCTAAGGTTCCCAGGGTAAGCAAGTCTAACTCGAGCAGAGAAGGGAGAGGGCAGTGCATAGGAGAGCAACCGCGAGACTTAGCACCTGGGGCTATCGGATACTCATCGGGAGGGTCTTGATGGACATAGCCACAAGGCTCGAGCTCTCCTCAGCCATTCTCACCCCAGCTCTATTCTCTCCACTTCAAACCAAATCTCCTCCCCCGAGCGTGGAGTCCAAGAAAGGGGCCCATAGAGAAGGATCTGTTTTCCTAGATTGTCACTGACTTGATCGTCGGAGTGCCGCTCCGGATCATCAGTCCGGGTCTCCTTTGTTTTGCAGGTCCGGGTGCTCGTGCAGGCTCCCATGCGACAAGGTCAGCTCTAGCTACAGGCCACGACGGTGTGGGCAGTAACAGTAACCTAATGGTATCTACTGTTAAGATCAATATTAGAAAAGATGGTAGAACCTGCCATCATTCTAACATATCATCTGATCGGGATATGAAAAATCTATACTTTATAGTAATTTTATTGATCATCCTACTGTCTACAACATTCTCCATGACCCCTTCTTCTTAGGTGTTAACAATGCAGACACAGCACATAGGCTCAAGCTCTCTCTAATGATTCTTTTGTCTAGTAGCTCCTTAACTTGCCTTTGCAACTCAGCATACTCAATTGGGTTAACCTATAGTGGGACAAGTTCGGTCAGGTGGATCCAGGGACCAGGTCAATCATATATTGGATATCTTGCATGGATGGTAGTTGATCGGGTAACTCTTCCAAAAAGACATCATTAAATTCTTCTAAAAGGGTAATTACTTTTAGTGGATATTCTATTTGGGATTCCTTAGGGGATTCTTTGTAGGTTAAGGCCCAAACATGTGTTCCACCCTCAATCTCCTTTCTCGGGTCTCAGGCACTAATTAGTTATAACTTTTTCTTTTCATTACTCTCTTTAGATCCTTTGGGTGCCTTCTTAGGTATAATCTTTGGTTGGACAACTTTAATGGTGATCTTCATACCCTTATCCTTAAAGCTACATGAGTTTGACCTACCAAACAGGATCACATCATGGTCAAATATTCTGCCCTTCTTAAAATAATGTTGCTAACCTCTATTGGTAGCACATCACACCATACCTTGTCTTCTATGAACTAAACTAAATGGGGACCAAGCAGCTCTATGTAATAGGGATGATTGAAGCATTTATCCACAAGACCTTATATGGAGTCGAGTGGTCTATAGAGATCAATCCTAGTTAGAACATGACATCAAAAGAAATTATATTAATGCAACTTCCACTATCCATGATAACTTTGCAGGGCTTACCTTGATACCTAATGTAAGTATAAAAGATAGCCATCTTTCTCCGGTTCTCACTCTCCTTGGGTTGGGCTAAGACATACCTAATGGCCCCTAATCTCTTCTTAGGCTCTAATCTCACTAGTCCTAAGGTTTGTTTGGCTTCCTTGAATTTTGTGAATAGATCTAGGTCTGGTTCATATACTACCTCATCTTCAGACTCTACTATCTTAGGCTTGTCAGTCTCAAGTTCCAGCTCATTGATAAAAAGGACACATGTAGGTCACTGAGCTACTACATGACTAAATTCTTGACACCTAAAGTACCTCATGACTCTCAATCCCTCTCTTAGAATACTCTTAACCTTTTCTTTTTTTCTCACTAGCAGATTAGGAGTTGGTTTTGGGATCTCTGAGCAGGGGTCTGACTTAGTCCTGGTCTAGGTCCTTAGGGTATTGACAGAACTAGCTTGGTCCTTTAAACTATTAGATGATGGTACCTCTCAGCATCCTGGGCTATTTGATATGTATGATCTAAGATCATAACTTTGCATAAATAAAGCTCATGCTATAGTTCCTTATGTAGCATGGCTCTAAACGTAAAAAGGGTTACAAGTCTATCCTCATTAATACCACATCGTATCTGAAATTCATCAAATTTGGCTATGTATTCTGATATGTGTCATGTTGACCCAAGGATTAATTTTGATGATGACAAAATTTTAAATATAAATGGTATTAATATTTTGTTGGAGTGTTGAAATTGATATATCAGATATCCTACAAATTTAATAAAAGAAAGGCAAAATTGATCAATCTTTAAACAAGAAATTTTTATCATTTTGGTTGTCTTCCCAAAGAGAAAAGTCAAAGAAGTCAAGTATTTATGAAAACTTAGAAGTTGCTTTGGAAAAAAATCAAGTTAGAGCATCAAATTCCATGTTTGGAAAATATTTTTTAGATGGCACAAGTCAAGTATTGGCTTAAGGAAGTGAAGTATCGACTTTCAGAAAAGATTCAAAAAAAAAAGAAGTTTAGCATGCAAAATTCTAACTAGCATGGTCAAGTGTCGACATTGGGGAATGAAATGTCGACTCAAAAATCAGCTCAAGCTCCAAGTATTGATATAATAGGAATTAACAGAAAGCTAAATTTTTGGTATAGGCTTAAGTGCTGATATTTGCTATTCAGGATTGACACTTACTATTCAAGTATCGATACTTATTATTTAAGTATCCATACTTCAACTTCTGACAGCATAGTAGTGACTATATTTTTGAAGTATAGAAACTTGCACAAAACTTCAAATAGCTAGTTTTCACTCTCAAATGGTCCTAAATGGATTTTTAAAGATTTAAGGATATTTATTTTTCACCAAACTCATTGAAGAACTAAGAGAAACCAAAGAAAATTTAAGAGAGCAAATACTTCTAAAGAGCAAATTTTCAAGAAAAAAAATGCTAAGTTCTTAAAGAGTGCACCAAAAATTCCAACCATCAGCAATCTTTCAAGGACTTTTTAATAAGAAAATAACTCAAAGATTCCTTCAAGAGCTTCAACGACTTTTATTTTGTTTTTTTGAGAGCTTTTTGTCTTGAAATGTTATGTACCTTGTTCTTGAGTTGTAACTAGTTTCAAAGGCTTTGAAAGTAGGAGATAGGCCCAGCTAAGCCTTGGAATTGGATTGCAAGTATAGGATTAGCTTGTTGTAAGGTTGTGGTTAGTAAATCTAAGAGAAAACCAACTAGATTTGTTTGTGAGTAGAAATAAACATTGAGTTAGGTTATGTTGGTGAGCCTGAGGGAAACCAATAAGGTTTTGATTTGCGATCCTAGAAAATAAATCAACTATAGTCTTAAGAGATTATAGTAAAATTTTTAAGGAGTTATTGAAAAGTTGACGTAAGTTCTTAGAGTGCACTAAAATAATATAAAACCTTATATTTGTGTGCTTTGCTCTTCTCTTCCTCTTTAACTTTTAAGCATTGCATTTAGCATCATTATTCACACAAACACTATTGGTCACTCACTTTATAAGTTTTTCAAATTCAACACATTTGTTTAAATTTTGAAAAACTAATTCACCCCTTCCTCTTGGTTTGCATCACTGGATAACATGTCAGTTACCTTGGGCTAGTCATTGCCATTGGTTTATCAGTCATTACTTATAAGACGTAGGTAGGTACTTCTCTCATAGTTTCTCCTTCATCTCTACCCAAGTCTCTATACTATGCAGTTTTTCCTTTGGATCTAAGTTTTCATCAAAGCTAAGTGCATCACCTTTGTACTCATTACAATTCAATCATCTAGGTTAACAGGTTCATGCTGGGATCAACCTTCTAGATGTTGACCTACTTGAAGACCTAACCTTAAACCTTGAGGTGGGATCTACTTAGTCTAGGCTAAAGGCACTTGTAGGGTCTCTAGATTAAAATCTACAGTCTGATTCCTTCGAGCATCCTCTAAGTCTCCTATTCTTTGGCCATAACTCTGCACCAGATAGATCAAGTTGTCTAGCCTCTCTAGGATGGTCTCCATCATAAAATTACTACTTGGACTTGGTTAATCCAATATGGGTGGGTACTCAGTTCTAGTTCGGGTACACATGCAATCCAATAAGTCTAAGGGTTGCCTAGACCTAAAGTTTGATGCACAACAAATTGAACAAAGCATGAACTAAAACTACCATCCAATTTTGTCAACCAGCTAGGTAAGTGATATAGTTGTGAGAGGCTTTCCTTGATCTTGCAAGGACCTAATTAGAGAATTATGAGCTAGCTTAGGTGTTTGCCACTTAATCGCTTACTTTAGACATTGGTTTTGAGTGTAGATTGCAGACTCAACTCATAGTCTCAATGAATCATACGAACTAACTCAATTGAACCCTAGGGCTGATGTCTAATTAATTTTAGATTTAAGTTTGGGTTCTAAGATGCAAGTTAGTGGTTTGTTGGCTAAGGAAGGGTGATGCTAGGTTTGGAACTCAAGGCATGTTTTGTGCCCTAGAACACATGATATGTGAAATTTGATAAAGAGGCAAGTTTTGGAAAATCTTAGTCTTGGACATTCTATGGAAAGGCCATTCACAACATCTTCGAGATGGAATTTCCATGAAGCCACTACCAAGATTAAACAACTGAATGAAAATAAAATTCCCTTATCAAACATTGCTGGTTGTCGATAAAATCTATAATTACATGCTGGTTTGCTTGGTGCTTTGTTTTGCTTGGTGCTTTGTTGCTCATCAAAGCCATTTCATAAAATTTTCTCAAAAAAATATATTGCATCTTGATACGGTGACATCCGCTGACGTGGATCGGAGCGGCGATGTCCACTAATGTGGAGCCTGCGGACGACCATGACGGCAAAGAAGCCCACCACCTGAGCAAGGCCGCATGATGAAAAGTCGAAATGACCACCTAGCCGAGGTCAGTTCCCAGTCGAGGTAAGGCTCATTGGGCGAGCCCTCCATCTGAGGTTAGCTCCCGGTTAATGTCGAGTCTGCCTCTCTAAAAATGACCACCTAGCTGAGGTCAGCTCCCAATCGAGGTAGGGCTCATTGGGCGAGCCCCCCGTCTGAGGTTAGCTCCTGGTTGAGGTCGAGTTCGCCTCTCCAAAAAGGACCACCTAGCCGAGGTCAGCTCCCAATCGAGGCAGGGCTAATTGGGTGAGCCCCCTGTCTGAGGTTAACTCCCAGTTGAGGTTGAGTCTGCCTCTCCAGAAAGGACCACCTAGCTGAGGTTAGCTCCAAGTTGAGGCAGGGCTCATTGGACGAGCCCCCCGTCCGAGGTTAGTTCCCAGTTGAGGTCGAGTCCGCCTCTCCAGAAAGGACCACCCTGTCGAGGTCAGCACCTAGTCGAGGCAGGGCTCATTGGGTGAGCCCCCCGTCCGAGGACAGCTCCCAATTAAGGTCGAGTCCATCTCTCCAAAGCAGAAGCTCCTACCAGGAGCATGGTCTCCCATCAAAGGCACAAAGAGGGGGGAAGCCAAAATTCAAAACAAAGATAGCGGAGTACCTGGCCACCCTAACCCTCTGAGAGGTGGCACATCCCTGCCATGGGGGCAAACCCCCCCTACGGTGCATCATGCGCACTATCTACATGATCTGGACAGTGTCAGGCTCCCAGCCTTGCAATATGCCGACACGTCGATGACCGCACGACTGAGAGACTGCAGCTTCCATGATAGGATGCCTGGACCTCCCAGAGAAGGGCATCCCCCTGTGGCCCTATGCCCTGCAGCACCCGGATGGCCTCCTCAAAAGTGGCAACATGCCATTATGGCTACAGGCTCAAGCATAGAACCAGCCCAACAGAGAAAGGCACCAGTGAGCAACGGAGAGCCCCCTCCAAAGGAGAGAACTGGGAATCCTGTGGAAAGCCTCCCATCTATATAAGACCCGCAGAAATGGCAAGGAGAGGTAAGTGGAACAAGGATAAGAAAAAGAAGGAAAAGCAAAGACTCCTCGATTCTTCCATTCTCATATTACTATTATATTTCCTTTTATCACCCTCTGGAAGCGAAGAGTCTCCCAAGATCTTTGCCTCAGAGGTATCTGTTCCCCTCAATCATCCCACTGACTTGATCATCAAAGTGCCATCATCGAAATCCCTGGCCCAAGGCTTTCCTCTATCTTGCAGGACCCCCAAGCAGGTTAACAAGCCGACCGTGAGACGAAAACCAGGGATCTGGAGGGAACTCGACGCACCAGAGCTACAGGCCATGGTGATCTGTGCGACAACAGATTGGTGCACCAGGTAGGGGGGAGACCGGTCAGAAGAAAACATCACTCCCCCTATAATAAGGAAGATCCCGCGGGCGCCCACGATTCGATGGTGACTACGTGAGCCCGCGGAGCCCCCACCGGTCAGGCGGAGGACCCCCCTCATCGCGGCAACCAACCCTCGGAGGGGGATTGAAAGGAACCATTCCTAGGGGTGGAACATGCATTTCAAAACTTTGCTAAGAGCATGCGCAGCGAAAATTGATAAAACTATTTTATCTTAAGATGTTAATCTAATTAACACAAGCCCCTACCATGATTAAGATGCATCTAGAGTAATGTAAAAATGAAACTATGCAACAAAAGTATAAAATATGGAACTATTCTCATAATTGTACAATGATGCGGTAAGGAACAATGTGTCATACATAACACAAGTACATACCTTGGTGATGTTCACCTGGAGAAAATCGAAAGTCTGCCTCTCAGTCACGATCCAAGGGACCCCACTGACCTGTGGAAAAATCTGACTCTGCAAGCAGCACTCATGTACCGTCTCTACGGAAGGTTCACACTGTGTAGTGCGATTCATTCTTCTTCCTTTTGAGGTGCTAGCCCTTACGGAAGCTTTGTCAGGTGAACTCCTTCTTCAATTCCTTGAAGACGAGTGGGACTCCTTCAACTCCTTGATGTGCTAGTTGCTGCAGCAGTGCTAGAACAGAATGAGGACTCTCCCAGTTCTCTCTATCCCAAACCTTCAATAGAAGGTATGTACTCAAAGATCCCACCCAAAACTCACTCTATCCCGAAGATCTAATCTTTCAATCTCTCAAGGATCAAACAAGATCTCTAACCAAGAAATATGGTAGAGTCTCAACCTTGATCCAGATTTTTGGGTATGGAATATGAGGAGTGAACTATTCACTTTCTACAGCCCAACCATATAAATAACAGCAGCATCCCTCAAAATAATTAAGAGGAATAAATGAGAGATTAAGAAGTAGTTTTGGGGTCTCTTGAGATTCCAGGGAAGTTAGAAGTCCCTTGGAATTCAGTAACAGCAATCATTAAAACTCGAAACTCCCAGCATTAAATCCCATAACAATTACAGCATGTAATGAAAGGTTTTCAAATTTCAGCAGTCCATCAATCGAGTCGACTTGACCATTCAAGTCAACTCGGTTCGAGTCAACTCGTTCAAGAAGAGTCAGCTTGAATAGAAGTTTTGACAACACCTTGTCAAATGAGTCTGAAACGATTCCCAATCATTCTCATGCCAACAAAGCAAGAAGAAACCCTCGGTGTGTGACCCATAGATTCTAACACTAAACCAGTAGCACGGGAATATTTCTAGTACCAGCCAAAGTCGCCATCTAGCAATGACACCGGGCATCCGGATAGGTTGAAGGTTGTAGAACAATATGAACCTATCGAATATGGAATAGCATTGAACTTATTCCTTGAACCTCCTAATGCTCTGGATGGCAAAGAGTTAAACTACCCAACCCTAAGCAGTTCATTAGAATATGTCTCAAAGAATCCCTGCAACTCCTTACAAGGAATGCCCTAGCCAAGGTCTTACTCAATTGAGGCATATAAAGCATTCAACCCAAATCATTTGGAGAGGTCAATCCTATCTCGATCCTATTACCGCTATACAAGTACTTGACTATACTCATCAACCTTCCATCATCGGATTAGAAATCCAGGTAGTCCGGTACCAAAGCATAATGATTTGCTTGCAAGCTGCCATAGTGATTTCAAGTCAAAGGAATAATTCAAGTCCACTTCTAATACAAGACTCCTCTTCGGTAGCAAGAGAATCTCGCATAAGAGTCACATTCAGTGAAGTGTCAAATACAACACCTGATGTCATACCAGCATCTCTATGCTACTTAGTTAAGAGGACAACCAACAGAAATGACATCAACAATCTACTCTTGATACACTATCATCTCGAAATAGTGTATTATTTGGTCGCGAACTAATTTATGAACTACACAATGCATCCTCTCTACATCGCATCTAGGTAGCTTAAAGGATATCATCATAAAAGAGTTTAAATTAAGAAAAATGCACCAGTGATGAACAGCCAAAAGATAACTTTTATTTATATCAAAATTTAAATATAAATAGCATAACCGTCTATATCTAGACGATTGGCTTTGGGATATAATTTCCAACAACTCCCACTTGTACTAAAGTCAATCAGAACAGAATCGCATTCCCATTTTCCATTTACAATCTTTAAACTCTTGAATTCCGATTACTTTAGTGAAGGGATCGACCAGATTTTCTTTTCCATCAATCTTCTAAAGGTTGATGTCTCCTCGTGCCACAATATCTCGCACAAGGTAGTAGCGACGCAGAATGTGCTTGGTACGCTGATGGGACTTTGGCTTGACTATGGCTCCAGTGTTGTCACAACATATTGGAACAGGGCCATCCAGGGAAAGTGCCACTCCCAGCTCGCCTAGAAACTTTCGTAGCCATACAGCTTCCTTCGCTACATCTGATGCTGCAATGTATCTGCTTCGCAAATCGAGTCTACCACGGTGTGTTGCTTGGAACTTTTCCAGCAGATGGCTCCTCCATTGAGGATAAATACAAAGCCCAACACACTTTTGCTATCATCTTTATCTGATTGAAGACTTGAATCGGTATAACTGACAAGTTTTAAGTCTGGCTCTCCATAGATAAGCCATTGGTCTTTAGTATTTCTCAAATACTTCAGGATGGTTTTTACCACCTTCCAATGCATTTTACCTGGATCAAATTGGTATCTGCTCACTACTCCTAGTGAGTATGCCATGTCTGGTCTTGTACATGTCATTGCATACATAATAGATCTCACTGCCGAAGCATATGGGACTCTACTCATATGCTCTCTCTCCTTAAGAGTTGATGCATAATCCTTTTTGGAGAGAGTAATTCCTTGGCCTATAGGAAGATAGCCTTTCTTGGAATTTTCCATGCTGAACCGTTTCAGCAACGTATCAATGTACATTGACTGGGACAATCCCAGAAGCCTCTTAGATCTATCTCTATAGATCTTCATACCTAGTATGAATGAGGCTTCACCCAAGTCTTTCATAGAGAATTGAGATGAAAGCCGGATCTTTATTCCTTGTAATGCTAGAACGTCATTACCGATTAGGAGAATGTCATCCACATACAATATAAGGAATACAACCATAGAACCATTAGCCCACTTATAAATACAAGGTTCTTCTCCATTCTTAACGAAGCCATATGACTTGATACACTTATCAAATTGTATGTTCCAATTCCAAGATGCCTGCTTCAGTCCATAGATGGACCTTTGAAGCTTGCAAACCTTTGACTCATCTGTGGATGTGAACCCTTCAGGTTGTATCATATACACCTCCTCTTCCAGCTCATCATTTAGGAAGGCTGTTCGGAAATCCATTTGCCAGATTTCATAATCGAAGTATGCAGCTAAAGCAAGCATAATCTGAATAGATTTGAGTATTGCCACAGGGGAGAACGTCTCGTCATAGTCAATACCATAATGCTGACGATATCCCTTGACAACCAGATAGGCTTTGTAGGTCTCTACCTTTCCGTATGCACCCTATTTTCTTTTGAAAATACATCTACACCCAATAGGTTTTATCCCTTCAGGTAGATCAACTAATGTCCACACATTATTGATCTCCATGGACTTCATTTTAGATTTCATGGCTTCTAGCCACTATTAGAATTAGACCTTTATAGAGCATCCATATAGGTGATTGGATCCTCATTGTTTTCATCAAGTTCAATGGGATCTCCATCCTGGACCAAGAAATCATAGAATCTGTCCGATTGACATGGTACTCTACCGGATCTCCTTAATGAGTGCTCAATGGGCTCCGAATTTGAATTAGTCAAATCCAATTCTGAGGTGTTTCCTAAATGTGTTGGTTCTTCTACCTGTTGAACTTCACTAAGTTTAATCTTAGTGGCTACAGTTCCTTCACTAAGGAACTCCTTTTCTAAAAAGATAGTCCTAAGACCAACAAATAGTTTTTATTTATCAGGCAGGTAAAAGAAATACCCTTTAGATTCTTTCGGATACCCAACAAATAGGCACTGGTCAGACCTAGGTCCTAGTTTATCAGTCTGCAAATGCTTAATATACTCTGGACACCCCCAGACCCTAAGATGTGAGAGCATCGATTTTCGTTTGACCACATCTCATATGGAGTCCTGTCCACAGACTTACTAGGAAACCTATTAAGAAGATAACAAGCAGACTCCAGGGCATAACCCCAGAAAGAGATAGGCAGAGTAGCAAATCCCATCATGGACCAGACCATGTCCAAAAAAGTCCTATTCCTCCTTTCGGATACACCATTTAGTTAGGGTATCCTCGGAGGTGTCCTTTGAGAGAGAATCCCATTCTCTTGAAGATAAGTCAGAAACTCACTGGAAAGATATTCGCCTCCTTGATCAGATCGAAGAGTCTTTATATTCTTTCCAGTTTGTTTTTCAACTTCATTACGATATTGTTTGAACATTTCAAATGACTCAGATTTATATCTCATAAGATAGACATAACTGAACCTAGATAGGTCGTCTGTAAAAGTAATGAAATAATTATACTCACATCTAGCACTGACATTCATAGGTCCACATACATCTGTATGTACTAGACTTAGATTTTCTTTGGCCCTTTCACCTTTTCCAGGAAAAGATGATTTGGTCATTTTTCCAAGTAAACAAGATTCACAGGTAGGTAATGATTCAAAATCATTTACCTCTAAAAGACCTTCTTGTCTTAACTGTTTATCCTGTTCTTGTTTATATGACCTAGCCTACAGTGCTAGAGATAAGCATCGCTGACATTATCCATTCTAGGACATTTGTTTGCTGTGCACATTACACTCACAGGCTGTGATAGTAAATATATGCCATTTACCAATTTTTCACTCATTACAATTGAACCATTCAAAGTAATGTTGCAAACATTTCTCTTTATTGAAAGTTCAAAACATTCATTAGCTAACAAGCCTACAGAGATAATGTTTACAAGAAATGTAGGACAATAATGGCAGTCATATAAAATGACTTTATAAGATTCAAAAATAAGAGAGAAATCTCCTAACGCCAGAACTAGAACTCGACCTTCATCTCCAACGTTCATAAACCTTTCCCCATCCTCAAACCTTCTACTAATTCGAAGTCCCTACAATTTGTTGCAAATATGGTAGGGACTCCCAGTATCAAGTACCTAGTTAGTAGTATCACAAAAAGAATAGGTACAGGGATTTATCATATAAATACCTTGAGCAGCAACATCTTGCTGCTTCCTCTTCTTCGGCCTGTTTGGGTTAAGGGATGCAATATATAGAGGACAATTCCTCTTTTAGTGACCCTGCTTCTAACAGTAGAAGCACTCCACCCAACTCTGGTCTATCTTTTTCTTCCCAACCTGACTGGCCCTAGCAACACTCTGCATCTTTTTGGTCTTTTTCTTTTTATTATTTTTCTTCCCCTTCCCAAGGGGACGATGCACTGCCTTGTTTCCTCCCACCAAGTACACCAACCCCTTATTGAGGTTGTGGTCCTTCTCATAGTTCTGTAGTAACCCTAACAAACTATGGTAGTTCACTACAGGCCTATGCATCCAGAAGTGATCAAGGAAACCAAGGTAAGAAGGGGGTAGAGAATTCAGTATAGCATCATTTCCCAGCTGTTCATGCAGGGGACATCTAAGTTTGGCCAGGCATTCAAATAACTCGGTCATGTATAATACATGATCAGTTACTGATGCCCCATCTCGCATATGGGCATTATAGATGCCTCATCTCGCATATGGGCATTATAGATGGCATAGGAAGTCCTGTACCACTCTACATCGTCATGCATGCCGAAGGATTCTCGTAACTTTTGCAAGATTTTCTCTGATTGGGCCTCCTCGAATTTGCGACTAAGCTCGTCGTTCATAGCCGCCAGCATAATGCAACATACAGTAGTTCTATCAGGAACCCAGTTCTGATAAGTATCCCTGATAGATGTAAGAGCATTAGCTGCGGGGACCTCAGGTGCCGGATCTGATACAACATACAGGATCCTCTTGTGCTCTAAGACAATCTTGAGTCTTCAATACCAATTATCGAAGTTTGGGCTAGAAAGTTTTTCATTATCAAGCAATGAGCGGAGGGACAAGTTGGTAGACATTTTTCTGAAAAGAAAACCAAAAGACCAATTAGTATATGAATTTCAATTTTAATCTTAAAGACATGGACTTTAGTCAAAGGTCTTCCCATATATTTTATTCAAATTAGTAGCCTCCACCTCTAATCCGAGGAATCACACTTAATTTCTTAGTGGGTACTAGAATCCTAAAGGTGTCACATGAGCCCGACTTTGGTTGGCTCACCCACATGAACTTAAAAGTAGGTTCAATTAACCAATTGCTTCTTCCAAGCAATTTCTAGTATATCAAATTTTTCCCTTGGAACACTTCAATCAGCCTTTGGACTTCCTACTAAAGAAGGTCCTGGTTAGGTCCAACCATTAACATGACTAATTTCAGTGCTTCTAATTAATGAATGATCAAGCTCGACTTTGGCCGGCTCACTTGACCACCATTAAGAGAGTTGCACTGAGCTATCATATTATGAATGGCAATTTCAATAGCCTGATGACCACCTGTACTTTGGTACTACCGATGATTATCCAACTAAAGGACACATTACCACCCAACTTAATGAGAGGCTAAGACTCAGTTATCCCTATAACTTCATCTTTTTAAAGACCTAATAATTTAGAGGATTTAAAAATGTGACATATGAAGAATACATGGACCATAATCAAGAATCCTCCCACTAACTTGTAGAAGGTTCATGAACATCTTGGTCCATGGGCACCTGAAATCAGACAACTCTGATTAACCTTAGGTGACATGGGTTAATCCAATTCAGTGAGCTTCTCATGAGTCAATTCCAGTTAGCCATATCGTCCAGGTAAGCACGGTCAAGGAATGAGTTGCGGTATTAACCATCTTCCCTTAGATGCTAGCTACAAAGGAGCTAGCCAGGAAAGAGGTACCCTCATAACCATAGACCATAAGGCAGCTTGCCTAGACACCAATTCGATTCACCTTCCTCAACCAAATTAGACTTAAAGAACTAGATCAATCACTGAGCCACAATAGATCCTTTTAGATGTTTGGATCACACTTTCTAACTATTAGAAACTATAAAGAAATGAAACCTAATTCAACTTTTGATTAGTTTCTTATCTCTAATTAATCCAATTCTTCTAATCTTAGGTCTAACCCAAATAAGGATCTATTCCTAGCCCATCCCATTTAACCCATAATTTATGAATCATGACTTAAGATTAGAATCATATCCTTAAATCTTAAAATTATACATCTTAATTCTTAATTAAGTGCATCACATTATTTGAAACATTTTCAAAATGAAATGAAACAATTTCATAAAAGTTTGAAGCTTAAAATTATTGTTTTTTAATTTTCTGGTCGAGTCAGCTCTTGAAGATCGAGTCAGCTCATCCAGAACACACATTTCTAGTCGAGTCAGCTCTTCTGTCACTTTACTACTCGAGCCGACTCTTCAATCAGCTCTGTTGCTCGAGCCGACTCTTTCAGAATATAGATTTCTGGTTGAGTCAGCTCTATCTATCAGCTCTGTTGAACAAGCCAGCTCTTTAGTCAGCTCTATTAAACGAGCCAGCTCTTCCAGAACATAGTTTTTTCAAACTTTAAATATTTCCACATGAACTTTTCAAGGTTTTAGATCAAATATCTTTTAGATCTTATCTAAACATAATTACGATCTACAAATCAAAGATTAAAACAATTTTAATCCATGAAATTCATTACTTTCTTCTTCATAAGATCATGATGCATCGGCACCCCTACACTCCATATGAGAACCCCTTAGAATGGGAAGAGATGGTCTTTAAACCATACTTCTCTCCTATGACCGGATGGCCATGGTGAATCCATCTTAATCTGAGTACTACGTGAAAAAAATTAAATCGATTTCATATGAAACATTAAACTAGATGCATATACAACTAACCTTGCTCTGATACCAATAAAAGGAACCATTCCTAGGGGCAGAACATGCATTTTGAAACTTTTCTAAGAGCATGCGCAGCGAAAAGTGATAAAACCATTTTATCTTAAGATGCTAATCTAATTAACACAAGCCCCTTCTAGGATTAAGATGCATCTAGAGTAATGTAAAAATAAAACCATGCAACCAAAGTATAAAATATGGAACTATTCTCGTAACTATACAATGATGCGGTAAGGAACAATGTGTCATACATAACACAAGTACATTTCTTGGTGACGTTCACTCAGAGAAAACCAGAAATCCGCCTCTTAATCATGATCCCTGGGACCCCACTGACCTGTGAAAAAATCTGGCTCTGCAAGTAGCACTTGTGTACCGCCTCTACAGAAGGTTTATACCATGTAGTGCGATTCCTTCTTCTTCCTTTTGAGGTGTTAGCCCTTATAGAAGCTTTATCGGGTGAACTCCTTCTTCTTCAATTCCTTGAAGATGAGTGGGACTCCTTCAACTCCTTGAAGTACTAGTTGCTGCAGCAGTGCTGAAACAGAACAAGGACTCTCACAGTTCTCTCTATCCCAAATATTTAATAGAAGGTATATACTCAAAGATCCCATCCAAAACTCACTCTATCCTGAAGATCCAATCTTTCAATCTCTCAAGAATCAAACAAGATCTCTAACCAAGGAATATGGTAGAGTCTCAACCTTAATCTAGATTTCTGGGTATGGAATATGAGGAGTGAACTATTCACTTTCTGCAACCTAGCTATATAAATAACAGCAGCAGCCCTCAAAATAATTAAGAGGAATAAATGAGAGATTAAGGAGGAGTTTTAAGATCTTTTGAGATTCTAGGGAGGTTAGAAGTCCCTTGGAATTCAGCAACAGTAATCATTAAAACTCGAAACTCCCAGCATTAAATTCCATAAAAATTATAGCATTTAATGAAGGGTTTTCGAATTTCAGCAGTCCATCAATCGAGTCGACTCGATCATTCGAGTTGACTCAGCTCGAGTCGACTCGTTCAAGAAGAGTCAGCTCGAACAGAAGTTTTGACAATACCTTGTCAAATGAGTTTGGAACAATTTCCAATCGTTTGCATGCCAACAAAGCAAGAAGAAACCCTCGATGTGCGATTCATAGGTTCAAACACTAAACCGGTAGCACAGAAATATTTTTAGTACCAGCCAAAGTCGCTATCTAGCAATGACACCCAGCATCCGGATAGGTTGAAGGTTGCAGAGCAACATGAACCTGTCGAATTTGGAATAGCATTGAACTTATTCCTTGAACCTCCTAATGCTCTGGATGGCAAAGGGTTAAACTATCCAAACCTAAGCAGTCCATCAGAATATATCTCAAAGAATCCCTACAACTCCTTACAAGGAATGCCCTGGCCAAGGTCTTACTCAATTGAGGCATATAAAGCATTTAACCCAAATCATTTGAAGAGGTTAATCCTATCTCGATCCTACTATCGCTACACAAGTACTTGATTGTACCCAGCAACCTTTCATCATCGGATTAGAAATCCGGGTAGTCTGGTACCAAAACACTGTGAGTTGCTTGCAAGCTGCCATAGTGATCTCAAGTCAAAGGAATAATTCAAGTCCATATTCTAATGCAAGACTCCTCTTCGGTAGCAAGAGAATCTCGCATGAGAGTCACATTCAGTAAAGTGTCAAACACAATACCTGAAGTCATACCAGCATCTCCATGCTACTTGGTTAAGAGGACAACCAACAGATATGACATCAATGACCTACTCTTGACACACCATCATCCTGAAAAAGTGTATCATTTGGTCACGAACTAATTTATGAACTGCACGATGCATCCTCTCTACATTGCATACAAGGTAGCTCAAAGGATATCATCACAAAAAAAATTAAATTAAAAAAAATACACTAGTGATGAACGGCCAAAAGATAACTTTTATTTATATTAAAATTCAAATACAAATAGCACAACCATCTACAGCCTAGACGATTAGCTTTGGGACATAATTCCTAATAGGGACCATCCCGCTCCATCGTAGCCACCCCCGGTGGACCCCCAATACATCGTACTCGCCCACCAGGTCCAGCTCCTGGCCGTGGCAATGCGCTAGCTCCATCAGAGATGGCACTCTCTAGAAATTTTGCAGCAGCCGGGGACTCTAGTGGCTCGCATAACTGATCCTCGCACCAGCCTACAATTCCTCTGGAAGGAGCCGCTGCATGAGGAGTCACCCCCTCGGGAGGACCATCAAGCGAATGGCAAGCAACCACAATGTGATCCGACCGGCTGAAAGAGCCACTCCCCAGTCTCGGACCACCGCATGCCCTCGTGCCAGCAGCACCAGCATGGCTGGGAACTCAAGCACGAGTCCCTTCGCTCTGGTCCTCTCTCACCCCTGGCATCCTCCATCGAGGGGTCGACTAACGAGGCCATCCGTCGCCAAGCGGAAAGGCACCTTGAAGAGCACGAATGCAAGCTGGCAGATCTGGCCTACCAGTTCATGAAAGTACAGGGCTCCCCTAATGAGCCCATGGGTTATAACACCCGTTTGCCCTTTTCAAAGAAGATCCAGGAGGAACCGATCCCCGGCTGGTTTCGTATGCTGCAGGTTGACCCCTACGACAGGACAACCGACTCCCTGGACCACCTGAAAAGTTACAAGGCTCTCATGAAGGTCCAGGGGCCACTGATGCTCTCCTTTGCATCTCTTTCCCCGCCACTCTGTGAAAGGCCACTCGGGTCTAGTTTTCCATACTCAAACCTGAAAGCATAGAATCTTTTCCTCAGCTAGAGAGCAAGTTTGCGGTGTACTTTGATGCCTACAGGAAGGCATCGCACGAGGTCGATAACCTTTTCTCGATTCGATAGTAGGATCGAGAACTCCTTCGGGACTACGTGTCCCGGTTCAAGATCACCACCTTGGAGATCTAAAATCTCGACGAGTCTGTCACCATGCTAGCCCTAAAGAGGGGACTGCGAACCTCCCACTTTACCTACTCACTCGATAAGAAGCCTTCGAAGATGTACTTGGAGTTTCTTCTCTGAGCGTAGAAGTACATCCATGCCGAGGAAGCGGATCATACTAGGAGGGAGTTGGACGGGAGACCCCCGAAGAGATAGGCCATCAGGGAGATGATCGATCGCCTGGACCAGAGGATGGTGCAGGTCCCACGATTGGAGCCCAGATCCAAGGCCATCCCTGCCGATGAAGGGACTTTTACTCCTCTCCTCGCCCCTAGGGCAAAGATCCCGATGAAGATCGAGGACGAGCACTTTCTACACCGATGCCCACCACTGAAGCCATTGACTGGGTAGGACAAATCTCGCTACCGTCATTTTCATCGGGACTATGGCCACGACACGGAGGAATGCCATCACTTGAAGAGGGAGATCGAAGAGCTCATCAAGCATGGCTACCTCGACAAGTACCAGACCGAAGGGCCTCAGTCCCTTGCTTATCGACAACCGTCCCACCGAGAAGCCAGTAGGGATGATATCCTAGGGGAGAGAGGAGAGTGATGATGTACTCCCTTGTGTAGGGAAAGGGTCAATTAGGGTAGACAACCCGAATAATGATGCCATCATTATTGAAATGACGATAGCCAAGCACCCTGTAAAAGGAATCATGGTAGACAGTGGAAGCTCCTCGAATATCCTTTTTTATGATTCCTTTGCAAGAATGAATTTGTCCACTGACCAAATAAGACTAGTATTTATGCCCTTGGAAGGCTTCACCGGAGACTCAGTCGGGATCGAGGGAGAAATTATACTCCCAATAATCGCTGGAACACCACCCCAGCAAAGCACCATGCTGGTAACCTTCACTATTATGAAGCTCCCCTCACCCTATAATGCCATCCTGGGATGCCCAGGACTCAATCTGCTCGATGCCACCATCTCCACGAAAGGCCTCTTGGTCCAGTTCCCAACACCATGGGAGATCAGAGAAATGAGGAGGTCCCGATGGCCGATGCAGCGCTGCTGGCAAACCATCCCAAGCTTGAAGGGAGCGGATCTCAGCCCTACCGTAGACCAGCCTGACCTGGCAGCATCGAAGCTAAAGAGCAGGCTGGTTGAACCCCTACCGTCTTTCCCTTTGGAGGATGATCCCTCGAAAATGGTGCAGATCGGGGCTCTACTAATTGAAGAAGAAAGATCTTGTCTGCTCGGCTTCTTGGGTGACAATGCAGACGTCTTCACCTAGATTGCCACTAACATTCCCGGTATCCCACCGGAGGCGATAACCCACAGGCTGAACGTCGACCTACACCATCATTCGGTCTGGTAGAAGAAAAGAAGCTTCACCCTAGAATGATAGAAGGCTATCAACGAGGAGGTTGAAAAATTCCTCATGGCAGGCTTCATCCGAGAGGTATGGTATCCTAACTGGCTTGCTAATGTGGTGATGGTCAGGAAAGCCTATGGAAAGTGGAGGATCTGTGTGGACACACCGACCTCAACAAGGCATGCCCACAGGATAGCTTCCCCCTCCCTAAGATCGAATAGCTGGTGGATGCGACCTTGGGCCATAAGTACCTCAGCTTCATGGATGTGTTCTCTGGATACAATCAGATTCGCATGCATCCAGAAGATGAGAAGTGCACATCATTCATGACCAACCGAGGTACATTTTGTTACAAGATGATGCCCTCTGGTCTTAAGAATACAGGGGCCACCTACCAGCACTTGGTCAGCACGATCTTTAAGGACCAGATGGGCCACAACATGCAAGTGTACGTTGGTGCGAGCACCAGACTCAGAAGAAGACTTCAGGGCTCCATCTGGATCTCTGATTGACATTGCCCGAAGAATTAGGGTTTTCTGGTTTTGTAATAAGGGTTGACTTGGTCAACTCAATTTTAGTTTGAGTCTGTATTTCCCTGCAATTTAAATTTTGTTGAGTCATGTTGACTCAATACAAGTCCTAGTAGTGGTCTAGGTCTTCTCCAAGGTGCCACATTTTCTCCCAGGACCAAGCAAGTGGGTGCCACACTCCCAGCCACACGCCAGAGTTCAGGAGGCGCCACATCTCCATCCAGTGTGCCTTGGTCCCCACACCACAAGAAAGCATGTCCCTTCTTTCATGCGCCACTTGGGGGAGAAATCCATCAAGATACCTCAATCCAAGGAGGAGCCAACTTCTTTCCAGATAAACCCAAGCCAGGATGGCAAGAATTTTTCTTGAAGAGAGGATCAAGGAGGTGCCCCACAATGTTCCATAAAAACCCAAGTTATAAAAGGGAAGAGAGCATGTCTTGGGGAGAAAATCAAGGAGGCACCCAAAAGTTTCCTAAAGTGCCAAAGCCATGAAAGGAAGAAGCCTAAACTTGTGAAGCAAGACTAGGAGGTGTCCAAAAGAGGCAAACCATGAAGGGAAAATCCTTGATTCATGGAGAGATACTAGGAGACACCCCCATAACTTGCCATTTGGAGCTGATTTTCAAGTTTTCTTGGAGTTTTTGGGCTGCCCACTCATGGAAGGAGTCTTGGGAAGAGAATTTGATGCCTAAAGTATGGGTTAGTCCTATTAGTCCTACATGGGAAGTGTATGAAATTTTATTTCTTTGTTATGTCTATATATTCAACTCTATGTAATTCTTGAAAAAAGGATGAATGAAATCAATTTCTGTGTGAGCAACTTTGTGTTTCTCTCTTCCGCACTTGTATTCAGGTGTTGAGCTCTGTGAGGGAGTAAATCCGGGTTCCCTAGGAACCTTGAGGAGGTGTGAGATCTCCAACCCCAAAACCCTAGTTTAGTCTACCCATCTCTACTCCACCACCACCAAACCCTAATTTTCCATCTTCATCCCACGGCCCCTCTCTTCCACATCGAAGCCGGTCACCAGCATCCAGGTTCAGATCAACTGTTTCAACTACAGAGCCAGTTCAAAGGAGAGTCAGATCAGTATCAAGATCTCCAGAACTTCTACATCCAACAATCTTTATTAAGTACTCAGGTCAGTGTCTTTCTTTGAGTTTATGGTTCTTTTTTTGTTCTTCTTCTTCCAGATCCTGAGTTCGAGAAGAAGGCCAACCTTGCCATAGGACTATAATCCGAGGATCCATTACGAAGATACCCCATCTCCAAGGATCCTACAATCTGCTCGAGAGTGTCCTTCAATTGAAGAAATGAGAGATATCACAGTCAGGTATAAAACCTTCTCTTCTCTCTTCATCTGTTTCTTGAAAGAGGAGTAAACCCTAGGTCTGGGGGTTTCTCAATCCCCAGCGATCCTACTTCTGAGTTACTCTGATAATCCACTCATTTTAATTGTGCTTTCTGTCATTTCTTAGTTTCTTTCAATATTAGTTTATCTTTCCTTTGAGTCAAAGCCGACTTCTAAAAATAAATAAATAAATAAAATATATTAATTGTAATTTGCTTCTGCATCGCATCATCTCTCTTTTGTTCTGCATCATTTTTGATATCAGAGCCCTGTCTAGGGTTTCTGACTTGCTTGCATGTTTTGAGTGTCTCTCTTTTTTACTTTGTCTGCTCGAAGTAGACTCCCCAGGACGTCCGGTCCTAGGAACTAAGTGAGGTGCAAGCCTCCTCTTCCCATTCCACGGGGTGTTCCTAGGGCATGTAGGGGATCCGCTGGGTTACAACTTCGTAGCAGGAATTGTAAACGGGGGAAGCATTCTGTTTTTAGTCTGTAACTGCCCTGTTGTAGGAATTTTTTATTATTGTAGGTAATTCCAAATCATATGATTTTTATTTTTTGGAACCAGCATAATTGAAAGTATTTTACATAATTTTACTTTAATTTATTGGTTTCTGTGAAATTTTTGAGAGTTAAATTACAGCAATTCTGTTTCTGTGTTTCTGCAATTCAATTTTTTTGAGTGATCATCTCCAAATTCATCTTAAGGGCAATTGAGCATCTAAGATAAGGGAAGGAGTTGATAACCTCTCCTTAGCCCAAAACCACCACCCATTCATTCGATCCTAAGCCTAATTTTAAAATTTATTAGACTTAATTTGCCTTAGTGGGCTAGGGACACCAACAAGTCGGGTCTAGGCTAATGTTGAGTCAGTTTGTCTAGTTACTCTGTGTGTGCTTTGTACTCAGTGTCTAGAATGGTGGTTCAGGGATTCTATCCCGAAGGGCTTGTGTGCTGGTCCGCCTACCTGGCCAATCTCTGATTGGTGTCTAGGATTGGCAATTAGGGACCTAACACTCCCCTTACACCTGCCTAGCTGAGTCCCGAGTTACTACAGGCTAGCTTGCCACTCTGATTGGGCATCTAGTTTGGGCTCTAGGTCTAGTTAGCCCGTAGTCATTTCAGTCGAGTCTCATTTGGTGTGCTTGCTTGCATCATCATGTCCACCCGGAACGAAGTACCCTACCAACCTGGTCAAACCCAACCTGATTTAGAGGCCATGATTAGAACTCTTACCGAAAGTATGACCAAATTGAGTCAGGATATGAATGAGGGTTTTGCCCAGTTTAGAGACCGAGCCTAGGGACTTGAGAAACGTAGACATCAAAATTGGACCCCTGATCCAAAATTTAATCGGCCCCAACCTCACCCATGCCAGGAGCCTAGGAGGACCTTATACCGTGATCCCGAGCATAACCCTAGGAGCCTATATCCATACTTGGTTGACTCAGAAAAGGGACATGTTAGGAACACCGAACCTTATGCACCCACTTTTGATGGAAGACAAGAGACATATATTAAGTGGGAAGAACAAATGGATCGGTATTTTGAGTGCACTAACATATCGAAATTAGGACAAATTAGGTTGGCCAAAACCAAGTTCACCAAACATGCTAGGTCGCATTGGTATGCTATTGAGCATGAGTGTTATCAAAGAAAAGAGGAAATATATACTTGGAGAGATATGAGAAGTAAGTTGAGAGATAGGTACCTAGGTAGATCCTATGAGAAAAGACTTTTAGACCAATGGTACCAATTGCGACAAGATAATAGGCCTGTGTCTAAATATATCGAGGACTTCCAGTGGTACGACATGAAATGCAATACCATTGAGACCGAAGCTCAGATCACATCGAGGTTTAGGGTTGGGTTACACCCAGACATTTATAGGAAGCTATGCCTTGAAATAACCAATAAGTTAGACCGAGCCTACCAAGAAGCCCAAGACTATGAGTGGTCTGTAAGATATAACCAATCAAGTACTTTGGACTTAAAGCCAAACTCTACCTACTTGAGTCAAGTTCCGATTGATCCGACACCCGTAGTGAACCAGACTTTTGTTTGTCAATTCCTACTTGTGTCACCTCTTGACCAGAAGGATAACACTGAGAAGGAGTTAGGCATGGCCATTCCAAAATTAGTTGACCTGACCAGAGCCGTACTTAAAGAGGAATCAAAGGAGAATAGATTAGAACATTTCAGTGAGATTGAGGAAGAAATATATGAGCCTGACATAAGTTTGATAGATGAATATGAAGAAGAAGAATTTGAGGATATCTCTCCCGATAATTCAATTAACCAACTCCTACCTAATGGGGTTATTGAGGGGACCCCTGCCACTCAAGGAATTCAGGAGCTAACCCTAAGAGAAGACCCTTTTGAGGAAGTTCAGGAAGAGGAAATTACACCAAATGAAAGTTTAAGTGAGAATACCCCTGAACTCATTGAGGAATCCAAAGAAGACACCCCTGAGTCAAATCTGGTAGAGAAGTGTGAAGAAGGAAGGGGTTCACAAGAATTGCCCATTGAGAAGGTCCAAGAACAAGAAAAAGACAGTAGCTTAGAGGACTTTTTAGATAAACATTCTAAAGACCTTCCTGATAACCTTCCACCTTCTAGGAGCACCCAGCCTATCCTAGAACTTGCACTTGTAGACCCTCCTAGAGCAAATCATGAGGTTTGGATGAGTGCACCTATAGAACAATGTCCTCATTTTAAGGTCATCCTGAATAACCAAGGTTAGTTTCTTGTTTCTGATAAGCCACCTCAAAACTCTGATTCTTATTTCCTACCCTTCCCTGAATCTTCTCATGTTTCTAGAGCTATGGGATTACACTTTACTGAGATCTCTAGGTTGCAAGACTCCTTAGAACCTATTAGGTTTGCCACCTACTTCTGGAAGACCTTATGGCACCTACTAGGCATCCATAATAAGTTTTCATGCTCTGCATGCCCTCCTCCGATCCAAGGTCAAACCTAGAGAGCCTTAGTTTGTTAGGTTTAGACCTAGGGTTCCTTTGGAATAAAGTCCATTCTTTAGGAAGAATGCGTCGTCAGTCTAGTTTAGTTTTTCTTGACCCTTTACTAGGCTTTGGCTCAGATTTTGGTTTGATTGAGAGCACCAGGAATTGGGATTTGTATTTTGTCCAGGACTAAATTTGCATATAATGTTTCGATCAATAGGTCTATAGGCTAGAGTCCCTTTGAAATTGTTCATGGATACAAGCCTCACACACCACTTGATCTGATTTCACTATTAGTCCACACTCATAAGTCTCTTGATGCACTTGCATAGCATGTAAAGGACTTGCATAAAGAAATTCATGCCAAAATAAATTTAAGTAATGAAACTTATAAGAAGTTGGCTGATTCTCAAAGACGAGTCAAAACTTTTGTTGAGGGAGACTATGTAATGATTAGGTTAAGGCTTGAACGGTTTCCTCCTGGAACTGTTAGAAAGTTACATGCTAGAGGAGCTGGACCATTTAGAGTGGTGAAGAGAGTAGGGTCCAATGCCTATGTGCTCGAGTTGCCTTCAGAACTAGGCATTAGCTCCACTTTCAACATTACAGACCTAGTAGAGTATAGAGAGCCAGCTGTGATTCCCAGTGAGCCTTTTTGAGCCTAATCCTGCTCTTGAGAGTGAACCCAACCCTGTGTGTCCACCAACAAACTAGCCTGTGAGGAAAGAGCAGATTGAAAAGATCCTGGATGATAGGTTATCTCTACTCGTAATCGAGGATACCAAAGATACCTGGTCCGCTGGCAAGGAAGGCCAGATTCTGATAACTCTTGGATCTCCCGAGAAGAATTACAAGAATTGGACCCAGACCTCTTGGAGAGATACCAGAGCCAGCTTGATCCATACTCGACAGGGTCGAGTTCCTCCCACCCCGGGAGAATTGGTGCGGGCACCAGTCTCAGAAGAAGACTTTAGGGCTCCATCTGGATCTCTGATTGACATTGCCCGAAGAATTAGGGTTTTCTGGTTTTGTAATAAGGGTTGACTTGGTCAACTCAATTTTAGTTTGAGTCTGTATTTCCCTGCAATTTAAATTTTGTTGAGTCATGTTGACTCAATACAAGTCCTAGTAGTGGTCTAGGTCTTCTCCAAGGTGCCACATTTTCTCCCAGGACCAAGCAAGTGGGCGCCACACTCCCAGCCACACGCCAGAGTCCAGGAGGTGCCACATCTCCATCCAGTGTGCCTTGGTCCCCACACCACAAGAAAGCAGGTCCCTTCTTTCATGTGCCACTTGGGGGAGAAATCCATCAAGATACCTCAATCCAAGGAGGAGCCAACTTCTTTCCAGATAAACCCAAGCCAGGATGGCAAGAATTTTTCTTGAAGAGAGGATCAAGGAGGTGCCCCACAATGTTCCATAAAAACCCAAGTTATAAAAGGGAAGAGAGCATGTCTTGGGGAGAAAATCAAGGAGGCACCCAAAAGTTTCCTAAAGTGCCAAAGCCATGAAAGGAAGAAGCCTAAACTTATGAAGCAAGACTAGGAGGTGTCCAAAAGAGCCAAACCATGAAGGAAAAATCCTTGATTCATGGAGAGATACTAGGAGACACCCCCATAACCTACCATTTGGAGCTGATTTTCAAGTTTTCTTGGAGTTTTTGGGCTGCCCACTCATGGAAGGAGTCTTGGGAAGAGAATTTGATGCCTAAAGTATGGGTTAGTCCTATTAGTCCTACATGGGAAGTGTATGAAATTTTATTTCTTTGTTATGTCTATATATTCAACTCTATGTAACTCTTGAAAAAAGGATGAATGAAATCAATTTCTGTGTGAGCAACTTTGTGTTTCTCTCTTCCGCACTTGTATTCAGGTGTTGAGCTCCGTGAGGGAGTAAATTCGGGTTCCCTAGGAACCTTGAGGAGGTGTGAGGTCTCCAACCCCAAAACCCTAGCTTAGTCCACCCATCTCTACTCCACCACCACCAAACCCTAATTTTCCATCTTCATCCCACGGCCCCTCTCTTCCACATCGAAGCCGGTCACCAGCATCCAGGTTCAGATCAACTATTTCAACTACAGAGCCAGTTCAAAGGAGAGTCAGATCAGTATCAAGATCTCTAGAACTTCTACATCCAACAATCTTCATTAAGTACTCAGGTCAGTGTCTTTCTTTGAGTTTCTGGTTCTTTTTTTTGTTCTTCTTCTTCCAGATCCTTAGTTCGAGAAGAAGGCCAACCTTGCCATAGGACTACAATCCGAGGATCCATTGCGAAGATACCCCGTCTCCAAGGATCCTACAATCTGCTCGAGAGTGTCCTTCAATTGAAGCAATGAGAGATATCACAGTCAGGTATAAAACCTTCTCTTCTCTCTTCATCTGTTTCTTGAAAGAGGAGTAAACCCTAGGTCTGGGGGTTTCTCAATCCCCAGCGATCCTACTTCTGAGTTACTCTGATAATCCACTCCTTTTAATTGTGCTTTCTGTCATTTCTTAATTTCTTTCAACATTAGTTTATCTTTCCTTTGAGTCAAAGCCGACTTCTAAAAATAAATAAATAAAAAAAATACATTAATTTTAATTTGCTTCCGCATCGCATCATCTCTCTTTCGTTCTGCATCATACGTGGATGACATGCTTGTTATGAGCGACCCGGAGGAGGACCATATCATCGACTTGATGGAGGCTTTCGAAAACATCCATCATTATCAGATGAAGCCGAATCCTGCCAAATGCACCTTTGCCACGGTAGCAAGAAAGTTCCTAGGGTTCATGGTGACCTAAAGGGAGATAGAGGCTAACCCCGAGAAGATCCAAGTGATCGCAGACATGCGGCATCCCGTCTCCAAGAAGGAGGTCCAATGCCTGACTAGGCACATTGCAGCTTTAAGCCGCTTCATTTCACGCTCCACTGAGCATTGCCAACCATTTTCCAAGGTCCTATAGAAGATGAACGACTTCACCTGAACAAAAGAATGCCAAAAAGCATTCAAGGGGCTGAAGGAGCTCTTGGCCCCACCACCACTACTATCCAGGCCGGAGCTCGGAGAGGAGCCCCTCTTGTACCTAGCGATCTTATCGGAGGTGATCAGCTCCATGCTGGTTCGTGCTGACAGGGATGACTCTTAGAGGCCAGTCTACTACACTAGCAAGCCACTCCGTGATATCGAAACCAGGTACACTCGACCAGAAAAAAAAAATTGGACTAATAACATCTGCACATCATCTTAGGCCTTATTTTTAAGCGCATCCCATTGTTGTCCTCACTGATCAGCCCCTGAGGGCTATCCTGAGCCATCCCGACACTTCCAGGTGCTTAGCCAAGTGGGCATTGAAGCTCAGTAAATTTGACATCACATATCACCTGCGGTAGGTGCAGAAGGCCCAAGTCCTAGCTGATTTCATGGTAGAATGCACCTAGGCCGAAGGAAGTCCAGAGGAGGCAGACCAGCCACCCGAGCTCGGGCCGGACTCGACCTTAGTAGAAGAAACATGGATACTCCACGTGGATGGCACGTCCAATGCTTGAGGAAGCAGAGCAGGCCTCATCCTTGCTAATCCTAATGGAGTCGTTATGGAATGCGGACTACGATTCCTCTTTCAGGTGACCAATAACCAAGCAGAGTATGAAGGACTCCTTGTGAGGCTAAAGGTGTCCCGCAAACTAGGCATCAAGAGACTAAAGGTCTTTACAGACTCATAACTAGTAGCGAGCCAAGTCTCTGGCGAGTATGAAGCACGAGATCCCGTGACGGTGAAGTACTTGGATCGGGTGTGCCCTCATATGTCAACCTTCCAGCACTTTAGCATCTCCCATATCCCACGGGCAGAGAACACCCGAGCTAACATCCTTTCTAGGCTGGCCACCTTGCTAGAGACTTCGCTGGGGCACACCTTCATCGAATATCTCGAGGTCCCCAACTATGAGGCTATGGTCGAGGTCCAGCAGGTCTCCCACTGGGCCAGTTGGATGGACCCCTTCATCAGATACATTATCATCGGTACCCTACTAGAAGATTGAATGGAGGCCAGCCTTCTTAAGAAGAAGGCCGCACGCTACGTGATCCTGGATGGGTAGCTCTAACAGAGATCCTATTCATATCCCCTGCTAAAGTAACTAAAACCCTCTACATGCTCCAGGAGATACACGAAGGTATCTATGGAAATCACATGGGGGGCAGGCCTTAGCCCATAAGGCCATCTGACAGGGATACTTCTTTGAGACCATGCGGGAGGATGTGGCTGATTTCGAGAAGAGATGCGATAAGTGCCAGTGCCATGCATGCATTCGCGACAGCCAGCAGCCCTTATCTCCCAGCTATCAGCCCCATGGCCATTTGCCCAGTAGGGAATGGACATCCTAGGCCCTTTCCCTGCAGAGTCCGGCCAACGGAGGTTCTGGATCATGGCCATCGACTACTTCACCAAGTAGGTCAAGGCCGAACCCTTGGCATAGATAATAGAGATGAAGGTCCAGTCTTTCTTTCGAAAATCTATAATTTGTAGATATGGCATCCCACACACCATCATCACTGAAAACGGGAAGCAGTTTGACAATTGGGCCTTCGAAGAATTCTACTTCGACCTTGGCATTCGCCACCGCTTCACTTCGGTGGCTGATTGTTGGCTCCACCTAGTGATTTTGATGAATAACAAAATGTTGAGTACATATTGTGTACCAATCTTTATTTCTAGTTATGAGTTTTCAGGAAACAAGCACCTCAAATTCTTAAAATTAAAGTATCGTGGCACGCTGTTGCATGAAGCAAATTTTGTAATTTGAGGAGTCTTCTCCAGGCAAAAAGGGCTTAAAAGAGTTCATTATTGTTTATTTAAGTTGGATTTAAGTTTCATATTCAACACTTGTGCTTTTGGTTTGAATTGCACTTAATTATGAATTTTGTAGAATCAAGTGTTGACACCTGGGAAGTTAAGTGTCGACACTTCAGTATTTGGCACGCAGAAAAACTCCTTGGCATGCCAAGTGTCGACACCCAGAATTCAAGTGTCGATACCTGAAACTCAAATGTCGACACTTAAGTTTCCAAGTGTCGACTCAAGACCTGAGACTTTTTGAAAATCCAGAACATGGCCATTGGAGTGTTTTTATGTCAAGTGTCGACTTGAATGTTCAAATATCGACACCTAGAAGTCAAGTGTCGACACCTAACAACCAAGTGTCGACACTCGGGTTCTGACAGGCCTAACGGATCTATTTTTCTGAGTTGCAAAAGTATCTTTTCAAGATCCTAATTGCTAGATTTGAAGCTTAAACTGTCACAAACCATCTTTGATGCAGAACAAAAGCTCTGATACCAAAAATGATGCAGAACGAAAATGTGGAATGCGGAAGCAAATTAAAATTAATGTATTTTTTTTTATTTATTTATTTTCAGAAGTCGACTTTGACTCAAAGGAAAGATAAACTAATGTTGAAAGAAACTAAGAAATGACAGAAAGCACAATTAAAAGGAGTGGATTATCAGAGTAACTCAGAAGTAGGATCGCTGGGGATTGAGAAACCCCCAGACCTAGGGTTTACTCCTCTTTCAAGAAACATACGAAGAGAGAAGAGAATGTTTTATACCTGACTGTGATATCTCTCGTTGCTTCAATTGAAGGACACTCTCGAGCAGATTGTAGGATCCTTGGAGACGAGGTATCTTCGCAATGGATCCTCGGATTGTAGTCCTATGGCAAGGTTGGCCTTCTTCTCAAACTCAGGATCTGGAAGAAGAAGAACAAAAAAAAAAAAGAACCAGAAACTCAAAGAAAGACACTGACCTGAGGACTTAATGAAGATTGTTGGATGTAGAAGTTCCGGAGATCTTGATACTGATCTGACTCTTCTTTGAACTTGCTCTGTAGTTGAAACAGTTGATCTGAACCTGGATGCTGGTGGCCGGCCTCTATGTGGAAGAGAGGGGCCGTGGGATGTAGATGGAAAATTAGGGTTTGGTGGTAGTGGAGTAGAGATGGGTGGACTAAGCTAGAGTTTTGGGGTTGGAGATCTCACACCTCCTCAAGGTTCCTAGGGAACCCGGATTTACTCCCTCATGGAGCTCAACACTTGAATACAAGTGCGGAAGAGAGAAACACAAAGTTGCTCACAAAGAAATTGATTTCCTTCATCATTTTTTTCAAGAGTTACATAGAGTTGAATATATAGACATAACAAAGAAATAAAATTTTATACATTTTCCATGTGGGACTAATAGGACTAACCCACACTTTAGGCATCAAATTCTCTTCCCAAGACTCCTTCCATGAGTGGGCAGCCCAAAAACTCTAAGAAAACTTGAAAATCAGCTCTAAATGGCAGGTTATGGGGTTGTCTCCTAGTATCTCTCCATGAATCAAGGATTTTTCCTTCATGGTTTGGCTCATTTGGACACCTCCTAGTCTTGCTCCACAAGTTTAGGCTTCTTCCTTTCATGGCTTTGGCACTTTTGGAAACTTTTGGGTGCCTCCTTGATTTTCTCCCCAAGACATGCTCTCTTCCCTTTTATAACTTGGATTTTTATAGAACATTGTGGGGCACCTCCTTGATCCTCTCTTCAAGAAAAATTCTTGCCATCCTGGCTTGGGTTTATCTGGAAGGAAGTTGTCTCCTCCTTGGATTGAGGTATCTTGATGGATTTCTCCCCCAAGTGGTGCAAGAAAAAAGAACCTGCTTACTTGAGGCGTGGGGACCAAGGTACACTGGATGGAGATGTGGCAGGGAGTGTGGCACCTACTTGTAGCTGGAAAATGTGGTGCCCTATGGCAAAGGGAATGACACCTTCCTGGGCCTTGGACTTGGACTGAGTCAACATGACCCAACAAAAATTGAAATGACAAAATTACAGACTCAAAATTGAGTTGATCAGGTCAACCCTTATTACAAAACCAGAAAACCCTAATTCTTCTGGCAAGGTCAATCAGAGATCCAGATGGAGCCCTGAAGTCTTCTTTTGAGTCTGGTGCCCGCACCAATTCTCCCGGGGTGGGAGGAACTCGACCTTGTCGAGTAAGGCTCAAGTTGGCTCTGGTATCTCTCCAAGAGGTCTGGATCCAAATCTTGTAGTTCTTCTCGGGAGATCCAAGAGTCATCAGAGTCTGGCCTTCCTTGCCAGCAGACCAGGTATCTTTGGTATCCTCGATTATGAGTAGAGATTACCTGATCATCCAGGATCTTTTCAATCTGCTCTTTCCTCACAGGCCAGTTTATTTGTGGATACACAGGATCGGGATCACTCTCAATAACAGGATTAGGTTCAAAAGGCTCACTGGGAATCACAGTTGGCTCCCTGTACTCTACTAGGTCTGTAATGTTGAAAGTGGAGCTAATGCCTAGTTATGGAGGTAACTCGAGCACATAGGCATTGGATCCTACTCTCTTCACCACTCTAAATGGTCCAGCTCCTCTAGCATGTAACTTTCTAATGGTTCCAGGAGAAAACCGCTTAGGCCTTAACCTAATCATTACATAGTCTCTATCAACAAAAGTTTTGACTCGTCTTTGAGAATCAGCCATCTTCTTATAAGTTTCATTACTTAAAGTTATTTTGGCATGAATTTCTTTATGCAAGTCCTTTACATGCTATGCAAGTGCATCAAGAGACTTGTGTGTGTGGGCTAATAGTGAAATCAGATCAAGTGGTGTGTGAGGCTTGTATCCATGAACAATTTCAAAGGGACTCTAGCCTATAGACCTATTGATCGAAACATTGAATGCAATTTCAGCCCTGGACAAAATACAAATCCCAATTCCTGGTGCTCTCAATCAAACCAAAATCTGAGCCAAAGCCTAGTAAAGGGTCAAGAAAACTTAACTAGACTGACGATGCATTCCTAAAGAATGGACTTTATTACAAAGGAACCCATGTCTAAACCTAACAAACTAAGGCTCTCTAGGTTTGACCTTGGGTCGGAGGAGGGCATGCAGAGCATGAAAACTTATTATGGATGCCTAGTAGGTGCCATAAGGTCTTCCAGAAGTAGGTGGCAAACCTAATAGGTTCTGACACGTGGTTCACTCTAAAGGCTTCGACAAAGTATACTTGGATGGTGTAAGAAGCATTGGAAGTCCTAGAGAAAGGGAGGAGATATGAGGTGGAGTCTCGAATTACCTGTTGACTAAAGGTGGTGACCTGAAGGTTTGAATGGTGATCTATGAGTGTCAACTGGTCATCCTTACGAAAGAAAAAGTTTGCTACTCCCAGGAATGGATCAAGAGATGGTTCGGGAAGTAGCCTAGGACATGTGATTGCAATAGTTAAGGTTTGTTCTCTAAGCAAATAATGATCCACTTTCTCAAGAACTAGATTAGAGAATGATTCATGGGAGGGCCTACGGATGATGACCTCAAGACTTGAAATTTGACCTATGGGTGCAGAAAGGTATACTCTATAGAAGGGTAGGTCAGTCATGCGAAGGAAGGGGTCTGGGGCCATAAGGAGGACTTCTACAGGATTGGGTGAATCAATCCGCTCAAGACAAGGATGTTCAACTGAGATTACGGGAGAGACCTTAGTGGCTGGGCATGGGACAAGGTCCAATTGTAAGAGGCTTGATTCAGTCATCCTAAGGAGAGGATCTACCATAGGGTGGGCAAACTTAAACAGTTCAGTGCAAAGATCTTCAATTGGTACTTGGGGAATGACTGTCATTAGAGGGTACGAACTGATAGCTCGGGCTAACACTATGAGTTCTTCCTGGGGGTATTTGACTAAAGGAACCTGATTCTCACAAATCTCTTAAATTTCTGAACTAGGTCCTACCACTTGGTTGCTCTCCAAGGTCTCCTCAGGTAAGGAACCAATAGTATCGATGTCACATTCTTCAAGTTCTTCCCCCTCATATTCATCAACTAGACTCAAGCTAGCATCATATACTTCCTCGATGCCATCTTCAATGGGTTTCGGGTCAGTGGTAATCGGGTCAACTGATTCTAGGCTTGTCATACCTAACCTTTCTTCCTCATTGGTAGGCTTGGGTTCTCCCTCATTAATGTCATCCTTAGGATTCTTACCACTTAGCTGTGCACAAGCCAGTCCTATGCATGGGCACTGACTAGATTTATGGTCTCTTTCTCCACAAAACAAACATTCTTGCGATATAGGAACCTGGGTCACACTGGGTTTCAAGCTAGTAGAGACCTTACTTGGGCATGGGTGTGGATCTAAATGGTTTGATCTAGAAGACATGGGTTGTTGAGTGACTGGTCTAGAATATTGTAAGGACCTCTCATAGACACGATCCACACCATAGATATCATGGTTAGGCTTCCTAAGATTATGCTCGGGATCACGGTATAAGGTCCTCCTAGGCTCCTGGCATGGATGAGGTTGGGGCCTATTAAATTTTGGATCAGGGGTCCAATTTTGATGTCTACGTTTCTCAAGTACTTGGACTCGATCCCTAAGCTGGGCAAAATTCTCATGGACTTGTTCTTTACACTGGGTAACAGTAGCAGTCATATCCTGACTTAATTTGTTCATACTTTCAGTAAGAGCTCTAACCATGGCCTCTAAATCAGGTTGGGTTTGACCAGGTTGGTAGGGTACTCCATTCCGGGTATACATGATGATGCAAGCAAACACACAGAATGTAACTAGACTAAAGCGACTACTGGCTCACTAGACCTAGAGTCCAAACTAGATGCCCAATCAGAGTGGCAAGCTAGCCTGTAGTAACTCGGGACTCAGCCAGGCAGGTGTAAGGGGAGTGTTAGGTCACTAATTGCCAATCCTAGACACCAATCAGTGATTGGCCAGGTAAGCGGACCAGCACACAAGCCCTTCGAGACGTAGTCCCTGAACCACCATTCTAGATACTGAGTACAAAGCACACACAGAGTAACTAGACAAACTGACTCAACACTAGCCTTGACCCGACTTGTTGATGTCCCTAGCCCACTGGGGCAAATTAAGTCTAATAAATTTTAAAGTTAGGCTTAGGATCGAATGAGGGGGTGGTGGTTGTGGGCTAAGGAGAGGTTATCAACTCCTCCCCTTATCTTAGATGCTCAAATGCCCTTAGGATGAGTTAGGAGATGTTCACTCAAGATAATTGAATTGCAGAACACAAAAATAGAGTTGCAGTAATTTAACTCTCAGAGATTTCACGAAAACCAATAAATCACAGAAAAATTATGTAAAATAGAATCAATTATATTGGTTCTAGAAAAACAAAAATCACACAATTCGGAGTTACCTGCACTGAGAAACAATTCCTTCAATATAATAGTTACGGACTGAAAACAGGGTGCTTCTCCCGTTTACAATTCCTGCTACGAAGTTGTAACCCAACGGATCCCCTACACACCCTAGGAACACCCCATGGAATGGAAAGAGGAGGTTTGCACCTCGCTTCGTTCCTAGGACCAGACATCCTGGGGAGTCTACTTCGAGCAGACAAAGTAAAAAGGAGAGAGACTTAAAACAAGCAAGCAAAATAGAAACCCTAGACTGGGCTCTGATACCAAAATTGATGCAGAATGAAAGCTCTGATACCAAAATTGATGCAGAACAAAAGCTCTGATACCAAAAATGATGCAGAACGAAAATGTGGAATGCGGAAGCAAATTAAAATTAATGTATTTTTCTTTATTTATTTATTTTCAGAAGTCGGCTTTGACTTAAAGGAAAGATAAACTAATGTTGAAAGAAACTAAGAAATGATAGAAAGCATAATTAAAAGGAGTGGATTATCAGAGTAACTCAGAAGTAGGATCGCTGGGGATTGAGAAACCCCCAGACCTAGGGTTTACTCCTCTTTCAAGAAACAGACGAAGAGAGAGGAGAAGGTTTTATACCTGATTGTGATATCTCTCATTGCTTCAATTGAAGGACACTCTCGAGCAGATTGTAGGATCCTTGGAGATGAGGTATCTTCGCAATGGATCCTCGGATTGTAGTCCTATGGCAAGGTTGGCCTTCTTCTCAAACTCAGGATCTGGAAGAAGAAGAACAAAAAAAAAAAAAGAACCAGAAACTCAAAGAAAGACACTGACCTGAGGACTTAATGAAGATTGTTGGATGTAGAAGTTCCGGAGATCTTGATACTGATCTGACTCTTCTTTGAACTTGCTCTGTAGTTGAAACAGTTGATCTGAACCTGGATGCTGGTGGCCAGCCTCTATGTGGAAGAGAGGGGCCGTGGGATGTAGATGGAAAATTAGGGTTTGGTGGTGGTAGAGTAGAGATGGGTGGACTAAGCTAGAGTTTTGGGGTTGGAGATCTCACACCTCCTCAAGGTTCCTAGGAAACCCGGATTTACTCCCTCACGGAGCTCAACACTTGAATACAAGTGCGGAAGAGAGAAACACAAAGTTGCTCACAAAGAATTTGATTTCCTTCATCATTTTTTTCAAGAGTTACATAGAGTTGAATATATAGACATAACAAAGAAATAAAATTTTATACATTTTCCATGTGGGACTAATAGGACTAACCCACACTTTAGGCATCAAATTCTCTTCCCAAGACTCCTTCCATGAGTGGGCAGCCCAAAAACTCCAAGAAAACTTGAAAATCAGCTCCAAATGGCAGGTTATGGGGGTGTCTCTTAGTATCTCTCCATGAATCAAGGATTTTCCCTTCATGGTTTGGCTCATTTGGACACCTCATAGTCTTGCTCCACAAGTTTAGGCTTCTTCCTTTCATGGTTTTGGCACTTTTGGAAACTTTTAGGTGCCTCCTTGATTTTCTCTCCAAGACATGCTCTCTTCCCTTTTATAACTTGGATTTTTATAGAACATTATGGGGCACCTCCTTGATCCTCTCCTCAAGAAAAATTCTTGCCATCCTGGCTTGGGTTTATCTGGAAAGAAGTTGTCTCCTCCTTGGATTGAGGTATCTTGATGGATTTCTCCCCCAAGTGGTGCAAGAAAAAAGAACCTGCTTACTTGAGGCGTGGGGACCAAGGTACACTGGATGGAGATGTGGCAAGGAGTGTGGCACCCACTTGTAGCTGGAAAATGTGGTGCCCTATGGCAAAGGGAATGACACCTACCTAGGCCTTGGACTTGGACTAAGTCAACATGACCCAACAAAAATTGAAATGACAAAATTACAGACTCAAAATTGAGTTGATCAGGTCAACCCTTATTACAAAACCAGAAAACCCTAATTCTTCGGGCAAGGTCAATCAGAGATCCAGATGGAGCCCTGAAGTCTTCTTCTGAGTCTGGTGCCTGCACCAATCTTTTTAAAGTTTTTGAAGTATTTATGCTTCACCAAACTTATTCTTGAAGCATTGAAGTCCATTCAAAGTCCAAAAGTCAATATTCTCTCAAGAACTTCACATCAAAAGCCATTTAAAGTATGATTCCCTGAAAAAGCTTACAAGCCCATTCTTTCATCTTTCTAAAAAGAGAGCTTGAAGAATATTCCAAGAAGAAGACAAGACAAAGTATCAACTTGAGCCTCAAAGCTTCCATTCTACTATTGAAGAGAGTTTGTTTTGTTTATTTTGAATTGTATATATGAAATTCTCTTTTGATTTAACCTAGCTTTCAAGGGTTTCTTTAAAGTAGGTTGTTGTGGTTGTTGGTGAGCCAAAGGGATAAAACCAACTAGGGTTAACTTGTGAGCCCGAAGACAAAACAAGTGTAAAGTTTAGTTGGTGAGCCTAGGTGATAAAACCAATATAGGTTTTGACTTATGAGCCTTTGGAAAAATAAGTCGGCTATAATCTTGGAGAGATTATAGTGGAATCCCAAGGATGGCTTGGAGAGTGGATGTAGGTGCTAGGTTTGTACCGAACCACTATAAACCTTGTGTTTGTATGTGATTGTCTCTTCTATCTCTTGTTTTTTTACTTCTTGTACCTTATTTATTGCTTTCCGTTACATATAATCTAGTGCATCAATTTCATAACTCGCAAACACCACAAGGCCTGCACATTATTGCTTTAAATTTTCAAAAAGACCTAATTCACCCTCCCTCTTGGGCTCCATTTCTGGGCAACAAGTGGTATCAGAGCACCGGTACTCTCTTGTAGGTCCAAGGATCTTGAGTAAAAGATCATGGTAGCCCCAATTGGAATGGGTGTTGTTGAAGGTCAGGCTTCAAACCGTCCCCCACTATTTAATGGCACGAATTACACTTATTGGAAAACTCGTATGCGCATATTTATTCAAGCCATGGATTATAATCTCTGGAGGACAATCATAAAAGGTCCTCATTAGCCTACTATGTTGGTTAATGACATTCTCACTCCAAAAATGGAAGATGATTGGGATGAAAATGACATTAAATAAATAGAGCTTAAAGCGAAGGCTATGAATCTATTGTATTGCTCCCTTGATCCGAGTGAATTCAATATAATATCTAATTATCTCTTCGCTAAGGAGATATGTGACACACTTGAGGTTATCCATGAGGGTACACACCAAGTGAAAACTACTAAGGTTAACATGCTTATTCACATATATGAAATGTTCAAGATGGAACATACTAAATCTATTAGTGAGATGTATACTAGGTTCACAAATATTTGGAATGGCACGAGAAGTTTAGGAAAGATTGTATCTAATGGTGAACTTGTAAATAAACTTCTCAGGTCTCTTCCGGCTTCATGGGATGCCAAGGTGATGGCCATAGAGGAAGCCAAGGATGTCAACACTCTACCCCTCGAGCAACTATTAGGCTCATTGATGACTTATGAGCTTTCCTTGAAACAAAAGAATGTGGATGTAGAAAAGAAGAAGAAAGTCATCGCTTTTAAATCCACTGCAAGAGAAGAGTCAAGCGATGAATCCGAAGAAGAAGATGAAGATGATGAGACGGCTCTAATAGCAAGAAAGTTTAGAAGGTTCATGAGGAAGAAGAAATACAACTTCAAGAAGAAACCTCTGAAAGGTGAGCTAAGCAAGGAGAAAGAAAAGGAGAAAGATAAGGAGTAGCCCACATGCTTTAAATGCAAGAAATCGGGCCACTTCAAGATGGACTACCCCTAACTTAAGAAAAGCAAAAGAAAACTAAGAAAGAAGACCATGGTGGCAACCTGGAGTGACAGCGAGAACTCCAGCTCTGAAAAAGAATAGCAAGAAGTTGCAAACTTCTGTTTGATGGTGGATCATAACGAGGTACAATCTGAAACTGAAAATGAATTTACATTTAATGAGCTGCATGAAGTCTTTGATGAGTTAGTTATAGAATTTCAAAAACTAAAATCAAAACATAAAGAACTAAAAAGGCAATATCTAGTTTTAATCAAAGCTAATGACAAGTTTTCAAATAAAAATGATTGCCTACTTTTTCAAAATAAAAACTTCAATAAAAGAATTGCTAGTCTTGAAAAAGAAAAGGAAGTTTTGAAAAAGAAAAACCTTTTTGTATCAAATAAAAATCTTTCAAAACAAAGCAAAGAAATTTTAGAAGAAAACAAAAAATATAAAGAGGAAATTAAAAAATTGAAACCTTTTGTTGACAAATTTACATATAATTCTGAAAAATTAAATATACTTTTAAATAATCAAAAAACTATTTTTGATAGAGCCGGTATAGGGTTTAGAACTCAGAAGAAATAAAAGCTTTTCAAAAATTTCTTTGTGCCTGCATCTTCATCCATTACTTGTTATACTTGTGGTACTATAGGGCATAAATCTTACTTGTGCAATAAGAAAAAATTGAGCAATGTTAAGAAAATCTGAGTTCCAAAAGGAACCATTGCCACTAACCTAAGAGGACCCAAGATGACTTGGGTACCTAAAATCTCCATTTAATTTTTTTTGTAGGTATGCCTAGCAACCAATAAGAAAAGAATGTGGTACCTCGATAGCGGCTGCTCAAGGTATATGACCGGAGATGTGGAGCAGTTCTCATCACTCAAGTATCAAAATGGCGGTAATGTGACTTTTGTTGATAATGGTAAGGGCAAAATTGTTGGAATTGGTAAAGTCCATATCACCCCTTCTACTTATATTTATAATGTTTTGTATGTAAATGGTTTGAAACATAACCTACTTAGCATTAGTCAGTTTTGTGACAAGGATTTCAAAGTTACTTTTGAATCTTCTTTGTGTATTGTTTCTAGTCTAGATAACAATGGCATCAAGTTCATTGGTCATAGGCATGGCAATATTTATATGGTTGATCTTGATGATCTTCCTGTTCAAAATGGTCAATGCCTAGTGGCAATGGAAGCCAAGATCAATGAAACTAGTTGGCTTTGGCATCGTAGACAAGGACATGCTAATATGTATTTGATTTTAAAACTTAGCAAAAAGAACTTGATAAAAGATTTGCCAAAACTCAGTTTTGAAAAAGACAAGATTTGTAGTGCATGCCAGCTTGGAAAATAAACCAAATCATCTTTTAAACCAAAATGAGTAATCTCTATATCTAGACCCTTAGAGTTACTTCATATAGACCTCTTTGGGCCGACTAGAACATCTAGTTTGGGAGGTAAGATGTACAATCTAGTCATTGTAGATAATTTCTCACGTTTTACTTAGGTTATGTTTTTAGCACACAAAGATGAAACGTTTTCTGAATTCATTAGATTTCATAAAAGAGTTTCAAATAAAAAAGATGCTTCAATTGTATCTTTAAGAAGTGACCATGGAACCGAATTTGAAAATTCTGATTTTTACAAATTCTGTATTGAAAATGGCATTCATCATAATTTTTCAGCATCTAGGACACCTCAACAAAATGGAGTGGTAGAAAGGAAAAATAGAACTTTTGAAGAAATGGCACGCACCATACTTTGTGAAAATGACCTACCTAGATATTTTTGGATGGAAGCCATAAACACTGCATGCTATGTTTTAAACCATGTTTTAATCCGACCGATTTTAAAGAAAACACCGTACGAGCTTTGGAAGGGTAGATAACCTTCAATTCGATATTTTCATATTTTTGGATGCCATTGTTTCATCTTAAACAATGGTAAAGACAATTTGAGCAAATTTGATGCCAAGTTAGATGAGGATATCTTTCTAGGCTACTCTACATCTAGCAAGGCATATAGGATTTTTAACAGAAGAATACTTCTTGTTGAAGAATCCATACACGTTGTGTTTGATGCATCTGACTAGAAATCTTCTAGAAAAGAAGATGTACTTAATGATGGAACATGTACCAAGAAAACTGAAGATGTAAGTAACAATGAAGAGCCTACTAAGGAACAAGAAGGTGATTAAAACACTGAAGGAGATCAAGCACAAGGTGATGAAAACACATTTACTGTTGGTCTACTACCCAAAGAATGGAGGTATGCTCATTGTCACCCCAAAGAACTTATCATTGGTGATCCATCTAAAGGTGTAAGTACTCGTTCATCCCTTAGAAATGTTTGTGATTACTTAGCATTTATTTCTCAGATTGAACCTAAAATGATTGAAGAAGCTAAAAAAGATTGTAATTGGATAAATGCTATACAAGACGAACTTAACCAATTTAAAAGAAATAATGTTTGAACTCTTGTAGATAGGCCTTCAAATATTTCAATTATTGGCACCAAATGGATTTTTAGAAACAAACTTGATGAAAATGGTATTGTTATAAGAAATAAGGCTAGACTAGTTGCCAAAGGATACAATCAGGAGAAAGGGATTGATTTTTATGAAACCTTTGCTCCTATGACTAGACTTGAGACAATTAGGCTATTGTTGGCTTTTGCTTGTTTTATGGATTTTAAATTATTTTAAATAGATGTTAAAAGTGCCTTTTTAAATGGTTTTATCAAAGAAGAAGTTTATGTTGAACAACCTCCTGGTTTTGAAAACCCTGAATTTCCAAACCATGTTTTCAAACTTCATAAAGCTTTGTATGGTTTGAAACAAGCTCCTAGAGCTTGGTATGATCGTTTAAGTTCTTTCCTGCTCAAAAATGATTTTAATAGAGGTAATGTTGACAAAACTTTATTTTTGAAGAAAAAGATTGATGATCTCTTAGTAGTACAAATATATGTAGATGATATCATATTCGGTGCTACTAATAAATCTCTTTGTCAAGAGTTTGCAAGATTAATGCAGGGTGAGTTCGAGATGAGCATGATGGAAGAACTGAACTTCTTCCTCGGACTTCAAATAAAGCAAACCAAAAAGGGGATCTTCATCAACCAAGCTAAGTACACAAAAGAAATACTCAAGAAGTTTAGGATGGAGAGCACCAAGCCATTAGGTCCCCCTATGAGCTCCTCTTGTAGACTTGACAAGGATGAATCAGGTAAATCTGTAGACCAAAAATTATATTATGGCATGATTGGTTCATTGTTATATCTTACTGCCAGTAAGCCAGATATCATATTTAGTGTTTGTATGTGTACTAGATATCAGTCTAATCCTAAAGTGTCTTATCTTTTGGTTGTTAAACACATACTTAGATATCTATCTGGCTCAATTGAAATTGGTCTTTGGTACTCTATAGATTCTTCATTTGAATTGATTGCTTATTCTGATACTGACTTTGCTGGGTGTAAACTTGATCGTAAAAGTACTAGTGGAACTTGTCAGTTTCTTTGAGTAAATTTGATCTCATGGAGTAGCAAGAAACAGAATTTAGTTACTCTATCTACGGTGGAGGCCGAATATATAGCAGCTGGAAGCTGTTGTGCTCAACTCCTCTAGATCAAACAACAGCTTGAAGACTTTGGTATTAAACTAATTAAGACACCCATAAGATGTGACAATTCTAGTGCAATCAATCTAACTAAGAATTCTGTGCAACATTCAGGAAGTAAACACATTTAAATAAGACATCATTTCATAAGAGATCATGTACAAAACTCTAATGTAGTACTTAAATTTGTGTGTACTGATGATCAATTAGTTGATGTGTTTACCAAACCATTGAGTGAAGAGAGATTTTGTTTAATTAGAAAAGAGTTAAGTATCATTGATCCATTCTACTAGAACTCTCTCAAATTTTATCTTACCCAAGTTGTTTTTACTCAAAAATCACTTGTGTTAAGTCCCAAAAGCTTTTAAAAATATCCTTGAATTTTTGAAGATTTTTACAGATTTTTTGGAGGATTTTCTTAGCCAAGTGTCAACACTTGGATTTTGCGAAGTGTCGACACCTGACCAAGTGTTGACACTTGAGAAATCCCAAGTGTCGATACTCGCAGAAAATTTCTGTCTTTTTAGGACAGATCGAATCTTTTGTATTTTATTTTCCCCCATTTTCTTGCGAGCTCTAGTGGTCCCCTAAGCTCCTCTACCTCCCAAATCAAATCATTCCCCTATTGTCCCGACTAAAATTAGGTATTTCCCCTCTCTTTTTTTTTTAATTTTGAAACCGTGTAACCTAGATTTGCATTTTTCATCCGTTTTAATAAATTTTAATCAGATTTTTTGGAGTTTTTAGCCATTTGGAAGTTTCCATTTAGAGGGAATCATGTTTGAACGTGTCTTTCTTGGTTTTCCCATGGATTTTCGGCCGATTTCTCAAATATTCCATCCGGTTTTATTATTTTCATTGTTATATTGGGTTTTTGGCTGAAATGTTCAAGGGTTTCCATGTAAACTCAGATTTCCTAGCTATTTATTGCTTATTCTCAGATCTCTCTCCTAAGGAAGGATTATTTGTGTTAATGTCCTTGCATTTTGCTTTTCTTTTCACTGTTTTGTCGGTTGATTACTTGTATTTGACCTAAAACCTAAATATTTTGTTTTTAACCCAAATCCCATAGGTTTATATTATATATACATTAACTTAGTCCAATTTACTAATCCTATAAACTTGAAAAGTATGTTTTAACCAAAGTATACTATATAACTTTATAACCCTAAAATGTCTTTATAACTCTCATATGTTTTATAACCCAAATATGTTTTGATTGGGATAAATCTCCCACTCTTCAAGCTACTTAAAGGTACTTTACCCCTGACTTCTTGTGTTAAAGGTATTTTACCCTCGATTTCTTGTATTTTACAACTCAAATATGTTTAATCCAAGTTTTCAAAACATATTCTAGCCCTTCTTAAAAGCCAGTATCCCTCTTTTAGGAAAATATAGTCTCCTTTAGCCTAACCTATAGCCGATCTCTAGTTCTTAACATGATTGAGACCATTCCTCCTAGGTTATTTATCTTCTTTCTTTCTTGCTTAGCTTGATTAAGATGGGTCTGAGAAAGAGATTAGCTATTAGGAGTTGGACTGGACATGGGTCTGAGAGGAGGATAAAGGCCAGATATGATGCAGGTCAGACGAGTAGTTCAGCTACTCCAGGTTTCCCTGCAGAGAGGATGGCAGGGAAGGCTGTAGCCTCAGGACGATGGATCGACCTTGAGTTCTTCGACAGACAGCACTTCCAGATCCGGCGGACACTCACTAATGCCGGATTAGTACCCTTTTGCACTATGCAGGAGAGGTACTATCCCCATCTAGTGAGGGAGTTTTATGGTGCTTTGGACTGCCATCGAGTACAGTGGAGCACCACCATCAGGGGAGTGGAGATCTCACTGATAGAGGAGCTACTCAGTAGAGTATGGGAGATTCCTCATCGAGGCATTTATACCTTCTCAGTAGAGGATAGAGAGGCAGCCTTCAGATGCATTCTCGAGCGTGAGGACGTTCGCGGAGTGACTGTGGTCACCGCAAACCAGTTATCAGTGGAGATGCGCCTTCTACATCACATCACATCCGTATCTTGCTTTCGAAGACTGGATGATTTGACTTCATCACTGAGAGGGAGCTGATGCTGATGGTTAGTATGATTTAGAGGATCGAGATTGATCTACCCTCACTGATGTTAGTTCAGATGCATGATGCTACGACACAGAGACATCATTGTTTACCATACGGGATGGCGCTGACCTATCTGTTCAGGGCTTGTAGAGTTCCCTTGGAGGGGGAGATCCCCAAGGAGATTCTACTTATCGATGTTTATGATGAGCGGTCGCTATATCGCATGGGATATCGGTTGGTCGCAGGTCGTTGGATTAGGAGAGAGTCTGGATAGGAGCTAGACGAGGAGGACGAGATCAAAGAGGCTGAGACCGGGCTATCAGGGCTAGTTAGTACACCTCCTCAAGCTGCTCCTACACTAAAGGCAAAGCCGATGACCCCGACAGCTACACCTTCGGGTCTTCCTCCACCCTCTATAGATATAGCTTTTGAGGAGCACGCGAGACAGCAGTTCACAAATCTCAGGAGTGAGATGATTGGATTGGGTATCCGCACGACCCAGTTACACATTGAGATTGAGGGTCTTCGTGCACATACTACCATGTAGCATGTTTAGATTGGTCGGACTATGGAGGAGGGTTTTGCTCGTATCGAGGACTTACTGAGATCCCTCCTACCTCTAGCATCACCTGCAGCTCCACCTCCTGATGCTGGTGATGATGATGATGATGACGATGACCACCAGGATAGACATGATGACACTATTGATGGTGGTGACCGTGCTGATGGGATTGAGGATAGAGATATTGATGTTATTGATGATGACAGTGATAGTGATAGTGATGGTGGCGCAGATGGATATGAGGTAGTCAGCCGAGGGCTACAGTCTCCTATTATTCCTCCTGCTGATTCAACTGGCACACCTGTCTCCACTGATCCAATCTTTATCACTCCTGCTGAGACTCTTCCACCTCCCTCTACTCGAGCTTCTAGGGTTGTACCCCATTTTGGACCTTCTACTAGGACTAGGAGTCGTGGTATCTTGAAGACTCTTAGAAGTCTAACCCATAGGTCTAGGATCACAGGACCTATATCTTTTGAGATCCCATCTGATGAGGATTAGCCTCACAGATGTTTATGTTGTTGTATGTTATTTATGTCTCATGTTATTTATGATTTATATCTCATGATATATTTTGATTGTTACAGTGTTGTTGATGAGTCAGCAAATTTTGTACTGAAAACATTTCTTGACAGATATATATAAATGCATTTCAGCTTGATGTCTACAATTTATGAATCACTATGATTGATTTTGACAGCTTGATTGTTTACATTTACTTAATAGATATATATTTTGGCTCTGATACCTGTTAACTCTTGAAAAACTATCTCTTGTATCAACTCTGATACTCTTCTACTTTTTGTCTCCATGCTCATTTTGAGGGGGAGTTTACTCCTTTTTTCTAATGATTGACAAAAAGGAAGAGTAGAATATCTACCTTTATTCATCTAGATTTCAAATTTGATCTGATACCAATAATGCATACTGCTTGTTTTAATTAGAATTATCTAACTAAGGGGGAGATTCATCCTTCTTAACTATGCAAGTTGTGGATATATTAGCTTGAAATCATATTCATGATGTATCAAATCTGAAATTTGAAATTAAATGTTTATATACTTAAGGTTTTGTCATCATCAAAAAGGGAGAGATTGTTGGCTCCACCTAGTAATTTTGATGAATAACAAAACGTTGAGTACATATTGTGTACTAATCTTTATTTCTAGTTATCAATTTTCAGGAAACAAGCACCTCAAATTCTTAAAATTAAAGTATCGTGGCATGCTGTGACACGAAGCATATTTCACAATTTGAGGAGTCTTCTCCAAGCAAAAAGGGCTTAAAAGAGTTCATTTATTGTTTATCTAAGTTGGATTTAAGTTTCATATTCAACACTTATGTTTTTGATTTGAATTGTACTTAATTATGAATTTTGCAGAACCAAGTGTCGACACCTGGGAAGTCAAGTGTTGACACTTCAGCATTTGGCATGCAGAAAAACTTCTTGGCACGCCAAGTGTCGACACCCAGAATTCAAGTGTCGACACTTGAAACTTAAGTGTCGATACTTAAGTTCTCAAGTATCGACTCAAGGCCTGAGACTTTTTGAAAATCCAGAACATGGCCATTGGAGTGTTTTTGTGTCAAGTATCGACACCTGTAAATCAAGTATCGATACTTGAATGTTCAAGTATCGACACCTGGAAGTCAAGTATCGACACCTGACAGCCAAGTGTCGACACCTAACAAACCAAGTATCGACACTCAGGTTCTGACAGGCCTGATAGATTTTTTTTTCTGAGTTACAGAAGTGTCTTTTCAAGCTCGCAACAGTTAGATTCGAAGCTCAAATGGTCACAAACCATTTTTTGGAAGTTTTTGAAGTATTTAAGCTTCACCAAACTTATTCTTGAAGCATTGAAGTCCATTCAAAGTACAAAAGTCAATATTCTCTCAAGAACTTCACATCAAAAGCCATTTAAAGTGTGATTCTTTGAAAAAGCTTACAAGCCCATTCTTTCATCTTTCTAAAAAGAGAGCTTGAAGAATATTCCAAGCAGAAGATAAGACAAAGCATCAACTTGAGCCTCAAAGCTTCCATTCTACTATTGAAGAGAGTTTGTTTTGTTTATTTTGAATTGTATATATGAAATTCTCTTTTGATTTAACCTAGCTTTCAAGGGTTTCTTTAAAGTAGGTTGTTGTGGTTATTGGTGAGCCAAAGGGACAAAACCAACTAGGGTTAACTTGTGAGCTCGAAGACAAAACAAGTGTAAAGGTTAGTTGGTGAGCCTAGGTGATAAAACCAGCATAGGTTTTGACTTGTGAGCCTTTGGAAAAACAAGTCAGCTGTAATCTTGGAGAGGTTATAGTGGAATTCCCAAGGGTGGCTTGAGGAGTGGATGTAGGTGCTAGGTTTGCACCGAACCACTATAAACCTTGTGTTTGTGTGTGATTGTCTCTTCTATCTCTTGCTCTTTTACTTCTTGCACTCTATTTATTGCTTTCCGCTGCATATAATCTAGTGCATCAATTTGATAACTCACAAACACCACAAGGCCTGCACATTATTGCTTTAAATTTTCAAAAAGACCCAATTCACCCCTCCTCTTGGGCTCCATTTCTGGGCAACGCTGACCCTCAAACAAATGGTGAAGCCAAAGTAACCAACAGCGCCATCTTGCAAGGGCTCCGCATGAGGCTGGACGAGGTCAAGGGCTGGTGGGTGGACGAGCTGCCCAACATATTGTGGGCCTATCATACCACCCCCCATGCGGCCATCGACGAGATGCCCTTTAACCTCATCTTCGGGACTAAGACAGTAATCCCTGTGGAACTCGGCCTGCCCACGCTCCGGGTATAACAATACAGTGAAGATGAGAACCCCGCACGACTCCTCCTCAACCTAGACATGTTGGACAAGACAAGGGTCAAAGCCCGACTCTGGATGGTGGCCTACCATCAGCAAGTCGCACGCTATTATAACTCCCATGTAAGGCCCAAGATGTTCAGCCTAGGCGACCTCGTGCTCAGGCTAGTGAAAGCATCCCAACCAGGGGAATGCGACAAACTCTCCCCGAATTAGGAGGGTCTTTACCAGGTAACCGAAGCCTTACCTGGCAAGGCCTACCACCTGTCGGGCTCGATGACATCCACTTCACGCGAACCTGGAATGCCAGTAACTTGAGGGTGTACCACCAACAACATAAGGCTCTTTCACAATAAATTCAAATTTCTTTTTGGTGCAATCTTGTTTTTCACCTATGCAGGAACTCATCTGCCCCACCTAAAGCCGAAAGCCACAAGCACCCCGCATCAAAGCCAGTAAACTTTTGAAGCCCCTACTCAAGCCGGGAGCCATAAGCACCCCGCACAAAAGTTGGGAAGTAGCACCCCACTGGGAGCGACAAGCACCCCGCATTTAAGCCCGGAAACTCTTGAAGCCCAGCACTCTTAGCCCGAAAACATCCGAAGCCCGGCACTCAAAGTCGGGAAGTAGCACCCTACCGCGAGTCACAAGCGCCCTGCATTTAAGCTCGAAAACTCTCGAAGCTCGATACTCTAAGCCCAGAAACTTTCGAAGCCTAGCACTCAAAGTCAAGAAGTAGCACCCCATCGGGAGCCATAAGCGCCTCGCATTTAAGACCGGAAACTCCCGAAGCCCGGCACTCTAAGCCCGGAAACTTTCAAAGCTCGGCACTCAAAATCGGGAAGTAGCACGCCGCCAGGAGCCACAAGCACCCTGCATCAAAGCTGGGAAACTTTTGAAGCCCCGTACTCATGCCGGGAGCCATAAGCATCCTGCACCAAAGTTGGGAAGTAGCACCCCGTCGAGAGCAATAAGCATCCCACATCAAAGCTGGGAAACTTTCGAAGCCCCACACTCAAGCCTGAAAACTCCAAGAAGCCTGGCACTTCAAGCCTGAAGACTCTTGAAGTCTAGTATTCAAGCCTGGGAGCTCATGAAGCCTAATGATAAATCATGGATTTACACGTTTATTTTAAGTATTTTAGTTAATTAATGGTGTTAACATCCTTTTAATAACCTAATTTCATAATTAATTTATACTTTCTTGCAAAACTAATTATTTTAAAAATATCTTTGAAAAATGTGAAATTTGAGTACGTTCATGAAAAATAGATTTCAAGTCAAAGCACCACACACCCATTTAAATGATTAATAAAATATTTAATAATTATAATTAATGATCATGGAATCAGTAAAATTAATAAGTTTGAAACCCGCCAATAGGTAGAGCTTGATTTATGGAATCCAACGATGCAAATGGTACTTAAATCAGGTTTGAAATGAAGAAGTTATGAGCTTTTTAGGATTTTTGCACATATTTTAATGCTGCACAGTTTTTGGAGCAGCCGGTCCATGGCCGGTCCACCATGGACCGGCTGCTGGGTTTATAATTCGTAGGTTGGTCCACCGGTAGCCATTGCTGCCGGTCCATGGAACAGGGCGTGGACCACAGCCCTCCAGAGATGCCGAAGCTCGTCGGGAAGCACGCCGGCGGTGTCCCTGGCTGGAGGAGAAGCTCCGGCAGTGGTTTGACGGGCGGTGGTGGTGGTTTTTGGCAGCAAACGAGAGGAATGCAGCCCACGTTCTTCATGAGGTGTCCACGGCCGGAGGAGAAGCTCTGGCGGTGGCATTGCCGAGCGTTCTTCGCGAGCCAAGCTTCTCCACAGGCACGGGCGAGCAGTCCACGAGCACGAGCAAGTCCACGTTGCCGGAGCGCAGTCCACGAGCAATCCACGGGCGTTCACGAGCTGGGCATTCTTCACGGGAACTGGGCATTGTGGGCGCTTCTCACGAGCAGTCCACGATGGTTCCACGGGCGTTGCGTTGTAGTTCGTCGCGGCGTGATGCACGGGCGCTGCAGGGCGGTGAGCATGGCAAGTTCTGCTCCGATGATGGTGGCTAACATCCAGTTTGTTCCACGGAGCAGCAATGATGGTCACGGTACTCCTTTTGTCCCACATCACTAGTGTGCAATGAGCTCTCCTCTCCGATCAATTATAAAATGAACCCCATAGCACAAGGCAGAGGTATCCTGGAGAAAGGGCAAGGTACAGGGTAGAGGGCATTGCTTGGGTTGCGGGTTGGCTTTTGGGAGTGAGGTTTCTCAAAGGAGAGTGTGTCCCTACACCATCTACCAGCCTTCTCTCTCTCTGAGATCAAGATCCGAAGAAGAAGACGCAGAGGAAGCCCAGTTCACTCCACGGAGTACGAAGGAAGGAGCTATCTTCCCGACGAGGCTGCGTCGATCTGTTCTTGTCTTTGTTATTTGTTTTGTTAATTTAGTTTTTACTGCATTGTACTTAGACCTTAAATTTCAATCAATGCAATATCTCTTTTTAATTTCTGTCTTTCGTCTTGTCTGCAAATAGATTCTAGGATCTAAATAATAGATCCTAGTGCCAAGTTTTCCTACAATTTTAATTTTTATATTTTTCGACTTCAAATATATATATTTTTTACAAGATTAAAAAGATTTCAAATCCTAAACATCGCCTTCTCTGTGGATTCGACCCGACTCCTCTTACTACATATTTTTAAATATTTTAAGAAGTCGGATTTTAAACTGATAGCCATGGTGTCTTAACGACAACCCCGCGGTTCTACCACCTAACACCCGAAGACAAATAATTCCATCACCCAGCTCACAGTTTGGAGATGTCAACCGGGAACCCCCAAGCAAATCTCATAATTTATCGTCTGACCCACAGCCGGGTGACACCAAAAAAAAGAAAAAAGAGAAAAAAAAAAGAAAAAGAGAAAGAAAAGAGAAAATAAAAAGAATATAACATGAGTCGACACTTGGCTACACCAGTGCTAAAACTTCTTCAAATTCAAATCTTGAGTACCTATGAGTCGACACTTGGCTGCACCAGTGCTAAAACTACTTCAAATTCAAATCTTGAGCACCTATATCTGATTTACATACTTTATGCACAATTAGTACTCAAATATACTTAAATATTTTATCATAATCAAAACCAGAGTCAACAATCTCTTCCTTTTTAATAATGACAAAACCTTTAAGTATATAAATAAGGTAAGCTCAAAAGTGAATATAGCATGCTCCAAAAGATTAACAATAAGCATAGAGCAATGTAGCAATGAAAAACATTAAGCTTTTCCTCAAAATATGATCTAAAAATATGTTTTCAAAAAGCTCCCCCTCAATATATGATTTAAAAATACTTTTCAAAAGATTTTCAAAGATATCAAAAATTTAAAACTTTTAAACTTTCAAACTTGGGCTGTCATGATCTTTAACTCAAAATCGTTAGATTTTCAAATAGAGCATCGAACTCTGATACCAATTGTCGGCCAGGCGATGATGCAATCCAAGAGGGGGGTGAATTAGACTTTAAAACTTTTTCACAATTCAAACAATTATATGCTAATTCAAAGCATGTGTTTGTGAGCATGATAATAAAGTACAACAGAAATAAAGAAATAAATACAAGAATAATAACAATCACAAACACATAACAAATTTATAGTAGTTCGGTGCTTTTCAATGCACTTACATCCACTCTCTAAGTTTTTCTTGGGAATTCACTATAATCACACATGATTACAACTGATTAGTTTTCCGGGCTCACTAATCAAACCCAACTTATTTTCACGGGCTCACAAGTCAAAACCCCTTGGTTTTCATGGGCTAACTAAAAATCCCTTGGTTTTCGGCTAACCAAAAATCTCTTGGTTTTCACGGGCTAACCAAAAATCCCTTGGTTTTCCAAGCTAACCAAAAACCTTGATGGTTTTGCAAGCGCACCAACAACCTATGTTGGTTTTACAGGATGACCAACAACCTAGATGGTTTTCTGGGCTAACCAACAACCCAACTTATTTTACGAGCTAACAAGTCAAAACCCTTGTTGGTTTTCATCACATAGGCTCTCCAACAACCTTGATGATTTTTCTAAGGCTCACCATCAACCTTGATACAATAATGTAAGAATGAAAATATAAAAGCTTTCTTACAAAGCAAATATTTCGTCGAGGCATATTGATTGTTGATGTTGAGCATGTCTCCATGTTGTAGAAGCTTCAATGGATGCTTGAAAATGTTGCTTTTGGAAACTCCCTCTTCTCTTTGAATTCTTGGAGGCTTAACATCCCAACAAATGGATCTTTAAAAAATCCTTCACATATTTTTACTTGAAAACCAAAGGATTTATCTTTCAAACCATGGATCCTCTTCTCTCTTCTATAGAATTGCTTTCCCAAGTGTTTAAATAACCTCCCAACATTTAAATGACTATTTGTAGCCATTAGGGAGGAAAACTAGCTATTGGAGCCAAGTTGGGGAAGTTCTGTAGCTTAAGAAAAATTAGTTGTTACAGCAAGTGTCGACACTTGACCTTCTTGAATCGATACCTGATCAAAGATATCTTTTGAAGTCTTCTGCTCTACACTGGTGAGTCGACACCTTAAGTCGACACTTCAATCCGTAAGTCGACACTTGATCAAATCTCTGAAATCACCATGTTCTATATCCTGTTTGGTCTCAGGCCTTGAGTCGATACTTGCTCTTCATGAGTCGACACCTTAATTCCATGAGTCGACACTTGGCTGCACTAGTACTGAAACTTTTTTAAATTCAAATCTTGAGTACCTATATCTGATTTACATACTTAATGCACAATTAGTACTCAAATATATTTAAGTATTTTGTCATAATCAAAACCAGAGTCAACAATCTCTCCCTTTTTTATAATGACAAAATCTTTAAGTATAAAAATAAGGTAAGCTAAAAAATGAATATAACATGCTCCAAAAGATTAACATAAAACATAGAGCAATATAGTAATGAAAAATATTGAGCTCTCCCTCAAAATATGATCTAAAAATACTTTTTCAAAAAGCTCCCCTAAATATAAGATTTAAAAATACTTTTTAAAAGATTTTCAAAGATATCAAAAATTTTAAAATTTTAAACTTTCAAACTTGGGCTGCCATGATCTTTAACTCAAAATTGTTAGATTTTCAAACAGAGCACCGACCTCTGATACCAATTGTAGGCCAAGCGATGATGCAACCTGTTACAGCCGTGACAGTAACGTGGCCAGGCTCAGGTATCGCCAAATGCGATCGAGCCACGTGGAAGTTTCCCAGGCCGAGTCGGCGCCACGTCTTCAAGGCCAAGATCGGAAAGACTACACCGCCTGACGACTGTCTAAGGCAAACTGCCCTTGCCGAGGTCGAGCTCGGCTCGGAGTTCCTCTACCACCCCGCTGGCGCCCGGACCCGGAGGGGTCCGCCTAAGTGAGGTCGGCCGAGGCCAGGCGACCTCCTGCCACCTCGCCAGGTGTCCACCCAGGAGGGGTCCACCTAAGCCAAGGTCGGCCGGTCCTTCGCCCTTCGCCAGGAGGCAACCCGGAGACGGGCCCACCTCGGCCGAAGCCAGGCGACCTCCTGCCACCTCGCCAGGTGTCCACCCAGGAGGGGTCCACCTAAGCCGAGGTCGGCCGGTCCTTCGCCCTTCGCCAGGTGGCAACCCGGAGACGGGCCCACCTCGGCCGAAGCCAGGCGACCTCCTGCCACCTCGCCAGGTGTCCGCCCAGGAGGGGTCCACCTAAGCCGAGGTCGGCCGGTCCTTCGCCCTTCGCCAGGTGGCAACCCGGAGACGGGCCCACCTCGACCGAAGCCAGGCGACCTCCTACCACCTCGCCAGGTGTCCGCCAAGGAGGGGTCCACCTAAGCCGAGGTCGGCCGGTCCTTCACCCTTCGCCAGGTGGCAACCCGGAGACGGGCCCACCTCGGTCGAAGCCAGGCGACCTCCTGCCACCTCGCCAGGTGTCCACCCAGGAGGGGTCCACCTAAGTCGAGGTCGGCCGGTCCTTCGCCCTTCGCCAGGTGGCAACCCGGAGACGGGCCCACCTCGGCCGAAGCTAGGCGACCTCCTGCCACCTCACCAGGTGTCCGCCCAGGAGGGGTCCACCTAAGCCGAGGTCGGTCGGTCCTTCGCCCTTCGCCAGGTGGCAACCCGGAGACGGGCCCACCTCGGTCGAAGCCAGGCGACCTCCTGCCACCTCGCCAGGTGTCCACCCAGGAGGGGTCCACCTAAGCCGAGGTCGGCCGGTCCTTCGCCCTTCGCCAGGTGGCAACCCGGAGATGGGCCCACATCGGTCGAAGCCAGGCGACCTCCTGCCGCCTCGCCAGTTGGCCCCCGGAGACGGGTCCAACTCGGCCGAGGTCAGACCGCTCGTACGGAGAGGGCCCCAGGGAGAGAAATGAGCCCCGAGGCCATCCCTCGGACCGTACGAACCCCAGACGGTGCTCCGTACAGAGGGCGGCGGAACGCGGAACATCACTTGCATCGGCCCGACAGGTCCCACAGCCGAGAGGCGCGATCCTGATGAAGCAGGCCCCATAAATGGATGGCGCCCATGCTTGGGGATGAGAGCGCTCTCGCTGGGCCCGAGGCCTGGCCGGCCACCTTGCCAGCGCCGCCCTCCCCTTTTTCTCTTCTGTCTTTGCCTTTTCTCTGCTGGGCCCGGCGGACGAGGTCGGAAAGCCGCCTGGCCCCCTTCATCGAGAAGGGAAAGGAGAAAAGGACGGGGAAGGGATGTCTCCAAGGAGGAAGAAACAAGCGCACGATGAAAGGAGATAAAGAGGGAGGAATCTGGGGACGAGAAGGTAAGCGAACAAGCCTGGGGACAAAGGAGAAGCAACGGCAAAAGGCCTCGTTCCGGAGAGTGAAACCCGGAGATCCCGAAAGGGAATCACTGGGTGTGTAAGCCCGGCTAGGAGGCCCAGCCGAGATTCTGGTTCCCAGAGCGTCTCTCTCTCACTAGTAAACTCTCTAGGTCTGGAACCCTTTCGGGGGTCCGTCCGGAGAGTCTGTTCCTTCTCGTCGTCTACTGACTTGACCGTCGGAGTTCCCTCGCCGGGATCCCCGGCCAGGATCCTCTAACCCCTTTCTTGCAGGTTCACCGCAGTCAGGGAAGCTCCTTCGCCAGGCGGTCAGGAGGGATCGGTGGATCCGTGGCACGGGCGCGGCGATGAGAGCGGCAACAGATTGGCGCGCCAGGTAGGGGGCAGGACACTGAACCCCAGTGGAGCCAGCTTTCTGCAGGTATCGTGCTCTCCGACAATGGTGGTCACTCGTGGACGCGAGGCGTCCACCAGCCGTGCGGGGGAAGTCCACTCCCCTCCGGGGGGCCACAGCCCCAAAAGGGAGCTTTCGGCTCCCCCTCCTCTTCCGCAGCAGCCTACCCCGGTGGATGGGTCCCTTGCGGCCATCGTCCAGCAGTTGCAGACCTTGACCTCAGCGGTCCGGCAGCTTCAGCATCAGCAACGGTCCCTGGCCACCCAGCCGCAGCCAGGAACCCCCGCGGCCCGAGCCGCGGGGCAGCGTGGGAGCCTGCACTCAATTCAGAACAGGCCATCCCATCCGAGGGCCATCTCCAACCCCCAGGGGAGCCACCGAGCTCCCGCAAAGAAAAACTACTCCGGTTTGGAGGATCACGAGAGCCGATCCCCAGCCGATGGGGCCGAAACAGTGCATCGCAGCAAGCAACGCCGAGGCCAGACCTCGCGCCGAGACCGATCGGTGCCCCCTTCATCCACAGTCTCGGTGGAAGACTCCACCGACGAAGCCATCAGGCGCCAGGCCGAGAGGCGCCTGGAGGAGCATGAGCGCAAGCTGGCGGAGTTCGCCCGCCGATTCACCGACCTGTAGAACTCATCGGCAAACCCGGCGGGCTACGACCCCCGCCCCCCTTTCTCTGAAGAAATCCAGGCGGAACCGATCTCGAAATGGTTCCGCATGCCGCAGGTGGATCCCTACGACGGGACCACCGACCCCCTTGACCATTTGGAGAGCTATAAAGCTCTCATGAGGGTCCAGGGGGCCACCGACGCTCTTCTGTGCATCGCCTTCCCGGCAACCCTTCGGAAGGCCGCTCGAGTCTGGTTCACCCGCCTCGAGCCCGGATCCATTTGCTCCTTCCATCAGCTGGAAGGAAGGTTCGTGGTACACTTCGACACTTATCGAAAGGTGCCGAGAGAGGTGGACAGCCTCTTCTCCATCCGCCAGCAGGACCAGGAGCTGCTCCGGGACTACATCACCTGGTTCAAGACCGTAGCCTTGGAGATCTACAGCTTGGACGAGCCCGTCGCCATGCTGGCTTTGAAGCGCGGGCTCAAGATGTCCCGCCTAACCTACTCCTTGGACAAGAAGCCGCCCAAGACGTACTCCGAGCTCCTCCTCTGCACCCACAAGTACATCCGAGCGGAGGAGGCCGACCGCACCCGTCGAGAGTTGGACGGGAAGACTCCGAAGAAGCCGCTCCCGAGGGACGCCCCGGGAGCTCGGAGGCCTGGGCCGTTTGCCGACCCTCGCCCGAATCCAAGGCCGAGGGGCGAAGCCACTCCCGAGCGGAGGTACACCCCTCTCCTCGCACCCGAACGAAGATCCTCATGGAAATCGAGGGCGAGCGCTACCTCCGCAGACCTCCTCCTCAGAACCCGAGGGCCGTCCGAGATAAATCGAAGTACTGCCAGTTCCACCGCGAGCACGGGCATGACACGGAGGATTGTCGCCACCTGAAGCGGGAGATCGAGGAGCTGATCCGGAGGGGTTACCTCAGAAAGTTCGTTAAGAATGAGGCCCCCTCTGAAGGGCAGCCACTCGCGGCCTTACCACCTGTCCCTGCGATCGACAACCGCCTAACGGAGAAACCCGTGGGCATGATCTCACGCGGGTCCGGTCGAGCGACGAAGAGAGCCCGGGAAGTCGGGAACCCGGAGAATGTAATCCCTCCCAAAGGGGGGGAAGTTAATGATAATGTAAACAATGACACCGTGGTGGTCGAGATGACCATCGCAAAGCATCCTGTACATCGAATCATGGTGGATAGTAGAAGCTCGGCTGACGTACTTTTTTACGACGCTTTCTCTCGGATGAACTTGTCCCCGATCAGCTGAAACCAGTGCACACCCCCTGGTGGATTTTACAGGGGACTCCGTGGGGGTCGAGGGGGAGATCACTCTCCCGGTCACCGCCGGATCCCCACCCCGGCAGGCGACCATCCTAATAACATTCACCGTCGTCAGGCTCCCTTCGCCTTACAATGCCATTCTCGGGCGTCCCGGGCTCAACCAACTGGACGCCACCATCTCCACGAGAAGGCTGTTGGTATAGTTCCCCACGCCCTCTGGGATCGGGGAGATGAAGGGGACGACCCGGCCAATCCCGCTCTGCCTTCAGACGGTCCCAGGCGCCGGGGGTGCGGAGCTCGCCCAAGATGTCGACGACCTCGATCTGAGAGAGAAGGAACCCAGGGGAGGGCCCGTAGAGCGCCTGCTGGCTTTTCCCCTCGATTCGGACCCCTGAAGATGGTGCAAGTCGGGGCCCAGCTCCCTGAGGAAGAACGAACCCGCCTGCTGGAGTTCCTCCGTGCCAACATTGACGTGTTCGCCTGGTCAGCAGCTGACATGCCGGGCATCCCGCCCGAGGTCATCATGCACAGGCTGAACGTGGACCCAAATTGCCGCCCGGTCCGCCAGAAGAAGAGGAGTTTCGCCATGGAGAGACAGAAGGCGATCAATGAGGAAGTAGAGAAGCTCTCGCCGCCGGTTTTGTCCGAGAAGTCCAGTACCCCAGTTGGCTGGCGAACGTGGTCATGGTAAAGAAGAGTAGCGGTAAGTGAAGGATCTGTGTGGACTACACCGACCTCAACCGAGCTTGCCCAAAGGACAGCTTCCCCCTCCCAAAGATCGACCAGCTGGTCGACACCACCTCGGGGCATCGCCTCCTGTCGTTCATGGATGCTTTCTCCGGATACAACCAGATCTGGATGAACCCGGAGGACGAAGAGCACACCGCCTTCATAACTGACCACGGAACCTTTTGCTACAGGATGATGCCATTTGGCCTCAAGAACGCGGGGGTGACGTACCAGCGCCTGGTCAGTAGAATCTTCAAAGACCAGATCGGCCGCAACATGCAGGTATACGTGGACGACATGCTGGTAATGAGCAAACCCGAGTCGGATCACATGGCAGACTTGGCGGAGACGTTCGGCAACCTCCGACGCCATCAAATGAAGCTGAACCCGGCGAAGTGCGCCTTCGGCATCTCCGCCGGGAAGTTCCTAGGGTTTATGGTGACCCAAAGTGGAATCGAGGCCAACCCGGAGAAGGTCCAGGCCATCCTGGATATGGAGCAGCCAGCCTCCAAGAAGCAAGTGCAGCAACTAACTGGTCGAGTTGTGGCCCTTAGCCATTTTATCTCCAGGTCGGCGGACCGCTGCCGTCCCTTCTTCAAGGTGCTGAGGAAGATGAATGACTTTGCTTGGACCGAGGAATGCCAGCAGGCCTTCGAGGAGCTGAAGAAGATGCTTGCATCGCCACCATTGCTGTCCAGGCCCAAGGAGGGAGAGGAGCTTACCCTCTACCTGGCGGTTACCCGGAAGCCGTCAGCTCGGTCTTGGTCCGAACCGACGACCAGGGGCTCCAGCGGCCGGTGTACTACACCAGCAAACTCCTCCGTGACACGGAGCTCAGGTATTCCCGGCCCGAGAAACTCGTTTTTGCGCTAATAGTGTCTGCCCAGCGTCTCAGGCCTTATTTTCAAGCGCACCCATCGCTGTCCTGACGGATCAACCGCTGAAAGCAGTGCTCAGCCGACCCGATACCTCGGGGCGATTGGCAAAGTGGGCACTGAAGCTCAGCGAGTTCGACATTACGTACAGACCGAGGTTGGCCATGAAGGCACAGGTGCTGGCCGACTTCTTGGTCGAATGTGCGGGCTTGGGCAAGGAGCCCGAGGAAGGCCCTCAGGTCGGTCGATGGAGATAGGCACCGACGAGCCTGGAGAGGATGCCTGGATCCTCCATGTAGACGGAGCCTCAAACTCCGGCGGGAGCGGGGCTGGGCTCATCCTCGCCAACAGCAACGGGGTCATCGCCGAATGCGCACTCCGTTTCCAATTCCCCGCGACAAATAACCAGGCGGAATACGAGGTGCTTCTTGCCGGACTGAGAGTCTCCTGCGAGCTGGGCGTAACCAACCTCAAGGCTTTCACTGATTCCCAGCTTGTGGCGAGTCAGGTGTCCGGGGAGTACGTCGCACACGACCCCCAAATGGTGAGATACTTGGAGCTCGTCAAAGAGGGCGCATCCAGATTCCGACGCTTCAACATCTTCCATATCCCCCGCGGGGAGAACGCCCGCGCGGATGCTCTCTCCCGGCTGGCGACCCTGCCGGACACGATGCTGGGACGCGCCTATGTGGAGCACCTTGAGGTCCCAAGCCTCGAAGCAACGGTGAAGGTCCACCAGGTCGACCATGGACCCAGCTGGATAGACAAGTACGCCGCATACATCACCAATGGCACCCTGCCGGAGGACCGCGAGGTGGCTCGCCTCATCAGGAAGAAGGCCGTGCGGTTCGTCCTGATGGACGGGCAGTTGTATCGAAGATCCTACTCCTATCCCCTCCTCAAGTGCGTAGGGCCCACGGAAGCCAAGCTTGTGCTCCAGGAGATCCACAAGGGCATCTGCGGTAACCACGTGGGGGGCAGGGCATTGGCATACAAGGCCCTCCGTCAGGGCTACTTTTGGGAGACGATGAAGGAAGACGCCGCCGACTTCGTGAAGAAATGCGACCGGTGCCAGCGTCATGCCACAGTGCAGCGACAGCCCTCCAACCCGATCTCCCAGTTCTCAGCCCCCTGGCCGTTCTCGCAGTGGGGGATGGACCTCCTAGGCCCATTCCCGCCGGCGTCTGGCCAGCGGAAGTTCTTGATAGTGGCCATCGACTACTTCACAAAGTGGGTCGAGGACGAACCCTTGGCAAGGATTACCGAAGCGAATGTCGCCAAGTTCTTTTGGAAGTCCATCGTCTGTCGCTTCGGCCTCCCCCACACCGTGGTCACCGACAACGGGCGCCAGTTCAACTGCCGGGAGTTCGAAGAACTCTGCAGCGACCTCGGCATCAAGCATCGCTTCACCTCGGTGGCGCATCCTCAGACCAATGGGGAGGCCGAGGTCACGAACAGGACCATTCTTCAGGGCCTCCGCACGCGGCTGGACCAGGCCAATGGCAGGTGGGCCGACGAGCTTCCCAGCGTCCTCTGGGCATACCACACCACCCCGAGGATGGCTACCGACGAAACCCCGTTCAACCTCGTCTTCGGAGCCGAGGCAGTAATCCCGATCGAGCTCAGCCTACCCACACTGCGTGTGGAGCAATACGACGAGACAGAAAACCCAGCCAGGATGATGCTCAACCTTGACCTTCTCGAGGAAACGAGGGACAAAGCCCGAATTCGAATGGCGGCGTACAGGCAACGCGTTGCCAGGTATTACAACTCCCGTGTGCGGCCGAAGGTTTTCCGTCCCGGAGGCTTGGTCCTCCGGCGCGCTGAAGCTTCCCAGCCACGGAAATGCGGCAAGCTCTCACCCAACTGGGAAGGCCCATATCGGGTGGCAGAAGCCCTCCCTCATGGAGCATATTACTTGGAGGAATTGGGGGGTGCTAGGTTCCCCCGGACATGGAACCCCTCGAACCTAAGGATGTACTATCAGTAATGTAAGGTTCCCTGTTTCTGCAACAAAGTTCCCCCACTTCAAACACTCTTTTCTCGCTCCGACAAGAAAGCCTGCGGCATCGAGCTCGGTCCGGAGATCCTGGGCTTCGGCCTGGAAGGTGGCGTGGACCCAGTTCGCCCACGCGAGCCCGGAGAATAGCTCAGCAAGCCGCGCAAGGCTTAAGAAAGCCTGCGGCATCGAGCTTAGTCCGGAGATCCTGGGCTTCGGCCTGGAAGGTGGCGCAGACCCAGTTCGCCCACGCGAGCCCGGAGAACAGCTCAGCAAGCCGTGCAAGGCTTGAGAAAGCCAACGGCATCGAGCTCAGTCCAGAGATCCTGGGCTTCGGCCTGGAAGGTGGCGCGGACCCAGTTCGCCCACGCAAGCCCGGAGAACAGCTCAGCAAGCCGCGCAAGGCTTGAGAAAGCCTGCGGCATCGAGCTCAGTCCGGGGATCCTGGGCTTCGGCCTGGAAGACGGTGCAGAAACCGTGTCGCCTACGCAAGTATGAAGGCGGCCCCAAAGACGGGCCCGCTTAAGGCCTACTCTGCCGCCATGCGATCCGGGAGGCCCTAACCTTCGATTTGAGCAATGGAAGGACTAGGCCTGCAACTGTTTCAAGTGTTCCATACCAACATCTCAGAAAGAAAGAAGAAGAAAAGTGAGGTAAGATGAACACAAAGTTTTGTCAAACTGAAATTTTCATTGATGTAAAGGATCAGTACAAGCTGGGAGTCCCGACAGGCCGGGAGTCCCCAAAAATAAAGGAAAAAGACAACAGGGAGAGGCGCTGGGTTCACTGTGGTGCCGGGTCGGAGCCCTCTGCCGGGGGCGCGGGTGCTGCGTCCTCAACTTCTACGGCGGCCGGCTCTCAAGGCTGCTCCGGAGCCGCAGCTTCACTGGTCGACGGCGCCGCAGGAGTTGCTTCGGCCGCGCCGGAGGCCCTGCTCTCGCCTCCTGGCTTCCTACCTCCGATCGCCACCCCGCTCAGATCCAGCTCGGGGAAGAGGGCCCCCACCTTCTCCCGGCACATCCGGAACCCCTTCAAGAAGGAGTCCACGGTGGCCTCCCGGACCTCCGACGTGTACTCGTCGGAAGCCCGGAATTTTGGGATGGCCTCCTGCGCCTCCCGTTTTGTGGCCTCCAGGAGCCCGTTGACGTACGCGCTCCGGTCTTTCACCACGGTTGCGTCCCGCCGGGCCTCCTCCAACTGGTGCTCCAGCCACTGGGAGTGGGCCTGCAGGCGGGCCTTCTCCGCCACCTCCTCCTCCGAGCGGCGCTGGTTGGAGGTCCGCTCCTCCGACAGGGAAGCCTCCAGCTCTTTGTTCCGCCCCTCGGAACGCGCCAGGTCGGACTGGAGGGTCTGGTTATTGGCTCGCAGCTCGGCCCCCTTCTCCATCAGGCCCTTGACATCGGTCGCGAGCTTGCGGAGCTTCAGCTCCTTCTCGGAGTCCCTTTTGGCATTCCCTGCGAGGAAGTCCCTCAGCAGGAGAACGTCGTTCCCGATCTGCACCAACAAGAGCAAATTATGTCAGGATGAAAAGAGTTAGGTTTTGAAAGGAAAAGAAGGGAAGAAGCTCGGACTTACCGTGAAGAGCTGCGGGAGGATCCCGAGCAACGCATCAGCGTAATCCCGGCCGCCCCGAGCTCGGCGATCCCAAGCGGTGGAGGCGTACTCCATGATCTTCTCCGCGAGCCCTTTGTCACGGATGACCGAGTCCCGCTGGGTGATCACTGGTGCCGGGGGAGTCGGGCCGGCTCCTGCGGCGGCCGCCCCATCAGCTGGGGCCGCGGTCGACGGGCCGACGGTGGCCACGGGCTGCACTGTCGAGGCGGCAGTGACGACGGACCCGGCGCTGGATGGAGCAGCGGGCGGAGGAGCCCTCTCGGCGGTGGCTCCAACAGGTCGCACGGCCGAGGCTTCAGCGGCCCCGCCCCGAGGCAACCTGGGTGGGGGAACGACAGCAACCGGGCTGGGCACGGTCGCCGTCACGACCTCCCGGCTCGCCTCTGTACGAGCCCTCTTCTCCGCGGGCTCGTCCACCTCAATGACATCCCGCTGGGCTGCGCCCTCCAGGAGGTTCTCCAGCGAAAATTTCATCCCTGCAAAACAAAGGAACAGAAGGTCAGCCGGCTCAGTCATGAAGAAGAAGGGGGGTAGAAGTCAAAGTGGAGCCGAGTCTCACCCGTCTCGCGGATGGGACTGATCCCGGCCTCAAAAAGATTCTGCTCAGAGAGCAGAACGTCGAGTGCCGGGACCACGTCGCTCAGGAGCAGGGAATAGGACTCCTGGTCCGCCGACTCGACCCGAGAATTCCGGTTCAGGGTCCAGTTCGGTTCACTCCAGGCCCAGTCGACGTCTTCGACCGAGGCAAAGAAAAACCGGTTCTTCCAGCCCTTCACCGAGGAAGGGATGTCGAACCGGAGACACTTGGGCCAGGGCAAAATGTACCACCAGCCATCATCGGTGGAGCACTTCTTCAGGGTGAACAAGGCCCTGAAGAGGGAGAAACGGGCAACGAACCCGTGAAAGTGACAGAAGACAATGAAAGAAAAGATGACCCGGATGGCGTTGGGAGCCAGCTGGGCCAGGACAAGCCGAAAATGGCTAAGGAAGGAAAGAAAGAAGGGGTGCAGAGGAAACCGAAGACCCCCAAGGAGGAAGTCTTCGTAGAAGGCAATGCGGCCGGGGCCACTCATGGTGACGCGCTCCCCGGACCGTGGAACAAACAAGCGAATGGATCCCGGGATGCCGTAAGCATCCCGGAGCAGAGAAAGATCGCCTTCGGTCATGGTGGAAGCATGACCGGAGGGACCGACGGGAAGAGAAGGAGGTGCAGGAAGAGCAGGAAGAGCCGGAAGAGAGTGAAGGGGGACGGCAGGAGCAACCGGAGGAGGCCGGGTCCCCCTAGGGATGCCAATGGTGACACCCCCGGGTTGCAGACACCGGCGGATCTCCTCCGGGATTGTCTCCTTATCCGAGGAGGAAGAAGATGGAGTCCTCGACCGGGATGGACCGGCCTCGTCCGGGTTGGAAGAAACATGGCGACGGTGTGCCATGGAACAGAGAAGGACAGAGGATCGAAGAGAAAAGAAAAGAGAGGAAAGGAAGGGGACCGGAGAAGGAGAAGGAGGCACTCACCGAAAATGCGCCAGACGAGTGCAAGGCAACAGGAGTTAGTCTGCAGCAAACCGCCCGCGGAGCAAGGGGAAAGGCCTCGTTCTGGAAAGTCCCCTCCCTTTCAAACTCAGCCGACAGCGGCCGTACCCGTCATTCCGTCTCAGGCCACTGGATGATCTCCACGTGGGCGCACGCCCGACACCGACGCCTCGTTAGCAGAGTAACGGCCTCTGCCTCGAAGCGACGCATTAATTGCAGGAAAGTGGGTGACGCGTGGCGGCTCCCCATAGGTTTTCAGCCGCATCGAGCCACGACGACGAGGATCGTGGCAATTATGATGCAAGATCTTCGCCTCCCCACGTCATGTCTGCATTTAATCCCGACGTTCCGTTCTACGACGCCCCGACGGAATGGCGGGCTGGGGGGCAACTGTTACAGCCATGACAGTAACGTGGCCAGGCTCAGGTACCGTCGAATGCGATCGAGCCACGTGGAAGTTTCCCAGGCCGAGTCGGCGCCACGTCTTCAAGGCCAGGATCGGCAAGACTACACCACCCGATGACTGTCTAAGGCAAACCGCCCTTGCTGAGGTTGAGCTCGGCTCGGAGTTCCTCTACCACCCCGCTGGCGCCCGGACCCGGAGGGGTCCGCCTAAGTGAGGTCGGCCGAGGCCAGGTGACCTCCTGCCACCTCGCCAGGTGTCCACCCAGGAGGGGTCCACCTAAGCCGAGGTCGGCCGGTCCTTCGCCCTTCGCTAGGTGGCAACCCGGAGACGGGTCCACCTCGGCCGAAGCCAGGCGACCTCCTGCCACCTCGCCAGGTGTCCACCCAGGAGGGGTCCACCTTAGCCGAGGTCGGCCGGTCCTTCGCCCTTCGCCAGGTGGCAACCCGGAGACGGGCCCACCTCGGTCGAAGCCAGGCGACCTCCTGCCACCTCGCCAGGTGTCCGCCCAGGAGGGGTCCACCTAAGCCGAGGTCGGCCGGTCCTTTGCCCTTCGCCAGGTGGCAACCCGGAGACGGGCCCACCTCGGCCGAAGCCAGGTGACCTCCTGCCACCTCGCCAGGTGTCCACCCAGGAGGGGTCCACCTAAGCCGAGGTCGGCCGGTCCTTCGCCCTTCGCCAGGTGGCAACCCGGAGACGGGCCCACCTCGGTCGAAGCCAGGCGACCTCCTGCCACCTCGCCAGGTGTCCGCCCAGGAGGGGTCCACCTAAGCCGAGGTCGGCCGGTCCTTCGCCCTTCGCCAGGTGGCAACCCGGAGACGGGCCCACCTCGGCCGAAGCCAGGCGACCTCCTGCCACCTCGCCAGGTGTCCACCCAGGAGGGGTCCACCTAAGTCGAGGTCGGCCGGTCCTTCGCCCTTCGCCAGGTGGCAACCCGGAGATGGGCCCACCTCGGTCGAAGCCAGGCGACCTCCTGCCACCTCGCCAGGTGTCCGCCCAGGAGGGGTCCACCTAAGCCGAGGTCGGCCGGTCCTTCGCCCTTCGCCAGGTGGCAACCCGGAGATGGGCCCACCTCGGCCGAAGCCAGGCGACCTCCTGCCACCTCGCCAGGTGTCCACCCAGGAGGGGTCCACCTAAGCCGAGGTCGGCCGGTCCTTCGCCCTTCGCCAGGTGGCAACCCGGAGACGGGCTCACCTCGGCCGAAGCCAGGCGACCTCCTGCCGCCTCGCCAGTTGGCCCCCGGAGATGGGTCCAACTCGATCGAGGTCAGACCGCTCATACGGAGAGGGCCCCAGGGAGAGAAACGAGCCCCGAGGCCATCCCTCGGACCGTACGAATCCCAGATGGTGCTCCGTACGGAGGGCGGCGGCACGCGGAACATCACTTGCATCGGCCCGACAGGTCCCACAGCCGAGAGGCGCGATCCTGACGAAGCAGGCCCCATAAATGGATGGCGCCCACGCTTGGGGATGAGAGCGCTCTCGCTGGGCCCGAGGCCTGGCCGGTCGCCTTGCCAGCGCCGCCCTCCCCTTTTTCTCTTCTGTCTTTGCCTTTTCTCTGCTGGGCCGGCGGACGAGGTCGGAAAGCCGCCTGGCCCCCTTCACCGAGAAGGGAAAGGAGAAAAGGACGGGGGAGGGAAGTCTCCAAGGAGGAAGAAACAAGCGCATGACGAAAGGAGATAAAGAGGGAGGAATCTGGGGACGAGAAGGTAAGCGAACAAGCCTGGGGACAAAGGAGAAGCAACGGCAAAAGGCCTCATTCCGAAGAGTGAAACCCAGAGATCCCGAGAGGGAATCACTAGGTGTGTAAGCCCGGCTAGGAGGCCCAGTCGAGATTCTGGTTCCCAGAGCGTCTCTCTCTCACTAGTAAACTCTCTAGGTCTGGAACCCTTTTGGGGGTTCGTCCGGAGAGTCTGTTCCTTCTCGTCGTCTACTGACTTGACCGTCGGAGTTCCCTCGCCGGGATCCCCGGCCAGGGTCCTCTAACCCCTTTCTTGCAGGTTCACCGCAGTCAGGGAAGCTCCTTCGCCAGGCGGTCAGGAGGGATCGGTGGATCCGTGGCACGGGCGCGGCGACGAGAGCGGCAACACAACCCAATAGAGGGGTGAATTGGACTTTAAGTTTTTTTTACAATTCAAACAATTATGTTCCAATTCAAAGCATGTGTTTGTGAGCATGATAATAAAGTGCAGCAAAAATAAAGAAATAAATGCAAGAATAATAACAATCGCAAATACATAACAAGTTTATAGTGGTTCGGTGCTTTCCAATGCACCTATATCCACTCTCCAAGTTTTTCTTGGGAATTCACTATAATCACACATGATTACAGCTAATTAGTTTTCCAGGCTCATTAATCAAACCCAACTTATTTTTACGGGCTCACAAGTCAAAACTCCTTGGTTTTCATGGGCTAACCAAAAACCCATCGATTTTCCAGGCTAACCAAAAATCTTGATGGTTTTGTGGGCGCACCAACAATATGTTGGTTTTACAGGATGACCAATAACCTAGATAATTTTCTGGGCTAACCAACAATCCAACTTGTTTTGTGGGCTAACAAGTCAAAATCCTTGTTGGTTTTCATCACATAGGCTCACCAACAATCTTGATGGTTTTTTCAAGGCTCACCATCAACCTTGATACAATAATGTAAGAATGAAAATATAAAAGCTTTCTTACAAAGCAAATATTTTGTTGAGACACATTGATTGTTGATGTTGAGCATGTCTCCAAGTTGTAGAAGCTTTAATGGATGCTTGAAGATGTTGCTCTTGGAAGCTCCCTCTTCTCTTTGAATTCTTGGAGGCTCAACATCCCAATAAATGGATCCTTAAAAAATAATTCATATATTTTTACTTGAAAATCAAAGGATTTATCTTTCGAACCATGGATCATCTTCTCTCTTCTTTAGAATTGCTTCTCCAAGTGTTTAAATAACCTCCCAATACTTAAATAACCGTTTGTAGCCATTACGGAGGAAAACTAGCCATTGGAGCCAAGTTGGGGAAGTTCTACAGCTTCAGAAAAACTAGCCATTACAGCAAGTGTCGACACTTGACCTTCATGAGTCGATACCTGATCAAAATGTCTTCTAAAGTCTTCTACTCTATACTGGTAAGTCGACACTTCATATGGTGAGTCGACACCTTGAGTCGACACTTTAATCCGTGAGTCGACACTTGACCAAACCTATGAAATCACCATATTTTGTATCTTGTTTAGTCTCAGGCCTTGAGTCGACACTTGCTCTTCATGAGTCGATACTTGAGTCGACACCTTGATTCCACGAGTCGACACTTGGCTGCACCAATGCTGAAACTTCTTCAAATTTAAATCTTAAGTACCTATATCTGATTTGTACACTTAATGCATAATTAGTACTCAAATATACTTAAATCAAAATCAGAGTCAACATCTCTCTTAGGTGCTCCCTGCACTAATGGGATGTAGGCCCACTCTCCTTCCCCCTCCCCCCTCGAGGTCATAGGGGGCCTGTTACCCACTGAGCCTATAAAGCGTGGAGGGGCCCGCATCCCTTTCATGGCAGGGAGATATGCTGCTGACCCTGATGCCTTGATAGGATGCTACTCCTCATTGGCACCGTCCCACCATCTGAGGGGGGCGGACTTGACATAGCACCAATCCAGGCATAGGTGCTATAAGGTATAAATTCTCTGACGAGACCTTCCTCTTCTGGGTGGTGCGGATGGTAGGTAGTAGAGCTCCCTTTTCTAGGTGGCACTAGCAGCAGACTGGGAGTTCAGTGGCTCCAGTGAGGCACTCCCTCGTAGATCGGCATGCCTTGGTGAGACTCCACTTCGAAGGGGTACAGTTAGTATGCTCTAGAGGGGAGCCATTCCTCCAGACATTCCAGGCAGCATGCCGTCGCCCGTCAAGCATGCCAGCCTCCCTAAGCATGCCAGGGTGAGGGCGATGGCGCCACTTGCCATCACCACCGCTTGTCCACCTGGGGAAGAGGTTGACTTTGACCATGGGATCGGCCTCGAGCAGGGAAAGGGACTTCCCCCACAGGAACAAGGGATCAGCCTCAAAAAATGAGGGCCTGACCTCAACTGGGGCTCAACCTTGGGGTAGCCACTCCGGCACGAGGGGCATGAAGAACGAGGGCCTGACCTCAACCAAGGATCGATCTCAGGGGAGCCACTCCGGCATGAGGGCATGAAGAACGAGGACTGACCTCGACCAGGGCTCGACCTCGGGGGAGCCATTCTAGTATGAGGGGCATGAAGAATGAGGGCCTGACCTCGGTCAGGGCTCGATCTCGGGGGAGCCACTCAAGCATGATGGGCACAAAGAATGAGAGCATGACCTCGATCAGGGCTCAACCTCAAGAGAGCCACTCTGGCATGAGGGACATGAAGAACGATGGCCTAACCTTGACCAGGGCTCGACCTTGGGAGAGCCACTCCGGTACGAGGGACACGAAGAACGAGGGCCTGATCTCGACCGGGGCTCGACCTTGGGGGAGCCACTCCAGCACGAGGGGCATGAAGAATGATGGCCTGACCTCGGTCGAGGCTCGACCTCAAGGGAGCCACTCCGGCATGAGGGGCCCAGATCGAAGGAGGTTCTACTAGAGTCTTTGTCTAGTTAGCACTGCTTGCCAATGTGTCCGCCAGATAGGTCTGAGAGGGGCTCCACATTAGCAGTCCCTCCATATCAATTGCCCTCCACTCGTGAGTCTCGACGCAATGTGGTGCTCAGGATGAAGAAAGTTATGGTGATGTTGACATGGAAAGGACAAACATTTGGTGCCACTAAATGCCATGATTGCTAGCAATTCATGGATCGTGCTCCGAGGCCAATACGGGGATGCCACATTAGCAGGTCCAAGGTATCATAATTGTTGACACCATCCTCGAGGCGATCTCTAGAGTATCGAGGCACCATTCTCGGTCGATGTCGACACATGGTGCGCATCTGACAATGAGAGGACAGAAAGGATGCATGGGAGCAGCCCATCCATTTTGAAAGGGAGAAAACTTTTTCCAAATCATCTCTTTTGAACCTTCGAACCTCGTAGATGAGATAGAGCCCTTCTTTCCCAGTCCACCCCCTTTTCATCAAGGCATCCAAGTTAGTCTTTCCCATCCTTGTTTTCTTCCTTGTCTTCCTCACCTTTGAATAGGTTGAGAGAGTCTCGCCATAAGACCAGTAGGCCTTCTGTTCCTTGTTCTTCCACCACTTTGTCTAGAGATGAATCCCTCGTGTTGGGGTCATCCTCCCTCCAGTAATCTAACGAAGCTGGACCTTCTCGGTCTAGGACCCCATCCTCCAATGAGGAGGATGAAGTTCCCTTAAGCCTTAGTGGTGGGGGCACCAGGTTCAGAAAGAAGCTTCAACTAATACCAAGTTCTTTATGGATTGAGACTAGGAACTCAAGTCTCGTATGAGTCCTGTATGTTTATTGAGTCCTGTTTTATTTTCTTTTGGGGTTTTAAAGTTCAATTAAAGTCAATTAGGCTTTATACTGAGTCAAGTTCAAGAGCTACTTGAAATTGGGCCAGACCAGCTTTACTTGGAGTGCCACATCATCATGGACCACCTATGCCAACTCATCACCAAAGAATGCCACATCACCTTTTTGCCAAGTCATCTCCAAGGGGTGCCATGGAGAAGGATGCGCCATGTCACCATGCCATTTCACCTTGCCACATCATTGGATTTGGAAACCACCTCGCCATGCCAACTCACTTTGCCAAGTCATCACCAAGTGGCGCCACATCAAAACAACTTCAAAGTGGGGACCTCACCATGCCAACTCACCTTGCCAAGTAATCACCAAGAGGTGCCAACTTCAAGTGGGGACCAAGGATTCAAATCCTCCACATTCCATGTAACCCTCCACCAAATCCTCCACATTCCATGTAACCCTCCACCAAATCCTCCACATTTCATGTAACCCCCCCTAATATTTCTCCATGATATGGGAAATTTCAAATTGATTGAAAGGCCAATAAAAGCCTCTTGTACGCCCATGGTAAAGGGGGCTTTTGGATGATGAAACAAGGAGTAGTTTTTCTATCAAGCAAGTGTTTTGTAGTGTGGTTGTGTTTCAATCTTGGCGTGTGATCTTCTACCTCCCAAGCCAACGACTTCTCCAAGGATCCCATCTTCCCTCAATGACCACTTGTTTTCTTAATTCCTTCCTCCTACTTTGATTTGGTATTCCTTCAAATCAGCTTAGTCCTAATTCCTTCATTGCGCAGGGTTCCTTCTACGATCCGGAGTTTAAGAAGGGGGTCATTGCCATCAGATCAAGTATGGTGAGAACTTGTTTCGATGGAAGAGTCATCTTTTCATCCAGGGCTTGTTTATTTGATTGCTTCAACGAATCTACACCAACAAGGAGTGCTCATCATGGTAACAATTCCCTTCTAATATTCTTAAGTCTGGGTTATTGAAGACAGTTTTCCTAGGTTTAGATTCCATAATCATTAGCCCTAATCTTCTCTAGGATTTAAATAACTACATCGCGGTGTAAGTTCCAAATTTCCGTGCTCCTTCCATAGCTTTACCTTAGTTTTGATCTGAAATTTAGTACCTGTTAATAGGCTTCATTGCTCTCATTTCTCAATTCATCATTTAGATTGCATTCTCATCATCGTGCCGCATCACTTAGTGTCCATAGGAGCATTCAACCAATAGGGATAGTAATAGGTGGTCCCAGGGTCCCTCGCCGTGCTCCTCCTTCTTCTAGTCCTCCAGACCCTTTTTTCGGTTTGACTTGTCCCTCCGGCATTGCCTCGGTGATGACTGGAGAGGACCTCTCATGACTCCAGGAAATATACGGGATCCCGGACTCCATTCGGCTCTCTATCCTGGGGTCGAGGGAATGGGTCACCTCCAACAGCCTTGGTCGGATAGCTCTGTATGAGGACTTCTTTCTCGGAGGTCTTTGTCTTCCTCTGTATCCTTTTTTCCTCTCTTTCCTCATCAACTTTTGCCTAGTCCTGACCCAGCTCACTTTCAATGCTATTGAGTCATCTCCTGCTTCATAGTCCTCTATCATTTCTATGGGATTGTTGCCCGTTTTTTTCTCTTCAAGACATTTTTCATCTTGAAGCACCACCCAACCGATGAGGATTGGTGGTTTGTCACTCCTTTCTCGAAGGGCATTAAGTTTGAACTCTCCTTTTCCATCAAGGGATGGAAGAGTAGGTATTTCTTCACCTCGATCAAGGGGATAGACTAGGTTTGGAGTGATCCAGACCGGTCTTCGAATCATAACTCCCAGGTGGAGCCAATAGACTGGAAGGTGTGCGATTAGCTCGTCACCTCCCAGATTCCTTCTCTTCAGGATCTGCTAACTGAGCAGAACCTGCATGATACCGGGGTCAGCCCAATCCGGGTCCTAGGTGAGCCTTCTTCGACCATGTCCCTTTTTCTTCCTTGAATCCTTCTTGGCTTCGGCACTAACTTGCCTTCCTTCTTCTTTGTAGGCATGAAGTTCTCCCTGGATCAAATTCTGAAGATCACCCGGAAGAGGGGTGCATCTCCTGGATCTAGGGAAAGCCTAGTGAAAAGGGCCTACGAGTAACCCAGCCAGGGACCCAAGCCGACTACCCCGTCCGGCTGGGAGAGTGGATTGGTTGGGCTGGCCTCCTCATCGCCTGGGCCATAGGCCCAACTCCTAGTTCGGGGCCTCGATGCGGCGACGCGGGTCGGGCCCGTGGCCCATGCTGCAGTTGAAGCCCCGGAGTGGTCAAGGTGGAGGCCAAGCCGAAAAAGAGAGAGAGGATGCCGCATCCACCACCCCCATTAGCGACCGAAGCGGCGGGTCTCTGACTAGCAGCCCAAGTTCCCCCACCGTCGACTTCCTTGGGTTCAGCGGTGGTCGTAGCATCGCCGGCCCCAGTGGTTTGCCAAATCTTGATGATCGTGCAACTGAACTCGATGGTGATCTAGGACATTGCATTGGTCGAGCGGATGATGGAGTTCGCCATCCAATCGCACAACCAGAGAGGGGCAGCAAGATGTTCTCGGTGGCCATCACTGACATCCTTTCCCAGCTCTTCACGGTGAGTTCCTTTTTCATAGCTTCTTTCTTTTTTTGCTGGTTGGGTTATGTTTACTAACACTCCTGCTAATGCAGATTGGCACTGACATCCTCCTCATCCGGGACTTCTGTGCCCAGTGAGAGAAATAGGAGGCTCAATAGAAGGTGTAGATGGAAACACTCGGGAAGGAGGCCAAGACCTGGACAGAAAGGGTCCGGGCTCTTGAGGACTAGAGAAGGGCCCTCCTCGCCGAGTTGGCCGATGAAAGGGCAGCGATGGCTGGGGCTGACAAGCGGGACAAGGACATGGAGGTGTCCTTGGCCGCTGAGAGGGGAAAGGATGCCTATCAGGCGAAGAAGTCTGCCGTAGAGGTGGCACATATGGAGGGGGAGTCCCAGGTCCTCCAGACCCATCTAGAGGCGGCGTTAGTGTGAGCAGCGCCAGCAAAGGGGAAGGTGGCTACGGTGGTGGAGAAGGCAGCCATGGTGGTGGCTCTGATGGAAGCTACCAAGAAGGAAACAGCAGAGGCGATGCCGAGGTACAAGGCCTTGATGGAGTTTGCGGAGGAGGTACAGGAGGCAATCATGGACTCCTTCATGAAAAGGTTCATAGTATGCCGGTCAAGGTAGCGCAAGCCTTCCCGGAGCTAGACCTGGAGGCCATCATCATTCTGGCGGCCCTTAGAACCAGTGTTGAGGAAGCAGAGCCTTCAGCCAAAGCGAAGGAGGTAGCGGGCCCACCATCAGTTTTCAAGGCAGCACCCCCATCGGCGGAGAGCCTGGGAGACGCCAGTGACCCCCCTCGACATCCCGAGAAGGAACCCGTGGAGCAGTAGTTGTACATAGGATTTTTATTTTCCTTTTGACTTCTTTTGGGGCTACTCGACCAGTCGGGGTCACCTTTATTATAAAGGAATTTTGATTAATAAAATCTAATGTGGCAGGAAGCTAACATTTAATCTCTATCAGATAACATGTCAGAAAAACTGCCATGATGGACACTCCATATCGGACTCCTTTGTCGGCCGAGCTCCCCCAGAATGATGAGGTGGCCCATTAAAGCTGAGTTCCATCATCCGCTATGTCGGCACCCGCAAGCCCGGGATGCCTAGGCCAGAGCCGAGCAACCTCCTTCACCATACTGTGCCCCTCCGAGGCTGAGCCCCCTGGACCAGAGTCAAGCTCAGCCCTCCTCCACCAGGTTGAGCCTGTCCGAGGCCGAGCCCTCTGGGTTGGAGTCGCGTGCTGACCTCCTCTGCCAGATAGAGCCCCTCCAGAGTTGAGCCCCTTGGACCGGAGTCGAGCTCAGCCCTCCTCCGCCAGGTTGAGCCCCTCCGAGGCCGAGCCCTTTGAGCAGGAGCCGAGCCTTCCTCCGCCGGGTTGAGCCCTTCCGAGGTTGAGCCCCCTGGACCAAAGCTGAACTCGGCCCTCCTCCACCAGGTCGAGCCCCTCAAAGGTCGAGCCCCCTGGGCCAGAGCCGAGTCCCAGCTCTCCAGTTTGGCAACCACCTCAGACAATGCCACCGGCCACCAAAGGGGCGGAGCCACCCCCCCGAGGCACTGGCGAGCCTTCCGAGGACTGCGAGGAAGCACCCATCAAATCATCATAACTGCTTGCGGCTACCACTTACACTAGGAGAGAAAGAAGCTCCCTGACCAAGGTGCCACGCTCTTCACCAACCACCTGCACCACCCGAAAGAGGAAGTCAACTGGGAGATTTGAATCCCGGAGACGACGACCCCTCAATCGAGACACTGCCAAGTTTTCCAGAATGGAGCGACCGGAAGGAATGTCATAACTAATGGCAGCTTCCCTTATCATAAACCAAGAAAGACATCTCGTCCATGGCATGGAACATCGTCGCACGCACCTGCCAGCATGGGGGGATCCCGAGGTAGGCATTCAACAACCACTTGAGCTTAAAAGAACCTTCGACACACCAGCGAGGAGGTACGCAAGCTAAACCACAAACATCCAAGCAAGTAGGGGAAGGAGGCTACACAAGAGAACCACTTAGGAGACTGAGAACTCAAGGCTCTCAGAGATCCACAGGAAGGATCACCCGAACACAGTCATCCATCTCCAGTTTCCTTCGGCCACCACCTTTCCTAGCCTACTTGTACCCTCACTCACACATCATTCACTCCTCCTAGCATGGAGTCCATCTCAAGGGCTCGACCAGGAGGACCTGTTTCCCTGGATCATCACTGACTTGACCGTCGGAGTGTCCCCATCGGAATCCCTGGCCTGGGTTGCTAACCCTTGTTTTGCAGGTCCCAACGAGCAGGCCATCCCCGAGGAGATGAGGGGCAATCCGACGTCGACAGCAGCTACAGGCCACGACGATCTTGGCGATAATAGATTGGCGCACCAGGTAGGGGGAGAGGCGGGACGTATCTTGATCCAACCTAAACCCCCTGCAAGCAGCTCACCGGGAGGATGGTGATGACGCGAGCGAGAGAAGTATCCACCAGCCGTGCAGGGAATCCCCCTTCTTAAGGGGACCCGCACGGTCCAGAGGGGGAGTTCCCCACTCTTGCTCAACCACCTCCAGCGGACATCTAGCTGGCCGTGCTTGTCCAGCAGATGTAGATCCTCACCACGATAATGCGCCAGCTCCAGCACCAACAACGGTCCTTGACTACCCATCAGCAGCCAAGGACCCCCGCGGCCCATGCCGCAGCACCCCGCGACAGCCTGTATTCCTTCCAAGGAAGGCCTTCGCAACCACGGGCCATCATCGATCACCGGGGTAGTTACTTGACTCCGACAAAGAGACAACGGGCTGGATCTGTCGATAGGGAGAGCCGGTCCCCAACCCTCAAGCGGGTAGCGGCCAAACCCTACCGAGGTCGAAAGGGCAAGACCCCCATTCAGGGACATCATCCCACGTCACCTTCTACATCTCCTTCAACCTCGGTGGAGGGCTCCACTAACGAGGCCATCAGGTGCATGGCTGAGAAGCACTTGAAGGAGCACGAGCATAAGCTGGCAAAATTATCTCATCGATTTGCGAGCATGCAGGGCTCTGCTGATGAGCCAGCGGGCTATGACGCTCGTCCCCCCTTCTCCCGAGAGATCCAAGAGGAATCAATTCTCAGTCGGTTCCATATGCCACAGGTGAATCCTTACGATGGGACCACCGACCTCCTGGACCACCTGGAAAGCTACAAGGCCCTTATGAGGGTCCAGGGGGCCACCAACATCCTTTTTTTGCATTGCCTTCCCAGCAACCCTTTGGAAGGCGGCTCAGGTTTGGTTCGCCTACCTCGAGCCCGAAAGTATCAACACTTTCGCTCAGCTAGAGCGGAAGTTCATGGCCCACTTCGATGCATGTCGAAAGGTACCACGAGAGGTGGACATCCTCTTCTCCATCCAGCAATAGGATCGCGAGCCTCTACGGGACTACGTGGCCCGCTTCAAGGTTGTCGCCTTGGAGATTTACAATCTTGATGAACCAGTTGCCATGCTGGCGCTAAAGCGATGGCTCAGGCCTCCCGCTTGACCTACTCGATCAACAAGAAATCCCCTAAGACCTACTCCGAGCTCCTCCTCCGAGCCCAGAAGTACATCCATGCTGAGGAAATGGATCGTACGAGATAGGAGCTCGATGGGAAGCCACTGAAGAAGCCAACTCCCATCGAGGCCCCCGGAACCCGGAAGTCAGGACCCCCAGCTCCGAACTTCCGACAGGGGCTGAGATCGAGGAGCGCATCCATTCCGGAGGAGAAATACAACCCTCTCCTCGCCCCGAGGAAAAAGATCCTCATGAAGATCGAATGTGAGCCCTACCTGAAGTGCCCACCTCCAATGAGGGCATCCATTAGCCGCGACAAGATAAAGTATTTCCGCTAGCACTGCGATCACGGCCACGACACCGAGGAATGCCGCAATCTCAAGAAGGAGATTAAAGAACTCATCAAGAGAGGCTATCTCAGGAGGTTCGTGGGGGGCAGACCTCCGGCAGAACCTCAGACGCTCGTCGCTCTCTTGTCGATTTCTCTAGTCGACAACCGCCCTACCAAGAAGCCAGTGGGGATGATATGCTGGGGGGTAGGGTATTCTGAAAATGTACTCCATTTTTTGAGGGAAGGGGGAGATGGGGGGGAAAATGTAAATAATGATGCCATGGTCATCAAAATGACGATCGCAAAGCATCATGTAAAATACATCATGGTTGATAGTGGAAGCTCCATAGATGTACTTTTTTACGATGCCTTCTCAAGAATGAACTTGTCCTCCTCCCAGCTCAAACCTGTGCACATGCCCCTTGTCGGCTTCATGGGGGATTCTGTAAGGGTTGAGGGAGAGATCACTCTCCCAGTCACTGCTGGGACCCCACATCGGTAGAGTACTATTATGATGACCTTCACAATGGTTAGGCTTCTTTCGGCCTACAATGTGATCCTTGGTAGATCCGGGCTCAATCTGCTCGACGCCGTCATTTCTACGAAGCGACTGCTAGTGTAGTTCCCAACTCCCTATGGAGTCAACGAGATGAGAGGTGCACCTCAGTCAATTCAACACTGTTTCCAGTCTCTCCCTAGGACCAAAGTCCCCGAGGATCATACCAGGGCAGACGATCTCGACCAAAGGGTGCAAGACCCTAGGGGTGGCCCGGTCGAGCGCCTACTGTCTTATCCACTAGGAGCCGACCAGGAGAAGACGGTACATATTGGAGCCCAGCTACAAGATGAGGAGAGGGCCCACCTGTTGGAGTTCTTATGAGCGAATGCAGATGTGTTCGCCTGGATGGCAGCCAATATGCCAGGTATCCCCTTTGACATCATCATCCATAAGTTGAGCATTAATCCAAAGTACAGGCCAGTTCGGTAGAAGAAGAGAAGTTTCATCCTGGAGAGGCAGGCAGCAATCAATGAGGAAGTCAGCAAACTCCTCGCTGTCGGCTTCGTCCGAGAGGTACAATACCCAAGCTGGCTAGCGAATGTGGTGATGGTGAAGAAGAGTAATGGCAAATGAAGGATTTGTGTGGACTACACCAACCTCAACAAGGCATGCCCAAAGGATAGCTTCTCTTTATTGAAGATTAACCAACTGGTAGATGCCACCTCAGGTCACCAGCTGCTCTCTTTCATGGATGCATTCTCTGGATACAATCAGATCCGAATGCACCTAGAGGACGAGGAGCACACCATCTTCATTATCGACCAAGAGACGTACTGCTACAAGATGATGCCCTTCGATCTGAAGAATGCTGGGGCCACGTACCATCGTCTGGCCAACAGGGTCTTCAAAGACCAGATTAGCCGTAACATGCAGGTGTACATAGATGACATGCTTGTCATGAACAAGCGAAGCTTGGACCACATCGTCGACCTCGCTGAAGCCTTCAGCAACCTCTGAAAGCACTAGATGAAGCTGAACCCAGCAAAGTGCACCTTCGGAGTGGTAGCAGGAAAGTTCCTTGGCTTCATGGTCACTCAGAGGGGCATTGAGGTGAACCCGGAGAAGGTCCAGGTGATCGTTGACATGGAGCACCCGACGTCCAAGAAGCAGGTCCAATGCCTGACTGGGCATATTACAGCTCTGAGTCGGTTCATCTCAAGGTCGGCCGACCACTGCCTTCCCTTTTTCAAGGCACTGCACAAGATGCACGACTTCTCCTGGATGGAGGAGTACAGGACGACCTTTTAAGAGCTGAAGGAGTTCCTGGCTTCTCCCCCACTGCTCTCCAGACCGGAGGAAGGAGAGGAGCTTTTGCTTTACCTGGCGATCATACCCAGAGCTGTCAGCTCGGTCCTCGTTCATGCAGATGAGGACGGATCTCAGAAGCTGGTATCCTATACCAGCAAAATCTTCCGCGATGCGGAGATCAGGTATACCCGCTCTGAGAAACTCATTTTTGCTCTAATAATGTCTGCTAAGCGCCTCAGGCCCTACTTCCAAGCACACCCCATCGTGGTCGTGACAGATCAATCGTTGAGGACCATACTCAGCCACCCCGAAATATTTGGGTGGTTGGCCAAGTGGTCCCTGACATTAAGCGAGTTCGACATCGCGTATCGGTCGAAGTCATCGCAGAAGGCCCAGGTCCTAGCCAACTTCCTGATCGAGTGCACGGGACTCGCTGAGGAGCCGGAGCAGACACCCCCGGAACATCAAGTTGAGCCTGAAATAGAGGAGGAGCCCTAGATCCTCTACGTGGATGGTGCGTCCAACTCTGGTGGGAGCGGAGCAGGCCTCATTCTCACCAACAGCGGTGAGATCGTGGTGGAATGTGCTCTCCGTTTCAAGTTCACCATGATAAACAACCAGGTGAAGTACGAGGCACTCCTTACGGGCCTAAAGGTCTCCCACGAGCTGGGCATGCAAAGCTTGAAAGTCTTTACTAACTCCCAACTGGTGGCCAGACAAGTCTTCGAAGAATATGAAGCCAGAGATCCCTAGATGATGAAGTACGTGGAGCAAGTCCACTCATGCACGGTAGGTTTTTGATGCTTCGACATCTTCCACATCTCCCGTGGAGAGAATGCTTGCACAGATGCACTGTCGAGACTCGCAACCCTGCTAGACTCATTACTGGGGCATGCATATATCGAGTACCTTGAAAATCCAAGTTATGAAGCCCCGGAGGAGGTGCAGCAAGTCACACCAGAGTCGAGCTGGATGGATAGGGATGTCAGATACATCACTGATGGCACCTTGCCTAAGGACATCGTGAAAGTCGACCTCGTCAAAAAGAAAGCCTCTTAGTTTGTCCTGATGGAAGGATAGCTTTATCGCCGATCCTACTCCTACCCGCTCCTGAAGTGCTTGAGACCCACGGAAGCAGCCTTCGTTCTCCAAGAGATACATGAAGGCTTGTGAGGGAACCACAAGGGAGGAAGGACGTTGGCATATAAAGCTCTCCGCTAGGGATACTTTTGGGAAACCATGAGGAAGGATGCCACCAACTTTGTGAAGAGGTGCGACAAATGCCAACGCCATGCCCACATACAACGTCAATTGGTAGTGTCTATCTCATAGCTCTCCACCCCTTGCCCGTTCGCCTAGTGGGGAATGAACATTTTAGGGCCATTTTCCCCTACACCGGGGCAACGGAGGTTCTTACTGGTGGCCATCGACTACTTCACCAAATGGGTGGAAGCGGAGCCACTAGCATGGATCACAGAAGATAAGGTCCACCAATTCTTCTGGAAATCAATTATCTACTGCTTTGGACTCCCCCACTGCATCATAATCGATAATGGATGATAGTTTGATAACCGTAAGTTTGAAAGAATTCTGTGCTGAGCACGGCATCCGGTACCACTTCACCTCGGTGGCCCACCCCCAAACAAACAGGAAAGTCGAAGTAACCAACCAGACTATTCTCTAAGGACTTGGACCAGGCTAGACCAAGTCAAGGGCAGGTAGACAAAAGAACTCCCAAGCATTCTCTGGGCCTACCACACAATGCCCAGGACGGCGATGGATGAAACGCCTTTCAACATTGTCTTTGGCACCAAGGCCATCATCCTAGTTGAGCTCAGCATGCCTACGCTGCAGGTGCAACAATATGATGAGGCGCAGAACCCGGCGAACCTTCTACTCAACTTGGACCTCCTTGAGGAAACCAGAGACAAAGCTCAGCTCCGGATGGCAGCATATCGGCAACGAGTGGCCCAGTATTACAACACGTGGGTAAGGCCCAAGGTTTTCCGACCCGGTGACCTGGTGCTATGCCGAGCCAAAGCATCTCAACCTCGGGAGTGCATCAATCTCTTGCCAAACTGGGAAGGCCCCTACAGGGTGGTTGAAGCTCTTCGACAAGGAGCCTACTATCTCGAGAATCTGGATGGTATTAGATTCTCACGAACATGGAATGCCTGCAAACTAAGAAAATATTATCAATAGTGTAAGGTTCACTCTTTATAATAATAAAGGCCTTCCCTTGCACAAATCACTCTCTGTCTTGCAAGAACATTATAGCCATGCCCCAAGGCCTAGCACACTCAAGCCCGAAGCCTAGCTCTCCAGCATTGAAACTCGGAGCTCAGCTCCCTGGCATCAAGGTGTTGAAACTTTTGCTACAAATCCAAACAGATTTGACGAACCAAATCTTCAATAACAACCTTATTCCTGATCAAGAACAAACACCCTGATCAACAAAGCAATCATGGAAGCGTATCACTAGGTTATGGATGACCATCTACCAGCAATCTCCATTGAAGATCATGGTAGGATTCAAGTCTATAAAGATCAAGAATACCAAGAACGGGAGAAGAGAGAAGAAAAAGAAATAGAGGAATTTTCACAGGAGAAAGTGATTTCCACTTTCAAGAAGTTCGTTACACCAATCTCAGGTGGTGCATTCATGGCTAGTTGGGTCAATGTACATGTGTTGATCTAGTCTTTCATGGTTTTCCATGATATGTCTAGGGCTAGGGTTGAGTCCGGTATGAGTCCTAGGTGTTTAGGCTCAGTTTTGGTCTTTCTGAGTCTCTAAGTCAGTTCTTCTATTGTAAGAGTCGACTCTGTTGGTTGGCACGTCTCAGAGCAGGTGATTATGGACTGCATGGGTCAGCTCGGATGGATTCGGGTCACCTTGGATACACAGTCAGAAAATCTACAGTCTGGACGGGTCGGCTCGGATGGATTCAGGTCGGCTTGGATGCACAATCAAAAAATCTATAGTCTGGATGGGTCGACTCAGATGGATTCGGGTCGGCTCGGATGCACAGTTAGGAAATCTATTGTCTGGACGGGTCGGCTCGGATGGATTAGAGTTGACTCGGATGTAAGGCCTAGTTGACTCTAATATCTCGGGTTGGCTTGGATGATGGGTGAACTATTTTTTGAAAGATGCAAGCTGGGAGAGTTTTTGGGATCTCGGGCATGTGTGACCGAGGTATATATATATTATATTCTCATAAGAGGATGTGTGTGGTGTAAGGAACTTCTTGGAAGTGGAAATCCCTTTCTTCCATGAAAATTTTTCTATTTTTTTCTTTCTTCTCTCTTCTCCCATTCTTGGTGTTCTTGATCTTCATAGACCTGAATCCTACCATGATCTTCAATGGAGATTGCTGGCAGATGGTCATCCATAACCTGGTGATACGCTTCCACGATTACTTTGTTGATCAGGGTATTTGTTCTTAATCGGGAACAAGGCTGTTCTTGAGGATTTAGTTTATCAAATCTGGTTGGATTTGTAGCAGAATTCTCAATATTTGGTATCAAAGCTTGGTTCGTGGAAGGAAGATCTCAAGATTAGAGTTTTGGAAGTAAAACTTCTTGCAGGTACAGTTTTCATATCTCTTGAATTCTTGATTATGGTAATGGCATCAAGTGGGTTCAAAGTAGATTTAAGAAGTACAATGGCAAGGGAAACTTCACCCTATGATAGCAAAGGGTTAAAAATTTGCTGGTTCAAAAAAGAATCTATAAGGTCTTGGTTAAAGAAAGACCAGAAAAGATTAGTATTGAAGAATAGGAAGAGTTAGAAGAGATTGCTTTCAGTACCATAAGGATGTGTTTGGCTGATCAGGTTTTACCTGAGGTGTGTTCAGAGACTACTACAAAAGATCTTTGGAGAAAACTGGAGAACACATACATGAAAAAGAACATGACAAACAAGCTATGGCTCAAGAAGTAATTATATAGCTTGAGAATGCCTGAAGGAGGAGACCTTGTTGCATATATTCAGAAGTTCAATCAGGTTTGTTCTGAGGTGATGAGTCTGGATGTGAAGATAGACGAGGAGGATTGGGCATTGTTGTTGTTGTATTCACTTCCTGGATCGTATGATGGTCTCATAACAACTTTGGTTTATGGGAAGGAAACTCTAAACTATGAAGAAGTTATTGGTGTGCTCAGATCCAATGAGCAAAGGGAAAAGATTTGTAAAGGTAATCCTAATTCAGAGGTTCTTGCTGTGAATGAGAGGCAAGGAAGATCCAAGAAAAGAACCAGGAGAAAGTCCAAAGGCAGATCTCAGTCTCGGAACCACAAGAGTTTGAAATGCTACAAGTGTCGTTAGCTTGGGCATATCAGGAAGAATTGTTCTCTTTGGAAGACAGAAAAGGAGAGAGCCAATACTAGTGGTGCTAATGCTTTGGAAAGCAATGGAAAAGGAGTACTGGTTGTATCAGATGGATCAGTGGATTGGGAGAATACCTGGATTTTAGATTTTGCATGCTCATACCACTATACCTCACATCGGGATTGGTTTTACAACTATGATAGGTCAGATGGAGGTAGTGTAAGTCTTGGTGATGATCATCCTTGTGTGGTAGCTGGAGTAGGCACTATTAGGGTGAGGATGTATGATGGAGTGATAAGGACTCTATCTAATGTCAAACATGTACCAGAATTGAAAAAGAATTTGATTTCTTTAGGCTACTTGGAAGAGCAGGGATATGCTTTTAATTGCCAATCTGGTAGTGGATGTTTGAGAATTACCAAGAGAGCTTTGGTGGTAATGAGAGGAAGAAGACTGAGCAACAATCTATATAGGATGGAAGGCTCAGTGGTAAGTGATAGTGCTGAAGTGCTTGTAGTGGCACAAGAGGAACAATTGAAGTATAAACTGTGGCACTATCGAATGGGTCATATGAGTGACCAAGGGCTCACGGAGTTAAGTAAAAGAGGGAACATCCCAACTCTGAAAAAGGATGGAAATGACCTGTGTGAGCCGTGTATCTTTAGTAAATAGCATAGAGTTAAATTTGCTGTTTGTACCAAGCCAAGTGAAGGAGTGCTGGAATTGGTGCACTCGGATGTATGGGGACTAGCACCTTTATTGTCCAGAGGTGGAGCTAGATATTTTGTTACCTTTGTTGATGACTTCTCTAGGAAACTGTGGGTGTATTTGATGAGGGAAAAATTAGATGTATTTGCCCGGTTTAAAGCTTGGAAAGCTGAGGTAGAGAAGGAGACATGAAGACATGTAAAGTGCCTTCGGACTGATAATGGTGGGGAGTACTCTAGTACAGAGTTTAGGAGTCACTGTGAGAAAAATGGTATCAAACGCCTTTACACAGTAAGGATGACCCCATAGCAGAATGGTGTCATGAAAAGGATGAACCAGACATTATTAGAGAGGGCACGGAGTATGTGGCTGCAGTCATCATTGCCAAAAACTTTTTGGGTGATGCTATTACTTAGGCATGTTTTCTCATAAACAGGTCCCCTCACTTCAAGTTGGATGGTGGACTTCCAGAAGAAGCTTGGAGTGGGAAGAAGGTAGAGCTTGGCCACCTGAAAGTTTTTGGTTGCCCGGCTTATGTTCATGTGGAGGCAACTAAAAGAAGCAAGTTGGATCCTAAGTCAAAGAAAATGATTTTTATAGGGTATCCACAAGGAGTCAAAGGTTACCTATTGTGGGATCCACAGTCTCAAAAGGCTGTGATTAGTAGGGATGTCATTTTTGATGAGAGGAGCATCTTGGTGAAATCGAGGACTGCAACTGGAAATGCAGTCAATAAGATGAACAGTTGTGAGAGCCCGAGAGCCCGTCACAGGTGGAGGATAGGCCTTCAACATTAGCTGGAAATGGAGTTTCAGTTGAGGTGGAGTTGGACAAGAATGATTTTCCAAGAGTGAAGGAGAGGCAAGAAGAATCAGCTGTTCAAAGGAAAGTGCAGGAGGAGCCACAAACAGTAGACTTGCAGGACAGTGCAAGGGGAGTGGCATTGCATAAGCCTCAACGCATAATCCGAAAGCCGATTAGATATGGCATGGATGAAGTAATTTCATATGCTCTTATATCTATGAATGGAGATCCAGAAAGTTTTGTAGAGGCCATGGAAAGTCCTGATAAAGAGTCATGGATGCAAGGCATGATGGAAGAGATGGAATCTCTCAAGAGAAATCAGACATGGCAGCTGGTGGATCTACCTAGAGATGCTCATGCTATTGGCTCCAAATGGATGTTCACTAAGAAATCATTACCTTCAGAGCAAGGTAGAGTAAAGTACAAGGCAAGATTGGTAGCAAAGGGATACTCACAGAGGGAAGGAGTTGACTATATAGAAGTGTTTTCTCCTATTGTATGCCATACTTCAATTCGGGTGTTGTTGTCTTTGGTAGCAAAATATAATTTGGAATTGGAGTAGATGGATGTGAATATAGCCTTTCTACATGGAAGACTGGAAGAAAAAAATTGTATGAAGCAACCTGACGCTTCATTGAGATTGGACAAGAGAATAAGGTATGTCTACTTCAGAGGTCATTGTATAGATTGAAACAATCACCTCGTCAGTGGTATCACAGATTTGATACATTTATCTTGAGCCTTGAATTTCTTAGATGTGAACATGATCATTGTATCTATGTGAAGGATGTGGATACTATGGATGGTCTGTATTTACTTATGTATGTAGATGATATGTTGATAGCCAGCAGAAGTATGACAACTGTGAAAGGGCTGAAGAAAGTATTATCTTAGGAATTTGAGATGGACTTGAGATCAGCTCAAAAAATCCTTGGAATGGAGATTTGCATGGATAGATGCAAAGGAATACTCCATTTGTCACAAGGTAGGTACATAAAAAGGGTACTCAAGAGGTTTGGGATGGATAAGGCCAAACCCGTGGAAACACTATTACCACCAGGACATATTTCTCTCTCGAAAAAATAGTGCTCCCAGTCAGAGAAGGAGAAAGAGTACATGAAAAGAGTTCTATATGCTAATGCAGTGGGCAGTTTGATGTATGCTATGGTTTGTTGTAGGTCGAACATAGCATATGCTATAAGCTAGGTGAGCAGGTACATGGCTAATCTTGGGAAGGAACACTGGAAGGCATTGAAGTGGATTTTGAGATATTTGCAAAGGACTCAAAGACATGGACCAGTATTTGGTGGGTAGCTTGATGGACATGAATGGAACTCCATAGAATCATATGAGGATTCAGGTCCTTTGGAAGGGTTTGTTGATGCAAGCTATGTAGATGATCTTGATACAAGGAGGTCTACAACAGGTTATCTCTTCTGCATGTATGGTGGACCAGTTTCTTGGAGATCAACCCTTTAACCTATTACTGCTTTGTCTACAACAGAAGCTGAATAATAGGGATTACTGAAGCTGCAAAGGAAGCACTATGGCTGAGAAGGCTAGTGTCTGAAATGGGGATGAATTAGTGTATGATGGTCCTGCATAGTGATAGCCAGAGTGCCATACACTTGACACAGAATCCAGTCTATCATGCTAGGACCAAGCATATAGATGTGAGGTACCACAGAGTTAGGGTGCTGGTGGAGGAAGGAGAAGTGGTGCTGGTGAAGGTCCATATAATGGAAAACCAGGCGGATGCAATTATGAAGGCTCTACCAAGGGATAGCTTCTACTCTTGTATATGATTAATGGGTTTAGGGAGTATGGCATATGTAGCCTTGAAGCACCAAGATGGAGATTGTTGAGTCTCAGGTGGTACATTCATGGCTAGTTGGGTCAATGTACATGTGTTGATCTGGTCTATCATGGTTTTCCATGATGTGTCTAGGGATAGGGTTGAGTCCGGTATGAGTCCTAGGTGTTTAGGCTTAGTTTTGATCTTTTTGGATCTCTGAGTTGGCTCTTCTGTTGTAAGAGTTGATTCTGTTGACTGGCATGCCTCGGAAAAGGTGATTGTGGACTGGATGGGTCGGTTCAGATGGATTCAGGTCGGCTCGGATGCACAATTTTCCAGAAAATCTGCAATCTAGATGGGTCGGCTCGGATGGATTCGGGTTGACTCGAATGCACAGTCAGAAAATCTGCAATCTGGACGGGTCGGCTCGGATAGATTTGGGTCGGCTCGGATGCACAGTTATGAAACCTGTTGTCTGGACGAGTCAGCTCGGATGGATTGGAGTCGGCTCGGATGCAAGGCCTAGTCGACTCTAATGTCTTTGGTCGGCTCAAATGATGGGTGAACTATTTTTTGAAAGGTGCCAGCTGAGGAAGTTTTTGGGATCTCGAGCACGTGTGATCGAGGTATATATATATTGTATTCTCGTAAGAGGATGTGTGTGGTGTAACGAACTTCTTGGAAGTGGAAATCCCTTTCTCCCATGAAAATTCCTCTGTTTTCTTCTTTCTTCTCTCTTCTCCCATTCTTGGTGTTCTTGATCTTTATAGACCTGAATCCTACCGTGATCTTCAATGGAGATTATTGGTAGATGGTCATCCATAACCTGGTAATACGCTTCCGCGATTGCTTTGTTGATCAGGGCATTTGTTCTTGATTGGGCACAAGGCTGTTCTTGAGGATTTAGTTTGTCAAATCTGGTTGGATTTCTAGCAGAATTCTCAACACAATGGTGTAAGGTTTTTTCTTACCAATAATCAAAGTTCTCCTTGTGCAAATACCTTTTGCCTTGTAGGAGGATCTTTGCCCGACCCCAGGTCCGGCGCTCAAAGCCCGGAGCCCAGCTCTCCGGCCACCAAGCTCGGAGCCAAGCTCTCCAGCCACCAAGTCTTCGAGCCCAGCTTTGAGATGTCAAAGCCCGGAGCCAAGCTCTCTGGCCACCAAGTCTTCGAGCCCAGCTCCAAGACATCAAAGCCTGGAGCCAAGCTCTCCGGCCACCAAGTCCTCGAGCCCAGCTCCAAGACATCAAAGCCCAAAGCCAAGCTCTCCGGCCACCAAGTCTTCGAGCCCAGCTCCAAGACATCAAGCCCAGAACCAAGCTCTCCGGCCACCAAGTCTTTGAGCCCAGCTCTAAGTCGGCCAAGCCCGGAACCAAGCTCTCCGGCCACCAAGTCTTCAAGCCCAGCTCCAAGAAATCAAAGCCCGGAGCCAAGCTCTTCGGCCACCAAGTCTTCGAGCCCAACTCCAAGACATCAAAGCCTAGAGCCAAGCTCTCTGACCACCAAGTCTTCGAGCCCAGCTTCGAGACATCAAAGCTCGAAGCCAAGCTCTCTGGCCACCAAGTCTTCCAGCCTAGCTCCAAGACATCAAAGCCCGAAGCCAAGCTCTCCGGCCACCAAGTCTTCGAGCCTAGCTCCGAGACATCAAAGCCCGGAACCAAGCTCTCAGGCCACCAAGTCTTCGAGCCCAGCTCCGAGACATCAAAGCCTGGAGTGATGGGGGACTAACTAAATGCAAGATGAAATGAATAATGCAAGTGATTTGTTGGTTTTGTGGTTTTTTTAAGTTTAAAAGATTTTTTTTTGTTGCTTTGGATTCCCGAAGACAAGATAATTACAGATCTAGGGATTCAATAATAAGGTGATTTTTAGGGTTTTAAATTAGGTTAAGGATTCCCGAAGACAAGAGAGAGTAATTCTAGGAATTCAATAATAATAAGAACTATCAAGCAAGCAAGTAGTCCCTAAATAAGGATAAAAAGAGGACCCCGGGATTGAGAAACCCCGTAGGACTTAGCTCTCAGAACAATATCGACTTAGAAGTTTAGGGAGGCAAACCTCAAAGATCTAAAGTGTCCGATGCCGAGATCACTCACTCTGGCAGATGCGGCCTGGATGATCGAGCCTTCAACCTAGCGGAGGCATTGGCTTGCGGTCCGAAGGTCCAGGGATCCGAGCTGACTGGAATTCAGCCCAACCGACTCATCCAGAGTAACCCATTTTCTCAACTATGGAAGCTAGCCGACTGGCGTTTAGCTCAGCCGACCCGAACTTGATCCGAGCCGACTTGAAGATTGTCCGAGCCGACTGGAATGACGGGGTCACCTCCAACGGCTAGTTCTAGTTTTTGAATTCCAAAAGTGATGGGGAACTAATATGCATGCAATTCTTTTTTTATATTTTATATGTGGGGTTGAGTGATTAATTCCCGAATTTTAGATTAAAATAAGTTGTAGGGAATTTTATATGAATTTTAGAAGATCAGCATGCAGATTAGGACCTAGAAAAGTAGAAAAGAAGGATCGCCGGGGCTGAGAAGCCTCGGTTAGGGCAAGTTCTCCTACAATAAAACTACTGGAGGTAGAGGGGGTGTACCTGACAACATCTGTGAAGATCACAGCAAAGGGTATCTCGTTCCTCGACGGATGTGGCCTGGAAAACCGAGCCAAAGACCCGCGGATACCCGGCTTTCTGCTTGGTGATCCGATTGAGGCTTGGCTGAAGTCGTTGGATTTGTAGGAACTCGGGGACCTGTAAATGACTTGTCAGGGGTTAGAAAACTCACAAAAGAACAATAAAACAAAGAAAAAATAGCAAGGGAAGGCTTCTTTTGGAGTGGGCGTCCAGGGATCTGAGATGCTTGTTGGCAGCAGGAAGATGATTGCAGCACTGGGAAGAAAAACTCTCGCAAACCCCTTTATGCACACAGCAGGGTATCACACAACTCAATAGAAGAACTCAAGGTTTTCATTCATCAAAATTCTCCTTCATACAAGAGGCTAGGGTCCCTTAAATAGACCCTTAACCTTGGGCTCCAAGTAAGAGTACATAAGTCTTTACATAAGAATCCTTTTCCCTCTCAAACCCTAGCTAGAAAATAAGGAAATATTAGGTAAAAAAATCCCTAAAAATTTTCTTGACTTGGTCAAGACTCCAAGGACGCCTAGGGGGCGTGTTGGGCTTCTAGGAGCAGCAAAAGGTCGGCCCAAAGGGGCTCGGGTGCATGGGTTTGGGCCTCTGGAAGCTGGGGTGGCCTAGTAGCCAGGTAGCAGGAATATTCCCTGGTATCTTGCTTCTTAAGGGCTTGGGCTTGGCACCTGGGCTTGATTTCTTTGGGCTAGGATGCAGATGGACCTCTGGAATCATGGATGCCCTTATCTATGAATATACTTTGGCATCTGGAAGGGAATCTGGGCATCTGGAGGGCATCTGCAAGAAATCAGGGTTTTCTGAATTTTCCTCCTGGGGTCTTCAAATCTTCAAGCTGGGTTGGACTTGTGCTATACTTCCATGTCTTCAATCTAGTTGGACTTGGTCTTCACTTGTATGATATAGTCTTGAGTCTTCAGTATGCTTGGACAGGATTCAAAAAAATAAAATTAGCTCAACATGAGCTGACTAGCATTGGACTGAACTAGCTCAACATGAGCTGACTAGTACAGAACTGAAATAACAACTAAAAATACTCAAATAACAACTAAAATAGACTCAGATGAGCTAAGCCCTTATTACAGATGGACTCATAAATTATTGATCAATTTACAGAGGGTTGAAAAAGCCTCTGTCTTATTCTGGTGCCTCAGGTGCTCCAACGGTAACCTGTCACCTCCCAATGGTCTACAACATTCAAAACCAAGGGAAGGTAGTTGAAGTCTCTATAAATAAGTTATGAGAACATCTTTGAAGAGACTAATGAGTTAATGGACATTTATTGAACACTTATTGAAGAAAGAAGTGAGAGCACTTGAGCTTTGAAGTCAGCCTTCAAGCCTTCAACTCTTACCAGAAGCTTGAAGCACCTTTTGAGGAAAGCAAAGAAGCCATTGAAGTGCATTGAAGAGCATTCAATTGAGCTTCACTCGAGCTGTATTGGCAACCACCAGACAATAGAGTTTGTCATTTTTGTTTCTTCTTTATTCTATTCTTAGAATATTTGGATTATTGGTGAGCCCGGTTGTAAAAACCAAATAGGTTTCTTTGGTGTGCCTTCTTAAAACCAAAGTGCAGAGGTTCTAGGTGAGCCTGTGAAAACCTAGTTTGGGTTTCTTTGGTGAGCCCGGTTCAAAAACCAAAGTATAGAGGTTGGGATTGTGAGCCTCTAAAACAATCCAACTGTATTCCGGTTTGGAAGATATAGTGGAAATCCCGAGTGGTGAACTTGGGTAGTGGACGTAGGAGCTGGGTTGCTCCGAACCACTATAAATCTGCCTTGTTTGTGTTGTGCTTGATTTACTTTTTAGCTTCTGCATTTATTCTCTGATTATCACAGCACTTAACCACTAAAAGGAATTACTTGTGCACATACCTACGAAAATTTTGTAATTCTCAATTCACCCCCCTCTTGGAAAAAGCTACCTGGGCAACAGCTGGTATCAGAGTAGTGTCTCTGATTACTTGAGTAAAGATTGATGGCTCATCCCATGAGTACATCCTTGGTCGAAGGCTAGTCAACAAATAGACCTCCACTATTCACAGGCACTAATTATTCATATTGGAAAGCACGAATGAAAATTTACATACAAGCTATAGATTTTTAATTATGGAAGGTCATCTTGAAAGGGCCACACATTCCCACAATTAAAGTTGATGGCGTGGACATCCCTAAGCCTGAAGAGGACTGGGATGATCATGACATGAAGATGGGGGAATTGAACGCCAAAGAAATGAATTTATTATATTGTGCTTTGGATGCTAACGACTTCAACCGAATTTCCACTTGCTCTTCAACAAAGGAAATCTGGAATAAACTCGAAGTGACCCATGAGGGAACCTCCCAAGTGAAAACCTCAAAGACAAATCTTTTAGTTCATAATAATGAATTATTCAAAATGGAACCTTCTGAAATAATTTCTGCCATGTTCTCTAGATTTATAGATATTATTAACGGTTTGAAGAGTCTTGGTAGGGTATACTCAAATGCAGATCTAGTTCAGAAGATACTTCGTTCCTTACCTGACAAATGGGATCCCAAAGTAACTGCAATCCAGGAAGCCAAAGATCTAAACACATTGCTGCTGGATGAACTGTTGGGATCACTGATCACCCACAAGCTGACAATGCAGCACAGAACGGAAGACGAACAAAAGAAAAAGAAGACAATAGCCTTCAAAGCTGCTTCCAAATCAAAGAGGGATGATGAAGAATCTGAAGAAGAAAGCACCTCCTTCAATGATGACCTAGAAGATGATGACATTGCTATGGTTGTGAGGAGATTCAGGAAGTTTATGGGAAGAAAGAAAGGAAGATATAACCGAAAATTTCATAGGAAGGATTATGGAAAGGAAAAGGAGAAGGACAGAGAAAAAGATAAAGTAGTCCCCACATGCTATGAATGCAAGAAGCCAGGGCACATACGTCCGAACTGTCCACTATTAAAGAAATCCTTTAGACAGAAGAAGAAAAAGAAAGCCATGGTTGCCACGTGGTCCAATAGTGAAGACTCATCTTCATCAAAAGAAGAAGAGACCACCAAGACTGCAAATTTATGCTTAGTGGGTCTCGAAGATGAGGTAACATCCCCTAACAATTGTACTGAATTTACTTTCGATGAATTAAATTCTGCTTTTCATGACTTACTTTCTGAATTTAAGAAAGCTGGAGTAAAGATAAAATCATTGAAAAATATGAATGTCTCTTTACTCAAACAAAATAATGAAATTTCAGAAAAGAACATTCTTTTCTGAAAAATTTGAAAAGCTAAAAAATGAAAATATGTTATGTGACAAGAAAAACAATGATTTACTTGATGAAAACACTGAATTGAAAAAGGAGGTTACAAAACTCAAGCCTTTAGTTGAAAAACTCACTTTATCTTCAAATAAGCTAGAGCTAATTTTAAAAGAACAACAAATTTTAGGAAATAAAGCTGGAATTGGTTTCAACACTTCTTATATGAATGGAATTTCAGCACCTACTTTTATGAAATCTAAAATACCTGTTCAAAATGTTTTATCACAAAAAATTTTAGCCACACCAAAAACTGTTTCTACTTCAAAGTCTTCATTATATGTTCCTAAGAATTTGAGCCAAAATGCATACATTTCAAAAAATTCAAAATCTGCATCAAGTGCATCAACTTTTAGAACTTCAAATTCTGTTTCTATCAAAAATTCTAAAGTTGTTTGCTATGTTTGTAAAAGAATAGGACATAAAGCTTTTGAATGCAACAATTCTAGAAATGTCCTTAAGAAAGCAATAAAGATTTGGGTTCCCAAAGGAACCACCTCTGCTGGCCTGCAAGGACCCAAGGTAGCTTAGGTATCTAAAAGAATTCATTGACTGTTTTGCAGGAATGTCTTGCAGCCCAAAGATTGAAGAAAAGATGGTACTTTGATAGTGGCTGCTTAAGACATATGACGGGTGACAAGGACCAATTTATCACCCTTGAAATGAAAGAAGGAGGTTTGGTCACCTTTGGAGATAATGGCAAAGGGAAAATAATCGATATTGGTAAGATCAAAATAACTCCCTTTACTTTTATTGAAAATGTTTTGCTAGTAGATAAATTGAAGCATAATATCTTAAGTATAAGTCAATTGTGTGATAAAGGCTTCAAGGTTATCTTTGAATCTTCTATGTGTATAGTAACTAACTCTTTAGATTCTAGCAATAAGTTTATTGGACATAGACTCGAGAATATCTATGTGGTAGATCTTAATGATCTTGCCATGTCAAGTAGCCCTAGTCTAGTTGCAATGAATGCTAAGACCAAAGAGTCGGGTTTACTATGGCATAGATGATTAGGTCATGCTAGCATGCATACTATTGCCAAATTAATTTCTAAAGATCTTGTTAGAGGCATGCCTAAGTTTAAAGTTGATTTAAATCATGTTTGTGATGCATGCCAAATGGATAAACAAACTAGGAGGAGTTTTAAATCAAAGAATATAGTTTCTACAACAAGACCACTTGAACTACTTTACATGGATCTTTTCGGACCTACTAGGACCACAAGCTTAGGAGATATGAAATATGCTCTTGTGATAGTAGATGATTTTTCAAGATTTACTTGGGTTTTGTTTATTTCTTCAAAAGATGAAACTTTTCATGTATTCTAAAATTTCATAAAAATGTTTCAAATCAAAAGAACTTATCTTTGATTTCAATTAGAAGTGATCATGGAACTGAATTTGAAAATCAATTTTTTGAAGATTATTGTCCTGAATTTGGCATTGATCACAACTTCTCCACTCCTAGAACACCTCAACAAAATGGTGTTATAGAGAGGAAAAATAGGACATTGGAAGAAATGGCTCGCACAATTGGTGGGGGCACCAGGCTCAGAAAGAAGAAGCTTCAACTAATACCAAGTTCTTTATGGATTGAGACTAAGAACTCAAGTCTCGTATGAGTCCTGTATGTTTATTGAGTCCTATTTTACTTTCTTTTGGGATTTTAAAGTTTAATTAGAATTCAATCAAGAGTTCAATTAGAGTCAATTAGGCTTTGTACTGAGTCAAGTTCAAGAGCTACTTGAAATTGGGCCAGACCAGCTTTACTTGGAATGCCACATCATCATGGACCACCGGTGCCAACTCATCACTAGAGGACGTCACATCACCTTTGCCATGTCATCTTCAAGGGGCGCCATGGAGAAGGATGCGCCATGTCACCATGCCACCTTGCCACGCCACATCATTGCCACCTCACCTGCCACGTGGCATCATTCAAATTTTAAATTACATGAAAGCTACAAGTGGTCGACCAAGGAGTGTTTTCAAATTCAAAGGAGGTCGGCCAACTCCATCCACAAATCATGCAACCAGCTCCACCAAATCCTCCACATTCCATGTAACCCTCCACCAAATCCTCCACATTTCATGTAACCCCCCCTAATATTTCTCCATGATATGGGAAATTTCAAACTGATTGAAAGGCCATTAAAAGCCTCTTTTACGCCCATGGTAAAGAAAAAGCTTTTTGGATGAAATGAAATTTAAGTGAAGTAGTAGTTGAAGAAGGTGTTTTTTTTGGTAGTATCCTCTTGTTTTCTTTGGGTGTGTTTGATTTTCTCTTTTCAAGCTTTCAAGTGTCCAACGCCAACATCCACCTCTAGGGATCCATGCCTCCATCGAAGTTCTCTTGCCTGTTTGGTTTCTTTGTTTTGATATCTTTCAAATTGGTCCCAGTCTAACCCGTTCATTGTGCAGGATCCTTCTATGATTCGGAGTTCAAGAAAGGGTTCTCTTGCCAAAGATCAATGTTGAATGAAACTAGTTTCTTTGGAATGCCAATCTTCCACTTCAGGGCTAGTTCGTCTAAGAGCTTCAATGGATATACCAAGGAGTGATCATCTTGGATAAATAACACCTCCTAATCTCTTAAGTCTAAGTTATTGAAGATCGTTGCTAAGGTTTAAATTCAATATTCATTAGCCCTAATCTTTTCAAGGATTTAAATAACTATATCGTGGTGTAAGTTCCAAATTTCAGTGCTCCTTCCATAGCATTACCTTAGTACTTTTGATCTGAAATTTAGTACCTGTTAATAGGCTTCATTGCTCTCATTTCTCAATCCATCATTTAGATTGCATTCTCATCTTTCGTGCCGTCAAATTGGTATCAGAGCATGGTTGCATTAGGGTAGAATAGTTTTCTTTAAATCCAAGCAAGATCTAAAATTCACGCCTCCTGAGCGGGTGTACTCCAGTACACTGTCACGACCCATGGGAATAATGAGCCCCTGGCCGGACGTGAATTTTTTAGATTGAAGTTTGGGTAAGCCATTGCACTTGTTTGATTAGGTTCTGTTTTTCTGAAAATTTGCATATGTTTACTGTAATCCGTCTGCAGCTCCAAAGGCAAGTCACTAATTTTTTGTTGAAATATTTTTTTATTGTTCCTTTTTAAGTCAGTTATCACCATATTAAATTTCATCATCAGATAAAAAATTATAAAAAAAATAAGAATTTTTGCAGTTGGACACTGTCATTAGGGTTCTGTTATGTCCTTTTTATTTATCTTCATTTGTAGGATCTGATTAGAGTAGTACAGATTTTAATTTTAAAATTCCTTTCATCTACATTGAAACATATAAGTTAGGAATCCTCTGTGAATTTTTCAAAATTTTTGGATATTTTTTTCATCACGTTTTCCACACCACTTCCAAACTGCAACACACTTCTGCAGCACCTTTGCATTTCATTCATCTCATGAGAAATCAAATTAAGGGCATCAATTTGACATAGGGTCAGGGTTTCATCACCTGTCCCTAGCCCAAAAATCACCAACCAGCATATCGATCCCAGCTTGTTAATTAAAATTGAGTAGAACGTTAATTGCCCTAGTGGGTTAGGGACACCAACAAGTTGGGTTCAGGTTAGGGTCAAGTTAACTGTGTCAGCTAATTGGTGTGTGCTTACTGGCTTGGTGTCTAGGATTGGTGCATCAGGGATTGTGATTTGGTCCACCTACCTAGCCAATCTCAGATTGGTGTCTAAGGTTGGCAATCAGGGACCTTCACTCCCCGCCACCTACCTGGCTAAGTCCCATAAGTACTACTAGCTAGTTGGTTCACTTAATTAGACCTCTAATTTGTGCTCTAGGTCTAGGAAACCTTAGCTTGAGCTTGAGTCTACTTGCATGCATGAAAACTAGATCAGGAGCTTCATATTCACCAGTCCAGACCCAGTCCAGTGTAGCCATGGACCCGAATCTTGAAACCATGCTGAAAGGCCTAAATGATCTAATGGCCCAATTGAACCAAATGCTGGCTAAACAATTTTTCTTAGACCAACCAACTCCTACTATCACATTAGCTCATATGAATGATAGGAGTAAGAACCCTGAAGTACAAGTTGAGTTCATGAATACTCAAGACTTAGGATATCCTCAAACTGAAGGGCTAGGAAAGGAAGAAGGCAAGTCTGAACCAAGTAAATATGTGTATGAGACTGACATAAGTTTAATAGATGAATATGAGGGGGAAAACTGTGAAGAGAACAACTTTAGTACCTTACCTGAGGAAACCTTTGGTAAAGAAAAGATTATTGAGCCTAGTCCTGAAACATCAGAACAACCAAAATTTAGTGAGGACTTGGTTCCCGTAAGACAATGCCCTCAGGAAGAACCCAATACTTTAGCTTCGACACAAGAACTCCTTCAGTTACCTGAGAAGAACCCAATCATTATTTTAGAAGACTTTGCCGATGACATTCAACTACTTAGAAACATCTCGCCCGTAGATCAATATTCAAATATTAAGGTCATCATGAGTAACCAAGGTCTTTTTCAAGATTCCCCTAAATTATCCCAAGACTCGGATTTCTATTTCCTACCTTTCCTTAAGTCTTATCCTAATTTCAGATCCATTAAGTTTCATTTTGATGAGATTACTAGGTTGCATGAGCCTTTAAAGCCTATTCCTTTTGCTACCTACTTTTGGAAAACCTTATGGCATTTGCTAGGAACCCATGGTAAATTCTCATGTGCATACCAGACCAGGGTCAAATCTAGAGAGTCATTAATCTGTTAGGTTTAGGCCCTAGAGAGTCCAATAAAATTCCTCTCAATAAGGATGCCTAGTTCAGTCTGCATTTCGTAAGTGCTTGTGTAAGTTTCTGAGTCTGCCGAGTCCTATGCATAGCATGTTGAGGATTTGCATCATGAAATAAATTTGAGCAATGAATCCTATAAACATAGGACTAATTCAAGAAAGAAAGTCAAGGAATTCTATGAGAGAGATCATGTTCCCATCCGGGACTTTCAAGAAACTACATACCCGTGGTGCAGGCCCCTTTAAAGTCCTAAAGAAGATTAGATCTAATGCTTACATATTGGAATTACCTTCAAACCTAGGTATCAACCCAACCTTCAATGTCTCAGACTTGATAGAATATAAGGAACCCATGATGATACCTAGTGAGCCTTTTGGGCCTGACCATATTTTTGAAAGTGAACCATTACCCGAGTATCCACAAACAACCATTCCTCAAAAATGAGAGAAAACTGAACAAATCCTGGATAATAAGATTGTCACTACGAGAAACAAGGATTACTATCGATATTTGGTCCATTGGCAAGGGAGACCAAAATTTGACGACTCCTGAATCGCTAGAGAGGACCTGCAACGACTGGACCCAGACTTATTTGAACAATAACAAAGCCAGGCTGAACCATACTCGACAGGGTCGAGTTCCTCCCACCCGGGAAGAATTGGTGGGGGCACTAGGCTCAGAAAGAAGAAGCTTCAACTAATACCAAGTTCTTTATGGATTGAGACTAGGAACTCAAGTCTCGTATGAGTCCTGTATATTTATTGAGTCCTGTTTTACTTTCTTTTGGGATTTTAAAGTTCAATTAGAATTCAATCAAGAGTTCAATTAGAGTCAATTAGGCTTTGTACTAAGTCAAGTTCAAGAGCTACTTGAAATTGGGCCAGACCAGCTTTACTTGGAATGCCACATCATCATGGACCACCGGTGCCAACTCATCACTAGAGGACGTCACATCACCTTTGCCATGTCATCTCCAAGGGGCGCCATGGAGAAGGATGCGCCATGTCACCATGCCACCTTGCCACGCCACATCATTGCCACCTCACCTGCCACGTGGCATCATTCAAATTTTAAATTACATGAAAGCTACAAGTGGTCGACCAAGGAGTGTTTTCAAATTCAAAGGAGGTCGGCCAACTCCATCCTCAAATCATGCAACCAGCTCCACCAAATCCTTCACATTCCATGTAACCCTCCACCAAATCCTCCACATTTCATGTAACCCCGCCTAATATTTCTCCATGATATGGGGAATTTCAAATTGATTGAAAGGCTATTAAAAGCCTCTCATACGCCCATAGTAAAGAAAAAGCTTTTTGGATGGAATGAAATTTAAGTGAAGTAGTAGTTGAAGAAGGTATTTTTTTTGGTAGTATCCTCTTGTTTTCTTTGGGTGTGTTTGATTTTCTCTTCTCAAGCTTTCAAGTGTCCAATGCCAACATCCACCTCTAGGGATCCATGCCTCCATCGAAGTTCCCTTGCCTATTTGATTTCTTTGTTTTGATATCTTTCAAATTGGTCCCAGTCTAACCCGTTCATTGTGCAGGATCCTTCTACGATTCGGAGTTCAAGAAAGGGTTCTCTTGCCAAAGATCAATGTTGAATGAAACTAGTTTCTTTGGAATGCCAATCTTCCACTTCAGGGCTAGTTCGTCTAAGAGCTTCAATGGATCTACCAGGGAGTGATCATCTTGGATAAATAACACCTCCTAATCTCTTAAGTCTTAGTTATTGAAGATTGTTGCTAAGGTTTAAATTCAATATTCATTAGCCCTAATCTTCTCTAGGATTTAAATAACTACATCGCGGCGTAAGTTCCAAATTTCAGTGCTCCTTCCATAGCTTTACCTTAGTACTTTTGATCTGAAATTTAGTACCTATTAATAGGCTTCATTGCTCTCATTTCTCAATCCATCATTTAGATTGCATTCTCATCTTTCATGCCGCGTCAAATTGGTATCAGAGCATGGTTGCATTAGGATAGAATAGTTTTCTTTAAATCCAAGCAAGATCTAAAATTCACGCCTCCTGAGCGGGTGTACTCCAGTACACTGTCACGACCCATGGGAATAATGAGCCCCTGGCTGGACATGAATTTTTTAGATTGAAGTTTGAGTAAGCCATTGCACTTGTTTGATTAGGTTCTGTTTTTCTAAAAATTTGCATTTATTTACTGTAATCCGTCTGCAGCTCCAAAGGCAAGTCACTAATTTTTTGTTGAAATATTTGTTTTCTTATTTTTTTTAAGTCAGTTATCACCATATTAAATTTCATCATCAGAAAAAAATTATAAAAAAAATGAAAATTTTTGCAGTTCGACACTGTCATTAGGGTTCTGTTATGTCCTTTTTATTTATCTTCATTTGTAGGATCTGCTTAGAGTAGTACAGATTTTAGTTTTAAAATTCCTTTCATATACATTGAAACATATAAGTTAGGAATCCTATGTGAATTTTTCAGAATCTTTGGATATTTTTTTCATCATGTTTTCCACACCACTTCCAAACTGCAACACACTTCTGCAGCACCTTTGCATTTCATTCATCTCATGAGAAATCAAATTAAGGGCATCAATTTGACATAGGGTCAGGGTTTTCATCACCTGTCCCTAGCCCAAAAATCACCAACCAGCATATCGATCCCAGCCCGTTAATTTAAATTGAGTAGAACGTTAATTGCCCTAGTGGGTTAGGGACACCAACAAGTTGGGTTCAGGTTAGGGTCAAGTTAACTGTGTCAGCTAATTGGTGTGTGCTTACTGGCTTGGTGTCTAGGATTGGTGCATCAGGGATTGTGATTTGGTCCACCTACCTGGCCAATCTCAGATTGGTGTCTAAGGTTGGCAATCAGGGACCTTCACTCCCCGCCACCTACCTGGCTAAGTCCCATAAGTACTACTAGCTAGTTGGTTCACTTAATTAGACCTCTAATTTGTGCTCTAGGTCTAGGAAACCTTAGCTTGAGCTTGAGTCTACTTGCATGCATGAAAACTAGATCAGGAGCTTCATATTCACCAGTCCAGACCCAGTCCAGTGTAGCCATGGACCCGAATCTTGAAACCATGCTGAAAGGCCTAAATGATCTAATGGCCCAATTGAACCAAATGCTGGCTAAACAATTTTTCTTAGACCAACCAACTCCTACTATCACATTAGCTCATATGAATGATAGGAGTAAGAACCCTGAAGTACAAGTTGAGTTCATGAATACTCAAGACTTAGGATATCCTCAAACTGAAGGGCTAGGAAAGGAAGAAGGCAAGTCTGAACCAAGTAAATATGTGTATGAGACTGACATAAGTTTAATAGATGAATATGAGGGGAAAAACTGTGAAGAGAACAACTTTAGTACCTTACCTGAGGAAACCTTTGGTAAAGAAAAGATTATTGAGCCTAGTCCTGAAACATCAGAACAACCAAAATTTAGTGAGGACTTGGTTCCCGTAAAACAATGCCCTCAGGAAGAACCCAATACTTTAGCTTCGACACAAGAACTCCTTCAGTTACCTGAGAAGAACCCAATCATTATTTTAGAAGACTTTGCCGATGACCTTCAACTACCTAGAAACATCCCGCCCGTAGATCAATATTCAAATATTAAGGTCATCATGAGTAACCAAGGTCTTTTTCAAGATTCCCCTAAATTACCCCAAGACTCGGATTTCTATTTCCTACCTTTCCTTAAGTCTTATCCTAATTTCAGATCCATTAAGTTTCATTTTGATGAGATTACTAGGTTGCATGAGCCTTTAAAGCCTATTCCTTTTGCTACCTACTTTTGGAAAACCTTATGGCATTTGCTAGGAACCCATGGTAAATTCTCATGTGCATACCAGACCAGGGTCAAACCTAGAGAGTCATTAATCTGTTAGGTTTAGGCCCTAGAGAGTCCAATAAAATTCCTCTCAATAAGGATGCCTAGTTCAGTCTGCATTTCGTAAGTGCTTGTGTAAGTTTCTGAGTCTGCTGAGTCCTATGCATAGCATGTTGAGGATTTGCATCATGAAATAAATTTGAGTAATGAATCCTATAAACATAGGACTAATTCAAGAAAGAAAGTCAAGGAATTCTATGAGAGAGATCATGTTCCCATCTGGGACTTTCAAGAAACTACATACCCGTGGTGCAGGCCCCTTTAAAGTCCTAAAGAAGATTAGATCTAATGTTTACATATTGGAATTACCTTCAAACCTAGGTATCAACCCGACCTTCAATGTCTCAGACTTGATAGAATATAAGGAACCCATGATGATACCTAGTGAGCCTTTTGGGCCTGACCATATTTTTGAGAGTGAACCATTACCCGAGTATCCACAAACAACCATTCCTCAAAAATGAGAGAAAACTGAACAAATCCTGGATAATAAGATTGTCACTACCAGAAACAAGGATTACTATCGATATTTGGTCCATTGGCAAGGAAGACCAAAATCTGACGACTCCTGAATCGCTATAGAGGACCTGCTACGACTAGACCTGGACTTATTTGAACAATAACAAAGCCAGGCTGAACCATACTCGACAGGGTCGAGTTCCTCCCACCCGGGAAGAATTGGTGGGGGCACCAGGCTCAGAAAGAAGAAGCTTCAACTAATACCATGTTCTTTATGGATTGAGACTAGGAACTCAAGTCTCGTATGAGTCCTGTATATTTATTAAGTCCTGTTTTACTTTCTTTTGGGGTTTTAAAGTTCAATTAGAATTCAATCAAGAGTTCAATTAGAGTCAATTAGGCTTTGTACTGAGTCAAGTTCAAAAGCTACTTGAAATTGGGCCAGACCAGCTTTACTTGGAATGCCACATCATCATGGACCACCGGTGCCAACTCATCACTAGAGGACGTCACATCATCTTTGCCATGTCATCTTCAAGGGGCGCCATGGAGAAGGATGCACCATGTCACCATGCCACCTTGCCACGCCACATCATTGCCACCTCACCTGCCACGTGGCATCATTCAAATTTTAAATTACATGAAAGCTACAAGTGGTCGACCAAGGAGTGTTTTCAAATTCAAAGGAGGTCGGCCAACTCCATCCACAAATCATGCAACCAGCTCCACCAAATCCTCCACATTCCATGTAACCCTCCACCAAATCCTCCACATTTCATGTAACCCCCCTAATATTTCTCCATGATATGGGAATTTTAAATTGATTGAAAGGCCATTAAAAGCCTCTTTTACGCCCATGGTAAACAAAAAGCTTTTTGGATGAAATGAAATTTAAGTGAAGTAGTAGTTGAAGAAGGTATTTTTTTTGGTAGTATCCTCTTGTTTTCTTTGGGTGTGTTTGATTTTCTCTTCTCAAGCTTTCAAGTGTCCAACGCCAACATCCACCTCTAGGGATCCATGCCTCCATCGAAGTTCCCTTGCCTGTTTGGTTTCTTTGTTTTGATATCTTTCAAATTGGTCCCAGTCTAACCCGTTCATTGTGCAGGATCCTTCTACGATTCAGAGTTCAAGAAAGGGTTCTCTTGCCAAAGATCAATGTTGAATGAAACTAGTTTCTTTGGAATGCTAATCTTCCACTTCAGGGCTAGTTCGTCTAAGAGCTTCAATGGATCTACCAGGGAGTGATCATCTTGGGTAAATAACACCCTCCTAATCTCTTAAGTCTGAGTTATTGAAGATTGTTGCTAAGGTTTAAATTCAATATTCATTAGCCCTAATCTTCTCTAGGATTTAAATAACTACATCGCTGCGTAAGTTCCAAATTTCAGTGCTCCTTCCATAGCTTTACCTTAGTACTTTTGATATGAAATTTAGTACCTGTTAATAGGCTTCATTGCTCTCATTTCTCAATCCATCATTTAGATTGCATTCTTATCTTTCGTGCAGCGTCAACAATGTTGTGTGAAGGCAATCTTCCAAAGTACTTTTGGGTAGAAGCGATGAACATTGCATGTTATATTTTAAACCATGTTTTGATCCGTCCTATTTTAAGGAAAACCCCCTATGAGCTTTGGAATGATAGAAAACCCAATATTAGTTATTTTCATGTGTTTGGATGCAAATGCTTTGAGCATAACAATGGAAAAGATAATTTAGGAAAATTTGATTCTAAAGCTGATGATGCAATTTTTCTAGATTATTCATTACATAGCAAAGCATATCGGGTTTTTAATAAAAGGACTCTTACTGTTGAAGAGTCAATTCATGTTGTATTTATTGAAACTAACCCTACACCTTCTAGATAAGAAGAGTGCATAGATAATGATGCAGGTACATTGCAAAAAGGAATGGATGACTTGAGTATTCAAGACAAAGATAGTCAAGATGGAGAAGAAACAATAAGTAAGGATCACACTGATCTACCGAGGGACTGGAGGTATGTTACATCTTATCCTAAAGAATTAATTATCGGAGATCCTTCTCATGGTGTTAGGACTAGGGCTGCACATAAGGATGCACATGATTACCTAGCCTTTGTATCACAAATAGAACCCCATAGCCTAGAAGAAGCTGAGACTGACCCAAACTGGATGATGGCAATGCATGAAGAATTAAACCAGTTTGAAAGGAATAAGGTATGGATACTTGTAGATAGACCTACTGACCATCCAATAATAGGAACCAAATGGGTTTATAGGAATAAATTAGATGAGCAAGGAAATATTATAAGAAACAAAGCTAGATTAGTGGCTAAGGGATATAACCAAGAAGAGGGTATTGATTTTGATGAAACTTATGCATCGGTAGCAAGATTAGAAGCCATTAAATTGTTACTTGCATTTGCTTGCTACATGAACTTTAAACTTTTTCAAATGGATATAAAAAGTGCATTTCTTAATGGTTTTATCTCTGAACAAGTTTTTGTGGAACAACCACCAGGTTTTGAAAATCACACTTTTCCAAACTATGTATTTAGATTAAACAAAGCATTGTATGGTTTGAAACAAGCACCAAGGGCCTGGTATGATAGACTTAGCACTTTCTTAATTGAAAATGATTTCTCAAGAGGCAATGTAGACAAAACCTTATTTATCAAAAAGAAGAATAATGCCATCTTAGTTGTACAAATATATGTTGATGATATAATTTTTGGTGCAACTAACGAATCTCTATGTAAAGAATTTGTTAAGCTTATGCAGGGAGAATTTGAAATGAGTTTAATGGGTGAGTTGAACTACTTCCTTGGACTTCAATTAAAACAAACAAAGGAAGGCATCTTCGTTAACCAAGCCAAATACATCAAGGAAATCATCAAAAAGTTTGGTATGGAGAGTAGCAAATCAATGAGCACACCCATGAGCCCAGCTTGCAGATTGGACAAAGATGAGAATGGATCCAATGTTGACCAAAAGCTATATAGAGGTATGATCGGATCCTTGTTATATTTGACTACAAGTAGACCTGACATATTATATAGCGTATATGTATATGCTAGATTTCAGTCATCACCAAAAGAAATACATATGCTTGCTGTTAAAAGAATAATTAAATATTTAAAAAGAACAAGTAATTTAGAAATTTGGTATTCTAAACATTCTACCCTGAATTTGATTGGATTCTCTGATGCTGATTTTGCTGGTTGTAAAATAGATAAAAAAACTACTAGCGATACATGCCAATTTCTAAGGTTGAATTTAATTTCATGGCACTGTAAGAAGCAAAACTCCGTAGCCTTGTCCGCAGCTAAGGCTGAGTACATGGCTGCTGGTAGTTGTTGTGCTCAAGTGTTATGGATTAAACAACAACTAGAAGACTTTGGTGTATCACAATCTAAAATTCCAATTAAATGTGATAACACAAGTGCTATCAATTTGACAAAGAATCCAATTCAACACTCTAGAACCAAGAACATTGAAATTAGACATCATTTTATTAGAGATCATGTCTCAAATGGTAATATTGTGCTTGATTTTGTTCCTACTGAAGATCAATTATCTGACATATTTACTAAGCCACTTAATCAAGATAGATTTGAGCTAATTAGGAGTGAATTAGGACTTTGCGATCCTTTCTAAATTCTCTAACCTAATTCCTTCAAGTTTAAGAAAATATTATCTAGAGAACCTCCTGAATTTATTCTATTTCATTGAGCCCTAATATCCTTTAAAATTCTCTTCAAAATCTTTCTGATTTATGATCGAATTTTCCAAAACTTTGATTTCTCTGTTTGAGTCGACTAGTTTTTAAAATGAGTCGACTGGATTTTCTGAGAGTTTTCAGCGAGTTATGGCCTAGCCGGCTCGAGCAGTTTTGAGTCGACTAGATTCTCTGATTGTTTTAGGAGAGCTCTGGCCGAGCCGACTCGAGCCTTTTTAGGGCTATTCGAGTCGACTGGAATTTCGTGCTTAAGTGTTTTGTTTTGGGTTATAAACCCTTCTCCGAATCGTTTAACCCCTATGTTGTCTTCTCTAACGGTTCGTTCCTCTCCAAAACCTGCTCCAAAAATCTATATCTTCCTTCCAAACACTCCAATCTCTCAATTTTCCATCCTTCCTAGCAATGGCACCCAAGTGTGCAACGGGTAAACGCTCCATTAGGGCTGCTCCATCTATTGAAAAGGAAAGAAGGTCAAAAAGGCATCAAGAAGAGCCAAGTAGCACTGTTCACAGTGAGGAACCTGTAGAAGAGGTCACAAGGGATACTCCAACATTTCCTAGTCAAGTGCCCTCGATGTCTACACATCCGGTAACCTCTGGCCGATGCATTAATTTTGAGTTTATTAAGGGGATTGGTTTGAAAATAGGAGACTTAATTGAAGATCAAGGATGGAGGAAGTTTTGTTCTTTGAATGAAAAGACTTATCCCACTCTGGTTAGAAGTTTTTATGAAAATCTGAGATTGGGAACAAATCATGTGGAGTTCACTGTTAAAGGAAAGAGGATTATTGTCAATGAGGAATTTCTCCATGGTTTACTAGACATACCTTCTGAGGGAGTGAAATTTCTAGTAATTGACAATAGAGAAAAGACCTTAAGAACAATATTGAACAAAGAAGATGTTGGAGGAATTGGTACAGTGTTTGCTAACACCCTGTCACTAGAAATGAGATTACTTCACAATTTTATTTGTAGAATATTCTTGCAAAGAACCGGAAGATTCGATTGGGTTAGTGAAAAAGATTTATGCCTTATGGAACACATTTTAGAGAAAACTCCTGTCAATCTATCCTACATTATAATTATACAAATGAAGGAGACAGTTAGGAAGGCTAAATCATGTCTACCCTATGGAATGATGCTTACCCTATTGTTTAAATCTCATAGAGTAAGTTTAGAGGGTGAAGATGGATTAGAATTGCATCATACAGATGTCTACACTTCCAAAACTCTAGAGAGGATGGGATACTTCCAGGTTGAAGGAGTATGGAGGAAGAAAGGCACAAATGTAAGGGCAATAGGCAGCTCTAGTAGTGAAGAGGAAGAAGAAGAAGAGAATGTAGAAGCAACTGGAACTTCTCCTGCACCCATTTCTGAGCCTGCTGCTACTGTTGAGGAGACTAGAGCAGCTTCTCCTGTGTTTGATATGCCTGCAGCGGAGTTTGATTTGCCTGCACCTGAGTTTGACTTACCTGCAGCTGATATTCCTCTACCTGACTACCCTTCTGCAGCACCACAACCTCCAATCATTCAAGTTCAGATTGAAGAACAGATGAGAAGCTTGACAGATTTACTGACAGGTACAATAACTTCTTTATTTGGTGATCTGAAAAAATCAGTGGACAGCAGATTAGACAGACTGGAAGAGCATGTTTCAAATCTACAAGGAAAGGTTGAAGCTATGGAAGCTTCAAGATCGACACCTCAAATAGAACTTCAACCAATCCTGGATTGTATCTCTTCTAGTTCGGAAGCTATTTTGAAGTCTGTGGACACTACATTAAAGGAATACAAAACTGAGCTAAATGAAGCTAAATGTACATTAGGAACAATTGCAGAAACCAGACAGATGGCTGATGACTACACTAGAGGCATTGGGATCATCAGGTCGGAGCTTGGAAGACTTCGAGGATCAGCTGAGGCATTCGCCAATGTCCAAGCTTCTGAGCTTATATTTATGCAGAAAGAAATTGGTGACATGAAGGAGGCAGTGAACAAAGTGCCAGCAAGCCTCAAGGATATGGAGTAATAGCTTGGAGCAATCTGGATGGTGATGGTGTCTATCTGTGGCACTATCAGATCCTTGGAGGTCACTGCTAGGACTAGATCCTTATATGATCCACCTCCTATTTCCACTAGGGCTCCTAGTACTTCTCATCGCCCTAGGGCACCTCCTCCTCATTCTTCCTCTAGTAGACCACCTAGACCTGCTTCTTGGTATGGTGCTAGTACACCTACCAATGTACCTAAAGAGGAATCTGAAAGTGAATAGGTCTTTAGTATGGTCTTTAGTATTTTTCTATACTTTTTTGAAAGCTTTTTGAAACTTTTGTAATGTTTGATGTACTGAAATGAACATCTCTTTGGAAATGAAATGAACATCTTTTTGGAAATGAAATGAACATCTTTTTGGACATTATTGTATATTTGTGTTATCCTGTTTACACTCTTTATATTGTTTAAATAGAATTCTCTCTCTAGTTTGAGAAAGTGAAATTATCTCAAACAAATTTTCAAACTTTCTCAATCTATTTAAAAATCTGAGCTAAACTGTTCAATCCTTTTGATTTGATGACAAAAATGGGGAGAACCATAGAGTGCATGAAAGAAGAAACTCAATGAACTGCAATAGAGAGGGGGAGCTTAATTAGTTTTGAATGATTTTTTGCATACTTTTCTGTTAAAATGTTCAAATGAATGAAAAAGGAGGAGAAATTTAAAGAAATTTCATATTGTTTAGAAAGTTTATAAAAAGGGGGAGATATACATATTTAATTTACATGCTTCAATGATTACTATGATGCTCTCTACTTATTATATCCATCTATCAATATTTAATGCTGCTTGATACATACAAGCAATCATTCTCTAATACTTATAATTTATAAAATTGACTTTGTGTATAACTGTATAGCATATATTGATACATATTTGAGAATACAGTTGATATTATGATTTGTTAAACAAGTATAAATGCTTACTATGATATACATCTACTTGTGAATAGAATAGATTCTTTCATGCCCAGTGTTTTGTCATCATCAAAAAGGGGGAGATTGTTGACCCATAAAGTGATTTTGATGATAACAAAATATTGGAGCATACATTTGGTTATCTAATGACTCTTCAAATGATTGACAAGTTTTTGTAGGATAACCACATTGACACACTTTCTAAATCCTATAATCTTTATTGTTTTGTGTTGAGTTGTAAAGTGTTTATAATCTTGTAAAGAAAAACCCTACAAAAATTTCCTACTTAAATCAAGATAAAGGGTTACTTCTAGTAGTTTTCAAGCTTCAATTTTTCTTGAATTTATTATAAGAAGATCTTGAAGAAGTCTTCAAAGCTTGGGACAAGAGTTCTGGAAGATTGAATTTGATCTGGCTGAAGAACAAATTTCGAGCCAACTGGTTGGAGGAACCAGCCGACTCTGGCACTAGCATAGGAAAGAAGTTCTCTGGCACACAGATCCAGCTGACTGGCACCAAGGCCCGCCGACTCGTCCAGAACTTAGTTGAAAGTGTTCTGAGATTCTCAAGGATCCGAGCCAACTAGAATTCAGCCCAGCCGACTCGTCCAGAACTTGGTTGAGAATGCTCTAAGAGCCTCTGAGATCCGAGCAGACTGGAATTCAGCCTAGCCGACTCGTCCAGAGTAACCCATTTTCTTAACTATGGAAGCTAGCCGACTGGCATTCAGCCCAGCCAACCCGAACTTGATCTGAGCTGACTCGAAGATTGTCCGAGCCGACTCGAAGATTGTCCGAGCCAACTGGAATGACGGGGTCACCTCCAACGGCTAGTTCCAGTTTTCAGTTTTTGAATTCCAAAAGTGCTCCAACGGTAACCTGTCACCTCCCAACGATCTACAACGTTCAAAATCAAGGAAAGGCAATTGAAGTCTCTATAAATAAGGTATGAGAACATCTTTGAAGAGACTAATGAGTTAATGGACATTTATTGAACACTTATTGAAGAAAGAAGTGAGAGCACTTGAGCTTTGAAGTCATCCTTCAAGCCTTCACCAACTCTTACCAGAAGCTTGAAGCACCTTTTGAGGAAAGCAAAGAAGCCATTGAAGTGCATTGAAGAGCATTCAATTGAGCTTCACTCGAACTGTATTGGCAACCACCAGACAACAGAGTTTGTCATTTTTGTTGCTTCTTTATTCTATTCTTAGAATATTTGGATTATTGGTGAGCCCGGTTGTATAAACCAAATAGGTTTCTTTGGTGTGCCTTCTTAAAATCAAAGTGTAGAGGTTCTAGGTGAGCCTGTGAAAACCTAGTTTGGGTTTCTTTGGTGAGCCCGGTTCAAAAACTAAAGTATAGAGGTTGGGATTGTGAGCCTCTAAAACAATCCGACTGTATTCCGGTTTGGAAGATATAGTGAAAATCCCGAGTGGTGAACTTGGATAGTGGACGTAGGAGCTAGGTTGCTTCGAACCACTATAAATCTGCCTTGTTTGTATTGTGTTTGATTTACTTTTTAGCTTCTGCATTTATTCTCTGATTATCACAGCACTTAACCACTAAAAGGAATTACTTGTGCACGTACCTGCGAAAATTTTGTAATTCCCAATTCACCCCCCTCTTGAGAAAAACCACCTGGGCAACAACGAAGGCAACTAAAGAGAAATTGGCTCTCACAAACTTATATTTTTTTTTCATTCAATATCAATCAAGAACACAAAGGAGGGGTAAGGTCCTTTTTATCAGCACCTTAGGATCCCATTTGAATTTCAAATGAAAATACAAGTCCTCTTTGAAGAGGCACCCAAAAAAATTTCAGAATTCTCTCCTTTAACCGACCAAGACTTTGGATTTGATTTTGTGGGGCTTGACCTGAGGCTTGGAAGAGGGATCTTGGCACCCTTGACTTGGTAGGTTGATTTCTTATTTTGGAAGAAGACTTGAAGTGGGGCTTGTAGCAAGGCATGTGTTCTCCTCCTTTCCTTGGTTGTGCATCCAACTTTGGAATAAGACAAGATGTGGGGAGTGGGAGATAGAGGCGCCCATGGATTCTTGCCTTCCTTCCATAGTTGCTCATGTAGTTTGGGAAGATAGCTTGATAGGAGAGCTTGAAGCAAGGGATTCAAATTCTCCACATTTCAAATTCCCTTTGACCTTCACTTGGCCGACCACCCATAGTTGGAAACTAGCTTGATGTGGGGAGGGAAAAAGGGAGTGTATCAAGTATTGTGTCCCCCCTTTGGGCATTCAAGAATCTGAAATTTGCAGCCCACTTGGCATGTTGACATGGTGCCGCATAGGATGAAGAGGTGGGCCCCTGAGCTGAGTTGGCTTCCTTCTAGGCTTGGCTCCAAAGTGACTAGATTTTTATGGCCAATCTTGCTTGGACCCATACTTCAAACCAACTCTGACTGGACTCAGTACATGACATAATTGACTCAATACAGGACTAGACTCAGTACAGGACACAATTTGACCCAATTGGTCAAAGTACAGGACTAGACACAGACACATGAGACTCAATTCAAAGCTAAAAAAAACTACAAGGTTTAGGCTTGAAGCCTTATTACAAGTCCCGAAAATTAAACCCTAATCAGAGGTCTGGTGCCCACACCAATTCTCCCGGGGTGGGAGGAACTCGACCCTGACGAGCAAGGGTTGATTTGGCTTTGATATTTTTCCAAAAGGTCAGGGTCGAGGAGCTGCAAGTCCTCTCGGGTATCCTATGAATCATCAAACTGCGGTCAGCCTTGCAATCGGATCAAGTAACGTTGATAGTCATTGCCCCGGGTGGTCATAGCTTGATCATCCAGGACACGCTCGATCCGCTCTCCTCTCTCGGGTAAAACTGGAGGTGGACACTCTGGGTTGGGTTCGCTCTCAAATGAAAGGTTAGGGCCAAATTGCTCACTAGGCATGTTTGCTGGTTCCCTAAACTCGACTAAGTATGGGGTATTGAAAGTCGAGCTAATGAAATAATCCGAGGTAACTCAAGCACATAGGCATTATGGCCAACTCTCCTTATCACTCTAAAGGAGCCAGCTCCACGAGCATGAAGTTTCTTAACAGTTCCTGGTGGAAATCATTCAGGCCTAAGCCTAACTATTATAGAATCCCTAATTTCAAACTCTTTGGCTCATTTCCAGGAATCAGCCAAATTATTTTAAAATTTATATTTAATGCAGAATTCTATCATGATGCAAAATGCAGACTTAACTATGCATTCCTATTGAGAGGAATTTTATTGGACTCTCTAGGATACAAACCTGATAGACTTTTGACTCTCTAGGTTTGACCCTAGTCTGGTATGCATAAGAAAAATTACCATGAATCCCTACCAAATGCTATAAGGTATACCAGAAGTATGTGGCAAAAGGGATGGGTTCTAAGGAGTCCTGCATTCTGGTAATCTCAACAAAAAGTAACCCCATAGCTCTAGAAATGTGAGGAGGCTCAGGGAAGGGTAGGAAATAGGAATCTGAGTCTTGGGGCAATCTATGGGAAACATGAAACAGACCTTGGTTACTCATGACAACCTCAAAATTTGGACATTGTTTTATGGGTGCACTCGTCCTAACCTCATGATTAGTACTAGGAGGGTCTACAGGTGCAAGTTCTAGGATAGGCTGGATGCTCTTAAAAGGTGGAAGGTTATCAGGAAGGTCTTTGGAAAGTTTATCTAGAAAGTCCTCTAAACTACTGTCTTCTTCTTGTTCTTGGACCTTCTCTATGGGCGATACTTGAGAACCTTCACTATCATCGACTTTGTTTGATCCTGACTTGGTCATTTCTTCTTTAAATTCTGTGGTGGGTTCAGGATCATTATCCTTTGACTCCTTGATGACTTCAACCTTGGGTTCATCTACATCACACTTCCCTATTAGGCTTGATTCAAAGATGTTTTCTTTGGATTCCTCACTAGGCTCAGGGGTTTCTTCACTTAAATTCTTAGTGGGCTTAATCTATCTCCCTGAAACTCTTCAGTCTAGGGATACCCTAAGTCTTGAATATTAATGCACTCAATTTGTACTTCAGGATTCTTGTCCCTATCATTCATATGAACTAATGGGACAGTAGAAGTTGGTTGGTCTAAGGGAAGTTGAGTAGGGTTGGGTTTGGGTTCAAAGGTACTAACCTTGCTGGGCTTAACTTGGTAGTTCATGAATTTTCTTTGATATGACTCAAATTTCCTAGTAGTGTCATAGGCTTCTTCCAAGCTATAAATCTTCCAATGGAGAAGTTCTTGCTGGATATCCCTATGTAGACCATCTCGAAACCTAGCTATGGTCTCAGACTTAGATTCAGTGGTGTTACATCTCCTGACAAACTCCTGGAATTTTTTGATATACTCAGACACTGGCCTATCATCCTATCTCAGTTGGTACCATCGATCTAAAAGTCTTTTCTCATAGAATCTACCTAGGTACTTATCTCTCAACTTACTTTTCATGTCTCTCCAAGAACTTATTTCTTCTTCTCTATGATAACATTCACGCTCAATAACATACCAATGCGACCTAGAATGTTGGGTGAACTTGGTTTTGGCCAACCTAACCTGTCCTCATTGCGATATGTTAGTGTGCTCAAAATACTGATCCATTCGTTCTTCCCAATCGATATATGCCTCTTGTCTTCCATCAAAGGTGGGTGCATAAGGTTCGGTGCTCCTAATGGGTCCCTCCTCAGAGTCAACCAAGTATGGGTATGGGCTCCTAGAGCTAGACTCAGGGGCAAGATCATGATCATAGGCTCTTGGATCAAGGGAATTGGACCTAGAGGAGTTGAATTTAGCATGGGCCTTACGGGCTTCAAACCTATCTTCATACTTATCAAGCTTATTGTTCATCCTAGCTATCTGTTCAAGGATGAGCTTTAATTGATCTTCTCATTCATTCTCCATGGGTTCACATGATTGGGAATGATCAGGATGGTAAGGAACTCCTGATCTAGTCAATATGAGTCAAGCACGCAAAATCGTCTATGATCTACTAGACCTAGAATCTCAACCACTTGTCTAAGTCAGGGTAGCAAACCAGTCTGTAGTAACTCTGTTCTTGGCTAGGTAGGTGTAGGGAAGTGGAGGTCCCTAAATACCAACCTTAGACACCAATCTGGGATTGGCCAGGTAGGCGGACCAACTCACAAGCCCTGAATCACCAAGCCTAGATACCAAGAGCAACAACACACACAGAATGGGCTGATGCCAAGAATAGACACTTAGTCTTGACTCGACCAGTTGGTGCCCCTAAGCTCTGTAGAGCAAATTAAGTGTCTATTTGATTTTAATTAGAGCTTGGGTTCGATATACCGGGTGATGATTTTGGGCTAGGGACAGGTAATGAAATCCTGACCCTATGTCAAATTACTGCCCTTAAAGTGATTTATGAAAATGATTGCAAGCAAATGCTCTAATGAGATGTCTCTAATTATATTTTTTGGGTTTTTTTGAAGGATGAAAGCAGAAATGAGATGAAGGAAATGATAAGAGATGAAGCTAAATGCAAATTAAACTATCTAAGAAATGTAAACATAAGAAAATGCAATTGCTGAAATTCTTAGAATAGAACTTTTTCTCAGGTAGTATTCTGGCTTGTAGAAATTTTACAAGCTACAATAAAATCTGAGAAAATTATCAAAACTACTTTGAATTATATGTGATCTAAAAAACTAAAAATCATGAGATTTGGAGGTCTCTACAAATAGTAACACCTAAAACAATAGACCATGTATGGCAAGAAAAAACTGCAGAAATTAAAAGTAGATGAGATCTAAAGATGCAAAAAGTTTTTTGTTTAGGGTTTTGAAATCTTTTTCTTCTTGTGTTCCTCTTCAAAGGCCTATCACAGTGGAACCCCTACACGCCTTAGGAGATCCCGTGGAATGGGAGGAGAGGGTCTTGAAACCCTACTTTTCTTCTAAGACCGGACATCCTGGTGATCCAAGTACTTTAAGAAGTGCTAAGTCCTAACCATGCTCTGATACCAGAAATGATGGGGGACTAACTAAATGCAAGATGAAATGAATGATGCAAGTGATTTGTTGGTTTTGTGGTTTTTTTAAGTTTTAAAGATTTTTTTTTGTTGTTTTGGATTCCCGAAGACAAGACAATTGCAGATCTAAGGATTCAATAATAAGGTGATTTTTAGGGTTTTAAATTAGGTTGAGGATTCTCGAAGACAAGAGAGAGTAATTCTAGGGATTCAATAATAATAAGAATTATCAAGCAAGCAAGTAGTCCCTAAACAAGGATAAAAAGAGGACCCCGGGATTGAGAAACCCCGTAGGACTTAGCTCTCAGAACAATATCGACTTAAGAGTTTAGGGAGGCAAACCTCAAGGATCTGAAGCGCCCGATGCCGAGATCACTCACTCTGGCAGATGCGGCCTGGATGATCGAGCCTTCAATCCCGTGGAGGCATCGGCTTGTGGTCCGAAGGTCACGATGGCAAAGGAGACCGATTTCGTGTTCGTGGCACCTGGAAGACCTGCGAGCATTCAAAGAAGAAGAGTTAGGTTTTGATCAAAAGATAGCAATAGAAGAACGAAAGAGTGTTGATGTGGTGAAGGGTGGAGTCTTCTTACTAGCACCCAGGTGGATGGTCCCAATGGACTCCTATTCGAAGTTGGAGGGTGGAGTTACGGAAGTGATGGTAACTTGAGGCCTCACACCTTGTGACGCCCGAAGGTGAAGGCGCTCCCTCACGGAGATCAACGTTCCTAGTGAACGAAGGCAACTAAAGAGAAATTGGCTCTCATAAACTTGTATTTTTTTTTCATTCAATATTAATCAAGAATACAAAGGAGGGGTAAGGTCCTTTTTATAGGCACCTTAGGACCCCATTTGAATTTCAAATGAAAATATTAGTCCTCTTTGAAGAGGCACCCAAAAAAATTTCAGAATTCTCTCCTTTGGCTGACCAAGACTTTGGATTTGATTTTATGGGGCATGACTTGAGGCTTGGAAGAGGGATCTTGGCGCCCTTGACTTTGTAGGTTGATTTCTTATTTTGGAAGAAGACTTGAAGTGGGGCTTGTAGCAAGGCATGTGTTCTCCTCCTTTCCTTGGTTGTGCATCCAACTTTGGAATAAGACAAGATGTGGGGAGTGGGAGATGGAGGCGCCCATGGATTCTTTCCTTCCTTCCATAGTTGCTCATGTAGTTTGAGAAGATAGCTTGATAGGAGGGCTTGAAGCAAGGGATTCAAATTCTCTACATTTCAAATTCCCTTTGACCTTCACTTGGCCGACCACCCATAGTTGGAAACTAGCTTGATATGGGGAGGGAAAAAGGGAGTGTATCAAGTATTGTGTCCCCCCTTTGGGCGTTCAAGAATCTGAAATTTGCAGCCCACTTGGCATGTTGACATGGTGCCACATAAGATGAAGAGGTGGACCCCTGAGCTGAGTTGGCTTCCTTCCAGGCTTGGCTCCAAAGTGACTAGATTTTTAAGACCAATCTTGCTTGAACCCATACTTCAAACCAACTCTGATTGGACTTAGTACAAGACACAATTGACTCGATATAGGACTTGACTCAGTACAGGACACAATTTGATCCAATTGGTCAAAGTACAGGACTAGACACAGACACATGATACTCAATTCAAAGCTAAAAAAAATTACTAGGTTTAGGCTTGAAGCCTTATTACAAGTCCCGAAAATTAAACCCTAATCAGAGGTCTGGTGCCCATACCATGGAGCCAAGCTCTCCGGCCACCAAGTCCTTGAGCCTAGCTCCGAGACATCAAAGCCCGAAGCCAAGCTCTCCGGCCACCAAGTCTTCGTGCCCAACTCCGAGACATCAAAGCCCGAAGCAAAGCTCTCGGGCCACCAAGTCTTCGAGCCTACTCCAAGATATCAAAGCTTGGAGCCAAGCTCTCCGGCCACCAAGTCTACGAGCCCAGCTCGGAGACATCAAAGCCCAGAGCCAAGCTCTCCAGCCACCAAGTCTTCGAGCCCAGCTCCGAGACATCAAAGCCCAGAGCCAAGCTCTCTAGCCACCAAGTCTTCGAGCCCAGCTCCGAGACATCAAAGCCCGGAGCCTAGCTCTCCGGCCACCAAGTCTTTGAGCCAAGCTCTGAGACGTCAAAGCCCGAAGCCCAGCTCTACGGCGTTGAAGCTTGGGACACTCTGAAATAAAGTGGAAGCCTCCTCTCTGATCTCATCACATGTAAAAAAAAAGGGAGATAAAGAAAAAGAGAGGAGAAAAGTAAAGTAGTTGCAAGCCAAGATAGCTGAAAGTCTTCACTTTATTAAAGATTTAATGTTCGTTGCAAGTGTCCCCAGGCCCTCGACATGCCGGGGTGACCCAGGCCAAGGGCAAAGAAAATAGAAGATGACTCTATCCTACTTAAGCGGCTCCCTGCCAGGACTCTGTGGCCGCGAGGCGTCACCTCCAGGGACCCTAGGCTACGCATCTCCGGCTTCGGCAACCACTGCCAGAGAAGAAGGTTCGGGGGCTACCGCCGACTCCTCGGCATCGCTCGAATCTGGGGCCGGCTCCATGTCAGAAGCAATGGGGTATCTGAGAAGAGATTGGCCCTTGTCGGATACATACTCTTGGACCCTTGAATGCAAGTACATGAATCCCTTGAAAAAGGAGTCCGACGCCATTTCATGAAACTCGGTGGTGAACTCCTCCAAGGCCATGTACCTTGCCATGGCCTCTTCAGCCCACTTCTTTGCCTCGGTGGCTTACTCCTTCGCCGCCTCTGTTGACCTGGCCACCGCCATCGCTTCCTTCATGGCAATCGTGGCCCTCTCCTTTGCAGTGACCAGACACTCCTTCGCCGTATCCAGTTTGGCCTGAAGGGACTGAGTGCGCCCCTTCTGCCTAGTCGCCTCGGTGTTGAACTCTGTCAGCCTCCTTTCGGTGGCCGTGAGCTCCTCAGCTTTCTTCCTCAACCGGCCCCTCTCTTGGTCGAGGTTCTCCTGAAGCTCCTTTGAGCGCCTCTCGGTACTGGCAAGTTCTTTTCGGAGCTCCTCATTCTTCAGGCCAAGCTCTCAGGAGGTGTCAGGCTTCTCCTTCAGTTCGGTCCTCAAGGCCTCGACCTCCGTCACTCGTTGCTGGTCATTCTTCAATGAGTTCCGGTAGCAATCTTTGATCAGGAGGGTCTCGGCGCCGATCTGTACCAAACAAGGCATCAGCAAAAAAAAAAGAAGAAGAAGAGAGGTGAAGTCACTTATAGAGAAGAGTTGGGGAAAGATGCTACTGATTGCATCCCTCAGCATCTTCCCGGCCATATCCCGCTGATCATATGATTGGATTGAAAAATCCATCATGCGCTTGGCCAGCTTTTAGTCCCGAAGCAGCGAGACGTCGAGCGCCAGTCTGAATGGGACCCGACGGTAGTCCCTCTCCCTCGTACTTGCCCCCAAGGCGGAATTTCCTACTCCACCTCCAAAAGAGGCCTCGGGGGTCGATTGGGAGCTCGGCGCTCCCTCAAGTGGTGCCCCTGGTGCCGGCTCTGCTCCTCCTCGCACCTCCTCCTCGATGACAACAAGCTTCAGAGGGGAGGTGACATGATGGCGATGGCTACGACCGCGGCCCCGGCCCGGATGACCACCTCAGGCTCCGGGGTGGGGGCCGGCTCCCATCGCCTTGGCCACTCCAGCACAGGCCCAGCTTCCTTCTGACCCGGCTTGGACACTACAGCCACCACTCCCTTTCCTTGTGCCGAGGCAGCCTCAAATTCCCTCCTGCTCTGCTCGGTCGGCTCGGTGGGAGCGATCGTCGACGCGCTCTCATCATGAGTCCTCTTCGAGGAGGGCTCTTTAGCCAATCCTGATGGAGGCCTCTTCCTGGTGATCAAAAGCAAGTCATCCATCAAGAACTTCATACCTGCATATGGAGGATGCAACGTCAGTTCCAAGTTTGGAGAAACAGAGTAAGAGGAGCAAAAAGAAGGACTCAAGCTGAACTCACCCAACTCTCCCATTGGGCCGACCCCGGCCTCGGCGAGGTTTTGCTTTGACAATAGAACCTCGAGGGAAGGAATCTGGGCGATGCAAAGTAGCTCGTAAACATCTTTGTCGGCTACTTCGACCATGGAGTTTCGATTAGGGGACCGATCTGGGTCACTCCACACCCAGTCAACCCCCTCAATGGTGACAAAGAAAAATTTTCTCTTCCATCCTTTGATAGAAGAGGGAAGTTCAAACTTGATGTCCCTCGGGCGAGAAGAAAGAGACCCCACCCGTCCTCGGTGGGGTGGCGCTTCAGAATGAAGAAGGCTCTGAACAAGGAGAAACGGGTGACGATCCCGTGGAAGTAATAGAGCACTATGAAGCAGAAGATGGTCCTTATGGCATTCAGAACGAGTTGAGTAGGGACCAGACGATAGTTGCTCAACATCGACAAGAAAAAAGGATGGAAAGGAAAGTGGAGACCTCCTGAGAATGTCTCCTCATAGAAGGCGATCCGGCCCGGGCTATTGGAAGTAATTGATCCCCTGGTCGAGGGATCTAGAGCCGGACGGAGTAAGGGATGCCGTAGACATCCCGAATGGTCCCCAGTTTCTCAGCTGAGATTGTCGAAGCAATCCCACCAGGGCCTGTGGACCGAGAAGGGTCAGGAACGAGTTCGGCTGGAGGAGGAGCAGGGATAGGTCCAGGTTCCCTAATGACATGCCACCAGGGGGATGCCTCCTACTAAACTCGAAGCGTGCCCCATCCCCCTCCTCATTGGAAGAGAAAGAAGATGGCGGTCTCGGCCTAGAGGGCCCGACCTCACCCTGGTTAGTTGAGGGACGGAAGTTTGGTCCGAAGTGAGACATGAAGAAGAAGACAAAGGAAAAAAGCAGAAAGAAGGAGAAAGCGGACGAGGGTCCAAAGATGAACCTAGCCCTAGGAGGAAGATCCTACTCAACCGAGATGAGGAGAAAGGAGACTAACCTGCTGTGAACTTTGGGAGACAAAAATGGCTGGGAGAATGAAAGGAGAGCCTCGATATGATGGCAAGCATGCAAGATTTGAAAGAAGGTGTGTTTCAGGAAAGGCTACTTTTCCTTTCGAAGTGATCGGCGCCCGACCGTATCATTACAAATCCCCACCATCGGATCCATGCCATGCATCATCAATCGGTAGGGCTAACGTCTACCTTCGACTGCGATCGCTCTGAATTCTACATCCATAATAACTACTCCTCAGAGATGTCCACGTGGCTCCCTCGGGTAGGCCGAAGAAATCGCTTCTTGAAATGCCATCGATCGCGACCATCATTGCACCGGATTCTCCCCTTTCCATGTCATCAATGCATTTACTCCCTTCGCCCCGAGCACCCCATTGCAACGGGACTCGGGAGTGGGGGGCAAATGATGTGGCAGGAAGCTGACGTGTAATCTCTATCAAGTGCCATGTCAGAAAAACTGCCACGGTGGACACTTCATTTTGGACTCCTTTACCGGGTCGAGCTCCCCAAGAATGACGAGGTGGCCCGTCAAAGCTAAGTTCCATCCTCCGCCAGGTCGGCATTCGCAAGCCCGGGGTGCTTAGGCCGAAGCTGAGCAACCTCCTTCACCAGATTGAGCCCATTTGAGGCTGAGCCCCCTGGACTGGAGTCAAGCTCAGCCCTCCTCCACCTGGTCGAGCCCCTCCGAGGCTGAGCCTTTTGGGCTGGAGTCGCGTGCTGACCTCCTTCGCCAGATCGAGCCCCTCCGAAGTTGAGCCCCCTGGACTGGAGTCGAGCTCAGCCCTCCTCCGCCAGGTTGAGCCCCTTCGAGGCCAAGCCCTCTAAGCAGGAGTCGAGCCTTCCTCAGCCTGGTCGAGCCCTTCTGAGGTCGAGCCCCCTGGACCAAAGTCGAGCCCAGCCCTCCTCCACCAGGTCGAGCCCTTCGGACCGGAGTTGAGTCCCAGCTCTCTAGTTTGGCAACCACCTCGTACAATGCCGCCGGCCACCAAAGGGGCGGAGCCACCCCCCGAGGCACCGACGAGCCACCCAAGGACTGTGAGGAAGCACCCATCAAATTATCATAACTGCGTGCGGCTGCCACTTACACCAGGAGAGGAAGAAGCTCCCTGACCAAGGCGCCACACTCTTCACCAACCACCTGCACCACCCGAAAGAGGAAGTCAACCAGGAGATTCAAATCCCAGAGGCAGCAAGCCCCCAATCGAGACACTGCCGAGTTTTTTGGAATGGAGCGACCGGAAGGAATGTCAGAACTAATGGTAGCTTCCCTTATCACAAACCAGGAAAGTATCTCATCCACAGCATGGAACATTGCCGCACATGCCTGCTGGTGTGGGCACCAGACTCAGAAGAAGACTTCAGGGCTCCATCTAGATCTCTGATTGACCTTGCCCGAAGAATTAGGATTTTCTGGTTTTGTAATTAGGGTTGACTTGGTCAACTCAATTTTAGTCTTGAGTCTGTATTTCCCTACAATTTAAATTTTGTTGAGTCATGTTGACTCAGTACAAGTCCTAGTAGTGGTCTAGGTCTTCTCCAGGTTGGTGCCATTTTTTTTAAATCAAGTCAAGGTCCAGGGTGCCCAATTTTTTCTCCTAGGCCCAAGCATGTGGGTGCCACACTCCCAGCCACACGCCAGAGTCCAGGAGGTGCCACATCTCCATCCAGTGTGCCTTGGTCCCCACACCACAAGAAAGCAGGTCCCTTCTTTCATGCGCCACTTGGGGGAGAAATCCATCAAGATACCTCAATCCAAGGAGGAGCCAACTTCTTTCCAGATAAACCCAAGCCAGGATGGCAAGAATTTTTCTTGAAGAGAGGATCAAGGAGGTGCCCCACAATGTTCCATAAAAATCCAAGTTATAAAAGGGAAGAGAGCATGTCGTGGGGAGAAAATCAAGGAGGCACCCAAAAGTTTTCTAAAGTGCCAAAGCCATGAAAGGAAGAAGCCTAAACTTGTGGAGCAAGACTAGGAGGTGTCCAAAAGAGCCAAACCATGAAGGGAAAATCCTTGATTCATGGAGAGATACTAGGAGACACCCCCATAACCTGCCATTTGGAGCTGATTTTCAAGTTTTCTTGGAGTTTTTGGGCTGCCCACTCATGGAAGGAGTCTTGGGAAGAGAATTTGATGCCTAAAGTGTGGGTTAGTCCTATTAGTCCCACATGGAAAGTGTATGAAATTTTATTTCTTTGTTATGTCTATATATTCAACTCTATGTAACTCTTGAATAAATGATGAATGAAATCAATTTCTTTGTGAGCAACTTTGTGTTTCTCTCTTCCGTACTTGTATTCAAGTGTTGAGCTCCGTGAGGGAGTAAATCCGGGTTCCCTAGGAACCTTGAGGAGGTGTGAGATCTCCAACCCCAAAAACCTAGCTTAGTCCACCCATCTCTACTCCACCACCACCAAACCCTAATTTTCTATCTACATCCCACGGCCCCTCTCTTCCACATAGAGGCCGGCCACCAGCATCCAGGTTCAGATCAACTGTTTCAACTATAGAGCAAGTTCAACGAAGAGTCAGATCAGTATCAAGATCTTCGGAACTTCTACATCCAACAATCTTCATTAAGTCCTCAGGTCAGTGTCTTTCTTTGAGTTTCTGGTTCTTTTTTTTTGTTCTTCTTCTTCCAGATCTTGAGTTCGAGAAGAAAACCAACCTTGCCATAGGACTACAATCCGAGGATCTATTGCGAAGATACCCTGTCTCCAAGGATCCTACAATCTGCTTGAGAGTGTCCTTCAATTGAAGCAACGAGAGATATCACAGCCAGGTATAAAACCTTCTCTTCTCTCTTCGTCTGTTTCTTGAAAGAGGAGTAAACCCTAGGTCTGGGGGTTTCTCAATCCCCAGCAATCCTACTTCTGAGTTACTCTGATAATCCACTCCTTTTAATTGTGCTTTCTGTCATTTCTTAGTTTCTTTCAACATTAGTTTATCTTTCCTTTGAGTCATAGCCGACTTCTAAAAATAAATAAATAAATAAAATACATTAATTTTAATTTTCTTTCGCATTCCACATTTTCGTTCTGCATCAATTTTGGTATCAGAGCTTTCATTCTGCATCAATTTTGGTATCAGAGCTTTCGTTCTGCATCATTTTTGGTATCAGAGCCCTGTCTAGGGTTTCTGACTTGCTTGCATGTTTCTCGCTTTGTTCCCAGGATGTCCGGTCCTAGGAACAAAGCGAGGTGCAAGCCTCCTCTTTCCATTCCACGGGGTGTTCCTAGGGCATGTAGGGGATCCGCTGGGTTACAACTTCGTAGCAGGAATTGTAAACGGGGGAAGCATTCTGTTTTCAGTCTGTAACTATCCTATTTCAGGAATTGTTTCTCATTGTAAGTAACTCCAAATTATATGATTTTTGTTTTTCTAGAACCAATATAATTGAAAATATCTTACATAATTTTCTTGAGATTTATTAATTTCCGTGAAATTTCTGAGAGTTAAATTACTGCAACTCTATTTCTGTATTTCTGCAATTCAATTTTTTGAGTGATCATCTCCTAATTCATCTTAAGGGCATTTGAGCATCTAAGAAAAGGGAAGGAAATGATAACCTCTCCTTAGCCCAAAACCACCACCCACTCATTCGATCCTAAGCCTAATTTTAAAATTTATTAGACTTAATTTGCCCTAGTGGGTTAGGGACATCAACAAGTCGGGTCTAGGCTAATGTTGAGTCAGTTTGTCTAGTTACTCTGTGTGTACTTTGTACTCAGTGTCTAGAATGGTGGTTCAGGGATTCTATCCCGAAGGGCTTGTGTGCTGGTCCGCCTACCTGGCCAATCACTGATTGGTGTATAGGATTGGCATTTAGGGACCTAACACTCCCCTTACACCTGCCTGGCTGAGTCCCGAGTTACTCCAGGCTAGCTTGCCACTCTGATTGGGTATCTAGTTTGGGCTCTAGGTCTAGTTAGCCCATAGTCATTTCAGTCGAGTCTCATTTGGTGTGTTTGCTTGCATCATCATGTCTACCCGGAATGGAGTACCTTACCAACCTGGTCAGACCTAACCTGATTTAGAGGCCATGGTTAGAGCTTTTACTGAAAGTATGAACAAATTGAGTCAGGATATGAATGAGAACTTTACCTAGCTTAGGGATCGAGTCCAAGTAGTTGAAAAACGTAGACATCAAAATTGGATCCCTGATCCAAAATTTAATAGGCCCCAACCTCATCCATGCCAGGAGCCTAGGAGGACCTTATACCGTGATCCCGAGCATAATCTTAGGAAGCCTAACCATGATATCTATAGTGTGGATCGTGTCTATGAGAGGTCCTTACAATATTCTAGACCAGTCACTCAACAACCCAAGTCTTCTAGATCAAACCATTTAGATCCACACCCATGCCCAAGTAAGGTCTCTACTAGCTTGAAACCCAGTGTGACCCAGGTTCCTATATCGCAAGAATGTTGGTTTTGTGGAGAAAGAGGCCATAAATCTAGTCAGTGCCCATGCATAGGACTGGCTTGTGCACAGCTAAGTGGTAAGAATCCTAAGGATGACATTAATGAGGGATGATGCAGAACAAAGAACAAAGAAGCGTATGCGGAAGTAAAATTAAGATTAATTCTTTTTTTTTTATATATATTTTAGAAATTGGCTTCATCTCAAAGTAAAGCTAAACTATGTTGAAGGAAACTAGGTAAGGATTGAAAGCACAGTTTAGAAGCAACTAAATTATCAGAGTAGTTCAGAAGTAATGGATTGCTGGGGGTTGAGAAACTCCCAGACCTAGGATTTCGCTCTGAACTTTCAACAGAACAGAAATAGAGAGAAGAGATGGTTTACTAACCAGACAGTGATCTTCTCAGGATTTTGGTGGAAGAACTCTCTCGAGCAGATTGTGGGATCCTCGGAGTCGGCTATCTTCGCAATGGATCCTCCAATACTGGTCTCGTGGTTTGGTCAGCTTCTCCTGGACTCAAGATCTGGGAAAGAAGAGGAACAAGTGAAGGAATTCAGAAACTCAAGAAAAGATCTTACCAGGTTGAAGAACTTGAAAGCCGAAGTTGCTGAAATCGAATTCTCCTAGAGGCCGATCTGACTTCCTCTTAGAATTGCTGTAGATCTGAAGTATCTGGACCGGAGCTGGATGCTGGTGGCCGACCTGGACTTGGAGAGGGTGGCCGTGAGAAGAGGAATAGACTAGGGCTTGGTGGAAAGAGAAGGGTGATGGCGGTTAGGGTTTGGGAATTGAGTGGCTAACCTAGGGTTTAGGGTTTTGGAGATCTCTCACCTCCTCAAGGTTCCAGGGGAACCCGGATTTACTCCCTCACGGAGCTGAACACCTGGAAGCAAGTGCGGACAAGAGAAAACACAAGTTTGCTCAAGAAAAAATTTCTTTCATTCATCTGATTGTTGTAAACTTACAAGAGGGGTTTAATTTATAAGGCATTACAAGGGAGGAGGGTTTCACATCTTCCCATGTGGGACTAAAGGAGGGGATCTCCAAATTAGGGCAAATTCCTTACATATGGTCGGCCAAAATACCAAAAAATTAGAATTTGGGTTATAAATGGCAGGTAGATGGCGCCACCTTGCTTGGATTTTCAAGAAAAATTTTCTTCCTTCCCTGGATCAACTCTTTTGGACTCCTCCTTTTCTTCCTCCCTAAGTCAAGGTCCTTCCCATCTTTGTCTTGATTGTTTTGGCAGGTAGTGGGCGCCCCTTGATGTTCTCTTCCAAGAGAAATTTCTTCCCTTCTTTGCTTGGAGTTTCTTGGGAAAGTCTTGGCCGCCCCCTTGATTTGTGCTCTCTTGGTGGACTTCTCTTTATCTGGTGCATGAAAGAAGGAAGTTGCCATCTGTGGAGTGGGGACCAAAGGCTGTTGGATGTGGATATGGCGCCCCCTGGACTGGGAGTGTGGTTGGGAGTGTGGTGTCCACTTGCCTGGTCTTGGGAGAAAATGTAACATCCCAGGTTGAAACCCTAGTCCACTACTGAGTCAACATGACTCAACAAAATAAAATGCAGGTAATGTAGACTCAAGCTAAATTGAGTTGATCTAGTCAACTCTTATTACAAACCAAAAATCCTAATTCTTCGGACAAGGTTAATCAGAGATCCAGATGGAGCTCTGAAGTCTTCTTCTGAGTCTGGTGCCCGCACCAATTCTCCCAGGGTGGGAGGAACTCGACCCTGTCGAGTATGGATCAAGTTGGCTCTGGTATCTCTCCAAGAGGTCTGGGTCCAGCTCTTGTAACTCTTCTCGGAAGATCCAAGAGTCATCAGAATCTGGCCTTCCTAGCCAGCGGACCAGGTATCTTTGGTATCCTCGATTACGAGTAGAGATAACCTAATCATCCAGGATCTTTTCAATCTGCTCTTTCCTCACAGGCCAATTTGTTGGTGGACACACAGGGTCAGGTTCACTCTCAAGAGCAGGATTAGGTTCAAAAGCCTCACTGGGAATCACAGCTGGCTCCCTATACTTTACTAGGTCTGTAATGTTGAAAGTGGAGCTAATGCCTAATTCTGGAGGCAACTCGAGCACATAGGCATTGGATCCTACTCTCTTTACCACTCTAAATGGTCCAGCTCCCCTAGCATGTAACTTTCTAACGGTTCCAGGAGGAAACCGTTCAGGCTTTAACCTAATCATTACATAGTCTCCTTCGTCAAAAGTTTTGACTCGCCTTTGAGAATCAGCCAATTTCTTATAAGTTTCGTTACTTAAATTTATTTTGGCTTGAATTTCTTTATGCAAGTCTTTTATATGCTATGCAAAAACTTCGGCAGACTCAGAGACCCGTGTATGGACTGGTAAAGGAGCTAGGTCAAGAGGTGTGTGGGGTTTGTAACCATGCACAATTTCAAATGGACTCTTACCCGTAGACCTATTGACCGAGTCATTATATGCAAATTCAGCTCTAGGTAAGTACAAATCCCGGTTCCTAATGTTTTCACCAACAAGACACCTTAGCAGATTGCCTAAACTACGGTTCACTACTTCGGTTTGGCCGTCAGTCTGGGGATGATAGGCAGTTGAAAACTTAAGTTTTGTCCCTAACTTATGCCAAAGGGTTTTCCAGAAATAGCTAGTGAACCGAACATCCCTATCGGAAACAATGGTCTTGGGTAGGCCATGGAGTCGAACTATCTCATTAAAGAACAGGGTGGCTACCTTAGACGCATCAAATGTTTGGGAACAAGGCAAGAAATGGGCCATCTTGGAAAATCGGTCTACTACAACACAGATAGAGTCATGCCTCCTCTGGGTCTTGGGCAAACCTAACACAAAGTCCATGCTCACATCTTGCCAAGGACGATCTGGGACAGGGAGTGGGGTATAAAGGCCGGTGTTCTGTTTTCGCTATTTGGCAACAGCGCAGGTCCGACACCTAGCCACAATGTGTGCTACATCTCTTTTTAAGCTAGGCCAGAAAAAATGGTCTTCAATAGCCAGGGTGGTCTTATCTTTTCCGAAATGGCCAGCTAAACCTCCCGCATGAGTTTCCCAAATCAAAATTCCCTAAGAGAGGTTCTAGGGATGCAAAGCCTATTCTTAAAGAACAGAAAGCCATCTAAAAGGGAATAATCCTTATGTTCACTAGATGGTCCTTGAGTTAGATCCTGGTACACAGTCTTGAAATCCGGACACGACTCATATTCTTCTTTGATTTGCTCAAACCCTATGACTTCAGCCCTAACAGAATTCAACAACAAAGATCGACGACTAAGGGCATCAGCTACCTTATTTTCAGACCCAGCCTTATGCTTCAAAACAAAAGTATAGGACTGGATATACTCTACCCACTTAGCATGCCTAGGGTTAAGCTTCTTCTGAGAATTCAAGAATCTAAGAGCCTCATGGTCCGAAAATAGCACAAATTCTTGCGGTAGTAAATAATGTCTCCAGTAACGCAAAGCTTGCATTACCGCATAAAATTCCTTATCATAGGTAGAATACCTAAGCTTAGCATCATTAAGTTTTTCACTAAAGAATGCTACGGGATGGTTCTCTTGGCTTAGGACTCCACCTATACCTACTCCTGAAGCATCACAGGCAACCTCAAATACCTTTGAAAAGTCTGGTAGTCTCAAAATGGGTGCCTGGGTCATCCTATCCTTAAGATCTAGGAAGGCTTTATGGGCTGCTTTGGTCCACTGAAATTCTCCCTTCCTGATACAGTTTGTGATAGGAGCAACTACGGTACTAAACCCCTTGATGAATCGTCTATAAAAGGTAGCCAAGCCATGGAAACTTCTGACTTCATGCACACTGGTCGGCTCTGGCCATTCTACTATGGACCTAATCTTTTCAGGGTCGGCAGCCACGCCGTCAGGGGTTACAACAAATCCAAGGAAGATAATTCTACTAGTCATAAATTCATACTTTTTGAGATTACCGTAGAGACTATCATTCCTCAAAACTTGACAGACTTGTCTAAGGTGGCCTAGGTGATCTGCAGGGGTCTTACTATAGATCAGGATGTCATCAAAATAGACCACTACAAACTTCCCTATGAAAGCTCTAAGTACCTGGGTCATAATCCTCATGAAAGTACTAGGAGCATTGGACAACCCAAAAGGCATAACAACCCATTCATAGAGACCATCCTTAGTTTTGAAGGCTGTTTTTCACTCATCCCCTAGTCTAATCCTAACCTGATGATAGCCACTCTTGAGATCAATTTTAGAAAAAACCATGGCACCGGCCATCATATCAAGCATGTCATCTAGTCTAGGGATGGGGAACCTATACTTGATTGTGATCTTATTGATGGCACGACTGTCAACACACATCCTCCACGTGCCATCCTTCTTTGGGGTTAGAAGTGCAGGGACTGCACAAGGGCTAAGACTCTCTCTAATGAACCCCTTCCTCAATAATTCGCCAACCTGCTTTTGCAGTTCTTTATGCTCAGATGGATTCATCCTATAATGGGGCAAGTTGGGTAAAGTAGCTCCTGGGACTAAATCTATGGAATGCTGAATATCCCTAAGAGGTGGAAGGTGGTCTGGCAGATCCTCGGGAAAAACATCCTCAAATTCTTCTAATAAAGGCTTAACTTCCTGAGGAGGCTCTGAGGGTGTAGGAGTCCTAAGTTCCTTAGCAGTCAACATCCAAATGGGTGAACCACTATGAATTTCTTGTTCTAGATCCTTGGCACTAATTAGGTTCACTCCAGTCTTCATCTCCCTAACCTTACTGGTTCCTTTAGCTACCTTGTCCTTAGGAGGGACTGAATGGATTGTGATTTTCTTCCCATTGAAACTAAAGACACAGGTGTTGGATTTTCCTAAGAGGGTGGCATCATGATCATACAACCAAGGTCTTCCAAGAATTATACTGCTCACCCCCATGGGCAAGACATCACACCAAATCTTCTCTTGATAGGATTGCATTTGGATTTGGACCTGACATCTAGACTGGATGGGTATAGAGGTAGAGTCTACCCAAGAAACCTTATAGGGGTTGGGGTGGGGAACTGGGGTTAAGCCTAACATTTTGACAGTGCTAGTAGAAATGGCATTCACACAGCTCCCACTATCTATGATGATTTTACAAACCTTATCCCCTAGTTTAAGGAAAGTCTGTAGGATGTTGGTCCTACGCCAATCTTCCTGAACTTTAGTCTGGGATAGGATGCATCTTACAACCCCTAAGTGGTCAGATTCAGTGGATTCTTCCTCTCCTTCATACTCATCAACCAAATTCATTCCGGCCTCATAAACTTCTTCTTCAAACTCCTCATTAGGATCGGAACTCTCTTCTCCTCCCTCTTCTATATATAGGGATCTACGAGGGCACTGGCTAGAAACATGACCTACCTTATGACACTTGAAACAAGCTATGGCTGTGCACTGAGTGGAGATATGACCGGGCTTCTGGCACTTAAAACAGACGATACTAGGGGTTCTCTGGGTGTCAGGTGCCTTACCTTTGTCCGTGGGCCTAGGGGTGGGGATACCCTGATTAGGCTTGCTAGGGGTAACCTGGCTAGGTCCATTTCTTGGGATTGGGGCACTAACCCTAGATGGCATGGGTCCTCTCTGGAACTTCTCAGTGTTCAGTGCAATCTGATAGGCTTGGTCTAGGTCAGTAACCTCTCTCAGAAACAACTCTCTCTTAATATCTTCCCTAAGTCCAGCCCTAAATCTAGACAAGGTGACTTCATGGGCTTCACTCACATCACATCTCATTAGGTATTCATCAAAGGTGGTTATGTAGTCTGAAACAGATCGGTTCCCTTGTTTCAAAGTCTGCCATTGGTCTAACAGATTTTGCTGGTATGAAATGGGTAGGTACTTGTCTCTAAGTTTCTCTTTCATACCCTGCCAAGTGGTTATGGGCTCTACATTTCGTTTTCTAGTGGTCAGCTCAATGTTCCCCCAGTATAACCTAGCTTAACGTATTAATTTCATCTTGGCAAACTTGAATTTCCTCTCCTCAGACATGGCATACCACTCAAAGTACTGGTCCATCTCACCCTCCCAATCAGAATACACCTTAGGATTTAGGCTACCATCAAAAGTGGGTGCATCTAACTTGATGTTCCGAATGAACCTATCATCTCTATCCTCAGGTTCTGGGTCAGGCCTCCTATGATTAGGTTCAGGATCTCGGTATAAAGGTCTCCTAGGCTCTTGGTGTGGGTGAGGTTGAGGCACATTAAAATCTGGGTTAGGAGTCCAATTCCGATGCCTAGGTTCCTCAAGTACTTGGACTCGATCCCTAAGCTGGGCAAAATTCTCATTCATATCCTGACTTAACTTGTTCATACTCTCTGTAAGAGCTCTAACCATGGCCTCTAAATCAGGTTGGGTTTGACCAGGTTGGTAGGGTACTCCATTCAGGGTAGACATGATGCAAGCAAACACACAAAATGAGACTCAACTGAACGACTATGGGCTAACTAGACCTAGAGCCCAAACTAGATGCCCAATCAGAGTGGCAAGCTAGCCTGTAGTAACTCAGGACTCAGTCAGGCAGGTGTAAGGGGAGTGTTAGGTCCCTGAATGCCAATCCTAGACACCAATCAGAGATTGGCCAGGTAGGCGGACCAGCACACAAGCCCTTTGGGATGGAATCCCTGAACCACCATTCTAGACACTGAGTACAAAGCACACACAGAGTAACCAGACAAACTGACTCAACACTAGCCTTGACCCGACTTGTTGATGTCCCTAGCCCACTAGGGCAAATTAGGTCTAATCAATTTTAGATTAAAGGCTTAGGTTCGAATGAAGGGGTGGTGGTTTTGGGCTAAGGAGAGGTTATCAACTCCTCCCCTTATCTTAGATGCTCAAATGCCCTTAAGTTGAATTAAGAGATGAACACTCAAAAATAAATGGATTGCAGAGCACAAAAATAGAGTTGCAGTAATTTAATTCTCAGAAATTGCACGAAAACCATTAAATCGTGATAAAATTATAAAAATTAGTTTCAATTATACTGGTTCCAGAAAAATAAAAATCACTGAATTTGGAGTTACCTGCAGTGAGAAATAATTCCTGCAACAGGGTAATTACGGACTAAAAACAGAGCACTTCCCCGTTTACAATTTCTGCTACGAAGTTGTAACCCAACGGATCTCCTACACGCCCTAGGAACACCCCGTGGAATGGGAAGAGGAGGTTTGCACCTCGCTTCATTCCTAGGACCGGATGTCCTGGGGAGTCTACTTCGAGCAGACAAAGTAAAAAGAGAGGGACTCAAACAGGCAATCAAACAGAAACCCTAGACAGGGCTCTGATACCAAAAATGATGCAGAACAAAGAACAAAGAAGCGTATGCAGAAGTAAAATTAAGATTAATTCCTTTTTTTTTTTATTTTAGAAATTGGCTTCGTCTCAAAGTAAAGCTAAACTACGTTGAAGGAAACTAGGTAAGGATTGAAAGCACAGTTTAGAAGCAACTAAATTATCAGAGTAGTTCAGAAGTAATGGATCGCTGGGGGTTGAGAAACTCCCAGACCTAGGGTTTCGCTCTGAACTTTCAACAGAACAGAAATAGAGAGAAGAGATGGTTTACTAACCAGACAGTGATCTTCTCAAGATTTTGGTGGAAGAACTCTCTCGAGCAGATTGTGGGATCCTCGGAGTCGGCTATCTTCGCAATGGATCCTCCAATACTGGTCTCGTGGTTTGGTCGGCTTCTCCTGGACTCAAGATCTGGGAAAGAAGAGGAACAAGTGAAGGAATTCAGAAACTCAAGAAAAGATCTTACCAGGTTGAAGAACTTGAAAGCCGAAGTTGCTGAAATCGAATTCTCCTAGAGGCCGATCTGACTTCCTCTTAGAATTGTTGTAGATCTGAAGTATCTGGACCGGAGCTGGATGCTGGTGGCCAACCTGGACTTGGAGAGGGTGGCCGTGAGAAGAGGAATAGACTAGGGCTTGGTGGAAAGAGAAGGGTGATGGCGGCTAGGGTTTGGGAATTGAGTGGCTAACCTAGGGTTTAGGGTTTTGGAGATCTTTCACCTCCTCAAGGTTCCAGGGGAACCCGGATTTACTCCCTCATGGAGCTCAACACCTGGAAGCAAGTGCGGACAAGAGAAAACACAAGTTTGCTCAAGAAAAAATTTCTTTCATTCATCTGATTGTTGTAAACTTACAAGAGGGGTTTAATTTATAAGGCATTACAAGGGAGGAGGGTTTCACATCTTCCCATGTGGGACTAAAGGAGGGGATCTCCAAATTAGGGCAAATCCCTTACATATGGTCGGCCAAAATACCAAAAAATTAGGATTTGGGTTATAAATGGCAGGTAGATGGCGCCACCTTGCTTGGATTTTCAAGAAAAATTTTCTTCCTTCCCTGGATCAACTCTTTTGGACTCCTTCTTTTCTTCCTCCCTAAGTCAAGGTCCTTCCCATCTTTGTCTTGATTGTTTTGGCAGGTAGTGGGCGCCCCTTGATGTTCTCTTCCAAGAAAAATTTCTTCCCTTCTTTGCTTGGAGTTTCTTGGGAAAGTCTTGGCCGCCCCCTTGATTTGTGCTCTCTTGGTGGACTTCTCTTTATCTGGTGCATGAAAGAAGGAAGTTGCCATCTGTGGAGTGGGGACCAAAGGCTGCTGGATGTGGATATGGCGCCCCCTGGACTGGGAGTGTGGCTGGGAGTGTGGTGTCCACTTGCCTGGTCTTGGGAGAAAATGTAACATCCCAGGTTGAAACCCTAGTCCACTACTGAGTCAACATGACTCAACAAAATAAAATACAGGTAATGTAGACTCAAGTTAAATTGAGTTGATCTAGTCAACTCTTATTACAAACCAAAAACCCTAATTCTTCGGGCAAGGTTAATCAAAGATCCAGATGGAGCTCTGAAGTCTTCTTCTGAGTTTGGTGCCCGCACCAAGGGAGAACCCAAGCCTACCAATGAGGAAGAAAGGTTAGGTATGACAAGCCCAGAATCAGTTGACCCGATTACCATTGACCCAAAACCCATTAAAGATGGCATTGAGGACGTATATGATGATGGCTTGAGTCTAGTTGATGAATATGAGGGGGAAGAACTTGAACAATGTGACATCGATACTATTGGTTCCTTACCTGAGGAGACCTTAGAGAACAACCAAGTGGTAGGACCTAGTTCAAAAATTCAAGAGATTTGTGAGAATCAGGTTCCTTTAGTCAAATACCCCAGGAAGAACTCATAGTGTTAGCCCGAGCTATCAGTTCGTACCCTCTAATGACAGTCATTTCCCAAGTACCAATTGAAGATCTTTGCACTGAACTGTTTAAGTTTGCCCACCCTATAGTAGATCCTCTCCTTAGGATGACTGAATCAAGCCTCTTACAATTGGACCTTGTCCCATGCCCGGCCACTAAGGTCTCTCCCGTAATCTCAGTTGAACATCCTTGTCTTGAGCGGATTGATTCACCCAGTCCTGTAGAAGTCCTCCTTATGACCCCAGACCCCTTCCTTCGCATGACTGATTTACCCTTCTATAGAGTATACCTTTCCGCACCCATATGTCAAGTTTCAAGTCTTGAGGTCATCATCCATAGGCCCTTCCATGAATCATTCTTCAATCCAGTTCTTGAGAAAATGGATCATTATTTGCTTAGAGAACAAACTTTAACTGTTGCAATCACATGTCCTATGCTACTTCCCGAACCATCTCTTGAACCATTCCTGGGAGTAGCAAACTTTTCCTTTCGTAAGGATGATCAGTTGACACTCATAGATCACCATTCAAACCTTCAGGTCACCACCTTTAGTCAACAGGTAATTCGAGACTCCACCTCATATTTTCTCCCTTTATCTAGGACTTCCAATGCTTCTTACACCATCCAAGTATACTTTGTCGAAGTCTTTAGAGTGAACCATGTGTCAGAACCTATTAGGTTTGCCACCTACTTCTGGAAGACCTTATGGCACCTACTAGGCACCCATGATAAGTTTTCATGCTCTGCATGCCATCCTCCGACCCAAGGTCAAACCTAGAGAGCCATAGTTTGTTAGGTTTAGACCTAGGGTTCCTTCGGAATAAAGTCCATTCTTTAGGAATGCGTCGTCAGTCTAGTTTAGTTTTTTTTCTTGACCCTTTACTAGGCTTTGACTCAGATTTTGGTTTGATTGAGAGCACCAGGAATTGGGATTTGTATTTTGTCTAGGGCTGAATTTGCATACAATGACTCGGTCAATAGGTCTACAGGTAAGAGTCCATTTAAAATTGTGCATGGTTACAAACCTCACACACCTATTGACCTAGCTCCTTTACCAGTCCACACACGAGCCTCCGAGTCTGCTGAAGTTTTTGCATAGCATATAAAAGACTTGCATAAAGAAATTCATGCCAAAATAAATTTAAGTAATGAAACTTATAAGAAGTTGGCTGATTCTCAAAGGCGAGTCAAAACTTTTGTTGAGGGAGACTATGTAATGATTAGGTTAAGGCCTGAACGGTTTCCTCCTAGAACCGTTAGAAAGTTACATGCTAGAGAAGCTGGACCATTTAGAGTGGTGAAGAGAGTAGGATCCAATGCCTATGTGCTCGAGTTGCCTTCAGAACTAGGCATTAGCTCCACTTTCAACATTACAGACCTAGTAGAGTATAGAGAGCCAGCTGTGATTCCCAGTGAGCCTTTTGAGCCTAATCCTGCTCTTAAGAGTGAACCCAACCCTGTGTGTCCACCAACAAACTAGCCTGTGAGGAAAGAGCAGATTGAAAAGATCCTGGATGATCAGGTTATCTCTACTCGTAATCGAGGATACCAAAGATACCTGGTCCGCTGGCAAGGAAGGCTAGATTCTGATAACTCTTGGATCTCCCGAGAAGAATTACAAGAATTGGACCCAGACCTCTTGGAGAGATACCAGAGCCAACTTGATCCATACTCGATAGGGTCGAGTTCCTCCCATCCCGGAAGAATTGGTGCGGGCACCAGACTCAGAAGAAGACTTCAGGGCTCCATCTAGATCTTTGATTGACCTTGCCCGAAGAATTAGGGTTTTCTGGTTTTGTAATTAGGGTTGACTTGGTCAACTTAATTTTAGTCTTGAGTCTGTATTTCCCTACAATTTAAATTTTGTTGAGTCATGTTGACTCAGTACAAGTCCTAGTAGTGGTCTAGGTCTTCTCCAGGTTGGTGCCATTTTTTTTAAATCAAGTCAAGGTCCAGGGTGCCCAATTTTTTCTCCTAGGCCCAAGCATGTGGGCGCCACACTCCCAGCCACACGCCAGAGTCCAGGAGGCGCCACATCTCCATCCAGTGTGCCTTGGTCCCCACACCACAAGAAAGCAGGTCCCTTCTTTCATGCGCCACTTGGGGGAGAAATCCATCAAGATACCTCAATCCAAGGAGGAGCCAACTTCTTTCCAGATAAACCCAAGCCAGGATGGCAAGAATTTTTCTTGAAGAGAGGATCAAGGAGGTGCCCCACAATGTTCCATAAAAATCCAAGTTATAAAAGGGAAGAGAGCATGTCTTGGGGAGAAAATCAAGTGGTGCGGGCACCAGACTCAGAAGAAGACTTCAGGGCTCCATCTGGATCTCTGATTGACATTGCCCGAAGAATTAGGGTTTCTGGTTTTGTATTAAGGGTTGACTTGGTCAACTCAATTTTAGTTTGAGTCTGTATTTCCCTACAATTTAAATTTTGTTGAGTCATGTTGACTCAATACAAGTCCTAGTAATGGTCTAGGTCTTCTCCAAGGTGCCACATTTTCTCCCAGGACCAAGCAAGTGGGCGCCACACTCCCAACCACACGCCAGAGTCCAGGAGGCGCCACATCTCCATCCAGTGTGCGTTGGTCCCCACACCACAAGAAAGCAGGTCCCTTCTTTCATGCACCACTTGGGGGAGAAATCCATCAAGATACCTCAATCCAAGGAGGAGCCAACTTCTTTCCAGATAAACCCAAGCCAGGATGGCAAGAATTTTTCTTGAAGAGAGGATCAAGGAGGTGCCCCACAATGTTCCATAAAAACCCAAGTTATAAAAGGGAAGAGAGCATGTCTTGGGGAGAAAATCAAGGAGGCACCCAAAAGTTTTCTAAAGTGCCAAAGCCATGAAAGGAAGAAGCCTAAACTTGTGGAGCAAGACTAGGAGGTGTCCAAAAGAGCCAAACCATGAAGGAAAAATCCTTGATTCATGGAGAGATACTAGGAGACACCCCCACTACCTGCCAAAAATGTCCAAAACAAAGATGGGAAGGGCCTTGACTTAGGGAGGAAGAAAAGGAGGAGTCCAAAAGAGTTGATCCATGGAAGGAAAGAAATCCTCTCTTGAAGACCTAAGCAAGGAGGCGCCATCTACCTGCCTTTTATAATCCAAATCAAATTTTTCTGGTACCTTGGCCGACCATATGTGTATGGATTATCCTGATTTGTAGATCCCCTCCTTTAGTCCCACATGGGAAGATGTAAAACCCTACTCCCTTGTAAAGCCCTATAAATTAAACCCCTCTTGTAAGTTTAAAGGAATCAGATGAATGAAACCAAATTTTTTTGTGAGCAAACTTTGTGTTTTCTCTCTTCCGCACTTGCATCCAGGTGTTGAGCTCCGTGAGGGAGTAAATCCGGGTTCCCCAGGAACCTTGAGGAGGTGTGAGATCTCCAAAACCCAAACCCTAAGTTAGCCACTCCACTCCCAAACCCTAGCCGCCATCACCCTTCTCTTTCCACCAAGCCCTAGTCTATTCCATTTCTCACGGCCACCCTCTCCAAGTCCAGGCCGGCCACCAGCATCCAGCTCCAGTCCAGATACTTCAGATCTACAGCAATTCTAAGAGGAAGTCAGATCGGCCTCCAGGAGAATCCTGATTTCAGCAACTTCAGCTTTCAAGTTCTTCAACCTAGTAAATCTTTTCTTGAGTATCTGAAATCCATCACTTGTTCCTCTTCTTTCCCAGATCTTGAGTCCAGGAGAAGCCGACCAAACCACAAGACCAGTATTGGAGGATCCATTGCGAAGATAGCCGACTCCGAGGATCCCACAATCTGCTCGAGAGAGTTCTTCCACCAAAATCCTGAGAAGATCACTGTCTGGTTAGTAAACCATCTCTCCTCTCTATTTCTGTTCTGTTGAAAGTTCAGAGCGAAATCCTAGGTCTGGGAGTTTCTCAACCCCCAGCGATCCGTTACTTCTGAACTACTCTGATAATTTAGTTTCATCTAAATTGTGCTTTCAATCCTTACCTAGTTTCCTTCAACTTAGTTTAGCTTTACTTTGAGTCAAAGCCAATTTCTGAAATATAAAAAAAAAAAGAAAAAAAAGAATTAATCTTAAATTTACTTCCGCATACGCTTCCTTGTTCTTTGTTCTGCATCATTTTTGGTATCAGAGCTTTCGTACTGCATCATTTTTGGTATCAGAGCCCTGTCTAGGGTTTCTGACTTGCTTGCATGTTTTGAGTGTCTCTCTTTTTTACTTTGTCTGCTCGAAGTAGACTCCCCAGGACGTCCGGTCCTAGAAACTAAGCGAGGTGCAAGCCTCCTCTTCCCATTCCATGGGGTGTTCCTAGGGCGTGTAGGGGATCCGCTGGGTTACAACTTCGTAGCAGGAATTGTAAATGGGGGAAGCGTTCTGTTTTCAGTCTGTAACTACCCTGTTGTAGGAATTGTTTTTCATTGTAGTTAACTCCAAATTATATGATTTTTATTTTTCTGGAACCAGTGTAATTGAAAATATTTTACGTAATTTTACTGTAATTTATTGGTTTCTGTGAAATTTATGAGAGTTAAATTATAGCAATTATATTTCTGTGTTTCTGCAATTCAATTTTTTTGAGTGATCATCTCCTAATTCATCTTAAGGGCAATTGAGCATCTAAGATAAGGGGAGGAGTTGATAACCTCTCCTTAGCCCAAAACCACCACCCATTCATTCGATCCTAAGCCTAATTTTAAAATTTATTAGACTTAATTTGCCCTAGTGGGCTAGGGACACCAACAAGTCGGGTCTAGGCTAATGTTGAGTCAGTTTGTCTAGTTACTCTGTGTGTGCTTTGTACTCAGTGTCTAGAATGGTGGTTCAGGGATTCTATCCTGAAGGGCTTGTGTGCTGGTCCGCCTACCTGGCCAATCTCTGATTGGTGTCTAGGATTGGCAATTAGGGACCTAACACTCCCCTTATACCTGCCTGGCTGAGTCCCGAGTTACTACAGGCTAGCTTGCCACTCTGATTGGGCATCTAGTTTAGGCTCTAGGTCTAGTTAGCCCGTAGTCGTTTCAGTCGAGTCTCATTTGGTGTGCTTGCTTGCATCATCATGTCCACCCGGAACGAAGTACCCTACCAACCTGGTCAAACCCAACCTGATTTAGAGGCCATGATTAGAACTCTTACCAAAAGTATGACCAAATTGAGTCAGGATATGAATGAGGGTTTTGCCCAGTTTAGAGACGGAGCCCAGGGACTTGAGAAACGTAGACATCAAAATTGGACCCCTGATCCAAAATTTAATAGGCCCCAACCTCACCCATGCCAGGAGCCTAGGAGGACCTTATACCGTGATCCCGAGCATAACCCTTGGAGCCTATATCCATACTTGGTCGACTCAGAAAAGGGACCTGTTAGGAACACCGAACCTTATGCACCCACTTTTGATGGAAGACAAGAGACATATATTAAGTGGGAAGAACAAATGGATCGATATTTTGAGTGCACTAACATATCGGAATTAGGACAAATTAGGTTGGCCAAAACCAAGTTCACCAAACATGCTAGGTCGCATTGGTATGCTATTGAGCATGAGTGTTATCAAAGAAAAGAGGAAATATATACTTGGAGAGATATGAAAAGTAAGTTGAGAGATAGGTACCTAGGTAGATCCTATGAGAAAAGACTTTTAGACCAATGGTACCAATTGCGACAAGGTAATAGGCCTGTGTCTAAATATATCGAGGACTTCCAGTGGTATGACATGAAATGCAATACCATTGAGACCGAAGCTCAGATCACATCGAGGTTTAGGGTTGGGTTACACCCAGACATTTATAGGAAGCTATGCCTTGAAAAGACCAATAAGTTAGACCGAGCCTACCAAGAAGCCAAAGACTATGAGTGGTCTTTAAAATATAACCAATCAAGTACTTTGGACTTAAAGCCAACCTCTACCAACTTGAGTCAAGTTCCGATTGATCCGACACTCGTAGTGAACCAGACTTTTGTTTGTCAATTCCCACTTGTATCACCTCTTGACCAGAAGGATAACACTGAGACGGAGTTGGGCATGGCCATCCCAAAATTAGTTGACCTGACCAGAGTCGTACTTAAAGAGGAATCAAAGGAGAATAGATTAGAAACTTTCAGTGAGATTGAGGAAGAAATATATGAGCCTGACATAAGTTTGATAGATGAATATGAAGAAGAAGAATTTGAGGATATCTCTCCCGATAATTCAATTAACCAACTCCTACTTGATGGGGTTATTGAGGGGACCCCTGCCACTCAAGAAATTCAGGAGCTAACCCTAAGAGAAGACCCTTTTGAGGAAGTTCAGGAAGAGGAAATTGCACCCAATGAGAGTTTAAGTGAGAATACCTCTGAACTCATTGAGGAATCCAAAGAAGATACCCCTGAGTCAAATCTGGTAGAGAAGTGTGAAGAAGGAAGGGGTTCACAAGAATTGCCCATTGAGAAGGTCCAAGAACAAGAAAAAGATAGTAGCTTAGAGGACTTTTTAGATAAACATTCCAAAGACCTTCCTGATAACCTTCCATCTTCTAGGAGCACCCAGCCTACCCTAGAACTTGCACTTGTAGACCCTCCTAGAGCAAATCATGAGGTTTGGATGAGTGCACCTATAGAACGATGTCCTCATTTTAAGGTCATCCTGAATAACCAAGGTTTGTTTCTTGTTTTTGATAAGCCACCTCAAAACTCTGATTCTTATTTCCTACCCTTCCCTGAATCTTCTCATGTTTCTAGAGCTATGGGATTACACTTTACTGAGATCTCTAGGTTGCAAGACTCCTTAGAACCTATTAGGTTTGCCACCTACTTCTGGAAGACCTTATGGCACCTACTAGGCATCCATAATAAATTTTCATGCTCTGCATGCCCTCCTCCGACCCAAGGTCAAACCTAGAGAGCCTTAGTTTGTTAGGTTTAGACCTAGGGTTCCTTTGGAATAAAGTCCATTCTTTAGAAATGCGTCGTCAGTCTAGTTTAGTTTTTCTTGACCCTTTACTAGGCTTTGGCTCTGATTTTGGTTTGATTGAGAGCACCAGGAATTGGGATTTGTATTTTGTCCATGACTAAATTTGCATATAATGTTTCGATCAATAGGTCTATAGGCTAGAGTCCCTTTGAAATTGTTCATGGATACAAGCCTCACACACCACTTGATCTGATTTCACTATTAGTCCACACACACAAGTCTCTTGATGCACTTGCATAGCATGTAAAGGACTTGCATAAAGCAATTCATGCCAAAATAAATTTAAGTAATGAAACTTATAAGAAGTTGGCTGATTCTCAAAGGCGAGTCAAAACTTTTGTTGAGGGAGACTATGTAATGATTAGGTTAAGGCCTGAACGGTTTCCTCCTTGAACTGTTAGAAAGTTACATGCTAGAGGAGCTGGACCATTTAGAGTGGTGAAGAGAGTAGGGTCTAATGCCTATGTGCTCGAGTTGCCTTCAGAACTAGGCATTAGCTCCACTTTCAACATTACAGACCTAGTAGAGTATAGAGACCCAGCTGTGATTCCCAGTGAGCCTTTTTGAGCCTAATCTTGCTCTTGAGAGTGAACCCAATCCTGTGTGTCCACCAACAAACTGGCCTGTGAGGAAAGAGCAGATTGAAAAGATCCTGGATGATCAGGTTATCTCTACTCGTAATTGAGGATACCAAAGATACCTGGTCTGCTGGCAAGGAAGGTCAGATTCTGATAACTCTTGGATCTCCCGAGAAGAATTACAAGAATTGGACCCAGACCTCTTGGAGAGATACCAGAGCCAGCTAGATCCATACTCGACAGGGTCGAGATCCTCCCACCCCGGGAGAATTGGTGCGGGCACCAGACTCAGAAGAAGACTTCAGGGCTCCATCTGGATCTCTGATTGACATTGCCCGAAGAATTAGGGTTTCTGGTTTTGTATTAAGGGTTGACTTGGTCAACTCAATTTTAGTTTGAGTCTGTATTTCCTACAATTTAAATTTTGTTGAGTCATGTTGACTCAATACAAGTCCTAGTAATGGTCTAGGTCTTCTCCAAGGTGCCACATTTTCTCCCAGGACCAAGCAAGTGGGCGCCACACTCCCAACCACACGCCAGAGTCCAGGAGGCGCCACATCTCCATCCAGTGTGCCTTGGTCCCCACACCACAAGAAAGCAGGTCCCTTCTTTCATGCGCCACTTGGGGGAGAAATCCATCAAGATACCTCAATCCAAGGAGGAGCCAACTTCTTTCCAGATAAACCCAAGCCAGGATGGCAAGAATTTTTCTTGAAGAGAGGATCAAGGAGGTGCCCCACAATGTTCCATAAAAACCCAAGTTATAAAAGGGAAGAGAGCATGTCTTGGGGAGAAAATCAAGGAGGCACCCAAAAGTTTTCTAAAGTGCCAAAGCCATGAAAGGAAGAAGCCTAAACTTGTGGAGCAAGACTAGGAGGTGTCCAAAAGAGCCAAACCATGAAGGAAAAATCCTTGATTCATGGAGAGATACTAGGAGACACCCCCACTACCTGCCAAAAATGTCCAAAACAAAGATGGGAAGGGCCTTGACTTAGGGAGGAAGAAAAGGAGGAGTCCAAAAGAGTTGATCCATGGAAGAAAAGAAATCCTCTCTTGAAGACCTAAGCAAGGAGGCGCCATCTACCTGCCTTTTATAACCCAAATCAATTTTTTTTGGTACCTTGGCCGACTATATGTGTATGGATTATCCTGATTTGTAGATCCCCTCCTTTAGTCCCACATGGGAAGATGTAAAACCCTACTCCCTTGTAAAGCCCTATAAATTAAACCCCTCTTGTAAGTTTAAAGGAATCAGATGAATGAAACCAAATTTTTTTGTGAGCAAACTTTGTGTTTTCTCTCTTCCGCACTTGCATCCAGGTGTTGAGCTCCGTGAGGGAGTAAATCCGGGTTCCCCAGGAACCTTGAGGAGGTGTGAGATCTCCAAAACCCAAACCCTAAGTTAGCCACTCCACTCCCAAACCCTAGCCGCCATCACCCTTCTCTTTCCACCAAGCCCTAGTATATTCCATTTCTCACGGCCACCCTCTCCAAGTCCAGGCCGGCCACCAGCATCCAGCTCCAGTCCAGATACTTCAGATCTACAGCAATTCTAAGAGGAAGTCAGATCGGCCTCCAGGAGAATCCTGATTTCAGCAACTTCAGCTTTCAAGTTCTTCAACCTGGTAAATCTTTTCTTGAGTATCTGAAATCCATCACTTGTTCCTCTTCTTTCCCAGATCTTGAGTCCAGGAGAAGCCGACCAAACCACAAGACCAGTATTGGATGATCCATTGCGAAGATAGCCGACTCCGAGGATCCCACAATCTGCTCGAGAGAGTTCTTCCACCAAAATCCTGAGAAGATCACTGTCTGGTTAGTAAACCATCTCTCCTCTCTATTTCTGTTCTATTGAAAGTTCAGAGCGAAACCCTAGGTTTGGGAGTTTCTCAACCCCCAGCGATCCGTTACTTCTGAACTACTCTGATAATTTAGTTTCATCTAAATTGTGCTTTCAATCCTTACCTAGTTTCCTTCAACTTAGTTTAGCTTTACTTTGAGTCAAAGCCAATTTCTGAAATATAAAAAAAAAAAAGAAAAAAAAGAATTAATCTTAAATTTACTTCCGCTTACGCTTCCTTGTTCTTTGTTCTGCATCATTTTTGGTTACAGAGCTTTCGTACTGCATCATCAAGGAGGCACCCAAAAGTTTCCTAAAGTGCCAAAGCCATGAAAGGAAGAAGCCTAAACTTGTGGAGCAAGACTAGGAGGTGTCCAAAAGAGCCAAACCATGAAGGGAAAATCCTTGATTCATGGAGAGATACTAAGAGACACCCCCATAACCTGCCATTTGGAGCTGATTTTCAAGTTTTCTTGGAGTTTTTGGGCTGCCCACTCATGGAAGGAGTCTTGGGAAGAGAATTTGATGCCTAAAGTGTGGGTTAGTCCTATTAGTCCCACATGGGAAGTGTATGAAATTTTATTTCTTTGTTATGTCTATATATTCAACTCTATGTAACTCTTGAATAAATGATGAATGAAATCAATTTCTTTGTGAGCAACTTTGTGTTTCTCTCTTCCGCACTTGTATTCAAGTGTTGAGCTCCGTGAGGGAGTAAATCCAGGTTCCCTAGGAACCTTGAGGAGGTGTGAGATCTCCAACCCCAAAACCCTAGCTTAGTCCATCCATCTCTACTCCACCACCACCAAACCCTAATTTTCCATCTACATCCCATGGCCTCTCTTTTCCACATAGAGGCCGGCCACCAGCATCCAAGTTCAGATCAACTATTTCAATTATAGAGCAAGTTCAACGAAGAGTCAGATCAGTATCAAGATCTCCGGAACTTCTACATCCAACAATCTTCATTAAGTCCTCAAGTCAGTGTCTTTCTTTGAGTTTCTGGTTCTTTTTTTTTGTTCTTCTTCTTCCAGATCCTGAGTTCGAAAAGAAGGCCAACCTTGCCATAGGACTACAATCCGAGGATCCATTGCGAAGATACCCCGTCTCCAAGGATCCTACAATATGCTCGAGAGTGTCCTTCAATTGAAGCAACGAGAGATATCATAGCCAGGTATAAAACCTTCTCTTCTCTCTTCGTCTGTTTCTTGAAAGAGGAGTAAACCCTAGGTCTGGGGGTTTCTCAATCCCCAGCAATCCTACTTCTGAGTTACTCTGATAATCCACTCCTTTTAATTGTGCTTTCTGTCATTTCTTAGTTTCTTTCAACATTAGTTTATCTTTCCTTTAAGTCATAGCTGACTTCTGAAAATAAATAAATAAATAAAATACATTAATTTTAATTTGCTTCTGCATTCCACATTTTCATTCTGCATCAATTTTGGTATCAGAGCTTTCATTCTGCATCAATTTTGGTATCAGAGCTTTCGTTCTGCATCACCTGCCAGCATGAGGGAGATCCCAAGGTAGGCATTCAACAACCACCTGGGCTTAAAAGAACCTTCGACACCCCAGCAGGGAGGTACGCAAGCTAAACCACAAACACCCAAGCAAGTAAGGGAAGGAGGCCACACAAGAGAACCACCTAGGAAACTAAGAATTCAAGGCTCTCAAAGATCCACAGGAAAGATCTCCCGAACACAGCCATCCATCTCCAGTTCCCTTCGGCCACCACCTTTCCTAGCCTACTTGCACCCTCACTCATACATCATTCACTCCTCCTAGCATGGAGTCCATCTCAGGGGCTCGACCATGAGGACCTGTTCTCCTGGATCGTCACTAACTTGACCATCGGTGTGCCCCTACCAGAATCTCCAGCCCGGGTCACTAACCCTTGTTTTGCAGGTCCCAATGAGTAGGCCATCCCCGAGGAGATGAGGGGCAATCTAACATCGACAGCAGCTACAGGCCACGATGATCTTGGCGGCAACAAAATCCATCTTCTCTTTTTTTCTGAATACTCTCTTTTTATTGACTCCTCACACTTAGGAATTTTTTCTCGAGGGCCATCTTAATGGAATCCCTCCTTTTCCAATAGATTGTCTTCTTCCTTCTTCTTTTTCTTCTGGCACATTAGTCTGAATCTTCATTGTGACCACTGCACCAATACTTCTCAAGCTCCAATTTCTCTTAGTGGTCCCTTAGAGATAGCTGGCGATCGAAGTGGACTTAATGGCCCCATTAGTTGCCTTCGCCATGCCGAGAGCTTTGCCAAGGGTCCTCAAGGGTTTGGCCAGGGTTGACCACCTTTTTAAGGCCTCCAAGAATTTGTGGCTCCCTCCCTGATTTGGGAGTTGGTGGATGGCTGGAAGGACCTTGGAGATTCTTGCAAGTTATCCCTGCCGAGCTGGAATGCCATTATTTTATGGGGCAGGAGTTCTAGACTTGCCATCACTGGCTTCGGATATCGACTTGTTTTTGCTGGACTAAGGGTCTGGTGGATTGAATGCGAGACTTCTGGGGTGTCCCAGCTTGCCTCCATTAGATTGAGAGTTTGACGGATTGAATGCGAGACTTCTGGAGCATCCCATCTTGCCACCGCCAGACTAGAAGTCTGATAGATTACGTGCGAGACTTTTGGAGCATCTCGACTTGCCACCGTCGGACTGGGAGTTTGACAGATTGAGTGCAGGACTTTTGGAGCATCCCGCCTTGCCACTGCTAGACTAGGAGTCTGATGGATTGAGTGCAGGACTTTTGGAGTGTCCCGGCTTGTCGTCACTGGATTAGGAGTCTAACAGATTGAGTACAGGACTTCTAGAGCATCCCGCTTGCCACCGCCGGACTGGAAGTTCGATGGATTGAGTGTAGGACTTCTGGATCATCCTGGTTGCCACCACTAGACTGGGAGTTTGACAAATTGAGTGCAGGACTTCTGGGGTGTCCCAGCTTGCCGCTGCCAGACTTGAAGTCCAACGGATTGAATGCAGGACTTCTGGGGCATCCCAGCTTTGGAGTGTGAGGCTTCAGGAGTTTTCCAGCTTTGAAGTGTGGGGCTTCAGGAGTTTCCCGGCTTTGAAGTACAAGGCTTCAGGAGTTTCCCGACTTTAGATATAGGGCTTCAGGAGTTTCTTGACTTTGAATACGGGGCTTCAAGAGTTTCCTAGCTTTAGATGCGAGGCTTCAGGACTTTCTTGGCTTTGAATGCGGGGCTTCAGGAGTTTCTCGGTTTTAGATGCAGGGCTTCAGGAGTTTCCTAGCTTTGATCGCTAAACTTGGGGTCGAGCGAAGATTTCTCTACATACATGAAAATGGCATTGCACCAAAAAGAAACTTTTAATTAATGGAAAGAAATCTTTCATTAATGATAATACATTCTTAGGTTGCTAGCGTTCCAAGTTCGCGTGAATTAGGCACCATCTAACCCATTGAGGCAGTAAGCACCGTGAGGAAGGGCCTCGACCACCCTGTAAGGGCCTTCCCAATTAGGGGAGAGCTTCTCGCATTCCTTGGGCTACAAGACTTCAGTCCGGCACAGAACCAGGTCACCCGGATGGAAGATCTTTGGCTTCACATGGAAATTATAGTACTGGGCAACCCGCCACCTGTAGGCCGCCATGCAGAGCCGAGCCTTATCTCTTGTCTCTTCCAGAAGGTCTAGGTTGAGCAAAAGTCAGGCCGAATTCTCAGCTTCATCATACTGTTCTATCCAGAGCGTGGGTAGGCCCAATTTCACTAGAATCATAGCCTCGATTTCGAAGAAAAGATTGAAAGGCATCTCATATGTCTTTGCCCAGAGCATGGTGGGGTAGGCCCACGAGATGTTAAAAAGTTCTTCGATCCACCGGTCCTTGGCCTAGTCTAGCCTGGTCCGGAGCCCTTGAAGGATGGTCCGGTTGTTCACCTCGACCTCACCGTTGGTCTGAGGGTGAGCCATCGAAGTGAATCGATGGTGGATGTTGAGGTCAGAAAAAAATTCTTCAAATGCTTGGTTGTTGAACCATCGTCCATTGTCTGTGATGATAGAGTGAGGAAGTCCGAAATGGTAGACAATCGACTTCCAAAGAAAGGATCTGACCTTGGCTTCAATAATCCATGCCAATGGCTTGGCCTCGACCCACTTGGTGAAGTAGTCGATGGACACTATCAGGTATCTTCTCTGTCGATCATGGGAAAAAAAGGACCCAAGATGTCCATTCCCCACTGAGCAAATGGCCAGGGGATGGAGAGTTGAGCGAGCAGTGCAGTCGATTGACGCTATATGTAGGCGTGCCATTGGCAGCGGTCACATCTCTTTACAAAGTTGGCTGCGTCCTCCTTCATCATCTCCCAGTAGTAGCCTTGGCGAAGGGCTTTGTACGCCAGTGTTCTGCCCCCCACATGACTCCCACAAAGCCCTTCATGTATTTCTTGAAGCACGAAAGCGACCTCTGAGGATCTCAAGCACTTCAAAAGTGGGTAAGAATAGGACCTGCGATAAAGTTGCCCATCCATCAACACAAAGCACACAACCTTCTTCTTGAGAAGGCCGGCCTCTATGCAATTCTCAGGTAGGGCACCGTTGGTAATATACTTGATATAATAGTCCATCCAGCTAGGTTCAGGAGTGACCTGCTGGACCTCGACGAGGAGCTTGTGGTTGGGAGCTTGAAGGTATTCGATGTAGGTGTGTCCCAACGATGAGTCTGGCAAAGTTTCCAGTCTAGAAAGGGCATCGGCACGAGCATTCTCTCCCCAGAGAATGTGGGAGATGTTGGAATGCCTGAAATCTACTATACTTGTGCATACCCGCTCCAGGTACTTTAACATCTGGAGGTCTCGGGCTTCAAACTCTCTTGGGACTTGGCCGGCTACTAACTGCGAGTCAATAAAGACTCTCAAGTTAGACACTCCTAGCTCATTGGACACCCTTAATCTCGTGAGGAGTGCCTCGTACTCTACCTGGTTATTGGTGGCCTTGAACATGAAGCGCAGTGCACACTCGGCCATGACCCCATTGTGATTGGTGAGGATGAGGCCGACTCTGCTCCCTCCTGCATTAGATGCACCATCCACGTGGAGGACCTAGACCTCCTCGTCAGCTGATGGCTCCATCTAATGCTTCAAAAAAGCTTCCTCCAGCTCTTTGCCCATGCTGGCGCACTTGACTAGGAAGTCTGCTAGCACTTGTGCCTTTTGGGATGGCCTCAGGTGGTAGGTGATGTCGAACTCACTTAGCTTCAGCGCCCACTTGGCCAAGCATCCTGACGTGTCCGGATAGCTGAGTATGGCTCTCAGTGGCGATCTGTCATGACCATAATCAGATGGGCTTGGAAATATGGCCTGAGATACTAAGCAGACATAATGAGTACAAAAATTAGCTTTTCGGAGTGGGTGTACCTGATCTCTGCATCCCTGAAGATCTTGCTGATGTAATACACCGGCTTTTGAACTCCGTCATGTCCGTGTGAGTGACATTGAGCTAACAGATCTCGAGGTTATCGCTAGATATAGGAGGAGCTCCTCCCCGTCCTCTGGCCTGGATAGCAACGACGGTGATGCCAGGGATTTCTTCAGCTCTTTGAAGGCCTCCCGGCATTCCTTTGTCCAGGCAAAGTCATGCACCTTGCACAACACCTTGAAGAAAGGTAGGTAATGGTCAACGGAGCATGAGATGAACTAGCTCAGAGTCGCAATTCGACCAGTCAGGCACTGTACTTGCTTCTTCAAGGTGGGGTGTTCCATATCGATGATTGCCTGAACCTTCTCTAGGTTGGCTTCAATTCTTCTCTAGGTTACCATGAAATCCAGAAATTTTTTGGTTGCCATGCCGAAGGTGTACTTGGCCATATTCAACTTCATCTAGTGAAGGCAGAGATTGTGGAAAGCTTCTACTAGGTCTGCAACATGGTCTGACTCCGACCGGCTCATAACGAGCATGTCATCCACGTAGACTTGCATGTTGTTGCCAATTTGGTCTTTGAAGACCTTGTTGACTAAATGCTAGTAAGTAGCTCCAGCATTCTTCATGCCGAATGGCATCATCCGATAGTAGTATGTCCCATAATCCATGATGAAGGTAGTGTGCTCCTCATCTTCTGGGTGCATCCGGATCTGATTATACCTAGAGAATGCATCCATGAAGGTGAGTAGATGGTGCCCCAAGATGGCATCCATCAGCTGATCGATCTTCGAGAGAGGGAAGCTATCTTTTGGGCATGCTCAGTTAAGGTCAGAGTAGTCTACACAGATCCACCACTTTTTATTGGCTTTTTTGACCATGACCACGTTCGTTAGCTAGCTAAGATACTAGACTTCGCGAACAAAACTAGCTGCAAGGAGCTTCTCCACCTCTTCATTGACCGCCTTTTGACTTTCTAGGATGAAACTTCTCTTCTTCTATCAGACCAGGAGGTACTTCGAGTCGATGTTCAGTCGATGAGTGATGATGTTAGAGGGGATTCCTTGCATGTCTGTCGCGATCCAAGCGAACGCATCCACATTCACCCTGAGAAAACTCAGCAAGTGAGCCTTCTTGTCTTCATGTAATTGGGCTCCTATCTGCACTATCTTCTATGGGTCCCCACCTAGGAGGCAAGATAGTAGGCACTCAATAGTACCACCCTTAGGATCCTGGGTTCTTTGGTCGAGGTCGTCTGCCATAGGATCCTCCCCGGCACTCCTGGCTCGGGGATGGCTTGTAAGCAATGCTGAACCGGTTGAGGTGCCCCCCTCATTTCATCTACGCCATAGGGGGTTAGGAACTACACCAAAAGTCACCTCGTTGATATGATTGCATCAAGTAAATTGAGCTTGAGATGGCCAAGGATCACGTTGTAGGCTGAAGCAAGCCTAACAATTATGAAGGTCATCATGACGGTGCTCTACCGAGGTAGTGACCCGACAGTGACTGGGAGTGTGATCTCCCCTTCAACCCCCACCAAGTCTCCGATAAAATTGACGAGGGGGACATGAACCGACTTTAGCAGAGCAGGAGATAAATTCATCTTGGAGAAGGCATCGTGAAAAAGGATATCAGTCAAATTTTCACTATCGACCACAATCTATTTTACAATATGCTTTGCTATCGTTATCTTGATGACAATGGCATCATTATTAACATTCTTCTTCCTAGTTTCTCTTTCCCTCGCAAAGGGGAGTACATTTTCTGACCCTTCTCCCGCCCTAGTCCTTTTCGAGACTCGCTCCATCCCCTAGGATATCATGCCCACAGGCTTCTCGGTGGGTCGGTTGTCAACAGGTGGGAGAGCCATGAGCATCTAAGGTTTCACCGAGGCCTTGCCCCCCACGAACTTCCCGAGGTAGCCCCTTCTTATGAGGCTTCTATCTCCCTTTTGAGATGGCAGCATTCCTCGGTGTCGTGGCCATGTCGCGGTAAAACTGACAATACTTTGACTTGTTGCGACCACTGGATGGTCTTAGTGGGGGAATGCGATGTAGGTAGCGCTCACCTTCGATCTCCATGAGGATCTTGGACCTTGGGATGAGGAGAGAAGTGAATCTTTCTTCCGGAATGGGGGTCTTCTTCGATTTCGGGCCCGTTCGGAGGTTTGGGGTTGAACCGGGCCTCTATGACCCTGAGGCTTCTCCCTGGGATTGCTTCTTCTGGGGCCTCCCGTCTAACTCCCTTCTGGTTCAGTCGGCCTCCTCCACATGAATGTATTTGTGGATGCAGAGGAGGAGCTTGGAGTAGGTCTTTGGTAGCTTCTTGTCTAGGGAGTAGGTCAGATGGGAGGTCCTAAGCCCTCTTTTTAGCACCAGCATGGCAATGGGCTCGTCCAAGTTGTAGATCTCCAGGGTGGCAACCTTGAAGTGTGACACATAGTCCTACAAGGACTCGTGGTCTTGTTGTCGAATAGATAAGAGGCTATCGGCCTCTCGCAGCACCTTCCTACAAGCATTAAAGTATACCACAAATCTCCTCTCTAGCTGCATGAAGGAGTGGATGCTCTCAGGCTCAAGGCGGAAATACCAGACTCGAGTGACCTTCTGAAGAGTGGGGAAGGCGATATAGAGAAGGGTATCATCGCCCCTCAGACCCTCATAAGAGCCTTGTAGCTCTCCAAGTGGTCCAGAGGGTCGGTGGTGCCGTTATAGGGATCCACCTGAGGCATATGGAACCAACTGGGGATCGGTTCCACTTGGATTTCTTAATAGAATGGGGGGCGGGCATCATAGCCCGCTGGCTCATATATGGAGCCCTACATGTTGGCAAACTGGTGGGATAGCTCAACCAGCTTGCATTCTTGCTCCTCTAGGTGCTTTTCAGCCTAGTCCTAATAGCCTCATCCGTGGAACCTTCCATCGAGGCTGTCAGAGGAGATGGAGGTGACGGTTGGGGAGGATCACGCCGGGGTGCCTTGCCTTGGCAGTGCTTGCGATGCCTAGCGACAATATGGTCAAAGGCCAGGGATCAGCTTTCCTGGTCGACCGACCCACTCCATTGCTTCTTTCCTGAGGTCTGAAGGCTTCCCCGATGATCTGATGTGGCCCACGGGTGCGATGACCTTCCCTGGAGGGAATGCATGCTACCACAGGGTCTGATTGCCTGAGTTGCAGGGGTCCCTAGCTGCCACTGGGTGGCCAGGAACCAATATTGATAATGAAGCTACCGCACGTCACAGTCAGGGTCTGTACCTACTGGGCCAGAGCGACGAGCTGGAGGTCCGTCGAAGGCAGCGATGGCGGAGTGAGGAGCTCCCTCTTTAGATTGCATGGGCTTCCATAGGGGGAAGATCCCCTGCGTGGCTAGTGGAGGCTTCCTGGGTACGCATGATCATCATTTTATGGGTAGAATTGCTTTAGTGGTGAGAGACTGGCTCGAACTGGGGACTCTTCGTGCCCCCTATCTTATGTGCCAATCTGTTGCCATCCAAATCATCATGGCCTGTAGCTCTTGCTCGGCGTCGGTTGGTGGCACTCCCATCCGGTGTCCAACGTACATGCCCGGATCTACAAAAGAAAGGAGACTCGGGTTGGGGATCCTGGTGGGGGAACTCCGATGTTCAAGTCAGAGGATGATCTAGAGGAATAGATCCTCATCGATGGATTCCAAAGCGATCTCCACTCATGGAGGTTTCTAGAAAAGAGATGAAGTGAAAGTTTGGGTCGAGGAGGGCGTGAGCAGCGGTGGCCGTCAGTACTCTTTCTCCCTTTTTGGGAGTTCTCAGAAGCTCTTGGTGTGCCTTGTGCTTCGCTGAGTTGCCTACCCTTTCTTGCTTCTTGCTTACCATCTACCAGAGGCCCCTTTTACTTTTCTTATAGGCGGGTTGCACCTTGAGCGAGGTTCGAAGTTTTGTCTCTTTTGTCTCTCTTGGGTGCTCCTTGCACCAGTGGGATGTAGGCCCGCTCTCCTTCCCCCCCAAGGTCATAGGTGGCCTGTTACCTGCTGAGCCTGTAGAGCATGGAGGGGCCCATGTCCCTTTCATGGCAGGGAGATGTGTTGCTGACCTTGACGCCCTGACATGACGCTGCTCCTCATTGGCACCATCCCACCATCTGAGGGTGGAGGACTTGGCAGAGCACCGGTCCAGGCACAGGTGCTACAAGATCTGAATTCTTTGACAAGACCTTCCTCTTCTGGATAGTGTAGATGGTAGGAGTGGAGCTCCCTTTTCTAGGTGGCACCGGCAGCGGACTGGGAGTTCAGTGGCTCTGATGAGGTGCTCCCTTACAGACCAGCATGCCCTGGGAAGACTCCACTTCACAGGGGTACAGTCAGCGTGCTCTAGAGGGGAGCCATTCCTCCAGACATTCCAGGCGGCATGCCATATTGTCAGGCATGCTAGCCTCCCCAACATGCCAGGGTGAGGGCGATGGCGCCATTTGCCAGCACCGCCGCTTGTTCGTCCAGGGGAGAGGTTGACTTTGACCATGGAAAAGCCTCGAGCAGGGAAGGGAACTTCCCCCGTAGGCATGAAGAACAAGGACCTGACCTCATCCAGGGCTCAACCTTAGTGGATCCACTCCGGTATGAGGGTCACGAAGAATGAGGGCCTAACCTTGACCGGGGCTCGACCGGAAGAGCTACTCCGGCACAAGGGGCACGAAGAACGAGGGCCTGACCTTGACCGGGGCTCGACCTCAGGGGAGCCACTATGGTATGAGGGGCATGAAGAACGAGGGCCTAGGGCCTGACCTCGGTCGGGGTTCGACCTTGGGGGAGCCACTCTGGCATGAGGGGCACTAAGAACGAGGGCCTAATCTCGGTCGGGGCTCAACCTCGGGGGAGCCACTCTGGCACGAGGGGCCCAGACCAAAGGAGGTTCTGCTAGAGTCTTTATTCAGTTGGCACTGCTTGCCAACGTGTCCACCAGCTGGGTCTGAGAGGGGCTCCACATCAGTGGTCCCGCCACATCAGCTAGCTATGCGGGCATCTTCTCTATGGCATCCCATGCATCCTCGAGGATCCAACGGACCCTCAATGAGAGCTTATTCTATTGCCTAGTGTTGCCAGTAGGATAGTTGTGGCTCGTAGCTACTGGTGGCATCGATGGTCGCCCGTCCGCCTCTTCGAGATGCCTCCTGTGCCTCAGGACCTGCAAGAAACAGCATCAGTGACCTGGGCCAGGGATTCCGGTGGGGGCGCTCCGACGATCAAATCAGTGATTCTCCAGGAGAATAAATCCTCCTGGTCGAGCCCCTCGAGATGAGCTCCATGCTAGGAGGAGTGAGTGTGGTGTGAATGGAAGTGAAAGTAGGCTGGGAGAGGTGATGGCCGAGGTGGAAGAGTCCTCCTGTGTGGCCCTTCTCCCTTTTTTCTGTCGCCCATCCTAGTGGTCTCTCTTCCTCTTTTTTGCTTTGCTTACTTACTTTTAGCTTACCCTAGCTGGATTTTTACTCTGGCTTGCCTTGGGATCCCCCTGTGTCATCAGACGTGCACGACGAGGTATCGTTCCATAGACGGGATGCCTTTTCTGATAGATGGTTGAGGAAGCTTCCATGTGCTCTGACATTCCCTCTGTTTGCTCCATTCCAGGAAGCCTGGCAGGACCTTGATCGGGGGGCCACCACCCTCGACACTCGTGCCCTATGGCTGGGTCCTTCCCCTGGCGGTACAATAGGTTGGTGGAGTGCACGGCGCCTTGATCAGGGGATTTCCTTCCCTTCTGATGTGAGTGATGGCTGTGGGTATTAATTATGGCATGGCAGGCACTGCCGCACGGCCCTCGGGAGGCCCGCCATCATCCTTGGAGGGGAGGCGCCACTTCCTTGGCAGTTGGTGCCTCTGCCCGAGCTGGGGACCGAGCTGGAGAGGTGGGGCCCAACTCCGAGGGACTTGGCCTCGAGGTGGCCCAGTTGGACGGAGGAGGGCTGAGCTCGACTCCGGACCAGCTGAACTCGGCTTCGAGCAAGCTCGACCTGACGGAGGTGGGTAGGGCGCAGCCCAGCCCAGGGGACTTGGCCTCGGAGGAGCTCCACATAGCGGAGGAGACTTGAGCTCAACTCTTGACCACGGGGCCCGATCCTAAGGGGCCCGCCTTGGGGGGGGACTTACGCTCGGCTCCGGCCTAGGCGTCCTGCCCTGGCGGGGACTGACCTGGTGGAGGACGGAGCTCGACTTCGATGGGTGACTCTGTCGTTCTAGGGGAGCTCAGCCCGGCGAAGGGGCCCATGTTGAAAATCCAGCGTGGTGTCTGACAGGGACTCCACGTCAATCTGCCCACCCCATGTCAGCGATCCAGCCACATCATTTGCCCCCCACTCTCGAGGCCTGTTGGCACACGGCACTCGGGATGAAGGGAGTAATTACGGTACTGACATGAAAAGGCAAAAGATATGGTGCAATAATGACCGATATCGGTGGCACCTCGTGCGGCGGTCCTTCGAGCCAGTGCGGGGGTGCCACACGGCCACGTCCGAGGAGCAGTTATTGCGGGCATGGAATTTAGAGCGGTCGTAGTCGGATTGAGGTGCTGGCCCCGTCGATCGGCGACACGTGGTGAGCATCTCTCAGCGGGGGAGCCATAACGGTACGGTCGGGTGTAGGTTGATTCGAAAAGAAAGGTAAATTTTCCAGGACTTACCTTCTTTCAAATCTTTCACGTCCGACGTCGTACAAAGGTTCTCCCTTCCTTCTTCTCTGGCCATTTTTGTCTTCCTGGACTCTTAGTAGGTCAGTTCCCTCTTCTTCTCCCGCCTTGTCGACTAGGGGTCATCTTAGGTCTCCCTTCGTCTTTTTCTTCTTCTTCTATGGACCGCTTCGGCCCAAACTTTCGTCCTTCTTGCCAAGCCGAGGCTGGGTCTTCTTGGTCGAAAACTCCTTCCTCTGACGAGGAAAGGAAGGCGGCATGCTACGAGTTCAGTAGGAGGCCTACCTATGGTCCCGTAGCCATTAGGGATCCCGGGTCTGCTCCCCCACCTCGCTTGCCTCTTCTTCCTGCTCCTACTCCTGAACCTCCTCGGTCAACAGGTCCTGGGGGGATTGCTTTGGTGATCACCGCCTAGGAGCTCGCAACCATCCGGGGTGATTACGACATCCCCGAGTCCATCCATCTTTCTGTTCCTCGTCTGGGGGAGCGAGTCACTTTTAGTGGCCCTCGTCGGATCGTCTTCTATGAGGAGACCTTCATCGGGGACCTCCGATTTCCTGTTCATCCCTTTTCCCTCTCTTTTCTGACCAACTATTACCTTGTTCCCGCCCAGTTGGTTCCAAATGCCATCAGAACAATTTTCTGCTTCATCATTCTGTGTCACTTCCATGGGATCATCGCCCGTTTCTCTCTGTTCAAGGCCTTCTTCACCCGGAAACGCCACCCTACCGAGCAGGGGTGGTGGTCACTTTCTTCGCACCCTCGGGGCATTAGGTTTGAGCTCCCCTCTTCTATCAAGGGATGGAAGAGTAGGTATTTCTTTACCTCGGTTGAAGGGATCGACTGGATTTGGAGTGACCCAGATCGGTCTTCCAACTGAAACTCCTCCATTGAAGCAGCTGACCTCGAACTGTACGAGCAGCTCAGATCGGCCAAGATCCCTTTGCTCGAGGTCCTGCTATCAGAGTGGAATCTCCACGAGGCCAGGGTCGGCTCGTCACGGGAGTCGGGTGAGTTCGGCTTGGCCACCCCTTCCCTTTCTTCCTTTCTCTTTCTTTCTTTTCCTTTTTCTTCTTCTTTTTTGTTTTTTGAACTTGGGGTTGACTGTGTCTCCGTTGGTGCAGACATGAAATTCTCTATGGATGAGCTTATTTCTTTCTCTGAGGAGCTAGAACAGGTGGCTGAGGCCGGCGAGCCCGCTCCGAAGAGGGCTCATGCAGATGACGGTGCAAGGTCGGTGCAGGTCAGGCCAAACGCATCGATTTTTGAATGGAGAAGGAAGAGGGCAGCTGAGCCCATCTCGAAGCCTCCAAGGCAGCATGACCCGGCCCCGGTGCCTGAGCCCGAGGTGGTTGTCCGGGCCAGGTCGGCTGCAGCTACTGCAAGGGTGGCAGCCGCTCCTCCGGAGATCGTTGAGGTCGAGGAGACGGAGATGCAAGGACGGCACCCATGGTGCGGTCTGAAGCGGTGCCTAGCTCGTAACCAGCACCGAAGGCATCTTCCATCGCTGAGGTTTTCGAGTCGACGGAGAAGAGGGATAGGGACTATCGTCGGGTCCCTTTCAGGTTAGGGCCCAATGTCTCCCTTATAAAGGATCCAAGCCTCGTCGAGAAGATGATGGACTTCTCAGTCCAGTCTTGCGACCGGTGGGATGGGAGTGGGAGACTTCTCAGCGATGTCATCAGTTCGTCCTTCGCCAACCTCTATGTCGTAAGTTTCTCCTCGCCCATCTCTATTCCTCCTAACCTTCTTTGGCATCATAGCTGACGTGCTTACTTTGATGCAGCAAGGTAGGGAACTGGTCCTCATCCAGGACTTCTACCATAATTGGGCCAAGAGGGACAAGGAGTGGCAGGCGGAACTCGAGTCCCTGAGGGCTGAGGCGAGTCAGAAGGACGAGGAGACCCGGGAGGCTAACCTGAAGGTTAAGAGCCTCACGGACAAGTTCGTCGATGCCTCGAGGATCAGGAAGGAGTTCGAGGGAGAGCTCGAGGTGAAGAGGACCCAGTTGAAGGAGCTCCGGGCCGAGTCAAAGGCAGCAAGGGAACGGGCCATCTCTGTTGAGAGGAAGGCAGCAGCCACTGAGAAGAGGGCTGCGGAGGTGGAGGAGAAGGCTGCCGCCGCCACCCGTTCTACTGAGATAGCTGAGAAGGGGATGGCGGTGGCAATCCACCATGCTAAGCGTGCAGGAGACAAGTCCGCCGAGGCAACGCGCCGGGCGGAGGCCACAAGGAAGGAGGTTGCCGAAGCGGTGGTGAATTTTAAGGCCTCTCCCGAGTACATAAAGGACTTCAAGGAGGCAGCGACGGACTCCTTTGCCAAGGGGTTCGCCTACTGCTGCTCCCAGCTGTGAGGGATCCTTTATAAGGAGCGGTTGGCTGTGCTCCGAGCCCTTAGCAAGAAGGCTCCATCTCCGACACTGGCTGCAGTGGGGTCGGGAGCAGCTCCAGTCGGGCCTCTCCTGGAGGCAGCCTCAGCGACATTGGGCCGTGTCAAGCCGACCTCGACGGCGATGACGGCCGAACTAGCACCGCGGATAGAGGCAGCTAAGTTGGCTCCGATGATGGCAGCAGCTGAACAAGTCCTCATGGAAATAGCCGCTGAGGGTGCCCCGGCAGTGGAGGTGGAAGAGGGGGAAGTCCCAGTTGGGCACCGTCCAGGGAAGGAGACGGCCCAGTAGAGTAGGACCTCTTGTAAACTTTTATTTTATTTTTTGTTGGACCGGGATGCCTGGCTTGTTAGGGCCCGGAAAATAGTGTAACACTTTTTAAGTAATAAAGAGTGTTTTGATTAGCATAACTCCTTTTTCATTGTAGTGTGAATGCTTTCTCCCCTCTCCTCCTCTTCTCTCTTTTCTTTTTTGGCATGGGGAGGTTAGAGAGGAAAGCTCCATCTTGTATGAGCTCGAGTTTCGCAGTCTTGGAGCTGGGCTCGAGGACATGTTTGCCGGAGAGCTGGGCTTCGGGCCTTAATGCTTTGGAGCTGGGCTCAAGGCTTTGGTGCCGGAGAACAGTGGCTCCAGAATCACTGTCTTGGAGCTGGGCTCGAAGACGTGCTGGCCGGAGAGCTGGGCTCTGGGTCTTGGTCACCTGAGAACAAGGCTCAGGAGTTGTTGTCTTGGAGCTGGACTCGAAGATGTGCTGGCCGGAGAGTTGGGCTTCGGGTCTTGAATGCCTTGGAGCTGGGCTTGAGGCTTTGGTGTGGGAGAATAGTGGCTCCGGGTCTTGGTCACCTGAGAACAAGGCTCAGGAGTTATTGTCTTGGAGCTGGGCTCGAAGATGTGCTGGCCGGAGAGCTGGGCTCCGGGTCTTGAATGCAGTGGAGCTGGGCTCGAGGCTTTGGTGCTGGAGAACAGTGGCTCCGGGTCTTGGTTGCCTGAGAACAAGGCTTAGGAGTTGTTGTCTAATAGCTAGGCTCGAAGATGTGCTGGCTGGAGAGCTGGGCTCCAGGTCTTGAATTCCTTGGAGCTGGGCTCCAGGTCTTGAATGCCTTGGAGCTGGGCTCGAGGCTTTGATGCTGGAGAACAATGGCTCCGGGCTTGAGTGCCTGAGAACAGTGGCTCAGGGCTTGTATGCCTTGGAGCTAGGCTCGAGGCTTTGGTGCCAGATGACAGAGGCTCCGGGCTTGAGTGCCTGAGAACAGTGGCTCAGGGCTTGTATGCCTTGGAGCTAGGCTCGAGGCTTTGGTGCCGGAGAACAGTGGCTCCATACTTGAGTAACTGAGAACAGTGGCTCAGGGCTTGTATGCCTTGGGGCTAGGCTCGAGGCTTTGGTTCTGGAGAACAGTGGCTCCGAGCTTGAGTACCTGAGAACAGTGGCTCAGGGCTTTTTCTTCCGGAGAGCTGGGTCCCAGACTGCTTGGCGCCTTGGAGCTAGGCTCGAGGCAGGCCTTTCGGAGAGCTGGGCCTCGGATAGCGACATTCCTGTAAGGCAAGTAACCTGTTGTGCAATGGAAAGTCTTTATTTTTAATGGAGGAAAAACTTACACTATTGATAGTATCTCCTCAAATTACAGGCATTCCATGTTCGGTGGAATCTGGCACCATCCAGGTTCTCGAGATAGTAGGCCCCATATGAGAGGGCCTCGGCCACTTTATAAGGGCCTTCCCAGTTTGGCGAGAGCTTACCGCACTCTCGGGGTTGAGACACTTCGGCCCGGCGTAGTACCAGGTCGCCAGGTCGGAAAGTATTCAGCTTCACCCGCGAGTTGTAATATCGGGCAACTCGTTGCCGATATGCCACCATCCGAAGTTGGGCTTTGTCCCTTGTTTCTTCTATGAGGTCTAAATTGAGCAGGAGGTGCACCGAATTCTGCATCTTGTCGTACTACTGCACCCGCAGTATGGGCACGCCGAGCTCGATCGAGATTACTGCTTCAATTCCGAAGACAAGGTTGAAGGGTGTTTTGCCCGTTGCCGTTCTGGGCATTGAGTGGTAGGCCCATAGGATGCTTGGAAGCTCCTCTGCCCATCTGCCCTTGGCTTGGTCTAACCTAGTGCGAAGTCCTTGAAGGATAGTCCGATTAGTCACCTCGGCTTCCCCATTTGTCTAGGGGTGAGCTACCGAGGTGAACCTGTGTTGGATGCCATGCTCGGCGTAGAACTCTTCGAACTCCCGATTATCGAACTGTCGCTCGTTGTCGGTGATGATGCAATTGGGGGGTCCGAAGCAGCAGATGACAGACTTCCAGAAGAATTATCGAACATTGGCTTCTGTAATTCGAGCCAGCGGCTCCGCTTCGATCCACTAGGTGAAGTAGTCGATCGCCACTAGCAGAAACTTCCGTTGCCCTGGCATGGTGGGAAACGGTTCCAGGATGTCCATCCCCCACCGTGCAAAAGGCCAGGGGGATGACAGTTGGGAGATCGACGCCGTCGGCAGGTGCTGTATGTAGGAATGGCATTGGCATTTGTCACACTTCTTGATGAAGTTGGCAGCGTCTTCTCTCATCGTCTCCCAGAAGTATCCCTGGCAAAGAGCCTTGTACACCAGAGTCCTCGCCCCCACATGGTTTCCACAGAGGCCCTTGTGTATCTCTCAGAGCACGAAGGCTACCTCCGTGGGTCTGAGACACTTTAGGAGTGGGTAGGAGTAAGATCGGCGGTAGAGCTGACTGTCCATTAGAACAAAATGAGTGGCCTTCCTTCTAATGAGGCTGGCTTTTCTGCGGTCCTCTGGGAGGAGGCCATCCTGGATGTACTTGATGTGCCTGTCCAATCAGCTCGGCTCGTGGGCTACTTGTTGCACCTCCTCTGGGCTTTCATAGCTTGGATTCTTAAGGTACTTGATGTAGGCGTGCACCAGCGATGAGTTTGACAGGGTTGCGAGCCTCGACAGTGCATCCGCACGAGCATTTTCTCCGTGGGGGATGTGGAAAATACAGAAATGATGGAAGCCTGCCATGCTCGAACGGACCCTCTCCAGGTACTTCACCATCTGGGGATCTCGGGCCTCGTACTCTCCGGAAACTTGTCCGGCAACCAGTTGGGAGTTGGTGAAAACCTTCAGGCTTTGCACGCCTAGCTCGCGGGATACCTTTAGGCCCGCGAGGAGCGCTTCATACTCCGCATGGTTGTTTGTGGTGGTGAACTTGAAGCGGAGGGTGCATTCCATCACCACCCCATCATAATTAGCGAAGATGAGGCCTGCTCCGCTCCGGCCGGAATTGGAGGTGCCGTCCACATAGAGGATCCAAGGGTCCTCCCATGGTCCGGGCTCAGCTTGGCACTCTGGGGCTATCCGCTCTGGCTCCTCGGCGAGTCCTGTACATTCAACCATGAAGTCGGCTAGGACTTGGGCCTTCTGTGATGACCTCGATCGGTATGCGATGTTGAACTCGCTTAGCATCAGGGACCATTTAGCCAGTCTCCTGAAAGTTTTGGGATGGCCTAGTATGGTCCTCAACAGCTGATCAGTCACAACCGCGATGGGGTGTGCTTGGAAATAGGGCCTGAGATGCTTAGCAGACATGATTAGTGCAAAAATAAGTTTCTTGGAGCGAGCATACCTGATCTCCGCATCACGGAGGATTTTGCTGGTGTAATACACCAACTTTTGGAATCCGTCCTGATCCGTGTGGACAAGAACCGAGCTAACGGCCTTGGGTGTGATCGCCAGGTAGAATAGGAGCTCTTCCCCTTCTCCCAGTCTGGATAGCAGAGGTGAAGGCAGCGGTCGGCCGACCTTGATATGAGCCGGCTTAAGGCTGCAACCCATCCCGTCAGGCATTGGACTTGCTTCTTAGATGTTGGATGCTCCATATCAACGATCGCCTGGACCTTCTCCGAGTTCGCTTCGATGCCTCTCTGGATGACCATGAAGCCAAGGAACTTCCCGGCCGCCACCCCGAAAGCGTATTTTGCCAGATTGAGCTTCATTTGGTGCTTCCGGAGATTGTGAAAGGCTTCGACGAGGTCGGCGACATGGTCCGAGCTCAGCTTGCTCATAACGAGCATGTCGTCCACGTACATTTGTATGTTCCGGCCAATCTGGTCCTTGAAGACCTTATTGACCAGACGCTGGTACGTGGTCCCAGTATTCTTCAGGCCAAAGGGTATCATCTGGTAGCAATATGTCCCTCGGTCGATGATGAAGGCAATATGCTCCTCATCCCCCGAGTGCATCCAGATCTGGTTGTACCCGGATAATGCATCCATGAAGGAGAGCAGCCTGTGCCCTGAGATGGCATCCACTAACTAATCTATCTTTAATAAAGGAAAGCTATCCTTTGGGCATGCCTTGTTGAGGTCGGTGTAGTCTACACAGATCCTCCACTTGCCATTGTTCTTCTTCACCATCACCATGTTCGCCAGCCAGCTCGGGTATTGTACCTCTCAAACGAAGCCGGCGGGGAAGTAGGCGCTCGACTGGGCCTCCTCTAGGGTCCTGAATCCTCTGGTCGAGCTCATCTGCCTTGGAGTCCTCCTCGGGGGCCCGGGCCCCGGGGAGAGTTTGGAAGCAATACTGCACCAGCTGGGGTACACCCCTCATCTCCCCAATACCACAAGGGGTTGGGAATTGCACAAGTAATCTCTTGGTAGAGACAACAGCGTCGAGGAGGTTGATCCTAGGTCGACCCAAAATCGCGTTGTAGGCCGAAGGAAGCCTGACAACCATGAATGTCATCATGACGGTACTCTGCTGAGACGGGGTCCCGGCAGTGACTGGGAGAGTAATTTCTCCCTCCACCCTTACAAAGTCTCCTGTGAAACCAACAAGGGGGGTGTGTACAGGCTTGAGCTGAGTAGAAGAAAGGTTCATCCTGGAGAAAGCATCGTAGAAAAGCACATCTATGGAGCTTCCACTATCTACCATGATGCGTTTTATAGGATGCTTCGCGATCGTCATCTCGATGACCACAGCATCATTATTTACATTCTTCCCCCCGTCTTCCCCTTTCCTCATAAAGGGGAGTACAACCTCAGGATGCCCTGCCCCCCGAGCCCTCTTAGATGCGCGCTTGGCTCCCCAGCATATCATTGCCACCGGCTTCTCAGTAGGGTGATTGTCGACCATCGGGATTAGCGGGAGGGCGACGAGCACCTGAGATTCTGGTTGAGGTCTGCCCCCCACATATCTTTCGAGGTAGCTCCTCTTGATGAGCTCTTCGATCTTCCACTTGAGATTGCGACATTCCTCGGTGTCGTGGCCGTGATCATGGTGGAAATGGTAGTACTTCATCTTGTCATGGCCAGAGGATGGCTTCAATGGTGGTGGGCACCTCAGGTAGGTCTCGCCTTCGATCTCTATGAGGATCTTTGTTCTCGGGGCGAGGAGGGGAGTGAAACTTCCCTCAGAGGTGGGAGTGCCTCTTGGCCTTGGTCCCAGCCAGGAGCTCTGAGCTGGCGGTCACGGCCTCCGAGTCCCAGGTGCCTTGACGGGTGTCAGCTTCTTCAGCGGCTTCCTGTCGAGCTCCTGCCTCGTACGATCCGCCTCCTCGACGTGGATGTACTTCTGAGCTCGGAAGAGGAGCTCGGAGTAAGTCTTCGGGGACTTCTTATTGAGCGAGTAGGTCAGGCGAGAAGTCCTGAGCCCTCGCTTCAGAGCCAGCATTGTGACCGGCTCCTCCAGGTTGTAGATCTCCAGCACGGCAGCCTTGAAGCGAGCCACATAGTCTCGCAGTGGCTCACGGTCCTGCTGCCTGATGGAGAAGAGGCTGTCTGCCTCTCGTGGCATCTTTCGACAGGCATCGAAGTGAGCCACGAACCTCTGCCCCAGCTAGGCAAAGGAGTTGATGCTTTCCGGCTCAAGGCGAGCGAACCACACTCGAGCCGCCTTCCGGAGAGTAGCAGGAAAGGTGATGTATAGAAGAGCGTCAGTAGCCCCCTGGACTCTCATGAAGGCCCAGTAACTTTTCAGGTGGTCCAGGGGGTCGGTGGTCCCGTCGTAAGGATCCAACTGCGGCATGCGGAACTGACAGGGAATCGGCTCTGCTTGGATCTCCTGGGAGAACGGAGGACGGGCGTCATAGCCCACTGGCTCGCTAGAGGAGCCAAGTAAATTAGCAAATCGATGGGATAACTCTGCCAATTTATGATCATGTTCCTCCAGGCGCTTCTCCGCCATGCACTTGATGGCTTCATCCGTCGACCCCTCCACTGAAAGAGACAGAGAAGGTGACGTGGGTGCGCGGTGCCCGTGACGAGGGGTTTTGCCCTTTCTGTCTTGGCGGGGTTTAGATGTCTTCCGGTCAAGGTGTGGTGAGCAGCTCTCCTCGTCGATGGACCCGGCCCACTGTCTCTTCGTCGAGGTTTGACGACTACCCCGGGGGTCAGTAATGGCCCGCGGCTATGAAGGCCTTCCATGGAAGGAACGCAGGCAGTCGCGGGATGCTGCGACATGGGCCGCGGGGGTCTCTGGCTGCTGGTGAGTAGCCAAGGACCGATGCTAGTGCTGGAGCTGGCACACTGCTGCAGTGAGAGTGTGCATTTGCTGGGCGAGCACGGTCAGCTGAACTTCTAGCGGAGGCAGTTGAACCGGAGCGGGTGGTTTCGTTCTCGAACCGTGCGGGTCCCCGTGGGAAGGGATTCTCCTGCATGGGTTCTCGTGGGAAGGGATTCTCCCGCACGGCCGATGGAGGCTCCCCTCGCTCGAGTGGTTACCATCCTCCCGGTGAGCTATTCGAGTGGGGTTTAAGTTGGATCAGAAATCGTTTTGCTTTGCGGCCCCACCCCCTACCTGGCGCGCCAATCTATTGCCGCCAGGATCGTCGTAGCCCATAGCTACTGGTGGCATCGATGGTCGCCCATCCGCCTTTTCGGGATGCCTCCTGTGCCTCAGGACTTGCAAGAAATAGCGTCAATGACCCGGGCCGGGGATTCCGGCGGTGGCGCTCCGATGGTCAAGTCAATGACGATCCAGGGGAACAGATCCTCCTGGTCGAGCCCCTCAGGATGAGCTCCACGCTAGGAATAGTGAGTGTGGCGTGAATGGAAGTGAAAGCGGGCTAGGAGAGGTGATGGCCGAGGTGGAAGAGTCCTTTTATGTGGCCCTTCTCCCTTTTTTCTGTCGCCCGTCCTAGTGGTCTCTCTTCCTCTTTTTTGCTTTGCTTACTTACTTTTGGCTTATTCTAGCTGGATTTTTACTATGGCTTGCCTCGGAATCCCCCCGTGTTGTTAGACGTGCGCGATGAGGTATCGTGCCGTAGACGGGACGCCTTTTCTGACAGATGGCTGGGGAAGCTTCCATGCACTCTGACATTCCCTCTGTTTGCTCCATTCTGGGAAGCCTGGCAGGACTTTGATCGATGGGTCGCAGCCCTCGAGACTCGCGCCCTCTGGCTGGGTCTTTTTCCTGGTGGTACGGCAGGTTGGTGGAGAGCATGGTGCCTTGATCAGGGGGTTTCCTTCCCTTCTGGTGTGAGTGACAGCTGTGGGTATTAATTGCGGCATGGCAGGCGCTGCCGCACGACCCTTGGGAGGCCCGCCATCATCCTTGGAGGGGAGGCACCACTTCCTTGGCGGTTGGTGCCTCTGCCCGAGCTGAGGACCGAGCTGGAGAGGTGGGGCCCAACTCCGAGGGGTTTGGCCTCGAAGTGGCCCAGCTAGGCAGGGGAGGGCTGAGCTTGACTCCGGACTAGCTGAACTCGGCTTCGGGAGAGCTCGACCTGACGGAGGTGGGTGGGGTGCAGCCCAGCCAGGGGAGTTGACCTCGGAGGGGCTCCATGTGGTGGAGGAGACTTAAGCTTGACTCCTGACAACGGGGCCCGATCCTAAGGGGCCCGTCTTGGGGGGGACTTACGCTCGGCTCCGGCCTAGGCGTCCTGCCTTAGCGGGGACCGACTTGGCGGAGGACGAAGCTCGACTTCGGCGAGCAACTCCGCCGTTCTGGGGGAGCTCAGCCCGGCGAAGGGACCTATGTTAAAAATCAAGCGTGGCGTCTGACAGGATCTCCACATCAATCTGCCCACCCCACATTAGTGATCCAGCCACATCACCTAGTATAGGGGATACTCCAGTAACGATAGGAAGGCAGGGTCGTAGGTGATAGAGAGGGAGAGTTTTTTAATAATAAAGTATAAAAAATGATATTAAAATATCTTAAATGACCTTAATAATAAAATATTATTTTGAAGTACCATAGCAACTCTCATCTTTGTTTTGTTTTGTTTTTGTTTTTGTTTTTGTTTTTGTTTTTGTTTTTGTTTTTTGTTTTTTTTTGTGTGTGTGTATGGTGACCAATGAAGTATTCATTGTAAGCTCATAATATGGAAAATCATATACTTATAAAATAAATGAAAGATTCAATAATAAAAAACACACATGTTCTTTAGTATGTTCCCATTGAATCTTCAAATTTTTATATAGTGTTCTCCCAATTACTCATTTAAGGTAAAAAAAAAAAAAAAAACTACATAAACATTATAAAGAAACTACACAATCACATGTAAAATGAAGAACTGGTAATAATCACCCCTCTACCTTAAAATTATCTTTAGAACAACATGTTCTACATGCCATTGCAAATAATACTAAAAATCATTTTTTCTTTTCCCAGAATTTACATACAATAGCAATATTTGTAATAATTAGAAAAGCTTAGGTCATAGAAAAAGTATAAACTTATAAAAGTATATAAATGAATTATTCATGCAAAATGTACTAGTTTCTAATATTAAGGCCTAATATATATTGTTCATCAGTTAATTACCACTTAAATTTTTGGAGTCTTACTAAAGCCGGACTTTATGGCTTGTTTGTACCATTATATGGATAATATTTTACGCCACATGTGAGAAGGTGAGTGGAGGAACACCTAATAATCCACCGAAGTCATCAAAATCGCGCCGAAAGGCTCACATAATGATCCGACCATGTTGTTGTTGCCAAGGCTTAGTGGACCACGAGCAGATCGTGGACGGTGAAGCGGTCCTATTTGTGTATTATATAAATTCACAGTCGTCTCTTTCTGAGAGCCAGCTTAGATTCCTTTCAATGTCTCTAACTACCGAAAACAGAGACGTGTTTCAACCTACGTCCTTCTTTGACGCTCCTTTCATGTCTCTAACTACCGAAAATAGAGACGTGTTTCAACCTACGTCCTTCTTTGACGCTAAAGAAAGAGAGATGGCTCCTTGGCTAATTGACGGAACATCAAATTTTACAGCCATCATATAATAAAATCGTTGTCCCTAAATTTTACTAATCCAAGTTAATAACTTAATTCTACCAAAAAAAAAAAAATCATGTCTTGATGCCAATTCTATAACCCATCTTACTAGAGATTTATATTGATGATAATGATCAGTAATTAAAATTATAACTATTATGACGGGACGGTCGGACTGATTGGCAAAAAATTAAAAGTTCAAAAATTGATAAGCTAATGATATAAAATCCGATCAATTCATCTTTGAAGCATAACTATCCGAGCAACTCATAAAGTCAGACCAATTCAAAGTAAAAAGAAATTCAGGTGAACTATCCCAAATGAATCAATGACTAGATTTTGCCGACCAAGTCAACAAGAATTGGAATGGCGAGAAAAGAAACAGTTATCACAATAGAACGATGTTATAACAACCATTCGTTACAACGGATTCAAGTTAGTTTCAACAAAATAATGTTGAGATTAACCGTAAGAAACTTCTCCTAACTAACTTCTATTAAGGCGAATATCTATAAATATAGGTAAGAGGGAATCTCCGTAGGCAAGTAAGAACGTGAAGTAATCCTGACTTAACTTCTTTAAAGATTCTCTATCTATTGCTTGAACCCTGCTGACTTAAGCATTGGAGTGTCCCCCATCAAAAAACTTTCGATCAGGGACTTGTTTTGTACATGCTCGTGGTGATCGACCGATGGTTCCCGATGGTGTAAGTTGATCATCAGAGTTCAGCATCAATAGATTGGCGTATCAGGTAGGGGGAGAAATAAGCCACCTCCTATCAGGAAAAAAGAATCAATATAGAGAACATGGTGAAGGAAAAAGTATAAAATGCTTCAACCAGTAGGGATCATCAGCCATCCAAGAACAACAATCCACCAAACCCTCTACTAGAGAATAATAATGTACCTTCCATAATGAGCGCAGGGCAACAATAGATTGATATTCTCTTGAATAAAATGAAAGTTCTAACTGCCACTGTTCAAAATCTTCAAAAAGCTATAATCAACAGACAACAACAACCAACCACCTCTTGACTCAGTCAATGATCTCCTTGAAGAAATGTTCGGTGCCAAGAATCAAGTTGATATTCCTAATACCGACGTTCCCTGGATTGATGATCCCTTGTACGGCAAAATTCTCAATATTATAAACATGGAGAAAGCTGACTTAAAGGAAAATGTTTGAGATCCCTTTCTGAATCTTCAAGCGACTCTACTCCAGAAAGTATCCGACAGAGCAAGGGATTTGATGACATGATGATTATGAAAGGAAGTTCTAGAAGTTAGAATTACAAATTGCAAAGCTCGATGATCAACGAAGAAGTGACGAACGACTTGTCGATTATGATTCACAAACTCCATTTTCTCAACGAATTATGGAAGAAGTGATCCTATCTCACTTCAAAATCCCATAGCTGGAACCCTATGATGGGACTACTGATCCTCTTGACCACTTGGATTGTTTTAAAGCCCATATGATGATTCAAGGTGCAAGGATGTCCTCCACTATCTTGCTTTTCAAGCAACTTTGAAGAAAGCTATATGGATATGGTACTCGACCCTCATACTAGGTAGTATTTATTCTTTTAGTCAATTGGAAAAACTATTTATGGTTCATTTCAGGACATGTCGAAAGATGCCACGCAATTTGGATGGTCTCTTATTTATTCAACAAAATGAAAGAGAAACATTGAGAGAGTATATTGCTCGTTTCAACTCTACTACACTTGAGATTCCAGATCTTAACGAACACGTAGCCATGTTTGTGATGAAGAAGAGACTTCGGTCATCCGGGTTCACTTTCTCTCTGGACAAGAAATTTACCACCAGTTATTTAGAATTATTAGCATGCACATAAAAGTATGCATTAGCCGAGAAGCAAGCTGCAAGTCGATGCCAAGCCGAAGGGAAATCGATGTCAAAGAAAAAGAATTAAAAGAATAATGATTCACGACCCTTCAATAATGATAATGCTCCAGCTTGATAACGAAGTCCGAAACCAAAGAATTTGACTAGCAAGTTCGACACTTATACTCCCCTGTCTCTCTCGAGAGAGAAAATACTGATGGAGATAGTGAAGGAAAATTTCTTGCAAAGACCTTGGCCAATGCGGGCATCTCCAGCATCGTGAAACAAGAACAAATACTTTCGATTCCATCATGATCACGGACATACCCCTAAAGAATGTATCCAGCTAAAGGATGAAGTAGAAGATCTGATAAAGCATAGATATCTGGAAAAGTATATTCATAGCCAAGAGTACCGAGCCAAGGTTGCTATTCAAAAGAAAACTGTGGATGGAATGAAGCTTTCCAATCAACAACCCACAAATGGAATGGTCAAATACACCGTCGGTCAAATTTGAGGGAGGAGGGGACTAAAGAAGATGATCCGAAAAGGCATCGAAGCAATAATATTATCAATTTCTCCAACAATGATTTGCGAGGTATTCAAATGCCTCATGATAACCCTGTAGTTGTTTCTACCATTATAGCAAACTATGATATAAGAAGGATTTTAGTAGATAATAGAAGTTTAACCGAGGTGTTACTTAATGATGTTTTTGTTAAGATGAACCTATCTAGAGATAAGTTACAAAAAATCTCAATACCATTAATGAGATTTGGTAGAAACTCGGTTGGGGTGGAGGGAAAAATAACACTCACAGTAACCATTGGAACAGAATCATGATAGAAAATACTTCCTATCAATTTTATGGTTGTCCAAACATCTTCAACATACAACGCCATATTAGGATGACCAGCTTTGAATAAATTTTGAGCAATCGTATCAACCAATCATTTTTAGTACAATTTTTGACTAAGCATGGAGTCGAAGAAATGAGGGGAGTTCAAAGAGTGGCTTAGCAATGCTTAATAATTCAAGATAGGAATCAGTCAACGAAATATCTCTAGAATAGCTTCTTAAAGGGAGGTAGAAAGATGCGGCGAACCAGCTGAAAAAAATGTCTTTGTGTCATTAGGAAAAGAAGACCCAATAAAGGTCGTACAAGTTAAAAGTCTTCTAGGCAAAGAAATGAAGTCAAAGCTAATTGATTTCCTACGAAGTAACGTTGACATCTTTGCTTGATCGGCTGTGATATGCCTGGAATTCCTTTGAAAAATATTACTCACAGGTTAAAAGTCGACCCAGGATATAGACCCATCTGATAGAAAAAAAAAGAAATTTTATCCCTGAGTGACAAAAGCTTATTAATGAAGAAGTAAGCAAGCTTATTAACATTGGATTTGTTTGAAAAGTTTATAATCCAGATTGGCTCGCCAATATAGTAATGGTTAAAAAGGAAAATGAAAAATGAAAAAATTGTATTGATTATACTGATCTCAACAAAGCCTATCCAAAAGATAGCTTCCCCCTACTAAGAATAGATCAGCTAGTTAACGCAACTGCTCGGCATAAGTCCTGAGCTTCATGGATACGTTCTCAGGTTATAATCAAATTCGTATGGATTCAGAAGATGAAGAGAAGACAGCCTTCATAACTAAGAAAGGGCTATATTGCTACTAAGTAATGCTGTTTGGTCTGAAAAATGCTGGAGCAACATACCAATGGCTGATCAACAAAATTTTTGAAAAATAACTTGGAACGAATATGGAAGCCTATGTTGATGATATACTGGTGAAAAGCATCCAAGCATCTGATCATATCAAGGACTTAGAAGAAGCCTTTGATACTGCAAAGCCATCAAATGAAGTTAAATCCAATCTATCTTCGGAGTAACATCGAGAAAGTTTTTTCATTTCCTTGTCAATAATCGAGGAATAGATGCCAACCTTGAGAAGATATAAGCGATTCTTGATATGAGGCATCTTTCAAACAAGAAAGAGGTACAATAGCTAACTGGGTGCGTTACTTCCTTAAGTCGATCTATCTCTCGGTTGTTGAAAGATATTTGCCCTTCTTTAAAGCTCTACGACAAACTAGAATTTTGAATGGTTTAATAATTACCAACAAGCCTTTGAAGAGCTAAAAAAATATCTGGTCAATCCATCTTTGCTCTCGAAGCCCTAAGAAGGAGAAACTTTGTACTTATGTCTCTTCACTTCGCATAAAGCTATTAGTTCGATGCTTATCAAAAAAGAGCCCAACAACATTCAGAAGCTGACTTACTATTCTAGCAAAGTGCTACATGATGCTAAAATAAGATATCTGAAAGCACATAAGCTGATTTATGCATTGATCACAGTAGCAAAGCACCTAAGACCTTACTTCCAAGCTCATTTAGTGGTGGCACTAACAGATCAACCGTTAAAGGCCATCCTGTGATGTCCCAATATATCAGGAAGAATAGCTAAATGGATTATCAAATTGGATGAGTTTGACAAATCTATCAACCATGACAGGCAATAAAGGCACAAGTGCTAGCATATTTTATTGCTGAATGTACTTGGAGCACCAAAGAAGATAGTCAAAGAATAACTAATAAAGAAGAAGTGGCCGAAGAAAACTCCTATTCTATATGGATACTCCATGTAGATGGAGCATCTAATTCTTTCGGCTATGGAGTAGGATTAATCCTAGCTAATCCTGAAGGAGACATTATGAAGTATGCTCTTCGTTTCTCTTTCCATGCATCAAACAATAAAGCTGAATATGAAGCACTCTTAGCCGGGTTAAAAATCTCCAAGAAATTCAAGGTCTAGAATATTAAAGTCATCATAGACTCTCAATTAATCGTGAAGCAAGTAAAGGAAGAATTTGAAGCTCGGGATGCTATCATAATGAAATATTTGAAGAAAGTGCTAACTCTCATAACTAGATTCAACTCCTTTGGGATATCACATATTCCTCAGACTAAAAATTCTTGAGCCGATGCACTTTTTTGATTGGCCACCAAAACCCCTAACTCCCTTGATTGGACATATATTAAATATCTTGAAACCTCCAGTATTGAAGAAGGCATGGAAGTACAGCAAGTGGAGCAAGAGCTCAGTTGGATGGATCCCATCATCAAGTATCCGAATGAAGGAATATTATCTGAAGACATCATTGAAGCCAAATGATAAGGTGGATGGCTTTGTAATATGTGATTGTAGAAGGGATTCTCTACAAAAGGTCTTTTACACAACTTCTATTAAAATGTCTAGGGCCCTCGGATGCTAACCATGCCCTCAAAGAGGTGCATGAAGGTATATGTGGCGATCACCGGGGGCAGATCCTTGGCTTACAAAATAATACACCAAGGATACTATTGGTCGACCATCCAAAATGATGCTATCAACTTTGACAAAAGGTACAATAAATGCCAAAGGTATCCCAATGTCCAAAGGTGTCTCGCAAGCTAGCCGACTCAATTAATTTCCCCATGGCCATTTGCTTAGTAGGTAATTGACATTCTCGGTCCATTTCTTTCAACTTCTCGTCAGAGAAAATTTATTATTGTAGCCATCAATTACTTTACCAAATAGGTCGAAGCTGAATCTTTGGCTCATATAACTGAGGGAAAGGTCGATAACTTTGTTAGAAATTATATAATCTACCGATTCGGGATCCCATATGCAATTATCACCGATAATGAAAGGCAATTTGATAATCAGATATTCAAGAATTTCTACACTCAATATCATATCCTTCACAAATTGACCTCTGTTGGACATCTCTAATCAAATGGAGAGATAGAGGTGACCAATCGGATGATACTCCATGGTCTAAAGACAAGACTAAATGAAGCAAAAAGACTTTGGATCGAAGAGCTAAATTGTTGACCCCTGGAATGATTTTGATGATTATAAAATATTGGAGCATGCATTTGATGCTGATACTTTTCAAATGTTTAAGAAATTTTTGTAGGATGTTTCAAATGGACAATCATCTACCCTACATTTTTAAGACCATTGGAATGAATTCATATACTCAATGAAAAAGTTTCATGTATTTAAAAGCCCTAAGTAAATTTAATTGTATGATTATGTAAAAAGGCTAAGTCAATGTAATTTTAAGTTTAAATATATTAGAAGTTGCTTAGAAGTTGTTTGGAAGAAGTTTGAGATTGTTTAGAAGCTTTTGGAGAAGTTTCACTCAAGCCGACTCTAATATTAGAGCTGATACATTGTTTGGCACAGCACAGAAATTTTCTAATACACATCAATCGAGCCGACTCAATGAAGAATAGAGCCGACTCTCATAGAGTGGAAGATATTTGCTTCTAAGACTTCAGTCAATTGAGCCGATCTAATCTGAAATGAGGCAACTCTTACAGAATGTAGTTTTACTTCACTATCAATTCGAGTCGACTAGAAGTCTATGAGCTGACTCAAATCCTAGAATTTGAATAGTAATTACTAGTTCCAAAATTTGAATTTCTTGATTCTAAAGTCTCTCAACTACTAATTTTTGACTTCCAAGGAAGTCTAACGACCATATTCACCTGGGAACACTTTAAGAAGCTATAAATGAAGGATTTAAGTGAAGAAAAAAGAACTTTTATGAAACTAAAAGGAGAGTATTGAATATTCTAAGAGCTTTCAAGTGAAAACTCAAGTTCTTCAATAACTTTCAACCAACATTCTTGAGTTAATCTTTGAAAAGTTAAGAGAGCCTTGAAAAGCATTGAAGAAGCATTCAAGAAGGCATCATTAAGAACTTCAACTGCAACCATTCAACAACCTTAGGTTTGTTTTAGTGTTGCTTATTTTGTTAACTCTATTTTTGAGTTATTACAAGTACAGTAGGCAGCTGTAGCTTGTGTGTTGGTTTTGGATTATTGGTTAGCCTTGAAAACCAAGTTGGGTTGTTAGTGAGCCCGGGAAAACTATCTTTATATTGGATTTTGGATTATGAGCCCGTAGGAAAACAATCCGGCTGTATTCAAGGTGAATATAGTGGAAATCTTAAGAGTGCACCTTGGATAGTGGACGTAGGAGCTGGGTTGCTTTGAATCACTTTAAATCTTGTTTTGTTTATGTTTTCTCTTGTATTCTTATTTACTTTCACTTGCAACACTCTATCACTCCACTCACCATACAAGGTTTCAAAAGGCACATACTTCCTAAAATTTTTTCAAACCTAATTCACCCCCCTCTTGGGTTAGCTAACTGGGCAATATAAATTTAGTTCTATAGATATATCAGATGACTCCTCGAACTACCATTGAAGAATCACCGTTCAACTTGATATTTGGAAGTGAAGCAGTGATACCGATGGAAATCAGCTTATAATCGATAAAGATTGATCATTTCAAAGAACTGAAAAACTCAGAGCGGTGAAGGGCGGACCTAGACCTATTAAAAGGAACAAGGCTCCAAGCTCATTTGAAAATGGCCACATACCGATAAAGGATCGCTCGGTATTATAATTCCCGAGGCAAAGCCAGAATCTTTTGGCTTGGAGATTTAATGTTACGAAGATTCGAAGTATCCAGACCAACAGAACAGGAAAAACTTTCTCCAAACTAGGAAGGACGCTATCGAGTCGCTGAAGTGATACGTCCTATGACTTACAGGATTGAAAGCTTGGATGGGTACCGGACCACTTGGCAATAGAATGTAAAAACATTATGCATATACTATCAATAAAACTCTCCTTTTAGTTATTTTTTCATGAGGATATATTATTTTTCATGTCAAAGAGTTGGCCTAACCAACCGACTCAATCGGTATATCCGATAAATGAAGAGTTGGCCTAACCAACCGACTCAATCGGTATGTTTGATAAATAAAGAGTTGGCCTAACTAATTGACTCAATCGATATGTTTGACAAATAAATAGTTGGCCTAATAAACTGGCTCGATCAAATGAAGAGTTAGTCTAACTAACCGACTTAATCGGTATGTTTGATAAATGAAGAGTTGGCCTAACCAATCGACTTAATCGATATGTTCGATAAATGAAGAGATAGCCTAACCAACCAACTCGATCAAATGAAGAGTTGACCTAATCAATCGACTCAATCAATATATCTGATAAATGAAGAGTTGGCCTAACCAATCGATTCAATCAGTATTCTCGACAAAAAAAGTATCTGTCAAAAGATTGACATATTATTATCTATAAAAGATTGAGCACTAATCTTGTTAATCTATCGAAGATTCGATACTTGAGAATGCTCTCAAGCTACTCAAAATCTTTTGAGAGCTTAGCACCTAAATCTACTTGTTGCCCAGAAATGGAGCCCAAGAGGGGGAGTAAATTGGGTCTTTTAAAAATTTTAAGCAATAATGTACAGGCCTTGTGGTGTTTGTGAGTAATGAAATTGATGCACTAGATTATATACTGCGAAAAATAATAATTAGAATACAAGAAGTAAAGAACAAGAGGTAGAAGAGATAATCACACACAAATACAAGGTTTATAGTGGTTCGGTGCAAATCTATCACCTACATCCACTCCCCAAGCCACCCTTGGAAATTCCACTATAATCTCTCCAAGATTACAGCCGACTTGTTTTTCCAAAGGCTCACAAGTCAAAACCTATGTTGGTTTTATCACCTAGGCTCACCAACAAATCTTTATACTTATTTTGTCTTCGAGCTCACAAGTTAATCCTAGTTGGTTGTCCCTTTGACTTACCAACAACCACAACAACCTACTTTCAAGAAACTCTTGAAAGCTAGATCAAAATACAAGAGAATTTCAGATATACAATTTAAATAAATAAAACAAACTCTCTTCAATAGTAGAATGGAATCTTTAAGGCTCTAATTGATGCTTATCGTCTTCTCCTTAGAATATTCTTCAAGCCCTCTTTTTGGTATGATCAAAGGATAGGCTTGTAAGTTTTTTCAGGGAATCACTCTTTTAATGGCTTTTGAAGTGAAGTTCTTGAGGGAATATTGACTTTTGAGCTTTCAATAGACTTCAATACTTCAAGAATGAGTTTGGTGAAGCTTAAATACTTCAAAAACTTTCAAAAAATGGTTTGTGACCATTGGAGCTTCGAATCTAGCCATTTGGAGCTTAAAAAGACGTTTCTGCAACTCAAAAAAATAGATCTGTTAGGGCTATCAGAACCCAACTGTTGATACTTGGCTGTCAGGTATTGACACTTGACTTTCAGGTGTCGACACTTGAACTTTCAAGTGTTGACATTTGATTCATAGGTGTCGACACTTGATACAAAAACTCTCCATGGCCAAGTTCTGGATTTTCAAAAAGACTCAGGCCTTGAGTCAACACTTGGGAACTTGAGTATCGACACTCGAGTTTCAGGTATCGATACTTGAGTTCTGGGTGTCGACACTTGGCATGCCAAGGAGATTTTCTACGTGCCAAATGCTGAAGTATCGATACTTAGCCTTCCAGGTGTCGACACTTGGTTTTGCAAACTTCAAAATTAAGTGCCAATCAAGCTAAAAACATAAGATTCTTTTATGAAATTTAAATGCCATATAAATAAGCAATAATTGAACTTGTTTAGGCCCTTTTTGCATGGAGAAGACTCCTCAAATCATGAAAGATACTTCGTGCCAAAGCGTGCCACGAAACTTTAATTTTGAGAATTTGAGGTGTGTTGCCCGGAAATGGAGCCCAAGAGGGGGGATGAATTGGGTCTTTTAAAAATTTAAGACAATAATATGAGGGACTAGTGGTGCTTGTGAACAATGATAAATTAAATGAAAGATGTTAGCAATAATTAAAGAGCAAGAGAGAAAAAGAGTAATCACACACAAACACAAGGTTTATAGTGGTTCGATGCAAACCTAGCACCTACATCCACTCCCCAAGCCATCCTTGGGAATTTCACTATAATCCAAACTAGATTACAGTCGACTTATTTTTCACAAGGCTCACAAGTCAAAACCTAAGTTGGTTTTGTCACTTAGGCTTACCAACAAACCTTAACACTTGTTTTGTCTTCGGGCTCACAAGTTAACCCTAGTTGGTTTTATCCCTTTGGCTCACCAATAAATCACAATAACCTTCTTTCAAGACACCCTTGAAAGCAAGGTCAAATCACAATAAAAATAGATATACAATTTAAAACTACAACAAACTCTCTTCAAGAGTGGATTGGAATCTTTGAAGCTCAAGTGGATGCTTTGTCTTCACTCTTCCTTGGAATCTCCTTCAAGGTGCCTCTTTTAGAATGAAATAAGGATGAGCTTGTAGGCTTTTCAAGGAATCAAACTATAAAGAGGCTTTTGAGTAGACTTGAATGCACTTCAATACACTTCTCTTTTCTTTCATTAACTTTAAAATGAGGTTGGTAGAGATTAAATACACCAAGAACCTTCCAAAAAATGGTTTGTGACCGTTGGTACCTCGAAAATAGCCGTTTGGAGCTTGAAAAGCAAGTTCTGTAAGCCAGAAAAATAGATCCGTTAGAGCTGTCAAGCTGCAAGTGTTGACACTTGGCTGTCAGGTGTCGACACTTGATCTCTAGGTGTCGACACTTGAACATTCAAGTGTCGACACTTGATGCACAGGTGTCGACACTTGACACAAAAATCCTCAATATTACAAAGTTCTGTATTTTCAAAATTCTCAAGCCTTGAGTCGATACTTGGAACCTAAGTGTCGACACTTGGTGTCGACACTTGGATATAGGTGTCGACACTTGGCATGCCAAGAATTTTTGTCTGTGCCAAATGCTGAAGTATCGACACTTGACTATCCAGGTGTCGACACTTGAGACTGAAAAATCTCAGATTCAAGTGTAAATGCCTCGAAATCATAAATATAATTCTACAAAACATAAACACATAATATTTAAATATTTAGATGCCCTTTTTCAATGAAGAGGATGCCCGGATTTGTGAGAATTGCTCCGTGCCATTACGTGCCATAAACCATAAGTTTTTGAGATTTTGATGTGCTCTCTTCCTGAAAACTCATAACTTGAAATTCTCATTAGAATACAATATGCACTCAATGTTTTGTTATTCATCAAAATCACTGGGTGGAGCCAACAATCTCCCCCTTTTTGATGATGACAAAACCTTGAGTAAAAAAGCAATATATTTCAAACTTTAACCATTATAATTTATGAATATGAATTTAAGTTCATAAGAGAGGCAAAAACTTCATAGTTAGGAAGAATCAATATCCCCCTTAATTAGATACTTCTTATTAAGGTAAGCTTCAAAGATTCTTACAAGGTGAAAAATCAACACAATCAATACAATTTCTCAACAAAGTTATGAATTAACACTTTATGACTTAACACCTTTTTCTCAACAAATTTATACATCAATAAAATCAATACACTTTCTCCCCCTTTTTGTCAATCATTAGAAAGGGAAATTTTTCCTCCCCCTCACAATGAGCATGGAGACAAAAAGATAGTAGAGAATCAAATAACATAGATATCAGAGCCAAAATTATACTAACATAAAAGAGTATCATAGCTAAAATATACCAAGATAAAAGAGTATCAGAGCCCAAAAAAAATAGTAAATTAATTCATTGAAACACAAATAATGAGTACTGAACTGAAATATATATAATACATAAGTTTTCAGTGCAAAATTTGCTGAGTCATCAGCAAGAGCTGAAACATACATATATCATCAAAGTCAAATAAGTATCAAACATACAACATAAGAGCTATAACAGATATCTGTGAGGCTAATCCTCATCAGATGGAATATCAAGACTGAAAGGAGCACTGATCCTAGATCTAGTGGCTAATGCCCTAGGAGGTGCTAAAGCTCGACGACTCCTAGTACAGCCGGAAGGATCAAAGGCGGGTACAACCCTAGATAATCTAGTGGAAGGGGGTGAAAGAAGATCAGCTGGCGTAACAAGATCCGGTGTGGAATCAACCAAGGCAGTAGTAGGAGCTGGTGTAGTGGGAGGATCTCGACTGACCATCTCATAAGCATCGGCACCACCAACACTATCGCTGTCACTGTCCACAACCTCTGTAGCTCGGTCTCCATCCTGATCACCACCCTCAACAGAATCAACATGGTCGCTCTGGTGAACGCCGCCATCATCATCGTCATCATCATCATCATCAGATCGTGCAACTGTAGGGGCTACAGGAGGTATAAGGGATCTCAACAGACCCTCAATACGAGAGAATCCCTCCTCCATGGATCTGCAAATCTCAGCATACTCCGAGGTGGTATGTGCTCGTAGAAGCTTGACCTCGCTACGTAGCTGAGTCATCTCATCTTTGATCTCTGTGAACTACTCTCTGGCATGCTCCTCAAAAGATAGTCCTGTAGACGGTGGCGGAGGAGCTGAAGTGTCAGGAGACAAGTGCTCTGCCTGTGTCGATGGTACATCTACTGGAGGAAAAACTGCTGGCTCAGATGCTCCAGCCTCTGCCTCTCGAATCTCGTCCTCCTCATCTGGCTCCTGGCCAGACTCTCTACGAATCCATCGACCTCCAACTAACTTGTATCCCATGCGGTGCAATGACCTCTCGTCGTACACATCGGTGTGTAGTATCTCCTTGGGGATCTCCCCCTCCAATGATACTCCACATGCTCTGAAAAGTCTAGTCAGTGCCATGCCGTATGGTAGACAGTGTCGGCACTGTGTCGCAGCATCATGCATCTGAGTGAGCATCAGGGATGGAAGATCAATCTGCCTCCTCTCAATCAGGCTCGTCATCACCATCAACTCCCTCTCGGTGATGAAGTCAAATCTCCCAGTCTTCGGTAGCAGAATCCGTGCAGTGATGTGGTGCAGCAGGTGCATCTCTAATGATAACTGGTTCGCGGTAACTACGGATATACCGCGAACATCCTCTCTCTCAAGTATGCACCTGAATGCAGCCTCTCTATCATCCACTGAAAAGACACAGACTCCCCTCCGGGGGATCTCCCATACTCTGCTCAGCAGCTCATCTGTCAATGAAATCTGAATGCCCCTGACTGAAGTAGTCCACAGTAGACGTCGACAGTCCAGTGCACCATAAAACTCTCTCACTAGGTGAGGATAGTACCTCTCCTGCATGGTGCAGAATGGTACTAATCCAGCATCAGTGAGTACCTGTCGAATGCCGAAGTGGTGCCTGTCGAAACACTGCAAGTCGACTCTCCTCCCTGAGGCTACTAACTTTCCTGCCATCCTCTCTACAGGGGGGAGCTCGGTGTGGCTGTGCTGTATCAAATCTGGCCTTCGACCTCCTCTCAACACCATGACTGGGCCTCTCCCTAACTGCAAGTCTCTTCCTAGGACCCATTATAGCCAACTGACCAGGGAAAAAGGAAGAAAGGTTTAGAACAAGGGACTGGCTACAGGTTGAGATTAGGAGAGTTTCATTCCTAAAAAAATGTTCAGATAGGTTTTGAAAACCAGAATTTAAACCAACAACGTTTGAAAAGATTGTAAATCAGTTTAAAGTGGGATTTTTACAACTTTGATCAAATGACGATATTTCGAACATATTTTTGTTCGTTAAAACATATTTGAACCTTTGGAAAGTAATTTTTGTAAGGCCTAAAAAGTCAAAACCCATGGGATTTAGGTCTAAACACTTAGGGTTTTATAAAATAGGCAAAAATGTCGCAAATGTATCATATAAAACCTTTCTAAATCAACAATAAATGGATTTAGTATGTTTAATTTAGATGAAAACCCAAATTATTTTGGCTAAAATCAATAAAATAGTGTTTTTTGCGAAAAGTGGGTGAAAAAGGCATGAAAACGACCAAAAGACGAGAAAAATTCGAGAAAAATACGTTTAAATCACTATTCCCTCAAATGGAGTTTTAGAAATCCACTAAAACACGTAAAACTCCGGTTAGATTCATGAAAAATATTCGGAAAACCCCAATCATGGTTGTTTGGTTTGAAAAAGACAAAAACCAAAACGAGGAAAAATAAAATAAAATTGGAAGGGAGAAATACCTGATTTGTGATGGATTAAAGAGTGAAAGGAAGGATTTGGATAGAGGGGTCCACTGTTGCAAGAAATCGACGGGGGAAAGAAACTTACAAAACCCTCGGTCAGCCCTTTTAAAAACAAATTCTGTTTCGCAAGTGTCGACACTTCGAATGTGTCAAGTGTCGACACTTGGTCAGGTGTCGACACTTGATAATTTCCAAGTGTCGACACTTGGCCAAAAAAGTCGAGAAAATCTAGAAAAAAAATTTTGAAAAAATAGGAAATATTTTGATAGGGATTTTGGGGCTTTAATCAATAGGTTTTGAGTTCTAGGATTTAGGTATAATTGATACTAAGAGAGTTCTAGGAGAATGGATCAATGACACCTAACTCTCTTCTAATCAGACAGAACCTATCCTCACTCAAAGGCTTGGTAAACACATCTGCTAACTGATCATCAGTACAAACAAAATCAAGAATTACATTAGAGTTTTGTACATGATCTCTTATGAAATGATATCTTATTTCAATGTATTTACTTCTTGAATGTTGCACAGGATTTTTAGATAGGTTGATTGCACTAGTATTGTCACATCTTATGGGTGTCTTAGTTAGTTTAATGCCAAAATCTTCAAGTTGCTGTTTGATTCAGAGGATTTGAGCACAACAGCTTCCAACTGCTATATATTCAGCTTCCGCCGTAGATAGAGCAACTGAGTTCTGTTTCTTGCTACTCCAAGAGATCAAATTTACTCCAAAAAACTGACAGGTTCCACTAGTACTTTTACGATCAAGTTTACACCCAGCAAAGTCAGCATCAGAATAAGCAATCAATTCAAATGAAGAATCTCTAGAGTACCATAAACCAATTTCAATTGAGCCAGATAGATATTTAAGTATGCATTTAACAGCCAAAAGATGAGACTCTTTAGGATTAGACTGATATCTAGCACACATACAGACACTAAACATGATATCTAGCCTACTGACAGTAAGATATAACAATGAACCAATCATGCCACGATATAATTTTTGGTCTATAGACTTACCTGATTTATCTTTGTCAAGTCTACATGTAGAGCTCATAGGGATACCTAAAGGCTTAGTGTTCTCCATCCCAAACTTCTTGAGTATTTCTTTTGTGTATTTTGTTTGGTTGATGAAGATCCCCTCTTTGGTTTGCCTTATTTGGAGTCCGAGAAAGAAATTCAGTTCTCCCATCATGCTCATCTCGAACTCACCCTGCATTAACTTGGCAAAATCTTGATAAAGAGATTCATTAGTAGCACCAAATATTATATAATCTACATAGATTTGTACTACTAAGAGATCATCATTCTTTTTCTTTAAAAATAAAGTTTTATCTACATTACCTCTAGTAAAATCATTTTTCAGCAAAAAGGAGCTTAAACGATCATACCAAGCTCTTGGAGCTTGTTTCAATCCATATAAAGCTTTATGAAGTTTATAAACATGATTTGGAAATTCAGAATTTTCAAAACTAGGGGGTTGCTCAACGTAAACTTCTTCTTCAATTAAACCATTTAAAAAGGCACTTTTAACATCCATTTGATATAGTTTAAAATTCATGAAGCAAGCAAAAGCCAACAATAGCCTAATTGTCTCAAGTCTAGCCACAGGAGCAAATGTTTCATCAAAATCTATCCCTTCCTCCTGATTGTATCCTTTGGCAACTAGTCTAGCCTTATTTCTAGTTACTACTCCATTTTCATCAAGTTTATTTCGAAAAACCCATTTTGTACCAATAATTGAAGTGTTTGAAGGCCTATCTACTAATGTCTAAACATTGTTCCTTTTAAATTGATTAAGTTCATCTTGCATAGCATTTATCCAATTACTATCACATTCAGCTTTCTCAATAGTTTTAGGTTCAATTTGAGACACAAAAACTAAGTAATCACAGATATTTCTAAGGGATGATCGAGTACTTACACCTTTAGATGGATCACCTATAATTAGTTCTTTTGGGTGTCCATGAGCATACCTCCATTCTTTTGGTAATGGATCAACAGTTGATGTATTTTCATCACCTTGTGCTTGATCTCCTTCAATGTTTTGATCATCGTTTTGTTCCTTGATAAGCCCTTCATTGTTGTTTATTTCTTCAGTTTTCTTGCTACCTGTTTCATTAGAAAGTACATCTTCTTTTCTTGAAGATTTTTTGTTAGTTTCATCAAATACCACATGTATGGATTCTTCAACAACAAGTGTTCTTCTGTTGAAGACCCTGTATGCCTTATTAGATATGGAGTAGCCTAAAAAGACTCCCTCATCTGATTTGGCATCAAATTTACTCAAATTATCTTTACCATTGTTTAAGATGAAACAACGGCATCCAAAAATATGAAAATAACGAATTGAGGGTTTTCTACCCTTCTAAAGCTCATAAGGTGTTTTCTTTAAAATCGGTCAAATTAAAACTTGATTTAAAATATAGCATGCAGTATTTATGGCTTCCGCCCAAAAATATCTAGGTAAATCATTTTCACAAAGCATGGTGCGTGCCATTTCTTCAAGAGTTCTATTTTTTCTTTCTACTACCCCATTTTGTTGAGGTGTCCTAGGTACAGAAAAATTATGATGAATTCCATTTTCAATACAAAATTTATCGAAATCAGCATTTTCAAATTCGGTTCCATGATCACTTCTCAAAGATACTACTGAAACACCTTTTTCATTCAAAACTCTTTTATGAAATCTAATAAATTCAGAAAAAGTTTCATCTTTATGTGCTAAAAACATGACCCATGTAAATCGTGAGAAATCATCTACAATGACTAGACCATACTTCTTACCTTCCAAACTAGATGTTCTAGTTGGCCCAAAGAGGTCCATGTGAAGCAATTCCAAAGGTCTAGATGTAGAGATTACTCCCTTTGGTTTGAAAGCGGATTTTGTTTGTTTTCCAAGTTGACATGCACTGCAAATCTTATCTTTTTCAAAATTGAGTTTAAGCAAATCCTTTACCAAGTTTTTTTTGCTAAGTTTTGAAATTAAATGCATGCTTGCATGTCCTAGTCTACGATGCCAAAGCCAACTAGTTTCTTGGCTTTCATTGCCACTAGACATTGACCTTTCTGAATAGGGAGATCATCAAGATCAACCATATAAATATTGCCATGCCTATGACCAATGAACTTGATGCCATTGTCATCTAGACTAGAAACAATGCACAAAGAAGATTCAAAAATAACTTTAAAGTTTTTGTCACAAAACTGACTAATGCTAAGCAAGTTATGTTTTAAACCATCAACATATAATACATTATCAATATAAGAGGTAGGGGTGATATGGATTTTACCAATACCGATAATTTTGCCCTTTCCATTATCACCAAAAGTTATATTGCCACCATTTTGATATGTGAGTGATGAGAACTGCTCCACATCTCCTGTCATATGCCTTGAGCAATCGCTATCAAGGTACCACATCCTTTTCTTATTGGTTACAAGGCATAACTGCAATAAAGATCAAGTGGAGACTTTAGGTACCCAAGCCATCTTGGGTCTTTTTTGGTTAGTGGCATTGGTTCCTTTTGGAACCCAAACTTTCTTAGTGTTTTTTAACTTTTTTTTGTTGCACATATAAGATTTATGTCCTTTGATACCACAAGTAAAGCAAGTAATGGATGAAGATGCAGGCACAAAGAAATTTTTAAAGAGTTTTTATTTTTTGTGAGTTCTGAATCCTAAACCTGCTTTGTCAAATACTGCGCTTTGGTTATTTAAGAGTAAATTTAATTTTTCAGAACTGTAAGTAAATTTTTCTACAAAAGGTTTTAGTTTTTCAATTTCTTCTTTATATCTTTTGTTTTCATTTAAAATTTCTTTGCTTTGTTTTGACAAATCTTCATTTGAAAGCAAGTCACTTTTCTTTTTAAAGATATCCTTTTCTTTTTCAAGTGCCATAATCTTATCATTTAATTTTTTATTTTGTATAAGAAGGCATTCATTTTCATTTGAAAGGTTGTTATTTGTTTTGGCTATATCTAAATTTTGCTTCTTTAAATCTTTATGTTTTGATTTTAACTTTTGAAATTCTATGACTAGTTCGTCAAAAACTTCAAGAAGCTCATCAAAAGTAAATTCATTTTCGGTTTCAGAACATACCTCTTCATGATCGGCCATCAGACAGAAGTTTGCTACCTCCTACTGTTCTTCCTCAGAACTGGAGTCTTCACTTTTACTCCAGGTTGCCATCATGGCTTTCTTTTTTAGCTTTCTTCTGCTTTTCTTTAACAAGGGGCAGTCTACCTTGAAATGCCCGGGTTTTTTGCACTCAAAACATGTAGGCTGCTCCTTCTCCTTTTCTTTGTCCTTCTCTTTGCTCGGCTCACCTTTCAGAGGTTTCTTTTTGTAGTTAAACTTTTTCTTCCTCATGAACCTCCTGAATTTTTTTGCTAACAGAGCCGTCTCATCTTCTTCATCATCTTCTTTGGAGTCTTTTCTTGAGTCCTCTCTAGTAGTAGATTTGAACGCAATCGCCTTCTTCTTTTTATCGACATCTCCATTCTTTTGTTTGAGCGAGAGCTCATAAGTCATTAAAGAACCCAACAGTTGTTCTAGCGGGAGAGTGTTGACATCCTTAGCTTCTTCAATAGCAGTGACCTTTGCATCCCATAAAGCTGGTAGAGACCTAAAAAGTTTATTCACAAGTTCACCGTTAGAAATAATTTTTCCTAGGCTTCTCATGCCATTCACAATGTTTGTGAACCTAGTATACATCTCACTAATAGATTCAGTAGGTTCCATTTTAAACATTTCATATGTGTGAATTAGCATGTTGACCTTGGTGGTTTTCACTTGGTGTGTACCCTCATGGATAACCTCAAGTGTATCCCAAATCTCCTTGACGGAGAGACAATTTGATATTCTATTAAATTCACTTGGATCAAGAGAACAAAATAAAAGGTTCATTGCCTTAGCATTAAGCTCGATTTACTTAATGTCATTCTCATCCCAATCATCTTCCATTTTTGGAGTGAGAATGCCATTAATCAACATTGTAGGCGAGGACCTTTTACAATTGTCCTCCATAAATTATAATCAAGAGCTTGAATAAATATGCACATGCGTGTCTTCCAGTATGTGTAATTTGTGCCATTAAAAAGTGGGGAACGATTTGAAGCTTGACCTTCAACAATATCCATTCCTATTGGGGCTACCATGATCTTTTACTCAAGATCCTTGGACCTACAAGAGAGTACCGGTGCTCTGATACCACTTGTTGCCCAGAAATGAAGCCCAAGAGGGGGGATGAATTGGGTCTTTTAAAAATTTAAGACAATAATATGAGGGACTAGTGGTGCTTGTGAACAATGATAAATTAAATGCAAGAAGTTAGCAATAATTAAAGAGCAAGAGAGGAAAAGAGTAATCACACACAAACACAAGGTTTATTGTGGTTCGGTGCAAACCTAGCACCTACATCCACTCCTCAAGCCACCCTTGGGAATTTCACTATAATCCAAACTAGATTACAGTCGACTTGTTTTTCACAAGACTCACAAGTCAAAACCTAAGTTGGTTTTGTCACTTAGGCTTACCAACAAACCTTAATACTTGTTTTGTCTTCGGGCTCCCAAGTTAACCCTAGTTGGTTTTATCCCTTTGGCTCACCAATAAACCACAATAACCTTCTTTCAAGATACCCTTGAAAGCAAGGTCAAATCACAATAAAAATAGATATACAATTTAAAACTACAACAAACTCTCTTCAAGAATGGATTGGAATCTTTGAAGCTCAAGTGGATGCTTTGTCTTCACTCTTCCTTGGAATCTCCTTCAAGGTGCCTCTTTTGGAATGAAATAAGGATGAGCTTGTAGGCTTTTCAAGGAATCAAACTATAAGAGGCTTTTGAGTAGACTTGAATGCACTTCAATACACTTCTCTTTTCTTTCATTAACTTTAAAATGAGGTTGGTAGAGGTTAAATACACCAAGAACCTTCCAAAAAATGGTTTGTGACTGTTGGTACCTCGGAAATAGCCGTTTGGAGCTTGAAAAGCAAGTTCTGCAAGCCAGAAAAATAGATCCGTTAGAGCTGTCAGGCTGCAAGTGTCGACACTTGGCTGTCAGGTGTCGACACTTGGCTGTCAGGTGTCGACACTTGATCTCTGGGTGTCGACACTTGAACATTCAAGTGTCGACACTTGATGCACAGGTGTCGACACTTGACACAAAATTCCTCGATATTACAAAGTTCTATATTTTCAAAATTCTTAGGCCTTGAGTCGATACTTGGAACCTAAGTGTCGACACTTGGTGTCGACACTTGGATATAGGTGTCGACACTTGGCGTGCCAAGGATTTTTGTCTGTGCCCAATGCTGAAGTATCGACACTTGACTGTCTAGGTGTTGACACTTGAGACTGAAAAATCTCAGATTCAAGTGTAAATGCCTCGAAATCATAAATATAATTCTACAAAACATAAACACATAATATTTAAATATTTAGATGCTCTTTTTCAATGAAGAGGATGCCCGGATTTGTGAGAATTGCTCCGTGCCATTATGTGCCATAAACCATAAGTTTTTGAGATTTTGAGGTGCTCTCTTTCTGAAAACTCACAACTTGAAATCATCATTAGAATACAATATGCACTAAATGTTTTGTTATTCATCAAAATCACTGGGTGGAGCCAACAAGGTGCTTGTTTCATGAAAACTCACAACTAGAAATAGACATTAATACACAATATGTACTCAATGTTTTGTTATTCATCAAAATCATGGGATAGAGCCAACAATCTTTTTCTTTTTGATAATGACAAAATCTTGAGTATATAAACATTTAAATTCAATTTTCAGATATGATTCTTCATAAATATGATCTCAAGCTCATATAATCACAACTTAAATAGTTAAGATGGATGAATCTCCCCCTTAGTGAAACAATTCGTATCAGAACAAGTTTTGAAGAGCAAGATGAAGTTTGAAATATCAAATTTGAAATTTAAATTAACCATATAATATCCTATATTTTCTACTCCCCCTTTTTGTCAATCATTCAATAGAAAAAGGAGTAAGCTCCCCCTCAAAAAGTGCATATAGATAAAAGGTAGTAGAGCTGATACAAGATTTAATTTTCCAAGAATAAGTAGGTATCAGAGCCAAAAAATAGAGTATCAATTTCAAGAATATCAAAGTCAAAATCAATCACAGTCAATTCAAACAATGTAATCATTAAAGTGATATGCATATATATATATATATATATATATATATATATATATATTAAGTAAAGTTTTCAGTACAAAATTTACTGACTCATCGCAACACTGAAATAATCAAGATACATCATGAGACATAAATCATAAATAACATACAACAAAAAGAACATCTATGAGGCTAATCCTCATCAGATGGAAGCTCAAGAGTAAATGGGGCGCTAATCCTGGATCTAGGAACTAATGCCTTAGGAGGTCCCTGGGCTAAGGCCCTACGACTCCTAGTACGGCCAGAAGGTCCTAGTAAGGGTACAACCCTAGAAGATCTAGTCAATGGAGGGGAAAGCATCTCAGTTGGAGTAATAAAATCTAGAGTGGAATCAACTACATCAGCTGGAGGAGGAACTACAGGAGTAGCTGGAGGATCATCTCTACTGAGCATCTGATATCGTCCAGCATAATCAACATTGCCATCTGAACTCCCATCACTAGAATCATCGGCATCAGAATCATCACCGTCATCAGCATCATCACCATCTCCATCACCAGCACCACCCTCATCAGTGTCATCATGTCCGTTTGGGTGGTCATCATCATCTCCATCAACAAGTGGAGCTGCAGGAGCGGCTGGAGGAAGAAAGATCTGAGTGAATCCTCGATACGGGCGAATCCCGCCTCCATAGTGTGACGTAGCTCAGCGTGCTCTGAAGCTGTGTGGGCTCTAAGGCCCTCCATCTCAATCCTCAGCTGAGTCATCCTTACTCCAAGACAAACTATCTTACTCCGTACCTCAGCAAACTGCTACCAGGAGTGCTCCTCAAAAGATAACTCAGTAGTCGACAGGGGAAGAGTGAAGGTGTAGTGGTAGGAGTCACAAGCTCTGCCTCTGATACTGGAGCAACATGAGAAGGTGTACTGACTGGCCCTGATGGCCCGGCCTCTGCATCTCTGATCTCATCCTCCTCTTTTGGCTCTTGACCATACTCTCTCCTAACCCAACAACCTGCGACCAAACGATAGCCCATTCGGTGTAGCGACCGCTTGTCATATACATCGGTGTGTAGAATCTCCTTGGGGATCTCCCCCTCCAAAGGAACTCTACAGGCTTGAAACAGACGGGTCAGTGCCATCCCATACGGCAAATAATGTCTCCTCTGTGTCGCCGCATCGCACATCTAAACCAGCATAAGTGAATATCAACCTGGGTCCTCCGAGTCAAACTGACCATCAACAACAACTCCCTCTCCATGATGAAGTCAAATCATCCAGTCTTTGGAAGCAAGATCCGAGCAGTGATGTGATAAGTAAGTGCATCTTAACTGACAGCTGGTTCTAGTGACCACTGTCACTTCGCGAATGTCCTCCCACTCAAGAATACATTTAAAAGCTAGCTCCCTGTCCTTTACTGAGAAAACACATACACCTCAGTGAGGAATCTCCCAAACTCGACTCAGTAGCTCCTCAGTCAATGAAATATGCACTCCCTTGACGGTGGTGCTCCATAATAATCGCCGACAATCCAATGCACCAAAGAACTCTCTCACCAGATGAGGATAGTACCTCTCCTGCATAGTACAGAAAGGTACTAATCTGGCATCTGAGAGTGTCAGCTGAATCAGGAAGTGCTGCCAGTCAAAGAACTCCAACTCGATCCATCTGCCCACTATCACGGCCTTCCCTGCCATCCTCTCTGTAGGGGGGAAACTGCAGTTGCAGAGCTACTAGCCTGTCCAACATCGTGTCTGGCCTTTGTCCTCCTCTCAGAACCCTATCCAGACCTCCTCCTAACTGCTAGTCTCTTCCTCTGACCCATTACAACAAGCTGAGCAAGAAGGGAAAGGAAGAAGGTAAACAAACTAAAGGGTGGACAAGCCGGGAACTAAAGATCGGCTAAGAGTTAGACTTAAAGAAACTAATCAAGCCTAGGTTTTTCTAAAAGAAGGATACTGGTTTAATAAAAACTAGGGTTTGTTTTGAAAACAGAGATAAAAATCAAATTGACTTACTTCAAATCATAAATTCAAGGGATAAAACCAATTTTGAGTGAAATAAATATTTTAATAGTTTAAAAAGAGGGAAAACTATCAAATGTATGTTTTTTTTTTTAAAAAAAAAAAGTTTTATCCCAACACATAAACTTAGTAAACTAGGGCACATTGAAACACCATTAAACATATAAAATGTTTAGATAAGAAAATCCCATGGAAAAACAAAGAAAATTAGGGTTTTATGTTTAAAAGTAGGTAGTCCAACAATAAAATAGTGGAAAAAGGAGTAAAATCAAAATGTATATCATGAAATCAAGACAAACACTCCTTCCATATGAATGAAATCCGAGAAAAACTAATACATAGCTACGAAATCTAAAATTAAAATGAAAACCTTGGAATTTTTGGCCAAAAAACCTAATGCAACGGTAAAAGGGTGAAAATCGGACGATTTAGGTGGGAAATCGTTCAAAATCTGAGAGGAAATCCATGAATAATATGAATAAACAAGTTTCCCAAAAAATGGAAACTTAGAAACGTTTCAAAATGTCCAAAAACCTGATTTAAATGCATTAAAATGGACAGAAAATAAAAAAAACTAGGATTCACGGTTTCAAAATGAATGAGAGGGAAGAGGATTACCTTGATTTTGATGGGGCAAGAAGGGAAAGTGAGGATTTTGGAGGGTTGAGGACTCTTGGGGACTACAACGGCTTGAGATAAAACGGGGGAAAGTGAAATACAAAAGCTCGGTTTTGCCCTAAAAAAGTCTGGAATTTACGCGAGTGTTGACACTTGAAATTTCTCAAGTGTCGATACTTAGTCAGGTGTCGACACTTCGCAAAATCCAAGTATCGACACTTGGCCAAGAAATTCCAAAAGAAATCTGAAAAAATCTTCAAAAATTCAATGATGCTTTTAAAAGCTTTTAGGACTTAACAAAAGTGATTTTTGAGTAAAAATAACTTGGATATGATGGAATTTGAGAGAGTTCTAAAAGAATGGATCAATGACACCTAACTCTCTTCTAATCATACAAAATCTCTCTTCACTTAAGGGTTTGGTAAACACATCAGGTAATTGATCATCAGTACATACAAATTCAAGTACCATATTAGAGTTTTGTATATGATCTCTTATGAAATGATGTCTTATTTCAATATATTTACTTCTTGAATGTTGCACAGAATTCTTAGTTAGATTGATTGCACTAGTATTGTCACATCTTATGGATGTCTTAATTAGTTTAATGCCAAAATCTTCGAGTTATTGTTTGATCCATAGGATTTGAGCATAACAGCTTCCAGCTGCTATATATTCGGCTTCCACCATAGATAGAGTAACTGAATTCTATTTCTTGCTACTCCATGAGATCAAATTTATTCCAAAAAATTGACAAGTTCCATTAGTACTTTTACGATCAAGTTTACACCCAGCAAAGTCAACATCATAATAAGCAATCAATTCAAATGAAGAATCTCTAGAGTACCAAAGACCAATCTCAATTGAGCCAGATAGATATCTAAGTATGCATTTAACAGCTAAAAGATGAGACTCTTTAGGATTAGACTGATATCTAGTACACATACAAACACTAAACATGATATCTGACCTACTGGCAGTAAGATATAATAATGAACCAATCATGCCATGATATAGTTTTTGATCAACTAATTTACCTGATTCATCTTTGTCAAGTTTACAAGAGGAGCTCATTGGCATACCTAATGGCTTGGTGTTCTCCATCCCAAACTTCTTTAGTATTTTTTTTGTGTACTTAGCTTGGTTGATGAAGATCCCCTCTTTGGTTTGTTTAATCTGGAGTTCGAGGAAGAAGTTAAGTTCTCCCATCATGCTCATCTTGAACTTACCTTGCATTAACTTTGCAAACTCTTGACAAAGAGATTCGTTAGTAGCACCGATATAATATTATCTACATATATTTGAACTACTAAGATATCATCATTCTTTTTCTTCAAAAATAAAGTTTTGCCAACATTACCTCTAGTAAAATCATTTTTTAGCAAAAAAGAACTTAAACAATCATACCAAGCTCTAGGAGCTTGTTTCAATCCATACAAAGCTTTATGAAATTTGAAAACATGGTTTGGAAATCATGGTTTTCAAAATCGGGAGGATGTTCGACATAAACTTTTTCTTCGATAAAACTATTTAAAAAGGCACTTTTAACATTCATTTGAAATAATTTAAAATCCATAAAATAAGCAAAAGCCAACAATAGCCTAATTGCTTCAAGTCTAGCCATAGGAGCAAAGGTTTCATCAAAATCAATCCCTTCCTCCTGATTGTATCCTTTGGCAACTAGTCTAGCCTTATTTCTTGTAACAATTCCATTTTCATCAAGTTTTTTTTCTAAAAACCCATTTTGTGCCAATAATTGAAACATTTGAAGGCCTATCTACTAAAGTCCAAACATTATTTCTTTTAAATTGGTTAAGTTCGTCTCGCATAGCATTAATCCAATTCCAATCATTTTCAGCTTCTTCAATAGTTTTAGGTTCAATCCAAGATACAAATGCTAAGTAATCACAAACATTCCTAAGGGATGATCGAGTACTTACACCTTTAGATGGATCACCAATGATAAGTTCTTTGGGGTGTCCATGAGCATACCTCCATTCTTTGGGTAGAAGATCAACTGTAGATATGCTTTCATTATCTTGTGCTCGATCTCCTTCATTGTTTTGATCAACTTCTTGTTCCTTTGTAGGCTCTTCATTGTTGTTCATTTCTTCAGTTCTTTTGGTACCTGTTTCATCACAAAGCACATCTTTTTTTCTAAAAGATTTCTGGTCAGATTCATCAAACATAACATATATGGATTCTTCAACAACAAGTATTCTTCTGTTGAAGACCCTGTATGCCTTGCTAGATATAGAGTAGCCTAGAAAGACACCCTCATCTGACTTGGTATCAAATTTGCTCAAAATATCTTTACCATTGTTTAAGATGAAACAACGGCATCCAAAAATATGAAAATATCGAATTGAAGGTTTTCTACCCTTCCAAAGTTCATACGGTGTTTTCTTTAAAATCGGTCGGATTAAAACACTATTTAAAATATAGCATGCAGTGTTTATGGCTTCCTCCCAAAAATATCTAGGCAGGTCATTTCATAAAGCATGGTGCATGCCATTTCTTCAAGAGTTCTATTTTTTCTTTCTACCATCCCATTTTGTTGAGGTATCCTAGATGCTGAAAAATTATGATGAATGTCATTTTTAATACAAAATTTGTCAAAATCAAAATTTTCAAATTTGATTCTATGGTCACTTTTCAAAGATACAATTGAAACACCTTTTTTATTTGAAACTCTTTTATGAAATCTAATGAATTCAGAAAATGTTTCATCTTTGTGTACTAAAAACATGACCTATGTAAAATGTGAGAAATCATCTACAATAACTAGACTGTACTTCTTACCTCCCAAACTAGATATTCTAGTTTGCCCAAAGAGGTCCATATAAAGCAACTCTAAGGGTCTAGATGTAGATATTACTTCTTTTGGTTTAAAAGATGATTTGATTTGTTTTCCAAGCTGGTAAGCACTACAAATCTTATCTTTTTCAAAACTAAGTTTTGGTAAATCTTTTATCAAACTCTTTTTGTTAAGTTTTGAAATCAAATGCATACTAGCATATCCTAGTCTACGATGCCAAAGCCAACTAGTTTCATTGATCTTGGCTTCCTTTGCCACTAGGCATTGACCATTTTGAACAGGAAGATCATCAAGATCAACCATATAAATATTGACATGTCTATGACCAATGAACTTAATGCCATTGTCATCTAAACTAGAAACAATGCACATAGAAAATTCGAAAACAACCTTGAAATCCTAGTCACAAAATTGACTAATGCTAAGTAAATTATGTTTCAAACCATCAATATATAATACATTATCAATGTAAGTAAAAGGGGTGATATGGACTTTACCAATTCTGACAATCTTGCCCTTTCCATTATCACCAAATTTACATTACCATCATTTTGATATTCGAGTGACGAGAACTGCTCCACATCTCCAGTCATATGCCTTGAGAAACCGCTATCGAGGTACCACATTCTTTTCTTATTGGTTGCAAGGCATACCTACAACAAAAATCAAGTAGAGACTTTAGGTATCCAAGTCATCTTGGGTCCTTTCAGGTTATTGGTAATGGTTCCTTTTGGAACCTAAATTTTCTTAACATTACTCAATTTTCTCTTATTGCATAAGTAAGATTTATGCCCTACAATACCATAAGCATAACAAGTAATGGATGATGATGCAGGCACAAAGAAATTTTTAAAATATTTTTATTTTTTCTGAGTTCTAAAACCTAAACCGACTTTATCAAAAATAGCTCTTTGATTATTTAAAAGCATATTTAGTTTTTTAGAACTATATGTAAATTTATCAACAAAAAGTTTTAACTTTTCAATTGCTTCTTTACATTTTTTGTTTTCTTCCAAAATTTCTTTGTTCTGTTTTGAAAAGTTTTCATTTGATACAGAAAAGTTTTTCTTTTTCAAAACTTCTTTTTCTTTTTCAAGAGCAACAATCCTATCATTTAACTTTTTATTTTGAAGAAGTAGGCAATCATTTTCAGTTGAGAACTTATTATTTGCTACAACCAAATCTAAGTTTTGTCTTTTTAATTCTTTATGTTTTGATTTCAATTTTTGAAATTCAATAACCAATTCATCAAAAACTTCATACAGTTCATCAAATGTAAACTCATTTTCAGTTTTGGATAGTACCTCATCATGATCCGCCATTAAACAGAAGTTTGCAACTTCTTACTGTTTTTCCTCAGAGCTGGAGTCTTCGTTGTCACTCTAGGTTGCCATCATGGCCTTCTTTCTTAGTTTTCTTCTGCTCTTCTTTAGTAAGGGACAATCCATCTTGAAGTGGCACAGTTTCTTGCATTCAAAATATGTGGGCTACTCCTTGTCTTTCTCCTTTTCCTTTTCTTTGCTAGGCTCTCCTTTTAGAGGTTTCTTTTTGAAGTTGAATTTCTTCTTCCTCATGAACCTTTTGAACTTTCTTGCCATTAGAGCTCTCTCATCTTCTTCATATTCTTCTTCAGATTCATCGCTTGACTCTTCTCTTGCGGTGGATTTGAAAGCGATCACTTTCTTCTTCTTGTCAACATCCACGTTCTTTTGTCTTAAAGAAAGCTCATAAGTCATTAATGAGCCTAACAATTGCTCAAGGGGTAGAGTATTGACATCCTTGGCTTCCTCTATGGCCATCACCTTGGTGTCCCATGAAGCCGAAAGAGACCTGAGAAGTTTGTTTACAAGTTTACCGTTAGATACAATCTTTTCTAAGCTTCTCATGCCATTCACGATATTTGTGAACCTAGTATACATCTCACTTATAGATTCAGTAGGTTCCATCTTAAACATTTCATATGTGTGAATGAGCATGTTAACCTTAGTAGTTTTCACTTGGTGTGTACCCTCATGGGTAACCTCAAGTGTGTCCTATATTTTCTTAGAGGATAGACAGTTAGATATTCTATTGAATTCACTCGGATCAGGGGAGCAAAACAATAGATTCATAGCCTTCGCATTAAGCTCTATTTGCTTAATGTCATTCTCATCCCAATCATCTTTCATTTTTGGAGTGAGAATGTCATTAACCAACATAGTAGGCTGATGATGACCTTTTATGATTGTCCTCCAAAGATTATAATCAATGGCTTGAATGAATATGTGCATGCGAGTTTTCTAATAAGTGTAATTCGTGCCATTAAATAGTGGGGAACGGTTTGAAGCTTGACCTTCAATAACACCCATTCTTATTAGGGCTGCCATGATCTTTTACTCAAGATCCTTGGACCTACAAGAGAGTATCGGTGCTCTGATACCACTTATTGCCCAGAAATGGAGCCCAATAGGGAGGTGAATTAGGTCTTTTAAAAATTTAAAGCAATAATGTGCAGGCCTTGTGATGTTTGTGAGTAATGAAATTGATGCACTAGATAATATACAACGGAAAGTAATAATTAAAGGGCAAGAAGTAAAGAACAAGAGATAGAAGAGATAATCACACACAAACACAAGGTTTATAGTGGTTTGGTGCAAATCTAGCACCTACATCCACTCCCCAAGCCATCCTTGGTAATTCCACTATAATCTCTCCAAGATTATAGCCGACTTGTTTTTCTAAAGGCTCACAAGTCAAAACCTATGTTGGTTTGATCACCTAGGCTCACCAACAAACCTTTACACTTGTTTTATTTTTGGGCTCACAAGTCAACCCTAGTTGGTTTTGTCCCTTTGGCTCACCAACAACCACAATAACCTACTTTCAAGAAACCCTTGAAAGCTAGGTCAAAATACAAGAGAATTTCATATATACAATTTAAATAAATAAAACAAACTCTCTTCAAGAGTAGAATGGAAGCTTTGAGGCTCTAATTGATGCTTGTCTTGTCTTCTCCTTGGAATATTCTTCAAGCTCTCTTTTTTGAATGATAAAATGATAGGCTTGTAAGCTTTTTCAGGGAATCACTCTTTTAATGGCTTTTGAAGTGAAGTTCTTGAGGGAATATTGACTTTTGAGCTTTCAATGGACTTCAATACTTCAAGAATGAGTTTGATGAAGCTTAAATACTTCAAAAACTTTCAAAAAATAGTTTGTGACCGTTGGAGCTTCGAATCTAGACGTTTGGAGCTTGAAAAAATGTTTTTACAACTCAAAAAAATAGATCCATTAGGGCTGTCAGAACCCGAGTGTCAACACTTGGCTGTTAGGTGTCGACACTTGGCTGTCAGGTATCGACACTTGATACAAAAACTCTTCCTGGCCAAGTTTTGAATTTTCAAAAAGTCTCAGGCCTTGAATCGATACTTGGAAACTTGAATATCGACACTTGAGTTTCAGGTGTCGACACTTGAGTTTCAGGTGTCGACACTTGAGTTTTGGGTGTCGATACTTGGCATGCCAAGGAGATTTCTGCATGCCAAATGCTGAAGTGTCGACACTTAGCCTTCCAGGTGTCGACACTTGGTTCTGCAAACTTCAGAATTAAGTACCAATCAAGCTAAAAATATAAGATTCTTTTATGAAATTTAAATACCATATAAATAAGCAATAATTGAACTTGTTTAGGCCCTTTTTGCATGGAGAAGACTCCTCAAATCGTGAAAGATACTTCATGCCAAAGCGTACCACGAAACTTTAATTTTGAGAATTTGAGGTGCTCGTTTTCTGAAAACTCACAACCAGAAATAGACATTAGTACACAATATGTACTCAACATTTTATTATTCATCAAAATCACGGGGTAGAGCCAACGCTACCGAAGACATAACACCTATGTTTTGAAGCACCTAGTCCACCTACAAAAGATCAATACTTTAAAAATTGTGTTAAGAATATAGTATATGATACCAAAGATGCATTACTTGGAATTTATGCACACAAAAACAACAATGCAAAGAACATTTTGAGAAAAAGAAGATTCATTAGTACTTTAAAGTTTGATACATATACATATTCATCAAAAAATTTGATACATAAATAAAAGAAGAAGAAAAATCTACAAGTTATGGTTGTTCAGCAACATCCAGCTCGAGCTCCATGCTTCCTTGAGGAACTTCGGCTCGTTCTATTACTTCAGGGAGGGTGGCAGCAGTCTCAAGTTCTTCTGCTATCTGCTACTCATTGCCTCCTTCCCCATCGTCTTCACCCATAGCGATGCCTGAAAGGTCCAAGTCAGGATAGAGCTTCAAAACTTTCTTCCGGCAGTCGGTGAAGCCCATCTCATATCTAGCAACCCCCATCTCTATCATTTCATCTTCAAAGGTAGATGATTTTTTGTATTCTTCAACGGCTCGGTGGGCTCTATCCTCTGCAAGCATTGCCTTTTCCTCTGCTACTACCTTCTGAGCCGAGGCTTCGTCAAACTTTTGCATGAGTTCTTTTATCAGCATCTCTGACGAATGAAGCTTTTTCTTTTTCTTCCTCAAATTGGCCTCAGCCTCGGCCTCGGCCTGCTTGTCCTGTGCTGTCTCAACTCCTGTAAAATGAAGTTGTCGACAACACTCTTCTCCAACTTTTCCTCCAAACTCTACCTTAGTTCTTCGGCAACTTCTCTTTCGGCTTTTGCCATCTCCAACTGGTCACAAAGACTTTGACTTAGCTCAGCGAAGCCAGAGATACTCTCCTCAACCAGAGAAACCTCATAGATAAACTGAAACAAAGTAACAAAAACCAAAGTTAACGATGTTCATCATGCTTGGGAAAAGAGATAGAAGAAGAAATGGAAAGGGAGGTTACCTTAAAGAGGCTTGGGTAAATAGACAGAATAACCTCGTCTAGGTGATGAGTCTTCGTCACCTCCAAGTCCCTTGGGAGGATAATGGCCTTCAAAAGCCGACGAGCCAATTTGGGGTTCCTCAACCCTGACTTGTCAAAGAAAATATTTAGGTCGATGTATGGCTTCAGCTCTTCTTCGGCCCAATGACCTTCTTCGGACCTTAAATGAGTTTGGGGAGCCTTACCCCTGTCTTGCTGATTAGCCTGTGATGAAGAAGTGTCGGCAGGTGGAGGAATGAACGGCTACTCTGAAGGTTGTTCGGCAAATGAAGTTCTCGGTCGGAGATCGACGAGTAGAATGTCATCTTCATCTGAGGTCGTCCTCACCACAATTGGGATGATCTCTCTCACCGGGATCTTTAAAGGTGCAGCGGCTATCTGTGCCCTCTTCGGACCTTGAGCTTCCTTTGAAGGGGCAATAACTTGCCTCTTTTGCACGGCCTAGTAGAGCTTTCTCATGTATGGCCTCATGCTTTCGTCTATAAGAGAAGAAAGAGAAATATCAATCAACCAAAAGAAGTACAAGAAAAAGAAGAATACGGCTCATCTATTGGAAAATACCTAAACTAGGGAATATGCTAATCTAGGTGAGGAAGAGGTTTTGTTCATTTAATAACTCCTCCATCGGAGGAACTTCAACCCCCAGAAGCCTCTTGTAGTCCTTGTCATCTACGAGGACCTTTTTCCCATCATTTGAGGTTAGACGGGGCTCCCTCCTCTCGGTACCGATGCCCCAGGGTTGGATGGACAATAAGAAGAAGAAATAGGGCTTCCATCTATGAATGGCAGATGGAAGCCCCGAAATAAATCTTTGACCATGATGGGGGCTGATGATCCACCATCCTTGGCCGTGAAAATCCTTTTTCAGGATAAAGGAGCAAAAAAGAAGGTTCTAGGTTCAATCTAAAGATCATGACACATGACAAGAAAGGCACAAATGATCTGAATACTGTTCAGAGTCAGCTGTGTAGGAATTATATGATACAAGTTAAAAAGCTGGACAATGAAATGATGAAGGAAAAAATGAAAACCTACCTTAAAGTATTATTCGTACATGCTATGCTACTAGGGAGAGACCTATTTATTCTATCACTAGAATGAGGGACAAATGCTAGAAAATCCTGCAGAATCTTGTAGTAATTAATCCTGCAGGATGGCTAACCTAGACTTGCTAAGAGAGCACCTAACTAAATCTGGATGGAGGTCCTCCATGTTCAGACCTCTTGCTCTTGGAGGATCGGAGCTGCCGGAAGACGTTCGGCCTCTTCCCCAGGGGTCGAAGACCTGCCAATGATAGAAACCTCTAAAAGCCTAACCATTTCAAAAAAAGAAAAAGAAGAGAAGAAGAGAACCTGACATGTGGAAGAACTTTGAGGGAAAAGCTCGAAAAGATCCTAGAATGGAGAAAACCCCAAATAACGAAAAGCTTAAACCCAGGAAGAAGGGAGCTCTTTATATTAAAGACGACAAAGGCTATGATTCCTTCCTCGAGCAACATGAGATGCCCCAGATCGTGCCACATATTAGGATCCCAACCGAAAATACAAAGCCGACAGAAGAAAAACCAATGCGACGTCTTGATCCATGAAAATGTTTCTATCAGCAATGGAAATTTGATACCTGGTAATGGCGTAATGCCTGAAAAGAAACAAATTAATTCTGCTTCACCATCATTAGAAGACCCCTTCGACGATAACTCTGACAACGAAATGACTCGCTAATGAGGCATTAATGACCGGCATAAAAAAAAATCATTGTGACTCCCTTCTTTCAAAGATGACAAAATGTCTTGAAATTGAGAGTGGGGGATAAATGTTATGATGAGACGGTCGGACTGATTGGCAAAAGGCTAAAAGCTTAGAAACTGATAAGCCAACGATATAAAATCCGACTAACTCATCTCTGAAGCACAACTATCCGGCCAACTCATAAAGTCTGACCAACTCAAAGTTAAAAAAATATCAGGTGAACTACCCCCAAATAGATCAATGACTAGATTTCGCAGACCAAGCCCAGAAGAAAAAGAAATAGTTGTCATAATGGAACGGCATTATAACAACCGTTCGTTACAAGGGATTTAAGTTAGTTTCAACAAAATAATGTTGAAATTAACTGTAAGAAACTTCTAACTATAACTTCTATTAAGACGAACACCTATAAATACAGGTAAGAGGGGACCTCCACAGATAAGTAAGATAGCGAAGTACTCCTGATTTAGCTTCTCTAAAGATTTTCTATCTATTGCTTGAATTATGCTAACTTAAGCATTGGAATGTCTCCCAACAGAAATCTTTCGGTCAGGAACTTGTTTTGCATGTGCTCGAGGTGACCGGCCGGTGGTTCTCGATGGTGCAAGTCGATCATCGGAGTTCAGTATCAACAATAACAATGATTATTCATTTCAAAAGGTAGAGTCAGGAATTCAACCAAGCAAATAAGAACCGTTAATTTCCATAACAATTCAGCAGTATTAATGCATAAACATGTCAGAATTAAAGCACCCAGGAGTGCTCTTGACCAAGCTGAAACTAGTTTCGTCGTTCATGATCATAGTGGAGCTTTCATAGTCCGATGCATTTTTTGCACCGGAGAGAACAAATGCCTGGATAGCTACCAGGTCACCTGTCTTAGAAACGGACTCTTGCCATCTAGGAAATGGAGAGTGTCATCTGGGGATGCCAAACATGCAGAGTTCAAGTATTATCCGAAATATTGTCTCACCTAACCATGATCATATGATGGCAATCTACTTAGTTACTTATGTATACAGTAGCATACATCTATTCAACACCATAAACCATGCACGGTGAAGTCCACAAGTTTTGCCCACTTTATATGTGGCTTGCATCATGGTCAGGAGCTCAAGAAGAGTTTTTACTGGCAAATGCAGTGCAGAATGATGGTGAATGAACTTCCCTACTTTGGTCTTTATACCAAGACCTTAGATACGGTATTTACGGGCAAACTAAAATTAATCAGACACCTTTAAATGACGATCTGCCGACAATTTTGTGTATAAAGGGGAGATGGCCTGTTCTGTTGACTTTGCATTGGGTTCTGATCTCGTATCTTTCGTTGAAGTTGGCAAAGCCCTTATGTGAAGCCTTTAGCAGAGGAAATTATGAGTAATCTTAAACTATTCAGGGTTATATTTGCAGGGCATGTTTCATTGTGCATAAGTAGACACCCCAAATTACTTTTTAGGTATAAATCAACAGTCTCTGAGAGCAACTGGGGCAAAAAAATGCCCAAAGTGACTTCGTTTGGCGGGCACACTATTTAAACCATCAGTATAACATGCTAATTCAGTAAAGAATTAGATTGATACCTTTCTAGCACAAGACCTCAGGCACAGGAATGATGCTGGATTTTGGGAAGCTCTTCTGTAATGGCCATGCATTCGCACTTTGCTCTACCGAGAGGCATCAGTTTGTGAGAAACAGTAATGAATTGCTGCTACAATGTGATGTGATGCTTTACTAAGATTGCAGCTAAATTCACATGCATTAATAAAAAGAAATCGACAGAAACAAAACTATTCAGTAAACTCGGTCATTTCGTTGAAATCAACGGTTAAATTGGAAACAGAAAAGCTAAGGTACTAGCTTGAATGGCATCATATAGTATAAGATGAAGCACTACCAGACCAGAAGAAATCTCCCACAGTTCAAATACATTAAAAATCAAACTTTAACATTGATAATTACAATAAACGCTACAACAGTAGTACTTATTTTAGATTCAGCAATCTTTTATGCAAAGAGCAATTTTAAGAAATACACCACCGGCATTAAGATCTGGGACAATCAGATTTGAAAAACATTTGTCTGGAACCTTTCATCATATAATCTCCAGTGTCCATATCTTTCTGTATGGAACACAGATCTTGGAATATAGAAGTTGGGCTTCACCAGTGTCTTCAGATTCTTTAGATTGGTCGAAGCTTGCTCTATCCCCCTGCTTGTCAAGTTCGCACATCCAAAAAGGTCCAACAACTCCAAATCTCCACACCCCTCTGAAATTGAAACCAGGCCACTGATGGTTAATTTTGAAAAACGGAGTTCAAGATGCTTCAATTTTGGCATGAATCTTGCAATTGCTGCAGCCTCCTGGTCTCCATCCTGGGGGCAGGCTCTTAGGTATTCATCTGGAACTATCCCAACATGCTGTGAAGGGTCGAGCCAGTTCAACAGGTTCCGTTTGAGAATTGTCAGGTTAGGACATTTTTGCCCAATCACCTCAAGTGACCTGTAGGAAATCTCATAACAATGGCTTATGTCTAATTCCCTAAGCATGACACAGCAAAATGCAACCTTAAACATTGATCGATCAGTTACATTCTGAGAACTCCTTATTGAAAGGGTTTGGAGATTTGGTGACCTGCAAATGCAATAAGCTTATGAGAACTAAAACAAAGAGGGATACAAGGAACAAAATAAAAGCCACTCTCCTTTTTTGAGGTAAACAAGTGATGGCTAATTGCTAGATATACATCAGGAAAAGGCAGACAACAAATCGAAGATTAGAAAATTTTAAGAAGAAAAAAGTGGACAGACATGCACGATGGAAGAATTTATAAGCATAATCAGCAATGGATGAAAAAGACAAGATCCAGATGCCATTTCACAAGGAACCGACTTAAGCATGAAAAGTCAGAAAAAGAAACCAAGTCTGCATGAGTAGGAGCACCTGCATGTAGGCCAATGAATTCTAACAACAGTTACTGAAAAACTCTTAGGGCCCATGACATCCTACATGGGCGGGAAGCAGGCGTTGAAGTGAAGATGCAGAAGTAACAATTTGTCAGTCAAACAAAGAGACGCTATGGACATCAACTTTTAAAATATCAGGATAAAAACATTCTGTAAGTCGAAGTTCATTATCATGAAGTTGGCAGGATAATGTAGGATCACTGGATCACTCCAACTTCCTTATTCTGCCTCTTTAGGCACCAACTTCAAACTGTGTGGCCCATGTCATGTAGATCATGGTTCAAACATCCTAGCAGAGCCTTAGACAACTCTAAAGCAATCCCCAACTTTAATGTGAGTTAGTCACCCCTCACCTGCTTAGTTAACAAACCAGGTACATTGATTAGCACGGAAATTATTCTCAAGTCTTATTATCCAATACCACCTTCACTGAGAGAAAACATGCCCCTCTGATAAAAAATACTATTATCTGATTTCAGCCTCATTGGGAGATAAATTCTAACATCATACCTCTGGTCGACATTATTCTCAAAGAACTATTTTCTCACTTGACCATCGGTGGGAGACAAAGTTGTAAGATCACCTCTCTGGTCACCAACTGTTCATTAGTCTGTGTCCCCCTTCCCCTTAAGTTTCCCAAGGTAGACATGTTCCAGACAGTTGATTAAAGGAGAGCCAGGTCATTGATCTTCTTTTTTCCTTTGCTATATCCCGTTACATGAAAAAGAAAAATCATGGCTCCATCTGTTGCAAAAGACTTTTTATTCTGCACCTTAAAAGGAAAATGACTTGGGGGATCGGGCAAGTTACTCTATTATATCTATAACGAAAGAAAAAAAAGCTGAGCTATGTTCATCCAATTGGTTACCATTATAATGATTGAATTTGAGAAAATAATACTTTCTCCTATAGATATAATTTTGGCAGAGAACTTGGTTGCTAGCTATAAGAAATAATATAGAAAGTCATAACCATAACTGCTAAGCCTCATGCCAGCCATTTGAATCAGGCTTGGGAATCAGATCTTAATAGATGTAGACCCACCATATTTTACAGTAGATACAAAATAATAAAACTGATCAAAGCATTGTATTTTTGACCATAATACGTCATACTGCTTCATTTCACATTGAAAACCATATAGTCAAATATATTCAAGTTTGTTGTGTATCCAAGTCAATCAACGATTTTATTCACAACCGAGATTCAGAAACTTGGTTTTGCTTTCTGCTTGACAGTCCTGCCAGGCTTCTGTTTTGAAAGTTTCAGCAATTTTGGTAATTTCTGAAAGTTTCAGAACATTGGTATGAAAAATTAGGAAACATAAGTGGGAAAATTGAGTCATGGAATTTATATAAAATTGATTCTAAAGCATATTGTATAATTTATAGACTTTAGATTATAGTTCTTGTTCCAAAAGGATAAATGTAAAGACTATATTAAAATACAAAATATAACTAATAACATAAATATCTCAAATTGTCAAATATACTAATAATAAAGACACAGTGACAAAGAAAATTAAGTACCAAGTACCAAAACTTATGATCTACTAAGCATGAAGAATTCAACAATTACATATATCCGACTAGATGACCTTATGATTTAAGCTAAGATCTAGCAAATCCAACCATAAATTTTGCAACTTCATAGTTTAGGAGGTAGATATACTACATAGATCTATTTTATCATTTTTACATTTTTTTTAAAGATAAAGATGTTCTTAGGAACAATTACTCCTCTCAAATTATTATAGCAAAACACTTAAATCCTCTGATATTATTTTTTTTTTTTAAAAAAAAAACTATTGCTATACTTCTTGCTCCTTGCATGTTAGACTAATCACCCATAAAAATTGTTACTTAAAAATGAAATAAACCATCGTTCTTACCGTTTAACCAATTTTACTTGAAGAAATGGCAAAGTGGCCTTGCAATGATACTAAACTTAAAATGAATAGAGAAATGGCTCCAAAATGCTAGAAAATATAAAATAATTAACACAAACACCATATATGTCTAGTTTTGGTACGTTTCTGGCTGAGAATGTGAACCACCAAAAGACGAAAGCCAACAAAAATTTACTAGTTCTTTCTAAACACTGGAAAATCTTGTTGGGCCTAACCAAAACCGAGTTCTTGATAGTTACTTTCAGCATAGTTCCAAGTTAATAAATCCATTTCAGCAAAAATGGATCAATATCAAGTGAAACTTAAACTTTGATCATAATCATCACAGGAAACTCTATGTCAATTATTCATGATTGACCTTGTGAATCCTATTTGCCGTTCAATCTTTTTAACATACCTATTAACTAAGTAATCCTACATCACCACCCTTTCTACACCGAGGAATTGACATAAAAATAAAATCCTCTATTCATTCTTCGCCAGATCTTAATTTGAAAGGCCCATTGAATGTCAATCGATATCCTCAACGCTTCATCTTCAACCGACCTAACTCACCACCATATATTAATCCATCACAAAATTAAATACGTGCTGAAATACATATAACTGATGACATACAAAATTTATGGGAAAAGTAAGTTTATGATCTTAGCCAGCGTATGATGCAACTGATTTCCATCCAGAAAAAAAAGGTTCCATCATCCAACCACGTTAATTGAGTGGAATTATCGAAACGACAGCATTAAGATACCACCACCAAAATTATCATCCATCTAATAACCAAAGTTCAAGATTAATTTTTTTTCGTCTCCTTGTATCTTGTTTTCATCCAAACTATTAGATCTCATAATCTCTGTCGAAACCCAACACTGCTATTCCAACGATAAATTTAATAAAAAGAAAAATAAGAAAGCTTCATCACAAGCGAAACCCTTCTAAATTTCGGTGATGCAACCCTCATCTTAAAGTGCTATTCGATTTGATTTCGAGAATTTTTAAAGACCTAAATTTCAAAAAGTTCTTTTCAAAATTCTTGAAATCAAATCGAATAGCACTTTATCGAACCCTAATTCCAAGAGTCTAACTTTAAAACGACCAGGGAGTTTTTTTTTTTTAAAAAAAAAAACGAAACCGTACGCCTGGCCCTAAGCGTACCTCTCAGCGGAGAAGAAGAGGGCGTCGTCAGAGCAGTGGCGGACGCGGATCTCCCGGAGCGACCCAGCGGCGCAGTGGGCGGCGGATCGGAGCATGGAGTCGACGCGCCGGCGGAAGGCCGGGGTCCACCAGGTGGCGTCGTCTGGGCGGCCGGAGCTGGCGGCGTCAAAGGCGGGCTCTAGGTCGAAGGACTGGAAGAGGGAGGGGTCGCGGGCGGCGTCCAGCCACGCGCGGCAAACCAGCATCGCGCCCTTCCACCGGTCCTCCAGAGTGATCCTGCGGAACACGTTTGCCAGGCACACCGGCGTCATCTCCGACCAATCCCGACTTTCCTCCGCCGCCGCCTCCTCCTTCTCTTCTCCTCTCCCACATCTCTCTTCGCCGTCCGCCATGGATCTGGTGGTTCCGATGCTTCGCGGTTCTCCGTGTCCGGGGTGACAACATCGACACAGACTTATAGAGGAAGAGGTTGGCAACTTGCCCTCCCCACCGGAAACTCAAGCGCGCTAAATCGGTTGACGGCCGTTATGTAACGGAAAGAACGGCCGTTTTGTTATTCGGTTTGTTTATATCCCTTCCCTTCGTAATCCTCCGAATCGAAAAAATTAAGAATTTAATTTAATGGAGGAAGGAAGGGGAGGAAAGAAAAAAAAAAGTATTTTTTTTCTTTCTTTATTTTTTAAAAATTAATATCTAAATAAGAAAAAAATAATCCTTTTCTTTTTCTTCTGACCCTCCATCCAAATAAAACGTTAATGTTCACGTAATACATACATAGCATATTTTTCATATATCTTTAAAGAGGAAAAAAAATGCATAACATATTACTTTGTGGAATTTCCGTTAATGTACAAGTAACAAGCGATAACTCAAAATGCATGTTTCTCTAGTTAATATTTTTATCCTTTACATTGCAGTTTATAACATTGAGTTGATATTTTATTTTGATTACATTTGAATCATAAAGCTCCAGTTCTGCATTATGGATCTTTTATAATATGAATGTTAATTGAATAGGTAACAATCCCTTCTAAATATTGATTATTCCATGGTGCAGGTGCTTTGACGTGGTATTTGATCTCACAAACTATAACATAAATTGGAGAAGAAGAAAAAAAAAAAATCTTTAGATGCTTGTTATGAGCGGGCAAAAAGTTTCTCTAGCTAGTTAATAAACAACAATTCCTACTCATGCTTTGCTTAATATTTTTCAATAAACTGAAGTATTGATTAAAAGTACTAAATCGGTAGTACCTTTTAGGAACTAAGTGTACTAAATTACTGGTCACTAGTGATTTTTCCGTTAGCACTCCCAAATGCCCACCTAGCTCGCACCCCTGCCCACCTTGGATGGCAAGCCCCTCCGGCTTCCGCATTGGTGACATGCTTGATGACATGTTGAACACCAACAGCCCTCCTTTTCCCCACCGGCCCAGGGCTGCATCCTATCTCCGTTGCCCACGAGCCTACCGACAACTTTCAACTATCTGACCGACGACTATTATCATGATAGCGTGGTTGGTTAGTGCACAATTTTATTCTTGTATTTAATTTATTGGTCATGGATTCGAGACATGATCTCTGAATGATTCGATTAAATTTTAAAAATTATAAACGTACGTGACTGAAGGGCAGAACAACTCTAATTCCGATGCCATGGTGAAGTTAAGTTGACGTACTCACCGATTGATGAGGATATATAGAAATATGTAGTCCGAATCAAATAATCGTCTAACAGACTGGAAATCAGAATGGGAAGCTATACCGAGAATTTTATTTCTATTTTTTTTTATCAAAAAAAAATATTTTACGGATGCAAGAAAAAAAAAAAAAAAAAAAGGGCACGAAGAGAGAGGAAATCCAAAAATGGCATGTTTTTATTATAATTTATATGCAAAATTGTAAATAGGTTGGATTGTATTGATGTATGACCTGGGCTAATTCGCTTCATTTAAATCCAATCCAAATCTAATTTAAGGATCGATGGGGCCAACTTAAATAAGAAAATTATTAGCTGGATCATATTTATTAAGGATCACTAATAATTTATTAGTTATAAGAAATAAAAAAAGATTAAATATATCACAGTGCGTGTATTGGTTTTTTTCATACATTTTATGTATTGCAACAGCATGCGCTATAATGTATTTTGTTGCCGATCTCGCTGCTGCGCCTGTGGCTTTAGAGCCGCTGATTGAATTAGACCGTCTCACCCCGAGGTCTCCTGGCTCCCGGTCCTGCAAGACAAAGTCAGAAGCCCTGGCCGGGAATCCCGGCGAGGGAGCTCTGATGGTCAAGTTAGAAAACGGTGAGAGAGAACAAAGTCTCCAAGACGGGCTCCCGAAGGAGTCCCAGACTTAGAGATCGTGCTTCACAAGAAAAGTCTCAGGAAGAGTAGAAATCTGGCCAAAATCCTTCACTGGGCTTGCGCCAAGGGTCCCCTTTCGGGATCTTGGATCTTGCTCCTGGTGCTTTTCCTTTTCCCAGCCTCTGTTTCTCGCTTACACGGCCGTCCGCTCTTCCCATCCTTTTATCCCATCACGCTGCCTTCTGGTTCCCGCCTTCGGGAGGCCCCCTCTTCGCTTTCAACTCCTCCCCTACCTCTCTTTCTCCTTTCCCTTTTGGGTTCAAGAACCCGGCGGCCTCCTCGCCTTGCTTGCCGAGCCTAGCGAGGAAAGAGCAGAGAGAGGACACCGGCCAGACCTTGGGACGAGCGTGAGCGCTCTCCTTCCCAGGCGCCGACAACGCCCACTACCGGGTCCTGTTTGGTCAGGACCTCGCCTCCCGACTGCGGAACCTGTCGGGCCGATGTAAGCGAGGTTTCGCGTGTCGCTGTCGATCGTACCGGCGCTCCTCTCGGGGTGCGGCGCGCGCTGCTCGAGGGGAGGCCTCGGAACTCGTGCTCCTGTCCTTCGGTGGCCCTATTGCACTGGTTAGCCGATCCCGTCCGAGGTGGGCCCCTCCTGGGAGGACACCTGGCGGAGCGGTAGAGAGGCGCTCGACTTCGGCCGAGGTGGACCCGTCTCCGGGCGCCACCTGGTGGAGGAGCGAGAAGGCCCGGCTCGACCTCGGCCGAGGTGGGGCCGTCCTAGGGCGCCACCTGGTGAGGGAGCAGGGGGGCCGCCGGCTTCGGCCGAGGTGGGCCCCTCCTGGGTGGACACCTGGCGGAGCGGCAGAGAAGTGCTCGACTTCGACCGAGGTAGACTCGTCTCCGGGCGCCACCTGGCGAAGGAACGAGAAGGCCCGGCTTGACCTCGACCGAGGTGGGGCCGTCCCAGGGCGCCACCTGGCGAGGGAGCAGGGGGGCCGCCGGCTTCGGCCGAAGTGGGCCCCTCCTGGGTGGACACCTGGCGGAGCAGCAGAGAGGCGCTCGACTTCGACCGAGATGGACCCGTCTCCGGGTGCCACCTCGCGGAGGAGCGAGAAGGCCCGGCTCGACCTCGGCCGAGGTGGGACCGTCTCAGGGCGCCACCTGGCGAGGGAGCAGGGGGGCCGCCGGCTTCGGCCGAGGTGGGCCCCTCCTGGGCGGACACCTGGCGGAGCGGCAGAGGGGCGCTCGACTTCGGCCGAGGTGGACCTGTCTCCGGGCGCCATCTGGCGGAGGAGCAAGAAGGCCCAGCTCGACCTCGACCGAGGTAGGATCGTCTCAGGGCGCCACCTGGTGAGGGAGCAGGGGGACCGCCGGCTTCGCCCGAGGTGGGCCCCTCCAGGGCGGACACCTGGTGGAGTGGCAGAGAGCCGCTCGACTTCGGCCGAGGCGGACCCGTCTCCGGGCGCCACCTGGCTGAGGAGCGAGAAGGCCCAGACCGACCTTGACTTCGGCCGTTGCGGAGCGACATCCGACCTTGCTGGACCGATCCCGTTCTGCCGAGAAATTCCACGTGGCTCGAATCACGCCCGGCGGAATCTGAGACACTCCATGTCATCGTGACGGCCGTAACAGTTGCCCCCCATCCCCCGTTCCGTTGAGGCGTCATGGCTCGGAACGTGGGGATTTATTGCGGAGATGATGTTGGGAAGGCAAAGATCTCGCGCCATGATTGTCACGATCCTCGTCGCTGTTCCTCGTTGCGCCCAAGGTCCTATAAGAGGCTACCACGCGTCGCCTCTCCGGTTGCAATTAATGCGTCGCTTCGAAACGAAGGCCGTTTCACCGTAACCGAAGCGTCGATGTCGGGCGTGCGTCCACGCGGCATCCATCTGGTGGTCTGGAATGGAATGACGGGTACGGTCGCTGTCGATAGAATTCGAAAAGGTGGGGGACTTTCCGGAACGAGGCCCTTTCCCTTTCTCACGCTCCGCCGGCAGTTTGCAGTAGGCTATCTTCCACTCCCCGGGGTTGCCGCCTCTTTTGCACAGTGGGTTTAGGTGAGTGCCTTCGTCTGCCTCCGTCCCCTTCCCTTAGCGATCTCTCTTCACCACTTCCTTCCCCATGGCGCGTCATCGCCATGCTTCATCTAATCCGGACGAGGCCGGTCCATCCCGACCGAGGACTCCATCGTCTTCCTCCTCGGAAGCGGAGGTGATCCCGGAGGAGGTCCGCAAGCGGCTCCAGCCTGGGGGAATCACCATAGGTATCCCTAGGGTTCCCAAGTCTCCCCCCGTGATCTCTGCCAGCCCTATCTCTTCGCTTCCTCCTCCGGCCCTTTCTTCTGCTGGTCCCTCCGGTCATGTTTCAACGATGACCGAGGGTGACCTTTCCTTGCTCCGGGAAGTCTATGGCATCCCGGGGTCGATCCACCTTTCTCTTCCACGGCCTGGGGATCGCGTCACCTTGAGTGGCCCCGGCCGAATAGCTTTCTACGAGGACTTCCTCCTTGGGGGTCTTCGATTTTCTCTGCACCCCTTCTTTCTTTCCTTTCTCAGTCACTTCCGCCTGGTCCTGGCCTAGTTGGCTCCCAACGCCATCCGGGTCATCTTCGCCTTCATCGTCTTCTATCACTTCCACGGGTTCGTTGCTCATTTCTCTCTCTTCAGGGCCCTTTTCATCCTGAAGCGGTACTCCACCAATGATGGCTGGTGGTATATTTCACCCCGGCTTAGGTGTCTCTGGTTCGACCTCCCTTCCTCCATCAAGGGTTGGACGAACCGATTCTTTTTTGCCTCGATCGAGGACGTCGACTGGGCCTGGAGCGAGCCAGATCGGTCCCCGAACCAGAACTCCCAAGTCGAGCCGGCGGACCAAGAGGCTTACTCCCTGCTGTTGAGCGACGTGGTCCCCTCGCTCGATGTTCTGCTCTCGGAGCAGAACTTGTTCGAGGCGGAGATCAGTCACATCCAGGAGCCGGGTGAGGCTCAGCCTTCTTTCCTACTTCGCACTTCTTTTTTTTTTAACTGGGCTGACCAACTTCCGTTCTTTTGCAGGTATGAAGTTCTCCCTGGAAAACCCCCTGGAGGGCGCCACACAGAGGGACACCGCCGATGGAGACGAGCCCGCGGCGAAGAGGGCTCGCACTGAGGCGAGCCGGGAGGCCGTGCCGATGCCCGCCCCTGGTCCAGTAGCTGCAGCTTCCGCACCCAGGCCACCTCGGGCCCGGGCTATCGATACTCCCATCATCCGCCCCGACGGGACCGCAGAAGAGGGAGGCCCGGTTCCCTCCCGGGCAGCGCCCGCCTCCACTGCAGCTCCGACGGCGCCGCCTGCGACTACAGCTGCCCCGCCGGTGGCAGTCCCACCCGGGGGGTCGGTCGCTCCTGCCGCCGATCTGACCACCCCACTGCCGACCCTCACGAGTCGGTGCTCCATGATCCACGATCAAGGGCTCGCGGAGAGGGTGATGGAGTTTGCCTACACCTCCCGGGACCGCCGACTGAGGGGCGGTCGGGACTACGCCGATGCTCTGCTCGGGATCCTCCCGCAGCACTTCATGGTAAGTCCGGACTCGGAACCCTCCCCTTCAAAGTTCCAGCTGACTTCTGACTGACCGATTCTTCTTTTTGGTGCAGATCAGGACCGACGTACTACTGCTGAGGAATTTCCTCGCAGGGTACGCCAAGAAGGATGCCGAGAAGGAGGAGAAGCTCGGCAAACTCGCAGCCGACATGAAGGACCTCATGGAGAAGGGGGTCGAGCTGCGGGGGAACAACCAGGCCCTTCAATCCGACCTAGTGCGCGCCGAGGGGTGCATCAAAGAACTAGAGACCTCTTTGTTCGAGGAGAGGATCTCCAACCAGCGCCGCGTGGAGGAGGATGCCGCGGAGAGGGCTCGCCTCCGAGCTCAGTCCCAGTCACTGGAGCGCCGGGTGGAGGAGGCTAGGAGGGAGACGAGCGCAGCCAAGGAGAAGAGCTCCTACATCAACGGCCTGCTGGAAGCTTCGAAGCGGGAGGCGCATGAGGTCGTCCTGAAGTTTCGGGCCTCTGACGAGTACATCGCGGAGGTTCGGGAGGCCGCCGTGGACTCCTTCCTGAAGGGGTTCCAGGTGTGCCGGGAGAAGGTAAGCTCCTTCAACCCCGAGCTCGATCTCAGCGAGGTGGTTTTCGGTGGCAGAAGGCAGGAGCCCAGCGGCGAGGATCCAGTTGCAGCAGGCGACGCGGCTGTAGCTCTGGAGCAGCCCCCCGAGAAGCCACCGGTCGACGGCGAAGGTGGAGAGCGCGCGCCCTCGCCCGAGGACAGTGCTACCGTGCCAAATTAGCTTCCAGTTGTACTTTTTCTTCCCCTTTTTCTTCCCCCTTTTTTTTTTTTTGAGGACTCCCGGCCTGTCGGGACTCCTTTATTGTAAAGCTTTTTCGAATTAATGAAGAAACTGTCTTTTTATTTACCAAGTCCCGTCTTTGTCTTTCTTATATTCTCTTCTCTCTTTTTTTTTTGTTGAGATGTTTGCTAAGTCCTGTGGTTTGCTCCGAGCCGAGCTCGCGGGTAAACTGAGTCTAGTCAAGCCTTCAAATCAAAGTTCGGGGCTTCCGGGTTGGACACCGGTAGAGCAGGCTTTGCGCGGGTCCTTCGAGCTCGCCGGGTTGTTCTTCGTGATCGCGTGGGCGAGCTTGGCTCTGCCCCGCCTTCTGGACCGAAGTCCGGGACTTCCGGACTGAACCCCGGGGCCACGGGCTTTGGTGAGCCCTGCGTGGCTTGCCGAGCTGTTCTCCGTGATAGCGTGGGCGAGCTTGGCTCTGCCCCGCCTTCCGGACCGAAGTCCGGGACTTCCGGACTGAACCCCGGGGCCGCAGGCTTATCCAAGCCTTGCGCGGCTTGCCGAGCTGTTCTCCGTGATCGTGTGGGCGAGCTTGGCTCTGCCCCGCCTTCCGGATCGAAGTCCGGGACTTCCAGACTGAACCCCGGGGCCGCAGGCTTATCTAAGCCTTGCATGGCTTGCCGAGCTGTTCTCCGTGATCGCGTGGGCGAGCTGGGCTCTGCCCCGCCTTCCGGACCGAAGTCCGGGACTTCCGGACTGAACCCCGGGGCCGCAGTTTTATCCAAGCCTTGCGCGGCTTGCCGAGCTGTTCTTCATGATCACATGGGTGAGCTGGACTCTGCCCCGCCTTCCGGACCGAAGTCCGGGACTTCCGGACTAAACCCCGGGGCCGCAGGCTTATCCAAGCCTTGAGCGGCTTGCCGAGCTGTTCTCCGTGATCGTGTGGGCGAGCTTGGCTCTGCCCCGCCTTCCGGACCGAAGTCCGGGACTTCTCGCTTTCTCAGGTCTTCGGCCACAGCGGTGTTCGCCGAACTCAGAGCTAAGCGCCTCTTTTCCTACGAGTCGAGAAAAAGCGTTTAAAGTAAATGAATTTCATTGCAGGAGTTCGAGGAACCTTACATTATTGATAATACATCCTCAGGTTCGAGGCGTTCCAGGTCCGAGGGAATCTGGTCCCTCCTAACTCCTCCAGGTAATAGGCCCCGTGAGGGAGGACCTCCGCCACCCTGTACGGGCCCTCCCAGTTCGGGGAGAGCTTCCCGCAATCTCGTGGCTGAGAAGCTTCAGCATGCCGGAGCACCAGATCTCCGGGGCGAAAGGACTTTGGTCGCACCCGGGAGTTGTAGTACCTGGCCACTCGCTGCCTGTACGCCGCCATCCGGACTTGGGCCTTATCCCTCGTCTCCTCAAGAAGGTTCAGATTGAGCATCATCCTGGCGGGGTCCTCCGCTTCGTCGTACTGCTCCACACGCAGGGTGGGTAGACTGAGCTCAATCGGGATAACCGCCTCAGCTCCGAAGACGAGATTAAACGGGGTCTCGTTGGTGACTGTCCTCGGGGTGGTGTGGTACGCCCACATGATGCTCGGGAGCTCTTCTGCCCACCTGCCCTTGGCCTGATCCAGCCTCGTCCAGAGGCCTTGCAAGATGGTCCTATTCGTCACCTCGGCTTCTCCATTTGTCTGTGGGTGCGCCACCGAGGTGAAGCGATGGTGGATGCCGAGGTCGCTGCAGAATTCTTCAAACTCCCGACAGTCGAACTGACGCCCGTTGTCGGTGATTACGGTATGGGGGAGGCCGAAATGGCAGATGATCGACTTCCAGAAAAACTTGACGATGTTCGCCTCCATGATCCATGCCAGGGGCTCGGCCTCGACCCATTTTGTGAAGTAGTCGATGGCCACGATCAGAAATTTTCGCTGTCCGGACGCCGGGGGAAATGGTCCTAAGAGATCCATCCCCCATTGGGCGAACGGCCACGGAGCCGAGAGCTGGGAAAGCGAAGTGGAGGGCTGCCGCTGCAGCACGGCGTGCCGTTGGCACCGATCACACTTATTCACGAAGTCGGCGGCATCCTCCTTCATCATCTCCCATAAATAACCTTGGCGGAGGGCCTTGTATGCTAGTGTTCTACCCCCCACGTGGTTCCCGCAGATGCCCTCGTGGATATCCTGGAGTACAAGTACGGCCTCTGCGGGTCTCGGGCACTTGAGGAGGGGATAAGAGTAGGACATTCGATAGAGCTGCCCATCCATTAGGACGAACCGCGCGGCCTTTTTTTTGATAAGGCGGGCCGCTGCGCGATCCTCCAGCAAGGAACCGCTGGTTATGTACTCGGCGTACTTGTCCATCCAGCTGGGCTCCTGGCTGACCTGTTGGACCTCTACAGGGGTCTCGTAGCTCGGGGCCTTAAGGCGCTCTACATGAGCATGACCCAGCAACGAGTCCGGCAGGGTCGCCAACTGGGAGAGAGCGTCTGCACGGGCATTTTCCCCGCGGGGTATATGGGAGATGCTGAAGCACCGAAATTCGGCTGCGCTCGTTTTGACGAGCTCCAGATATTTCGCCATTTGAGGGTCATGCACACCATATTCTCTGGAGACCTGTCCAGCCACCAGCTGGGAATCAGTGAAGGCCTTGAGGTTGGCCACACCCAACTCGCGGGAAACTCTCAACCCGGCGAGGAGCGCCTCGTATTCCGCCTGGTTGTTAGTTGCGGCGAACTGGAAACGGAGTGCACATTCGGCGATGACCCCCTCACCGTTGGCAAGAATGAGACCGGCTCCACTCCCGCCGGAGTTCTGGCTCCATCCACGTGAAGGATCCACGCGTCCTCCTCGGGTCTCGATTCCAATTGCTGGTGCAGAGGGTCCTCCTCTGTCCCCTTGCCTAGGCCTGTGCACTCGACCAAGAAGTCGGCCAGCACTTGCGCTTTCATGGCCGACCTTGGCTGATAAGTGATATCGAACTCGCTAAGCTTGAGTGCCCACTTCGCCAATCGCCCTGACGTGTCGGGTCGGCTGAGTATCGCTTTCAGCGACTGATCAGTCAGGACAGCAATGGGATGAGCTTGGCAATAGGGCCTGAGACACTGAGCAGACACTATTAACGCAAAAATGAGCTTTTCGGGCCGGGAATACCTGAGCTCCGCATCGTGGAAGAGTTTGCTTGTGTAGTACACCGGCCTCTGGACTCCCTGGTCATCGGTTCGAACCAGGACCGAGCTGACGGCCTCCGGGGTGACCGCCAGGTAGAGGATGAGCTCCTCTCCTTCTTCGGGCCTGGAAAGTAGTGGAGGCGATGCAAGCATCTTTTTCAGCTCGTCAAAGGCCTCCTGGAACTCCTCGGTCCAGGTGAAGTCGCTCATCTTCCTCAGCACTTTGAAAAATGGCCGGCAGCGATCGGCCGACCTCGAGATAAACCGACTCAGAGCGGCTATCCGGCCGGTGAGTCGCTGCACTTGCTTCTTGGAGGTGGGCTGCTCCATGTCCAAGATGGCCGGGACCTTTTCCGGGTTGGCTTCAATCCCTCTTTGGATCACCATGAACCCCAGGAATTTCTCAGCGGAGACGACGAAGGCGCACTTCGCCGGGTTTAGCTTCATCTGGTGAAGTCGGAGGTTGTTGAAGGTCTCCGCCAGGTCGTCAACATGATCCGAGAGGGGCTTGCTCATCACCAGCATGTCATCCACGTACACCTGCATGTTGCAGCCGATCTGGTCATTGAAGACTTTGTTGACCAACCGCTGGTACGTGGCCCCGGCGTTTTTAAGGCCAAACGGCATCATCTTGTAACAGTAAGTTCCGCGGTCGGTGATGAAGGCAGTGTGCTCTTCGTCCTCCGGGTTCATTCGAATCTGGTTGTACCCGAAGAAGGCATCCATGAAAGAGAGGAGGCGATGCCCCGAAGTGGTGTCCACCAGTTGGTCAATCTTCGGAAGAGGGAAGCTGTCCTTCGGGCAGGCTCGGTTGAGGTGGGTGTAGTCCACACAGATCCTCCACTTGTCACTGCTCTTCTTTACCATGACCACATTCGCCAGCCAGCTGGGATACTGGACTTCCCGCACGAAACCGGCAGCGAGGAGCTTTTCCACCTCTTCGTTGATGGCCCTCTGCCTTTCCGCAGCGAAACTCCTCTTCTTCTAGCGGACCGGGCGGCACCTCGGGTCTACGTTCAGCTTATGGGTGATGACCTCAGGGGGGATGCCAGGCATGTCGACCGCGGACCATGCAAACACATCCGCGTTCATGCGGAGGAAATCCAGCAGGCGGGCCCGTTCCTCCTCTGGGAGCTGGGCCCCCACCTGCACATTCTTCTGAGGGTCCGAACCGAGGGGATATGTCAACAAACGCTCCACGGGTCCTCCCCTGGGTTCCCTTTCCCTTAAGTCAAGGTCGTCGACGTCGGGGCCGAACCCGGCGCCCCGGGCACCTAGGACCGTCTGAAGGCAATGCTGGACTAGCTGGGTCGTCCCCTTCATTACCCCAGGCCTGGAGGCCATGGGGAATTGCACTAGTAACCGCCCTGTGGAAATCATGGTGTCTAGCTGGTTGAGCCCCGGACGCCCGAGGATCGCATTGTAAGGCGAGGGAAGCTTGACGACGGTAAACGTCATCATGACTGTTGTCTGCCGAGGTGGGGATCCAGCGGTGACAGGGAGTGTAATCTTTCCCTCGACCCCCATCGAGTCCCCGGTAAAGCCCACAAGAGGTGTGTGCACCGGCCTTAGCTGATCATGGGACAAGCTCATTCGGGAGAAAGCATCATAAAAAAGCATGTCAGCGGAGCTTCCACTATCTACCATGATGCGATGTACAGGATGCTTTGCGATGGTCATCTCGACCACCACGGCATCATTATTTACATTCTTGTTTTCATTCCCCTTCTCAAAAGGATGTACACCCTTCGGGCCCGCAACCTCCTGGGCTCTCTTTACCGCCCACCCGATTCCACAGGAGATCATGCCCACCGGCTTCTCCGTCGAACGATTGTCGATCACGGGGACCCGGGGAAGGGCTGCGAGCGGCTGTCCCTCCGTCGGAGCTTCGTTCCGCACGAACTTCCTGAGGTAGCCTCTTTTGATCAGCTCATCGATTCCCGCTTCAGATTGCGACACTCCTCCGTGTCGTGGTCGTGCTTGCGATAGAACTGGCAGTACTTTGACTTGTCGCGGGTGCTCTTTGGGTTCTGAGGGGGAGGTCGGCGGAGGTAGTGCTCACCCTCAATTTCCATGAGGATCTTCGTCCTGGGGGCAAGGAGAGGGGTGAAACTTCGCTCCGGGGCAGCTCCGCCCTTCAGCTTCGGACTTGGGCGGAGGTCAGCAGGTGGCCCTGGCCTTCGGGTCCCTGGAACATCTCTCGAGGCCGGCTTCTTCAGGGTCCTCCCGTCCAGATCTCGCCGGGTGCGATCGGCCTCCTCCGCTCGGACGTACTTGTGGACACGGAGGAGCTCGGAGTACGTCCTGGGAGGCTTCTTGTCCAGGGAATAAGTTAAGCGGGACGTCTTGAGCCCGCGCTTTAATGCCAGCATGGCAATGGGCTCGTCCAGGCTGTAGATCTCCAGGGCAGCGGTCTTGAAGCGGGTGATGTAGTCCCGAAGCGGCTCCTGATCCTGCTGGCGGATGGAGAAGAGGCTGTCCACCTCTCTCGGCACCTTCCTATAAGCGTCGAAGTGCGCCACAAACTTTCCTTCCAACTGACGGAAGGAGCAGATGGATCCGTGCTCGAGACGGGTGAACCAGACTCGAGCAGCCTTCCGGAGGGTAGCGGGGAAGGCAATGCATAAAAGAGTGTCCGTGGCCCCCTGGACCCTCATGAGAGCTTTGTAGCTCTCCAGATGGTCCAAGGGGTCAGTGGTCCCATCGTAGGGATCCACCTGTGGCATGCGGAACCGGCCCGGAATCGGCTCCTCTTGGATTTCCTGGGAGAAGGGGGGCCGGGAGTCATATCCCGCCGGGTCCGCGGAGGAGTTCTGCAGGTCGGCAAATCGGCAGGCGAACTCTGCCAGTTTGCGCTCGTGCTCCTCCAGGCGCCTTTCGGCCTAGCGCCTGATGGCCTCGTCGGTGGAGTCTTCCACCGAGGCAGCTAGTGAAAGGGGCGCCGATCATTCTCGGCGGGGGGCTTTGCCTCGACACCGCCTGCTGCGACGCACCGTCTCGGCATCATCGGCCGGGGATCGACTCTTGCGATCCGCCGAACCGGAGAAATTTCTCTTCGCGGGGGTATGGTGGCTCCCGCGGGGGTTGGAGGCTGCCCGCGGCTGGGATGGCCTGCCATGAATAGAGCGCAGGCTTCCGCGCGGCCCCGCGTCTCGAGCCGCGGGGGTCCCTGGCTAGGGCTGCATGGCAAAGGAGCGCTGCTGATGCTGTAGCTGCCGAACTGCCGAAGTCAAGGTTTGCAGCTGTTGGATGACAACCGCAAAAGATCCGTCCACCGGGGTCGGCTGTAGCGGAAGAGGAGGGGGAGCGGGGAGCTCCCTCTCTGGGCTGCGTGGCCCCTGAGGGGAGGGGACCTCCCCCACTCGGCTGGTGGACGCTTTGCGTCCACGTGTGACCACCATGGCCGGAGCGTGCTTCGTCCACAGAAAGCTAGCTCCCACTGGGGGTGTTGTCCTGCCCCCCTTCCTAGCGCGCCAATCTGTTGCCGATCTCGCCGCTGCGCCTGTGGCTTCAGAGCCGCTGATTGAATTAGACCGTCTCACCCCGAGGTCTCCTGGCTCCCGGTCCTGCAAGACAAAGTCAGAAGCCCTGGCCGGGGATCCCGGCGAGGGAGCTCCGACGGTCAAGTTAGGAAATGGCGAGAGGGAACAAAGTCTCCAAGACGGGCCCCTGAAGGAGTCCCAGACTTAGAGATCGTGCTTCACAAGAAAAGTCTCAGGAAGAGTAGAAATCTGGCCGAAATCCTTCACCGGGCTTGCGCCAAGGATCCCCTTTCGGGATCTTGGATCTTGCTCCTGGTGCTTTTCCTTTTCCTAGCCTCTGTTTCTTGCTTACCCGGCCGTCCGCTCTTCCCATCCTTTTATCCCATCACGCTGCCTTCTGGTTCCCGCCTTCGGGAGGCCCCCTCTTCGCTTTCACCTCCTCCCCTCCCTCTCTTTCTCCTTTCCCTTTTGGGTTCAAGAACCCGGCGGCCTCCTCGCCTTGCTTGCCGAGCCTAGCGAGGAAAGAGTAGAGGGAGGACGCCGGCCAGACCGCCGGCCAGACCTTGGGCCGAGCGTGAGCGCTCTCCTTCCCAGGCGCCGACAACGCCCACTACCGGGTCTTGTTTTTTCAGGACCTCGCCTCCCGACTGCGGAACCTGTCGGGCCGATGTAAGCGAGGTTTCGTGTGTCGCTGTCGATCGTACCTGCACTCCTCTCGGGGTGCGGCGCGCGCTGCTCGAGGGGAGGCCTCGAAACCCGTGCTCCTGTCCTTCGGTGGCCCTATCGCGCTGGTTAGCCGGCCCTGGTCGAGGTGGGCCCCTCCTGGGCGGACACCTGGTGGAGCGGCAGAGAGGAGCTCGACTTCGGCCGAGGTGGACCCGTCTCCAGGCGCCACCTGGCGGAGGAGCGAGAAGGCCCGGCTCGACCTCGGCCGAGATGGGGCCGTCCCAGGGCGCCACCTAGAGAGGGAGCAAGGGGGCCACCGGCTTCGACCGAGGTGGGCCCCTCCTGGGCGGACACCTGGCAAAGCGGCAGAGAAGCGCTCGACTTTGACCGAGGTGGACCCGTCTCCGGGCGCCACCTGGCGGAGGAGTGAGAAGGCCCGGCTCGACCTCGGCCGAGGTGGGGCCGTCCCAGGGCGCCACTTGCCGAGGGAGCAGGGGGCCGCCGGCTTCGGCCGAGGTGGGCCCCTCTTGGACGGACACCTGGCGGAGCGGCTGAGAGGTGCTCGACTTCGGCCGAGGTGGACCCGTCTCCGGGCGCGACCTGGCGGAGGAGCGAGAAGGCCCGGCTCGACCTCGGCCGAGGTGGGACCGTCTCAGGGCACCACCTAGCGAGGGAGCAGGGGGGCCGCCGGCTTCGGCCGAGGTGGGCCCCTCCTGGGCAGACACCTGGCGGAGCGGCAGAGAGGCGCTCGACTTCGACCGAGGTGGACCCGTCTTCGAGCGCCATCTGGCGGAGGAGCGAGAAGGCCTGACTCGACCTTGGCCGAGGTGGGACCGTCTCAGGGCGCCACCTGGTGAGGGAGCAGGGGGGCCGCCGGCTTCGCCCGAGGTGGGCCCCTCCTGGGCGGACACCTGGCGGAGCGGCAGAGAGCCGCTCGACTTCGACCGAGGCGGACCCGTCTCCGGACGCCACCTGGCGGAGGAGCGAGAAGGCCCAGACCGACCTTGACTTCGGCCGTTGCGGAGCGACATCCGACCTTGCTAGACCGATCCCGTTCTGCCGAGAAATTCCACGTGGCTCGAATCACGCCCGGCGGAATCTGAGACACTCCATGTCATCGTGACGGCCATAACATATTTAATCATTTTTTTTTATAATTAATAAAATATTTATAATTCACGATGAACCTGATCCAATCATTAATCTTTTGGGTTGGATTTTATATTTGGATTCGTTCCATATTTTCAAGTCGGATTTAGGTTTATTGAATCTAATCCTCCTGGACCCGATTTGTTATATTGGCCTAATTTGGATTTTTGGACCTATTACCTGACTCACGCTGATCCTATTATGATGTAACGGTTAACTCGAGGTAAGGAGTGGTGTTAAGTCAGTCTACCGTCCATAATCTACTCTTCCAAAGTTTTGATTAGAAATTAATCTCACATAATGGTGGCATCTATTATTAATTAATTGATTCAAAATAAATGGTATCATTATCCTACCAATCCAAGATTCTTGACCTCATTTATTCGCATGACATAAGAGATATGGTGGCAAACTAGTAGCTTAGCATCATCTTTGGATGTAAAGTTTGATTTTATTACTAAGATGGTAGCTCGATTGGTAGAGATTTTGTCTCACTATCAACCGATCGCGGGTTTGAGATAGGATTTCATGGGTAACTCACGGGTTCGAGGTAGATCGCGAGTTCGAGACAGGATTTTATGGATAACTCGCGGGTTCGAGGCAGGATCCCATGGATGACTCGATTAAATCCAGAAATTTTTTCGTGACGGTTAGTTTGAATGAAAGATCAGGATTTCCTCCATTCCTTTTGTTTATTTAAAAAAAAAAGTTTGACTTTTAAATTATAAACCGGTATTGCAATTGACTTGGCATTCTATCCATGTTATGTTTTAATTATCAAATATTTTTAAAAATAATAAACCATATAATCCATAAACAATGCTCAATTTTTAGAACTCTTTTTAATTATTTTTTTTAGTCTTGTTGGTTAAAAAGTATCATGCATTATAACAAGCTTTCAAAGAAATATTCATGTTTTATGATGAAACTAGGTATAAATTTAACTCTTTCATTTTAGAATATCATATATACAACCTGGATCTGACCCAGATGAGACCTGAAGCTAATTCAAATCCAAATATTTTAAATTAGGATCAAGTTACATATATGAACCTGATCTGACTTGAATGATATGTTGGATCAAAAATTTTAGTCATGAATCTAATCTAATCTAATTTTTTATCAGATTAAATTTGAATCCAATATTAAATGAGAAACTTGATTGAACTGAGCTTACACATAATCCAGTTTGACCCATTCCCCTCCTTATTTGTATATCATGTATATCTAAATTGGTGGAATCAATGTAGATGCTTTCTTCCCATAAACCCCCTCTCTCTCTCTCTCCCTCTCTTCATGATGCCCAAGAAGGTCTCGCATCCCAAAGTACCATGCCAAAAGAATTTAGCGCACAAACTCTAGTGCTAAAAAAGCTTAGTGCCAGGAAACTATCATTACACCTGGGCTACTGTCCCTAGTAGAATATTATGCACTGATTTGAAGCTAAAGGAGGTGGCCCTCTTTATTTGGAATCTTCGTGTTGCAAAACTTCTCCAAGGCTTGCCAAAGAATCTATAACATGGAGGACTCCTTGATGCCAAAAGAAGTAGAGCACTAGGAGTTTCTAGTGCAAGGGAAAACTAGCGCTCTAGGTTTGTTGTCGCCCCATCTCATGCCTCAAAGGTTCACATCCTATCTAAAGCAAGGGAGGCATATCCTAGTTCCTTACAAAAGGACTCCTCATCCCACAAGAGTTAGAGGTGCTAATTAGGTTTGGTGCAAAGATTGGTTAGCGGGTAAAACTTCTTTGTACCATTGGACACCTAATCCATCTAGGAGTAACATCTTCTGCTATCCAAATCCCTTTTGTCTATCCCTTGAGCATGTGGGAGAGCATTTTAGGTCTAAAACATCGAGAGCCCGTCCTAGAGACCCAAGAAATCAAATGGGGTGTTTGAGAGGATTGGGTGTGCCAAGTTGCCAAGTGCTAAAATTTTCAACAACTTGTCAACAAGTTTTTGATGCTAGGAAGTTTGACACTCCAAGGAGGAATTGTTGGCTCTCTTGCTACTCTAGGCTAATCCACAAAAAGGTCCTCAAGAGGATGTGCACCACAACTAGTGTCCTCGCATACCAGGCCCTATGAAATAGGGAGGAAGACACGAAGAGGTTCAAAGGCATGAAATAGAATTTTCAGTAGCCCACATATTTTATGCGACTTTATTTTTTTCTTAATCGTTTGTCATTCCAAACGAGTTTAGATCGATGTGAAATATTGCTGAGGCATCCATTGCTGGTCTCTAAAGGTCCACATGAAGGTTAGGTAGTCCTACATGCCCTAGCTGACCATGAAGTAAGGGCTAATCCCCATGAAAATCCTTGAAGGCCTCTCATTCCAAAGACGAGACATGCCAACAATAAACTCTTAGTTACTCAAGAAGTGAGGGGTAACCACTTCAAGACCCTCAGATTGTGACGGTTCATCTAAGTTGAAGGCCTTGGCCAATCAACAAGTGAGGGCTAATCCCCATAGAAACCCTTGAAAGCCCCTCGTTCCAAAGATGAGATAGGTTGATGATAAACCCTTGGTCACTCAGGAAGCGAGGGGTAACCACTTTAGGACTCTCGAGTCATATAGCATCATCCAAGCTGAAGGCCCCAACCAAACAAGAAATAAGGGCTAATCCCAATAGGATCCTTCGAAGGCTCCTTGTTCCAAAGATAAGATGCCTATCATAAACTCTTGATTGCTCGAGAAGCGAGGCGTAATCATTTCAAGATCCTCAAGCCATGAAATGCCGTCCAAGCCAAAGGCACCGACTGACCAAGAAGTGAGGGCTAACTAATAAATCCCACAAACATATTAATAAAAGCATCAATTTATAAATAAATTCATTTTTATTATTTAAGAATTGATGCTTCTATTTATCTTTTACAGGAAAGATGATCATTAGTACAAAGAGCCTGATTCACAGGATAAAAGGACTCAAATTGGACTCAAAATGGATCCCAAATTGTGACCTAAAGGTGGCCCAAATCCAAGCCAAATTCCATTCCAAACCAGCCAGGAAACCAAGCCAAATTCTAGTCCAAATCAACCAGGAAACTAAGCCAAAACCGGTTCAACTTGGATCCAAATATAGCATAGCTTAGAGCAGTCCACCAAAATGAAACACCACACAGTCCACCAAACATCTTGCATGGTCTAGGGAATTTTGCCATGGTTTACCATCATGGCACATGAAGGTGAGCTCCGACGAGATGTGCTTTTGCATGATCGAACACGCAAAAGTCAATCTCTGGTCGGATTTAATGATCAGCATTCCAACCGACTAGATATCATGCATGATGGCATTGATGCAGTGGTTTTTGGGTCTTCTAATCACCATCTGATGGCCATGAAGCTCTCAACAATCAAAGGATGGGTTAGAAAGGGATTTGGAGTCCATGGGTGATAGGGTTTGGATCCTATTCATGGGAGACATCCCTCTCTTTCTCTCTTTCCTGTTTAACACCTATCCAACCATTGATTCCTTGAAAAATAAATCCTAGCCCTTCATGTATCCCTTTTTTTAATCTCACATCTAAAAAATCTAAAAACCTCCTCCCTCTTAACACCTATAAAAAGGTTCACATACCTCCACCTTAAGAATCAAGCCTAAATCCTAGAATCCTTCTAGAGCCATGCATAGAGGGAGAGGAAGGGATCAAGCTAATGTGGGGGAAGCCCCCACTCTTAGTATCATGAGGATCTCTTAATAAGATAAAGGCACAAGCGGTCATCGACCACCTTTAGGATGAAGCAAAGTCATGCTCTGGTCTCTCTCGACATTACCAACCCTCGGTATCGGGCCCCCAACCCTCGAGATGTTTATATACAAAATATTTTTTCAAATAGAATATCAACCAAACATCTACAATAAGGATAGAGGAGTGTAATCAAAGCTATCTCTTGAATCTTCTAATAGAACAATACCTGTTACATATCATCTTGATGAGATATCTCATCCAAAATCTATTTTTAGCACCTGAAGGTGCAGCCATATCATTGAATCCACTTGGTCCTGATAAGGGACCTTCACCCTTTCAATATTTAGGGCGAACCCTTTTGAACAAGACAAGAATAATGTTCTAAGACCCTTAGCCTGGAAGATCCTCGACCTATTCAAGTTTTGGCATATCTATAGTCTTATCAAAGCCCTCGATTGCCAAAAGAAGACCCTTTCCATTCATAAGGCCAATGAAGATTGAAATTCCCTCTGGTGGTGCTTGAAGGTCTCCCAACCTTCTCCGATGGGATGAGGACCTACATCCTAGCATCTCCCTTCTTCGATGGGATGAGGACCTACACCTTGGCATCTCACAAGCAAAAACCTACAAGGATAGTCTCATTTGATCGATGGTTACTGACGAGGGACCCTCCAAAACTCAAGTTAGTGCAAGAGAATGGGCTGTAATAGTAGAGCTGAGAGCAATGGCGAGAAACAGAATGAGCAGGATGGTAGCAAGTGTACTATAACATAACATAACATACTTCATTAGGGATCCCCTCTTACCTATTTATAGAGTTATTCAGGATAACTAAATTTTATTAGAAGGTAGCATCCTCTGACACAGATAATAAATTTCGGGTAGGATGTTGGGATCCTATCTCATGCAATCTTTTCATTGGTATCTTTCTATTATGATGGCAGCTCTTGTAGGGATCCTGTCTACCACAATCTCTGTGGGGCTAGCTATAAGATTAGTTTATATCTGCCACTTGTTCCAGGGTTGTGGATCAAAACACCAAGGTAGCCTACTTGCCACTGATAGAGAGGGCCTATACACCATATCCCAGTATATTCGACTAAGTCATTAGTCAAGTCCGAATAATTACTTGATAAACTTGCATGAAGGGATGTTGTATTAGTCAGGCTCAGTTGGGCCTAGCTTCTTGGCCCAGGATGTTGGAGTCGCTTAGTGTTGCCACTGGTTTAGTCATTTCCTTCATAGTTGATGGCACTATTAATTCTCAAAGCCAAGTAATTACCATAATTGAGGTAATCATTTCTATTAGTATTTTTAGGATGTGAATGTCTGACAGAATGTACTCAGCTTCTTTTGATATAAGATAAATTCAGTTCCCTCTAACCATCCCAATATGATTATGCTTTAATTATAAAATGACCAACTAATACTGTTGAATTAGCTAGATATAAAAGCTAGGATTGACCCCTATGATTCTTCAATCCGAATGGGAGGATCAACTTCAAGTTTTTATTCTAGGAAATCATCTTTATCTTTTCATTCATGAATTCTTATATTGCTCTTATATTTCTACCCACTTGCTTTGAATTTCTATATGGATCCAGTTTTGTCTACTTTGTAGCTGTTAAGTAGCGTCAATGTCATTTACTTGAATGCAACAATAGGTCTGATTTTGCCTTTTTTCTACCCTATTGTTTGCATAAGGCTATTTAGTCTGATAATAATTTGCATTTGGTTTGTCGTGGGAAGTAAGTATTACACGGACTGCTATCAAATTTTTCATCTTTTTAAGGGCACGTGTAGATGTCTATGATTTTTAAACTTAGAATAAAAATTATGATAGGATGTATAATTTATTCATATAAGATGATATATAAAATCCTATTAAAAAAATCTTATATAAATAATCATATCCTATGTTTGGATGATAAGTTAGGATTTTTTTTCCCTCCCTCCTTTCTCTTCCCCTTCTGTCTCTACCCTTTGTTTTATCCTTTTCAATATTTTCAACAATTATATGAGATAAAGATATGAGTTGCAAATAAAACTTAATTTGCTAATTATTGGAAAGTACTCTAATTTTTTTCCTAAGAAAGAAAACTTTATTTATAATAAAATGTACAAATACATATAAGAAGCACATAACCAAGTTGCTTGGAGTCCAACATAGTATAATGTTATCAAGTGACCATCGATTTGAGTATATTTCAATAGCTTGGGAATGTTTGGCTTTAAATGCAAGGGTCCTGCAATTAGCTTTGGAAAATGGATTTTGTATACCAAGAGATAAATTTTATCTTGTGGATGTAAGATATGTAAATACATCATTATTTATTGCTCTATATAATGGAGTTTGCTTGTCACGCTCTGAATTCAGCACCCAGGTTGGCCATGCGACATAGCCGAGGTGGACCCATCTCGGGATGCCATTTCTCGAGGGAGCGAGGGGTCGCCAGCTTCGACCGAGGTGGACCCCTCCTGGATGGACACCTGGCGGAGTGGCAGAGAGGTACTCGCCTTCGGCCGAGGTGGACCCATCTCCAGGTGCCACCTGGCGAAGGAGCAGGAGGGCCCAGCTCGACCTAGGCTGAGATGGACCCGTCTTGGGATGCCACCAGGCGAGGGAGCGAGGGGGCCGCCAGCTTCGGCCGAGGTGGACCCATCCTGGGTAGACACCTCCTGGGTGGACACCTGGCGGAGTGGCAGAGAGGTGCTCGACTTCGGCCGAGGTGGACCTATCTCCGGGTGCCACCTGGCGAAGGAGCAGGAGGGCCCTGCACGACCTCGGCCGAGGTGGACCCGTCTTGGGGTGCCACCTGGCGAGGGAGCAAGGGGGCCGCCAGCTTCGGCCGAGGTGGACCCCTCCTGGGTGGACACCTGGCGGAGTGGCAGAGAGGTGCTCGACTTCGACCGAGGTGGACCCATCTCCGGGTGCCACCTGGCGAAGGAGCGGGAGGGCCCGGCTCGACCTCGGTCGAGGTGGACCCGTCTTGGGGTGCCACCTGGCGAGGGAGCGAGGGGCCGCTAGCTTCGACCGAGATGGACCCCTCCTGGGTGGACACATGGCGGAGTGGCAGAGAGGTGCTCGCCTTCGGCCGAGGTGGATCCGTCTCCGGGTGCCACCTGGCGAAGGAGCAGGAGGGCCCGGCTCGACCTCAACTGAGATGGACCCGTCTTGGGGTGCCACCTGGCGAGGGAGCGAGGAGGCCGCCAGCTTCGGCCGAGGTAGACCCCTCCCGGGTGGACACCTGGCGGAGTGGCAGAGAGGTGCTCGACTTCGGCCAAGGTGGACCCGTCTCCGGGTTCCACCTGGCGAAGGAGCAGGAGGGCCTGGCTCGACCTCGGCCGAGGTGGACCCGTCTTGGGGTGCCACCTGGCGAGGGAGCGAGGGGGCCGCCAGCTTCGGCCGAGGTGGACCCCTCCTGGATGGACACCTGGCGGAGTGGCAGAGAGGTGCTCGACTTCGGCCGAGGTGGACCCGTCTCCGGGTGCCACCTGGCAAAGGAGCAGGAGGGCCCGGCTCGACCTCGGTCGAGGTGGACCCGTCTTGGGGTGCCACCTAGCGAGGGAGCGAGAGGCCGCCAGCTTCGGCCGAGGTGGACCCCTCCTGGGTGGATGCCTGGCGGAGCGGCAGGGAGGTGCTTGACTTCGACTGAGATGGACCCGTCTCCAGGTGCCACCTGGCGAAGGAGCAGGAGGGCCCGGCTCAATCTCGGCCTAGGTGGACCCATCTTAGGGTACCACATGGCGAGGGAGAAAGGGGCCGCCAGCTTCGACCGAGGTGGACCCCTCCTGGGTGGACACCTGGTGGAGTGGCGGAGATGTGCTCGACTTCGACCGAGGTGGACCCATCTCCGGGTGCCACATGGCGAAGGAGCAGGAGGGCCCGGCTCGACCTCGACGAGGTGGACCCGTCTTGGGGTGCCACCTGGCGAGGGAGGGAGGGGCCGCCAGCTTCGGCCGAGGTGGACCCCTTCTGGGTGGACACCTAGCGGAGCGGCAGAAATACTTCTCCCCGAACGGGGGATCTTTTAAAAAAAAAGACCACGTGGTACTGACCATGTCCAGCTGGACCTGACACGCTCCCCATGTCAATGATGTAGCCATATCAGTTACCCTCCATCCCCACGTTCCGTCGAGGTGTCGTGGCTCGGGACATGGCAATTTAATGCCGAGATGATGTGGGGAAGGCAAAAATCTCGCATCTTAATTGCCACGATCCCTGTCGCCGCTTCTGTTACGCCCGAGACACTATGAGAGGCTGCCACGTGCATACTTCCGACGGGCCATTAATGTGCTGTTTCAAAAAGGAGGCAGCTTCCATCGAACCGAAGCGTCGATGTCGGGCATGCATCCACGCGACGGCCATCGGGTGGCCTGGAACGAAAAGAGGGGTACGACTGTTATCGATTGAGTTTGAAAAGGAGGGGGACTTTCCAGAAACGAAGTCCCTCCACTTTCTCTCACTCCATCGGCGGTTACAGTGGTTTTCCTTCACCTTCCAGGATTGTCATTCCTTTTGCACAGAATATCTCGGTGAGTATCCGTGTCTTCCTCCCCCTCTTCCATCTCTCAGCCCTAATGTCCCTTCTTCACTTCTTCTTCTTCCATGGTGCGTCACCGCTATGTCTCCTCTAACCCGGACGAGGCCGGTCCTTCCCGGCCGAGGACTCCATCGCCTTCTTCCTCGGAAGGGGAAGTGATCCCGGACGAGGTCCGTAGGTAGCTCCAGCCCGGGGCTGTGACCATAGGCATCCCTAGGGGTCCTAGGTCTCCTCCCATAGTTTCTACCCATCCGATTTCTTCCCTTCCTCCTCCGGTAACTTCTCCCTCTGGCCCCTCCGGTCATGTCTCAACGATGACCGAGGATGACCTTTCTTTGCTCCGGGATGTCTATGGAATCACGGGTTCGACTCGTCTTTCCCACCCGTGGCCTGTAGATCGAGTGACCTCGAGCGGCCCCGGGCGAGTCGCCTTCTACGAGGACTTCCTCCTCGGGGGTCTTCGGTTTCCCTTCACCCATTTTTCCTTTATTTTCTCAGTCACTACTGTCTGGTCCCGGCCCAGTTGGCTCCTAACACCATTCGGGTCATCTTTGCTTTCATTGTCTTCTGTCACTTCCACGGGTTCGTTGTCTATTTCTCCCTCTTCAAGGCTCTCTTCACCCTGAAGCGTTATTCCACCGATGATGGCTGGTGGTATATTTCACCTCGGCCTAGGTGCCTTAGGTTAGACCTCCCTTCATCCATTAAGGGCTGGAAGAGCCGGTTCTTTTTTGCCTCGGTCGATGACGTTGACTGGGCCTAGAGCGAGCCAGACCGGTCTCCGAACCGGAACTCTCAGGTCGAGCCAGCGGACCAAGAGGTCTTTTCACAGCTACTGAGTAACGCGGTCCCAGCCCTCGATGTTCTGCTCTCGGAGCAGAACTTATTCGAGGCAGGGATCAGTCCCATCCGGGAGCTGGGTGAGGCTTGGATCTCTCTCCCTTGGTTTCTTTTTCTGCTTTGCATCCCCCCCTCCTTCTTTTTCTTCTTGTTTTTTTTTTTTTTGAACTGGCTCGACTGACCTCTTCTTCCTTTCAGGCATGAAGGGTGCCGTGCAGAGGGATGCCACCGAGGGGACTGAACCCCCGGCAAAGAGAGCTCATACTGAGGCGAGCCGGATGCCCGCACCGACCTCCATCACCGGACCTAGAGCGGCGGCTCACGTCTCCAAGCCACCTCAGGCCCGGGCGCCCGATGTCCCTGTCGTCGATCTCGACAGGGCCGGGGAAGAGAAGGGGCCGAAACCTCCTCAGGCATCACCGGCTTTAGTCGCTGCACCGGCCGCATCCACGATGGCCACCAGGATGGTGATAGCTCCATCGATGGCCGCACCACTTGGTGAGGGGATGGCCGCCTTGCCTGCTGTCGACATGCGCACTCTGCCGCCGAGCCTCACCAGCCGATGCTCCATGATCCATGACCAGGGTCTCGCGGAGAAGGTCATGGAGTTCGCTAGTACCTCCCAGGACCGCCGTCTGAAGGATGGCCGGGACTACAACGAGGCGCTGCTCGGGATCCTCCCGTAGCTCTTTACGGTAAGTCTCGAGCTCCGAGTCTTTTAAAGTTCCAGTTGGATTGTTCTAACCCCTTTTTTCTTTTGATGTAGATCGGGACGGACGTGCTATTGCTAAGGAATTTCCTCGCTGGCTATGCCAAGAAGGACGCTGAGAAGGAGGAGAAGCTTGGCAAGCTCGCAACCGACGTCAAGGACCTCATGGAGAAAGGGGTCGAGCTGCGAGGAAATAACTAGGCCCTCCGAGCTGAACTGGCTCGTGCCGAGGGGTGCATAAAGGAGCTCGAGACCTCCCTGTCGGAGGAGAGGATCTCGAACCAGCACCGCAACGAGGAGGATGCGGCAGAAAAGACCCGCCTCAGGGCTCAGTCCCGGTCGCTGGAGCACCGAATGGAGGAAGTCCTGAAGGAGCTGAGCGCAGCCAAGGAGAAGAGCTCCTACGTCAACGGGCTGCTGGAGGCGTCCAAGCGGGAGGTGCAGGAGGCCGTTCCGAGGTTTCGGGCCTCCGAGGAGTACATCGCCGAGGTGCGAGAGGCTGCCGTGGACTCCTTCTTGAAGGGGTTCCAGGTATGCCAGGAGAAGGCTGGCTCCTTCTATCCCGAGCTCAACCTCAGTGAGGTAGTCCTCGATGGCAGGAGGCAGGAGCCCAATGGAGGAGCTTCGGCAGTGGCTGGTGACAAGGCGGCGACTCCCGAGCAGCTTCCCAAGTAGCCTCCCGTCGACGGCGCCGACGGAGAGAGTGCGTCTCAGCCCAAGGAGGATGCGGCTGTGCCGAAGTAGCTCCCCGGCACCTTTATCTTTTTTCTGTATTTTCTTTCTTTGGGGTCTCCCGGCCTGTCGGGGCTCCTCTTATGTACTTAACCTTTAAATGCAATGAAATTTTCTTTTCGCTAAGTTGTTCCTTCACTCTCTCTTTTTTCTTCTTTCTTCTTTTTTATTTTGTGTATCTTCCAGACTGAACTCCGGTGCTAGCCACTGGGACCAAGTCCCGTAGTACGTTCCAAGCCAAGCTCGTGGGCGAACTTAGTTCTGCCCCACCTTCCAGACCGAAGTCTGGGATTTTCGGACTGAACCCCGGGGCCGCAGGCTGTATCTGAGCCTTTCGCGACTTGCCGGGCTGTTCTGCGGGATTGCATGGGCGAATTTGATTCTGCCCCACCTTCCAGACTGAAGTTCGGGACCTCCGAACTGAACCCCAGGGCCGCAGGCTATATCTGAGCCTTGCGCGGCTTGCCGAACTGTTCTCCGGGATCACGTGGGCGAATTTGATTCTGCCCTGTCTTCCAGACCGAAGTCCGGGACCTCCGAACTGAACCCTGGGGCCGCAGGCTGTATCTGAGCCTTGCGCGGCTTGCCAAGCTGTTCTCTGGGATCTTGTGAGAGGAACATCGCGCCTTTGCGGGTCTCCCGCCGTGTCCGTGTTCGCTGAACTTAGAGTTGGGTGGCTCTCACCCTACGAGACAAGAAGAAGCATTTGATGAAATGGATTTCATTGCTAAAGTTCAAGGAGCCTTACACTATTGATAATACATCCTCAAGTTTGAGGCATTCCAAGTTCGAGGGAACCAGGATCCTCCTAGCTCCTCCAGGTAGTATGTCCCGTGAGGAAGTACCTTCGCCACCCTATAAGGGCCTTCCCAGTTTGGGGAGAGCTTCCCACACTCCCGTGGCTAGGAAGCTTCAGCGCGGCGGAGCACCAGATCTCCAGGGTGGAAGGACTTCTGTTGCACTCTGGAGTTGTAGTATCTGGCCACTCGCTGCCTGTAGGCCACCATTCGGACTCGAGCCTTGTCCCTTGTTTCTTTAAGGAGGTCCAGGTTTAGCAGCATCCTGGCGGGGTTCTCCACCTCGTCGTACTGTTCCACATGCAGGGTTGGTAGGCTGAGCTCAATTGGGATAATCGCTTCGGCTCCGAAGACAAGGTTGAACGGGGTCTCATCCGTAGCCATCCTCGGGATAGTATGGTATGCCCAAAGGATGCTCAGGAGCTCCTCCGCCCACCTGCCCTTGGCTTGGTCCAGTCTTGTCCGGAGGCCCTGCAAGATGGTTCTATTCGTTACCTCGGCTTCTCCATTTGTCTGTGGATGTGCCACCGAGGTGAAACGATGGTGGATGCCGAGGTCGCTGCAGAACTCCTCGAACTCCCGACAATCGAATTGATGTCCGTTGTTGGTGATAATAGTGTGCGGTAGGCCAAAACGGTAATTAATTGACTTCCAGAGGAACTTGGCGACGTTTGCCTCCGTGATCCGGGCCAAGGGTTCAGCCTCGATCTACTTTGTGAAGTAGTTGATGGCCACGATCAAGAATTTCCGTTGCCCAGATGCCAGGGGAAAAGGTCCTAGGAGATCCATGCCCCATTGAGCGAACGGCCATGGGGCGGAGAGCTGGGAGAGTAGAGCTGTGGGCTGACGTTGCACCACGGCGTGCCGCTGACATCGGTCATACCTCTTCACGAAGTCAGCTACGTCTTCTTTCATTGTCTCCCAGAAGTAACCTTGACGGAGGGCCTTATACGCCAGTGTTCTACCCCCCACGTGGTTCCCATAGACGCCCTTGTGGATCTCTTGGAGCACGAGTGCGGCCTCTACGGGCCTTAAACACTTGAGGAGCGGGTAGGAGTAGCACTTCCGATACAGTAGCCCATCCATTAAGACGAACCGTGCAGCCTTCCTCTTGATGAGGCCAGCCGCCATACGGTCCTCCGGCAAGGTGCCGTTGGTAATGTACTCGACGTACTTGTCCATCCAGCTGGGCTCTTGGTTGACTTGCTGGACTTCCACGGGCGTCTCGTAGCTCGGGGCCTTGAGGTGCTCGACATAAGTGCAGCCCAACAATGAGTCCGGCAGCGTTGTAAGGTGGGAGAGCGCGTTCGCGTGAACATTTTCCCTGCGAGGTATATGGGAGATGCTGAAACACTGAAATCATGCCGCGCTCATTCTCACGAGCTCCAGGTACTTCGCCATTTAGGGGTCCAGCATGCCATACTCCCTCAAGATCTGCCCGGCTACCAGCTGCGAGTCAGTGAAGGCCTTGAGGATAGCCACGCCCAACTCGTGGGACACTCTCAGCCCCGCGAGGAGCGCTTCATACTCCACTTGATTATTAGTTGCGGCGAACTGGAAACGGAGCGCACATTCGGCGATGACCCCTTCATCGTTGGCGAGGATGAGACCAGCTCCACTCCCGCTAGAGTTCGAGGCCCCGTCTACATGAAGGATCCAGACGTCTTCCTTGGGTCCTGGCTCCGGCTGCCGGTCTTGAGGGCTCTCCTCTGCCCCCTTGCCCAGGCCAGCACACTCGACCAAGAAGTTAGCGAGTACTTGTGCCTTCATTGCCGATCTTGGCCTGTAAGTGATATCGAACTCGCTGAGCTTGAGTGCCCACTTCGCCAGGTGCCCAGATGTGTCAGGTTGGCCGAGCACAGCTTTCAGTGGCTGATCCATCAGGACAGCAATGGGGTGCGCTTAAAAATAAGGTCTGAGATGCTGAGCAGACACGATTGGTGCAAAAATAAGTTTCTCAGACCGGGAATACCTGAGCTCCTTATCGTGGAGGAGTTTGCTTGTGTAATACACCAGCCTTTGCATTCCCTGGTTGTCAGTTCGAACCAGGACCGAACTGACGGCCTCCGGGGTGATCGCCAGATATAGGAGGAGCTCCTCTCCTCCTTCGGGCCTAGAGAGCAGCAGTGGGGATGCCAGTGTCCTCTTCAGCTCGTCAAACACCTCCTAGCACTCCTCCATCCAGGTAAAGTCGTTCATCTTCCTCAGCACCTTAAAAAAGGGCTGGTAGCGGTCGGCAGACCTCGAGATAAATCGACTCAGGGTGGCTATCTAGCCGGTGAGTCGCTGCACTTGCTTCTTGGAGGTGGGTTGCTCCATGTCCAAGATAGCTTGGACCTTCTCCGGGTTGGCTTCTATCCCTCTTTGGGTTACCATGAACCCCAAGAACTTTCCGGTGGACACGCCGAAGGCACACTTCACTGGGTTCAACTTCATCTGGTGAAGCCGGAGGTTACCGAAGGTCTCTGCCAGGTCACCAACGTGGTCCGAAAGGGGCTTGCTCATTACCAGCATATCGTCCACGAACACCTGCATGTTGCGACCGATCTGGTCTTTGAAGACTTTGTTGACCAGCCGCTGGTACGTGGCCCCGGCGTTCTTGAGGCCGAATGGCATCATCTTGTAATAGTAGGTTTCACGGTCAGTGACGAAAGCAGTGTGCTCCTCGTCGTCCGGGTGCATTCGGATCTGGTTGTACCCGGAGAAGGCATCCATGAAAGAGAGGAGGCGGATGCCCTAAAGTGGTGTCCACGAATAGGTCAATCTTTGGAAGAGGGAAACTGTCCTTCGGGCTAGCTCGGTTGAGGTTGGTGTAGTCCACATAGATCCTCCACTTGTCGCTACTCTTCTTTACCAAGCCTGCGGCGAGGAGCTTCTCCACTTCTTCATTGATGGCCTTCTGCCTTTCTGCAGCAAAACTCCTCTTCTTCTGGCGGACAGAGCGACACCTTGGATCAACATTCAACCGATGAGTGATGACTTCTGAGGGGATACCTGGCATGTCAGTGGCAGACCAGGCGAATACATTAGCATTCGCCCGAAGGAAGTCTAGCAAACAGACCTGCTTTTCTTCCGGGAGTTGGGCTCCTATTTACACAGTCTTCTGAGGGTCCGAACTGAGAGGATACATCAACAAGTGCTCCACGGGCCCTCCCCTGGGGTCCTTCTCTCTCAGGTCGAGGTCGTCGACATCGGGGCTGAGCTCAGCGCCCCGAGCACCCGGGACCGTCTGCAGGCAATGCTGGACGGGATGGGCCATCCCGCTCATCACTCCCATCCCAGAGGCGGTAGGGAACTACACCAGCAACCTCTTAGTGGAAATGATAGCATCCAACTGGTTAAGCCCTGGACGACCGAGGATGGCATTATAAGGTGATGGGAGCTTGACAACAGTAAACGTCATCATGACTGTACTCTGCCGAGGTGGGGATCCGGCAGTGACAGGGAGAGTGATTTCTCCTTCATCCCCCACCGAGTCTCCGGTGAAGCCCACGAGAGGGGTGTGCACTGGCTTTAATTGGTCATGAGACAGGTTCATTCGGGAGAAAGCATCATAAAAAAGCACGTCAGTAGAGCTCCCACTATCCACCATAATGCGATGTACAGGATGCTTTGCGATGGTCATCTCGACTACCACTGCATCATTATTTACATTTTCATTTTTATTCCCCTTTTCAAAGGGAAGTACATTCTCTAGGTCTCCCGCCTCCCGGGCTCTTTTCGTCGCACGCTCGATGATGGGGAATAAAAATTAAAAATATATTAATTTTAATTTGCTTCTGCATTCCACATTTTCGTTCTGCATCATTTTTGGTTTCAGAGCTTTCGTTCTGCATCAATTTTGGTATCAAAGCTAGCAGCGGGCTAGGATTTGCTTAGTCCTCGAACTCGACGGAGTCGAGTTCTTCATGCTGCAGGAGAATGATGGGGGACCCGAAACCTATCCGGGTTTCACCTTTTATTTTTTTTAGAATTTTAAATTTTTTTTTAGAATTTTTGTATTTTAGTTGTTCCCGCTATTCCACCTATTCCCTTTATTCCCATGTTATCCCAATGTTATTCCAACTTTATTCCAGGCTATTCCTATCTCCTTCAACCTCCAGAAAAAAATCACAGAGGCCTTTTTTTTTCCGATTTTTTGCCCCACCGGTCTGCGATCGGCCATGCCCGACCCCCGCCACTGCCGCCAGCCCGCCGGCGCTCCGCCGATCCGCCGCCCTGCTGCCCTGCCAGCATCCCTGGGGCCTCACGCCCGTGGGAAGACCCGCTGTCCGTGGAAGACCAACGGTCGCCCATGGCCGCCGCCGCCATTTCGCCACCGCCGTCGTGCCACCCCGCCACCGCCATCCGCCCGTCGGCGCGCCACCAGACCGCCCCGCCGCCGGCATCCCTGGGCCTCACGCCCATGGGAAGACCCACGGTCCGTGGAAGACCAACGGTCGCCCATGGCCGCCGCCGTCGTTTCACCGCCACCGTCGTTTCGCCGCCGGCCGTCGTTTCGCCGCCGCCGTCGTGCCGCCCCGCCGCCGCCGTCCGCCCGCCGTTGCGCCACCAGGCCGCCCTGCCACCCGCCCGCTGGGCCGAGTGCCGAAGATCCAGGTGCCCCCTGTTGCTCGGCCGTGAATGAGCTTCCGCACATTTTTCAGAGCAACCAAATGAAGCTTCTGCACGCTTCTCAAAGGAAGAGGAGTTGTTTTGCATGATTTTTGGAGTAGCACGAGTTTCAGAGCGGAGGGGATTTCAAAATTCAAATAAACGGGATTTATTTGGTAATTTTTTTAATGAATGTAATTTAGGAAATTTGGGATTTTGATTTTGAATTTGATTTCAAAATCAAGGAAGGATTTCAGGGGATTTTATTTTTGAATTTCAAAAGGGATATGGGCATCTATAAATACCCATACTCCTCTTGTAAAAAAATGATGAATGAAATCAATTTCTTTGTGAGCAACTTTGTGTTTCTCTCTTCCGCACTTGTATTCAAGTGTTGAGCTCCGTGAGGGAGTAAATCCGGGTTCCCTAGGAACCTTGAGGAGGTGTGAGATCTCCAACCCCAAAACCCTAGCTTAGTCCACCCATCTCTACTCCACCACCATCAAACCCTAGCCTCTACACCATCTCCAAGGTTCTTCTTCCAAAGGGTGGCCGACCACCAGGACCCCAGTCCAACCATCTTCAAGTCAGCTACCACTGCTTCAGAGTCCATCCAGCAGATCTAGGAGAAGAAGTCCCAAATCCGCAGCCTAGGAGTTCCAGATTAGCTGAAGACCTTCAGATCCCATCCGTTCTTCTACTCTGGTAACTCTCTTCCATGAGTCTCTTGTTCCTAACCTTGTTCTTCTTCTCTCCAGGATCCAGGGTTCAAGAAGAGGCCAACTTTGCCAAGGACCATTATCGGAGGATCCATTGCGAAGATACCTTGACTCCCGGGATCCAATAATCTGCTCGAGAGAGTCTTTTCCACCAAATAGAGAGATATCACTGCTAGGTAACAAGAACCTTCCCTTCTCACTTTGTCTGTTTCGTTGAAACTCAGAGCAAACCCTAGATCTGGGGGTTTCTTAATCCCTAGCGATCCTACTTCTGAGTTACTCTGATAATCCACTCCTTTTAATTGTGCTTTCTGTCATTTCTTAGTTTCTTTCAATATTAGTTTATCTTTCCTTTGAGTTAAAGCCGACTTCTGAAAATATATAAAAATAAAAAAATAAAAAAAAATATATTAATTTTAATTTGCTTCCGCATTCCACATTTTCGTTCTGCATATTTTTGGTATCAGAGCTTTCGTTCTGCATCACTCGATCCCCCAGGAGATCATGCCCACCGACTTCTCCGTTGGGTGGTTATCAATTGCAGGGACCAGGGGAAGGGCTGCGAGCGGCTGTCCCTCTACCGGGGCTTCGTTCCTCACAAACTTCCTGAGGTAGCCCCTCTTGATCACTCCTCAATCTCCCGCTTCAGATTGTGGCACTCCTCCGTGTCGTGGCCATGTTCACGGTGAAATTGATAATATTTTGTCTTGTCACGGATGCTCCTTAGGTTTTGAGGAGGAGGTCGGCGGAGGTAGTGCTCACCCTCAATCTCCATGAGGATCTTCATCCTGGGAGCGAGGAGAGGGATGAACGTTCTCTCCGGGGCAGCACCGCTCTTCGGCTTCGGGCCTGGATGAAAATCTGTAGGTGGTCCAGGCCTCCGGGTCCCGGGGGCATCCCTTGGGGCAGGCTTCTTTGAGGGCTTCCCGTCCAGCTCTCGCCTGGTGCGATCAACCTCCTCCGCTCGGATGTACTTGTGGACACGGAGGAGGAACTCGGAGTACGTCCTAGGGGGCTTCTTATCCAGGAAATACGTCAAGCGGGAGGTCTTGAGCCCGCGCTTCAATGCCTGCATGGCGATAGGCTCGTCCAGATTATAGATTTCCAGGGCAGCGGTCTTAAAGTGGATAATGTAGTCCCGCAGCAGCTCCTGGTCCTGCTGGCGGATAGAGAAGAGGCTATCCACCTCTCTTGGCACCTTTCGGCAAGCATCGAAGTGTGCCACAAACTTTCCTTCTAGTTAATGGAAGGAGTTGATAGATTCCAGCTCGAGGCGGGTGAACCAAACTCGAGCCTTCCGGAGGGTGGCTGGGAAGGCAATGCATAGGAGAGCGTCCGTGGCTCCCTGAACCCTCATGAGAGCCTTGTAGCTGTCTAAATGGTCCAAGGGAGCAGTGGTCCCATCATAGGGATCTACCTGAAGCATGCAGAACCGACCCGGGATCGGTTCCTCTTGGATTTCCCGGGAGAAAGGTGGTCGGGCATTGTAGCCCGCTGGATCTGTTGGGGAGCTCTGCATGTTAGCAAAGCGACGGGCGAACTTCGCCAGCTTGCACTCGTGCTCCTCCAGGCGCCTCTCGGCCAGGCGCCTGATGGCCTCGTCGGTGGAATCTTCCACCGAGGCCGCTGGAGAAGGGGGTGCCGATCGGTCTCGGTGAGGGGCCTTTCCCCATTGGTGCCTGCTGCGCCGTGCCGCCTCGACGTCGTTGGCCAGGGATCGACTCTCGTGATCCACCGAACCAGAGTAGTTCCTCTTTGCGGGAGTTTGGTGGCTCCCGCGGGGGTTGGAGACTATCCGCGGATGAGAGGGCCTGCCTTGGATGGAGTGCAGGCTTCCGTGGGAGCCCGTGGCTCGGGTCGCGGGGGTCCCTAGCTGGGGCGAGTGGCCAGGGAGCGTTGTTGGTGCTGCAGTTGCCGCACAGCAGTGGTCAAGGATTGCAGCTGCTAGATGACAGCTGCGAAAGGTCCGTCCACCATGGATGGCTGAGGAGGAGGAGGTGGACCAGGAAGTTCCCTCTCCGAGCTACGCGACCCTTGGGAGGAAGGAACTTCCCCCACTCGGCTGGTGGATGCTTCGTGTCCATGCATCATCACCATGGTCGGCGCTTTCACCCATGGAGAGCTTGCTCGTACAGGGGTTACTGTCCTGCCCCCCCTTTCTGGCATCCCAATCTGTTGCCGATCTCACCGCGATGGCCTGTAGCTCTTAAGCTGGCACCGGTCTCGGACTCTCTCACCTCGAGATCTCCAAGCTTCCGGACCTGCAAAACAAAGTCAGAGACCCTGGTCGGGGGTTCTGTCGGGGGCACTCCGATGTCAAGTTAGAGAGCGGCGAGATGGAACAGATCCCCTAGGACGAGTTCCTGAAGGATTCCCATGCTTAGAGAAGATGTAAATGAAAGAAGTGTGGGGAAGAGTAGAGTTGATGCCCAGCTCCCTGCGCTGAGTTCACCGAGCTCACGCCTGAGGACTCCCTAAGGACTCCCAGGATCATTCTCTTGGTGTTTTTCCTCCTTTTTTGACTTACCTTTCTGCCCATTTTTACCATCCCTTTTATACCATCAAACTGCCTCCAGCTTGCCTTTCTCTCCGGGGGCTCCCTCCCACTCCTCGTCCTTCTCCCCCCCCCCTTTATTTTTCGGGTCCGGGAACTAGGTGGCCGGACCGTCTCATCCATCGTGTGTCACGAAAAAGGGGGGGGGGAAGACTGGCGAGGCTTTGGGCCGAGTGCGGGAGCTCTCCTTTCGAGGCGTTGACTGTGAGCGTCCAGCCGTTTCGGGCTCTTGTCCCCAAGGATTCCGTTTCTCGGTTGCGGGGCCCCATCCGATTGGTGTAAACAAGGTTTTGTGTGTCACTGCATATCGTATTGGTGCCCCCTACGGGATGTGGCACGCACAGCCCGAGTGGCGATCTTGCAACCCGTGCCCCTGCTTCCCCGAAGCTTCGCAGAGTAGGGCTGACCTTGGCCGAGGTGGACCCGTCTCCGGGTGCCACCTGGCAAAGGAGCAGGAGGGCCCATCCCGACCTCGGCAGAGGTGGACCCATCTTGGGGTGCCACCTGGCGAGGTAGCGAGGGGCCGCCAGCTTCGGCCAAGGTGGACCCCTCCTAAGATGACACCTGGCGGAGTGGCAGAGAGGTGCTCGCCTTCGACCGAGGTGGACCCGTCTCCGGGTGCCACCTGGCGAAGGAGCAAGAGGGCCCGGCTCGACCTCGGCTAAGATGGACCCGTCTTGGGGTGCCACCTGGCGAGGGAGCGAGGGGGCCACCAGCTTCGACCGAGGTGGACCCCTCTTGGGCGGACACCTGGCGGAGTGGCAGAGAGATGCTCGACTTCGGTCGAGGTGGACCCATCTCCGGGTGCCACCTGGCGAAGGAGCAGGAGGGCCCGGCTCGACCTCGACTGAGGTGGACCCGTCTAAGGGTGCCACCTAGCGAGGGAGAGAGGGGCCACCAGCTTCGACCGAGGTGGACCCCTCCTAGGTGGACACCTGGCGGAGTGGTAGAGAGGTGCTCGCCTTCGACCGAGGTGGACCCGTCTCCGGGTGCCACCTGGCGAAAGAGCAGGAGGGCCCGGCTCGACCTCGGCTAAGATGGATCCATCTTGGGGTGCCACCTAGCAAGGGAGCGAGGGGGCTGCCAGCTTCGGCCAAGGTGGACCCCTCTTAGGTGGACACCTAGCGGAGTGGCAGAGAGGTGCTCGACTTCGGTCGAGGTGGACCCGTCTCCGGGTGCCACCTGGCGAAGGAGCAGGAGGGCCCGGCTCGACCTCGGTCGAGGTGGACCCGTCTTGGGGTGCCACCTGGTGAGGGAGCGAGGGGGGCACCAGCTTCGGTCGAGGTGGACCCCTCCTGGGTGGACACCTAGCGGAGTGGCAGAGAGGTGCTCGACTTCGGTTGAGGTGGACCCGTCTCCAGGTGCCACCTGGCGAAGGAGCAGGAGGGCCCAGCTCGTCCTCGGTCGAGGTGGACCCATCTTGGGGTGCCACCTGGCGAGGGAGCGAGGGGGTCACCAGCTTCAGCCGAGGTGGACCCCTCCTGGATGGACACCTGGCGGAGTGGCAGAGAGGTGCTCGACTTCGACCGAGGTGGACCCATCTCCGGGTGCCACCTGGCGAAGGAGCAGGAGGGCCCGGCTCGACCTCGGTCGAGGTGGACCCGTCTTGGGGTGCCACCTGGCGAGGGAGCGAGGGGCCACCAGCTTCCACCGAGATGGACCCCTCCTAGGTGGACACTTGGCGGAGTGGTAGAGAGGTGCTCGCCTTCGACCGAGGTGGACCCGTCTCCGGGTGCCACCTGGCGAAGGAGTAGGAGGGCCCAGCTCGACCTCGGCTGAGATGGATCCGTCTTGGGGTGCCACCAAGTGAGGGAGCGAGGGGGCCGCTAACTTCGGCCAAGGTGGACCCCTCTTAGGTGGACACCTGGCGAAGTGGCAGAGAGGTGCTCGACTTCGACCGAGGTGGACCCGTCTCCGGGTGCCACGTGGCGAAGGAGCAGGAGGGCCCGGCTCGACCTCGGCTGAGGTGGACCCATCTTGAGGTGCCACCTGGTGAGGGAGCGAGGGGGCCGCCAGCTTCGGTCGAGGTGGACCCCTCCTGGGTGGACACCTAGCAGAGTGGCAGAGAGGTGCTCGAATTCGGCCGAGGTGGACCCGTCTCCGGGTGCCACCTGGCGAAGGAATAGGAGGGCCCGGCTCGACCTCGGTCGAGGTGGACCCGTCTTGGGATGCCACCTAGCGAGGGAGCGAGGGGCTGCAGCTTCGGCTGAGGTGGACCCCTCCTAGGTGGATACCTGGCGGAGCGGCTGAGAGGTACTTGACTTCGGCCAAGGTGGACCCATCTCCGGGTGCCACCTGGTGAAGGAGCAGGAGGGCCCGGCTCGACCTCGACCAAGGTAGACCCGTCTTGGGGTGCCACTTGGCGAGGGAGCGAGGGGCCGCCAGCTTCGGCCAAGGTGGACCCCTCCTGGATGGACACCTGGCGGAGAGGTGCTCGACTTCGGTCGAGATGGACCCGTCTCCGGGTGCCACCTGGCGAAGGAGCAGGAGGGCCCAGCTCGACCTCGACGAGGTGGACCCGTCTTGGGATGCCACCTGGCGAGGGAGCGAGGGGCCGCCAGCTTCGACCGAGGTGGACCCCTCCTGGGTGGACACCTGGCGGAGCGGCAGAAATACTTCTCCCCGAATGAGGGATCTTTTGAAAAAAAAGACCACGTAGTACTGACCGTGTCCAGCTAGACCTGACACGCACCCCACGTCAGCGATGTAGCCATATCACTATCAAATTATGTTCTTTTCAAAATTTTCAATAGCCAGTATTATAACCTAAACCATCCAAAAAACTATCAATAATTGATACAATTATATGATACAAAAAAGTATCAATAACCATACCGACAATCACAAAGAAATATCAGCCATGAGAAATTAAGTCATGTAGTACATAAATAATCATATATACAAATAATCATGTCCAAAGGTTAAAATTATGAATGCATAAATAAATAGATATATACCAATGATTGTGTCCAAAAGCCCTTCTCTTAAATGATGACAACTCAATTATAGTGCCTACTAGTCTACACCTAGCATGACCAATGAATCGATTTAATTGCAACTCATCTTTAATTAATTATCAGCATAAGAAATAATATATTACCATTAGATTTCTATTTTTCAAAACTCTAATTTCCAAATTACTCTTAAATCTAATTCCTATATCTAGCTTAATCCAAGAATATGTAAATAAGAGATTTGGGTTATATCTTAATTTAAGAGTTATAATGTAGAATCCCTTGCTTAACATCTTTCTATCTAGTTGATCACTCCCATAAGTGGCTGAAACTAATAACTTGGAAAAATTATAAAGTGGTTATGACCATGGTGAAGAGATTATGAGAGAGGAAGGATATGGTTGTCTAGATAAAGACTCGATCCATAGATCATGAAGTAGGACTCAAATTATTTCAATAATTATATGACAAGTATTGTTAATGATAGGTGTTCAATAAAAGCTAGGGTAGAGATTAAGACAGTGGTTAGTCATTGTATTTTCGATCCAAGACCCTCTATATATAGGGTCAAGTTGAGATTATAAAATAAGAGTCTAGGTCCCTCCATTGGATCTTGTAAACTATGTAGAGAGAGTATAGAGAGATCAAGAAAGAAAAAAGAGAGAAAAAGAAAGGATAAAGAGAGTAAAAGAAAAGAGAGAGCTAAAAGAGACATGGTTCTCTCTCGTCCTCACATCATAAGAAAAGAAGAAGACTACCCAATAATGGTCATGGCTAGATGGGCGGTGGCCCATTGCAATGCTCGATGGTGGTCAACACCGATGATTGGCTTGAAAGAAAAAAGTAAAATAGAAATAGAGGAATCGAGGTTAGATCAAAACAAAAAATGAAGGATGGCAGGCTTGCTGGTTGATCGCTGTCATAGGTGATCAAAAATAAAAACCAACTCAAACTATATACATAGGATGAGTTAGGATTGTATCCATAGGGATCAATAGGGTTATGTTCATCTTTAATTAAGGTTTTTATTTAGAGTTCTAATTAAATTACAAAAGCTAAAATAGGAAAGAGTGGGATATTGTTGAAACTAAAAATTAAAAGGAAATAAAAATTTAATTAAATTAAAATAATGACTAACATTATAGGAGATTAAATCGCATAAGATAGATATCTCAGGATTGTGATTCAATTTTTAATAAAATGTAAATTAGTTCTTTATTATATAATTATTAAAAGTATGATTAATTCTCGAGTATAACTTATCTCACTTGATATAGATCATAATAACTTAATCTGTCCCTACATAATCATAAGCTATTCAAAGTTTCAAATTATAAAAATAAATAAAATATCTTATAATTAGATTCCAAGCATAACCAATCTTACTGAGCATGAATCATATTCTTAGATCATGACTCATCTTTTCGTAGTCATAGACTATTCAAAATTATAAATTATAGTCTAAATAAGAAGCACAATGCTTGAAGTAATGAAAAGAAATTTTATTCATAAAAGTAAAGATTATTACAATCAAGATCTAATTACATAATAAAATTAAAATATAAGTATTAGAACCTCTTCTACTCCCGTAAAGACATTGAAAATTAGCCATGCATGGTGGTTTCTACTGGTGGTTTCTACAAGCATCATCTTCTTGAAAGGAAGATGAGGAAGAGGAAGAAACCCTGCTACCAACCTCTCTTGCCTTAAAGCCTTTTACATAACTAAAATAAAAAGAAAATAAAAAAATTCATTGTTGCCTCCTTGCTACTTCATTAACCCATGGCCCTCCTTTAAATAGAGGTTGGAATAGGTTAAATCTTGATCAAAACAGCATTAGAATCTATATTGTATTGGTGTTCAGTTCACCTAGGACTTGTGGCTGTCGGATCACCGTCGAAACACCATAAATCATGCCCATAGTGTTCCAGATCAAGTCAGCATCTTTGTTGTCCATCCGATCATGCTTTAAAGTGGTTCTCAGTAATGCAAAAATGAAGCCTGGATCACATGTTTAAGTTCTTTAGCAGGTCAGATCTTCTCCCAGCTGTTGGATTATGCCTAAGAAGCCGCTATCCACCGTCTGATCATTCAATATACCAAGCAACAGCCTAGTCTTTTTCTTCCTATGCTGCAATAAATACTGTTATCCACTATTTGTGTGGATCTCATGTGGATCAAGTGGCCAGTCCATGATGGATCAACTACTTTAAAACTAGTTTTGGTCCATTTTTGGATATTTTTTGGGCCAAATTTTAGAGTAGTCTTTTATTGATTTTAGGCCAGATTTTGGAATCCTTTTGAATATCCATTTAATCTTCAATTTGAGTCTGATTTACTCCCAATTTGAGTTCTTTTAACCTACAAATCGAGCTCTTTACACTGGCGATATCTTTCCTGTAAAAGATATCTAAAAGTATTAATTCTTAAAGAATAAAGAAAATTTGGTGTACAAATTAATACTTGTATTAGTATATTTAATATATTTATTATACCTTCCAACTTGAACTTTGCTTGTCCTTGAATAAAGAAAGCATTTAAAGTTAAATACCTTTTAGCTTAGAGTTTCAAGTATTACCGAGCAATTCTTCTTAAAGGGCCATTGACGTTTAATAGAGGGTGAGTGAGGTATATCATTAGAGTATTAATACTTACCCATATAAAAGTTAACTAAAGAACATTAAACATTTTTTAATTTTTTTCTAAATTATCCCTACCTTTATCTCTAAATCATTAACCTTCACATGGGCTAATATATTGTTACTTCCATCATTCATTTATTAAAAAAGCATCTTCACATTGCCCATTTTTTTATGTGAACATCAATGTTTACTTAGATAAAGAGACATGATTACTCGGTAGGAGACCAATATTTAGAACTTGTTGTCTTTCTATTTTTTTAACATTATACTGCTACTGAGTATCGTAACTTCTTAAATTTTTTGTTTGATCCATGTAGCGAGTTTTTAGCCAATGACTTGCAAATTAGTTGACTTTCGAGCACTAGATATAAAATATCCCTTGAGCTTACTTGCTCGAATTGAATAGGCTACAAGTTAAGACTAGTTTTATAATGAGCTTCTTTGTCCTTTTTATCTTCAACATTAACATCAATACTTGCTTAAACAAAGAAACCTGATTACTTAATGAGAAGTACTTGAAAATTATTTTATTTTAAAAGTATTATTATTTTTATGAATAAATGTATGGTTATCCTATGCTAATTCATAAGAAGTAAACTCTTCTTTGATACTGGTAGGACTTAAAAGTGCTCAAAGAAAAATGTTTATATTCTAGACTTAGTTTTTTATTAGATTTTTTTAATACTTGATCCTTCAATATCATATAAACTCTTTTATCTGAGCATCAATTTACTTTTAAAAAATTAGCTTAGTTTAGCTTGATTCTTAAGTATACTTAGATGCCTAAATGCTAAATATTAATTTATTCGAGGACTTTAATTTTTTTAATTTTATTTATTCTCTCTCCCAACTTAATCGATATTATCCTCGATGGAGAAAGAAAAATTAAGTAAAGAGGGGAGAAAGGAGAGATATCACCCGGGGTCAATATGCTTTAAAGGTAAAAATCATCTCGGATGAAAGTAACTTGAAAATGTTACTCCAAGTCTTCAAGGTGGAGTAGCTTTGTCTATAAGATATAAAAGAAACAAAAAGAGAAAAGTAAGGATGTTGAATTGTCTTCTAATAAGTGCTAAGTTTAATGTCTTCAACTGAATGCTATGAGGGAGTCCTACTTATAACTAATTTTAATATATCCCTTAAGGTTTTAAAATAGTAGGGCCAATCAGGAGGCCACTTCATTATGGTAAAAAAACATTCGTAGAGTGCTCTACAATAATTAGCCCAGAATAAAAGAGCATACTAGGTAAGCACACTATACCAAGATCTAGAAATATTATTATAATTTTTATGATGACAAGGAAGAGAATTGTGTACGATGGGCCAAGATTGGGGATCATAGTTTAGGAATTTCTTTAACTATAGCTTGATTTGCCCTAATTCTTTTCTCAAATATAATATGTCTTGGCATCACCCATTCCTAATCTAAAGCCTGATACTTTTTTAAATTAAGATTAAATATATCTCCATACATCGTTTCAGTATTGTAGATAGATTGTAGAGGCAATCCTTGAAAGTAATACCAAATATAAAAAAAAGTAGTTATAAAAATCTTAAAATTGTTATCCCTCATATCAAAGGTGTTCCGCCCGTAGCTTCTTTATGCATTTTTAGAATACCTTTAAGTTAGACTTTCTGGTTATGGATCACTAGTAAGGTATCAATGGATGTATCAGGTAGTGATTTCAGTTCTGGATCAGGTGGTGATTCTAATAATGGAGATATTGGGGGGTTAGGTGATGGCGCATGTTTTTTAATCCATAATGAGGTCGTTTTAAAGTAGGACATTTCTACTAGATCATAAATTTATGTGGTATATCCATATATCTTAGAATTGTCTATTCCAAAATCAGCCAAATAGGGATCTAATAAATTTTGAGAGTGAATTATGGGTGTAGCTTCCCCTATTATATTATTCATTCGTGATTCTTTGGATGTCTCAACTGATTCTATCAATTCATTTATTTGCCCTCCCTTTCCATTAAAGGAATGGATGATTCTAGGGTACTTGGAAATGGAGCCATATATAGGTAGAATAATAATGGAAGTGGTTTGTCCCATTAGTCCAATTTCTTCCTATATACTTCTACCTTAGTCAAATTATCTATATTGATCTTTTTAGTTGTATATTGTTGCTCTATAACCAGTTCATTCTCGAGGGTTATAGTTGATTATTCGAAAAAAAATTAAACGATTATTAAAACTTTTAGTTTGGTATTGTACCTCTAGATTACTATCAAGCTAACGAGGCATCTCTCTTTCCTCTTTCCTATTGAATGGGATTACTAGTTGATCAGTTTGAATCTCTAGTTCGGTCAGGGATTGCATAGAGCAGTAAAAGATTTGATCTATGCATTCTATCATTTTTAGTACTTGCAAAACCTTCTCTTCAAATGATGGACTATAGTTAGTTAGATAAAGTTTATACTATGGATAAGGACTATCATAATAAGGCGTGTCTACAAACATAGATCCTTGTATTATCGAGGTAATCATTGGATGTGGTTTCCATGATAAATCTAGTTGAGCCCCTAGCTTAAATTATAGATATTAAAGTATGGACTATTTTCTTAACTGAGGCTATTTGAGTTTGATCTTGATAGACTTGCTTATACATAAACTCAGAAAATTGATACATGGCCAGACATTCACTCACAAAGCAAGTGGGACTTAAACATATTGAGCAAATTTATTATGAAGAAAGAAAAGATGGAGAGAAAGAGTATCTGATAGCTAGTAGGTGATCAAATTTATGGGATAGCTCAACCAATCTACTATTGAGATCCATATTCCTAGCATTGATCTAATGTATTGGATTGTTCTAATTATTTTGATATGTAATTAAAGGTGTCTAGATCATAACAATCTTTTTTTTATTTTTTGTTTAAAGAGGTGAGGTGGAAAGAAGAAAGAAGAAAGAGAGAAAAGAGTTCTAAAGATAAGAACCTAAGAAATTCTAAAGCTAAGAGAGAAAAATTAGTTAAGATTTTGTATTGATTGCAATCAAATTAATACAGAGTGGACTCTTTATTTTAGGACTAACCTAAATTTGGATAGCTCCTAATTGCCAAGATTGCCTTTGAGCTTTCTAAGTCAGAGACTAACTAACTAACTAGCCAGGTAAGTGTAAGATTCATGGGAGTTTTCTTGTTGCTTTCCTTGAATACTAATTAAATTGACTAATCAGTGAATGGAACTAATCAAGTAATCACCTTCTTTTGGGATCTTATCCTTGAACTACTTACTTAGATACCAGTTAACTGATCAATCCTAACCCGATCTAACTATTAGGATCCCTTATCCTAGTAAGCATGAAAATCCTTAGGAATCAATATCTAATTACTTTTAAATTACAGGCTTAGATCAATGCAATTTAAGGTTGGTGATTTGTTAGCCAAGGAAGGATGATGAAATCCCTACTTTATGTTGATTAGGATTTTGTCCTTAAGATAGTTTATGAAGATGCAATGCAATATAAACAAGATGTTAAAGCAAGTTAGTTTGATATTTTAAGTCTCTAAAAAAATTCTAATATATTATACTAAATATTATTTATTTAATTAAATATTTATTTTTTATGAACAAACCATGCCATGGATCCCAGTAATGGTGTCAAAATTTAATTGCTATCATAAGTGGTCAAAAATAAAAACCAACTCAAACTATATAAATAGGATGAATCGAAATCGTATCCACATGGATCAATAGGATTATGTTCATTTTTAATTAGGGTTTTTATTTAAAGTTCTAATTAAATTACAAAAGCTCAAATAGAAAAGAGTAGGAATATACTTGTAATTAAAAATAAAAATATAAAAATATAATTAAAAATAAAAATAAATTAATTAAAATTAAACTAAATTAAAATAGTAACTAACAAGTAGGAGATTAACTAATATAAGATAGATATCTCAAAATTTTGATTTAGTTTTTAATAAAATATAAATTAGTTCTTTATTATGTAATTATTAAAAATATGATTGATTTCTAAGCATAGTTTATCTTCCTGGATACAAATCGTAGTACCTTGATCTATTCCTACGTAGAATGGTAATTTAAAGTCTCAAATTATGAAAATAATTAAAATATAATTAAATTCTAAGTATAACCTATCTTGCTGAGCATGAATCATATTTTTAGCGCATGACTTGTCTCTACATAGCCAAGACTATTCAAAAATCTAAATTATAATCCAAAGAAGTACAATACTTGAACTAATGAAAAGAAATTTATTCATGAAAATAAGAATCATTACAATCAAGATCTAATTACATGAAAAAACTAAAATATAAATATTAAAAAAATCTCCTCTACTCTCTTAGAGACTTGGAGATTAGTCGTGCATGGTAGTTTATGCAAGTTTTATCTTTTTGGAAAGAAAATGAGGAAGAAGAAGAACCCCTACTACCGACTTCTCTTTTCTTGAAGCTCTTTATATAACTAAAAAAAAAAAAGAATTCATTGCTACCTCCTTGTTGCTTCGTTAATCCATGGCCCTCCCTTAATTAGAGGCTAGAATAGGTTGAATCCCGATCAAATCAGCCTTAGAATCGTTGTTGTATTATTAGTGTTTAGTCTGCCTGGAACTCGTGGCCAATGGATCACCATCAAAACACCCCAAATCATGCGCATAGTGTCCCAGATCAAGTTGGCATATCTGTTGTTCATCCAATCATGCTTTAAAGTAGTTCTTAGTCATTAGATCATTCAAAGATGAAGCCTGGATTGCATGTTTAAGTCCTTCAGCAAGTCAAATCTTCTCCTAGCCATTGGATCGTTCCTAGGAAGCCACTGTTCACCATCTGATTGTGCAACCAAGTGATAGCCCAGCCTTTTATTCCCTACTTCGTGATAAACATCGTGATCCATTGTTTGTGTGGATCGAGCAACCATTTATGGTGGACTTGCTATTTTAAAATTAGTTTCGGGCTTGTTTTGGATAGTTTTGGTAACAAATTTCAAAGCAGTTTGGGCTGATTTTGGGCTAGATTTTGGAGCCCTTTTAATCTTCTATTTGGTCCTCAATTTGAGTCCAATTTGCTCTCAATTTGAGTCCTTTTAACTTACAAATTAGGCTCTTTGTATTGGCGATCATCTTTCCTATAAAAGATGTCTAGAAACATCAATTCTTAAAGAATAAAAATGAATTGGTGTACAAATTGATACTTTTATTTGTATATTTAGTATACTTAGCAGTAGCCGGTGATGTGCTCTACCTGTGGCTGTTAAGGGCTCGATCAAAGCTTCAACAAGGGTCTCAACCTTGAATCACAATGGAGCAGGCAAACCAAAACAGGTAAAAGGGAAAAAAAAAAAGAAAAACAAGGAATTTGATCTTTTCATTAAATCCGAAGGTCCACTAAGAGACAAAAAAAAAATGAGGTAGAATAAAGGACCTTGACATCGACGGTGAATTAACAGTAAATCAATGGTTTCTCTCTGAACCCCCCTCAATAACAAAACAAGGAGAATCCAATGATTTTGCAGCAAAAGATTAGGGATAAATGATGATATATATAGAGGGAAGGGTGGAGGCCTTTAATAGACAATATCCTAGGGCTTCCACTAGAGTTCAGAAAGCCTAAGGATTCCTTTTCCCCAATGAAATTGAGGAGGAAGACTTTGAACATGAGTTGTCCTCCCCGGTTTCATGGGTCGAGCTCAAGCTAGGCAGCCCAAACAGTAGGTCCAAGTCCATCCAGGCCATGCCAATTCTAAGCCCAAAAAAAAATTGGGTTCTCACATGGCTATCATATTAGAGCATAAAAAATTAGTAATATGAGGCCACAAAATAAAAAAGAACTATTTAATCTTCATCATGCCTCATAAATCATATTGAGCGATCAAATGATATAACAAAAATGAGATTTCTTATTGTAAAAGTTTGAACTTTTCATCCAATTGATACTCATTAAGATTACTGCTGTAATGGTTGTATTACATTATATTATTAGAATTTTTAATGTAGATGAAGAATGGTCAAGTCAGCAACCAAACAATATTGGTTCATAGGAAAAAGTAATTGACAAGAAGCTGGCTACATATTTTGAGATAAAATAGCGAGGAAATGTGGGATGACTACCTGAAGGAAAGGAATCGATGTGCTTGATTATACTAAAATGGTGTGTAGTTTTAAATGACATGTAATTAAAATAGTTTTGTTTGCTAAAAGAACAATATTAATAAAAATATGCTTCGCATAATTGAAAAGGTTTTCTGTTGGGATATATCGATTCAAGCATGGATCAACCACCGGTTTGATTGGTTGGAGACATTTCTCCCAAACCATGCACTTTAAACCAAAATGTCGGGAGGAAACTGAACAACTAATGAACAAGTCGAAGCCAAAGCTCTCAACTTCATCTGAAGAGTCAGCCTATGGCCCCTACTGAAGACAGGGCCCTCAGCATAAACCGAAGACATGATCTTCACTATCAGCACGTCGAAGACAAAGTCTTCAACCTGTGCCGAAAACATGATCTCTGATCTATCTCAAAGGAGTCCGAAGATGAAGACACCCCTTCAATTTGGCTACAAATATTTTTCCAAAAAAGAAGCGTGAAGACAGATCTCTGATCTGTCTCAAATCTCCACAAACGTAGCAAAAAATAATTATCATCGACTACCTAACTACCTCCAGAACATGACTGTTGCGGCGTCAACTCCTGGACCGGGGACCAGAGGTGGCTGGATGTGCTGGAGCGCTCCTCTCCCGGAAGAACCTGCAACAAAGTCCCCAAGAGCGCCGGTGGTGTTCCGGCGGGGGACCCTCCGATGCTCAAGTTAGCAGGAGGTTGAAGGCAACATAATGGAGGAATCAAGGGATGAATAGCATATAGAGAGGGAAGAGTTCTTCTACCTTCGAACGGGATCCCCCTGGTACCTTATATAGGCACGGAACAGTCCAAAATTTGTTAGGGGAGAGGCTGAGAAAGACCGATCTGCCCCTAGAAGAATCTGGAGAGTGGCCACATGGCACGCAGATACGGTGGCATCGTGGAAGTTGTGGAGCAGGGCTGTTGGGATAGCAGGATCCCGCAGTAACAGAAAGGTGCTTATGAAATTTCCTAGATGCCAAGGCTCTCCTGTCGGACGTCGGCCGTGGGAAAGCCGGTCGGTTGGACTAGAGGCCAACCCTCCGAAGTAGAGCGACGGGCCGGACCCCAGCAGGAGAGGGTCGTTCGGATCTCTGCTCCGGTGGGTCGGACCTCTCCCAGGTGGAGCCTTGAAAGGGGGCGGTCGGATCGGTCCGCATGACTGGACCGGTTCTGGCTGAGGGTGAGCCATCATGGTACAACAGTTATCCCCCTTGCCCTTGTGCTTCGAGCGAGTCCGTAGGCTCGAAGGACGAGGGCATTAAATGGTAGTAAATGCCTCAGCCTTTTGAATGATGGCGAATCCGGTTCAGTATGCTGCGTCCGGCCGCCTTCCACTCCGATTTTTGCTTAGGGACAGGTGTCAGTGCCTGGTTGGCGAAGACAGGGAGAGCAATTATTGCCGGTACGGTGCCTGGCAGCTTCCCGTTCGGATTCTTGATGCGACGTGGGACACGTGGCCCCATCAAAGCGGTTGGTGCACTTGCCGGAGTGACCCATCCATCATTGCTTCGACTGTCACGCGGATCACGGTCGGATATGATCCGGCGCGTCCCCTCGAATTCCCGTCCAACTTGAGAATTGAAGCGCCAGCCATCGGATCTCAGCACATGGGGGGATGCGTTGGGAAGCTGCCCCCCGGTGCCTATAAAAGGGGGGAAGCAGTGCCCAGAAAGAACCTTTCACCGTGCTTGCACTCGAAGAGAAGGCAGTCTCCTCCCTCCTTGCACTGCTTTAGCCTCTCCTAGAGAACCAGGGAACCAGGTTTGTCCCGTCTTCACCTCCCCCCATCTTTCTCCCTTTCTGCAACCCATTTTAGAATGGCCTCTGGGAGTCAGGGTTCGGCTCGAGGTAATATGGAACCCGGTCCTTTTGATATTCCTTCGGCCATGACCCGAGAGAGGGTCGAAAACCTGAGGATTGTATATAACATTCCTTCCACTTTACACCTGACCGTCCCTAGCCATGAGGGTAGAGTGAACGGGCCTTTAAACTTAGGAGCTCTCCCCATGTACGAATACCACCTGAAAGCCGGTCTTCGTTTCCCAATCCATAGCTTCTTTGTTCAAATTTTCAACACCTATAGAGTCACCCCCGCCCAGCTAACCCCGAATAGCATTCGGGTTCTCTGCGGCTTTGTGTTTCTGTGTCGGGAGGCTGACATCGAGCCGAGGGTATATTTATTTTCCAATTTTTTCTTGTTGAAGCAGGACTTCCGAAGTCAGGAGTGGTGGATGTTCAGTCCATGCCCGGCTGGAAGGTACTAGGGGGCTTTCGTCTGCAATTCATGGATGGAAGTCCTGATTCTTCTTCGTAGATAGCTTGGAGTCGTGGGGCTTTGAGGCAGCCTGGAGGGAGCCGAGGCTGAATGCTCTGAATGGAAAGAAGGTCTCAAGGGTCGACGAGGTTGACTTCCACAAATTGGATGATGAGGATCCAAAGTTTGTCGGCTTTATGCTTCACGAGGGGAGTCTTCACTAGGCCGGACTCAGCCGGCACCCGATGCTAGGTAGGACGAGAGTCGTAGAGAGAGAGATCGGCTTTTTTATCCTCTGTCGGCTTTGTAACCGTACCTCACTTTTAACTTTGTTTGTTGACAGGCGGGAAGATGAAGCTGGATCGGGCAGTCCTTTCAGCACGATCTGCATAGCAGAGGGCTGTTCGCATTATGGAGCCGACCTCGCAAGAGCTGAAGAAGCACGCGGTCGAATCGGCATCTGAAAGGTCGAAGAAACAGTGGACGGCAGAACCGTCCACCACGGTGGTGCTGGTCGAGTCAGAGGATGACATGCCTCTGATCGAACGCCGAAGGGTGATTGCATCCGAGCGATCCTCTTCGGTCAGACAACCGGCCACCCAGATAGAAGAGAGGCTTTCGATGCCGACCGGGGCAGACGCGACCCCTTCGCCCCCACCGTCGAAGCTGATTGTGGTGACCTCCCCAACTACCAGGGGGACCCCTACAGGGAGGGGCCATCAGTCGTTGATGAAAGGGCCCACGACGCTCGTGAGGAGGAGGAGCACCGAAAGTGGCATGATGTCGAGGAGGCAAAGGAGCTGCTTCAAAGGGCCACTCCTGACAACGATAGGCGGTCGGTGAACGAGGCCGCCAGGAGTTCCCTCCGTCACCTTCTGGGGGTAAGTATCACTTTTTCTTCTTCATTCTGAATTCATGGGTGGCAACTTCCTAACTATGCGTGTTTGTCGGTAGCTGATCAGAGATAACTTGTTGATGGACGCGGGCCTGGGCGAGCTGCTCTATCTGAAGGAGCAGTTGACCCAGAGGGCTGAAGTGGCAGAGCTGGCGAGGGACATAGCCTGGGAGGTGTTGATGGCATCCGAGGAAGAGGTGCTCGGCTTGAGGGTCACAGCGACAGAGCTGTCCACCTTGCGGGCCGAGTCGGAGGCCCAGAAGAAGCAGTTGGAGGACTTGCTGACCCAGAAGGTGGATTGAGAGGTAAGTCTAAAAACTAAGAAAAAGAAGATCAAGATCCTGACCCGTCGGCTGGCCGAGTGTGATGTCCGCGCACTGGGCTATCGGGCATCAACAGAAAGATACAAGGGCTTGTTGAAGACGGCCCAAGATCTGCTGAAGACGGCCAACGAGAAAGCCGTCACAGAGTATAAGGCCTCCGAGGACTTTACCGAGGAGATGAATGAAGTCGGAACTGTCGATTTCAGTTATGGGTACGACGAGTACCTGGGGAAGGTTAGCGCGGCCTTCCCAGACCTCAACTTATCATTCCTTCAGCCACCGAAGCCGGCAGAAGAGGAGGGCTTGGAGGCAGTGGATCTGACTACCCGAGCGGCCAATGCTCCAGTGGAGGCCGTCGAAGCAGTGGCCGGACCGGATGTCCAAGTCGAAGCCGAAGCAGAAGCAGCCGGGGGGGCCAAGGGGGCCAAAGCGGCTGTTGTTGCCGAGGGATCCAATATAGCTATAGATAATGTAGTTCTCGAGGGTCAGACCTAGTTGTTTGTAAAGGTCTGACCTTCAATCTTTGTAAAGAAACTTTTTGGAAAGCAATGAAAAACTTGTTTTCTTTTTACACTATCTCATATCCTCCTCTTTGAGATCTCACTAAGTATGGACCAGTCGGCTGATTCGAGTGGGTGGTTAGACCTCCAAGGTAAGCGTTGACCAGTGACTCAAGCCGAACTAGATTTTCATAGGATTTTTGCTCTAAGTATTGGTCCGTTAGCTTTCCGGACCAAAATCGATCAAAGTAGCGGTCGAATGGTAGCTCAGGCCAGAGCAATGAGCTTAGGTAGTTTAACCTAAGCCATCTTAGTGACGGCCTTTATCTTGTCGGGGTTCACTTCAATTTTCCTCTGTGTGACCAGAAAATCAAGGAACTTGCCAGAGGTTATCCCGAAAGTACATTTCGTGGAGTTCAGTTTCATCCGATGATGCCTAAGTGCCTCAAAGGATTCCTGCAAGTTCCTGATGTGGTCAGCCTTATGGAGACTCTTCACTATAATGTCATCCACATAAGCCTCCATGTTCCTGCCCAGTTGACCTTCGAACACTCGGTTGATCAGCCTCTGAATGGTGGCACCGGCGTTCTTCAAGCCGAAAGGCATCATCCGATAACAGTACAGACCATTGTCGATGACAAAGGCAGTCTTCTCCTCATCTTCCGGATGCATCTTCATTTGATTGTAGCTGGAGAAGGCATCCATAAAGCTTAGAAGTTGGTGGCTGGCCGTAGCATCCACCAGCTGATCAATCTTGGGTACTGGGAAGATGTCCTTCGGACAGGCCTTGTTGAGGTCGGTGTAATCTATACAGATCCTCCACTTCCCGTTGGCCTTCTTCACCATAACCACATTCGCCAGCCACTCAGGATAGCGGACTTCCCTGATGAAGCCAGCATCATAGAGCTTCTTGACTTCCTCATCGATGGCTTTCTGCCTTTTGGTAGCAAAGCTTCGCTTCTTCTGTCGGACAGGTCGGTAGGTTGGATCGACCTTGAACTGGTGAGTAATGACCTCCGACAGTATTTCAGGCATGTCCGACGACGACCAAGCAAAAATGTCGACGTTACTCCTAAGGAAGCCGATCAGTTCTGACTTAAAGTCTTCGCTGAGAGAACCTCCAATCTGAAGGACTTTGATGGGATCATCCTCTCGAAGGGAAACAAACAGAATCTTTTCTCCTAGTTGACCGAGACCATCGGCCTCAGCTCTCGGGTCAAGTTGCTCTAGAGTAGGATGGCCTTCTGACTGTTGGTTCATAATGGTCAGACACTACCTGGCCATCTGACGGTCTCCCCTCATCACTCCGACCCCGCTCTTGGTCGAAAATTTCACCAACAAATGGTAAGTGGACATAATGGCTCTAAATTTGTTGAGGGCCGGTCAGCCCAGGATAGCATTGTAAGGCGAGGTCATCCTAACGACCACAAAATTAATGGGGAGGGTTTTCTAGAAAGGCTCCATCCCGATCGTTACAAGGAGAACTATCTCCCCTTCCACCCCTATAGAGTTACCCCCGAAGCCCGTCAGCGGCGCGGGAGATTCCTGCAACATGGATCTCGATAGACTCATTCTCACAAAAGCATCATACAGTAATACCTCTGTTGAGCTTCCATTATCTATAAGTATTCTCCTTACATCTTAGTTGGCAATCACTGCCGACACGACTACAGGATCATTTTCAAAAACATGATTCTCCAGGATATCTTCATTAGAGAAGGTGATTGCATTGGAGCCCCTCGACCTTTTAACAATATCGAGCCTGTCCTCGTAGCTTCCTCCGGATCGCCGATGCAGCATGCCGATGTCCCAGTCGGTCGGCCTCTGATTGGGGAGCTCCGTCTCCTCTGGAGGGTTTCTGGCATTTGATGTTCTGGCCCAATCCTGATGGAGTCAGACATGCTTGCACAGGTACCCCCTCCGGATGAGGTCTTCAATGGCGTCCTTCAGTTGCAGGCATTCTTCAATATTGTGCTCGTGGTCCCTATGGTACTTACAGTATTTGTCTTTATTTCTTTGGGCAGGGGGACCCCTCATCGGTCGAGGTCTTTGCAGAAAGGCCTCGTTCTTGATCTCCAAAAGGATCTTCTCTCTTGGCAGGGACAGGGGAGCATAAGTCTCGAACCTCCAGGGAAAGTCTCTAGGCTTCGGACTTCGGTGTTGGGCCGATCACCGACTATCACTTGGAGGTCAGACTTCAGGAGCCTTGTCACTCCGCTTCTTGGAGGTCAGCCTTCCCTCAGCTTGACGTTGGTCGGTCGCTTGTTCTTCCGCCAGAGTGTACTTTTGCGCTTTGGGCAGGAGTTCGCTGTAGCTCGTCGGATGTTTCTTGTCCAAGGAGAAGGTCAGCATGGATGAGCGAAGCCCTCGCTTGAAGGCTGACATGGCCATAGCCTCATTCAAATCCGGGACTTCCATGGCCGCTGAGTTGAACCGGGCCATGAAATCCCGAAGGGTCTCTCCCTCCTTTTGCAGCATGAGGAAGAGGCAGTCAGTATTCCTCGGGGTCCGACTGCAAGTCCTGAAATGGGTAAGGAAAAGTGATTCGAGTTGAGAAAAGGAGTGGATCGTACATGACCGGATGGCAGAGAACCACATCCGGGCGATCTTCTTGAGGGTAACAGGGAAGGCGATGCAGTAGAGAGCATCGGAGGTTCCTTGTACCATCATATGGGCTTTGTACGTGCCTAGATGGTCCATCGGGTCAGTGGTACCGTCATAGGGGTCCACTTGTGAGATCTTGAAGTGGCGGGGAATCATCTCCACCAGAACCTCATCAAAGAATAGGGGATGGGAGTCGTATACCTGTCCCCCTTCGGCCTTTTGCCGGAAGGCAATTTCAACAATGCGCTCCTCCATGCGCATGATCTTACTGGCATAGTTCCTCGGAGGTCCAGCAGCAGGTCGACCGCCGACCGGGACAGATTTAGCATAGGAAGGCGAAGCAGAGCTCGCCCTTTTGCCATCGGCGTGGTCGTCCAATGACCTCTAGGGCTCCGCGATGGCTTGAGAATAACGCTAGGGAACCTCCGGCCGCTGGCTTCCCTCAGCGGCAGTTGGAGGATTGGTGCAGGAAACGGTTGGCGGTGGCTGCCGATTATCAGCTACTTCCTGGAAAGCTAAACTGCAGCCGTGAGCGTTTCGATGCGATTCACCAAAGTTTGGAACTGCTGCAACCCCAGTGTGATGGTGGGTTGTGCAGTAGTAGGAGCGGTGGCAGTGATATCATTCTCCCTAGGAGGTTTCTCAGACCTAGAAGGAGAGACATCTCTTCTGGCAGTGGCATTTGGAGCTCTTCCCTTAGCCATTTTGTTGTTGAGACAATGGGTTCCTCCTTTTAGAGAAAGTGGCCCTTCTTCTAGCCGTCATGGCTGAGGGTGAGCCATCATGACACGTGATCATTAACTCCAATGGCAATGTCTTCGGTCTAGTCGGAACCATTTAGTAACCGTCTACGATTGCAAACAGAGGGGAAGGAATTAACTCCCCATCGTAACCGCAGGAGGGGGAACGAAACCACATGCCAGACAACTCAATATAAATACTGATAAGAGGGGACACTCGAGGTAAGGCACAAGATACTCCTGAAAATTTCAGAGTCTTTTCCTCTCCATTTATCCTCCTCAGAATCTTTTCCATTCTGTGGCTGGAGCCTGCCTCTAACTTAGGCATCGGAGTGTCCCCCGTCGGAGCAACTCCGACCAGGAATTTATTTTGTAGGTGAACCAGGGAGTGGACCTGCATCCAGTAGCTTCGTCCGATCGGAAAAGTGACTCTACGCCAAAAGATTGGCACACCAGGTAGGGGAAAGATGGCATATAAGAATCCGTTGTTAAGCTCCCCTTCTTGAAAAAGAGGAAGTGTAAGAAGTTCTTAATGGCAAGAGAAAAGACTCAGATCACCTCCGTAAGTCGAAGTCGTGATCCTTCCCACGGGGTGGACCCTCGGTAGAGAATGACATTCCACCTCCCATGCTTGTCGTGGGATAATAACAGTTTGAGAATCTCCTGAACCAGGTCAACAATCTCATGGCCATGGTTCAGGACTTCCAGAACAAAGCTTTTCATGTGGGACGTCCGTCAGCCACCTCCAGACCTAGCTCTCAATCCCGGAGGAAAAGAGCCCCTCGAGAGTGGTCCACCCATCTTTTCCTCCATCCTCGACCCTCTCCTAAGGGTCGAAGTTCAAGAATGCCCAGGTCCACTGATTCCTTACAAAGAGGAAAAAGGCCTAGACAAACTCTCTCTCCTTCTTCTGAAGACTCTACTCCTGTGGAGAATCCACCGAAGCAAGTTCTCCCCGATTACGATAGAAAGTTTAAAGCCATTGAATCGGAGATTGCAAAAATCCGGGAGCGAAGGGATCATAACGATCTAGCGGCGTGTGAACTGCACCCTCCTTACACTAACCGCATCATGGCCGAAGTTGTTCCTCGGCACTTTAGGATTTCCCAGATGGAGCCCTATGATGGCACCTCCGATCCTTTTGATCACCTGGGCAGTTTCAAAGCCCACATGAAGATCCAAGGAGCTTCGGATGCGATGTACTGCATCGCGTTCTCGGCCACCTTGAAGAAATCTGCTCGGATGTGGTACTCGAGCATACGTCTAGGTACCATCGATTCTTTTTTCGAGCTAAAAAAATTATTTGTCTTGCATTTCAGGACTTGTCGCAAGACCCCCTATAATATGGATACGCTGTTCCTCTTTCACCAAAACGAAGGAGAAAGACTGAGATATTATATCTCCAGATTTAATGCGGCCATGATCGAGATCCCTGATCTCAACAAGCACGTGGCTATGTCTGCCTTAAAAAAATGACTTCGTACATCTAGGCTCACCTTTTTCCTGGACAAGAAGTTTCCTAAAAGCTACGCTGAGCTCCTGTCGAGAGCACAGAAGTATGCCAATGCCGAAGAGCAAATAGTGAATTGGTGTTTAGCTGAAGGGAAGCCCCCTTCGAATAAGAAGAACAATAGGGGACAAGGCCTCCCTGCTTCCAACAACAACAACAAATATACCGACCGACAATGGAGTCCCAGGCCCAGAGCATCAGGCGGGAGATTCAACTCCTATACCCCCCTCAACCTCCCTCGAGAAAAGATCCTCTTCGAGATAGAGAAAGAATACTATCTCCAACGACCACATCCCATGAAGGCATCCTCTTTCGCAAGGAACAGGAATAAATACTGTCGATTTCACCGGGACCACGCCATAATGCTAAAGAATGCATCCAGTTGAGAGATGCTCTAGAAGATCTTATCAAAAGAGGATATTTGGGGTGGTACATTGGTCGCCAAAGATCTCGGTCAAAAGCTACAGTTCCCTAGAGAGCCCTTGAAGAGGCTAAACTACCGAATCAGAGGCCCACCAACGAAGATGTGGGGATGATACATCGACCTACCAACTGGAGAAGAGTCGAAGATGATGCCCTGAAACGGCTCAAGGACAACAATGCCATTCTCTTCTCCGACAATGACCTTGCGGGGGTTTGACTCCCGCACGATGATCCTATTGTAATTTTGGCTGTCGTGGCCAATTACGATGTAAAACGAATCTTGGTTGATAATGGAAGCTCAGCCGATGTCTTGATCTACGATGCATTCTCTCGGATGTGCTTGCCTAAAAACAAATTACAAAGATCTCCTATACCACTTACGGGCTTCGGAGGTAACCAGGTTAATGTCGAGGGAGAAATAATACTGCCTGTAACCCTCGGCACCGAACCTCGATAGAAGACACTGCCAATCAATTTCATGGTGGTCCGAAACCCTTCGACCTATAACGTGATTCTGGGATGGCCCACCCTGAACAAATTTCGGGCTATAGTGTCAACTTACTACCTCCTGATATGTTTTTCCACCAGGAATGGCGTCGGAGAGGGACCCGACTGCAGACTCTAGTGAACCCATGGAGAGAACCATTTCAGTACCATTGATTGAAGAGGACCCCACCAGGGTCGTGCAGATTGGAAGCATGCTGGACGAGAAAACCAAAGCGGAGCTAATTTGTTTCCTCATAAATAATGCTGATGTTTTTGCTTGGTCGGCTTCGGACATGCCAAGGATTCCAGCCAAAGTAATTACTCATCGGCTGGAAGTTGTTCCTGAATATAAGCTGGTCTGGTAAAAGAAAAGGAGTTTCACCCCCGAAAGATAGAAGGAAATAGATGAAGAAGTAAGCAAGCTCCTCAAGGCATGGTTCATTCGAGAAGCTCATTATCTTGAGTGGTTGTCCGATGTGGTAATGGTGAAGAAAGCTAATGGCAAGTGGAGGATCTGCATTGATTACACATACCTCAATAAGGCTTGCCCAAAAGATAGCTTTCCTCTCTCAAAGATTGACCAACTGGTCGACACCACTGCTAGGCACCAGCTGCTAAGCTTCATGGATGCTTTCTCTGGATACAATCAGATCCGAATGGATCCCCAGGATGAAGAGAAGATAGCTTTCATCACAGACAAAGGTCTATATTGCTACAAAATAATGCCGTTTGGGCTCAAAAATGCTTGGACGACTTTCCAAAGATTGATCAACAAGGTGTTCAAGGAGCTATTGGAGAGAAACATGGAGGCCTATGTTGGTGACATGATCGTCAAAAGCCTCCTTAGAAAAGATCACATCAAGGACATGGAAGAATCATTTGGTGCCCTACGATGCCACCGCATGAAGTTAAATCCAACGAAGTGCACCTTCGGGGTAACTTCAGGCAAGTTCTTGAGGTTCCTCATTACCAAATAGGGGATTGAAGCAAACCCTGAGAAAATTCAGGCCCTTAAAGATATGATGCATCCATCTTGCAAGAAGGAAGTACAACAGTTGACAGGAAGGATCGCTTCCTTAAGCAGATTCATCTCCCGGTCGGTTAAGAAATGCCTCCCTTTCTTCAAAGTACTTCAGCAATCTCGAGGCTTCGAATGGATCGAAGACTGTCGTACTACTTTTGAAGAGCTGAAGAAGTACTTGGAAACCCCACCTCTACTCTCTAAACCACAAGAGGGGGAAGAACTCTACTTATACCTTTTTGCTTTGGATGAAGCAGTCAGTTCAGTCCTCGTCTGAAGAGAAGGAGACGGTTCCCACAAGTCGATCTACTACATCATCAAAGTCTTGCACGATGCTAAAACGAGATATTCGAAAATGCAAAAGCTGATCTATTCTTTAATAATTGCGGCAAAGTGACTATGGCCTTACTTCCACGCCCACGCTATCGTGGTGCTGACTGATCAGCCTCTTAAGGCCATTCTTCGATACTCTGATACTTCAAGAAGAGTAGCTAAATGGGCTGTGAAGCTAAGTGAGTTTGATATTAGTTTCCAGCCTCGATCGACTATGAAGGCCTAGGTGCTCTCAGATTTCTTGGCTGAATGTACTTGGAAGTCCGAAGAATAAGCGCATCCAACAGAAGAGGAAATTTTGAAGGACATGGAGTCTGTTTGGGTGCTCCATATAGATGGAGCCTCTAACTCTACTGGATGTGGAGCTGGTCTCATACTAGCTAAACCTGATGGGCATATAGTGGAGTACGCGCTCCGATTTTCCTTCCATGCTTCGAACAACCAGGCCGAATATGAAGCCCTACTTGCAGGACTTCGGATCGCCAAAAGCTTAGGAGTTCAGAGACTCCAGGCCTTTTCGGATTCCTAGTTGGTGGTGAACCAGGCCAAAGGAAAATATGAATCCAGAGATCCCACCATGGTACAGTACCTGGAAAAGGTACAAGCCCTATCTTCTCAACCAAAGTTCTTCAAAATCATTCATGTTCCTTGATCAGAGAACTCCCGGGAGGATTTATTGTCCAGGCTTGCTACCACCACCCCGGAATTCCTTGGTCTCACCTTCATCGAACACCTCGAAACCCCAAGTATAGTTGAAGAAACTTTGGAGGTGCACCAAATCGAGACCAAACCAAGCTGGATGGATCCCATCCTCAAGTTCTTAAATGAGGGTGTATTGCCAGAAGACAAAGTAGAGGCCAAAAAGATCCGCTGGATGGCTTCCCAATATGTCATCTTAGATGGAACCCTTTACAAAAGATCATTCTCTCAGCCTCTGCTGAAATGCTTGGGACTATCAGATGCTAACTACGCTTTGAGGGAGGTCCATGAAGGAATATATGGTGATTACCTGGGAGGCAGGTCTCTGGTGTTCAAAATAATACGCCAGGGATAGTATTGGCCCTCCATTCAAAAAGATTCAGCCAACTTCGTACAGAGATGTGATCAATGCCAGAGGTATGCTAACATACAGAGATAACCAGCAAGTCATTTGACCCAGCTGACAGCACCTGGGCCCTTCACCCAATGGGGCATGGATATCCTTAGTCCATTTCCATCGACGTCCGGGCAAAGGAAGTTCCTCCTAGTGGCAATCGACTACTTTACTAAATAGGTCGAAGCCGAACCATTGGCTCACATCACGGAGGGCAAGGTTGAGAATTTTGCTAGGAATTCTATCATATTTCGGTTTGGGATTCCATATATAATTATCATCAACAACGGGAGCTAGTTCGATAATCTGAAGTTTAAAGACTTCTGCACTCGGTACCATGTGCAACATAGGCTGACTTCTATCACCCATCTGCAATCCAATGGAGAAGTCGAAGTGACTAATCGGACCATTCTTCATGGCCTGAAGACAAGGTTGAATGCTGCCAAGGGACTTTGGGCAGAAAAGCTGACCTCCGTTCTCTGGGCATACAGGATGACCCGGAGAACGGCTACCAGCGATTCTTCGTTCAACTTGGCGTATGGTACCGAAGCCGTCCTTCCTATCAAAGTCTCCCTCCAATCTTTGAGAATCGACAAGTATGAAGAGCTTGAAAACTCCGATCGCAGAAGAGTTGACCTGGATCTATTGCCGAGTACCAGGCTCCAGGCCCAAATAAAAATGGTGACATATCAACAAAAAGTTGCCAAATATTACAACTCCAGAGTAAAAGAGCAGATTTTCTACACAGGGGACATGGTGCTGCGAAGAATTGAAGTATCCAGGCCAACAGAGCAAGGCAAGCTTTCTCCCAACTGGAAAGGACCATACCAAGTTGAAGAAGTCATATGTCCAGGAATGTATCGACTCAAGACCTTGGATAGTAAAGTTCTATCCCGGCCATGGAATGTACAAAACCTTCGCAAGTACTATCAATAAACAGATCCCAGTGTCCTTCATGAAAATCTGTTCAACTCTAAACAATCCATTGTACTAGCAGAATGACAATGGTTTCAAGGGTCCGATTGAAAGAATCGGCCAGAAACACAAAGGAGATTCTGATCCACTGACCTTATCGGTATGCCCGACGAGCGTGATGGATGGTCCAATCAGGCTGCCAAAATGATCAAAGGCACAGAGATGGTTCATGTAACCTACCCTACGGTAAATCCAAAAACATGCCGGGGCGGGCCTAATCAGCCTACCTTATACCAAAGAAGGCGCAGGGATGGTTCGTATAACCTACCCTATGGTAAATTCAAAGATGCACTGAGGCAGGCCTGAACAGCCTACCTTAATCATGACAGGGATGCACAGGGATGGCTTAGACGCCCTACCCTATGGTAAATCCGAAAATGTGTTGAAGTGAATCTACATCACTCATCCTGTCAACAGCAAACATTTGATGAGATGGCTCAATCGATCTCATCCCCTCCATAGATCCCTAATAGCTCTGTAAAATCTATGCTTTCGTCATATCATAAGGTCTACATTTCGTGGTAACTTAAGATATACCATTCACAGAGAAAGAAAGAAGTGAGAAGGGAATCAATTTCTTCATTTCATTCTTACAATCTTACAAAAAAAAAAGAAAACAAAAAATAGTGTAGATAATGGGAAAGCAGATCTAGAGACCACCTGCCAGCCCTTTCCTATGCCGGCGGTGGGGGGGGGGGGGGGGGGGGGTTGAAGCCCTGGAAGGAGGATGGAAAGGCTTCGGAGTTCCTTTCTGATTCAGAGTTTGACTTTTTTTCGAAGTCAGAGTCAAATTTGTGACCATGGAAGGGGACAGAAGGCCTAATAATTTTCAAGCCCTTCAAATTGAAGAACTTGAAAGCCTTGTCCCGGTGCTCCCGGAATCCCCAGTGATACGAATCCAGGACCGCCTCAGCGACTTCATCCTTATAGGTAGAAGATGCCATGAAATTTGAGATGGTCTCCGCCACCTTCTTCCTAGCCTCCTCCGCCTCTGCAGCGGCTACCTCGACTCGAGCCCTGGCCTCCTCCAGACAGGCCTACAGGACCCAGATCTTCTTCTCCAAGCGAGCAATGACCCCCTGCGGGTCGTCATCGTTGCCTCTCTGGGAAGCCTTTGAACTAGGCTCACCCTCAATTCGAGTGCTAGAGACCCTCTTCATAGCCGCCTTCCGAAGATCAGAATGCTAAACTTCATTTTATTGGTGTGCTGAGGGAAGGAGAGCAGTTCTTAAAATGGGAGTCTGAGATTTTGATGGCCTACGATTGGGAAAGACAGAGTCCTATTTAAAAAGATCCTACACCCATGAACGGCCGCAGGGAAACGTGCTCCACACCTTTCCCCAGACACGCCAAAGGGTGCCACATGTTGAAATGATGCCTTGGAACCCAGGTGGCCGCTTGGGAATGGTGTGATCGTCAAGAACTGCTCTCGGGGATGGAGACCATCGGTGCTTAGAACCCAGAATGGTCTCCCTCGGACGGTTACAACATTAATGGCCTTCTCTTGGAAAGGAAAGATATGGCGGCACTCAGAACGCGTAGGGATGCGACCACTCAAATATCCATGCACTCGACATGGGCAATAAAAATTATGCTCATTCCAAGACAGAAGGAATAATTATGATAGGTAACTAACATCAGCCTAACTTAATCGAGGTCAATCATTGGCAGCGGAATTCCGATCTTACTTCAGAATTCGCCTTCAACATCAACCTCAAATTGAATAGTCTTCGGCTTACCCATCAACCAGAAAGAATCAACCCAAAAGGGATTAGTTTGAAAGAAATTAGTCATTTATTTCGAGGATGAAAAACCTCATCCAAAAGGAGGACATTACAGATAGCTGAAAAAAGAAAAAATATAACAGGTTTACTTCTTGTCAGTCTTTTCGGCAATCGAAATGAGAGTAAGGGTCAATGTCATTTCAGGCTGAACCTTGGAGGCTATAGATCTATCCTCCGGAACGGCGAGCAAGGAGAAGTCCAGGCTGGGGTAAAGCTCCTTAATTTTACCCAGACAATCGGCGTAACCTGAAGAGTATCTTTCTGATGCAACTTTACTCGCCTCATCTTTGAAGGCCTGAGAAGTTTTATAAGCCTCAACAGCCTTGGAAGACCTCTCTTCAGCCTGCGTAGCCCTCTGGTTGGTCGTCGAAAGGCTTGTCTCCAGCTCCTCGACCCTCCTCTTCAATTCAACCAGACAAGACTTCGGCTCCTCAGCATCCCGTAGGGTCTCCCTCGGCATCCATTCAAGAGAGACTACCTTCCTCCTCTCCTGCGCAATGATCGACACTCCGACCGCCTGCACTTGAATAGTACTCATTGGTCTCTTCAAGACATCATTCGAGGAAACAGCCTTGTCCCTCTCTTCTTCTACAGTAGCCCGAAGCTTCTTGGCGACATCTTTTCAGCTACAGCTAAAGCCATACGGCTTCAGAGATCTTTGTTGTAGCTGATAGATTCATGAGCACCTTTCTCCAACAAAGAAAGGTCACGAGAAACCTGCAGAATGAGGAACACATACAAGGTCAGTTCAATCGACGAATGTGGATAGGTAATGCGCGTGCCGAAGGCTACTTGTTGTATCCCAAGGAGGATAGCAGGAAAAGGATTCCCAAGTTCCTGCCTCCCAGCTCCGGTGACATGGGCATTGCACCCCACTGGACTTCTTTTCCCCATAATCGGAGCCGCAGGCTTGGCACCTTCAACATTTGGAGAAGCCCCATCAACATCCTGTGGGCTCGACTTCTCGGATGGCTCGGCCGGCACGGCTCTCCCGGGAGAAATCGGTTCTTCCCCTGAGGAAGAACCTATCTCGATAGGATCGCTACTCCTGGCCTTGGCACACGATAACGCCAACACATATCTTCGCCTTCGATCAGATCTCCTCACCTGGAAGCCTCTCGTTGGTTTCCCCTTAGCTGCTTGCCTGAGCTGTGCTAGGTTTGGCCTCATGGTGCGGCAAACCCTCAGAGCGACGCGAGGATGAGGAAACAGGAATGGTATTAGAAATGGCGTTGCCAGGGGTGAATGGCAGTTGATCCAAGAAAATTCTCTTCCCTATATCGAGACCAGCATAATTTAAAAGCCCTCATTCACAACGGGCTCCTAGGCACGCCATGCACGGTCGCCCTAATGAATCAGGGCCTCAACTAGTGTACTGGGAGGGACCACCAAAAGGCTGCATCCACGATGATCCCTGTTCCCATGCACAGTCATTATGGACTTGATCGCCACTACCTCTCCAAGCGACGACATGGTGGTCACTACACCCCCGGTAAACCAGTAAGCTAGGGGTTCCTCTTATATAGGAACTTTCTTATTTGTTTTGCAGTCCAAGAGGAGAAGCCTATATTCACAAGAATAGACTCCACAAAGGGCAACGTGATTCAAGCCATCACCAAAATCAATGACTCTACATAAACCAAGTTCAAAAAATGCAACACTTGGAAAGCATCATAGTGTACATAGAAAAGAAAAAATGCTCGTTAATTCAGGAGAGTTTGTCGGTTACATGTCAAAGGAAAGAAAAGAAGAGATACAGTGCCCAAAGCCTAACAAATCCCTAAGGATCAGCCAAGAGAGATCCATCATCGCAAGATTGGAGTATCCTATCAATCTGGACAGAAAGGGTCTCCTCAACTTGGACTAGATCCAGAGAGCCTTCAGCCTAGACATCCTCTTCAGCTTGGACCCCATCTTTAGCCTGAACTCCCTCGTTAGCCTAGATTGGAATTACACCCGAGTCCTCGGCCATGATTCAGATTTCTTTCCTCAGGCTTGGCATCTCTTCAGCCTCTTCAACCTGGACCGGAATTACACCCAAGTCCTCGACCACGATTGGGATTTCTTTCCTCAAGCTTGGCATCTCTTTAGCCTCCTCTACGACCCCGATCTCCTCCTCTTCTTCCTCCTTAATGTCAAAAGCAGGGATGTTGGAAAGATCAAGATCGGGGAAGACTGCACTGACCTTGGCGAGTCCATCATTAAAGCCATGCTGGTAGCTATATAAACTCGCTTCATTCATCTCTTGTTGGAACTATGAGGACTTCCTGAAATCCGCAACAGCTCTAGCTGCCTGCACTTTCATGGCTTCGGACTCTCTCCTAGCTGCTTCGGTCTCCAAGGCCGCCTCTTCGGCTCTTGAAGATGCCTCTTCGGCTCTCAAAGATGCTTCTTCGACCCTCTTGGTCGGCTCCTCAACCGCCTTGGTCAGGTCTTCAGCCCTCTCCTGACTCTCCTTGGCAGATTGTTCCAATGAGTCAATCTGCTTCTTATTCCTCCTCAACTCTACCCCTTGCCCTGCGATCGTCAAGTGGGCGTTCTTCAGTTCGCCCTTCAAGCCCCGAACTTCGGCGTCCATGTGAGTAAGCCGATTCTCCATGGACTGCTTCAGTTCCTCGGCCACCCCCCTTTCAGCCCTGGCCACTTGGAGCTCCTCCTTCAAATCGTGAATGAGGCTATCAACGCTGCCCAGGCTTTCTTCCATGAAGGTAATGTCATAGACCAGCTATACCAACAAAACAAGGTATAAGATCAGTCACAGACTGAATGACCCATTGGACAAAGAAGGGACGAGGAAGATCTCACCTGCTGCAAGGAAGAATATGCAGAATCAGATATCCTAGCAAGGCTTCGACCTCGGACAACTGCCAAGTCATAAGGCAGCAAAGTATCCTTCAGTGCCCGCCTAGCCACGGCGGGAACCAAAAGACCCCCCATAGGGGAAAGCTCCGAAGAACCCGCGGGATGGTTCCCACTCGAAGAAGCCTCCCAAATGGACTCCTCCTCGAATTGCGATGCCTTGCCCCTATCCACTGCAGGGGGGCAAGGGGGTGGCACATCAACCACCCAAGATGGACTCTCCCTCATATGAACTAGAGAGTTAGCCGTCGACAGAGACTCAACTAGCAGAGGCCCTGCTGGGGCCTCCATCATCGATACCCCATCTCCCCCAGAGGTTCCTCTAGAGAATGAGGTGCTTCTACTTCTCTCAGGATCATCTCCTCGGGCCTTCTTTTGGGCCTCTAATCTTGAAGGAAGGGCCGGAGCCATCCACTTTTTGGAAGACTGGCGAAGCCAGCCCAAGTTAGGCTTCATTCCACCACCTGCAAATAGAAAGGCACTTCTGAATCAACTGGACTATAAAGGAGATAAAAGAGAAGAGCTGAAAACTTTAGCCATTTATACCTAATGCAGGAAACTTGATGATCCCTGCAAGATGGAGATTCCTCTCCTCTAACAGTTCGCAGATGGGAACGGCCTCTGAACCAGTCAGTCAGATATAATCAGACTGATCGGTCGCCAAAACCTTTTTTTCTATTATTGGCAACTAGGCGTGGCTCCCTCCACTCACTACTGAAACCCCATGGTTCGGTAGACGACATAAAAACAAAGTTGGGCTTCCACCCATGGATGGCGCTGGATATATTCTTTATGATTTTGCGATCAGGCCGAGGACCGATCACCCACCATCCGCGACCATGGAAATCCTTCTTGAGAACAAAAAGAGCGGTGAACAAATTGGTCCCGGGATTCATGTTAGCTATGTGGCACCGGACCAAAAATCCACAGATATTCCGAATGCTGTTTGGAATCAATTGCGCGGGCACTATTTAGTACATGCGAAAGACCTTGACGAAGAAGGGATGCAGGGAAAATCGAAGACTGGCATTTAAATGGTCTTCATATATGGCAAGACATCCAATGGGACGTTTATGTACCCGCTCTTCAGACATGGGAAGTATTAAAGGAAACCCTTCGGGAACGTGATAATGCTCTCGAAGGTGAGCGATCTTTTCTGGTGAGACGGAGCTGGAAACTAACTCCGGACTCACCACATCATCGGTCCCAAAGAGCTCAACTTTTTTTCCTTGACTTCCTACGGTCTCATCCATGACAAAAGAATGAAACAAAGAAACAAAAGGAAGATTCTACCTACGAAAGGGACCGATAGCCAAGAACAGGGAAAGCTGGGCCAAAGCTGAAGGTATGCAAGGAACCATCTCTCCAAATCTGCCACGGACGCTCGAGATGGGAGCACAATTCCAAACAGCCCTAAACTGATTTGACATGGAATGGACCGAAGGTCATAATCCACACAAATCAACAGCTAAGGTGGAACGCACTTCTTATCCAAGGGACAGGAAGAGGCCACGACCGCCACCCAAATCCCAACCAAAAGATCGGCTGAACCGTTACACAATAGAAAAAGGAGGGACAGTCTCTGGTCCGCCTGCTCCTTTTTCACCCCCCAATCAAGGAGTGACAGCTGTCCATCACCTGATCCTCGAATCAGCCAGTAGTTATGGCAGATGGTCCAATTAGAGATTTCGTAATCATCTACCGCACCATTCCCCAGGGAAAAATGATAAACCAGTAATACTCTCACTCTTCGAGACAGATCGTTGCTTCGAAAATTGAGAGTGGGGGGCAACTGTTGGGATATGTCGGTTCAAGCACAAATCAGCCACCGGTTTGACCGACCGAAGACATTTCTCCCAAACCATGCACTTTAAACCAAAGTGTCCGGAGGAAATCGAACAACTGACGGACAAGCCGAAGCCGAAGCTCTCAACTTCATCTGAAGAGTCAGCCTGTGGCCCCTACTAAAGACAGGGCCCTCAACCTGAACCGAAGACATGATCTTCACTATCAGCCGAAGACACAGTCTTCGGCCTACGTCGAAGACAAAGTCTTCGACCTGTGCCGAAAACATGATCTCCGATCTATCTCAAAGGAGTTCGAAGATGAAGGCGTCCCTTCAATTCGGTTACAAATATTTTTCCAAAAAAGAAGCCTGAAGATAGATCTTCGATCTGTCTCAGATCTCCATGAACGTGGCAAATAACGGTTATCATCGACCACCTAACTATCTCCAGAACACGACCATGGCACGTGATCATTAACTCCAACGGTAACGTCTCCGGTCTAGCCAGAACCGTTTAGTAACTGTCCACGATTGCGAACAGAGGGGAAGGAATTAACTCCTCATCATAACCGCAGGAGGGAGAATGGAACCACAGGCCGAACAACTCAATATAAATACTGGTAAGAGGGGACACTCGAGGTAAGGCACAAGATACTCCTGAAAATTTCAAAGTCTTTTCCTCTCCATTTATCCTTCTCAGAATCTTTTCCATTCTGTGGCTGGAGCCCGTCTCTGACTTAGACATCGGAGTGTCCCCCGCTAGAGCAACTCCGACCAGGAATTTATTTTGCAGGTAAACCAGGAAACGGACCTGCGATCCAGTAGCTCCACCCGGTTGGAAAAGGAACTCTATGCCAACATTTTCTATGAAACACAAGCTTCTCTTGTTATAATCTGTACGGCTAATACTTCAATTTTTAAACAAGAAGAAGTAAACACAACCGTAAGCCAATCTAAGATGCAAACCTCCATATCCCTCATATAATATACAAAACATAATAAGCAGCACTACCAAGCGCCTATATACTAGAAAACAAACCAATGGTCTAGTTGAGGTGCGTTGATTCTCCTACCTGGCAATTCTTCATGTTGATCACCAACTTGGCAGTGGACCGGTCCAATTAGAATACGGATGGGGTGTAGTCGTCCATTTTGCTTTCTGGTTGGATCAATGCCTTCAAATGTCAATTAATTTTAGTCCCCGTAAACCCGTTTCTTTTCCGGTCTTGCTATGGATTGCGCACCCAAATATCATGGATCTGGACACAAATGCGTGAGATGCGGGAATTGGCAAATTTTAGGTACAAAGGAAAATGGCTCAAGATTCAGTCGGCGTGCCGAGCTTGTTTCCGGCCTAATTGGCTCTCAGGTAACACAACCAATCAAGAAAGAAAAATTCCACGGTCAAATCCTTTTTTTTCTTAAATGAGTTTTCTAAGGAGCATTGCATTATTCTGAAACACGTTTCCTGAAGTTGTTCCAGAACAGACTCTTAGGATTCTTGGTTAGTGCTTGGGACAAGATCTCTCAAAAACCATTTTGATTGCATAACTGAAAAGACAAAGGCACCATTTTTCCAACCAAACAAGCTTATTTCTGAAAGTATCTCTTGCAAAAGAATATGAAAAGTAACTGTCCCCTCTAGTCATAAAATTTTGCGATCCATGGTGAAATTAGAAATCAAGTTTCTGAAATGCCCAAGCTAATAGATAGAGGTGTTGCATGGTTCCCTTCTGACAAATTATTCCTATGGTTTATATGGAATAACAGAGGTAACTTCAAAAGTTTTTTTGGTAGAAGAGGTAACATCAAAATTACAGAAAAATCAAAGGCCTGAGAAGACAAATTTGGAACTCAGCCTCTAACAAACAAAAAGAAATAAGAATCAAGAGATGCATAATTGAAAAAGCAAATTCTGTTTAAAGAAATGCAGAATAGGCAACAAGTTACTGCGCCAGTTCTTTGGACTGATGCCGATGATATCCTTGTTGCTGACATCATTAAAATAGAAGTTTAGTTGTCTGAATAGTGTTGGGAGCAAATTTCAGGCTCTGATACCAGTTGTTGGAGCGAGCCCGGTTTACGGAATGTCCGGGATCCAACTTGATACTGCCATGCTAGAAAAGGAACAATTACCGGGAAAAGATATAGAAGAAAAAGAGAGATTGCTTTATTCCTTTAGAGAACCTTGTTACAACAAACAAGATAACACTCTACAGCCTTTCTGAAAATCCAGAAGTTTCTCGCCATCCCACACGTCTTCTCTTTTACAGGCCTCATGCCCCAAGAATCCACGTACGCCATGCACGGATAATACCTTAACGTGCGTCCCTTCTCCAAAGCCCCGTGAAACATCATCACGGCACAAGCCCTCCACGTGATATCTCTTTCACGTGCGCTTCTCTGCAGTCCATAACCATGGTCTCCCACGCGGACTCCCTCACGTGTGGTCTCCAAGAAGCCTCCACCTTGGAACCATGAGCCAAGCCCCATGGACCAAGGCCTTCACGCTGATCTCTCCACGGTCTTCACATGACCGTGAGACCCCAAAGGGGTCGGCCTCTTGGACCCTCTCCGACCGCACACCCCATCCTCTCATATTTATAGCACATAGGGGGCGTTGAAGCCTTCTTGGATTGGGCGTCTGATCTTGGACTTCTTGTTGGACTGCAACTACCTCTTGAATCTTGTTAAGATTCAATCATATGAATGGTTAAGACTTGTCTTGGGCCAATAACAAACTGATTATGATACCTCACATGGTTGGGCTTCCTAATTGGTTACAACCAACCAACTAACCAACCAACTGGCTAACCTCCTAACCAATTTAACAAACCTGGACTCAACCCCATAATCCAATTGGGTTATGTTACAATCTCTCAAAAAACCCCACCCTTTCAAAGCCAATATAAAATTAATAATCCTTGGGTCAAACCCCCTGACCCAACATGACTCAAAAAGGACCCCAGGAAAAAATCTCAGAAAACCCTGGAATACCTCCAGGATAGCTTGGGACACGCCCCCAAGCTCCAGGGATCGCCTCCAGCATCCCTGTCATGGTCTTCCAAGTCTCTCCAAGGCTTGGAAGCACTACACAAAACCCTACAATCTCCACCTTGGTGCCCCAAGCCTTGGCAAACCTGGAAATGTCCTCCATGCATAACTCGGCTGTAATTGCATGTCTTGACAGCTCATTGTGTGGATCTCCTTGCCTCTGCCAATACCCTTCAGCTGCTGCATGCACTTGGAGACCTTTGGGTGACCGCCTCCGTAGCTGAAGTCCTTGCTTGTACCTTGGCACCATGATTGTAACCTTCCTTCTGCCTGGCAGATGCATCAGACTTTTTTTTGTACTTCCCTGGAGAGAACATAGCGAACCTGAATCAGCACTCGCTGCAACTAGAGCTCTACCTGACACCATCTCCTCAGAGCCACGCCAATCTCTGCACACTCTGCTCCACATGGCTAAGTGCACCCCTGACGCTCGTGCTAGGATATAGCCAGTATCCCTGCATCTCCCGCTCTGAACTCATGTCGAATCCTGCTCCACTCGTGAAGCTACCTCTCTCGGGTGCTCCACCTGAAACTAAAGTCCCACTGATACCACAAAAAGAAACCCTGAGGACATTGACTAAACGCTGCCCTGCTGAGCCTGCCGCTGCACCTCGAACACTGTCGCTGCCTCCTCGGACCCTCCGCATCATGCGGACCTCTCCGAGACTGTTTCGGATACACTGATCCCACAGGCTCCTACGAAACCAAGAGCTCATCTCAACTCTTCTGCTAACCCAGTGACTGATACAGCAACCATCTTCAGTGGCTGCTCCATCATGTCCTAGCCTGTCTCCCGACTGCATGATGTCCTGGCACTCCCTAAGACTGCCTCCTATCTCCTTGAGCTGCCCCTGGCATCACCTCTACTGATGTACACCAATCTCCCTGAGATATCCATCTTCTGAGACTCCTCTCCAACCACACAGGATGCCACCCACGTCCAGCTCCATCACGATCAAGGTAGCTGGAGTACTACCGATCGCTCTCCTCCACAGTGACCAAAAGCCTGATCCACTACTGATGGAGCTACCACTCATGCTGCTCTAAAGATCTCTGGTATGTGTCGCTCCACCTGTGCTGAACCACATATCACCCGACCTGTCAATGCTCCACAGCACAGAACCTGCAGCTCTACACCACCGTCGCGAACTCCTGCACCACAGGATCTATCATCCTCGGCGAGATCCACACAACCAGCAGACCTCCACACTTCTCCCAACACCACGAACCTCTGTCCGCCTAGGAGAGTCGAAAATGGAACCAACCTGCACGTGCTGCCCGCACACACGGCCACTGCACCACGATCTCCACATACCTTGCAATCTGACTCTATCATTGGATCCAACCTAGCTCAGCACAAAGAGCTCGAAAAATGGAGTCCAACGGTGCAAACGAGGCTCAAATTGGAGTTCAATTGAGCCCAAAATCGTCGAAAATCCATCTGCATAATTTTCAGAGCATAGAGTGACTTGAAATCCTGATTGGCTGGTTCATCGTGAACCAGCCCGCCAAGCCGGTCCACGGGCTGCCACGACTGCTGGTCCACGGCAGGGAACTGTGGACCGCAGCCTCTCCCTGCCACGTCGTCGCACTCCGGCCGCCGCTGTCGCCCTCCGGCCGTCGCTGTCGCCCTAAGGCCGCCGTCGTCGCCTCCGGCGACCTCCTGCGATGATGCCGAGCCACCGGCGACTGGCCGCACACCCGGTGACCGCCCGTGCGCCATCCGCGTGTCCGGTGACCGCCCACGTGCCAAGTTGCCCGATCTGTGGCCGATCGGGATCGAGCACCTCTCCGGCGACTTCCCGTCACCGATCCAAGCCTCCGGCAAACCGCCTCCAAGCGCAGCAGCGCCCGCGACCGAGCCCGGCATCGTGCCCGCTCCCTGCGCCACTCCCGCGACCGAGCCAACCCGCGTCGCCATTTCCTTGCTGCGCCGTGCTCGGCATCGCCCTGCGCTGTGCTCACACCGGCAAGCTCGCTGCAATGCCTTCATGCCGCTCTGCGCCGCATCCGCACCCACGGCCGTGCCCTCCACTGCGCTGCTCCGCACACTGCAACCGATGCCCTCGCGTCTTCTCGCTCGAGCCACCTTGCATCGCCTTGGCTGCCACCATCCAGGGAGGGCAGTGAGCCCTCACCTCCAGATCTCGGCACCTCGAGATCTGCACCACCACCATGAGTCCTCTTTCCTGCGTCCTTCATGCCACCGCATCAAGATCGGCTATAATACCAGTTGTTGGGAGCAAATTCCAGGCTCTGATACCAGTTGTTGGAGCGAGCCCGCTTTACGGAATGCCCGGGATCCAACTTGATACCGCCATGACAGAAAGGGAACAATTACCGGGAAGAGATGTAGGAGAAAAAGAGAGATTGCTTTATTCATTTGGAGAACCTTGTTACAACAAACAAGATAACACTCGACAGCCCTTCCGAAAATCCAAAAGTTTCTTGTCGTCCTGCACGTCTTCTCTCTTACAGGCCTCTGCCCCAAGAATCCACGTACGCCACGCACGGATAATACCTTAACGTGCGTCCCTTCTCCAAAGCCCCGTGAAACATCATCACGACACAAGCCCTCCACGTGATATCTCCTTCACGTACGCTTCTCTGTAGTCCATCACCATGGTCTCCCACGCGGACTCCCTCACGTGTGGTCTCCAAGGAGCCTCCATCTTGGAACCATGAGCCAAGCCCCACGGACCAAGGCCTTCATGCTGATCTCTCCACGGTCTTCACATGACCGTGAGACCCCAAAGGGGTCGGCCTCTTGGACCCTCTCCGACCACACACCCCATCCTCTCATATTTATAGCATATAGAGGGCGTTGAAGCCTTCTTGGATTGGGCGTCTGATCTTGGACTTCTTGTTGGACTGCAACTACCTCTTGAATCTTGTTAGGATTCAATCATATGGACGGTTATGACTTGTCTTGGGCCAATAACAAACTGATTATGATACCTCACATGGTTGGGCTTCCTAATTAGTTACAACCAACCAACTAACCAACCAACTGGCTAACCTCCTAACCAATTTAACAAACCTGGACCCAACCCCATAACCCAATCGGGTTATGTTACAATCTCTCAAAAAACTCCACCCTTTCAAAGCCAACATAAAATTAATAATCCTTGGGTCAAACCCCCTGACCCAACATGACTCAAAAAGGATCACAGGAAAAAATTCCAGAAAACCCTGAAATACCTCCAGGATAGCTTGGAACACGCCCCCAAGCTCCAGGGATCGCCTCCAGCATCCCTGCCATGGCCTTCCAAGTCTCTGAAAAGCTTGGGAGCACCACACAAAACCCTACAAATAGAGAGTAAGGAGACTGAAGCAACTAATTAAATACTCCATCATTTCGAGCATTCCAGATCAGCCCGGCCAAGTAACTCATCATAGCTTTTCCCCCATTCTCTACCTGGGCCTGTTCAAGAAAAGGGATCGAAGCTGGCAAAAAAACTCGGGGGATCGATACTAAGCTCAGATATCACAGCCATATGGGACCAACATTGCAAAGCAAAGGGACATGAAACAATTACACGTTGGCAGTCCTCCATAGAGTGAACACATACATAAATCGCAACCAACAAGTGGGTCCGGCAAAAGGCCCCTTCGGCTAAGGACAGAATTGCAAGCAAGACGAGACCATGTTAGTTTCCACAAGAAACATTTGATTCTCATCGGGAACTAAAGTTTCCACGGCAAGGAAAACTCTCGAGTCCACATCAGAGTTTGGGGCTACGAAGACCAATCCTACGTCTTTGGCTGCAACGATAAAAGATCTAGAATAGAACCAGACCAGACCAGCTGATCAGTGCCTTTGGGTACCGGCATTTTGGAGATGCTCATCAACACATCAGCATTGAAACAGGCAGCTAGCCTATTGTTATCCCACTTAACGTTCTTGGGCCATGAAATCAGCAACATGAGCCATTGTGACATCCTCATGGACATCAACATAAGTGGTCCAACAAGAAGTTGGGACCATGGATCATTGTAAGCATTAATAGAAGTTCCAGAACCTTAACGCCAGATGAAATGATGTTGAAGTTTGGCACACAAAGAACAGATTTTTGACCATATATCAAAGCAGTTCTTAGGCTTCAGGTAATACCGGTGAAACATATATCTAACCAACCGAGCCCATGATGAAGTGGGCTGCAATATCAAATTGGCTGCAGCACGCCGAAGTAGAGCCTGCTGTGTAGACCGCTAGGAGTTAAAACCCAGACCACCATGGCTTCTTGGCTCATAGGCTGCTGGCTGAGAGATGAGATGAATTCCTCTCCTATAGTTTTGACCCTGGGAGGGAAGATCGGTAGAAGAGATGATACATTGGAAGAGAAAAGAGAATGGAGTGAAGAAGGGTTGCCCTTCTGGCAAATGAAGGGGCCTTCCACTTCCACTTTGCTATCTTCGATTCCAATTGGTCCATTAAGAAATTAAAATCCAGAGGAAGAAGCTTGGAACCTGAAAGCGGCACCCCAAGATAGTGCCGAGTGCCCCCTTTTTCGAGGTGTGCGAAGGATCTATTGGATTTGCATCGTGGAGAAACTAGGAACTGAAGGGCTGAAGGTGATATGAGATTTGGTCTCATTAACCTACCCTGATACAGAGTAATAAGCCTCCGATGGAAGTTCTAAGAATAAAGCATCCCTGAGAGTGAACCTTGCAATGTTATAAGAAATACGTGAAAGAGGAGGACCATGAGGCCACGGACAGTAAGCTCAGAGGGGCTTCATCCACATCCACCTTATAGAAATCGAAGGAAATCTACAGAGAGATTCTATCTACAGAGCTTGATTATCCTATAGAACTTAATTCGATGATGAATACAAGTAGAGGAAGTATGGCGAAGAATAGCCCAACTCTCCTCTCTCTTTCTCACTCTAACTACTCGCCTCGCAGTCGTCGTCGTTGGTCTCCAGTCATCGAACAAGGAGGGACGGAATTAGGAAGAGAAACCCTAGCCAGAGGAGGAAAGGAAAGGAGGGGGAACGACCTTTAGGTTTTTTTTTTTTTCCTTCGCATCAGCAAATATGAGGATGGATCGATAACTTTTAGAAAGCCACGTAAGATCTTACATGCGACCACTTCGTCACGGCAATCGAATGGAAGTTCACAGCTAGGATCCGAATTGACACAAATTAATAGTTTGATAAACTGGTTATATTAAATTGAAATCTAAAAGGAAATCCAAAACCCCGAAGTAATTTAAAATTTTTGATGTGATTAATCCAAATTTAAATACACACTATACTACCACCTCAAGCAATCATGAGAAATTTGATCATGAGGTTACCATTAGCTTGGGAGTAAATGGCAGTAGTGATTGCAACACAAATATATATATATATATATATATAAACTAGCTAGTTTTGTTTTAGAAAATACTAAGCATCATCATCAGGTAAAATAATGCCTTTACAATCCAAGAACTTGGTTACATGCACATATATATGTTGAAATGATACGATACATATGACATCGGAGACACTGAAGTGGAAATCGGTGCTATATTTTTAAAGAATGGGTGCCGGATACATCTGCTGCCCGAAAGGATGATCACATTTTCTTAATATAATATGTATATATGGTAAACAAAAAAGATAGGAAAATAAATCTGGTATAATTATTATCGAGCTTTCATTTTGTCGAAAAATATTTGATTCAAGATACTATATTTTCGTAGATACTAGCTCGTCAATTCAACAACCTGCTGATGAGAACAGAGAAAAAAAAATTATCAAATCTTTCATGGAGTCGCATCTCAAATCCATGACATGTTGATTGTGAAATAAGATTCCAACTAATTAGACTATCATGATGATTAATATATATTTTTGAGCAACATCAACCATTGGATCGTTCCCGGGATGAATGAAGCGAATATCGTGCAATCCAATGATTCACAAAAGAAGGAAAATCATTCTTCGAAAGGTACAAGTAGAACCCAATAACGAGAATCGGTGGAAATCACACATTATTAAACGGACAACAATATTTTAACATGTTAGAGGAATGGAAGACAAAAATGTAGTCAACATTGATTGGCAACCCCGTCTATGCCACGAACAACGATCTCTCCTCCTCAACATGGTAAGCAATGACCATTTCTATCATCCTTCCTTTATTTTCGCTCCCCCCTCTCTTTTCCCCCTCAACACCTTCCGTTCTCCACATTTTTCTCCTTTTTCTTTTCCGTTTCCTTCTCTCTCCATTCCAGTCTCCGCTTCTTTGTCTCCCCTTGGGTCTCTCTCTTCTAAGTTGGTCCGTTTTGATAGGAAAAGAGGACAGAGAAAAAAAAAAGTAGAGAAAATGGAGACGAAACGATCTCCTCTACCTCAGAAATCCAACAGCTTCTCCTCCTCCAATCGCGAAGAGAAGATTCGAGAATCCGACAGGAACCTCTCCTTAGGTGCCATCAAATTTGAATATAGACATGAGAAGGAGGGAGATGATAGCACCGAGGACACTATAGAGGAAGAGAAAGAGGAGGAGAAGGCTACAGAGGAGGAAACAAACAAGCAGAACGTCGTAGAGTCCAAGCCCAGCTTCATTGCCATCTCCGATGAGATTGATCGCTTCCTCGGCATACTCGCCAACCTCCAAGATGTTCAAGATCAAGGTTATGAGCTACCTGAGATCCCCGAATCGACCATCGAGAAGTTCGTCGATTTATTGGAGAAGGAGCTGGCCGTGTACGAGTCGGGCGAGCAAAAATGGTCTCCCAACCATGACGAGATCGCCCTTCTTGATGCTTTCAATCGAGTTCACAAGCTGGCATCGGCGCTGACACCATTCTCGTTGGAGCCCACATACAACCACGCCGTGAACCGCACCGGCGGCTTCCTCCACCATGCCATGGCCTTCCTTGAAGATGAATTATTTTCTCTCCTCGACGAGAATTCTGTTGGAAAGCAGCAGGATCCCGGCAGCACCAGCTCGAAGACCAAACGGCCACCATCTTTCACTCGACCACAACAACAACAACAACAACATGAACAGGTGGACAGGTGCATTTTGCCCTCAGCTGAATCCAGCACCGATGAAGAAGATCCCCAAACATATCCACCGGAAGTCATGGAGAGATTACGAGGCATTGCTGCGGTGATGATCTTCGCGGGTTACGTGACCGAGTGCTGCGAGGTATTCAGCATTGCCCGGCGCAATGCCTTCTTTGCAGGATTATCTAGTCTTGGATGCGAGAAGATCGGCATCGACGATGTGCAGAGAATGGCTTGGGATTCGTTGGAGGCAGAGATCACAACGTGGATCAAGGTCTTTCGGCACTCGATCATAGTCTCACTCCCAAGCGAGCGCGAGATCTTCGATATCATCTTCTCAGGCCACGGAGACATAGCCAACAGCCTCTTCATCAACAACCTCGCCCTTGGCGCTGTCTTTCATCTCCTAAATTTCGCGGAGGCCGTTGCCATCTCGAAGCGCTCCCCGGAGAAGCTCTTCAAGATGCTCGACATATACGAGACCTTGAGAGACTTGACGCCGACCATTGATGCCATCTTCTCCATCGAAGAAAACGAGGATGAGTCGACCTCTTCATTGGCGATGGATCTCAAGTCAGAGATCTCCACCATCCAATGCCATCTCGGGGAGGCGGTGGTCACGATCTTCTGTGACCTCGAGAGCTCGATCAAAACTGACGCAGGGAAGATGCCCGTAACCGGCGGTGCCGTCCACCCCCTCACCCGCTACATCATGAATTACCTCGAATATGCGCGTGAATACAAGAACACATTGGAGCAGGTCTTCAAAGACTACCAGAGAACCGAGAGGCCATCATCATACGATGACGATGGCGACGATGCACCACCGAGTAGCACCAGCAACCATGAAAACCAGAGCAGCAGCAGTATTTCAACCGATATGAAACCGTTCGCAGCCCAATTAATGGAGGTGATGGAGTTGCTGCATTTGAGTTTGGAGGCCAAATCCAAGTTCTACAAGGATCAGGCACTGTGCAACATATTCTTGATGAACAATGGAAGGTACATCATGAAGAAGATCAAGGAGGCGGCGGAGATCAATGAGCTACTCGGCGATGCATGGTGCCGGAAGAAATCTTCGGAGTTGAGGCAATACCACAAGAACTACCAGCGGGAGACGTGGTCAAAGGTGCTTGCTTGCTTCAAGGATGAAGGCCTAAATGTGAGGGGGAACGTGTCAAAGCCTGTGCTCAAGGAGCGGTTCAAGAGCTTCAACTCCATGATTGATGAGATCCACAAGACGCAGAGCTCGTGGGTGGTGAGCGATGAGCAGTTGCAGTCGGAGTTGAGGGTGTCGATATCGGCGGTTGTGGTGCCGGCATACCGCTCGTTTCTTGGGCGATTCTCGCAGTACCTCTACCCGGGGCGGCAGACGGAGAAGTATATCAAGTTTGGGGCGGACGACATCGAGAACTGTATTGATGAGCTCTTCGACGGCAACCCTTCCTGCATGGCGAGGAGGAGGACATGATGAGGGGGAAATGGCTTCTTATCCCCATTGTCATTTGTTTTTACTTTAGCTGTTCTTGATTGTGTCAAAGTGCTCGAATGGAGGGAGGGCATTGCACCCTGCCAACAAACATATATCGTATACGTACGTAACCTCTAAAGGTTTGTATTGATTTATATGTGTATTCAAATAGGGTTTTGATATGGTATTCCAAAGGATTTTTTTTTTTTTTTTTTTTTTAATGCTGCAATATCTTAGATTGATCAACTGGCAACTTGTTATGATTGGTGGTATGCTTTGGGATCATTTCAGTGTTAAAACGGATGGTGAGTATTTTAATTATCTCAACTTTACCTGCTTTTTTAAAATGACCTCGACCCTCTTAGCCCTGAACTTTTTCTTCTTAGGTTGTTCCCCATGCATCGCCAGTTGAATAGCTTAAAACTTAATTTGATCATTGGTTACATTTTAATATGGTAGGAGAATTAAGTCACAATAAATAAAATAAATATATTGACTCAATTTTCAAGAAACGTGATAAACTTAATTCTCGAATTCATTCTTGGATTCCTAGTAAAATATACCATAACTGCATATTTTATGAAGGGAATAATGAAAAAATATTGCTAGCACTATAAAAAACATGAGAATTCCCAACACTAATATAGGCTTTTTCAGATACTTTAAAGCGTCGTTAAAAACAGTTCCGATGCTTTAAAAAGTGTCGTAAAAGCGTCGCTAGAGGAGTGGAGAAGGTTTTTCCCGCCATTGATCCAGGTTTTTCCTTCTCGGAAGAGGTTATTCTTGACGCTTTAGAGTATTGGAAATAAAGTTATTCCCAATGCTATTTAAAAGTTTTGGAAATAAAGTTATTCCCGATGCTTTAAAGCATCGGGAATAAGTCCAAGATAAAGTTATTCCCGATACTTTAAAGCATCAGAATTTTCAATTTTTTTTAAAAAAAATAAAATAATTATTGTAAAATTTAAATATCTGTATAATATTTTTTTTCCTGTATAATGCAGTAATAACAAATATTTCCTCTCCTTTTTTTTTTTTTTGAAAAGCTTAATTCGGCTTCTCTACACTAGCCCATTTACTGAGATGGACCTCGAGACCCTAGGCCCATTTACAGTGTTTTGAACCAGGCCATAGACTTCAGAACTTTATACGGTCTCGAACCTTTGTTAAATCACAATCCCCACATTCCTGGCCACGTTATTCTGAGGTCATGGTAGCAGGAATAGCAATTCCTTGCAGCGCTGTAAAAAACTTCGATGATCCACGTTATTCTGAGATAATTTTTTAATCTTTCAAGAATGCTTCTCATAAGCCGATGGATTGGTGCGTAAAAGTCTGATATACCCAACCGGCTCACCTTCGAACCATAGCGACCCACTCCAGCTGAGGTCTGACCGGCCCACTCTTGCTGAGGTCCAAGCGACCCACTCTTGCTGAGGTCCGACCAGTCCACTCTTGCTGAGGTCCGACCGGTCCACTCTTGCTGAGGTCCGAGAGACCCACTCCAGTTGAGGTCCGACCGGTCCACTCCAGTTGAGGTCCGACCGGTCCACTCTTGCTGAGGTCCAAGCGGCCCACTCTTGCTAAGGTCTGACAGACCCACTCCAGCTAAGATCCGACTGGCCCACTCTAGCTGAGGTCCGAGAGACCCACTCCAGTTGAGATCCGACCGGCTCATACTTGTTGAGGTCCGAGCAATCCACTCTTCAAAAAGTTCGAGAGATCCACTCCGGCCGAGGCCCGACCGACCCACTTCTAAAGGGCTCGTATTGATCCAAAGTGAGCCACTCCAAAGATAGCCATGGGGGACTCCAGAAGCCTCATCCAGCTAGTACTAGTATTTTATTACAACAGAATCTTGACACATCAATGCCACTACTTCACTAGTTCCACAATGCTACCTCAACCTCTGGCACCACGTGGCCACTCCCAGATTCTCCTAGGGGTAGATCGATCATTCCGTGCCTAGCTCCTAATAGATTCTGGTAATGTTTCGCACCTATATAAGGTAAAATGGGAGACTCTAGGCGGTAAGGACTCTTTCCCTCTCCGCAAGCCCATCTTCTTTGATCCCTCCATTCTATTGTCCTCAAGCTTCCGCTAACTTAAGCATCGGAGTGTCCCCCGCCGGAACACCACCGGCCCTTGGAGACTTTTTTATAGGAACCGGGAGAGGAGCGCTCCAGCCAAATCGACCGAACCCGGTCCAGGAGAAGTTGCAACAACAAATTGGCGCTAGAGGAATGAGACTTTAACCTTCATTCATATTTTCCCTTCTCTAAAAGGAGGAATCCACCCACTAGACAGAGCAATGGCAAAGGGAAGAGTCCAAAACACTTCCATTAGGAGAGGTCATTCCACGTCAAGGTCGGAGGACCCTCCGAGGGAGAACGATGCCGTCGAACCCACTATCACTCTGGGACAACCATAGTTCTACATCTTGCTAAACCGCATTGACACCCTCGCCACAGCGGTTCAAAACCTCCAAGACGCTGCTAACAACCGGCAGCAGCCGCTTGCAGCATCTCGCACCAATCGCCCACTTGCTGCCGAGGGAAGCCGATGACAAAGAGCCCCTCAGCCCCGCTCCTGCACGACTCCCGAGCCCCGAAGGTCCCAGGGGGCTCATGCTGATGGAAAGAGAGTGAGGTCTGCTTCACCATCCTCTACTGACTCAATCCCTAACAACGACCAGCACTACAGCGAGGTCCCGAGAGACTACACCAGCAAACTCCAGTGCATGGAGGAGCAGATCGTTGTGTTGGTCGATCGGCAAAAAGCTGACGGAGGGCAAGTGTACGACTCCTGCTCGCCTTTTTTTACCGAAATCATAGGGGAGCCTATCCCCCGCCACTTCAAGATTTCTCAGGAGGATGCCTATGATGGCACCACCGATCTACTGGACCATCTGGGCACCTACAAGGTACACATGATAGTGCAGGGCGCCTCCGATGCCCTCCACTGCATTGCCTTCCTTGCGACGCTCAAGAAGGTAGCTAGAATATGGTTCTCCGCCATCCAACCAGGTACGATCCACTCCTTCCCCCAGTTGGGAAATTTTCTTCTCTCCCATTTCAGGCTTACAGTCGGACGCCGAGGAACATGGACTGCCTCTTCCTTGTGCTACAAAAAAAGGAGAGACTCTCTAGGACTACATGGCCCGATTCAACTCAGCGACCATGGAGATCCCGGATCTCAATGAAGGCGTAGCTATGTCGGCCTTCAAGAGAGGGCTGCACTCATCCAAGCTCACATCCTTCCTGGATAAGAAGTTCCCAACAAGTTACTCCGAGCTACTGGCCCGGGCGCAGAAGTACGTCCTGGCAGAAGAGCAGGTGGCGAGCCGACACCAGGCTAAAGGGAGGTCGGCTTCCAAGAAGCGGAGCCATAAGGCCCCCGAAGTCCAACCTCTTAGCGATGGCAATAACTCGGCCCGATGCCGCAACCCAAAGCCGAAGGACTTTCCCAGGAGGTTCGAAACTTACGCGCCCCTCTCCCTTCCGAGAAAAAAAATCCTCATGAAAATTGAGAATGAGACCTTCCTGCAAAGGCCTCTCCCAATGAGGGGCCCCTCCACATCCAGGAAAAGAGACAAGCACTGCCGATTCCACTGCAATCACGGACATAATACTGAAGATTGCCTCCAGCTGAAGGACGCAATCGAGGACCTCATCAGAAGGGGGTACCTGCACAAGTATGTTTGACCCCAGATGAATCGGGCTGAAACCTCCATTGCCAGAGACCCCCCGAAGGAAATAGAGTTGCCCAATCAGCATCCGACCGACGAAAATGTTGGCATGCTCCACCGTCAATCTGACCGGAGGTACGAAGAAGACCAGGACATCGTGAAAATGTCTAGGGGTTCTAATGTAATTAGCTTCTCCGACGAAGACCTCCTAGAATCCCACATCTCTGGGAATGATCCTGTAGTTGTGTCAGTAGTGATTGCCAACTATGATGTAAAGAGGATCCTCATTGATAATGAAAGCTCCACAGAAGTTTTGTTGGATGATGCTTTTGTTAAAATGAACCTATACAGAGCAAGGCTAGAAGAGTCCCCTATACCGTTGACAGGCTTTGAGGGAAACTCCGTCGGAGTAGAATGAGAGATAACTCTGCCCGTGACAATCAGGACAGAGGCTTACCAGAAGACTATCCCCATCAACTTTGTGGTCGTACGTACAACCTTGGCTTACAATGCCATATTGGGCCGACCAGTCCTCAACAAGTTCTGAGCCATCGTCTCTACCTACCACTTGCTGGCAAAATTTTTGACTCGGAATGGGGTCGGAGTTATGAGGGGAGACCGCAGGATGGCCAGGCAATGCTTAACTATTCAAGACAAGCAATCAGAAGACCATTCCACTCTAGAACAGCTTAACCCCAAGGCCAAAGTCAATGGCTGCGACCAACTAGTCGAAAGGATTCTATTCATTTTCCTCCAGGAGGATGATCCCACCAGGGTCCTCCAAATTGGAAGCACACTCAGTGAAGAGGTCAAGTCGGAGCTGATCAACTTCTTAAGGGATAACGCCGACGTCTTTGCTTAGTCGTCGTCGGACATGCCAGGCATCCCGTCGGAGATCATAACTCATCAGCTAAAGATGGATCCAACCTACAAGCCTGTCAGATAAAAGAAAAAGGAGCTTTGCTCTTGAGAGACAAAGGGCAATTGACGAGGAGGTCAAGAAGCTCTCCGATGTCGGCTTCATCTGAGAGGCCCACTACCCCGACTGGCTGGAGAATATCATAATGGTGAGGAAAGCTAATGAAAAATGAAGGATATGCATGGACTACATCGATCTCAACAAGGCTTGTCCAAAAGATAGCTTCCCCTTGTCAAAGATTCACCAACTGGTGGATGCCATGGCCGGTCATCAGCATTTAAGCTTCATGGATGCCTTTTCCAACTACAACCAAATCAGTATGCACTTGGAGGATGAAGAGAAGACAGCCTTTATCACCGATAAGGGACTATACTACTATAAGATGATGCCCTTTGGCCTAAAGAACGTCAGTGCTACTTTCTAGAGATTGATCAACCGGATCTCCGAGGGATAACTTGGAAGGAATATGGAGGCGTATATTGATGATATGATAGTCAAAAGCCTCCATAGAGTCGACCACATCAAAGACTTACAGGAATCCTTTGATGCCTTGAGGCATTATTGGATAAAACTGAACCCTGCCAAGTGCACCTTTGAGATGACCTCCAAAAAATTCCTTGGCTTCCTAGTCATGCAGAGAGGAATTGAGGTCAACCCTGATAAGATCAAGAGGGTCATCGACATAGGACATCCGACCAATAAGAAGTAAGTGCAAGAACTTACAGGCCGGATGCCTCTCTCATCCGCTTCATTTTTCGGTTAGCCGAGAAGTGCCTCCCTTTTTTCAAGACTTTGTGGCGGTCGGATCGCTTTCAGTGGTCCGACGAATGTCGGTCAGCCTTTGAAGCCTTAAAAAAGTAACTGAAGACCCCTCCTTTGCTTGCTAAGCCTGTGGAGGGGGAGCCCCTATATTTGTACCTGTCGACGTTCGACGAGGAAGTGAGCTCCGACCTTGGATAGGGGAGGACAATCAACAGAGGCCTGTCTATTATGTTAGCAAGGTTCCCCATGATGCCAAAACAAGATATCCCAAGATGCAGAAACTTGTTTACTCTTTGATAATAGCAGCCAAGCGACTGCGGCCCTACTTCCAAGCACATCCGATTGTCATTCTGACCGATCAACCTCTCAAGGCATCCATAGAAGCCCCGATACATCCGATCGGCTTGCAAAGTGGGCCAACAAGCTGGGTAAATTTGACATCTCATTTCAGTCCCGGTTGGCCATGAAGGCTCAGGTGATCGCCGACTTCATAGCGGAGTGCACCTGGAAGCAGGGGGCACCTCCTTAACCGGTCGGCGCACCTGAGGAAGATGTTACTGAAGGAACTGAAGCCACCTGGACTATCCATGTGAATGGAGCATCTAATCTCGCAGGTTATGGAGCAGATCTGATCTTGGTCGACCCCGACGAACAGAGCATGAAGTATGCCTTGCATTTTGCATTTCAGGTATTTAACAATCAAGCAGAATATGAAGCCCTCCTTACAGGACTGGGAATAGTCGACGAGCTGGGCATCAATCGGCTTAAAGTCTTCTCCGACTCCTAACTAGTGGTGAACCAGGTAAGGGGCGAGAGATCCGACCCTGGCCAAGTATTTGGGCAAGGTACAAAGTCTCGTGACTCGACTTAAATTTTTTGATATCCTCCATATACCTCGATTGTAGATCTTCCAGGTGGACGCTTTGTCATGACTGGCTCTGCTGTCATGAACTCCTCCGACCGCACCTGTGGAGCATCTGCAGCGCCCGAGCATTGCCGAAGAGATGACAGAAGTCCACCAAGTGCAGCGAGAGGCCTCTTGGATGGATCCTATCCTTGGGTTCCTCGTTGAAGGGACCCTATCGAAAGATACGACCGAAGCTAAGCGTGTGCATTGGACGGCCTCGAAGTACGTCATCCTCGATGGCACTCTTTATAAATGGTCGTTCATGCAACCATTGCTGAAGTGCTTGGGGTCGTCTAATGCCGACTACGCACTCAAAGAAGTGCATGAAGGCATCTACGGCGACCATCTAAGAGGAAGATCCCTGGCTTATAAAATCATCCGATAGGGATAGTACTAGCCGACCATCTAGAAGATGCTTCGGACTTCGTCAGAAAGTACGACACGTGTCAAAGATACTCCAACATCCAAAGGAGACCGGCTAGTCAGCTGACCCAGCTCACCGCCCCTTGGCCATTCGCATAATGGGGGATGGACATCCTGGGGCCATTCTCCCCAGCATTCGGCCAGCGAAAATTTTGGATTGTGGCCATTAATTATTTCACCAAATGGGTGGAAGCTGAGCCACTGGCACAGATTACAGAAACTAAAGTGGAGAATTTTGTCCAGAATTGCATCATCTTCCAGTTCAGCATACCACAGACGATCATCATAGACAATGGAAGGCAGTTTGACAATTCAAAATTTCGGGAGTTCTGCCAGCAATATCATATTTTCCATCGACTAACATCAGTCGACCATCCTCAATCCAACGGAGAAGCCAAAATCACAAATCGGGTGATCCTGTACGAATTGAAGACCCGACTAAACGATGCCAAGGGACTTTGGACGGAAGAGCTTCTGTTGCTCAGTGATGATGCAACCCAAGAGGGGGGGTGAATTGGGTTTTATAAAACTTTCTAAAATATAATAAAGCTTTCTAAAATAAAGCAAATATCTCTTTAAAGCTCTTGGATGATGTTGAAGAAGCTTGTCTTCAATTTGTCGAAGCCTTTAAATGAAGCTTGATGTTATGGACTTCGAAGCTTTCTTTGAAATTGGATGCTTGAAGGTTCAACTCTCTTAAAATATGAATCCTTAAAGTGTATGGAACTTTTTTCTCTCAAAGGATTACCTCCCCATTTGATTTGTATTGATTATATAGCTCTCCAAACCTTAAATGACTGTTAGAGACTGTTGGAGAGAAAAAACTAGCCATTACAAACATTTTGGAGAAGTTCTGTTCTTCAAAAAACTAGCCATTGCAGAGCTGTCGTCTGTTCAGGTGTCGACACTTCAGGTCATGTGTCGACACATAGGGTCGATACTTGGAGCAGTGAGTCGACACATGACTAATCTTTGAAATTACCTCATTTTGTCTTCTATTTGGTCTCGGTACTTAAGTCGACACTTCACTATTCATGTGTCGACACTTTGAGTCGATACTTGGTTTCCATGTATCGACACTTCAGCATGCCGGATGAAAAAATTTTTCTGCATATCGGTTCATGTGTCGACACTTCCATGTGTCGACACTTTCATGTGTGTCGACACAATTTGGTATCGACACATGACTTGACTAGTGTCGAAACTTGCCCAAATTTAATATTTGAGTCCTTTAAGGTCTTCAATATATGTTCCAAGGTCCATAACTTGAAATTTCATGGCTTCTTCAACTGAATGACAATCTTTTCAATCTTTCAACATTAATGAGTACCTGAAACTGCTAAACACTTTTAACATGCATTAGTACTCATATATACTTAAATGTTTTGTCAATCATCAAAATCAACATCAGAGTCAACAATCTCTCCCTTTTTTATGATGACAAAACCTTTAAGTATAAAAATAGGATAAGCTTAAAAAAGATTAACAACAATATAAACATGTAAGCTCAAAATTAATAAGTATCAAGCTCCCCCTCAAAATATGATCCGAAAAATCTTCAAAATATTTTTCAAAATATGGAAATTTTTTAAACATTCTCCCCTTTACTAATTCTTCCCTTAAGATTAAAATATTTTCTCTCTTCTCCCCCTTTTTGCACTTTCTTTCATTTCTCTTTTATTTGTTCATGTTTATCATATCTTTCCCCTTTTCATACTTAACATATTTCTCTCCCTTTTTGTCATCATGAAAAAGGGTGAAAGGTAATACAAAATGGGAATGAAGGTAGAAAGAATAGCAAGTAGATCAACAAAATCAATGCATGAAATCAATTAATAATGATATCAATTGAAAGTAACTCCCCTCAAAGGATAATAGATTTGAAAATAAGGAGGAGTATTAGAGCAAGTAAAGCATGATATCAAGAAAACATTTAAAGCATGATAACAAATCTTTGGATGCTCCCCCTTAATATAATTGTCCTTTAAAAATATACATTCATTTTGAGGAATAAAATATGAAAGTACAAGTATCATACTTTCAGACAATTTTAGATATAAACATAAATACTAAGTCTGAAAGCAAAGATTTGAATTTTTCAAGATTTTCAAAATGCAAAGCATTGAACATTTAAAAACTTTTAGCATGATTTTAAATTCATTTAAAATGATTTGATATCCATACAAAATCTAGAAGTAATTCGATAGTAAGTCAAGCTACTGGATTAAGGGTTTATCAATATGCACACCTTCTTTAACTACCAGTTCTACACTTGTTTCAAATTATTTCTAACTAAAGCATAGATGTCAAAAATGAATACACATAAATCATAGCATTTCACTTGAAATAGTTTAAAACTATATTAATCAAAATCTAGTGAAAGTCTAATAATCACAAGTTTAATCATGAAAGCATGAAATCCATCAACATCAAGAAGGTTCATGATCATAATAAATGACTATTAGTTTAAACTCGATTCTAATTAATCAATTGAAATAATTTTCAAAGCAATATTCAACTTTTAAAAATATTTTTCATGAAGTAATTTAAGATACATTAATCAAAATCAAGTGAAGGTCTTATAATCATAAGTTTAATCACGATAGCATGAAATTCATCATCATCAAAAAGTTCATGATTATAGCCAATGACTATAAGTTTAAACTTGATTCTAATTAAATATTTAAAATAATTTTTCAAAGTAATTGATGCAACATTTATAACAACTATTCAACTGCATTTTTAATCATGGAAGGAAATGTTTAGAATTTACCAATATATAGAATCCTTTCTTTACCATTTAGTCCAAAATGTAGCTTGTCCACTTCTTTAAATTGTCTTGTATAGCCACTTTTCAAAAACTTCCTTTCTTCATGTTGGGCTGCAAGATATTACTGTAAAACACACTAAGTGGACAATTTTGGTACCCAAACTTTCTTGGATCCTTTAGGATTAGTAAATATGGTTCCTTTTAGAACCCAATTTTTTTTAATCTACAAGGATATGCATTAATTCCAAATTTTTCATAATTAAAACAAGTCAGATTGAAAGAAGCATTAATAAAGAAATTCTTGTTTTTTAACTCAAGATTTTTCTTTAAAAGGTCATCATTTGATACAAAAATCTTGGATCTTCTCAAGATTTCTAATTCATTGAAGAAATCAGTTTTCTCATTTGAAAACTTATTGCATAAATTTTCCAAATCAATAATTTCTTTTTCCAAAATCTCCTTTTCTTTAGAAAAATTATTCTTTTCATTTTGCAAGATAGTAATCTTGGCTCTTAATTCTTCATTTTCAATTCCAAGATTGTTATTTTCAAAAGAGAATGAATTAGCATATTTCTTTAATTTCTTGTACTTAATTTTTAATAATTTATATTCATGCACAAAATCTTTAAAAGCATCATGTAACTCATCGAAAGTAAAATCATTTTCAGCTTCAGAATTTACCTCATTTGCCATAAAGTAAAGATTGGCTAATTTTTGAATTTGTTCTACTAGAATCTTCACTTTCGCTCCATGTAGTCATCATTGCCTTCTTTGTATATTTCTTTTTGGCCCTTTTTCTCATGAATCTTCGAAATTTATGAGCTAAAACTTCCATCTCATCTTCATCTTCATTGTCTTCTGACTCCTCACTTAAAAACTCATCTTGTATAATGGATTTAAAAGCGATTATTTTCTTCTTTACATTAGCATTCACTTCTTTTTGCTATAAGTTCAACTCATAGGTCATGAGTGAACCGATGAGCTCCTCCAAAGGCAAGGTTTATATATTTTTAGCTTCTTGGATCGCCGTCACCTTTGGATCCCATGATATTGGCAAAGACCTAAGAATTTTATTAACCAAATCAGCATTAATATAGATCTTGCCAAGACTTTTCAATTCATTAATAATATTCATAAATCTTCCATACATATCAGATATAGATTCATAGTGCAGCATTTTAAACATTTCAAAAGAATGCACAAGCAAATTAATTTTAGTATTCTTCACTTGAAGAGTACCCTCATGAATAACCTCAAGTATGTCCCATATTTTCTTCGCTGTTTCGCATGTGGAGATCCTATTGAATTCATTAGGATCCAATGTACAATAAAGCAAGTTCATTGCTTTGGCATTAAGCTCAGATTGCTTAATATCGTTTTCATCCCAATTCTCTTCGAGTTTTGGAATGGAAACGCCATTAACCAATATTGAAGGAATATGTGGACCATTAACAATCATTTTCCAAAGATAATAATCTACAGATTGAATATGAATGCGCATGCATGTTTTCCAATATGTGTAATTTGTACCATTGAAAAATGGTGGTCTAATACTAATACCTACCAGGGTTGCCATGATCTTTTACTCAAAATCGTTAGATTTTCAAACAGAGTACCGGGCTTTGATACCAATTGTTGCCCAATGATGATGCAACCTAAGAGGGGGGGTGAATTGGGTTTTATAAAACTTTCAAACTATTTGCAATAAACTAAAGCAAGTATGTGCTAGATCAATTCAATGCTTGTGTTTTGGCAATGATTTGTATGCTTTAAAATAATATGCAGTGGAATTAATAAAGTAAATGTACAAAGAAAATAATCACACAAGCAATCACAAACACAAGAATATATAGTGGTTCGGTGCATCTAAGGCACCTACATCCACTCCCAAAGATCCCCTTGAAAATTTCACTATAATCTCAACCGATTACAGCCGATTAGTTTTCCGGGCTCACTAATCAAAACCCGACTTGTTTTCACAAGGCTCATAAGTCAAAACCTCACTTGGTTTTATGGGCTAACCAAGAACCTAAATGGTTTTCAAAGGCTCACCACCAACCTCCCTTGGTTTTATGGGCTAACCAAGAACCTAGTTGGTTTTCAAGGCTAACCAACAACCTCCTTTAGTTTTCCGGGCTAACCAAAAATCTAATTGGTTTTCAAAGGCTAACCAATAACCTACCTTGGTTTTTTGGGCTAACCAAGAACCTTTACAACAAAGTAAGAGTGAAAGTAAAGAATACAATAAAGCTTTCTAAAATAAAGCAAATATCTCTTTAAAGCTCTTGGATGATGTTGAAGAAGCTTGTCTTCAATTTGTTGAATCCTTTAAATGAAGCTTGATGTTGTGGACTTGGAAGCTCTCTTTGAAATTGGATACTTGAAGGCTCAACTCTCTCAAAATATGAATCCTTAAAGTGTATGGAACTTTTTTTCTCAAAGGATTACCTCCCTACTTGATTTGTGTTGATTATATAGCTCTCCAAATCTTAAATGACCGTTAGAGACCGTTGGAGAGGAAAAACTAGCTGTTACAAACATTTTGGGAAAGTTATGTTTTTCAGAAAACTAGCCGTTGCAGAGCTGTCGTCCGTTCAGGTGTCGACACTTCAGGTCATGTGTCGATACATAGGGTCGACACTTGGAGCAGTGAGTCGACACATGACCAATCCTTGAAATTATCTCATTGTCTTCTATTTGGTCTCAGGTCTTAAGTCGACACTTCACTGTTCATGTGTCAACACTTTGAGTCGACACTTGGTTTCCATGTGTCGACAGTTCAGCATGCCAGATGAAAAAAATTTTCTGTGTTTCGGTTCATGTGTCGACACTTCCATGTGTCGACATAATTTGGTGTCGACACATGACTTGACCAGTGTCGAAACTTGCCCAAATTTAATATTTGAGTCCTTTAAGGTCTTCAATATATGTTCCAAGGTCCATAACTTGAAATTTCATGGCTTCTTCAACTGAATGACAATCTTTTCAATCTTTCAACATTAATGAGTATCTAAAACTGCTAAACACTTTTAACATACATTAGTACTTACATATACTTAAATATTTTATCAATCATCAAAATCAACATCAGAGTCAACAGCTTCACTCTGTGCTCTGGGCCTATCGGACAACCTCCCGAATGGCAACTGGAAAGACTCCATTCAGTCTGACCTATGGGAGTGAAGCAGTCATACCTGTGAAAGTTTCCTTGCAATCTCTGTGGATTGATTATTTTGCCGAACTGACCAACTCAGAACAAAAGAAGGGCTGACCTAGACTTACTTGAAGAAACCAGACTCTAGGCGAGTTTGAAGATGGTGATGTATTGTCAGAAGATGGCCAAGTGCTACAACTCTCGAGTCAAGGCTCGAACCTTCCGGGTCGGGGACCTGGTTCTTCAAAGGGCAGAAGTCTCAAGACTAGCCGAGCAAGGAAAACTCTCCCTCAACTTGGAGGGCCCTTATCGAGTGATTAAAGTGATTTGAGCCAGAACCTACCGCCTCGAGCATTTGGATGGACGGTGAGTGGCGCGTCCGTGGAATGTAGACAACCTTCACAAATATTATCAATGAAGGCCACAACTTTTTCTAAGGCAGCCCACATCCGAAAGTCCGACTTCGGTCGGCAGAGGCTCTAGGGCATCCCGCATCCGAAAGTCCGACTCCGTCGGTAGAGGCTCTAGGGTAGCCCACATCCGAAAGTCCGACTCTGGTCAGCATAGGCTCTAGGGCAGCCCACATCTGAAACTCTAGGGCAGCCCATATCCGAAAGTCTAACTCCAGTCGGCAGAGGCTCTAGGGCATCCCACATCCGAAAGTCCAACTCCAGTCAGCAAGGGCTTTAAAATAGCCTACTTGAAGGTCCGACCTCGCTCGGAAAATACTACTTGGAATCCTTAAGCACTTGGAAGATTGCCCTACAAACGACTAAGTTCAAGGTTTCCTCGGAAATATCTCTAAAAGGAAAGAGGAACTCAAACTAAACCAACTCTTGTATACTTGGAAATATTTCTAAGTATTCGAGTTCGGACTGGGCAGCTGTTTGATAGTTATTTTTGAAGACTTGCGTTCGGATGAGCCGATGGACTAACACGAAAATATTTTTAAAGGAAAAGAGCTCGGACCAATCCGACCAACACACACTCAGAAGGGATAAATGCAAAGGATTTCAAAAGAAAAAGTATTTATCATTTCTTGGCAAAAAGTCTTTATAAGGAACAGGGCAAACTTTTACAAACAATTTAAGTCTGATCCTGTGAGTGTACAAAAGGGACTTTGGCTTCGGCTTCCCATGCCAGACCCGAAGCTCCGACTAGGACATCCGCCGGTCCCATATCAGTGACAACCTGAGTGTCAGCCCCAGAACCAGAGGGGCCCTCTATCCCTCCTGCACTGGTCGCAGCCTGGGCATCGGCCCCGTCACCGGTCGGACCCACCCATTCTTCCACCCCTTCTTCTGTTTGCCTTGGCAGCTACAGGAAGGAAAGGTCAAGCTTCGGAAAGGCATTGTCGACCTTTTTTAGGCATTCCTCATAGCCATAGTCGAAGCCAACCGAGCCGACCTCCTCCATCTCTTCTTCAAAGCTGGTGGAGGCTTTGTATTCCTTCACGGCATCGTCGACCGCTTCCACCATCAGCTCCTGGGCCTCTTTTAGCAGGCCCATGTACTTTTTTGCCACTGCTTGGTGGCCTTGTGAGCGCCTCTCGGATTCGACCAACCGTTCCTCCTCTTCGGCTATCTGATAGGCAAGAGAGCTACTTTCTTTCTCTTTTTCTTCAATCTGGCCTCCCGGTCGGCCAGTTGACTTTGCAGGTCTTCCACTTACTTCTTTAAAGACTCAGCCTTGGCCCGACTGGCCGACAGCTCTTCTTCTATGGCCTTTCACGATGCCTCCTCTGCCGCTCTGGCCACCTCCAACCCCTCAGCCTTCTTGACCAAGAACTCTTTTGCGAAGCACATCTCACCGAGGCCCTCATCCATCAGCGTGATGTCATGAAGGAGCTGCCGGTGAAGAAACATTGTTGGTTACATGCAAAATAAAGAGCATAGAAGGGGGAAAGCAGACGGCTTACCTTAAACAGGTTGAGATAAGAGCTGCCTCGTTCAGGGTCCGACGGCTCGAGTTCTCCCAGTCGGCCTCTGTGACCGCCCCCTTTAGCAAGTCCCTTGCTTGCTCAGGTCGCGGAGGGCGTCCCACCACCCAGATGTCTCGTGGTCGACTCCGCCTGCCTCTGCTCCTTCGGCCACCCTCTTCCCCTTGTTTGTGGGAAGTATTACTTCCCTCGGCTCGGCAGGTGGTGATGCTGGAATCGTCCCTCCATCGGTCGGCTCCGACAATCCCTGTTTCGGTCCAGCAGTCGATTGCCCGACAAAAGATGAAGGCCGTGAAGCCTTCATTTCCAGTCGCTCCGACAGAGGAATATCATCCTCGTCGGAGTCTATTGACACAATTACCGTGGGCTGCTCTTCTACCCGTTGCCTCTTCAGCTTTTTCGCGATCAATTCCGTGCCCTAGATGCCTCTCTTCTTGGCCGCCCGTGCCATGATCTTTGCCCTGTCGGGCTTCATCTTCTCTCCTGTCACATAATAAAGTCAAGGTTAGCAACAAAGAAATAAGGTCAGCAAAATAAACAAAAGACCTACGATAGTGGCTTCTACCCTACCCAAATATCGCTATTGGCTGACTCCAGCCGAGTAAAGGCTATCCTCCAGAAGCAGATCAAATACAAATGTCGGGCCGACCTCCTCCATTCTATTAAAGTCAGCCTCATCGGCCCTCAGTACCGCTCTCCCATCTACAGCCTTCGGCCTCGGCTCCCTCCATATCGGCTCGAAGCTCCAGGGCTGCAGGCTATCTATGTAAAAGAATCAGGACTTCCATCCATGAATGGCCGATGGAAGACCCCCCAAAATACTTCAGCCAGGGCGGGGACTGAACATCCACCACTCCTGACTTTGAAAATCCCTCTTCAAGAGAAAGAAATTGACAAAAAGGGACTCCCTTGGCTCGGCTTCAGCCCACTGGCAGAGGACCAAGAAGCAGCTGATTGCCCGAATACTGTTCGGGATCAGCTGCGTGGTGGACACCCTATAAGAATTAAAGATTTGGACAAAAAAGTCATGTAAAGGAAATCGGAGGCCGGCTTTGAGGTGGTCCTCGTACATCAGGGGGCTCTCGGATTCAGCGGACCAGTCACTTTTCCCTCCCGGGTGGAGGGTATGTTATATCTCACCCTAAGGCCCTCTACCCTCTCCCGGGTCATCTCTGATGGGAAACTATTTGGGCCTGGTTCCCTATCCCTATGGGCGGAGCCACGACTGCCATAAGCCATAACTATTACAAAAAAGAAGGCTGAGGAAATTAACCTGGAGGTTGGGATTCCTAAGAAGGTGAAGGCGGGGGAAGGGGACGTTCTCTCTCCTCGGGCACGATTGTAGCAGGAAACTCCCTCCTGGGGGCTCTCAACACCTCTTTTTATAGCCCTCCGAGGGGCCACTTCCCACTACCCTGTGAGCACTGCGACCAGTCGTCAGATGATGCGACTTCCCAATCCAACGGAGAAGCCGATGAGAAGCGACGAAGCACGTCCAAACCACGATCCGTGTGATCGCCAGACCAACAACAGATTAATCGCCTCAGATGCAGTGCCAACCATCTGGATCTCGCCATGTCGCCCGAGTCGCATATGAAGCCCGACGACCAAGCAGGCCAGGCTGGCCACTCATCATTGCACCCCATCTGCATTAACTGCCTTTCCCCTGTCTCCAACGTGGTGCTGACACCTATCCTGGGCACGAGATTTCAGAGCGAGAAACGACCGGTCATAGTACACCTGACCGGCTCCATGATTATCCCAAGGACAGATGCATTAAAGGCCAAATGATGCTCTCATCCTTCGAAGCCGCAGGTCCCTTCGAAAGCCAAGAGCAAGGAGGGCAACTGTTATACCCAACCGGCTCACCTTCGAACCAGAGCGACCCACTCTTGCTGAGGTCTGAGCAACCCACTCTTGCTGAGATCCGAGAGACCCACTCCAGCTGAGATCCGACCGGCCCACTCTTGCTGAGGTCCGAGAGACCCACTCCAGCTGAGGTCCGACCGGCCCACTCCAGCTGAGGTCCGACCGGCCCACTCCAACTGAGGTCTGAGCGACCCACTCTTGCTGAGGTCCAAGAGACCCACTCCAGCTGAGGTCCGACCGGCCCACTCTTGCCGAGGTCCGAGAGACCCACTCCAGTTGAGATCTGACCGGTCCACTCTTGCTGAGGTCCAAGCAACCCACTCTTGAAAAGGTCCGAGAGACCCACCCCGGTCGAGGCTCGACCGACCCACTTCTAAAGGGCTCGTATTGATCCAAAGTGAGCCACTCCAAAGATAGCCCTGGAGGACTCCAGAAACCTCGTCCAGCTGGTACCAGAATTCCGTTACAACAGAACTCTGACATATCAGCGCCACTACTCCACTAGTTCCATAATGCTGCCTCATCCTGGTGCCACGTGGCCACTCCCGGATTCTCCTAGAGGCAGATCGGTCATTCCGTGCCTAGCCCCTAACAGATTCTGGTAACGTTTCGCACATATATAAAGTAAAACGGGGGACTCTGGACGGTAAGGACTCTTTCCCTCTATGCAAGCCCATCTTCTTTGATCCCTCCATTTTGTTGCCCTCAAGCTCCTGCTAACTTTAGCATCGGAGTGTCCCCCGCTGGAACACCACCAGTCCTTGGAAACTTGTTTGCATGAACCAGGAGAGGAGCGCTCCAGCCAAGCCGACCGAACCCGGTCTGAGAGAAGTTGCAGCAACAAAATCCCTCGCAGTCGCGCACTGCTGCAGTGTGGCAATAGTATAGTGGCAGACACTTTAAAAACTTGTTCAATACTTTATAAACTAGAGATCAAAGTGAAACCATCTAAACTGAAACTTACTAATAATTTTTCGATGCTACTTTTTTTAGAATTTTTTTTAAAAAAAAATTGAGAACAAAGGAGAAAGACCCACCTGCACGATAATTTGTCAAGATCAAAATTTTGGGAATACACAATCCAATAAGCGAATCCAAAGCATCTATTTTCCAAGTTGTGTGACAACCAGGGCAAGCCCAAATTCACTTAATTTACCTAAGAACCTGGCAAAGAAAAATCTGTTTAATTTACACTGCAACGGGGAATCCTATTTGCAACTTTCATGGGATACTGCCCTCCGACTCCATTACTCTCCTGTATCTGCTTGAAGTGCATGTGCCGTGATATTAGTTCTAGACTTGTAGTGCTATACAAAATTATAACTATACTCTCATATCATATTGCTCGGTATTTTAATATGGCACACCATAAAAGAACACAGAACCAAAGGCCCATCGGCAATCCAGTTGCTGTATGGTATTGATGGATGGTAAATCAACCATGAAAAGCAAATTTGACGGTTTTCAGAAGTTCATAACCAAGAACCGATCACAGGAATATGGGTTTTACTACATTCAACTAACCAATGATGACAACATTTTTCGGTAATGGTTCCATGTTTTGTTTCCTTCCCCTTCAGAATCTCAGCACTCAACGCCAGTACTCCAGGTTCAGACAAACTGCATCTTGGTGAAATATGAAATATAGACAGTAAATTAAGCTAGTATTTGTACATTCAGAAGACTAGGGGCCCATGGCATGATAACAGCAAGGTGATGAGTAGCAAATTAGACCTTTGAAAACGGCAAGGTGATGACAAGCAAATTAGGCGTTTGAAATCATGGTTCAAATCCATTTACACCTACTGATATATACTAAAATAACTTGCTGGAAAAAAATAAAAAACTTTTACAAACAGCTAGTACCTTAAAAAGGCCTTCAGCTTTCTCCAACAGAATCAAGAATTGGAAGGATATTAAAAGCTATTAGCTAAGAGAAAAGACATGCACGCTACCGCTGCCACATAATTCCTTGAGATTACAAACTCGCTAAACAAAGATATTATCGTGGAGCTTTGTGCTCTTCAATCTTCCATAACATGAAAATAGCAGCCAGTAATTTCTCGAAAGACACTGTGAAGAATCAAATACTCAAATGCCCGCAATCACGTAGGAATTTTAACAAGCAGGACAGCTTGAAGACCGAAATTATCAGAATTATATCAAAAAAACAGAGAGAAAACAAAAATATATGCAATTCACGACACTAAGTGCAATATATTTTTTTCAGAAATTCATTGCATTTAAGAATGTTAGATTCCCTATCAATAGCCATTCTGCAACATAGGTAACTTTGAGGAGTCACGGAAGAAGGCCAAAACTGAGGTGCACCAGCTTACCGCCACCAAAATGCTGGCCTTGAAAACCATGATGCAAACATGCTGAGAGTCACGAGAGCAACCTGTGCTAATACATGGTCCAGTAACACCATCCAATGAAGTACCCATGAATGTATGTGCTCAAACATCCAGGAAAATTACCAGTCATTTAGTAGAAAAGATAAATTTAGAATGGCAATGTAGAAATAAATACACTAAAATATGTATATGAAAACAGACAAAAAAGTTAACAGAAACAAGTCGATGACACTGTGCCAATACTTTCTGCTTTGGTTCCAATTAATAACTTCAGTCAGAACACACTTATTGTGTCTAATTTTTTACCCCCTTGACAGGGTATATTATCCAATATTGTGATATATACATTATAACATAAAGAAATGGAGATAAAACCAAGCAAATTTCCACTTATTGATTTTGCCTAGGCTACAACTAAAGCTCTAAGTTTACCAAGAAAAAGAGATTTACATCTAAGACTTTACCGGCAGCTAAGATAATCTAATCTATTTTTATCCTCCAATACCAAGCAATGACAACCAACCTAGCTACCATTATGCTGAGAGAGAGAGAGAGAGAGAGAGACGCATGAATCTGACATATTTCTCCTAGCTTGGGAGCGAACCAACTCGTTCTTGTAGTGGAGTTTATTGCTGCAAATCCAATAAAAGAAAGAATGATCACTGGGAAATTAAAATAGGTGCATTTGTAATATAGTAAATACTGCTTTACACTAGAGTTATTGAGAAAAATGACACAGAGCATGAGTCTGACTCCACTAAGCAAAAACAGAAAATGTCACACATACATATATATTACACTGTATAATATGAAATATGATTAACTACCTCTGTTTTTATCAACAGTTTTTTTTTTTTTTTTGCAGTTGAAGCAGAAATAACTATTTTTCTTGCGGCAGGATGTATGAAACATTCTTTCATACCATTATCAAATAATGCAAGCAAGGAATTGTAATAACCATCAACATTGAACGGACCAACCTATGAAAATTGGAGTTAAAAAGGCCACCAACATCTTGATGAAAAATCATGCTGAACTCACTAGTTTACTATGAATTCCAAGTTGGAACCATGCTATTATCTCTAGCAGCTCTTCCATTGTTCTATATCCTCCTGGAGTATTCGACATTGCATGCATTAGATTAAAATGTTAGTTAATATTTGTGTGTTTGTGTGTCAAATAATGCCCTATTCCAATTTAAGCAAGAAGGTTTCTAAAATATACACCTGGAAGTGCGATAAATTCATCTGATCGCTGGGCCATTTCAGAATATATATAACAATCTAATATAATAATGTTACAATCTAATATAAAATTCATTATAATGTAATATAATAATGTTTGTTACACATATGTCTCTTTAACAAAATTAAAAAATACATGAAAATACAAGGTATGAAATAACAAAAAGTCTAGGTCAATGATCTGCAGGAGGTAGATCGTTATCCGGTCCGTATGGATCTGATATTCCAGAAGCCTATATAAAAAATATTTAAAATATTTAATTTACGAAACTATGAATGACCAAATATTATATAAATTATTGATTATTATAAAAATATATATTTAAAGTCATATATATGTACCTGATGTGGAACAAACATCTGTATGATAGATGTAAGCCGCTCAATGTGCTTTCTCATGCTATCCATCGCTGCTCTATCGGTTGCCTATATTATTGATTGTATAATATAAAATATATTATACAAACAAACTGTTAACCCAAACTAAAAAATTAGAACAATAAATAAAGAAAACAAACGAGGAGGCTCGGATCTACTATTTAATCTATAACTAAATCAAAACGACTACAATCGATTGCCTACAAAAGAAGGCCATCTAAGATTGCTGCCATTGGAAACGGTTGAATCAACAAAACATACATCCCAAAATCATCATAGCCTCTATATACAAACCTTAAACCACGCAAAAATTCATGTAGACTTGATCATTTTTGAATGTATTAAATATAATATGAATATTAGATGATGATATTATATTATATATTATAATATAATACTATGATGTTACATAATAGTATATAATAAGATTTTAATGTGAAAATATTATATAAGTATCAAGTATCAACTCTTACTTGGTTTAGGTCCATCCTCAACTCTGACATATAGTTCCACAAAATTATGACTTATTAAACATCTTAATGAGACGTGCGTTTATACCTAGAATTACTCAAAGATCATAGGCAAATCAGATGTCGGACGGGTTAGGAGATGTTTGTTTCGTTGTAGTGCAAACATTTATATAATAATGTTGTCCTAAGAACCTTGACAAAGAAAACTTGTTGACATTTTAAAGAGTCCGGATTAAAACTTGCAATCAAAGCAGCCTTTTTGTGTCCAAGCGTAAAAAGAATTTATTGGAGACAGCAGAAAGAGCTCTTGAAATCTATTAATGCGTCATCTTGTTTATTTAGTATATATATATAGCACTCCTGCAGGAGTTTATTTGGGATACATAATTCACAATCTTAATCATGTCGACAGGGGGCTATTAAAAAAAAAAATCACCAACTTCAGTTTATGTTCTAACCTCCTTGATGAAGTATGTACAATTGATAGGAATAAACAACAAAGATTGATACAAAATCGCATACCCAAAAAGATTAAATAGGTTTTGAAATCACCAGCAAGGGTTTTGAAATCACCAGTAAGGGTTTAGAAATCAATGAACACAGATCCATACATACCCAGCAGAAGCATGTAACTCAAGGGATAAAAAAATTTATAGCCATCTTGTACCAAAAATAATAATAATAAAATTATGGCTATCGGTGGGACTGAATTGGTTTAAGATATTTTTAAAGAAACTCTATTTTTTTGCTTGCCACAAAATCCATAAAATGAAAGCAACTAATTTTCTCTACATGACAAGGTGCCAATCCACATCCTTAGAACCGAGAATAGCACGAGTACTGCTTTGTTAAAAGACTAAACTAGAAATCATTATTTAAATTGCCAGCCAAAAATCAGAGGGGTTGAACTGCCCAACCTTTTTTAAAAAAAGAAAATTCCTATTATAGCAGATGGTAATCAAAATAATGAAAAATTAATAAAATTATAGTACGAGTTAGATCTCTGTGTTTAAAGTTTGCTAATCATAAAGAGATGCAGGCTAGACTACATACTTTTATCAGTAATGTTCAAATAATTATGGATCATACATAGTCCAAGCTTCTTTTTTTTTTTTTTTTGATAAAACAAAAAAGAGGGGAGGAGTTAGACCCCGGACGTGGCCACCCCCAGACGGTCCCCCAACCCCAGCCAGGGAATGTTCGATACACGACGCATATTAATTTTTTCACAGTCATTCCCCATCCGAAGGTGAGTATGTTAACCTGACTACCACTGGCATCAGCCGAGTGAACGGGATTTATTATATATATCCCTAACTTTTTCACTACTACCAGCCAACAGGGACTCCAGGATTATTTTATTAACTTTTCTCTTTTTTTGATTTTACTCCCGGACTATTTTTCTATTTTTTATTTTATCCCTGAACTTTCTAGTCGAAATATGTCCAAACCAAGACTTGAACCCCTGCCAACACTGCACTACTTACCAATGGTGTAGCCCAAGCTTTTTAATGTTACTGAAAACCAAAACAAGACAAAGAAATAATTAACATATCAGAAAATGTTGACCACCTTCTTCTTCTTTTTTTTTTTGGTAGAAAAAAAAGGGGGGAGGAGTTAGACCCCGGGCGTGGCCACCCCCAGACGGTCCCCCAACCCCAGCCAGGGAATGTTCGATACACGGCGCATATTAATTTTTCCGCAGCCGTTCCCCATCCGAAGGTGAGTATGCCAACCTGACTACCACTGGCGCCAGCCGAGTGAACGGGATTTATTATATATATCCCTAACTTTTTCACTATCACGCCAACCTGACTACCACTTACCATTGGCGCCAGTCGAGTGAACGGGATTTATTATATATATCCCTAACTTTTTCACTATCACCAGCCAATAGGGGCTCCAAGGTTATTTTATTAATTTTTCTTTTTTTGATTTTACTCCCGGACTATTTTTCTATTTTTTATTTTACCCCCGGACTTTCCGGTTGAAATATGTCCAAACCAGGACTCGAACCCTAAACCCTAAACCCCTGTCAACTGGTTGTGAGATAAGTCTCACAACCAACTGTGCCACGCACCAATGGCGACCACCTTCTTTCAATAGGGGACAAAAATCCTAAAATCAAGATATCCACGCCAGCAATAAGCGACGCAAGATGAAGATTAATAATGCCAAAAAATACCAAGCGACTTCAAGCAAGGATTAGTTTATGCCCAATCTTACCTCCCAAAGAAATCGATAAGTATGGATCTCACGGATCTCACAGATCTCATGGATAATACTGCGAAGGAGCGGCGCGCGGCGGAGATGGAGGAGAAGGGAGGGATCCAGAAGAGGGGAAACGGAGAGGAGCGACGCACGGCGGAGATGGAGGGAGGGATCCGGAGGAGGGGAAATGGAGAGGAGTGGCGCGTGGCAGAAATGAGTTTAGGGCCCGGCAGAAATGAGTTTAGGGCCCGGCAGAAATGAGTTTAGGGAGGGGGATGACCACCCGACGCTTAAAAGTGTCGTTAACCTCTGGTTTTTCACAACACTCCTCAATAGCGTCGGCACGATGGTGGAGCTTCCCGATGCTCCATGTTGACTCTGGTTTTGATTTTGATAATTGACAAAATGTTTAAGTATATATGAGTACTAATTATGTTTTAAGTGTATTTCTCAGATCTTAGTACTCATCCATGTTGAATGAAGAAATGCTTGTATTTCAGTTGAAAAAGTCCTTAATTAATGGAAAATCAAGTATATGGACTTTGGAATTAATATGGAAGGACTTGAAGAGGTTAAAATTTCAATTTGAAGATGTTTCAGCAATGGCACAGGCAAGTGTCGACACTTAGAAATGAAGTGTCGACACCTGAGGAACAAGTGTCGACACTTGAAGAGTGAAGTGTCGACTCAAGGCCTGAGACAAAACAGAAAACTTCAGAAAGCTTTTTCAGTGAAGTGTCGACACCTGAAACCTGAAGTGTCGACACTTGAACCTGAAGTGTCGACACTTGAACCTGAAGTGTCGACACCTGAAGGTGAAATGTCGACACTTGAATAGTAACGGCTAATTTTCTGGGCTGCAGAACTTCTCCAACTTGCTTTCAAACAGTCATATTTTCCTCCCTAACGGCTATAAACGGTCATTTAAGTGTTGGGAGGCTATATAAACATCAAAAATCAATTGGAGAAGTAATCCTTTGGTGAGATTTTTGAATATTCTTCAAGGATTCAAGAGTTGAGTGGTTCAAGCCTTCAAGCTTCCAAGTTTCAAAGAAAGCATCCAAAGTTCACATCCTCAAGCATCAATCAAAGGCTTCATCAACTTGAAGACAAGATCTTCATCAACTCTCAACGGGCTTCAAAGAGATATTTGCTTTATTTTAGAAAGCTTTTATTGTATTCATTTATACTTGCTCTTACATTATTTTACTTAAGATTTTTGGTGAGCCTTGGAAAACCAAAGAGGTTTTTGATAAGCCTTGAAAACCAAAGTGGTTGTTGGTGAGACTTGAAACCAACTAGGGTTTTACTTGTGAGCCCGAAGCCAAAACAAGTTGTTTAGGTTCTTGGTTATCCCGTAAAACCAAGGATGGTTGTTGGTGAGCTTTGAAACCAACTAGGGTTTGACTTGTGAGCCCGAAGACAAAACAAGTTGTAAAGGTTGTTGGTGAGCCTAAGTTATAAAACCAAACTTAGTGGAATTCCCAAGAGATTCTTGGGGAGTGGATGTAGGTGCTTGGTTGGCACCGAACCACTATAAATCCTTGTATTTGTGTGATTGTTCTTCTTGTGCCTTTATTTCTTTATTTCCACCGCATTTATTTGAAATACACAAGCACTTAAATTGCATTAGCATATACTTGCTTTAGTTCATCTTTTAAATAGTACAAAATTTTTATAAAACCCAATTCACCCCTCCTCTTGGGTTGCCTACGTGGGCCTTCAATTGGTATCAGAGCTCGGTGCTCTGTTTGAAAATCTAACGATTTTGAGTTAAAGATTATGGCAACCATTGTAGGTATTAGTGTTAGACCACCATTTTTCAATGGCATAAATTACACATTTTGGAAAACTCGCATGCGCATCCATATTCAATCTATTAGTTATCATCTTTGGAAAATCATTGTTAGTGGCCCTCATATTCCTTCCATTTTGGTTAATGGCATTTCCATTCCAAAGCTCGAAGAGGATTGGAATGAATATGACATTAAACAAATTGAACTCAATGCTAAAGCAATGAACTTGCTTTATTGTGCATTGGACTTAAATGAATTTAATAGAGTTTCTACATGCACATCGACGAAGGAAATATGGGACACACTTGAAGTTACTCATGATGGTACTCTTCAAGTGAAGAACACTAAAATTAATTTGCTTGTACATTCTTTTAAAATTTTTGAAATGATACATTATGAATCTATATCTGATATGTTTTCAGGATTTATGACTATTATTAATGAATTAAAAAGTCTTGACAAAATCTATACTAATGCTGATTTGGTGAACAAAATTCTTAGATCCTTGCCAAAATCATGGGATCCAAAGGTGAAGGCAATCCAAGAAGCTAAAGATGTAGAAACCTTATCTTTGGAGGAGCTTATCGGTTCACTCATGACCTATGAGTTGAACTTATGGCAAAGGATAGTGGAAGCTGATACAGAAAAAAAAATAATAGCTCTCAAGGCCAAAAAGAAATTTAAGGCAATGATGGCAACTTGGAGCGATAGCGAAGATTCAAGTACGAATAATGAAGTTGCCCATCTTTGTTTCATGGCAAATGAGAAAAAGGTATGTGCTAAAAATAATTATGATTTTACCTTTAAAGAATCACATGATGCATCTAATGATCTTGTGCATGAATATAGATTGCTAAAAATTGAGCACAAAAAATTAAATAGGCATGTAGATTCATTTTCTCTTGACAACACCAATCTTGTAAATAAAAATGATGATTTAAATGCCAAGATTGATATTTTAAAAAATGAAAAGAATAATTTTTCTAAAGAAAAAGAATTTTTAGAAAAAAAAATATTATTTTAAAAGATTTATGTGATAAAGTTTTTAATGAGAAAAATATTTTGATTGAGGAAAAGAAGCAAAAACTTTTGAAGAACTTCAATATTCCTGCTTCTTTCAATTTTTCTTATAAATGTGGTTTCAATGCTTATCCTTCTAGATTAAGAAAAGTTTGGATTCTAAAAGAAACCATAATTACTAATCATAAAGGACCCAAGAAGGTTTGGGTACCAAAAATGTCCACTTAATTTGTTTTGCAGGAATGTCTTGCAACCCAACATGAAGAAAGGAAGTTCTTGAAAAGAGGTTGTACAAGACAATTTAAAGAAGTGGACAAGCTACATTTTGGACTAAATAGTAAAAGGAAGGATTATGTATATTGGTAAATTCTAAACATCTCCTTCCATAATTAAAAATGTAGATTAATTTTTATTGCATCAATTACTTTGAAAAATTATTTTAAATATTTAATTAGAATCAAGTTTGGACTTATCATCATTGGCTATGATCATGAACTTTTTGGTGTTGATGAATTCATGCTATCATGATTAAATTTATGATTGTAAGACCTTCACTTGATTTTGATTAATGTATTTCATGAAAAACACTTTTAAAGATGCATATTGATTTGAAAAATGTTTTAATTGATTGATTAGAATCAAGCTTAGACTAATAATCATTTGTTGTGATTATGACCATTTTGATGTTGATGGATTTCAAGCTCTCATGGTCAAACTTGTGATTATTAGATCTTCACTTGATTTTGATTAATATAGTTTCTGAATTATTTCAAGTGAAATGCTATGATTTATATGTTTTTATTTTTGGCATCTATGCATAATCTAGAAATGATTTGGATCAAGTATAGAACTAGTAGTTAAGGGTTACTTTTAAGAAGAAGGTATGCATATTGACAAACCCTTGCTCTAGTGGCTAGACTTGATATCATATTACTTCTAGCATTTGTATGGAAATCAAATCATCTTAAAATGAATTTGAAATCATGCTAAAAGTTTTTAAGTAATATAAATGCTTTGTATTTTGAAAATCATGAATATCTTGAAAATTTTCAAATCTTGATGCATAAGCTTTCATGTTTTATTCCTGAAATTATTGCATATTTTTAAAGGAAGAATAACATTCAGGGGGAGCATCCAAAGATTTGTTATCATATTTGATGCTTAGAATATCTTGTTGATATCATGCTTTGCTTATATTGCTCTGATACTCCTTCTTCTTGTTTTCAAATCATTTCTTGCATGTGCTTACATTCTGTGATATCATGTTCAATTTGTATCATATTCAATTGATATCATAATTATTTGATTTCATGCATTGATTTTGATGACCTACTTGCTATTTTTTCCAACTTCATTCCCACTTTGTATTGCCTTTCACCCTTTTTCATGATGTCAAAAAGGGGGAGAAAATTGTTAAGTATGAAAAGGGGAAGATTGGATAAACATGAAAAATCATTTGAGAAATGAAAGAAAGTACAAAAGGGGGAGACGAATGTAAAATGTTTTTATCTAAAGAAAAGAATTAGTAAGAAGAAATTTTGAAAATTTAAAATTTTTTGCATATTTTGAAAAATATTTTTGAAGATTTTTTGGATCATATTTTGAGGGGGAGCTTGGTGCTTATTGTTTTGAGCTTACATGTTTATCTTATTGTTAATCTTTTTTAAGCTTACCCTATTCATATACTTAAAGGTTTTGTCATCATCAAAAAGGGGGAGATTGTTGACTTTGGTCTTGATTTTGATGATTGACAAAATGTTTAAGTATATATGAGTACTAATTATGTTTTAAGTGTATTTCTCAGATCTTAGTACTCATCCATGTTGAATGAAGAAATGTTTGTATTTTAGTTGAAAAAGTCCTTAATTAATGGAAAATCAAGTATATGAACTTTGGAATTAATATGGAAAGACTTGAAGAGGTTAAAATTTCAATTTGAAGATGTTTCAGCAATGGCACAGGCAAGTGTCGACACTTGGAAATGAAGTGTCGACACCTGAGGAATAAGTGTCGACACTTGAAGAGTGAAGTGTCGACTCAAGGCCTGAGACAAAACAGAAAACTTCAGAAAGCTTTTTCAGTGAAGTGTCGACACCTGAAACCTGAAGTGTCGACACTTGAACCTGAAGTGTTGACACCTGAAGGTGAAGTGTCGACACTTGAACAGTAACGGCTAGTTTTCTGGGCTGCAGAACTTCTCCAACTTGGTTCCAAACAGTCATATTTTCCTCCCTAACGGCTATAAACGGTCATTTAAGTGTTGGGAGGCTATATAAACATCAAAAATCAATTGGAGAAGTAATCCTTTGGTGAGATTTTTGAATATTCTTCAAGGATTCAAGAGTTGAGTGGTTCAAGCCTTCAAGCTTCCAAGTTTCAAAGAAAGCATCCAAAGTTCACATCCTCAAGCATCAATCAAAGGCTTCATCAACTTGAAGACAAGATCTTCATCAACTCTCAACGGGCTTCAAAGAGATATTTGCTTTATTTTAGAAAGCTTTTATTGTATTCATTTATACTCGCTCTTACATTGTTTTACTTAAGGTTTTTGGTGAGCCTTGGAAAACCAAAGAGATTTTTGGTAAGCCTTGAAAACCAAAGTGGTTGTTGGTGAGCCTTGAAACCAACTAGGATTTTACTTGTGAGCCCGAAGCCAAAACAAGTTGTTTAGGTTCTTGGTTATCCCGTAAAACCAAGGATGGTTGTTGGTGAGCCTTGAAACCAACTAGGGTTTGACTTGTGAGCCCGAAGACAAAACAAGTTGTAAAGGTTGTTGGTGAGCCTAAGTTATAAAACCAAACTTAGTGGAATTCCCAAGGGATTCTTGGAGAGTGGATGTAGGTGCTTGGTTGGCACCGAACCATTATAAATCCTTGTGTTTGTATGATTGTTCTTCTTGTGCCTTTATTTCTTTATTTCCGTTGCATTTATTTGAAATACACAAGCACTTAAATTGCATTAGCATATACTTGCTTTAGTTCATCTTTTAAATAGTACAAAATTTTTATAAAACCCAATTCACCCTCCCTCTTGGGTTGCCTACGTGGGCCTTCACTCCACCATAGCATCGGAAAAAAAGTGTTGGGAGACCCTGTTTTTGTGACTCATATTATGATATTTGAAGAGTTATATGTATCTATATAAATATTTGTACTCTACCATGTTGGTATGGCCAAGAGATGAATGAAAAGTATCAGCAAATATTCTCTTTTATCATTTCTTATTTCACTACAAATATAAAATAGAGTATTCTATTTTGCTTTCGCTATTACTAACAGTTATGACAATTGCTGACTTAACCTCGGAGACTTGCTAAACCATTGACCACATTACCAGCTATATAGCGAACTGAGACATCCGACTCGAAGCAATCAAGTTACCACTAAGGAGACAACAAAGCTAACTACAAACCGCCAATCAGAAAGAAGTCTAGCGAAGGAAAGATGAAGCTGGCCATCAGATTGAGTAATCACTCTTTCCTAGATCGAGTAGTCGTCCTTCTCAGGCTAAGTAGGTGCAACCTGCTAAATCCGACCGGCACAGCATTCTCCATGCATATACATCGAATACCTACTCAGGCCTGACTAGTCACTTAAGTAAGCCTAGTTGGGCACACCCGGGTACAGGGCCAAGACCCTCCCTTCGATAGTGAACAATCAACTACCTACTCGAAGTCTATGACGTCCAAGTGACAACCCAACCAATCATAGCTATCCAGAATAGATCGGAGCGAACAATGATATGGTGGACAAGATCCTGGCAAATCCTGCCATTGTAATAAAAAGATGCTAGCAAAAAAGATTCTAAGAGACATAATCCTACCACCTTAGCAAAATTTATTATGCATACATAGGAGGCCACCCTAGCATAGACCTATAAATTGGTAAGAAACAATCACCAACGAGGTATGCAATACTAACATATTCTTACACTCGTTCTCACTCTCTCTAAGTCACCACCATCGCTCTCAGATTGAGCTGCTATAGCCCATTTCTTCCATCCACTAACTTAAGCATCAGAGGATCTCCTATCAGTCACCACCAATCAAAGAACTGCTTTTGCAAGTCTCCATCCAAGAGCCACCAGGAGCAATACCCAATCTTTCTCGGAGAAGATAGGAGTACCCTCGATCGCTACTAGAGTTTAATAGAGAGTGATTTGATGGTAACAAATTAATATGCTAGGAATGAGGGCAAGTGTTGACCCCTGGAATGATTTTGATGATAACAAAATATTGGAGCATGCATTTGATTACTAACTGTTTCCAAGTATTTTCTATGTTTTTGTAGGATGATTTAAATGAACAACCACTCTTCCCACAACATTGATGTTTGTCAAGTTTACTTTTGAAAATGTACTATGTAGTAAAGAGCCCAAAGAAAAATTACTTATTTATTTATGAAAATGGGCCAATTCAATGTATTTTTCAAGTTTAAATTTCTTAGAATAGGCCTTGAAGGAGTTGGAAAGCCTTTGAAATTGGTTGAAAGCTTTTGGAAGCAATATGGAGAAGTTTGGGAGGTTTTTGGTAAAAGTCACTCGAGCCAACTCAAAGCTGAAGAGCCGACTCAATTTTCTGTCACAGGATTAAGCCTTCTGACATGCAGACATTCGTGCCAACTCGAAGGTAATCGAGCCGACTCATCCAGACTATCAATTTGTCAGTCAGACATGCAAGCCGACCTGACAGAAATTCGAGCCAACTCAAATTTACAGTCAATCATCCGAGTCGACCCGACAGTTAACCGAGCTGACTCTTCCAGAGTTTGCAAAATCTCAGTTCTGAAGAATCAGCCAGGAGAGCCGACTAGAGACTGAAGAGCCGACTCGACCAGAATAAAGTTTTAACCTATCTGAGAATCCAAGCCGACATGAAGCATCCGAGCCGACTCGAACCCTAGTTCCAGGTTCATAACGGCTAGTTCCAAAACTATTTTTTTGAATCCAAAAAGTGCTCCAACAACCATATTTCAAATCCCAACATTCTACAACGATCATATTCACTTGAAATCAGTTAAAGGGACAATTTATAAGGAATCTTGAATAACTTTTGATAAGTAAATGAAGGATTTATGAGAGTATTGAATATTCAAAAGAGCTTTAAAGAGAAGCACTCAAGACTCACCAACTCCTATCAGATTCTTGAGGCACTTACTGAGGAAGATCAGAAGCCTTAAAAGCATTCAAGGAAGGATTCAAAAAGGCTTCTCAAGAGCTACAACTGCAACTACCCGACAACGTTCGGTTTGTCATAGAGTTGCTCTATTTTTTAAACTCTTTGTTTGAGTTGTTCCAAGTATAGCAGGGGCTATAACTTGGGTTTGTTTAGGTTTTTGGTAAGCCTTTGAAAACCAAGAGTGGTTTATTAGTGAGCCCGTGAAAACTAATAGTGTATTGGGTTTTTGGTGATCCCGGTTTAAAACCAAGTTGGAGTTTTGGATTGTGAGCCCATGAAAACAATCCGGTTGTATTCCGAGAGTGAATATAGTAAAAATCTCAAGTGGTATCTTGGATAGTGGATGTAGGAGCAGGGTTGCTCCGAACCACTATAAATTTCTTGTGTTTGTGCTTGTGTGATTGTGCTTTCTATTTGCTTCCGCATCTCTTACTTAATTCACATCTCTCACCATACTAAGTTATTTTAAAAGAAGCACATACTTGTAAAAGTTTTTAAATACCTAATTCACCCCCCTCTTAGATAAGCCACCTGGACAACAGCAAGCAAGCAAGTCTCGAGAGATTCTCGAAGTTTGGAGTGCAATGGTGGTAACGATGTGAAAGAAAGATGCCTCGACCAGCCACACCGAAAATCCCTTGCACCGTGTTGAACAGTGCAATCAGGAGGTGGAGCCCCTTGCTGCACCGCTTCAACTGCCAGTGATCCAACAGGACTTGCTTGCTATCCTAGTGCTGCAAGTCTAAATGCTGGTCATAGTAGTGCAAGAGTTGCAACAGCAGCCACGCAGAAGTAGTGAAGATTCTAGGCATTCTCACTGCTGCTACTCGTCCTAGCCATCAATCTTTCCAAGGAAGATCTTCTCACTAGAGGGATTTTCATCGATGATGGCTCCTTCACCCCATTAAGTGAGTCGTTAAACCCACCAAAAGAGGTCCTACCATCATTAGACAACTCATTAGTTGTGGTCTCCTACATTGCACCAAGTCGGTCCCTCATACGAGGAGCGATGACAAGGAAAAGAGTCAAAGCAAGAGAAGCATCCCGATCTTCATCCTAGTCATTGCCAGAGTCCTCCGAAGAGGGATCTATCGATGAAGCTATTTGGCACCTAGCTGAGCAACACCTCGAAAAATTATGACCGTAAGTTGAGTGACATCAATCGCCAACTTGCTAATTTTCAAGGAGAAAGTTAAGAATCGACAGGTTTCGACATCCATCATCGTCTCCTACTAGATCATGGAGGAACTAATCCTGATTGATTCAAAATGTTCTAGCTGGATCCTTACGATGGCACTATCAATTTGCTAGACCATCTTGAGAACCACAAGGCTTTCATGAAGATTCAGAGCACCATCAATGCCTTACTTTGCTTCGCTTTCCCAACCACCCTTCATAGGTGGCCTAAGCATTGTACTCCCTACTTGAGCTAAGGAGCATGACTCCTTCAAGCAATTAGAGAGGTAGTTCATGCTCCAACTTGATGCTAGTTAGAAAATACCACGAAAAGCTAATAGACTTTTCTCCATCTGCTAGCAAGATGAAGAATCTTTAAAAGAATATATGGCTTGGTTCAAGGTAGCCATGTTGGAAGTCTACAACCTGGATAAGTCTATGGCCATGATAGCCAAGAAAAGAGGACTTCGCACCTCTCGCTTCACATATTCACTAGACAAGGCTAACCCAAAGTCTTATTCAGAAATGCTAGTCCATGCACAGAACTACATCCACATGGATGAGGGAGCTCTCACTTGGTGAGAGATTGATAGGAAGCTAAAAAGGAAGCAAGCCTAAGGCAAGCCAAGCGAAGCCCAAGCTGAGAAGCCCAACTCACCAACTGACTGAGTCCCAAGCTGAAAGACTTTGCCGGTAAGTCGGGTAACTATACCTCTCTCCTCAACCCCAAATCTAAAATTTTATCGAAGTTAGAAGGCAAGTAGTACTCGTGAAGGCCTCATTCACTGAAGCCCTCGACCTTCCATGATAAGAACAAATACTACCAGTTCTACCAAGATTAAGGCAACCACACCGAGCAATGCTTCCAACTGAAGAAAGAGATAAAAAATATTATTCGGCATGGCTACCTCGGGAGCTATGTTCTAGAGGAGTTTAGTCCAATACCCAAAATCATGTTCTGCAGTCATTCTAGGCTAAGATCGATAACCTGCTAACAAAGGAACAAGCTGGCATGATCTCTTGAGGCAGAGCGCTCTACAAAAAGATCGAGAGAAGGGAGAGAGAAGAAAATGTAATCACTTTTCCTGATAGGAATCTAGTCAGGGTTCATAATCTCAATAATGATACTATCATTGTGTCTATGATAATAGCTAAACATGATATGAAAAGAATTTTAGTCAATAGTGAAAGCATAATCGATGTTTTGTTTTACGATACTTTTATTCAAATGAAATTGCTTCTGAACCATTTGAAACTGGTTTCCATACCCTTAGTTGGCTTCACTAGGAAATTGATCAGGGCCAAAGAAAAAATCACCCTTCCAGTTACAGCAAGAACTCTTCCCCAATAGAGCCTGTCTTCATGACATTTATAGGAGTCTACGTGCCCTTGGCATACAATATCATCCTCAGGCAATCAGGGTTCAACTAGCTAGATATTGTCATTTCAACCAAACATCTTCTTGTCTGCTTTCCAATAAAGAATGGAGTTGACGAGATGTGTGGAGACCAATAACAAACCCAATAGTATTTCCTGATGGCACCCAAAGTGTAGAAGGCTAGTGAGATACCGGCTACTGAACAACTAACCAAAGAGACAAAAAAAAGATGTAAGCTAGCCAAGCAGTTACTTTCCTTTCTACCAAGAGTTGATCCCATAAAATCTATGCAAGTCGGATCTCTTTTTCCCGAGAAGGAAAGGGTCCGACTACAGGAGTTTTTACGCTACAACTCTAAGATTTTTGCTTGGTCAGCATCAGACATGCTAGGGATCCCTCCAGAAGTGATCACCCACAAACTGAATATCAACCTGAAGTATAAGCCAGTCCAATAGAAGAAGAGAAGTTTTAGCCCAAAGAAATAAAAAGCCATCAATGAAAAAATTGATAAACTCCTTACTACTGGATTCATCTACGAAGCCCACTATCCTTACTAGTTAGCCAACATCATCATGGTCAAGAAAGCTAGCAAAAAATAAAGAATCTGTATCAACAATACTTACCTCAATAAGGTATGCCCAAAGGATAGCTTTTCATTATCTAAGATTGATCAACTATCGATACTATATTCAGACACAAGCTACTCGACTTCATGGATACATTCTTGGGCATAACCAGATCTGGATGGCTCTCAAGGATGAGAAGAACATTACTTTCATAATCGATAAAGGTATTTAATGCTCAAAGTAATGCCTTTTGATTTGGAAAATGCAGGAACCATTTATCAACAATGGTCAACAAGGTTTTCAAGGACCAGATTGGTTGGAACATGAAGATCTATGTCAATGATATGCTCATCAATAGCTTTAAGGAAGCTAACTACATCAAAGATCTTGAAAAAGCCTTCAACGCCCTCACTAATACTAAATGAAGCTAAATCCAAGTAAATAAGCCTTCAATATCATAGCTGGTAAGTTTCTTAGATTCATGGTCACCAAGTGGGGCATCGAGGTGAATCCAAAAAAATCCAGGCATTCCTTGACAAGCGGCATCCAACCTCTAATAAGGAAGTACAGTAGCTGACCAGATGAGTTGTAGTACTTAGTCAGTTCATCTTGTGATCAGTTTAGTGCTACTTGCCTTTCTTCAAGGTCTGGCACTGAATTCACAACTTCACCTAGATGGAGGAATGTTGACAGCTTTTAAGGAGCTAAAAATGTTTCTCGAGTCTCATCTTTGCTTTCCAAGCCCGATGTTGAAGAGGAGCTATATTTATACCTCACTGCATCTCTAAAGGCAATCAGCTTTGTGCTTATTCAGATAGACGATAAAGAAATCCAAAAGCCCATCTATTACACCAATCGAGGCTTCACGATGCAGTGGTACTCTAAACCTAAGAAGATTATTTATGCACTAATTATCTTTATGTAGTATCTCGGGCCATATTTCCAAGCTAATTCGATAATTGTCCTAACCGAGCAACCACTCAAAGCTAATTCTATTACACCAATCGAGGCTTCACGATGCAGTGGTACTCTAAACCTAAGAAGATTATTTATGCACTAATTATCTTTATGTAGTATCTCGGGCCATATTTCCAAGCTAATTCGATAATTGTCCTAACCGAGCAACCACTCAAAGCGATCTTGCATCAGCTCGACACCTCCAGCAGCATGGCCAAATAGGTGGTCAAACTCAACAAGTTCTACATCTCCTATTAGCCAAGGTCATCCATGAAGGCTCAAGTCCTGGCCGACTTTCATATCAAGTAAACATGGCCAGATGACAAGTTTGAGAAACTATCTATTAAGCAATCTACTTAGCAACTCACCTAGGGACAACCTAGATCCTTCCCATAGATAGAGCTTCAAACTCTCAGGGGAGCAGAGCTAGGCTCATTCTAACAAACTTGGAGGGCATGGTCATTGAGTATGCCCTTTGCCGTTGCCCAGGTGGCTTTTCCCAAGAGGAGGGTAAATTGGGAATTACAAAATTTTTGCAAGTATGTGCACAAGTAATTCCTTTTTAGTGGTTAGGTACTGTGTCAATCAGAGATTAAATGCAGAAGATGAAAGGTAAATCAAACACAGCACAAACAAGGCAGGTTTATAGTGGTTCGGAGCAACCCAACTCCTACGTCCACTATCCAAGTTCACCACTCGGGATTTCCACTATATCCCCTAAACCGGAATACAGTCGGATTGTTTTACAGGCTCACAATCCCAACCTTTACACTTTGATTTTTGAACCGGGCTCACCAAAGAAACCCACACTAGGTTTTTACAGGCTCACCTAGAACCTCTACACTTTGGTTTTTGAAAAAGGCTCACCAAAGAAACCTATTTAGTTTTTACAACCGGGCTCACCAATAACCCAAATATTCTAAGAATAGAATAAAAAAGCAACAAAAATGACAAACTCTGTTGTCGGGTGGTTGCCAAGACAGCTCGAGTGAAGCTCTATTAAATGCTCTTTAATGCACTTCAATGGCTTCATTGCATTCTTCAAAAGGTGCTTCAAGCTTCTGGTAAGAGTTGGTGAAGGCTTGAAGGCTGACTTCAAAGCTCAAGTGCTCTCACTTCTTTCTTCAATAAGTGTTTAATAAATATCCATTAACTCATTAGTATCTCCAAAGATGTTCTTATATCTTATTTATAGAGACTTCAACTGCCTTCCCTTGATTTTGAATGTCGTAGACCGTTGGGAGGTGACAGGTTACCGTTGGAGCACTTTTGGAATTCAAAAACTGGAAACTGAAACTAGCCATTGGAGGTGACCCTGTCATTCCAGTCGGCTTGGACAATCTTCGAGTCAGCTTGGATCAAGTTCGGGTTGACTGGGCTGAACGCCAGTCGGCTAGCTTCCACAGTTGAGAAAATGTGTCACTCTGGTTGAGTTGGCTAGACTAAATTCTAGTCGGCTCGGATCTCAGAGGCTCTCAGAGCAATCTCAACCAAGTTCTGGACGAGTCAGCTGGGCTGAATTCCAATCGGCTCGGATCCCTGAGAATCTCAGAACACTTTCAACTAAGTTCTGGACGAGTCGGCTGGAACTTGGTGCTAGTCGGCTGGATCTATGTTCCAGAGAACTTCTTTCCTATGCCAGTGCCAGAGTCGGCTGGTTCCTCGATCTAGTCGGCTCGAAAGTTGTTCTTCAGCCAGATCAACTTCAATCTTCCAGAATACTTGTGCCAAGCTTTGAAGACATCTTCAAGGACTTCTTTCAATAAATTCAAGAAAAAATTGAAGCTTGAAAACTACTAGAAGTAACCCTTTAACTTGATTTAAGTAGGAAATTTTTGTAGGGTTCTTCTTTACAAGATTCTAGGCACTTTACAACTCAATACAAAACATTAAAGATTGTAGGATGTAGAAAGTGTATCAATGTAGTTGTCCTACAAAAACTTGTCAATCATTTGAAAAGTTGTTAGATAACCAAATATATGCTCCAATATTTTGTTATCATCAAAATCACTTTAGGGGTCAACAATCTCTCCCTTTTTGATGATGACAAAATACTGGACATGAAAAAAATCTATTCTATTCACAAGTATGGATGTGTATCGTAATAAGCATTTACACTTATTTGACAATTCATAAAATCAACTGTAATCTCAAATGTATATCAATATATGCTATACAGTTATGCACAAGGTCAAATTCGTAAACTTTAAGTATCAGAGAATGATTGCTTGTATGTATCAAGCAGCATTAAGTATTGACTGATAGATATAATAAGTAGAGAGCATCATAGTAATCGTTGAAGCATGTAACTTAAACATGTATATCTCCCCCTTTTTATAAAATTTCTAAACAATATGAAATTTCTCTAAGTTTCTCCCCCTTTAATATTCATTTGATCATTTTAACAGAAAAGTATATAACAAATCATTCAAAACTAATTAAGCTCCCCCTGTCTATTACAGTTCATTGAGTTTTTTCTTTCATGCACTCTATGGTTCTCCCCCTTTTTGTCATCAATTCAAAAAGGTTAAACAGATAAGCTCAGAACTTTAAATAGATTGAGAAAGTTTCAAGATTTGTTTGAGATAATTTCACTTTCTCAACTTAAAGAGAGAATTCTATTTAAACAAATAGAGAGAGTAAACAAGATAATACATATACACACATTACACAATGACCAAAAAGATGTTCATTTCATTTCTATCAAAAAGGTGTTCAGTACATCAATCATTACAAAAGTTTCAAAAAGCTTCCAAAAAGTACTGAAGCTACAAAATATCTAGTCAGAATCATCCCTAGGAACATTGGCACCATGCCAAGAAGTGGGTCTAGGATTCCTGCTAGAGGAAGCATGAGGAGGAGGAGCCCTAGGGTGATGAGAAGTATTAGGAGCCCTAGTAGAAATGGGAGGTGGATCATACAAGGGTCTGGTCCTAGCAGTGACCCCCAAGGATCTGACAGTACCACAAATAGACACCATCTCCATCCAGATTGCTCCAAGCTGTTGCTCCATGACCTTGAGGCTTGCTGGCACTTTGTTCACTGCCTCCTTCATCTCACCTATTTCTTTCTGCATTGATATAAGCTCAGGAGCTTGGACATTGGCGAATGCCTCAGCTGATCCTCGAAGTCTTCCAAGCTCCGATCTAATGATCCCAATGCCTCTAGTATAATCATCAGCCATACTCCTTGTCTCTGTAACTGTGCCCATCTTGCATCTAAGCTCCCTCAACTCAGTTTGGTATTCATTTAATGTAGTGTCCGCAGACTTCAAAATTGCTTCAGAACTTAAAGAGATACAATTCAGGATTGGTTGAAGTTCTATCTGAGAAGTTGATCTTGAAGCTTCCATAGCTTCAACCTTTCCTTATAGATTTGACACATGCTCTTCCAGTCTGTCCAATCTACTATCCACTGACTTTTTCAAATCACTAAATAGAGAAGTTATTGTACCTGTCAGTGTATCTGTCAAGCTTCTCAACTGTTCTTCAATCTGAACTTGAATGATTGGAGGTTGTGGTGCTGCAGAGGGATAGTCAGGTAAAGGAACATCAACTGCAGGCAAGTCAAACTTCGGTGTAGGCAAATCAAACTCTGCTGCAAGCATATCAAACACAGGAGAAGGTGCTCTAGTCTCCTCAACAATAGCAGCAGGCTCAGATACAAGTGACTCGGGCTCAGGTACTGGTGTAGAAGAAGTTCCAGCTGCTTCTATATTCTCTTTTTCTTCTTCTTCTTCACTACTACTTGAGCTGCCAATAGCCCTTACATTTGTGCTTTTCTTTCTCCATACTCCTTCCACTTGGAAATACCCTATCCTCTCTAGAGTTTTGGAAGTGTATACATCTGTATGATGCAATTCTAATCCATCTTCACCATCCAAACTGACTCTATGAGATTTAAACAATAGGGTAAGCATCATTCCATAGGGTAGACATGATTTAGCCTTTCTAACTGTCTCCTTCATTTTCATAATTATAATGTAGGAAAGATTGACAGGTGTTTTCTCTAAAATGTGTTCCATAAGGCATAAATCTTTTTCACTCACCCAGTCAAATCTTCCGGTTCTTTGCAAAAAAATTCTACAAATAAAATTATGAAGCAATCTCATTTCCAGTGACAGGGTGTTAGCAAAAACTATACCAATTCCTCCAACATCTTCTTTGTTCAGTATTGTTCTTAAAGTCTTCTCTCTATTGTCAATTACTAGAAACTTCACTCCCTCTGAGGGTAAGTCCAATACACCTTGTAGAAATTCCTCATTGACTATAATCCTCTTTCCTTTAACAATGGACTCCACATGATTAGTTCCCAATCTTAAATTTTCATAAAAACTTCTAACCAGAGAGGGATAGGTCTTCTTATTCAAAGAACAAAATTTTCTCCACCCTTGATCTTCAATCAAGTCTCCTATTTTCAATCCAATCCCCTTAATAAACTCAAAATTAATGCGTCGGCCAGAGGTTATCGGATGTGTAGACATCGAGGGCACTTGGCTAGGAATGGTTGGAGCATCCCTTGCGACCTCTTCTACAGGTTCCTCACTGTGAATGGTGCTACTTGGCTCTTCTTGATGCCTTTTTGACCTTCTTTCCTTTTCAACCGATGGAGCAACCCTAACGGAGCGTTTACCCGTTGCACGCTTGGGTGCCATTGCTAGGAAAGATTGAAAATTGAGAGATTGGAATAATTGGAAGGGAGATAGAAATTTTTGGAGCAGGTTTTGGAGAGGAGCGAACCGTTAGAGAAGACAAAATAGGGTTTAAACGGTTCGAAGAAGGGTTTATAACCCAAGGCAAAGCACATAGGCTCGAAATTCCAGTCGACTCGAGTAGCCCTAAAAAGGCTCGAGTCGGCTTGGCCAGAGCTCTCCTAAAACCATCAGAAGATCTAGTCAACTCGAAACTGCTCGAGTCAGTTAGGCCAGAACTTGCTCAAAACTCTCAGAAAATCTAGTCGACTCGGATTAAGATCCAGCCTACTCGAACAAAGAAAATCGAGTTTTTGAAATTTTGAACATAATTCAGAAAGATTTTGAAGAGAATTTTAGAGGAAATTAAGGCTCAATAAAATAGAATAAATTCATGAGGTTCTCTAGATAATATTTTCTTAAACTTGAAGGAATTAGGTTAGAGAATTTAGAAAGGATCGCAAGGTCCTAATTCACTCCTCATTAGCTCAAATCTATCTTGATTGAGTGGCTTAGTGAATATGTCAGCTAATTGATCATCAGTAGGAACAAAATCAAGTACTATATTACCATTTAAAACATTATCTTTAATAAAATGATGTCTAATTTTAATGTGGTTGGTTCTAGAATGTTGAATTGGATTCTTTGTCAAATTGATAGCACTTGTGTTATCACATTTAATTAGAATTTTAGATTGTGATATACCAAAGTCTTCTAGTTGTTGTTTAATCCACAACACTTGAGCACAACAACTACCAGCAGCCACGTACTCAGCCTCAGCTGTGGACAAGGCTATGGAGTTTTGCTTCTTACAGTGCCATGAAATTAAATTCAACCCTAGAAATTGGCATGTACCGCTAGTGCTTTTTCTATCTATTTTACAACCAGCATAATCAGCATCAGAGAATCCAATCAAATTCAAAGTAGAATGTTTAGAATACCAAATTCCTAAATTTCTTGTTCATTTCAAATATTTAATTATTCTTTTTACAGCAAGCATATGTGTTTCTTTTGGTGATGACTGAAATCTAGCACATACACATACACTATATAATATGTCAGGTCTACTTGCAGTCAAATACAATAAGAATCCGATCATACCTCTACATAGCTTTTGGTCAACATTATATCCATTCTCATCTTTGTCCAATCTGCAAGCTGGGCTCATGGGTGTGCTCATTGATTTACTACTCTCCATACCAAACTTTTTGATGATTTTCTTGATGTATTTGGCTTGGTTGATGAAGATGCCTTCCTTTGTTTGTTTTACTTGAAGTCCAAGGAAGTAGTTCAGCTCGTCCATTAAGCTCATTTCAAATTCTCCCTGCATAAGCTTAGCAAATTCTTTACATAGAGTTTCGTTAGTTGCACCAAAAATGATGGCATCCACATATATTTGTACAACTAAGATGTCATTATTCTTCTTTTTAATAAATAGAGTTTTGTCTACATTACCTCTTGAAAAATCATTTTCAATTAAGAAAATGCTAAGTCTATCATACTAGGCTCTAGGTGCTTATTTCAAATCATATAATGCTTTGTTTAATTTAAATACATGGTTTGGAAAAGTGTAATTTTCAAAACCTAATGGTTGTTCCACAAAAACTTGTTCATAGATAAAACCATTAAGAAATGCACTTTTTACATCCATTTGAAAGAGTTTAAAGTTCATGTAGCAAGCAAATGCAAGTAGTAATATAATGGCTTCTAGTCTTATTACAGGTGTATAAGTCTCATCAAAATCAATACCTTCTTCTTGGTTATATCCCTTATCCACTAATCTAGCTTTGTTTCTTATAATATTTTTTTGCTCATCTAATTTATTTCTATAGACCCATTTGGTTCCTATTATTGGATGGTCAGTAGGTCTATCTACAAGTGTCCATACCTTATTTCTTTCAAACTGGTTTAATTCTTCATGCATTGCCATCATCCAGTTTGGATCAGTCTCAGCCTCTTCTAAGCTATGGGGTTCTATTTGTGACACAAAGGCTAGGTAATCATGTGCATCTTTATGTGCGGACCTACTCCTAATACCATGTGAAGGATCTCCTATTATTAATTCTTTAAGGTAAGATGTAACATACCTCTAGTCCCTTGATAGATCGGTGTGATCCTTACTTACCGTTTCTTCTCCACCTTGAGTGTCCTTATCTTGAATTCTCAAGTCATCCATTCCTTTTTGCAATGTACCTGCATCATTGTCTATGCACTCTTCTTGTCTAGAAGGTGTAGGGTTAGTTTCAATAAATACAACATGAATTAACTTTTCAACAGTAAGAGTCATTTTATTAAAAATTCTATATGTTTTGCTATGTAATGAATAACCTAAGAAAATTGCATCATTAGTTTTAGAATCAAATTTTTCTAAATTATCTTTTCCATTGTTATGCACAAAGCATTTACATCCAAACACATTTTTTATTATTCCAAATCTCATAGGAGACTTTCTTTAAAATAGGATGAATTAAAACGCGGTTTAAAATATAACATGTAGTATTCACCACTTCTGCCCAAAAGTACTTTGGAAGATTGTCTTCACACAATATTGTGCGAGCCATTTCTTCCAATATTCGATTTTTTCTCTCTACAACACCATTTTGTTTAGGTGTTCTAGGAGCGGAGAAGTTGTGATCAATACCAAATTCAGTACAATAATCTTCAAAAAATTGATTTTCAAATTCGGTTCCATGATCACTTCTAATTGAAATCAAAGATAAGTTCTTTTGATTTGAAACCTTTTTATGAAATTTTCTGAAAACATGAAAAGTTTCATCTTTCGAAGCAATAAACAAAATCCAAGTAAATCTCAAAAAATCATCTACTATTACAAGAGCATATTTCATACCTCCTAGGCTAGTGGTCCTAGTAGGTCCAAAAAGATCCATGTGAAGTAGTTCAAGTGGTCTTGTTGTAGAAACTATATTCTTTGATTTAAAACTCCCCCTAGTTTGTTTACCCATTTGGCATGCTTCACAAACATGATTTAAATCAACTTTAAACTTAGGCATGCCTCTAATAAGATCTTTAGAAATTAATTTGGCAATTGTATGCATGCTAGCATGACCAAATCGTCTATGCCATAGTAAGCCTGACTCTTTGGTCTTAGCATTCATTGCAACTAGACTAGGGCTAATTGACATGGCAAGATCATTAAGATCTACCACATAGATATTCCCGAGTCTATGTCCAATAAACTTATTGCTAGAATCTAAAGAGTTAGTTACTATACACATAGAGGATTCAAAGATAACCTTGAAGCCTTTATCACACAATTGACTTATACTTAAGAGATTATGCTTCAATTTGTCTACTAGCAAAACATTTTCAATAAAAGTGAAGGGAGTTATTTTGATCTTACCAATACCGATTATTCTCCCTTTGCCATTGTCTCCAAAGGTGACCAAGCCTTCTTCTTTCATTTCAAGGGTGATAAATTGGTCCTTGTCACCCGTCATATGTCTTGAGCAGCCATTGTCTAAGTACCACCTTTTTTTCAATTTTTAGGATGCAAGACATTCCTGCAAAACAGTCAATGAATTCTTTTAGGTATTCAAGCTACCTTGGGTCCTTGCAGGTCAGCAGAGGTGATTCTTTTGAAAATCCAAATCTTTCTTACTTTCTTAAGGACATTTCTAGAATTATTGCATTCAAAAGTTTTATGTCCTATTCTTTTAAAAACATAGCAAACAACTTTAGAATTTTTGATAAAAACAGAATTTGAAGTTCTAAAAGTTGATGCACTTGATGCAGATTTTGAAATTTTTGAAATGTATGCATTTTTGCTCAAATTCTTAGGAACATATAATAAAGACATTGAAGTAGAAACAGTTTTTGGTGTGGCTGAAACTTTTTGAGATAAAATTTTGAACAGGTGTTTTGGATTTCACAAAAGTAGTTGCCGAAATTCCATTCACAAAAGAAGTTTTAAAGCCAATTCCAGCTTTATTTCCTGAAATTCGTTGTTCTTTTAAAATTAACTCAAGCTTATTTGAAGATAAAGTGAGTTTTTCAACTAAAGGCTTGAGTTTTGTAACCTCCTTTTTTAATTCATTATTTTCAGCAAGAAAATCATTGTTTTTCTTTTCACATAAAAGATTTCCATTTTTCAGCTTTTCAAATTTTTTAGAAAAGTCATGCAATTCTTTTTATAATAAAATATTCTTTTCTGAAATTTCATCCTTTTGTTTGAGTAAAGAATCATTCATATTTTTTAATGATTTTATCTTTACTCCAGCTTTCTTAAATTCAAATAGTAAATCATGAAAAGTAGAATTTAATTCATCAAATGTAAATTCAGTGGAATTGTTAGGGGATTTTATCTCGTCTTCGAGACCCATTAAGCATAGATTTGCAGTCTTGGTGGTCTCTTCTTCTTCCGATGAAGATGAGTCTTCACTATCGGACCATGTGGCAACCATGGATTTCTTTTTCTTCTTCTGTCTAAAGGATATCTTTAACAATGGACAGTCTGGATATATGTACCTCGGCTTCTTACATTCGTAGCATGTGGGGACTACCTCTTTATCTTTCTCTCTGTCCTTTTCCTTTTCCTTTGCATAATCATTTCTATGAAATTTCTGGTTGTACCTTCCTTTCTTTCTTCCCATAAATTTCCTGAATCTTCTCACAACCATAGCAATGTCATCGTCTTTTAGGTCGTCATTGGAGGAGGTGCTTTCTTCTTCAGATTCTTCATCATCCCTTTTTGATTCGGAAGTAGCTTTGAAGGCTATTGTCTTCTTTTTCTTTTGTTCGTCTTCTGTTCTGTGCTGCATTGTCAGCTCATGGATGATGAGTAATCCTGCAGTTCATCCAGCAGCAATGTGTTGAGATCTTTGGCTTCCTGGATTGCAGTTACTTTGGGATCCCATTTATCGGGCAAAGAACGAAGGATCTTCTGAACTAGATCTGCATTAGAGTATACCCTGCCAAGACTCTTTAAACCGTTAATAATATCTGTAAATCTAGAGAACATGGCAGAAATTATTTCAGAAGGTTCCGTTTTAAATAATTCATAATTATGAACTAAAAGATTTATCTTGGAGATTTTTACTTGGGAAGTTTCCTCATGGGTCACTTCGAGTTTATACCAGATTTCCTTTGCTGAAGAGCAAGTGGAGATTCGGTTGAACTCGTTAGCATCCAAAGCACAATATAATAAATTCATTGCTTTGGCGTTCAATTTTCCCATCTTCATGTCATGATCATCCCAGTCCTCTTCAGGCTTAGAGATGTCCACGCTATCAACTTTAATTATGGGAATGTGTGGCCCTTTCAAGATGACCTTCCATAATTGAAAATCTACAGCTTGTATGTAAATCTTCATTTGTGCTTTCCAATATAGGTAATTAGTGCCTGTGAATAGTGGAGGTCTATTTGTTGATTGGCCTTCGACCAAGGATGTACTCATTGGATGAGCCATCAATCTTTACTCAAGTAATCAGAGACACTGCTTTGATACCAGCTATTGCCCATGTGGCTTTTTCCAAGAGGGGGGTGAATTGGGAATTACAAAATTTTTGCAAGTATGTGCATAAGTAATTCCTTTTTAGTGGTTAGGTACTGTGTCAATCAGAGATTAAATGCAGAAGCTGAACGGTAAATCAAACACAACACAAACAAGGCAGGTTTATAGTGGTTCGGAGCAACCCAGCTCCTACGTCCACTATCCAAGTTCACCACTCGGGATTTTCACTATATCCCCCAAACCGGAATACAGTCGGATTCTTTTACAGGCTCACAATCCCAACCTCTACACTTTGGTTTTTGAATCGGGCTCACCAAAGAAACCCATACTAGGTTTTTACAGGCTCGCCTAGAACCTCTACACTTTGGTTTTTGAAAAAAGCTCACCAAAGAAACCTATTTGGTTTTTACAACCGGACTCACCAATAACCCAAATATTCTAAGAATAGAATAAAGAAGCAACAAAAATGACAAACTCTGTTGTCGGGTGGTTGCCATGATAGCTCGAATGAAGCTCTATTGAATGCTCTTCAATGCACTTCAATGGCTTCCTTGCTTTCTTCAAAAGGTGCTTCAAGCTTCTGGTAAGAGTTGGTGAAGGCTTGAAGGCTTGAAGGCCGACTTCAAAGCTCAAGTGCTCTCACTTCTTTCTTCAATAAGTGTTTAATAAATATCCATTAACTCATTAGTCTCTCCAAAGATGTTCTCATACCTTATTTATAGAGACTTCAACTGCCTTCCCTTGATTTTGAACATTGTAGACCATTGGGAGGTGACAGGTTACCGTTGGAGCACTTTTGGAATTCAAAAACTGGAAACTGAAACTAGCCATTGGAGGTGACCTCGTCATTCCAGTCGGCTCGGACAATCTTCGAGTCGGCTTGGATCAAGTTCGGGTCGACTGGGCTGAACGCCAATCGGCTAGCTTCCACAGTTGAAAAAATGTGTCACTCTGGTCGAGTCGGCCAGACTGAATTCCAGTCAGCTCGGATCTCAGAGGCTCTCAGAGCAATCTCAACCAAGTTCTGGACTAGTCGGCTGAGCTGAATTCCAGTCGACTCGAATCCCTGAGAATCTCAGAACACTTTCAACTAAGTTCTGGACGAGTCGGCTGGGCCTTGGTGCCAGTCGGCTAGATCTGTGTGCCAGAGAACTTCTTTCCTGTGCCAGTGCCAGAGTTGGCTGGTTCCTCCATCCAGTCGGCTCAAAAGTTGTTCTTCAGCCAAATCAACTTCAATCTTCCAATACACTTGTGCCAAGCTTTGAAGACATCTTCAAGGACTTCTTTTAATTAATTCAAGAAAAAATTGAATCTTGAAAATTACTAGAAGTAACCCTTTAACTTGATTTAAGTAGGAAATTTTTGTAAGGTTCTTCTTTACAAGATTATAGGCACTTTACAACTCAACACAAAACATTAAAGATTGTAGGATGTAGAAAGTGTGTCAATGTAGTTGTCCTACAAAAACTTGTCAATCATTTGAAGAGTTGTTAGATAACCAAATGTATGCTCCAATATTTTGTTATCATCAAAATCACTTTAGGGGTCAACATTTGCTTCTTATTTAAGGCGACCAATAATCAGTCTAAGTATGAAACTTTTCTAGTTAGATTGAAGTTGGCTAAAGAACTCGGGATAAAGCACCTAAGGGTCTTCAGTGACTCCCAACTCATAACTGGCAAGTCACTAATGAGTACATGGCTTCAAAATCGATGATAGCCAAGTACCTCAATAGGGTGCAGACCTACATGTCGGCACTCGAACACTTCGACATATCTCACATTCCAAAGTGCGTGAGTCCTCAGACAAATATGCTTTCCTAACTTGCGACCTTAGTGAACAATTCTCTCAAATAGACTCACATTGAGTACTTTGAAACTTCCAACATTAATGAAATCAAGAAAGTTCAACAGGTCAATCATGAGCTGAGTTAGATAGATCTATTCATCAAGTACTTGACCAAAGGCATCTTATCCATTGATCCCTCAAAGGTAAAGTTACTAAAATCAAAAACTTTTCGATTCATAAGAATGCTGGATGGATTACTCCATAATAAATCTTACTTATTTTCCTTACTCAAGTGCGTAAGACTTATTGAAGTCGACTATGTACTTCAGGAGACTACGAAGGCATCTACAAGAACTATCTGGGAGGTAGATCCCTGGCTTACAAAGCTCTAAGACAGGGATACTATGGGCTCACCATGCGAGAAGATGAAGCTTATCTGATAGTATGATAGATGTCAACGGCATGCCAACATCCTGTGGCAGCCAGCAAGTCAGTTGACCCAACTCTCTTCTTCCTAGGTTTGCCTACTGGGAAATGGACATACTTAGCTCATTCTCCCAACAACGGGTCAGTGAAAGTTTCTAATTGTCACCATCGACTAGTTCTCCAAATAGGTAGAGGCAAAATCCTTGGCATATATTTCCGAGAGAAAGGTTATAAATTTCTTTTGAAAATCTATCATCTATCGATTAGAGCTTCCCCACACCATCGTCACTGATAACGACTGACAATTTAATAACCGAGCACTCAAAGACTTCTATGCCGAGCTCCACATCCAATACAGGTTTATATTTGTCAAACTTCCTTAGTCAAATGGAAAAATAAAAATGATGAATCGAATGATTTTACCAATGCTCAAAAATGGGCTGGATGAAGCCAAAGGTAGGTGGGTCGAGGAGTTACCCAGTGTAATGTGGGCATACCATACAACTCCTTTGATATTAACTAACGAGACTCCTTTCAGCCTAGACTTCAGTACCAAAGCAATGATCCTAGTTAATATTGGACTCCCAACCATGTAAATCGAATACTTCAACGAGTCAAGCAACTCAAGCCGATTAAGAGCCAATCCAGACCTACTAAAGGAGATTGGAGATCAATCTCGCCTATGAGTGGTGATGTATTGATGATGAATAGCATGTAAGGTCAAAAGCCTTCTACCCCGGAGACCTTATACTATGCTATGCAAAAGTCTCAAGGTCAACTAAGCAAGGTAAGATATCTCCAAACTAAGAAGGACCTTATCAAGTACTAAAAGCCCTTCATCAAGGTGCATATTGGATCAAAGACCTCAACGAAACTTCAATTTCTTGGACTTGAAATGTCGAGAATCTCTAGATGTATTATCAATGATGTATTAATTTTCATTCAACAATACAAAGAAATTTTTCTTCAATAGAGTTCCTGGGTCCCAACTTGATTAACTAGCACTCGGTCAACCAGCTCCGAGCCCATCCGGTTGGCTAACAATTGGTTGTAGTAAAGATGGTATTATTTTGACACCTCCATCTCCTATCCAGTTGACTAATAATTGATCGCAATAAAGACAGCTATGTTTCCATACCTCATCTCTAGCTAACTAACGATCGGTAATAGCAAAGGTTGTAGCATTTTCACACCTCCACCTATTGTCGACTAACAATTGATCATGGTAAAGATAAAAGCATTTCAACACCTCCATCTTTTATCCGGCCGACTAAAAACTGATCGCAGTAAAGATGGTAGCATTCCGACACCTCCATTTGGTCGACTAATAACTAGTTGTAGTAAAGACTATAGAATTTTCATAACTTCATCTCTAGCCAACTAACAACCGATTATAGTAAAGGTGGTAGCATTTCAACACTTCTACTTCTGGCTGACTAACAATTGGTCATAGTAAAGATGGTAGCATTCCGACATCTCCATCTCCTATCCGATTGATTAATAACTGATTGCAGTAAAGATGGTACCATTCCAACACCTCCATCTCCCATCTGGCTGACTAACTAATAGTTATAGTAAAGATGGCTACATTTTCATATCTCTACCCCTGACCTTCTAATAACTGGTCATAATAAAGATGGCAGCATTCTTAATTCTCATCTTATTTGAGTTCCAATTCCACTCTTATTTGGGTTCCAATCCCATTTTTATTCAGGTTCTAATCTTACTCTTATTTGGGTTTCAATCACACTCTTATTCGGGTTCTAATCCCATTCTTACTTAGGTCCCACTCCCACTCTTATTCAGGTTCTAATCCCATTCTTACATAGGTCCCACTCCCATTCTTCTTCGGGTTCCACTTCTACTCTTATTTGGGTTATATCCCATTCTTACTATAATCCCACTCCCACTCTTATTTGGGTTCTAATCCCATTCTTGTTTGAGATCTAATCCTACTCTTTTTGGATTTCATTTTCATTCTCATTCGGGTTTTAATCCCACTATTAGTTGGGTTCCACTCCTATTTTTTTCGGGTTTCACTCCCATCTTATTCAGATTTCACTGCCATTTTATTTAGGTTTTACTCCCACAATCCCATTCCAAACATCTGATCGACTAGATAACTTGCAAATTTTACAGGCTAGTTGTTCAACTAATCTCTAAGAAAAAAGTTATTCGGATATTGCCTAACCAAGGGACTTATACAACTAAGCCTAAAAGATACCTACTCAATCAGACCTACATTGATCAAGCTACTTGTCAAGATTTAACAATTTGGCAAACATTCATACAATGCAAAAATTAGCAAAAAGATGGATGCTTTTCATTAATATACCAAGTCATTACAAAAGAGGGATGAGCCTTTGTACAATAAAGAATAGAGGAAAAGCTACAAGGATCTACTTTTCGGGACCAGCCACTGGAGTCAAGCCCACCCCAAATGCCTTGACTATCGCATCGATCATGGCCTCAGCTTTGCCCATCACCTTGGCAATGGTCTCCTGAATAGTGGCCTATCACGGCTTAGCATTAGCAACTCCCTTGGCTGCTTCCTTAACCTCCCCAACTTTGCCTTCCTCCTCATCCTTTCCCTTTTTGGGCTTGACATCGATGATGCTATCCAAGTTGAGTTCCGAAAAGGCCTCGATGACCTTCTTCTTGCACTCCATGAACCTGAGTTGGTAGGCATCGTAGGAGCCCTCGATGACTTTATCTTCAAAGCCCTTGGATTTCTTATATTCTTCCACTACTCAAGCACTAGCAAAAGTTGACTGTGCCTCGACAGCTCAAACTTTGACCTCAATGGCTTAGGCCCTATGCTCGGCCTCCCAAGCTATGACTTCGGTCCCTTAAGCTATGACTTCATTCTCTGTACTCTAAAGTTGGAAGTCTAGATTTGGGCCCCCACAACCATCACCTTCGAGTCAGCGTTGATAGCCTGGTCTCCAACTCGGTGACCATATCTTTCTCCTTAGTGATTCTTTCATCCTTCTCCACCATTCGAGCTTCTAGTTCCTAATTAGTATTCTTGGAGGCTTGCAGTTCCTCCTCGAGCTTGGCCTCTTTGGCTGCGCTCACCTTCCATAGTTACTTTGAGGACTTGACTTGCACTTTGATAGTTGCCACCTCATCCCTAAGGGAATGTCTCAACTCAATGAACTCACCGAATGTCTCTTGAGGATGAAGACATCATGGGAAAGCTAAAAAAAAAAAGAAAAACTATAGGTTAACTACTTGGGACTCAAAGTAATCGGTAAAGCAAGAAATGAAAACACTTATCCTAAGTAGTTGAGGGAAGAAGTCGGTGAAAATCTCATCCACTAGCCGAGACTTCTGCTCCTCTCGATCTCGGGGTAGAAGCATCATGTTAACCAACCACTCAACCATCCTCTTATTACTAAAGACAAAATTGATCGACTTTACCTTGGCCCCCATCTCAATGTACTCCTCATCGTCACAATGAGTCTCGTTAGACCCCGAGGGGCCCGCTTGGGTTGGGGGGCTCGAATGCCTTGGCTCCACCACTAAAGTTGGGTATGGAGCTACAACTAGAGCTAGAGCCAGTGACTGAGTCAGTGCCAGAGCAGGTGGTGATGGTGATGAGACCACCATCACTTCTTCATTGGTCGCAAGAGCCTTCCTCGAATGGGGCATAGGAGCCTCCCACATGTGGGGCATAGGAGCCTCCCTTGGACGAGGTGCAGAAGCCAGTGCCAAAGCTGATGGGCCCCACAAAGATGGACCCATGCATGACTTCTTCACCACCACCTTCTTCAGCTTCTATGCACCCACCAATTGTAGCCCTCTTTCATCCGATGCTCTTCAATTTATCCAGGGATACCTTCATATTTGCAAAAAGTCAAGTAGAGGACGTAGTCTATTACAAAAAATAAGAGATGAAGAGTTCAACAAAACTCATTCAAAGTGTTCACTGGACTGAGGTCAGCAAAGATAAATTCTACTCCAAAAGAAGATCTCATTATCGAGGAGCCTTCATATTAAACAGTTGGCAATAGTCTTCCTCATCAGTGAAAAGGACTATGGAGTTCTTATTTAGGGATAGGCCTAGTTTACCCCAAATCCAGTTCACTCTCCATGGAGAATCACAAAAAACAAAAAAGAAATGGCTCTTCCAACTATGGATGGAGTTCTTCAATGGCTCTAATACCACTATATTGGCGTTGCCATCAAATCATCCTTTACTAGACTCTGACAATAGCCGAGGATGCTATGGTATTCTTCGAGTGGAACTAGGTGCTACTTCTAGTCACTCTCAAATAGAGACTTGCAAAAGCAATCCCTTGATCAATGGTGACCAGTGGAGATCCTCTGATACTCAAATTAGTAGATGGGATAAATGGACTACAGTAACCGAAGTTTAGAGTGATAATGGTGACTCAGCAGGTATGAGAATGAGTATCGGAGTATGTTAGTATAGCATATCTCGTTAAGGATCCTCTCTTATCAATTTATAGAGCTACACTGGATAATCGAATATCGTTAGAAAGGTGGCCTCCTCTGACATGCATAATAAGTTTTGCTGAGGTAGCAGAGAAGCACAAAGGGGTAGTTAGGGTAGCTCTTCTCTAACAAGAGAGAGAAATAAGAGGAGAAAAGCTTACTAAGCATGTTTTTCTAGTAATGCATCCCTTTGACCTATAGTTCTTGGAGAATCAAAGTTTACATAGTTTTGGAAAATAGGCACATAGACTGAAGCAGCTGTGAATATTGATTTGGAGATATTCGGAGGCACTATTACTAGAAAAAATCTTTTTGATCTGATAAACAATGACATGATAGTTGATGATGTAAGTAATGGAGTATTACATCATTTTGTTCTTAATCTTTATGTATGTTATGATATATTTTCTAATAATTATTATATTCATTTTCAAAATTTTATGAAATCAAGTTACTTGTAATTAATCAGTTTATATTGTATTGACAGATAATTGATGCCAGGCAAGAGTTCATTACAAAGAACTGGACTGAGAATGCATAAAGATATCATAAGAGTATAGTTGCACCTATAATGACTTCTGGCATGTGCCTAACATCAGCATCACCGTATCATGAACTTGCTGGAACAATCGGGAATATGATTTTTGATGGAGTTAGTGATGTAGATAAGAAGGAATTTTGATTTCTCTTCACTATCATAAACTCGGACAATTTTAACTAGCACCTGATAGCAATTGACATATAAGAAAAGATTTTGATGCATCTGAATTCAATAAAACAAAATTCAAAGTACAAGACAAATGCAAGGAAGTGGCACAAAATACTACGTCCAATGTTCCATATATTCTGTAACAATATTGAGGTATCCAAATGGTCCATGCGAGAGATTAGTAAATGCCCTTCCCAAGCTGCAGGATCACTGGACTACGGTTTGTTTTGCTTGAAATACATGGATTTTATTACTCGCAGGGATAAACTTGATACTTGGGATTTCACAGAAAAAGATATCAGCGTGTACCACCGCCAGTTAGTAGCAATAATTTTGAGAGAGAGTCTAAATCAAAAGATTGAAAGTGCTATTAAAAATTAGCCTGAAAAAGCAAATTATTTGTTATGTACTCTTTCTTTTCAATTCATTCACTTCTGTAATATGTTACACAAATTTGTAACTCACTTGAGGTTTATATTTTAAGCATCATTCTCAAAGAAAAATTCTGTAATTCATTCAACCAGTATTGTTTTGAATATTATTGTCTTATTACATGTAGTTTTATATAATTTATTCAAACAGTATTCTGTAATTCTTCATTACGAAATATGTCGCTTTGATGAAGAACCAATAAGGCATGCCTACACAAGTAACCCTTGTACTCAAAGGATCCACACTGGCATTTAATATCCTCCAAAGTTTTGTCATATGAAATCTCATAATTTTTAATAATCTCCTTATTGATTTCATTAACTTCAATTCTTTCAAATGATTTAACAGAATATACATCATGATTATCAACATATTTAACTAATCTGGCATTTGATGCAGCCATTTTAAGAACCTTATTTTGAAGTTTTTTGAATATGTTCCTTATATATTTTCCTGCTGCTTGCCTCTCAAAAGGAGAGGATGTCTTTAGGAAAGTACTTGTTTACAAGATTTTATTATCTTCCTCATTTTCTGCTTCATATCTTTTCTCCAAGGCATCTTCATACTTATCGATGAATTCCTTGAGCGTAGTCATCGAGTTTATAAACACATCAAAGAAGTGATTGATGCTCTCACTCCTTTATGAAGTTGACATCCCTATTCATAAATATTCAAAAAATAGAAGCATACAAGATAAAAAGTTTGTTAAAAATTTTAAAAAATAAACATTAATCATTCATAATGACTAACAAACCTGTAAAAAATATATCTTTAAGATAAACTGGAACCCATTTATCCCGATATTTATATATATCATTTAACCAATATATGGCCTTGCATTATACATATTTCTTCATTAAATGTGCCCATCTTTTCTCGAAAGATACTATGGTAACTGAATCATATATCACCTCTTCAAATTCAACTATAAATTTGGGATTTATAGTACAAATATGGCCAATCTTTTCAGTAATCTTTTTCAAAATATGCCAAAGACAAAATCTATGTCATGCATTGAAAAAAATATCTCTAACAGCAGCCTCGATTACCTTATCTTGCTCAGTTATGATGGCATTAGATGGTTGACCACCATTTGCATCCAGCTATGATTGGAATATCCATTTAAATATCTTAGTCATTTCATCTGATAATAATACGTAACCAAGCAATGTGGACTATCCATGATGGTTGACTCTGATAAATGGACAAAAGGGCATTTAATATGTATTTGTCAAATAAGTTGAGTCAAAGATTAGTACATCATTAAAGTAAGTGCTTGCCAATCTTGACCTAGGATGGATCCAGAAGACAGTCCTGAGCTGTCCATTATCATTCAGGTCAAAAGTAAAAAAGAAATTTGGATTTTTTACTTGCATTTGTATGAAATAGATTATCATTGACAGTGCATCTCTTTCTTTCAGCTGAATCTGACGTTCTCGACAGATAAAATTATAAGCATCCTTTTCAGTGAAATCTAATTATCTTCTACCCCCTTTCTTTCTAGCCATGGCAGAGTATATTTGACTTGTGAAAATATTCACGACATGTAAATTGCTGATCTCTGCCTTTTCTGGTGTACTGATCCTCCTATGGAATCGTAGATAACCAGCTGATGATATTGACAGTTCATGGTTATGTTCTAGGAAAACATCAACCAATATCTATTTACCATTTTTAGAATTTAGTCTTGCTTTTATCGAAGCCTTACAATCAATTTTACCAGTATCCCTAGGATTCATGGAGTTATCGATTTTTCTAGATTTTTCTTGCCTCCAACATGCCAGGTGCTTGAAGCATATTTCTTTGTTATTGTTGGACCTACTACACACTGTTATGATTCCAAAACATACTCTCCTTGCATATCCATTGTAGAAATTGTATAAATCATTTGCAGAATTGAACTCCATACCAATTTTAGGATCAACAGACTTGTTCTCTATGATCGGGGTAATAGGAGAAGGTGCATTCTTCTGAACAACATCAGCAAGCTCATCCAAATGATCATATTGAGTTTTTTCCAGATTTCTAATTTCAATGCCATATGTAGAAATATCTGCATAAAAAATCATAAACATTAATATACATAGTTTTAGATGACATTTTATCTACAACGTAATAAATAATGAGTTATGCATTGGATAGAATATGATATGATAGTGTAATAATATGGGCATAGAACCAATTATTTCTAAAAACAGAAATTTAAACTTATGACACTCTAGTTAAAAGATTACGACACCCAATCATGAAACATTAAACTAATATACTAACCCCTACTACCTGGAAAACATATCACTTATGGACTGAGTTATGACTCCTAGGATGTCATAATATGACATGGATGCATAAAGTTTACAAATATATATTGAAACAGTATTACGACATCCTAGTTCAAACACTACGATACCCTAGTTATAAACCTACGACATCCCTGTACAAAAACTTAAACCGGATATTTTGATCCTCCATAAGAGAAGTGTTTCGATATACATTGATGATATATGATACCCACAATATAGTAAAATGCTTCTGGAAAAACTTGGGTATCAAAAACATCGAAACATGAATAACTCAGTACAAAACAGAAAATAAAAGCTTTTATCCTCCATCATAGGATATTTCAACCATGCATTGGCTTGAATAAGATTATTGGATTGTGATAAAAATACCAGAAAGAAAAAAGATTTCAAAAAAAATGAGTTTTCAAGTTATGACACCCTAGTTCAGAAGTTACGATATCCTAGTTAAAAGATTACGACACCCGATCATGAAACATAAAACTAAATATACTAACCCCTACTACCTGGAGAACCTATCACTTTTGGACTGAGTTATGACTTCTAGGATGTCATAACATGACATGGATGCAAAAAGTTCATAAATATATGCTTAAACAGTATTACGACATCTCAGTTCAAACACTACGATACCCTAATTATAAACCTACGATATCCCTATACAAAAATTTAAATCGGATGTTTTGATCCTCCATAACATAAGTGTTTTGGTATGCATTGATGATATATGATACTCACAATATAGTAAAATACTTCTGAAAAAACTTGGGTATCAAAAACATCGAAATATGAATAACTTGGTACAAAACAGAAAATGAAATCTTTTATCCTCTGTCATGGAATATTTATTTCAATCATGCATTGGCTCGAATAAGATTGTTGGATTGTAATAAAAAGACCATGAAGAAAAAAAATTTCAAAAAAAAAGGAGTTTTCAAGTTACGACACCCTAGTTCAGAAGTTACGACACCCTAATTAAAAGATTACGACACCCGATCATGAAACATGAAACTAAATATACTAACCCCTACTACCTGGAGAACCTATCACTTTTGGACTGAGTTATGACTCCTAGGATGTCATAACATGACATGGATGCAAAAAGTTCACAAATATATGCTGAAACAGTATTACGACATCCTAGTTCAAATACTACGACATCCTAGTTATAAACCTACGATATTCTTGTACAAAAATTTAAACTATATTTATTATCCCCTCCTAGTAGGAATACCTATAACCTGCGAACTGAGTTATGACTCCCAGAGTACCATTAACTTTCTCTAACTACCAAAACGGTTGGTGTAATAAAGGACTCTAAAAAGAAAACAAAAAAAGATGTTTTACTTCCTGTTGGAGATGACATTTTATCTTGAACGTATAGAAGAACTCTTCGATGGCTTATTCCAACCTCGAATCAAAACAAAGGAAGTCTTCGGTGCCTTATTCCAATCTCGGACCAAAACAGAGTACTTATTCAAATAGAAGAAGAAGCTAGTATTTATATTTGAAAGTTGATTCTGCAACAGAACTCTCAAAGTAGATTTTAGAGCAAGGGAGATTCTTCTTCAATCTTTATTGATTTCTTAGACAAAAACCAGAACATGTTTCAGACTGAAACATTTCCATAAATCCATGCAAGATGGCGAGAAAAAAGGGACTGGAAAGAAAGGGGCTGGATGAATATTTCAAATAAAAATTGAATCCTAATTAATGCTAGTCATGCTCAACTTAAAACCTGTTATACCCCTTGTACCGTCATGCCATATCCCATCCCGTCATGCCACCGCGAATATAATTGAACCAATAGGAACGTGCAGTGTGGGCCATGCTGGAATTGATACACCGCACGTGGTGCACAAAGAATTACTCATGGTCTATATGAAGGTGAAAAGCATCTATACCTAGCATACAATTTGCAAGAAAAGAGGGCAGACAGAAATGCACTTTAAAATGATTTTAAGCATGCACAGCGGAAGACTCGGTAGAAAAATCTAAACTATCTATCGATCTGCCCCACAACAGGAACTAGCATAAAGATCTAGCATGCATATAACATCAAAAACAAGAAAGGAACATAAATATAAAGGCCATACCTCTATACCTCTAAGAGTGCTGGAGAGAAGCTGTGAAGAGGAGGAGGGTGCTCTAGCCACACATGTGTCTGGCCTCTACAGGATATCCACACCTGGGCTCGACTTTGATCAACTCCCTCGGAGTGCTAGCTCTTCGGGATCCTTGGCCCATCTTCTTATTCCAGGAAGACTAGGAGGAGAGCAGGAATCCCTTCCCAAAACCTCTCTTCCCAAGAACTAGCTTGAATGCTAGGTTTCACACACCCACTCCCAAAACCTCACAGCCCTTCTCTATTTCCTCCCTTGGAACTTTTCTCAAAAGATCTCTGGATTAACCCCTCTGCAGCCTCTGAAATGACATTCATTTGTAGAGGCAGTAGGGAGAAGGAGAAAGAGGAAGGAGGAGAGATGAGGGGAGAGAATGGGGGAGAGGATCAAGGTCATTCCAAATGGGTTTAATCCAAAGAGGAAAGTATGACCTTCATACCATAAAACCTTGAAGCTAAAACTGGTTTGAATTCAAATTTCAAACCAGGTCAAAACTTGTCCAAAAATCCTCCACGAAATTTTTTCAGAAATTCAGTTTGTCACAGGAAGTGTCGACACTCGAAAATTGCCAAGTGTCGACACCTGCAAAATTCTAAGTATCGACACTTGGAACCAAGTCAATCAAATTGACCTCTGGTGATGTCAAACGATTCTCAATCATTGATTAGCCATAAGATCAGATAGAAATCCTTTATGGTGTGTGACCCCATAGATTCAAACACTACCAGTAGCACTGGAACATTTCCAGTACCAGCCAAAGTCCTCATCTAGCAATGATACCCGACATCCGGATAGGTCGAAGATGCAGAGCACCTCACAAGAACCTCTGGCATATGGTTGTCCTATAATTCATCCCTTTGACCTCATAATGCTTAGGATGACCTAGGTTCGATTGCCAACCCTAATTAGGTTTATCCAGTCATGTCTCAACCTCACAAGTTCTGTGACTCCTCACAAGAACTACCCTGGCCAAGGTTTTGCTGAACTAAGACATAGTGAGTCATTCACTCCAAACTATTTGGAGAGGTCAATTCCATCTTGATCCACCACTGCTTCACAAGTACTTGACTATACTTAGAAATCTTCCATCACTGGATTAAAAATCTAGGTAGTCCGGTACCAAAGTATAGTGAGTTGCTTGCAAGTTGCTATGGTGATCTCAGGTCTGAGGAACACATATACCCATATCCCTTCGCAAGCAACCCTTTGGCAGAAGGGAGCTCCACAGATGGTCACTTTCAGTGAGATGTCTTACATTTCACTTGCTTGTCACACCAGTGTCTCTACACTCCTTGGTTAAGATGATAACCAACAAATATGATAAACAACAACCTACACTTGATAAATTGTCATCCTATAACAATATATCATTTGGTTGTGAACTAGTTTAAGAACTACTTGATATATCCTCTCTATATCATACAATATAGTTCTAAGGACTCCATCATACAAGAGTTCATTTCAGGAAAATGTAAATATGATGAACAGCCAAAATAACTTTTATTTTTTGAAAATTCATATACAAAATACAATATAACACAACCGTCTACAACCTAGACGATTGGCTTTGGGACATAATTCCCAACAACTCCCACTTGGACTAAAGCCAATCGGTACAGAATCTTATTCCTATTTTCCATTTACAACAGTCAAACTCTTGAACACCAACGACTTTAGTGAAGGGGTTAGCCAGGTTCTCCTTTCCATCAATCTTCTGAAGGTCAATGTCATCTTATTCCATGATCTCTCGTACAAGGTGATAGCACAATAGAATATGCTTTGTACGATGATGAGATTTCAGCTCTTTGACTTGAGCAATGGCTCCAGTGTTGTCACAGGACCATCAAGGGAAGGTGCCACTCCTAGCTCGCCAAGGAACTTCCGCAATCACACAACTTCCTTCGCTGCATCTAATGCTGCAATGTACTCTACTTCGCATACTGAGTCTGCCATAGTAGGCTGCTTGAAACTTTTCCAGCAGACAGCTCCTCCGTTTAGGATAAAGACAAAACCTGATACACTCTTGCTATCATCTCTATCTGATTGGAAACTGGAGTCAGTATACCCCACAAGTTTCAAGTCAGATTCTCCATAAATTAGCCATTAGTCCTTAGTATTTCATAAATACTTAAAGATGGTCTTCACCACTTTTCAATAAGCTTCACCTGGGTCAGACTAGTATCTGCTCACTATACCTAGTGAGTATGCCACGTCTAATCTAGTACATGTCATGGCGTACATGATAGAACCCATTACCGAAGCATATGGGATTCTACTCATGCGCTCTCTCTCTTCAGGAGTTGTCGCACAATTTCTTTTGGATAGATCAATTCCAGTGCCTATCAGAAGATAGCCCTTCTTGGAATTCTTCATGCTAAACTGTTTCAGCACGGTGTTGATGTACGTAGACCGGGACAGTCCCAAAAGCCTTTTAGATCTATCTCTATAGATCTTCATATCCAGTATGTAAGAGGCTTCACCCAAGTCCTTCATAGAGAACTGAGATGATAACCAGACCTTTATTCCTTGCAGTGCTGGGATGTCATTCCCGATTAAGAGAATGTCATCCACATACAACACAAGGAATACAATCACACAACCATTAGCCAATTTATAAATGCAAGGTTCTTCTCCGTTCTTAACGAAACCATACGACTTGATACACTTATCAAATCGCATGTTCCAACTCCTTGATACTTGCTTCAATCCATAAATGGACTTTTAAAGTTTGCACACCTTTGACTAATCTGTGGATGTGAACCCTTCAGGTTGTATCATATACACCTCCTCTTCCAGCTCACCATTCAGGAAAGCTGTTCGAACATCCATTTGCCAGATTTCATAGTCAAAGTGTGCTGCTAAAGCAAGCATAATCCGAATGGATTTGAGCATTGCCACAGGAGAGAACGTCTCGTCGTAGTCAATACCATAATGTTAATGATAACCCATGGCAACCAGACGGGCTTTATATGTCTCCACCTTCCCGTCTGCTCTCCTTTTTCTTTTGAAAATCCATTTGCACCCTATGGGTTTTATCCCTTCAGGTGCATCAACCAATGTCCATACATTATAAATTTCCATGGACTCTATTCCGGATTTCATGGCTCTTAGCCATTTCTCAGAGTCGGACCTCTACATCGCATCCATATAGGTGATCGGATCCTCATTATTCTCATCGAGTTCAATGAGATTACCGTCCCAAACCAAGAAATCGTAGTATCTGTCCAGTCGGCTTGGTACTCTACCAGATCTCCTTAATGGTTCCCGAGTGGGCTCTGGGTGTGATCTAATCACAGCCGGTTCTATGTTATCCCTTAACTGTGCCAGTTCTTCTACTTGTTGAACTTCACTAAGTTCAATCTTGGCGGCTACACTCCCTTCACCAAGGAACTCCTTTTCCAAAAAGATAGCCCTAAGATTGACGAACAACTTTTGTTCCTCAGCTAAGTAGAAGTAATACCCCTTAGACTCCTTTGGATACCCAACAAATAGGCACCGATCAGACCTAGGTCCAAGTTTGTCCATTTTCAAATGATTTACATAAGTCGGGCACCCCAAGACCCGAAGGTATGAAAGTGTCGGCTTATGTCCAGTCCATATCTCATATGGTGTTTTACTAACGAACTTACTAGGAGCCTTATTTAGAAGGTAACAGGCTAATTCTAGAGCATATCCCCAAAAGGATAGTGGCAGAGAGGCAAAGCCCATCATGGACCGAACCATGTCCAACAGGGTTCGATTCCTCCTCTCAGACACTCCATTTAATTGAGGTGTCCCAGGAGGTGTCTACTATGAGAGAATCCCATTCTTCTCAAGATATGTCAGAAACTCACTTGAAAGGTATTCACCACCTTGATCAGATCGAAAGGTTTTAATACACTTTCTAATTTATTTTTCTACTTTACTACGATATCATTTAAACATTTCAAATGATTCAGATTTATGTCTCATCAAGAAGACATAACCGAACCTTGAAAGGTCATCTGTAAATGTAATGAAATACCCGTACCCTCCCCTGGTACAAACATTCATGGGTTCGCATACATCAGTATGTACCAGACTTAGAATCTCATTGGCTCGCTCACCTTTTCTAGTAAAAGATGACTTAGTCATTTTTCCAAGAAGACAGGACTCACAGGTTGGAAGTAAACTATCTTTACTAAAATTGAGGAGACCCTCGCATTTCAACCTATTTATCATGTTCTTGTTAATATGAATTAGCCTATAATGCCATAGGTATGCTTCACTGACATTATCTATCCTAGGGCATTTGCTAGACGTGTACATTACACTAACAGGTCGTGATAGTACATAAATACCATCACGCATTTATCCATTCAAAATTACATAACCATTCAAAATGATTTTGCAAATGTCATTCTTTATTAATAGTTCATAACCATACATGACCAATTGGCCTACAGAAATGACATTCAAAATGAAAGAAGGACAAAAATAATACTCGTTCAAAATAACGGTACAGGACTCGAAAACAAGTTTAAGGACTCCCAACACCAGAACTGGAACTCGGCTTTCATTTTTCATGTTCAAGAATCTCTCGCCGTCCTCGAGTCTTCTACTAACTTGAAGTCCTGGCAAAGAGTTACAAATGTGAATTGGATTTCCAGTATCCAATATCCAGTTAGTAGTATCGCAAACAAAGAAACTACAAGGTGTTATCATATAAATACCTTATCCAGGACCATCCTACCCCTTTATCTTCTTGGACCTGTTCGGGTCAAGGGATGCAATGTAAAGATGACAGTTTCTCTTCCAGTGACCCAGCTTCTTACAGAAGAAGCACTCTGCATGACTCTATCAGCCTTCAGTTTCTTGGCCTGACTGGGTCCAGAAGCACTAAGCACCTTTTTTCCTTAATTATTTTTCTTCTTCCCTTTCTTAAAGGGATGACGCCCTCCCGAAGAACCTCCCACTAGATTCACCACCCCTTTATTCAACTGGTGGTCTTTCTCATAAGTTTGCAGCAACCCCAATTGACCGTGGTAGTTGACTGCAGGCTTATTGATTCTGTAATGACCGAGAAAGACTAAATAGGAGGAGGGGAGGGAATTCAAAATCGCATCTTTTCCAAGCTGTTCAGGCAAGGGACAGCCGAGCTTGCCCAGGCACTCAATCATCTCAATCATGTACAGTACATGATCAGCGACCGAGGCCCCATCATGCATTCGCGCATTGTAGATGGCACAGGAAACCCTATACCTCTCAACGTCATCTGGTGTTCCGAAAGACTCCTTCAACCTTTGAAGGGTTACTTCAGGCTGGGCTTCCTCGAACTTGTGATTGAACTCATCATTCATCGTCGCCAACATGATGCATCGGACAGTGATCTTGTCAGAGAGCCACTTCTGATAAGTGTCTCTGACCGAATCCTGAGCATTGGCAGGAGAGATCTCAGGTGCCGGATCCGATATTATATACAGGATCCGTTTGTGCTCCAGGACAATACTGAGCCTTCGATATCAGCTATCGAAGTTGGGTCCATTGAGCTTCTCATTATCGAGAAGAGATCGGAGTGACAGGTTGGAAGACATCTGAAAGGAAAACCAAAGCTAATTAGTGTATATGAATTATTAACCTAAAGACATGACTTTAGTCTAAAGGTCCCTCCCACTATTTTGTTCAGATTGGTAGCCTCTACCTCCAATCCGAGGAATTACTTTAATTCCTTGACGGGTACTAGAGTCCAATAGACAACACATGAGCCCGACTTTGGTTGACCCATCCATGCGTATCTAAAGGTAGGTTCTTTAACCGATTACTTCTCCAAGCAACCTCTAATAAATGGGTTTTTCCCAAGGAGCACTTCAATCGACCATTGGGCCTCCTATTGAAGGCTCTGGTTAGGTCCAACCATTAACATGACAAAATTCAATGCTTCTAACTAATGAATAGTCAAGCCCGACTTTGGTCGGCTCACCTGACCACCGTTAAGAGAGTCGCACTAAGCCATCATATTAGGAACAGCAATTCCAATAGCCAGATGAACACTCGATCTTTGGATCTGCCGATGAACACCCAACTATTGGACACATTACTATCCCACTTAATGGGAGACTAGGACTTGGTTATCTCTATAACTTTATCCTTTTAAGGACCTAATAATTTAGAGGGTTTTTAAATAATATAACAGAAGAAGAGAAGACATTGATCAACCTCCCACTGACTACATCAGTAATCTAGGAGGGTTACACATAACAATGATCCATGGGCACCTAAAATCAGCCAAGACTGATTAACCTTGGATGACAAGGGTTAACACGAGTTAATAAGCTATCGAATCAATCCTGATTGACCACACTGGCCAGGTAAGTGAGATCATGGGTTGGGTTCCGCCATTAACCATCTTGCCTTAGACACCAACAGAGTTGGCCAGGTAAGAGGTAGCACCAAAGAACCATGATCACAATGCCAAACTTATCTCGACACCAATCGGTTCATCAGACTCGATTAGACTAGCCTAAAGACTCGGGCTTTTCATTGAGCAACAAATTAGGTCCATTTAGATTATGGACTAATCAATCTAACTATTAGAGAGATCTAGAAAAGAAATCCTAACTCAACATTTGATTAGATTAGTTCTCTTATTAGTCCAAAGTATCTAAACTTAGGTCTAACCCAATTAAGGACCTAATAGAAGCTAACACATGATCCTTAAGGTTTATTGAAATGACTTAACATCTTTGAATCATATTTCTAGAGTTTTTAGTCATTCTTAATTCTCAATTAAGTTCAATAGCCTCAAATAAACTAAAATAATTTTAATTTATCAATGTAAAATAATTTTACAAAAATTCAAAATTTGAATTCACTGTTTTCAGAATTTTCAATCCAAGTGTCAACACTTCAAGAGAAAGTATTGACTCAAGGCCTGAGATAGGAAAAAGAAAATAAAAAACAAGTTTTCTGGCATGCACTCAAGTGTCGACACTTCAAAGGTCAAGTGTCGACTCTTCAGGGTCAAATGTCGATACTTCAGGGTCAAGTGTCGACACTACAACCTATCTCAGAAGAAAAACAGAAACCAAATCTCAGGGAATATTTTCATGAGTCGACACTTCAAAGGCCAAATGTCGACTCACAACCTGAGACAATGAAAAAACAGTGATTTCAAATCTAATATTTCTCCAAACAATCAATCAAAATAGATCAAAACAATTATTTTAGATCTCATCTAAAGTTGTTTTATGATCATTTCATTAGATTAAAACATTTTTAACCTACAATTTCTTTCTTCTTATTTTTCTTTTCAAGAGTCAATCACAGCGGTACCCTTACACGCCATAGGAGACCCCATTGAATGGGAAGAGAGGGTCTTGCATCCCTACTTCTCTCCTATGACCGGACGGCCATGGTGAAGCACTCAATCCAAGTACTTAAGAAAGAAAGGTGATGTTATTAGCATACTAGCATCACTATACTACAAAATGAACCTATTGCTCTGATACCATTGAAGGTGAAAAGTATCTACACCTAGCATACAATATGCAAGAAAAGAGGACAGACAGAAATGCACTTTAAAACGATTTTAAGCATGCACAGTGAAAGGCTCGGTAGATAGATCTAAACTATCTATCGATATGCCCTGCAACAGGAACTAGCATAATGATCTAGCATGCATATAACATCAAAAATAAGAAAGGAACATAAATATAAAGGTCATACCCCTATACCTCTGAGAGTGCTTAAGAGAAGCTATGAAGAGGAGGAGGGTGCTCAAGCCACACACACGTCTGGCCTCTACAGGATCTCCATACCTAGGCTCAACTCTGATCAACTTCCTTGGAGTACTAGCTCTTCGAGATCCTTGGCCCATCTTCTTCTTCCAGGAATACTAGGAGGAGAGCAGGAACCCCTTCCCAAAACCTCTCTTCCCAAGACCTAGCTTGAATGCTAGGTTTCACACACCCACATCCAAAACCTCATAGCCCTTCTCTATTTCCTCCCTTGAAACTTTTCTCAAAAGATCTCTGGATTAACCCCTCTGCAGCCTCTGAAATGACGTTCATTTGTAGAGGCAGCAGGGAGAAGGAGAAAGAGGAAGGAGAAGAGATGAGGGGAGAGAATGGGGGAGAGGATCAAGGTCATTCCAAATGGATATAACCCAAAGAGGAAAGTATGACCTTCATACCATAAAACCTTGGAGCCAAAACTGGTTTGAATTCTGTTGGCTTTGGCTCCTTAGTTTTGATGATTAACAAAAGGTTGAGTATATATTTGGACTAATGTTTCATCTCAAGATAAAGTTTCAGGACTTAGGTTATTCAAAAAGAGTACTAAGAGTACAATGATGAAACCAAGCTTGCCTGATTTTGGAAAAGAACTCTTCTACCTTGAACAAGATCAAATTTCTCATATTGGACCTTCCTGTTAAGAAGTAATTGACAAAAGAAACAAAGGCTTAGAGAAACTCAAGCATGGCACGCACCTCTCTAGAGTTTCAGAAAATTTCAGATCAGAGGTCGACCACCAGAGGTCGACACCTTGTCAAAGGTCGACCACCAGAGGTTGACTCATGAAGAAAAGAAAAGTTCAGCAAGGCCGGCACGGCAAAATTTCAGTGGCACGCTCCAGAGGTCGACCACCAGAGGTCAACACCTGTCCAGAGGTCGACACCAGAGGTCGACTCATAGCCTGAGAATTCAAACTGGACAGAACTATGGTTTTCTGGATTTTTGCCTAAAATAAACTGGAGGTCGACTCATGAGGTCGACACTTGATCCAGAGGTCGACTCATGAGGTCGACTCATGGCATAACGGCTAGTTTTTCTGAACTTTTGATTTGATTTCTAACGGCCATAAACGGCCATATTTTTGATTCTAACGATCTTGTGGAGTTGTTTCAGCTTGAATGAGGTATTTAACCTCCACCAAACTTCAAAAAAGACAAGGAGACAAGTGAAAAAGCTTAGAGTGAAAGTACAAAGCCTTCAATCAATTCCAAGCCAAAAAGAGTGAGAAAACTAAGAGATTCCTTAGCCAAAAGCTTTCCATCTTTGAGGAATCCAACTTTCAAGTATTTGGCATTTAGTGAGGTCCAAAGATTCCAAGAGAAAGGCTTGAAGAGTCTCCATCAAGAGCTACATCGAATTACTTTTTGCTCAAAAGGAGTTTGTCTTGTTTTATTCATTATATTCATATTTATTTGTCTTAGGCTAGTTTCAAGGGAATTTGAAACTAGTGTGAGGTTTGTTGGTGAGCCAATTGATAAAACCAACTAGGGTTGCTTGTAAGCTCGAAGCCAAAACAAGTGTGTGAGGTTTGTTGGTGAGCCAATTGATAAAACCAACTAGGGTTGCTTGTAAGCCCGAAGCCAAAACAAGTGTGTAAGGTTTTGACTTGTGAATCTGGTAAAACAAGTCGGCTGTAATCTAAAGATTATAGTGGAAATTTCCAAGTAGAGCTTGGAGAGTGGATGTAAGTGCTAGGTGCACCGAACCACTATACTTCTTGTGTGTTTGCATTGCTTTACTTTTTATCTTCTTTTGCTCTTTAATTGTTGTTTTATTTCATTGCTTCCGTTGCACAATTACTTGAGCACTATCACTCTTCACCTTTGAACTTGATAGCACATATATTGCTTTAATTTTTTTTAAAATACCCAATTCACCCCCCCTCTTGGGCACCATATCTGGGCAACAAATTCAAAATTCAAACCAGGTAAAAACTTGCCCAAAAATTCTCCACGAATTTTTTTCATAAATTTAGTTCATCACAAGAAGTGTCGATACTCGAAAATTGCCAAGTGTCGACACTTCACCTAGTGTCGACACCTGCAAAATTCTAAGTATCGATACTTGGAACCAGGTCAATCAAATTGACCTCTAGTGACATCAAACGATTCTCAATCGTTGATTAGCCATAAGATCAGATAAAAATTCTCTATGGTGTGTGATCCCATAGATTTGAACACTAAGCCGGTAGCACTGGAACATTTCCAATACCAGTTAAAGTCCTCATCTAGCAATGATACCCGACGTCCGAATAGGTCGAACATGCAGAGCACCTCACAAGAATCTCTGGCATATGGTTGTCGTATAATTCATCCCTTTGACCTCATAATGCTTAGGATGACCTAGGGTTCGACTGCCAACCCTAATTAGGTTTATCCAGATCATGTCTCAACCTCACAAGTTCTGTGACTCATCACAAGAACTATCCTGGCCAAGGCTTTGCTGAATTGAGACATAGTGAGTCATTCACTTCAAACAATTTTGAGAGGTCAATTCCATCTTGATCCACCACCACTCCAGAAGTACTTGACTATACCCAGAAACCTTCCATCATTGGATTAGAAGTCCAAGTAGTCCGGCACCAAAGTATAGTGAGTTGCTTGCAAGCTGCCATGGTGACCTCAGGTCTGAGGGACACATATATTCATATCCCTTCGTGAGCAACCCTTTGGCAGAAGAGAGCTTCGTAGATGGTCACGTCCAGTGAGATGTCATACATTTTACTTGCTTGTCATACCAGTGTCTCCACACTCCTTGGTTAAGATGACAACCAATAAATATGACAAACAACAACCTACACTTGATACATTGTCGTCTTATAACAACATATCATTTGGTTGTGAACCAGTTTAGAACTACTTGATATATCCTCTTTATATCAAACAATGTAGTTCTAAGGACTCCATCATACAAAAGTTTATTTCAGAAAAATATAAATATGATGAACAGCCAAAATAACTTTTATTTATTGAAAATTCATATACAAAATATAATATAGCATAACCGTCTACAGCCTAGACGATTGGCTTTAGGACACAATTCCCAACACTATCCATTAAACAGAAACTAAATGGGGAGGCCCTTTGATAGATGGAAACCTATTTGAATATGGGCTAGGGCTATTCAGCGAGACCTAGGTTAATAATTTCATAAAAAGTAAATCGATGAAATACATGAGATCAGAATTTAAAGCTAAATAAATTTAAATTATTGAAGCTCTTGAAAGTTATTGAAATAAGTGTTCGATTAAGAAGATTTTCTCCCTTCGTGCTTGAGTAAAGCTTGATGGACTTGATGAAGATTCTTTAACAGTAGGTTTGCTTAATCAATACAATCAAGCTCCCAGCAAATCAATCAAATTATTTAAAAAAAGGCTTTGAATACTTTTTTTGATCTTCTCCTTTCTTTCTTGTTTTCTTTTTTTCCTTTTCAAAATTCTCAAAAAGACTCATTTCGAGATCAATTCTCTTGCTTAAATATGTTCAAACATGGTTTAACAATATAAAAAAATTATTGGACAGTTCAAACTAGCCATTTCTAGCTATTAAAGATTTTTTTGAAAAATTAGCTACTGTACTACCAAGAATCAATGGAGTCTGCTCATAAACTTCAGGAGTTAACTCTAGTGCTTTTAGAATCAACCCGAAGAGTCAACTCATTATCTACCGTTTCAAATTATTGCTCTCTCTTTTTTGACTATGGTCACTTGGGAGTCGCCAGGATCATTAGTGGGATCATCTTTTCTTGAATAGTTAGGTCGTAAAACTCTAGGGACAACTCGTGATAAGGATATCGTTTTCTATTACTCTCTATCTTCTATTTTGAAATAACTCCGGAGTTGGTTCATGAAATAGTATGGTTGATTCATGTAGGGGAATCAACTTATGATTATCTAAAGTCAACTAAGTTTAAAGTGTTCTTTTTTTTGTGCCTTCGTATATGGTACCTTGAGACTTTTTTGGAGTCGGCTCTTATTTTGGTAGGTCGATTCATGTAGAAGAGTTACTCATAATTTTTTGGAGTTGGCTTAATTTCAGAGTATTATTCTATGTACCTTTCTATTGGCATCTTGAGATTGTTCTAAAGTCGGCTTTTATTTTATTGAGGTCGACTCATATAGAGAAGTCAACTTATGATGTCCAGGAATCAGCTCATGAACCGTGACATCTAAAAATTAAAGCATACTAGAGCTTTCTCTCTATGTATTAGGGTTGGCTCTAAGATTTTTACTTGATGAACAACTTTTGTTGACTAGTTTCAAGAAACTTTTCTTAATTATTTGATCAACGTGTGAGTATCAAAAATCTTCTTTTACACGTATATCTCAAGCTTTTATTAATACTAGTTATATTTAAATATTATTGTATCATCAAAATTAATTCTTAGATCAACAAAAGTATAAAATTAATTTTCAAATCAAATTGATATAGGTCAGCAATCACAAGTGTCGGGTGGGAAAGCTACTTCAAGGGGTGGTGCTAGTAAAAGGGAGAGGCCTCGAGCAGGTGGTAGAGGGAGTGTCGAATCTAGCTCAAGGGGCAGGAGTACAGATTTATAGCAAACAAGCATTGGAGAATTTTAAAGTGTGCTATTTGCATTGATACTTTTTTGTCATTTTGGATGTAAAAGGTGTTTACCTTTGTTTTTTCATTATGTTTATCTTTAATGTTTGTGTTAAACCTTTTTAGAAATGGTGGATTGGTAATCTGGTACCTTTTTTATATATTAATTCATCAGAATATGAAATATAGTGTATATGTTTAATTAATAAAATATGAAATATAGTGTATATGTTTAATTAATAAATCTTGTACCTTTTTTTATATATGATTAAACAATGACTACACACACTTAATAGTTGGGGATTTTTCTTTATGACTTGTAGCTCTTATTGGGAATCTCTACAATTTTCTTGAATTATTGTCTTGTCCTTTTTATTCTTCAATGAATTTGGTGGACATTTTAGAGCTCAAAGATATCAAAATGACTATCTCTATCCATAGAGGGATAGCAACTAGCTATTAGACATGTTCTAGATTTTTTTTTTAAACAACCTGCAGAGCTAGCCGTTGGGCTATTAGTAGGCCTTGAGTCGACTCAAATTCCAAATGACTCTGCTCAAGCTCTTTTTTTTGAAAAATTGTCTCTCTATCTTTCACCAAGACATCGACTCAAATATCTTAAGCCAACTCAATTTTCCTACATGTCAGCTCGATGACAATGGAGTCTGGTCGAGTTTAAGAATAGAAAATTTTTCTTTCTGTATTTTCTATGCATCCTATGGAATCGACTCAGATTTTCCATCAAGTCAATTTAGCTATATGCCAGGCAAAAAATTCTATTCCAGTTTTCTGTGCTTTCTTTTGCTCTTCCTGTAAAGTCAACTCGGTCACAAGTTGAGTCAACTCGAATGTGTGCCATCTAAATTTTTGTATGCCAAGTTTTGAAATTTAGATTGAATGATGAATTTTATGTCTTGTTCCTTCATTGAGCCACGTGTCCTCAAACCCCTTGAATTGTTATACATGAGAAGAGATTCCAAAAGTATCTTTACAGAATTTAAAATGTTCTTTTAGTCTTATCCCTAGAAGGCTAAAAAGCTTCCTAAAACATTCATCTTATCAACTCATTAATTTCCTTATATACTTAAATATTTTATTATTTAACAAAATCAATCTTTAGGTCAACATCACTGTTCTTCAGCTCTCCTTTTTTTTTCTTTTTTATGGGATGAAGCTCTCAAGATTATTTTATATATTCTCAAAAGAGTTTCTAGTAAATCTGTATTGAAAACACCTCTTGAACTCTAGACTGGAAGAAAATCTAGTTTGAATCATTTTTGGATTTGGGGTTGTTTTGCAGAAATAAAATTATACAATCCTACAGAAAAAATGACCGATCCCAAAACCAGTCGTTGTTACTTTATTAGATATCCGAAACATTCCAAAGGATGCAGGTTTTATAGTCCAGAAAAAGGTAACAGAATCGTGGAGTCTCTTGCTATAAAATTTCAAGAACTTGACGTGACTGATAAAGGATCTTCTCTTACTACTGTTGATGACAATATACAAGCTGAAACTGTTTCTATTCCTATATCCGGTCAGAATAAAAATATAATTCCTGCTCCTATTGAAGGAATGGATAATTAAATCCTTGATCCTCTTGGGCCTATTCAAAATCTTTAACCAGTGGAAGAAGTTCAAGTAAGAAGATCTATTGGACAAAGAAGATCCATAATTTTAAGAGATTTCTATGTCTATCTTGGAGAAAATAATTTTAATATCGAGCATACCATTGACCCAGTTACTTATCTTGATGCAATTGATTCTCCCTAATCTAATTTGTGGATGAGTGCTATAAAAGAGGAGATACAGCCTATGGATAATAATGATGTATAAGAACTTGTTGAGCTTCCTAAGGTTTATAAACCTATAGGATGCAAATGGGTATACAAGACTAAAAGAGATTCCAAGAAAAAAGTAAAGCATTTCAAGGTCAGACTGGTAGCAAAAGACTTCACTCAAAGAGAATGAATAGATTTTACTGAAACTTTTTCTCCAGTATCTTCAAAGGATTCCTTCATAATTATCATGTCTTTAGTAGCCCATTATGATCTGAAGCTACATCGGATGAATGTTAGAACTGCTTTCCTGAATGGTAACCTTGGTGAAGAAGTCTACATAAAGCAGCCAGAAGGTTTTCAAGAAAGTGGTAAGGAATATTTAGTATGCAAATTAAAGAAATCCATTTATGGTCTGAAGCAAGCATCACGATAATAATATCTAAAGTTTGATGAGGCTGTAAGCTCTCTTGGTTTTAAGGAGAATACAGTTAATCAATGTATCTATCTCAAAATCAATGGAAGGAATTTCATCTTTCTTATTTTGTATGTCGATGATATCTTACTTGCCAACAGTAATTTTGGTTTACTTTCTAAGACCAAGCAAATGCTGGCTAAGAATTTTGATATGAATGATCTTGGTGAGGCATCTTTTATTTTGGAAATTAAAATTCATATAGATAGATCTCGTTGTCTATTGGGTTTGTCACAAAAGATATACATTGACAGAATTTTTCAAATATTTAATATACAAAATTGTAGACCATATGATTCACCTATTGTTAAAGGTAACAAGTTCAGTAAAGATCAATGTCCAAACAATCAACTTAAGAAAGATTAGATAAAAGATGTGTCTTATGCCGGTGCTGTAAGAAGTTTGATGTATGCTTAAGTTTGTACCAGACCTGACATTGCCTTCATATTGGATGTTCTTGGTAGATATTTATCAAACCCAGGCTATCAACATTGAGTTGCTGTATAGAATGTAATGAGATATTTACAGAAAACCAGGTGTTGTCGCCCGGATCGTCGTGGCTTGCAGCTCTGATTCGTCGAGTTCCCTTCGGATCCTTGGCTTCCATCTCGCGGTCGGCTCGCTAGCCTGCTCGGGGGTCCTGCAAGACAAAGGAAAGCCTTGGGCCGGGGATTTCGACGAAGGTACTCTGATGATCAAGTCAATGGGATGATCGAGGGGAACAGATACCTCTGAGGCGGAGAGCTTGGAGGACTCTCCGCTTCCAGTTGGTGATAAAAGAGAATAATACAGGAATAGAAGAATGAAAGAGTCTTTGCTTCTCCTTCTTTTTCTTACTCTTTTTTCATTTACCTCTACTTACCATTTTTTGCGGGTCTTATATAGACGAGAGGCTTTTCAGGGGGTTCGCGATTCTCTCCTTTGGAAGAGGCTTTCCGTTGCTTGTTGGTGCCTCTCTGTCGGGCTAGCTCTATGCCTGAGCCTCCAGCCATAATGGCATGTTGCCGCTTTAGAGGAGGCCATCCGGGTGCTGCAAGGCATAGGCATGTAGGGGGATGCCCTTCTCTGGGAGGTCCAGGCATCCTGTCATGGAAGCTGCAGTCTCCCAGTCGTGTGATCGTCGATGTGTCGGCATATTGCAAGGCTGAGAACCTGAATTATCCAGATCTTACAGATCGTGCGCACGACGCACCGCAGGGGGGTGCCTACCCCCATGGCAGGGTATGCGCCACCTCTCGAAGGGTTAGGGTGGCCAGGTACCCGGTTGTCTTTGCTTTGAGTTCTGGCTTCCCCCCTCTTTGTACCTTTGGCGGGAAACCATGCTCCTGGTAGGAGGGTCTGCTTTGGAGAGATAGACTCGACCTCGACTGGGAGCTATCCTCAAACGGGAGGCTTACCCAATAAGCCCTGCCTTGATTGGATACTGACCTCGACAGGGTGGTCCTTTCTAAAGAGGCGGACTCGACCTCAACCAAGAGCTGACCTCGGATGGGGGGCTCGCCCAATGAGCCCTGTCTCGACTGGGTGCTGACCTCAGCAGGGTGGTCCTTTCTGGAGAGGTAGACTCGACCTCAACCGGGAGCTGAGCTCAGATGAGAGGCTCGCCCAATGAGCCCTGCCTCGACTAGGAGCTGACCTCGGCAGGGCGGTCCTTTCTGGAGATGCAGACTCGACCTCAATCAGGAGCTGACCTTAGACGGGGGCTCGCCCAATGAGCCCTGCCTCGACTGGGAGCTGACCTCGATAGGACGATCCCTTTAGCTTTTCGTCATGTGGCCTTGTTCAGGTAGTGGGCTTCTTCAACATCGTGGCCGTCTGTAGGCTCCATGTCAGTGGATATCGCCGCATCGGTCCATTTCAGTGGATGTCATCGTGTCACCAAGGATTATATGCTCATGTACAAGAGAGTTGATAATCTTGAGTTGATTAGATATTCGAATGCAGATTATGTCGAATATCCTGATGATCTGAAATCAACATCTAGATATATTTTTATGTTGGCTAGTGGTGTAGTATCTTGGAATAGTGTTAAACAAATACTGACTGCTTCTTCTACCATACAAGCTGAATTTATATCCTGTTATGGAGCTGCTACTCAAGCTATTTGGTTAAGAAATCTTATGGCTGGACTTTAGATTTTATATTCGAGTTCCAAAATTGTGTTGATATATTGTGATAATAAAGCTATGGTATTCTTCACAAGGAATAATAAATCTTCCAACAAGTCTAAATATATCGAGCTGAATTATTTGGCCATCATAAATCATGTGAAGAATGGAGATATAATTCTTGATTACATTGATTTAGAGTTTATGTTAAATGATGCTTTGACCAAAGGTTTAAGGCCCATATGCTTTACAAAGCTTATTGAAAATATGGGCATATTGAGCTCTTGTGATATACTTGGTTAGTGGAAGTGACTCTGTAATTAAACTTATTATCAATATAAATATATTTTTTATTTACATTTATCATCATAATTGTTTAGTTTATTCCTATATATTTTATGTGTACATGTGGAATAATAAAATACAACATAGTATCTCAAGATTTTATCTTTTCTTGAGAATGACAGTTGTATGGATATGTCTCATTTGATAATTTTAAAATCTCATTATATTTGGAGACATACAGACTTCTTTTGAAGTCATGAGATTTTTCTAGCTTATTATAAAGCATGTGGTTAAAAAGAAATCATGATTACAGGTATATATGTTTAATTTGTTTTAATAATGAGATATCTCTTTTGGTTATATACCTGACTGAGATAGGTGTCGAGTCTCAGATATATTGTGCTGTCTCGTCATTAACATTATTATTGAGTATGTGAGACAGAATTGCTTGTTATTTGATGCTATTATTTTTCTTGCTTATTTTATTTCTAAGCATGTTGAAGAAAAATTGGATGACTGACAACAAAAAATAGCATGTTTTATTTTGAATCACCTTGATACTATTTTTTTGCTACACTATCATACCAAGAGTCATGTCGATAGTATTTATGATGCTTATAACCATGGATAAGTCTTGTATCGTATAAGTAGTGCAATGACCTCATGATTCAACATCATGGATATTGTTGGACCAAGTCATTTGTAGGTGTTGTCTATGGATCATATGGTGGTCATATTTTATTTTCAATTCGAGAGTTATTTTTTTAAAATAAAATATTTTTTAAAATATAATTAATGTAGTCCAAGTGGGAGAATGTAAGAGTTTTTTTAATTATATTAATATTAATTAAAAAAAATTATTTTATTAAAATTGGGTTGATTTTATGGTCTATGTTGATAGACATACGATGAGCCCAATATTATGTGATCATTGTTTGGGCTAGGAGCACCTCATGTGATTTTATGTGGTTGAGGCAGTACAGTAGAAGCCTTAGCTCGATTTGACTCATAATAGGAGGGTCAATTAAGATGTTTTCATTTTATTGGCTAAATCCCTTCAACGCTTTCTCTATATATATGACGTGAGTTGTATTGTCACGATGATTTTTTCTATCGAGAGCCGCCTACCTTCTGAGAAAGCCCGAAAAGAAGGACTTTGCCTGCGGTGTTTGTATGAGCATCGGGAGTAAGTTTGGGATCATGATGAATACGGGTATGTATCGAAAACTTCTTTTTATCAGATCTATTGTTCTGAATTCTAATCTTCTCGATCGATCTAAGAGATTATGGAAATCTCTTTTCTTACATTATTATCACCAAAGATCATGGCAGTTGGATGGATTTCAAAGGTGAAAAATGTGCGGTCATAGCACCGGCCCCTTGTGATGGTGAAGTTGAGTCATTTGGCCATCTTCATGGCGACGGTAGCAGGCCAGAGGTTAGATCTCTAATCTTTGACCTTCTCGATGAGTGCCACATCATGGGGCCAATGTTGGTCAAACATGACAGTGGCTGGGTTGGGGTTGATGAGCAGCATCTCGTAGCCCTTGTTGCTAAGGCGGTGGTCAACAATTGTATGCATGAGAGGGCAAAGGAAGGAGCAAAGGTGAAGCTCGATACCACCTTTCACATGGTTGAGACATGGCGGGCAACGAAGAGGGAGGAGGAGGAGAAGATGGTGCAAGAAGAGAGGAGGGGTGAGCAGATCTAGGGATGGACGTGGTTGTTTTCTATGAATATTTTTCACCTTTCCAACAGCAATTGATCATGTTCTCTAGTAAGTTGTTTTTTACTTTGTGACATGTTGAGTCTTGGTTGACCTAGTCTGATGCGGTATACAAAAATTATTTATCCACCGCTCTCGAAGAAAAAAATTGCATCAGAAATTTTATAACAAAAATATCATTATGACCTCTTGTAAAATTTTTATGATTTCTTGTGAAATAAGAAGTAATAATTTGGCACATGATGTCATAATTTAAAATAAAATTATGATATCAAAGAAATCATAATTTCATATAGAATATTATAATTTTAAACAAAATTATGACTTTAAATTTTTAATGATGGAAATGCCCCTCCTTCTATATAATTTTTACTTCATGTTTCCAAGATGGCTATCATGATTTTTCTTCGGGATGTTACAAGAATCACATAGAAAAGTTGAGGACATTTTCATCATTAAAATTTTCAAACAAAAAAGTTAGATAAAATTATTAAATTTTAAAGATATTTATTATTTTTTAAATCATAATATATTTATTATTGTTTGAAATATAAAATATTTATTATAATATAAAACATATCATAATATATTATTATAATATTATATTATTTTTTTCTTTTTTTTATTTTTTCTAATTTTTAAAGATTTTTATTAATTTTTTTGTAAATTATAATATATTTATTATATTTTGAAGTATAAAATATTTATTATAATATAAAATATATCATAATATATTATTAAATAATATATATTAAATCTTAAAATAGAAGTATAAAAAAATAATAAATTTTGATTAATTAAAATCATCTTTCCAAAAAAATGATTTTAATCAAATCAATTTTTAAATATTTAATTTGATAAATATATTATCAAATATTTATTTTCATAAATATTAATTAAATTTATATTATTTTTAAAAAAAATCCTAACAATAAAGATCCTGATCCGATGGAGAACGTTCTTCTTCCTCTCTGGACGCGCTTGCAGGGTTTTAATTTCGGACAATAACGTTTTTTTGACCAAATGGAAATTATTTGCGTTCACGCGCAAAGGCTGAATTCTTGGTAAAACGACTTGCAATAAATGCAGTTCCCATTGCTTCCAAAATCTGACAACGCGCATCAAAGTGGAAATATCTGCGATCCCTGTATTATCAAGTGACTCGGTTGGTGCGTTCTAATTTTTGTTCCTTTCGATGGCTCATTATCAGGATCATTTATAAAACACTTTACTTGATTTGTGACATAATTTTATATAAATATCTTCAACAACTGTCATTAAAACAACTTTTTCTTGTCTTACCTAGTTTTGAAAATTTTTGCCTCGGACATTTTGAAACTTCCGTAATAAAATTTGATGGGACGCTCCATATATATGATATTAACAGAATGGGCAAAAATATTTATAAATTAACTTTTTTTTTTATAGATCCCTGCAGTTCATTGTTGTCTCCTTCATTTCGGAACAAATTTAATGATAATTAGATTTTACTTATAATCTTTTTATTTATATTAATGAAAATATCGGTTCATCTTTGTATATTTGAATTTATTTTCTTGTCATTTTTTTTTATCTTTTATATATTTATTTTGATCACAGTATTATATTTTCATCGCTGGATTGGTAGGATATTTTGAGATGCCGTACGGATTTTAGCCTAAGCAGAGGCTAACCCGTGACAGCATGGCATGGTACGGTGTGTCATTTAATGAAGGAAAGTGACCGGCGCAATGGTCCACCACCTCGAATGAGCGACCTCTTTGGCTGATTTTTTTTCCGAGACAAGCATCGCGCCCGAACCCTTTCAGCTAAAGCCAACACACACCCTCAAAATCTATCATCAGGTTCCATATATTGGTAGTCCAAAGCTTATATTTTGGCATACCTTAAAAAAGCCTAGCCATCCCTTGGCCCGAACCGAACTACTGGAAGTAACAACCAGAATTATAATGCAAATTTGGTGCTGCATATTGATATCACGTCATCTGATTGGCTTGACCTTGATTACCCAATCCTATGATCAGATTTAAGCCCCTGGCCTAATCCAATCCAATCCAATCTCATCCATCGCCATATGACCAAAATGTGTTTAGTTGGTTGGCCACGTACCGGTCCAATCAGCCGAGTTCATGTCTTAAATAGATTATTCTAGGCATAATCCAATAATTCAATGCGATTTTTTCTCGGATCAAGCCGCGGCGGCCAGTTTATGGTAGTCGTAAGCCATGATACATGATATCGAACCTTGGACAATTAAAACAGATCCACGAAGGTTGACAATTGGTATGATTGCCCTCATTGTATGGTTATAATCACTAATGATGGGCTAAATCAGGATAAATCAGTCATGCCACGGTTTTTTTTTTTTTTTTTTTTAATTTTATTAATTTATGAACCAAAAGGGTAGGAAGCATAAACTCCGGTGTAGCGCCTTCGTCGGGTCTCCAATTCATTAGACGATTGTTCGATTTTCATCATAAATTTTGTGTTTAGGAAAGGAAAATTTCTTTCTTTGAAGTGCCACCGCTTGGGACGTCTATTTTGAAGCTGCCGGGTTGGGTTGTGAAAAGAATGGATGCGTTTAGAAAAGCCAGTACCTCCAAAGGCTTTTAAAACACTCATGGGACATCATTCTAGATCGACTGGGAAAAATTTGCCAAGGCATGGAAGAAAAGGGCCTTAGAGTCAAAGATTTAGATTCTTTTAATCATGTCCTTTTAGCTAAATGGGGATGGAGGTTACCTTTCAGTCCCAAGAAAAAATTCATTCCGCGAAAATACTTTCAAAGTGTCAAACTCTACCTTAAAAATCAATTTTTTTTAAAAAAATAATATTTTTTATTAAATATTTATGAAAATAGTGACATCCAAAATATATTTATATTTTTTTTAATAAGGCAAAAGATATAGGGGAATAAATCTCGGTATAGCTACCCTACAAGTTTTCACCTCGCCAGGTAATGTTCGATTCAAGATGCTCAGATTTTCGTAGTCTCTTTCCATCAATGGTGAATAGGTCAACCTAATACCAATAAGATGCCTACTAGTAGATCTAATGGTGAATAGGTCAACCTAATACCAATAAGATGCCTGCTAGTAGAACGGAAATAAAGAAGAAGATACTGACATCTCACTTATACTAAGTATCATACGCCCCAAAAAAAATTATGAATTTAATCGAGTCATCCGTGAGATGATGCCTCAAACCTGTAACTGGTTGGTAGCGAGGCAAGGCCTCTACCAACCGAATTATTGTCTCAGCGATAAAAATTATAATTCTTTTAAGGCAATGGATTATGGAGGATTTTTTCATAAAAAATTCTTGGATTTTTTTTTTTTTTCTCCAACGGCATCGCAAAGATTTTTTTAAACAAAAGAATTGATGCAATTGCTTGATTTTAGCCCAAAAGAATAGCATCAATTCTTTTGTTTAAAAAAATCTTTGTGGTGCCGTTGGAAAAAAAAAAAAAATTTAAAAAAAAAATCTTCCATAGCAAAATTCATTACATCCAAAGAATCCTAGTTTTTATCGCTAAAATGATAGCCTAGTTGGTAAATACCTTATCTCATTTTTAATCGTTCGCGAATTTGAGACATGATCTCATGGATGACTCGATTAAATCTAAAAATTTTTCTGAGACCTGCAATAGTTGGTGTGAGTAAAAGGTTAAGGTCTCTTCCTTGTCCCCGTTCTACTGGCCGACGTCTTAGTGGTATCAGATTGACCTACTCATCATAGATGGAGAGAGACTGCGCGAATCTGAACATCTCGTATTGAACATTACCTGACAGGATGGGAACCTACGGAAATAGCTACACTAGAATTTATCTCCCTCTATCCCTTTTTATCATAAAAAAAAAACAAAAAATCCTAGCTTTTAAATGAATGATCCTTACTCTATGATTACAAGCACTCGCATGAGGTTGTTAAAATCTGGGCTAAAATCAAGCAATTGCATCAGTTCTTTGCTTCCACTGCTACTGATTCACCTTCTAAAATATCTCTTTTAAGATTGAGGAAAGTTTTTTTTGGACTCGCCATGAAGATAAAAATTTCTAATACAAGATCCCATGATAATAAAATTTGTCTAAAAATGGTAAAGTGGATATTTCTTTACCTCCATGGCGTGGTGTGATCCGTAAATAGTGGAATTAATAGCTAGGTTGTATTGCATTATTATTCCTAATAACAAGCATATATAAAGGGCACGGGATCACATAATTGCAACCACAGAAGTATTTTGCTCCTTAGTTAAAACCGCACAATTATTCCGTTCCTAAAAGAGAAGAATGTTAACCGCTAAGGTGGTAGTGCAGTTGGTGGGAGCTTTGTCTCCCATCCTCCCGACCACAGGTTCGAGATTTGAGCCATGCGAGTTACTCGATTAAATCCAGGAATTTTTCCTGGGGCACATGACTGGGCGCGGGAGGGAGCGTTCCACTTTGGCGCTTTAGTGGGATCAAGCTGACATACTTACCTTCGGGCGGGAGGGAGCGTTCCACTTTGGCGCTTTAGTGGGATCAAATTCCTGGGGCACATGACTGGGTGCGGGAGGGAGCGTTCCACTTTGGCGCTTTAGTGGGATCAGGCTGACGTACTTACCTTCGGGCGGGAGGGAGCGTTCCACTTTGGCGCTTTAGTGGGATCAAATTCCTGGGGCACATGACTGGGTGCGGGAGGGAGCGTTCCACTTTGGCGCTTTAGTGGGATCAGGCTGATGTACTTACCTTCGGGTGGGGAGGGCGAGCGAAAAATGCGGTCCGCATCGAACATGGTCTGGCGGGGCGAGGGCCCAGTAAGGATAGCTACGACGGAAATTTATTCCCTCTTTTCCCTTTTTGGTTCATCAAAAAAAAAAAAACGGAGGAGAATGTTATATGGTTACAGCAACGGAACAGTCAATAAATATTCTATTTCGAATCAGCGGTAAAAACGAGAGATATTGAATTCCCATTCAATGCTTGATGTTGATGAATAGGTAGATGATAGCTGTTGATGCTAAGCTCCATGGACTGCATGGAATGCCTGAACCACCGATTCACCATATTGGATTCCTGCAAAAACAGACTCCAGACCGGAATTTCTCTGGTCGGGGATATTTCGATGCCTAAATCAGTAGAGTTTGGACAACAAAATGGAGAATTCAAAGAGAGTGTAGATGGAAAAGAAATGAATCAAATTGACTTGACTTAGGGTAGCCTTAGACTTGCTTATCTCGGAAATCCCCTCTTACCTCTTTTTATAGGTATTTATTCCAACTAAAAGTGGTTAGGACAAGCTTTCTTGTAACTGATTGCTATTAGGAAAGTTAATTAAAATAATCTTCCCTCAGCTAATTGTAGTTACTGTCAGCCTTTGGTAGTTATTTATCTTGGTCTTGATGCAACGGTCATCAATTATACAGTTTGTCAGATATAACAACCAGACTTATTCTTGATAGCCTCAAGCTAATGGGCCTTAAGCTGATGGGCCTTAAGTCGAGGTGGACTAGCCGACTACAGGTCGGCCAATTATCCCGATGTGTGTTGATGGCCGACCGCAGGTCGTATATTGCCATCGGCTAAATGTTTGTACCGATTTGTTCTCATGTTGAGTTGGTCTTCTAGCTACGAGGTCGACCGGTTTAGATGGGCCATTCAATCCTCCATCTGGTTTATCATAACACTTGCCCTTACTCTCAATTTCAAGGCAAATTATTATTTTGAAAGACGAAAGTATTAATTTTTTATCTTTTTTTGAGTAATGAGAAGATTACTAATGATGGCAAATCTTGGACCTGATTGGCAGCATTAACTGTTTTCCATTTCAAATATTATGCTTTGGACAAAGGTCGGGCTTCCATTGGCATCAAAAAAGTTGGCATAGATTCAAGGGTCACGTCGGCTCTTTTCATTTCGGCGCTCATGTCGACTCTTCGTCTTCGGCCCGGATTGTGAAACGTGATACTATCATATACGTCTGGTGCTATACGAAGGCTTCATCTTGGCCGTCAGCCAGACTCTTGCAAATCAAGGCTAGCTCTCGCGAATCAAGGCTGACAAGCTAGTTTTTCTTTCATCTAATCGACTTTGGCTTTTTAGGAGGTTGTACCCATAATTAATTGTATTTGATCCAGGATGCACTACGTGGTACAATCATATCCATTCAGAGTAGTTAGAAAGCTTTATCGTGGCAATTGACCAGAGTCTTTCCTTTGTTAGTGTTGGACTACCTCCTCTTTCATCGTATATGAGTCGGTCCTTTATACCAATTTGTATTCTATCAATCATGCTGATCGAGTAGGCTGATTAGGCCCACTCTTGTACATACCGATCTTGCCAGTAGGTTGGTGAGGCCCATTTGTGCATCCATTGGTTTTACCAATATGGTAGGCTGGTTAGGCCCACATGTGCACTTGTCGGGTATATCGATAGGGTAGGCTGGTCAGGCCCACTCTTGTGCCTATCAAACATATCGATAAGGTAGGTTGGTCAGGCCCACTCTTGTGCTTGTTGGACATACCGATAGGGTAAGCTGGTCAGACTCACTCTATTTGAGCATTGTTTTTCTTTTTTCCTTTATTGGTTTCTGAAGTTTGGTCGTCGATCTACTTGTCGGTAGTCCAGCCTTATAGGCTGGGTTGGTCGGAGGTCGGACTTTTGATGTAGAGGCAAGTCGGTCTTTATGAGTTAGTCGGCCAATAGTTCTGTAGAGATAGTCAATCGATTGTTGTCTCATCAACTTCTGGGCCTGACATAACTTTTTTGTTTATCCTTCGGGCCTATTATGGCCTTTGGCCTTTTATCAATTGGATCCGCTTATCGCAACACTCATCCGCTGGTCAGCTTTGGGGCTTTAAGATAAGCCTTTATTTGATTAGTCCGACATTGCTAGGAGGTTGTGGCTCCTTGTTAATTTTGGTTCTTTTTTTTGAGACTATCTTCCTTCAGCTTGGCATCGGCTTGCTGCTTGTTCTTTAGCTAGCACATATTTTTGCATGCGTGCCAGTAGTTCAAAATAACTGGTGAGGAATTTCTTATCCAGGGAGAAAGTGAATCTAGATAATTGGAATCCCTTCTTCATGATGGACATGGCCATGTATTCATTGAGAACGGGGATCTTAAGAGTGGCAGAGTTGAATCTGGCTACATAATCTGTAGACTTTCTCCTTCATTTTGCTGTAGAAGGAAGAGACTATTCGAGTTGCGAGGCATCCTTCGATAAGTCCTGAAATGTGACATGAATATTTTTTCCAACTCATTAAAAGAATGAATTATACCCGGTCAAATGCTTGAATACCACATTCGAGCAGCTTTCTTCAAAGTGGCTGGGAAAGCAAGGTAGTGCAGGGCTTCATAAGCTCCTTGTATCATCATGTATGCCTTGAAGCTTCTCAGGTGGTCAAGAGAATCAGCGGTACTGTCATATGGTTCCAATTGAGAAACCTTGAAGTGATGTGGAATCATTTCCTCCATTACTCTTTAGGAGAAAGGAGGCTGTGAATCATATGCTACAATCTCATCATTCTTCCATTGATCATCAAGCTTTGCGATCTGCCTTTCTAGCTTCCTAAATTTTCTTTCATAGTCATCACGTACTCCCCCTCCTCGTCGAGTGTTTCCTGGAGTGGAGTCTTCAGAAGATACTGATAAAGATCTTCTTGCCCTTTTCCTTTCAAGTCGGCTTTCTGCTTGTTTTCGGTGCTGAGAGCTTCGTGGTTCAAGAGATAGCCAATCCCAAGATGACCAATGGGTGAATTCTTATCGTCGACCTTCTTTCCCTAAGGACCAACAACTGAATCTTGAGGCCACCAATTATTGTCTGTTGAGGGCAATTTCTTGAAGATTCTACACCATGACTATCAGTGCATCCATTCGATTCAGAAGGGCATCAATCTGCTATTAGCCCACACTTAGCATGGGAGGTACAGCATTATTATCCACTAGAGGATCATTCTTCTTGGAGGTAGAACAACCCCTACTTGTTGAGACATTCTGCGCTCTTCCTTTTATCATCTTGTCTTTTTTTGAAATTCTCCTTTTCAAGAGGGGTAATTCACATAGTTGAGCCCCCCTATCTAGTGTACTAACTGTTGACACTAGCTCTACGAACCAGATGGAATGCCCGAACCACCGGTTCATCACCTTGGGTTCCTACAAAAACAGACCCCATACCGGAATTTTTCCGGTGGGGGATACTCCGATGCAAAGTCAGTAGAGTTTGGGCAACATAATGAAAAATTCAAAGAGAGTATAGATGGAAAAGGAATGAATCAAATTGACCTGGCTTAGGATAGCCTTAGACTTGCTTACCTCGGAGATCTCATCTTATCTCTTTTTATAGACATTTATACCAATTGAAAGTGGTTAGGACAAGCTTTCTTGTAATTGATTGCTGTTAGAAAAGTTAATTAAGATAATCTTTCCTCAGCTAATTGTAGTTACTGTCGGCCTTCGATAGTTATTTACCTTGGCTTGATGCTACGGTCATCAATTATACAATTTGTCAATTATAACAACCAAGCTTATTCTTGTTGGGCCTCAAGCTGATGGGCCTTAAGCTAATGGACCTTAAGCCGAGGTGGACCGACCGACTGCAGGTTAGCCAATTATCCCGGTGCATGTTGATGGCTGACTGCAAGTCGTATATTGCGTCGACTAAATATTTGTGCTGATATGTTTCATATTGAGTTGGTCTTCTAGATGTGATGTCGACTGGTTTAGATGGGTCGATCAATCCTCTGATCCGGTTTATCGTAACAATGGCCAATATATTTGTTTCAAGTTAAAAAGCATAGAGATTATGAACCAACTTGATAATAAGATGCAAGAACTGCTCTCAGCCAACGACTTGGTGAGTATATCTACTTTGATACCAATGTAAAGAGTGGAATCTGTTGACTCCTAGAATAATTTTGATGATAACAAAATATTGGAGCATATATTTGATACTAATACTTTTTAAGTATTTAAGAATTTTTTGTAGGACAATTCACATAGACAATTATCCACCCTACATTTCTAAGACCTTTGGAATAAATTCATGTACTCAAAGAAAAAGTTTCATGCATTTGAAAGGCCTAAAGAAATTCAATTGTATATTCATGGAAAATGGCCAAATTTATGTAATTTTTAGTATAAATATCTTAGATTTGGTTTAGAAGTTGTTTGGAAGATGTTGGAAGAAGTTTGAAGTTGTTTGGAAGTATTTGGAGAAGTTTCACTCGAGCCGACTCAATATTAGAGCTGATACATTTTCTTTGCATGGCATTGAAATTTCATGATATAGTCATCCGAGCCGACTCAAGAAAGAATAGAGCCGACTCCTCCAGAGTGACAAAAAACTATTTTTGAGAATGCAGTCATTTGAGCCGACTCTCACAAAATTACAGAAATTCTTCTCTGAGCATCCGAGCTGACTCTAATCCCAGTTTTTCAACAGTAACAGCTAGTTCCAAAATTCAAATTTCTTGAAGAAAAAGCCTCTTCAACGGCTAGAGTTTTCGATTTCCAAGAAATTCTAACAGCCATATTCACCTAAGAACATTTCAATGAGCTATAAATGAAGGATTTAAGTGAAGAAAAAAGAGGTTTTGAAAAGCTTTTACAAGAGAAAAGATAGCATTAAATATTCTAAGTGCTTTCAAAAGAAAAATCCAAGTTCTTCAACAACTTTCCACCAACTTCTTGAGTTATTCTTTGAGGAATTAAGTGAGCTTTGAAGAGCATTGAAGAAGCAATCAACAAGGCTTCATTAAGAGCTCAATTGCAACCATCCGACACTTTTTGGTTTGTCTGTGTTGCTTCTTTAGATACTCTATTTTGAGTTGTTTCAAGTACAGCAGGTGGCTGTAACTTATGAATTATTTTTAAGTTATTGGTGAGCCTTGAAAACCAAGTTGGATTATTAGTGAGCTCGGAAAAACTAACATTGTATTAGGTTTTAGATTGTGAGCTCGTAGAAAAACAATCCGGCTATATTTGACAAAAATATAGTGAAAATTTGAAGTGTGCACCTTGGATAGTGGACGTAGGAGCTGGGTTGCTCCGAACTACTCTAAATTTGTGGTATTTGTAATTATTTTTATCTTTGCATACTCATTTGCTTCCGCATATAATACTTTATACACTTCACTCATCACACAAAGTTTTCAAAAAATACATACTTATTTAATTTTTTTTAAATTCAATTCATCCCCCTCTTGGGCTGGCCAACTAGATAACAGAATCAATAGTTAGGCTATGTTGCATTATTATTTCTAATAATAAGTATATATAGAGAGTCTAGGATCATGTAATTATAATAGTAGGAACATCCTATTATATAGTTACAACTGCTTAGCCATTCCATTTCTAAAAAAAAGGATCATGATGGTAGGACAAGGCAGGTATCATGTTTCAATTCCATAGTTAAATGAAAAATATTCTATTTTCGTCCAATACTTCATGAATGACTAGATGATGGCAAAAATAACCTCCTCTATCATCTTTGCTCTTCTTAACCTATGCTTTCTTTTTTCTTTTTTTTTTCTTTTTCTTTCTTTCTTCTAGCCGTTATAAGTTTGTGGCTTTTTCTTTGAAATTTTTTTTTTTGATGAAACGGGATATTCATTAAAGCAAATGAGAGTGAATACAATCCAAAAAGTTAGAGAGAATTATATCCCTAAACTGTACAGGGGCAGCATGCCAATCGATCCAGACCGATGAAACAGAATGGCGAGCGACGAATGAGGCTACCCAGTCAGTGGCCGAGTTAGCCTCCCTAAAAATATGACGAACTTGGATGGACACGCAATCCCATAAAAGGAAGTGGATATCTTTCAGGATGGGGTGGGCAGGGGGAGCCATCAAAGATCGTCGAATCCAGGCTATGACAGTAAAGGAATCCCCCTCGATGATGAGCCGGTCCAGGTGAAGAATCTGGCGAGCATACATGATGCCTGTCCAGGTAGCATACAACTCCATCTCAGGGACGAAAGAATCAAGGAGAGGCAAGCCGCCTGTCTCTAGGAAACCGAGATGGGCATCCCAAATGACAAAAGCAGCGCCTCCGGATCCATGACGGAGGCTCCCGTCGAAGCTGACCATGAAGTGCGAAGGAGGGGGGTGCCCAGGAGACATAAACGACCCGGGACGCTCGAGGAGCAGAGAAGGGACCCCATATCTCCAAAGACCTCCCAGTCGAGCACAAAAACTTGTAGGCCGAAGCGGTAGCCCTATCGACCAGTGCCCGGGGAGAGCAGGTGACCGAGGCAAAGACCCGCTCATTCCTGGCAATCCAAATATGATACGTAAGATAAGCCAGCAGACTAACCTGGGGGAACTCCGTAGCAAATCTCAGGGTAGAAAGGAAATAGTGAACAACATCCTGAGACCGGGAGATAAACCCAGCAACGCCAGCAAGGTGCCAAATCCTGGAGGCCCAGTGACAGAAGAATAGGGCATGGGCCTGGGTTTCATCCTCCAATCCACATATGGGGCAGCCCGGGGGCATGTGAATACATCTAGAAGCCAATAAAGACCTGGTCGGTGAGCGATTTCGGACAAGCTTCCAAATAAAGTAGGATACCCTGGGGTGGACTGGAATAGTCCAGATCTAACGAAAGGATGAGTCCATCGATGCAGTCGGAGAGAATATGGAAAGTAGATCCGACATGGGAACCCGGGCAGAAGAGGAGTGCCTCCAGACTCTGGCATCAGGGACAGAGACCACTGGTAGAATGATGGAGAGAACCTGAGGACCCAAGATATTCCCGAATAGGGACAGCACCAACTAGCTATCCCATCGGGACTCCCCTGGAACAATGAGGTTAGTAATAGGCATAGAGAGAGGTATGTCGATCGAGATAAAGGTAGGCCATCTACACAGGAGGTATCAGAAATCCATGGCTCTGTCATAACTCTGACAGATCTGCCATCCCCAATAATCCAAGACAGGTGGGGGATAATAAGAGGGGCTCTAAGCATCATCTCCCTCCAGATAGCCGAACAGCATCTCGGAGGGGAATGAGAATCGTCGAGGACAGAGGAGTAATCCCCATAGCGGGCAGAAAGCATCGTCGACCACATACTGTCAGGACAGAGGAAGAACCTGGCCATGTGCTTACCGAGCAAAGCCTCATGCCTGCTGCGTAGGGAGGAGATACCCAGCCCGTCCTGGTCGGTCGACCTACAGACAGACTGCCAGCTAACAAGATGAATCCTGCGATGATTCGGAGAGGAATTCCAAAGAAAAGCCTGGATCAACTGCTCCACAAACATGATAATAGACTTAGGAACAACAGCATGAGAGAGGAGATGGACCGGGAGAGAGGTCAGGATCGAGCAGATAAGGGTAATCCTTTCCATGGATGAGAGGACCCTACCCTGCCATCCCTCAATCCAGTCGCGCACCGCGTGCAACATCGGAGCACAATCCGATCTAGAGAGTCTGGTCCTGGAGATCGGCACTCCCAGGTAGGAGAGGGGGCCCCGGCTCTCCTGAATACCAAGGGTATCCAAGATCCGCTGGCGAAGGCGCATAGAGGTCTTCGGGCTGAATAAATAGCAGATTTATGAAAATTGACCCTCTGACCAGAAGCCATACAATAACCTGTGAGGACCCTACGAAATCCCTGGGCAGACAGAATAGAGGCCCAGCCCAACAATAAGCAGTCATCCACAAATAAGAAATGAGAGATCAGCTGAGCACTGGGTGCAGGGATAAACGGCTGGATGCCGAGGTCCCGGACTAATGCGCGCAAAGCCCTGGATAAAAGGTCAGCACAAATGATAAACAGGGATGGGGAAAGGGGACAACCTTGACGGAGGCCCACTTTCGAAGAGAAGAAATCCATAGGAGAACCATTAATCACCAGAGAGAAGGAGGGTCCGATAACACAAGCAAGAATCCTGGAAACCCAAGTGCGGTGGAAGCTGAAAGCCTGTAGGGCCGATAGAAGATAGTCCCAGTTGACCTTATCATAGGCTCGCTCCTTGTCCAGCTTAATGGCCATCAGACTTTAATGGGAGGAAGCATGGCTGAGGTCAGACATAAACTCGTGGGCAATAAGCACATTATCAGAAATGCTCCGGCCTGCGAGGAAAGCACCCTGCTCTGGACAAATAAGGTGAGGAAGAATAGCTCGCATCCGGTTGACCATCAGTTTAGCACAAATTTTATAAAAGGTAGTACATAAGCTGATCGATCGATAATGAGCAGGCTTGGGAATTAGGAGAATAAATGTCTCTCTTCCAAGAGTCGGGCATAGAACCTAAAACAAAAAAGTTCTGCACAGCAGCAACAAGGTCAGAGCCCACAATGTCCCAATACCTCTGGAAGAAGAAGGGGGGGTAACCATCAGGGCCAAGGGCTTTATCCTCCCCAAGGTCCCACAAGGCAGCACGGATCTCCTCCATGAGAATCGGAGTAAGCAAGATAGCATTTTGAGAAGGAAGGATAACAGAGGAGGGGAAGAGGTGTGGAGCAGAAGGAATAAGCGGTGACGAGTCGGTCCATCTGGATCTGAAAAATGAAAGGATCTCCTCCCGAATAGCACTCTCGTCCTCCAACAGCTGGCCCTGAGAGGATCGTAATACCTGGATGGCATTTCTGTGTCTCCTGATAATAGTGGCATGATGAAAGAACCTGATATTTAGGTCCCCATCCTGTAACCACTGAACTCTGGATTTCTATCTCCAAAAGACCTCCTGATGGCGAAGAAGAGAGTGGTGCAAGGAAAGGTGGGCCCGAAGACTGATTAGATCAGGCTGAGATAAACAGCCTAACCTGTCTTCTTTATCCTGTAGATGAGCAATGGTATCTTCAACAGTCTTCAGTCTAGAAAAGATGTTACCCACCTCCACTCTATTCCAGCGGAGGAGACGCCTCCTGAGAAGCTCCAACCTCTTAGAAATCTGATAGGAAGCATCACCACGCATAGGAATCCTCCAGATATCAACGATGATCTCTCTGGATTTAGGAAAAGAAAGCCAAAATTTTTTAAATCTGAATGGGGTGGGCCCCTGGATATAGGCATCCATCGAGAGAAGAAGAGGGCAGTGATCGGAGGCAATACGGCTCAGGTGGCGAACCGAGTGAGTAGGGAATAAGGAGAGCCAGGATGGGGTAGCATAGCATCTATCCAGTCTCTCCCAGACCCTGGCGGCACCCACCCTATTATTACACCAGGTGAAGCGGGGACCAAGAAAACCCAAATCAACCAGGCCAGAGTCACGAATAAAGTTGGAGAACTCCAGGGAGGCAGTATTTTCTACAAAGGGTCTGCCTCCCCTCTTATCCTCAACTCGATTAATGACATTGAAATCACCAGCAACAGCAGTGGGAACCCCCTGGTCAATCAGAGCAGAAACCTCCTCCCAAACCACGATCCTTTCCCTGTCAGAGGTAGAGACATAGATACCATACAGAAGCCAAGATGGCCGATTAGGCTCAGACACAACAAGAGCAACCATCTGAGAAGATTGGTGAAAAGTAGTCACTTTAGCCGCCTCCTGATCCCAGGAATCAATAATACCTCCCGACAGGCCGCGAGAGTCAATAGAATAGAAACCCCAATTTCGGGGGAAACGATGCCGCACACGCTCGAGACTAGGACCCGATAGTCTAGTCTCCAAGATAATACAGATTTGAGGGTTATGCAGTTACAGAAAGCGACCAAAAGTAGAAAGGAAGGCGGGTTTCCCCGTCCCTCGAACATTCCAAACCAGAAGTTTCATTAGAAATTAGGATGACTTGGATGACCCGGACTCCAGACTGGCACCATCCTCAACATCAATACTCACAGCAGGCTGTTTCCCAGCCACAAAGAACCGAGGAGCACTAGAAACAGCATTAACAGAGACCTTACTGGACCCCTCTGATGACCCCCCCATCGAGGCCAGAACACTCTGAAGCTTAGATGAGATAGAGTCATGAGACAGTCGCCCAATCTCAGGAGACAACGAGGCAGCCACAGGGTCAATCGACTCCAGTTGAGGAGGAGGCAGAGTAGCTCGAGCAAGCGGCAGGGAGGTTGCCGACACCCCCTCCAAACCCCATTTCAGAACCCTGGATCCGTCCAGTCCAGGACACCCCAAATCAACATCATCCCCTACAGTAGGCACAGAAGAGGCAGCCTCCGATGATTTATCCATGGAAGAGAAGGAAGGACCTTTATCCCGCCCATCCTCAGCAACATCAGTCCTCGATCAGGATAAGGCCCTCCCCGGCAGTCTAGCTCTCCCAGATCCAGCATCAATCATAAAAACATTGATCAATAATGGATCCACAGAAATAGCAACCAACTTAGAAGATCCAGACTTACCTGAATTTTCAGAAGAGGCAGCAATGTAAGAAGCAAGCAAGGGGTAGAAACTCTTCTGTTGGTTGCTACTTCACTCCTGCATTTTTATCTCCTTGATAAATCCAAATCGGGTGGTAGAGACTCTCTTACTAGTTACTACTAATAATAATATCCCTGGGGAGCCACCTAGCCGTGACTTGCTATCTTTTATCGGCATTAAATTTCTTTCAATGTTAGAATGATGGAAATGGTTTGCCGGGTAGTGCCGCGTCACATCAACGATCCTTTTCCCACGGCACTCGGGAAAGAGTTTGATAGATGAGAGGGCATTGGATGGCATACCACACACCCTAATATACGTTAGCCCACCGTATTGTGACCGCATTCAGTACGTATGGCGATGTAAACTGGTTTATCGCTTAATGGTCCCCGGTCTATTCTTCGATCATCATTGGATGGCTGGCTGGCATTTATTCATGCGAAACATGAGCAGGAGAGAGTCCAAATGGGAGCTCAGTTTCTACTCCCTCCCTACCAACAATTTCATATCCATATTTATTTTATTTAATAAATATTAATTAAATATAAAAATTTATTTTTATTTTATTTTAAAATAAATAAAAATATAATTAAAAATATAGATATAAATATAAATATAAATATAATTTAAATAATTAAACTATATAACTATACAATAAAAAATATTATTAAATAAAAAATAAATCAAATTAATACTAATTACTTAAATATTTTTTTTAAAAAATAATAAATACTTTATAAAATAAAGTAAAATTATAAATATAATCAATTATTTAAATATTGATAGAAAAATTATCTATTTGTATTTATATTTTATAAATAATAATAATTAAATATTTAAAATTTTATTTATATTTAAATAATCTTGAATATAAAATAGAATCCAATCGAAAATTATTCATACGGCTTCTATCTTTACATGCAACCATCCATCCTCCCACAGCAGAAAAAAAAAAAAAAAAAATTGCATACGATGAACTGCACCTATGACAAACATAACTTTTTTTTTTTTTATAAAGAATTTAGGAACTCTCAACAGCCGCATCAAGGCATCCATCCATTAGTAGAAAAGATACGAATCTTCTCTAACAATCATGTTCCATAATTTACATTAACTGATACAGGCCTTATAACAATATACGTACAGATCAAAAGAAAACGAAGCTTTTGACTACACCGGACCTAAGCTGACCGACCCCCATTAATATCTTACCAACTACCTCCCCCTCCCCCTCCCCCTCCTCCCCCTCCTCCTCCTCAGCAAATATCTTGCTTTACACCTTCCATGCCTTTTTCTTTTCATAGGCTGCAGATGTTCACACGAACCTGGAGGCCCCCACACAACCATTTATCTTACACGAATTACATAATGGCACTGTTACATATGAGACGACAAATACATTAACTACGCTAGATCTTATCCGACAAAACTAGCGTCATCTTCTTTCCGGAGAAGAATGATTGCTGACTGTCGTCACCTTCTGAAGCTTCGCGTGGTTGGAGTACCATCGTCCTCCGTGAGCTTGACTGCAGAGTAGGCGGCGGCCCCGGTGAGGGTCCCCAGGATAGGTGCCGTAAAGTATACCCAAATGTCCTTGTAGTTGTTTGCCGCCACCGCCGGGCCCAGTGTCCTCGCTGGATTCATGGACGCTCCGCTAATCCTCCTGAGATATTTTTTGAGGACTTCACTATTTAGCGCACACAGCTGAAAGTGGGATATTTTTGAGAGAAAGGACTGAAAGAGAGGGACAGAGGGATATATATTCTTTGAGAGAGATCAGACCGAAGGGAATATAGATATTTCTGCACCTTTTTGAACTTTATCCTTTTTTTTTTTCTTTTTTTTTTTTTTAACAGTGCCGGGATATTTCACAGAGAAAGCTTTTAACACGTAAGCATATGAGATGAGAAACATTACACAAATATCTGAGTGTAATAGATTTCACCTTTATGCCCGACCGTACACCGGTTTTAAATTTCTTTTTTAACTAATCACAGCAGAGCATGTCATACAAACCCAGCAATGATGTTGTTCATGGCCACAGTTGCTCCTACCGTGATCCCGGCCAGCTCCCCGACCTGAATAAATTAACAAAGATTAATTACACCACGATCAAGATAGATGATCGATAAAGATCCAATCCTTCAATTCTTCAATGGATATGATCAGGTATTAAAGAAAGAAAAGTGTACTCACCGCCCTAACATCAGTAGCAACTGCCGTGGTGACGAACATGAGAATGAATCCGATAATAAACTCCATTACGAACGCGGCACCGGCACCACCGCTTGGCACCGTTACACCTTCACCCAGAATTGGATGGAAGATGGCCTTCAATGCAAATGCCGCGCATAGCGATGCTGACAGTTGTGCAGCGATGTATACGAGAACCTTTACACGCATGTAAATTAAAGCAGATATATAAAAGCTCGAAGAGCAGCAGTCTTAATTACCATATGAGATAGAAGTTTAGACACCAAATTGGGCGTTATACCTTCTCCCAGGAGAAGTGTTTGAAGGTGGCGAAGGCAATGGTAACGGATGGATTGAGGTGAGCACCGGAGATGTGGCCAATTGAGAGTATGATGATCATGCAAGCGATGCCGGAACATGCTGCCAGGCCTAACAAGGTGACGGCACCGTCCGATTGGCGATCGATGATTGCCGCAGCCGTGCTGGCAAACACCAGCATGAAAGTGCCGATGAACTCGGCCCCCACCTGCCCACCGACCACCAAAAAAGATGATGCCGGTTAGTGGTCGATCGCTTGTGCTGCTACTTTTCATTCTATTGCTAAGAACTCGGCACCTTAGAAAGTTTCTTCTTTTTTTTTTAATTTAAAAAAAAAAAATTGAACTTATTAAACCAATATGGTAAAAATATGTTCATAAAAATTAATATATATATATATATATATATATATAAACTTTGGAAACATATTTGATGCGGTGGTCCGGATAGGCGCACGGAAAGCAATCAATTCGATTCAAATACGGAAAGCAATCAATTCTTCACCCTTTTACTTGGAATACTTATGTGAATACATACAGATACATGGATGTGATTTTTTTATTTGGCTGCTAGCAGGTCATCCATATCCAACAAAAAATAATAATAACAATAATAATAATAAATAAACCAATCATGACAAGATGCCAGGTGCGCATGCACTTCTTCTTTAAAAAAATAAAAATAAAAATAACGATTCTAGAATGTGCCAACCGAGTCAACATCCTCCGGTCAGGATTTAGAATTTAAGAATTTATTATACGTGATTAATTAATAAATTATAAAAATAGATTGACGCCGCGATAATGTCGACTTACAAACACATAATTCTCCATTAATTTCGACTGTTCTTTATTGACACGAAATATTTTGTCTTTAACAAAAAAAAAAAAAAAAAAAAAAAAATAAAAAAAAAAGCTGCCACCTACCGATTTAGTAGAAAATATAAGTTACACCAAAAAAGGGGGGTAGCCACAACTCTACCTGGATACCTCAAAAAAAGATGAGAATTGAAAAAAAAAAAAAAAAAAAAAAAAAAAAAAAAAAAAAAAAAAAAAAAAACCGCTAGGAAGGATTTGTGAATCAGGAAATTCGCTCGATTCCATCGCTGAAGAAAAGAATACAAAACGGCAACCGGAAAATCTCGATTTCATGACATCTTAGCAACGTACCGGCCGAAAATTTATCAATAATTCAGCGGAAACGATAAGGGGATGAGTGAAACGGAACCGTTGCCTAATTTTCTCCTCGATTAGAAAGTTACAAGGAATTGGGTGCACTTCCAATCATAGCAAATGGGGAAACGAGACCGGGGAACTCACCTTTCTTGCAAGAGAACCGAAAGCCGGGAAGCTAGGACCATCGTCGTCGATGGACCAAGGCTTGACTGCGAAGCAACTGCCACGGCAAAGTAGCGAACGCCACCTACTGGCGGCCCGGCCGGACTTGTGCCAGCCAAATAGTGGAGCTTCGGCGTTTTCCAGTGAAGAGGCGCCGTCTTCGCCCATGTCCACCGCCAAATAATACAAGGGAAGAAAGGAATCAGGATGGTGGAGAAAGTGCCTGCGAGGAAGAAAACTTTAACCTCCCCTCTGCTCTTCTGCTCTCTGCCTACTCCTAGGAAAGACCACCTGGCGCCCTTTTATACACGGAGGCTGCTGGGCCCGGGAATTTGGGGTATGATGCTCTCGGGTTTTACTTTTAACTAACATGTTCCGTGTTGACGCAACGTTTGTATGCGTAATTGTGCCTCCGACATTAGCGATGAGTTTTTGATAAACACGGATTCTTTCCATGCACCATTTTTTTTTTTTTTTTTTTTTTTTTGATAGAACAAAAGGCAGAGGAATTTTATCTGGTATAGTATCCCATTTTGATCCCCAGTCTGCTAGATCTTTGTTTGATACAGGTCATAATTTTTTTTTTTTTTTTCTTGATATCCATCTCAAGTACATAAGAATTAAGGACCGGATCCTGTAATCCTACTTAATTAAATATGCAGCAAGATGGGTAACTTATAAAGATAACTAGAATGAAAATATATATATATATATATATATATATATATATATATATATATTATTTTTTTAATTTAATAAAAAAAATATAGAAGTTAAACTTGATGTAGCTATTCTCGCATGTCTCTATCCCGTGAGATAATGTTTGATTCAAAGTATTTAGATTTTCATAATTTTTCTCTATTAAAGATAAGTATGTCTACCTGACACTACTAAAATGCCAGCTGGCAGAATGAAAAATAAAAAAGAAAAATTCTAATCTGTCATTCATACCAATTATTATAGGTTCTAGAAAAATAATTTTTGGATTTAATCGAGTCATTCATGAGATCTCGTATCGAATTTATGACCTGTTGATAGTGAAACAAAATATCTATCAATCGAGTTACCGTCTCAATAATTATATATGTAGTTTACATTCTATGCAATGCTCGATAATGATCATTGAAAAATGAACAATTATCAATAATGATCGCACGATCTAAACTCATTAGTTTATCTCTACTTGTCTTATCCTAATTTGGAAGGAAGGACCAGTAATAAACACAAAATCATTCATTCTGGTGCTGCAAGGATTATGTTATTTAATAATTATTCACCTTTCAAATGATAGTTTTTGAATGCTGGCGCAACCACGCACCGTAGGGACTACTACGAGGAGACCGCCAATGGAATCTTAACAAGTGGTCAAGAGCAAGACTCCAACTTGTTGCGAAGACAAGAAGTTTAAAGACAATCATGTATGCCAGCCTTCCTTTCCCGCCATTATTTGAATATATAGTCGAGCCCTCGCCGACCAAACCAGGATTCGTACGGGTATTTCCCAACAGTAATCCGCGCCAAAAACCCGAGATTCAACTCAATTTCCCTCCCATATCCAAACCCTAACCCAAGGCTAAATTCTTTTTAAATCATAAAAAAAAAAATCAGTCCATTATTATCCAAACACCTTGAAACCAAAAAAACATAAAAAATGGTACCCTTCCAAATATTTGAATTTATATAACTATCATTCTAAAAATAATATTTATACTATACCTTCATAAAATACTTATTTTGAATATATATTCTTTTTTTAAAATTTTAATATGTATCTATACAACCTAATATTGTTAAAAAGTTAATGATTTAAAATTGAAATAACTGAAATATCCTTAATAGATAGACATACAAAAAGAAATATTTATAAATGTATATTTATAAATATCAACTTTACAAGAATATTTATGTAATTTAATATATTTAAAAAAGTATACATAAAAAAAAAAAATTCTATTTTTATCTATTTTAACTTATTTTAACATTCAAACTAGTCTGATGCTTACTCATCAATATTTTGTAAAAAAAAATCAATTCAATGATTAGATAATAAAAAAAATTGTTATTGAAAAGAAGGGATGTCCAATTGGTTAGATAAATTGAAGCGATACTTGTTAATTTATCATTCACTTTTGAAATTAAAAAATAATATCATGGTTTTAATTAATTTTTAATTTAAATAAATATGAGTTTAGCTAATGATATTAGCTAAACTGATATATTGAAGGTATGCAAAAATAATATTTTATAAAGTATGCATGTAAATATCAATTTTGGAAAGGTATTAAGATAAATTTAATATTTAGAAGAGTATTCAGAAAAAATCTAATACTTTTTTTTGCATGTATACTCTTCTAAATATATGAAATTACATAGATATCTATAAAATTATTATTTACATGTATATCCTTGTAAATATTTATTTTTGTATGTGTACCCATTAAAAATATTTTAATTATTTTAATTTTAAACCACTAATTCCTTAACATCATTAAATGTCATGGATACATATGCGAAAAAAGAAAATAAAAGAATATACATGCAAAATAAATATTATATATATATGTATATTGAAGTTGTATTCATATAAATTTTAGTATTTGGTAGGATATGTATGCAAAAAATTCAAACAAAAATTATTCTAATTAGAATTTGTGACACAACTATAACATCCGAATATAATTAGCCTCCTTCCATGATGGAATAAGTCTTGAATTGAGTCCTTAGGTTTCAACAAAATTTATGTCTTAATATAATTTATCCCTCCTCCTCCAATTCCAAACAAAAGAGTATGCACATAACACACGGGTGAATAGGTGCAAGAGGGAGCGCCGCACAAGGAGCGAACGCGCGGGCAATCGAGCGCTGGCGGGCGAGCATCATGCGGCACGAGCGCGGGCGACGTGCCTGCGATGCAGGCAGGCGAGCGACGCGGGCGACGCGACACGCGGGAGCACGATGCGTGGCCCGACCAGTTTTGGAGATATGTTGGGATTTGGGATAGAGAGAGAAAGAGGAGAGATAAAGATGAGAGAGAAGTGGAAGGAGAGAGAAAATGAGGAAAGAGAAAATCACAGGGAACCTTCTTCCTCAAAATTTGTGAAAATAGGATTTGGTTTGAATGAATTTATTTATTATTGTAGGAGATCAACCTTTTGAGCAGGAAGGATTTGGACGAATTTCGGGTATAGATTAATACCGGATATCTGAGATTAGCGATTGAAGGTAAGGATTCTTGATGGGGGACAGAATTAGGGTAGGATCGTCGACGAGCTGAGAAGTTGCTGAAGATTAGTGTATCCTATTTTTTTAATTATTTTTTTTTTTGATTTTTCAATAGTGGTGGCGATTGAAAAATAAGAATGGAGGGTAGGAAAATTGGACACTCTAGGACTTGGAACTTACATTCACGGAGAGACATCTCACCTCTAGGGCATCTCACCCATCCCACTACATGTAGCCTAGGGCATCCCACCCAAATCGCTACCTGGGGTCGTGAAGGAAAATTCCTAAGACCTAGGGAGGACTCGATGGGAAAAAGGGGATAACTAGGGTCTCTCACCCCTCGATGCTCGAAAGCGAATGTGATGCAGGATGATTCTAAGATTGCTAAACATGCAGAAAAAATAGTAAAATATGTTTTTTTTGTAATTTTTATAATTTAGTTTGTAAGATAAATTTCCAAATAAAAGTAAGAACTAGCAAGAAGAAAAGCAATGCATAGAATCATCGTATCGCAAGCAAACTCAAGCAAAATAATAAATTCCAGGACCCAAGAATTGAGAAACTCCTAGATTAGGATAGCTTATATTCATCAAATCAGAAATTAAAAGAAGGGAAGGATGTTACCAATCAGTGATTTGAAGAACTTCCGATGAAGAGATCACACATCACTCTTATTAGAGTCTGGATGATGAAGTTCGGTTTCCTTGATTAGATGGCTAATTTGGATGGTTCTGGATGCAAGGAAAGCCTCCTCTGGGGAGGTGAAATACCTCGGGGATCCTGCAAAATGTCAAGGGTCAATCAAAACAGCAAGTAAGAAAAGGAAAGGAAACTAGGTTTAGAAGGAATCAGGTTATGGTTTAAAAGCTGGGCTGTTTGAAGTTTGTTGAAGATCTCCTTGCTTAGTGGCCTAGGGCACTCCTTTTTAGACGTGTGAAGGCTTTGATGGCAGTGAGTTAGGGTGTGGAAGGATGCTAGGGCAGCAAGGAAACACAAACACAAACCAAAGAACCAAAAAAAAACAAAGTAACACAAGCTCACAAGCTCAAAATAAATTCACCAGGGTTTTGATATCATGAATAAAAGTTTATTACAAGAGGGGGAGGGATGCGGTATTTATAGAGTTCCCATGCCCTCACTAACCATGGTTACACTTGGGTTACAAGTCCTCTTCCAAATTGGAATACAAGTCCTTTCCTAGCTAGGTTAGAAAAACAAATCCCCATTACGTTAGTAATTGACCTAGTCTTCTCCTTTTTCCTTCATGCTTTGACTATTCTACTCAAGGACACCTCTTGAACTTGGTCAACACTTCAAGGATGTCTAGGAGGGCGTGTTGGAATTCTAGGGGCAGCAAGGGGTCGCCCCAAAGGGGCTTGGGTGCATGGTTTTGGGCCTCTGGAATCTAGGGTGGCCTGGTAGCCTGGTGCAGGAATATTCCACAGAATCTTGTTTCTTTAGGGCTTAGGCTTGGCACTTGGACTTGATTTCTTTGGGCTAGGATGTAGAGGGACCTTTGGAATCATGGATGCCCTAGTTTGGTAATATGCTCTGGCATCTGGACTGGAATCTGGGCATTTGGAGGACATCTAGAAAGAATCAGGGTTTCTGGAAACATCTTGGATCCTGGGTTGTCACACAAGATCCAATGGATTGATGTAGCGGTCTATGACTCTTGGATGTGGCCTGGTGGAATTCCAAAATAGGGTGACCTCCTCTCTTGTACAAAAATTAGGCTCATATTGGATTCAAAATACTGACTAGGTTGAGGGTTGAGACAAATCAACTAACCTCAACTTATTACAGGACTCGATCTTAACTGATTACAAAATTTTCAAAACTTTGATACATGACTAATTAAACCATATGGAATCCAGGGATCTATGTCTGATCCTAGTGTCCCCACCAGAAGGATTAGGGTCTCTCATCCCTCGACGCGCGAAGGCGAAGGATTAGGGTCTCTCATCCCTCGACGCCCGAAGGTGAAGGATTAGGGTGTCTCACCCCTCGATGCCCGAAGGCGAAGGACAAATGGGCCTCTCACCCTTCCCATACGGGATGAACGAAAAGAAAAACTCTTTTCAAAAAATCTCTTTATTGACCAAACTATTTTTTTACAAAGGACTGAGGGTGGTATTTATAGATTTTCCAACCCTCATTTGATTTTGAATATAGGATAAGAAGATAGGGATAACTCAAATTCAAAAACAAGATAGGATAAGATAAGCCTATCCATATCTCAATCCTAACCAACAAAATCCTAATTTAAATTTTAAATAAAAGATAAATCCTAAATTTATTCTTCAAATTTAAATTTATTTACTGCTCCGAAATTCATGCTGCTTCGAGATTCGTGCTTGCTCCAGGATTCGTGCCAGTGAGGTCCCCATCATTCTCCTAAGGTGGAAAGAACTCGACTCCATTGAGTCAGGGTTAGCGGGAACTTTGGTGAAACAGAATCCATTCAAAAAGAAGTTTTGCTCTGAGATCTGTGCAACTCTGAAATCTGTGCAGCACTGCTTGTGTCAAAATCTATGCATCTCTGAGATCGATGCTTCACCATCTTGATTCATTCAAAACCCAACATTTCTTTTTGTTCTTTTTGACAGGCATGCGGAATCCCAGAATAGAGGTTCCGATCCTTGGAGGGCAGATCCGGACGGGCTCTTCTCCAGCGACGGTGATTGCACTAGTGACCGTGATCCAGCTTTCGTCACTTGAGCGACAGCATCCTCAGGAGTATCACCAAGCCATTTGACATTTTCTACCATTACCGCAATCGAGTCGCAGTCTGAGACAATGTAACCATTGAATTGCCAATCATTACGGATGGTCTGAGACATTAGCCTAGCATCGGCGCACATTGGTATGCCATTGATGAGATTGTAAGAGCACATGATGCTACTGGCATCACCTTCCCTGATACACATTTCAAAGGGACGAACGAAGGTCTCAACTATGTCTTGTTCGGTGACATCAAAAGAGTATCGTTCATTGATGAACCAATTGTCAACATCATAGGCAGTGTAGTGTTTGCAACAAGATGAGGTCTTCAGGGGCCTAGAGTTCATGTCTTTAGCAACCTCTGATCCCTCGACATCCTGCATGCCCCTGACAAAGTTGATAGAGTAACGGCCAACCATGAATGGATCCTCTCCTGGTGTCTCTAGAGCTCTGCCCCATCTTGGATCTATGACAGGATTGATATTTGGGCTCCAGAAGGTCAATTGTGAGGCCCGCCCGTAATTGGGCCATTATGGGCTGAAGTCGGCAAGGGCTGCCGACTTCACCCGGAACCCAGAAAAAAAAAGAAGAATGGGAAATAGGGGAGTTTGATTTTCGCATATCCGGCCGGGAAGGTTGCCGGAGAAGTCGAGAGAGGAGTCGTGGAGGAGAGGGGCGGTGTCGGCGATGAGTTTGGAGTTGGTTAGAATTCCGATCGATGTGGTCTTCGCTCCCCAAACGACGAGGAAACCATCGTGTTCCTCTTTAAATCCCTCTCTATCGCCACCAAATCGAGCCCCATCAATTTCCACGTCATCGTCTTCCTCTCCGGTAAGCGACGGAGAGCCCTTCAATCGCCGGTGAGTCCTTTTTTCTTGTTTAAATTTATATAGAGGAGGATTTCATCGTGTTTTTCTCGATTTGGATTGTTTGGACTGTACCATGCTGGTGGCCGCGCCGCCACTGTCCACCTCCGGTCCGGAGAACCTCTTCTTGGTGACCGTCCCCATGGCCGTCGTCGGCTGCTATGGGGAGGGTGGTTCGGTCGAATCAATGGAGCAGGGGAGGAGAGTTCGGGAGAAGAAGAAGCCTCTGTTCCATGAAAAAAAAAAGAAAGAAAAAGAATATATATATATATATATATGAAGAGAGAGAAAGAGAGAGAGAAACCTACCTGAGAGTCCGTCACCAGGATGGTTTTCGGTGGCTTACCCGCGAGGTCCCCCGCCATCGTGGGTGAGGAAGGAGAGAGAGGAGAGAGAGAGAAGAGAGAAAGAGAAGGGAAGGGAGGAAAGGTAAATTTTGAACCATAATTGGATTTGGATTGAGGAGAGTGCCCCATGATAACAAAGTTTTCTTTTTAGTTTTATTAAATAGAAATTAATTATATATTTAAATTGTTGGTCAGGATCGTTGTTGTCCTTGGAAGATCAGATCTAGGTTTAAATTGTACTTGTTGGTGATCCTTTTCGGTAAGTTATCTTGACCTCTAATATTATATGCTAAATATGTTATGTATTTATGAATTATTAAATGCATGTAAAATATTTTAATTTGCATTGGATTGCATTGGGTGCATGCATTGTGTTGGTGTTGTCGCTCTCTAGTCCGACTATGATCATACGAGGATCTAGTCTCCTTGTGGGCCTCCAGTAGGGCAATCGCTGGCACATGACCGATGAGCGGTATGTGAGTCAGGAGCTAGTTGCCTTATTTTAGCCATACGTGGCAGGCACATGCAGAGGATGCATATTTCTCGTGTGATACTCAGAGCTAGTTTTCCTTGTGGGCCTCCAATGGGGCGATCACTGGCACATGACCGATTTCGGTATGTGAGTTAGGATCTAATCTCTTATGGGGCGAGCTACAGGCCGATCGTGGTCATAGTCAAAAGGACTAGGAGAGTAAAGTAAATGGTTGGCCATCCATAGTCGTGTCAGTGTCGGTTGTGATTAAGTATGCATATTTGCATCATGTTGCTGGATATTATTATATTGATGGACATCTTGTTGTATGGTGTGTTTGTGCTTGCTATTTATTAATGGCATATTATACTGGAGGTGTTGATAACTTACTGAGCCTGTATAGCTCACCCCTATTTTTCTATGTTTTTGTTACAGATATCGAAGATCAATTGGGCTTTGGGACCAGTCAGTGAGGAGCTAGGGTTTAGGTGTTGATCTCTGAGTTTATATTAAATTTTAGTTAAATTTTATGAAAAATTCTTGGAATCAATAAATAATTAGTGAAATTTGTTCCTTACCACTATTTGGATGTTGAATTGAAGATTAGACCTTGCATGATCTCTAGGTTAAAACCTATGACTTATGCGGCTGGTCGCATAGCCGATCTAGGTATTGGATCGAAACGTGATAGAGTGGTATCAGAGCCAGGTTTAAGATCAAGTGACCTAGTTAGTGAGAGTGGGGTAGAATTAGTGTTTTGATTAAATATTCCGCAATAATTATCGATACTGAGAATTTATTTAATTTTCTTTGATAGGTGTGTGTCATAACTCCAAAGATTTTTGTCAAGTATTGAAGGCTTGCACAAATAAAATGAATAAATTCTCCCCTAGCTTAATTTTTTGGAAGATTGTCATCAAGACTAGACAATGGATATATGGAGTATATTTTGAGTTATATTATGGAATTAATTTATTTTGGGAATTTAATTTTCATAAAATTGAAGATTGTGATACAGGTGATTAGAAATTAATAAGATGATTATTAAGGTATGATTTATTGATATCGTTATGATCACTTGAGACCAACATAAGTAGTTAGGATATGATTGAGTGATATTAAAATTTAGATTATGATCACTATGGATTATGATATTTGAATTATGATCAATTGGAATGAATTCAAAGTTGGATTTCTAATCCCTAGGTACTGTGCATAAGATCTGGAATATGATTTTTGTAGAGATTGATCTTGGATGAGACTGAATGGTTGATACTATTTGATCTTGATAAGTAAGCATATTATGGATATTGAAGGACTAGATCAGATGTATATTTATCTCTGATAAATGAATTTGATCAAGTTTCAAAAGTGTTGACCTGGGAGTATAGTGTGTTATATTATGCTGAATATATGTATTCAGTTCTTAATTAAATAATGTTGGGATCCTAAATTTGATATGGATGAAGATTATGATAGTTTGCAAGTTTTGTTAAATTCTAAATTATAAATTTGGGGACTATTGCAATATGTTTAAGATGTAGGAGTTTAATAATAAGAGAGAGAATCTTTCGATTATATAATGGAAATGTGTTTGGGATAATGTATAGATTTGCAATTTGCTATTAACAAATTTAATGATATTATGTGGACATGGCATGCATATTTTAATAGAATCTTTGATGGTTTATGTTAGCAGTTTTGGATTGGATTATTTGATCCTATATATATATATGTTGGAGATTATTGGAGATATTAAACTCCAAGTCAACTTTAAGATTTATGAGAAAATTTAGATTATCTTGCTACTGATGTTTCATGTAATAAAGAAATGGGTATTGAAATACCTATATGGGTTTAGTCTATAAGAATATTTAGATTACCTTGTTATTAATGTTATTTTGAGCGAAGAAATGGTATTGAAAAATATTAGAGAATTTGAAAAGTTATATCAGAGTGCACAGCGAAAGTGTAGTGGACTAAAGATATTAGGATTAAAGTGTACTATGACATGTAAATAGGAGCTCTTCTTGGGATTATTGAATTTGGGCCAAATGGTATATGTAAGTATTGGATCATGTATATTTCAGTTTTGAAAGATCTAAATTTGTTTTTAAATTTCGAGGACAAAATTTTTATTAAGAGGGGAGAATGTGAGGCCCACCCGTAATTGGGCCATTGTGTGCTGAAGTCGGCAAGGGCTGCCGACTTCACCCGGAACCCAGAAAAAAAAAGAAGAAGAACGGGAAACAGGGGAGTTTGATTTTCCCATATCTGACCGGGAAGGTCACTGGAGAAGTCGGGAGAGGAGTCGTGGAGGAGAGGGGCGGTGTCGGTGATGAGTTTGGAGTAGGTTAGAATTTCGATCGACGTGGTCTTCGCTCCCCAAAGGCGAGGAAACCATCGTGTTCCTCTTTAAATCCCTCTCTATCGCCACCGAATCGAGCCCCATCGATTTCCACGTCATCGTCTTCCTCTTCAGTAAGCGGCGGAGAGCCCTTCAATCACCGGTGAGTCTTTTTTCCTTGTTTAAATTTATTTAGAGCAGGATTTCATCGTGTTTTTCTCGATTTGGATTGTTTGGACTGTACCATGCCGGTGGCCGCACCGCCGTCGTCCACCTCCGGTCTGGCGAGCCTCTTCTCGGTGACCGTCCCCATGGCCGTCGCCGGCTGCTGTGGGGAGGGTGGTTCGATCGAATCAATTGAGCAGGGGAGGAGAGTTCGGGAGAAGAAGAAGCCTCTGTTCCGTGAAAAAAAAAAAGGGATATATATATGAAGAGAGAGAAAGAGAGAGAGAAACCTACCTGAGAGTCCATCGCCGGGATGATTTTCGGTGGCTCACCCGTGAGGTCCCCCGCCATCATGGGTGAGGAAGGAGAGAGAGAGAAGAGAGAAAGAGGAGAGAGAGAAGAGAGAAAGAGAAGGGAAGGGAGGAAAGGTAAATTTTGGACCATAATTAGATTTGGATTGAGGAGAGTGCCCCATGATAACATAGTTTTTTTTTAGTTTTATTAAATAGAAATTAATTATATATTTAAATTGTTGGTCATGTTCATCGTTGTCCTTGGAAGATCAGATCTAGGTTTGAATTGTACTTGTTGGTGGATCCTTTTCGGTAAGTTATCTTGACCTCTGATATTATATGCCAAATATGTTATGTATTTATGAATTATTAAATGCATGTAAAATATTTTAATTTGCATTGTATTGCATTGGGTGCATGCATTGTGTTGGTGTGGGTGCGTTGTATTGATGGGGTGCATTGTGTTGGTGTGGATGCATTGTGTTGGTGTTGTCGCTCTCTAGTCCGACTATGATCATACGAGGACCTAGTCTCCTTGTGGGCCTCCAGCGGGGCGATTGGTGGCATATGACCGATGAGCGATGTATGAGTCAGGAGCTAGTTGCCTTATTTTAGCCATGCGTGGCAGGCACATGCAGAGGATGCATGTTTCTCGTGTGATACTCAAAGCTAGTTTTCCTTGTGGGCCTCCAGTGGGGTGATCACTGGCGCATGACCAGTTTCGGTATGTGAGTTAGGATCTAGTCTCTTGTGGGACGAGCCACGGGCCGATCATGGTCATAGTCAAAAGGATTATGAGAGTAAAGTAAATGGTTGGCCATTCATAATCGTGTCGGTGTCGGTTGTGATTAAGTATGCATATTTGCATCATGTTGCTGGATATATATTATTATATTGATAGACATCTTGTTGTATGGTGTGTTTGTGCTTGCTATTTATTAATGGCATATTTGTGTATGTATACTAGAGGTGTTGATAACTTACTGAGCCTGTATAGCTCATCCCTATCTTTTTATGTTTTTGTTACAGATACCGATGATCAATTGGGCTTTGGGACTAGTCAATGAGGAGCTAGGGTTTAGGTGTTGATCTCTGAGTTTATATTAAATTTTAGTTGAATTTTATGAAAAATTCTTGGAATCAATAAATAATTAGTGAAATTTGTTCCTTACCACTATTTGGATGTTGAATTGAAGATTAGGCCTTGCATGATCTCTAAGGTAAAACCTAGGACTTATGCGGCCGGTCGCATAGCCGATCTAGGTATTGGATCGGGACGTGACATCAATCAACTGCAGTGCGATGCGAAGGCGGCAGGGCAGATCAGGGCAATGGCGGATGCGATCTGGTGGAGGCTTGGAAAGAGGCAGAGAGGAGGGGTCGCTGCTGCTAGAATGGCCTCTTCTTCTCCACGGATGGAAAAAGGGGAGATGTCTTGGACGGAGATAGAGGGCAACTACCGGGGAAAACAACTCGCACGTCTGGAGGGGGAGACCCGTACCATCTCGATGGAGTGGGGCTTCTTTTTGGGGACGGCGAGCATTGCTGCTGCTGCTGCTGGGGTTGTGGGGTTTGGAAGATCGACGGCTACTGCAGCGACGGTGGGGGTTTGGTCGGAGGAGGATGGCATCGCGGAGGGAGGAAGAGAGGGTCTTGAACTGGGTAATGAGCTTGAGGCACTCTGCCTCGTACTCGGTGGAGGAGACAAGGTCGTGCACATATGCCTTCTCCAGCTTCTCCGTGATCTTGATGATGGCATAGAGATTGGCGAAGCTATCGAGCATCTCGTGCTCCCGCTTGTCGTTCCATAGCTTCACCTCCATCTTGGCGGTAAAATCTGTTGCTTTGATGAATGGTTAGGGTTTGGGAAACGTCGGGTCCTCTGGGCGTACCTCGGCTTGCTCGACGAAACCGATGCTGATGTGGTCATCCTCGAAGATCTTTTCTTTTATCACGGTGCTAGGTTGATCGATTGAAAGCAAAAATGCCACAGAGAGAGGACCAGGGGTCAGTGGAGGAGGCTGGTCTTCGCTACTTTCAGAAGACAAGTCCGGTGGAGAAGAACCCAACGCTGTCTGGCCGCATCTGGAATTGGGAAAAGGGGGTTGGGGAAGGGATCTAGTAAAGGATTGGAGAAGGGATCGTGACCGTATGGGCAGTGGATCGAGAGCAGAGGGAGAACGGCGGAACTAGTGAAGGTCGTTGGATGATTTGAAAAGAACAAACATACCCTAACCTTCTAGCTCTGATACCAAAATTGATGGGGGACAGAATAAGGTATCCTATTTTTTTAATTTTTTTTTTGATTTTTCAATGGTGATGGCGAAGGAAAAATAAAGATGGAGGGTAGGAAAATTGGACACTCTACGACTTGGAACTTACATTCATGAAGAGACATCTCACCTCTAGGGGCATCCCACCCAAATCGCTACCTGGGGCTGTGAAGGAAAATTCCTAAGACCTAGAGATGACTCAACGGGAAAAAGGGGATAACTAGGGTCTCTCACCCCTCGATGCTCAAAAGCGAAGGACTAGAATCTCTCACCCCTCGATTTCCGAAGGTAAAGGATTAGGGTCTCTCACCCCTCGACGCCCAAAGGTGAAGGATTAGGGTCTCTCACCCCTCGATGCCCGAATGCGAAGGACAGATGGGCCTCTCACCCTCCGCATACGGGGCGAACGAAAAGAAAAACTCTTTTTAAAAAACCTCTTTATTGACCAAACTATTTTTTTTACAAAGGACTGAGGGTGGTATTTATAGATTTTCCAACCCTCATTTGAATTTGAATACAGGATAAAAAGATAGGGATAACTCAAATTCAAATACAAGATAGGATAAGATAAGCCTATCCATATCTCAATCCTAACCAACAAAATCTTGATTTAAATTTCAAATAAAAGATAAATCCTAAATTTATTCTTCAAATTTAAATTTATTTGCTGCTCCGAAATTCATGCTGCTCCGAGATTCGTGCTTGCTTCGGGATTCGTGCTGGTGAGGTCCCCATCAATTCTAGACATGATCGCTAGTTCTATATATTATTTTACAATGCATGATTTGATCCGTGCATATGAGCATTAGCATGCATGTTTGTTTTGCATCGTATATTTTGATTTCTCGAGATGGATAATGTGTTGAGATTATTAATTATGTTTCTATTGCCCAGAAATGGAGCCCAAGTGGGGGGGTGAATTAGATCTTTTAAAAATTAAAATAGTAATGTGAAGGTCTAGTGGTGTTTGTGAGTAATAAATTCAATGCACAAAATTGAATGCAGCGAAAAGCAGTAAATAAATAGCAATAACCAAAGAGCAAGAGAGAAAGAGAGCAATCACACACAAACACAAGGTTTATAGTGGTTCGGTGCAAACCTAGCACCTACATCCACTCCCCAAGTCACCCTTGGGAATTTCACTATAATCCAAACAAGATTACAGCTGACTTATTTTTCACAAGGCTCACAAGTCAAAACCTAAGTTGGTTTTGTCACCTAGGCTCACCAACAAACCTCAACACGTGTTTTGTCTTCGGCCTCACAAGTAAATCTTAGTTGGTTTTATCCCTTTGGCTCACCAACAAATCATAACAACTTTCTTTCAAGACACCCTTTAAAGCAAGGTCAAATCATAAAATAAAAATAGATATACAACTTTTAAAACTAAGACAAACTCTCTTCAAGAGTAGAATAGAATCTTTGCAGCTCAAGTTGATGCTTTTTCTTGTCTCCTTCTTGAAATATTCTTCAAAATGCCTCTTTTGGAATGATGCTAGGATGAGCTTGAAGGCTTTTTCAGAGAATCAAACTACAAAAGGCTTTTAATGTGAGGTTCTTGAAAAAATATAGGCTTTTTGGCTTTGAATGAACTTCAATATACTTCAACGCCTTTAGAATGAGGTTGGTGGAGATTAAATATACCAAGAAACTTCCAAAAAATGGTTTGTGACCGTTGGAGCCTCGGATCTAGCCGTTTGGAGCTTGAAAAGCAAGTTATGCAAGTCAGAAAAATAGATCCGTTAGGGCTATCAGGCTTCAAGTGTCGACACTTGACACAAAAACCCTCAGATGGTAAAGTTTTAGATTTTCAAAAATCTCAGGCCTTGAGTCGACACTTGAAAACCTATGTGTCGACACTAGGTGTTGACATTTGAGTTCTGGGTGTCGACACTTAGCGTGCCAAGAATTTTTCTTCATGCCAAATGCTAAAGTGTCGACACTTGGCTTCCCAGGTGTCGACACTTGAGACTGAAAAGCTCAGATTCAAGTGCAAATTATCCCAAAAACACAAATATAAATTTTGAAACTTAAATTGATCATAAATAAATAATAATTAAACATGTAGATACCCTTTTTTCATGAAGAGGATATCCAGATTTGCGAAAAATGTTCCGTGCCACGGCGTGCCATGATATATAAGTTTTTGAGATTTTGAGGTGCTTTCTTCCTGAAAACTCATAACTTGAAATATACATTAGTATACATTATGCACTCAATGTTTTGTTATTCATCAAAATCACTGGGTGGAGCCAACAATCTCCCCCTTTTTGATGATGACAAAACCTTGAGTAAAATAGCTTTAAGTTTCAAATTTCAACTGTCATAATTCATGAATATGAATGTAAGTCCATATGAGCCATAATTTTCATAATTGATAAGAGGGTATCGAAGCAGATCGACTTGAAAATTTACACAAAGTAGAACCACAACAATTTATGCATACAATCTATACTATTACTCCCCCTTTTTATCAATCATTAGAAAGGGGAATAACCTCCCCCTCACAATGAGCATAGAGACAAAAAGATGGTAGAGTATCAAATATGACATGTATCAGAGCCAAAAAGATCCAAAGAGAGTATCAGAGCTGAAGAAAGTAAATTTAACCAATCAATCACAAATAATAAGCACCAAACTGAAATATATAACTGATAAGAGGAGTTTTTAGTATAAAATTTGCTGAGTCATCAGCAAAACTGAAATATACAAATTATATCAGTCATACAATAATCAGAAACATACAAAGTAACATGAAACATAAAAGACATACAACAGAAGAGACAAAAGACATATGTGAGGCTAATCCTTATCAGATGGAATCTCAAGACTAAAAGGAGCACTGATCCTAGATCTAAAGGCTAAGGCCCTAGGAGGTCCCTGGGCTAAAGCCCGATGACTCCTAGTGCGGCCAGAAGGACCTAAAACGGGTACAACCCTAGATGATACTAGTGGAAGGGGGGAGAGAAGATCAGCTGATGTAACAAAGTCTGGTGTGGAATCAACTAAGTCAGTAGGTGAAGGAGCAGCTGGGGTAGCGGGAGGATCGTGACTAACCACCTCAAAACCATTAGCACAATCATCACTGCCACTGTCAATAATCTCTGTAGCTCTATCCTCACTCATATCTGCCTGATCATCACCATCAACTGTATCAGCATGGTCACTCTGGTGATCATCACCATCATTATCATCATCATCATCAGAAGATACAACTGCAGGGGCTGCTGGAGGTATAAGGGATCTCAATAAATCCTCAATACGAGTGAAACCCTCCTCCATAATCCTAAGGATCTCAGCATGCTCTGATGTAGTATGTACTCGAAGAGTCTCAATCTCGCTGCGCAGCTGAGTCAACTCACTCCTGATCTCCGTAAGCTGCTCTCTGGCGTGCTCCTCAAAGGGTAAACCAGTAGAAGGTGGCGGAGGAGCCAAAGTACCATGTGTCGAAGGCTCTGCCTGTATCGGTGGAATATCAATGGAAGGAAAACTAGCTGTCCCAGATGGCCTTGCCTCTGCCTCTCGAAGCTCATCCTCCTCATCTGGCTCCTGGCCAGACTCTCTGCGCACCCACCGACCTGCGACAAGTCTGTACCCCATATGGTGTAATGACCTCTCATCATAGACATCTGTATGCAGTATTTCCTTGGGGATCTCCCCCTCCAGCGATACTCCACAAACACTAAATATCTTGGTCAGAGCCATACCGTAGGGTAAACAATGACGGCACTGAGTTGCGGCATCGTGCATCTGTACTAACATCAATGATGGAAGGTTGATCTGCCTCCTCTCTGTCAGACTGGTCATCACCATCAGCTCTCTTTCAGTAATGAAGTCAAATCTTCCAGTCTTTGGCAGAAGAATACGAGCCGTGATATGGCGTAACAGACGCATCTCCAAGGATAGCTGGTTCGCGATAACTATAGACACACTACGAATATCCTCTTGCTCGAGGATACACCTGAATGCTGCCTCCCTGTCGTCTATTGTAAAAATTCTGATTCCCCTATGGGGGATCTCCCAGACTCTGCTTAGTAGCTCTGTAGAAAGAGAAATCTGAACTCCTCTCACGGTGGTAGTCCATAGAAGTCGTCGACAGTCCATAGCACCGTAGAACTCCCTCACTAGATGATGGTAGTACCTCTCCTGCATAGTGCAAAAGGGTACTAGACCTGTATTAGTGAGCACCTGTCGTATAAGGAAGTGGTGCCGATCAAAACAATCCAAGTCGACTCTCCCCCCAAAGGATACTATCTTCCCTGCCATCCTCTCTGCAGGGGAGAACTCGGTGTAGCAGAACTGCTAGCCTGCCCTGAATCAAATCTAGCCTTCGATCTCCTCTCTACACCCTAACTAGGTCTCTCCCTAACTACAAGTCTCTTCCGGGGACCCATTACAACAAGCTGACCAAGAGAGTTTAAAGAAGGTAAGCTAGGGGCAGATTCAATCAGACTACGAGCAATGGGACTGGTTAAGTTTGAGGAAAAAATTATTTTACAAGATAGTTTTGAAACAAATTTTGGATTATAAAATCCAAAATAATTTAGAAAAGCCACAAATAATTTGAAATCGAGGATTTTATAAGCTAGAAAATGTTTTTGGTTTGAAATATATTTTGTAAATACCAAAATACCAAAATATTTGAGTTTTGGGCTTAAAACATTTAGGGTTTTAGAAAAGAGGGTAAAATGACACAAAAAACATCACCAAAATTTCTCCCTAGGCGGTAAAAAAGCTATAAATATAATAGAAAAATTGAATTTAGATAAAAACCCATGAAAATTTTGGATAAAAACCAATCCAACAGTGTTTTTCCCAAAAATGGATGGGAAAAGAGTGAAAACGGCCAAAAACCATGAAAAATCCATGAACAATGCCGTGTAAATCACCATTCCTTCAAACGGAGTTTTGGAAACCCTTTAAAACTTGGAAAAATTCGGTTAAAATCCCAAATAAAATCGGCAAAACCTAAATCTAGGTCAAACGATTTAACTGTAACAAAAATGAAAATACGAGAAATAAAAAAAAATAACATAAGAGGGAATACCTGATTCGTGAAGAGTTAAATGGGAAGAGGAGGGATTTGGATAGAAGGGGACCACTGTAGCTTGAAATCAACGGGGGAAAACAAAAACAAAAAAACCCTCGGTCAGTCCTTTTAAAAATAGATTATGTTTTGCAAGTGTCGACACTTACTATTTGTCAAATGTCGATACTTGGTCAGGTGTCGACACTTGACAATATCCAAATATCGACACTTGGCCAAGAAAATTTCCAAAAATTCGGAAAAACTTTCAAAAAATCTAAGAAAATATTTAAAAACTTTTGGGGCTCAAAGAAAATGGTTTTTGAGTAAAATGACTTGGGTAAGATAAAATTGTGAGAGTTCTAGGAGAATGGGTCAATGACACCTAACTCTCTTCTAATCAGACAGAACCTTTCTTCACTCAATGGTTTGGTAAACACATCTGCTAACTGATCATCAGTACACACAAATTCAAGAATGACTTTAGAGTTTTCTACATGATCTCTTATAAAATGATGTCTTATTTTAATGTGTTTACTTCTTGAATGTTGCACAGGATTCTTAGTTAGATTGATTACACTAGTATTGTCACATCTTATGGGTGTCTTAATTAGTTTAATGCCAAAATCTTCGAGTTATTGTTTGATCCAAAGGATTTGAGCACAACAGCTTCCAGCTGCTATATATTCAGCTTCCATCATAGATAGAGCAACAGAATTCTGTTTCTTGCTACTCCAAGAGATCAAATTTACTCCAAGAAACTGACAGGTTCCACTAGTACTTTTACAATCAAGTTTATACCCAACAAAGTCAGCATCAGAATAAGCAATCAATTCAAATGAAGAATCTCTAGAGTACCACAAACCAATTTCAATTATGCCAGATTAATATCTAAGTATGCGTTTAACAGCCAAAAGATGAGACTCTTTAGGATTAGACTGATATCTAGCACACATACAAACACTAAACATGATATCTGGCCTACTAGCAGTAAGATATAGCAATGAACCGATCATGCCACGATATAATTTTTGGTCAATAGATTTACCTGATTCATCCTTGTCAAGTCTACAAGTAAAGCTCATAGGGGTACCTAAAGGCTTGGTGTTCTCCATCCCAAACTTCTTGAGTATTTCTTTTGTGTACTTTGCTTGGTTGATGAAGATCCCCTCTTTGGTTTGCTTTATTTGGAGTCCGAGGAAGAAATTTAGTTCTCCCATCATGCTCATCTCGAACTCACCCTGCATTAACTTCGTAAATTCTTGATAAAGAGATTCGTTAGTAGCACTAAATATTATATCATCTACATAGATTTGTACTACTAAGAGATCATCAATCTTTTTCTTTAAAAACAAAGTTTTGTCTACATTACCTCTAGCAAAATTATTTTTGAGCAAGAAAGAGCTTAAACGATCATACCAAGCTCTAGGAGCTTGTTTCAAACCATACAAAGCTTTATGAAGTTTGTAAACATGATTTGAAAATTCTGAATTTTCAAAACTAGGAGGTTGTTCAACATAAACCTCCTCTTCAATCAGATCATTTAAAAAGGCACTTTTAACATCCATTTAAAATAATTTAAAATTTATAAAGCATGCAAAAGCCAACAATAGCCTAATTGCCTCAAGTCTAGCCACTGGAGCAAAGGTTTTATCAAAATCTATCCCTTCCTCCTGATTGTATCCTTTGGCAACTAGTCTAGCCTTATTTCTTGTAAGAACACCATTTTCATCAAGTTTATTTTGAAAAACCCATTTTGTGCCAATAATTGAAGTATTTGAAGGCCTATCTACTAATGTCCAAACATTGTTTCTTTTGAATTTGTTAAGTTCATCTTGCATAGCATTTATCCAATTACTATCACGTTCAGCTTTCTCAATAGTTTTAGATTTAATTTGAGAAACAAAAGCTAAGTAATCATAGATATTTCTAAGGGATGATCGAGTACTTACACCTTTAGATGGATCATCAATAATTAGTTCTTTTAGGTGTCCATGAGCATACCTCCATTCTTTTGGTAGTGGATCAACTGTTGATGTGTTTTCATTACCTTGTGCTTGATCTCCTTCAGTGTTTTGATCATCTTTCTGTTCCTTGGTAGGCTCTTCATTGTTGTTTACACTTTCAGTTTTCTTGGTACCTATTTTATCATAAAGCACATCTTCTTTTCTCGAAGATTTCAGGTCAGATTCATCAAATACCACATGTATGGATTCTTCAACAACAAGTGTTCTTCTGTTGAAGACCTTGTATGCTTTACTAGATGTGGAGTAGCCTAGAAAGACTCCCTCATCTGATTTGGCATCAAATTTTCTTAAATTATCCTTACCATTGTTTAAAATGAAACAATGACATCCAAAAACACGAAAATAACGAATTGAGGGTTTTCTACCCTTCCAAAGCTCATAAGGTGTTTTCTTTAAAATCGGTCGGATCAAAACTCGATTTAAAACATACCATGCAGTATTTATAGTTTCCACCCAAAAATATCTAGGTAAATTATTTTCACAAAGCATGGTGCGTGCAATTTCTTCAAGAGTTCTATTTTTTCTTTCTACCACCCCATTTTGTTGTGGTGTCCTAGGTGCAGAAAAATTGTAATGAATCCCATTTTCAATACAAAATTTATCAAAATCAGTATTTTCAAATTCAGTTCCATGATTACTTCTCAAAAATATGATTGAAACATCTTTTTATTCGAAACTCGTTTATGAAATCTAATGAATTCAGAAAACATTTCAACTTTATGTGCTAAAAACATGATCCATGTTAATCGTGAAAAATCATCTACAATAACTAGACCGTACTTCTTACCTCCCAAACTAGATATTCTAGTTGGCCCAAAGAGGTCCATGTGAAATAACTCTAAGGGTCTACATGTAGAGATTACTCATTTTGGTTTGAAAAAGGATTTGGTTTGTTTTCCAAGCTGACATGCACTACAAATCTTATCTTTTTCAAAACTGAGTTTAAGCAAATCTTTTATCAAATTCCTTTTGCTAAGTTTTGAAATTAAATGCATACTTGCATGTCCTAGTCTGCGATGCCAAAGCCAACTAGTTTCAATGATCTTGGCTTTCATTGCCACTAGGCATTGACCATTTTGAATAGGAAGATCATCAAGATCAACCATATAAATATTGCCATGTCTATGACCAATGAACTTGATGCCATTGTCATCTAAACTAGAAACAATGCACAAAGAAGATTCAAAAATAACTTTAAAATCCTTGTCGCAAAACTGACTAATACTAAGCAAGTTATGTTTCAAACCATCAACATATAAAACATTATCAATATAAGAAGAGGGGGTGATATGGACTTTACCAATACCAATAATTTTATCCTTTCCATTATCACCAAAGATCACATTGCCACCATTTTGATATTCGAGCGATGAGAACTGCTCCACATCTCCTGTCATATGCCTTGAGCAACCGCTATCAAGGTGCCACATTCTTTTCTTGTTGGTTGCAAGGCATACCTGCAATAAAGATCAAGTGAAGACTTTAGGTACCCAAGCCATCTTGGGTCATTTTAGGTTAGTGGCATTAGTTACTTTTGGAACCCAAACTTTTTTAATATTATTCAATTTTATTTTGTTGCACATATAAGATTTATGCCCTTTAGTACCACATGTATAGCAAGTAATGGATGAAGATGCAGGTACAAAGAAATTTTTAAAAAGTTTTTGTTTCTTATGAGTTCTAAATCCTAAACCTGTTCTATCAAAAATAGCTCTTTGATTGTTCAAAAGCAAATTCAATTTTTCAGAACTATAAGTAAATTTATCTACAAAAGGTTTTAATTTTTCAATTTCTTCTTTATATTTTTCATTTTCATCCAAAATTTCTTTACTTTGTTTTGAAAAATTTTCATTTGAAAGTGAAGAACTTTTCTTTTTCAAAACTTCTTTTTCTTTTTCAAGAGCTAAAATCTTATCATTTAATTTTCTATTTTGAAAAAGAAGGCATTCATTTTCATCTGAAAGCTCATCATTTGTTTTGGCTAAATCCAAATTTTGCCTTTTCAAATCTTTATGTTTTGATTTTAGTTTTTGAAATTCTATGACTAATTCGTCAAAAACTTCATGAAGCTTATCAAATGTAAATTCATTTTCTGTTTCAGAACATACTTCATCATGATCCACCATTAGACAGAAGTTTGCCACCTCCTGCTGTTCTTCCTCAGAACTGGAGTCCTCACTATCACTCCAGGTTGCCATCATGGCTTTCTTTCTCAACTTTCTTCTGCTTTTCTTGAGCAAGGGGTAGTCTACCTTGAAATGACCGGGTTTCTTGCATTCAAAACAAGTGGGCTGCTCCTTCTCCTTCTCCTTGTCCTTCTCTTTACTTGGCTAGCATTTCAGAGATTTCTTCTTGAAGTTGAACCTTTTCTTCCTCATAAACCTTCTGAACTTTCTCGCCATTAGAGCCGTCTCATCTTTTTCATCATCTTCTTTGGAGTCATCGCTTGATTCTTCTCTCGTAGTAGATTTGAAGGCGATTACTTTCTTCTTTTTGTCGACTTCCACATTCTTTTGCTTGAGGGAGAGCTCATAGGTCATCAGTGAACCCAACAGTTGTTCAAGTAGAAGAATGTTGACATCCTTGCTTCTTCTATAGCTGTTACCTTTGCATCCCAAGAAGCCGGTAGAGACCTGAGGAGTTTGTTCACAAGTTCACCGTTAGAAACAACATTTCCTAGCTTCTCATGCCATTCACAATATTTGTGAACCTAGTATACATCTCACTAATAGACTCAGTAGGTTCCATTTTAAACATTTCATACGTATGAATAAGTATGTTAACCTTGGTTGTTTTCACTTGGTGTGTACCCTCATGGATAACCTCAAGTATGTCCCAAATCTCTTTGGCGGAGAGACAATTAGATATTCTATTAAATTCACTTGGATCAAGAGAGCAAAATAACAGATTCATAGCCTTAGCATTAAGCTCAATTTGCTTAATATCATTCTCATCCCAATCATCTTCCATCTTCGGAGTGAGAATGCCATTAACCAATATAGTAGGCTGATGAGGACCTTTTACAATTATCCTCCACAAATTATAATCAATAGCTTGAATAAAAATGTGCATGCATATTTTTCAATATGTGTAATTTGTACCATTGAAAAAGTGGGGGAAGATTTGAAGCTTGACCTTCAACTACACCCATTCCTATTAGGGCTGTCATGATCTTTCACTCAAGATCCTTGGACCTACAAGAGAGTACCGGTGCTCTGATACCACTTGTTGCCCAGAAATGAAGCCCAAGAAGGGAGGTGAATTGGGTCTTTTAAAAATTAAAACAGGAATGTAAAGGTCTAGTGGTGTTTGTGAGTAATAAATTCAATGCACAAGATTGAATATAGCGGAAAGCAGTAAATAAATAGCAATAACCAAAGAGCAAGAGAGAAAGAGAGCAATCACGTACAAACACAAGTTTTATAATGGTTCGGTGCAAACCTAGCACCTACATCCACTCCCCAAGCCACCCTTGGGTATCTACTATAATCCAAACAAGATTACAGCTGACTTGTTTTTCACAAGGCTCACAAGTCAAAACCTAAGTTGGTTTTGTCACCTAGGCTCACCAACAAACCTCAACACTTGTTTTGTCTTCGGGCTCAGAAGTTAATCCTAGTTGGTTTTATCTCTTTGGCTCACCAACAAACCACAACAACCTTCTTTCAAGACACCCTTTAAAGCAAGGTCAAATCATAAAATAAAAATAGATATACAACTTTTAAAACTAAGACAAACTCTCTTCAAAAGTAGAATGGAATCTTTGAAGCTCAAGTTGATGCTTTGTCTTGTCTCCTTTAAATATTCTTCAAAACACTTCTTTTGGAATGATGCTAGGATGAGCTTGAAGGTTTTTTCAGGGAATCAAACTATAAAAGGCTTTTGATGTGAGGTTCTTGAAAGAATATAGGATTTTTGGCTTTGAATGAACTTCAATACACTTCAATGCCTTTAGAATGAGGTTGGTGGAGATTAAATACACCAAGAAACTTCCAAAATATGGTTTGTGACCGTTGGAGCCTCGGATCTAGCCGTTTGGAGCTTGAAAAGCAAGTTCTGCAAGTTAGAAAAATAGATCCGTTAGGGCTGTCAGGCTTCAAGTGTCGACACTTGGCTGTCAGGTTTCGATACTTGGCTGTCAGGTGTCGACACTTGGTTGTCGGTGTCGACACTTGAACTTTCAAGTGTCGACACTTGATGCACAGGTGTCGACACTTGACACAAAAACCCTCGGATGGCAAAGTTCTGGATTTTCAAAAATAGCAGGCCTTGAGTCGACACTTAGAAACCTAAGTGTCGACACTAGGTGTCGACACTTGAGTTCTGGGTGTCGACACTTGGCATGCCAATGATTTTTCTTCGTGCTAAATACTGAAGTGTCGACACTTGGCTTCCCAGGTGTTGACACTTGAGACTGAAAAGCTCAGATTCAAGTGCAAATTATTCTAAAAACACAAATATAAATTTTGAAACTTAAATGGATCGTAAACAAATAATAATTAAACATGTAGATGCCCTTTTTCATGAAAAGGATGTCCAGATTTGCGAAAAATGCTCCGTGCCACGGCATGCCATGATACATAAGTTTTTGAGATTTTGAGGTGCTTTCTTCCTGAAAACTCATAACTTGAAATACACATTAGTATACATTATGCACTCAATGTTTTGTTATTCATCAAAATCACTGGATGGAGCCAACAGTTTCCATGTATCATGTTTATTCAAGTAAGTTATCTTTTGATGGTTTGGACCATGATACCGGTTATTGAAAATTTGAGATGACGTGATTTGACAGTACGACATGATTTGATAAAGTGATAACAAAGAGGATACAGTGTTTGGACTAGCCATGCTACAGGATCGTGGTTATATAGCCTAAGCCACGGGCTTTGTACATGAGCTAGCTTGACCACGAGAAATGGTCGATTGTGAGACTAGCTAGACCACGAGGAATGGTCAATAAGACTAGCCTAACCATGAATAAAATATCGATTAATGGGCTTGTACATGGCTTGTTTAGCCACGGTGGATAGCAAATGCTGATTATGAGATTACTAGTCATGGGTTGGAGCATGACCGTGGTTAATCTAGAGCCCTAAAGATAAAGATGGATTAACGGAAACTCTAAAGAAAACATGGTTTTTCATGGTTTTGTCGTACATGATGTTTGAGCTATTTGCTTACATGATATGGTATGCTAATATGTTCTTTCTATTTCTAGTATTGTATTATTACTAGTGTGATCATATGAAAAATTTACTGGGCTGTAAAGCTCACAACCCTACTTTCTTCTTTCATCGAGTTTTGTAGATATTCGGACTTGGTGATGAATAAGATTTTTTTGAGGTAAGTGATTCTTGTGTACTTAGGCCTTGCATGATCTCTAGAATAAAACCTAGAGTTTGTACGACCGGTCGCGTAGCCGATTCCGGTGCTGGATTCGGAACGTGACATTTATATGCTAGATATGTATCATAATTTTCATGGCCTAGCGTTACTTGTAGAATCAAAATCACTTTTTTAAAATTTTGATATCCACATTCTTCCGATTTCCATATTTATTATGAATTTCTAGCGATATCTCAACCATTCAAGGTATCTAATAAATATTGTCCTATTAATTTAAGTAGAGGAAAAGTAGTGATAAAATTTACTTTCCCAATGGACCTTCGACATGAATAATTGATATTTTCCAATTTAAGAAGCGGGAAAATGGTCATAAAATCAACCATCCCTATTAGTAAAAGCAGACATTTCGATTGGCATATTGAATGCTAAATAGAATTTACGCATTTATGCAAGACCATGAAATATTAAGGGAAATTAAGTAAAAGGCAAGGTAAACCATAAATAGGAAAATTACAAATTTATAACCTAACCTCTGATATATAATATAGAATGATCATGATCTTTTATAATTAGAATGATCATCCAACACCCAAGAACATCATAAGTAGGCATTAATACATGCGCACGCACAAACAAATATGATACATTAACAACAAATATAAAGAATTATAAAATAAAGTCGACAATAAATTTCTTTTGTTGGCCTAATTACTAGCTCTATGCCCTTCTCTAAAAGACTGAACAAGAGCAAGGAGTTGCTCCTAAGTATGCAGAATAAAGTTATTGATTGAATCAAATCAATTAGCTGAATGATGGACCAATCCAACTACAAAGGATACATGCAAAGCATGCAATATTAATTACTTTATTTTTCTCTCTCTCTCGTGCATATTCATTTATGAATAAATTAATTGGTACACCAATAAAGCGGTGGATCTAACCGGGTCAATAAATCCTCGGATATAATCATGAAAAAATTATTAGTTAGACCAGATCTACCAACACAATAATGGACAGGTGCGATCACACAAATGCATATATAAACATGGATTAAAACGATAAAAAGGATTTCTCTGATATTTTTTTTCTAGATTTGTTTGATAAATTCTATTTTTATTAAATAAAATAAATAAAAAATAAAAATATCTATGTGGTTGGACTGGTTCACCCCGGGCGGTGAGCCAGTGGACCATGTCCAACCAATAATCTCACGAGCCACCGGTGGATTGACGACACCTAGTCACGGAGCATCGATACCATCTCCCAAGACCGTGGGACCGAGTTAAATACTTCCACCGACTATATTCAAACGGACCATCGTTTTCCCTTCCCACCATTAGTTTTTCTTTTTCTTTTTCTTTTTCTTTTTTTTTTAATATATATATATATATAGAAGTTCACTTTTGTGACCAATCGAAGCATGACTCGTTCCAGCATCGTGACATTGGCGCGAGGCAGACGTCTCCACTTAGTTTTCTGCTCCCTCCTCCATACAAATCCTGATCCAAAGCAAGATATTTTCGAAATCGTACAAGAACTCGCTCTCACCGTGATATGAGACGAGACGTAGACTGCTTAACTTAAGACGAAGACATAACCTATCGTAATTGGACACCTTGAGAAATAAATATAATTAATAGGATGCTAATGTTCTAATATAATTAGAACTTCTAAATTATCCTACCAAGGATTGGCATCTGATCATCAGTGACATCCATCATTGGCCCATTTTTCTCGGTAGTTTTTCTGTAAGGCACCACTTCGAGTACGAGGCTATAAGATGAGAATGGGTTCGCCAAAACTCGGAACGACTTAAATTAGATGGCTAGACCTGACCTAAACTACTCCATATTCTGATGTTCTATGTATGAAAGCAAAAGCATGGCTGCGGTAATATATACGAAAATGTTAGGGTTTGGCCATAACCAGAATTATTTTATATAAAATTTGAAAATAAAATAAATTTTTTTCCTTGATTTTATTAGATGTCAAGTACTATATATATATATATATATATATATATATATATATATATATATATATGTATATCATATTGGCCGATCTATATAAAAATAAAATAAATAAAGAATTTTTATAATTTATCAATACCTATAAATTTTCATAATTCCTTTAATTTTTTATAATTTATTTTTAGTCTACTAATCCTATATTTATAAATTCTGACCTACTATGAAATCTTATAATTCCCACGATATCTCATAATATGTTCTTTATCCATTAATTTTATCTACTAATTTTATATTTATATATTTTGATTCACTGATTTGATATTTACAACTTATCTACTATTTTAGCCCGAGTGTTTGAAATTAACAAACTTAAGTCATGGAGGTACGGCGTCACTTTTTTTTTTTTTTTTGGTAATACGAAAGGGATGGAGAAAAAAATTTTGGTGTAGCTATCTCGTAGACTCCCGTCTAGTCGATACAAGATATTTAAATTTTCACAGTCTTTTTTCATCTAAAGATGAGTACATCAACCTGACAATACTAAAACACTGACTAATAAAATGGGAATAAAGAGGGTGTTATACCCAATTGGCTTATCCTCGAATCAGATCGGTGCGACAGTCCTTCGGCCCAGTCAAGCAGAGGTCCGAATGATCCATTTCAGTGGAGGTCTAACCGACCCACTCTAGTAGAGATCCGAACGACCCATTTCTATAGAGATCCGAACGATCCATTTCAGCAGAGGTCTGACTGACCCACTTTAGCAAAGGTCCGAACGATCCATTTCGGCGAAGGTTCGACCGACCCACTCTAGCAAAAATCCAATCAATCCATTTCAGCAGAGATCCGACGATCCACTCCAGCACAGGTCCGACCGATCCACAACCCAGGGGTCTTAGAAGTCCCTTTTGATTGTACCAGGATTATGTTGTGCGAAGCTCACGACGTCTCTTCATTTTGGTGCACGTGGCCACTATCCAGATTCTTCTAGGGATAGATCGGTCATTTCCTGTTTAGTTCCTAATAGATTGTGGCAAGGTTCCGCGTATAAAACTGGAGATTTCAAACGGTAAAAAAGTTTTTTTCTTAGACATCCGAGTGTTTCTTACTGGAACACCACCGATCCATGAATCTTTCTTGTACACGCGGACGTCTGATTGATTGGCTTTGCCGCTCAAACAGGTTTTGGGCAACAGGTTACTATCAAAGTTCAGCTGATCTGGCGATATATTTGCTTCGCATCCTGTTGGGTGATGCTTACCTTGTACAGTATTTAAGATATTAATTTCACTTTTTTAGGCCCCTGGGCCCCCGCTAGACAAAAGAGAGAGAGAAAAAAAACACATTCCATTGTACAGTATTTTAAGATACATGTCCTGCTCATGGACGGTCCACATTTGCTCCCCCTCCGAGTCCACCGCCTCTCTCTCTCTCTCCCTTGGTCATATCAATCAAAAAAAAAAAAAATGTAGAAAATGTATTGGCACGGCAGAAGAAGTCTCCAGATTTCATTATCAGTGGATCATTTGCCCGCTGAAACTGTAATTATGTACCGTTCCAAGAAATAATTGCCTTAAAATATCTTTCCAAAATAATAAGATCTGTTCATAAAATAATAATAACAATAGCATATATTAAACCTTAATTTCCATGAAACTATCATTCCTACTAAAGGGATTAAATAAATAAATATAAATATATATTATCATATGATGAACTATTTGCAGCCATGAGTGCTGATGCGGAGTCTCGAATGATAAACACAGCTCCACCAATTTGAACCCAATTCCTTATACAATTTCGAAGTTAATTTTTAAAAAATTAGGGGATAGGACCTTTTTTAAGTAGAGCTGGTTATAAGCTGGACCTTGGATCTAAATTTTATTTATTTTTTATCAGTTTTTAGATTGGGCCTATTTAAAATTTAACATTTTTCATCTTTAAACCCAGAAAATTCTCTGATGACCAAGCTCCCATGAAGTTCGAGACATGCTGAAAGGCTTTCAAAAAATTAGCAATACTGCCTTCATTCACGTTATCAAGTAATTTCAAATTCCTAGCCAACCAAACATGATATAGAGTATAACTCAAATAAAAAACATCTTGTCATCAATGAAACCGAGACTTCCCCGCTTAATGACCTGGAAGAAAGCCTCCAAATTCCAAGGATCAACAAATAGAGGCTGAAGAATGAAGGCTTGCCCCTAAAACTACAAAGTTTCGAGGCATCCAAAATCACATAGCTCTTGAGCTCTTTTATCTTGATGAATTGATCACCATCAAGGGGTACAGGAATACCTCCTAGCGAAGAACTTATTTGCATGGTAGTCAATTCTAAACCGATTCCAAAAGAAACGATGTAATTTAGGTTGAACTCTTACCTTTTAAATCCATCCAATATTTTTGGTAGCATCCAAGGAACTCTCAAAATGTTATCCGGCACTCTGACTTTCAAACTACTAGATCCTTTCTCATCCAAGTTTATCATGTAATTTTTTGAGGAAAATGCTATGAAGACCTTAGTAAAGTTCTGCTTTACTGAATTTCTAGAACAACGAATAGTATCTTTTAGCCCTCTAAAAATACTTTTAAATGGTAAGGTGATGTTTGATAAAAAAATTAATAAACTATTTTAACTTTCCCATGAAGTTGAAAATATTTACTTGAAAAAATCCTATTTTAAAACTTCTCTCCAAAAATAATTTCTAGCCAATACTAAAAAGTTATTTTAATTTAAAAGAAATCTTTTCGATGATAAAAAATATCTACTAATAAATATCATGATTATATCTTATATCATATCATATTATATTATTATATTATAAATATATTATAGGATTATTAAAAATCAATATTAAATTATGTATAATAATATTATTATATTATAATGATATTATATATTATATTGCATGATATTAATATTATATAATATAATAATTTTTAAATATGTAATAGTGTATTATTTTTTACTATATAATATTATGAAATATCTTTTATCATTATTTTATCATATTAAAAAATTTCTTTATTTTAATTTCTAAATATATATTAAAATTTTAAAATATTTTTAAAATATGATTATCAAATGGTAAATATTTTTACTATATAATATTATGAAATATATTTTATCATTATTTTATCATATAAAAAAATTCTTTATTTTAATTGCTAAATATATATTAAAATTTTAAAATATTTTTAAAAATATAATTATCGAATGGTAAACATTTTTTGTGAAAATTTTATTTTTAAAAAATTTATTTTTAAAAACTTCAAAAGCTTCTCCATCAACGATAATTTTAAACAAGCCTAGACACTTTTTTTTTTTCTTTTTTTTTTTAATATTTGAAAGATCCTTTACCCTGTAAGCCGGGTCCTTTAGCCATCAAATCACGGACCATCTTATTTTCCAATGCTCGGTTGTCAATGGTGCGGGACAGCGCGCATGCGGAACAACAGAAATCCCGAGGTCATTCACCACATTAATGATTGTGCCGTGCGGGCAATCTTCTCGTCTCTTTCTTTCGAAATGGCAACGGGTTAAGTCTAGGTTATCCAAAATTCATATCTATTTTTTTTAAAAAAAAATATATTTCATATTTATTTTATATCTATTTTAAATCAAATTAGATCGGATATAAAAAAAAGTTTTTAGATAAGATCGATTCGATCGGATCGAATATATCCGATCCCATAAAATCCAGTTTATTTAAAATCTAAATGGATCGAATTGAATCAGATTGGATCGGATATATTGGTCCCATATTTAATTTATTTAAATATTTTATAAATATAATTTTTTTATATAATTCATGTCCGTTTATAAATTAAATGGATTGAATTTTACCTGCTCCATTAAAATCGGAATGAATTGAAGATCCATCGAATCGATAAAAATTATCATTCCTGCTCTCTCTCTCATTTTCTCCTTTCCTTCGCCTTCTCTGGCTTCTGGATTTATGCACGCTTCACCTCGTTTAGCCACTTTTTTTTGCTCTTGCCTTCTTTTTATCCAGTACAAGAGCCACCATTTGAGACGAGGATCAGCGAGATTGACAGCAAAAAAACCCTTATTTTGAAAAGCACAGTGACTCAGGGTCGTCGAACATCTTTCTGAAAACATAGATTATCCCAAAGCTGATAGATCTGAAGTGTTTTCCAAAGAACAGCGTTGATTGAAGATATTTTTCTTAGAAACATTCCACTCCTGTCATATTTGCCAACTTAGTGTCATTTGTAGTTGACCCTAAGCCTTCCTTGATGCGACGATATCAGTTGAATCCTCTTCTTTCTGCATGAGGTCTAAAGTGCAGAAAGATTGGAGGCCAGCTCCTCTAATATTAACATGCTCTTTGTCTGTTGACATAGTCTTTATTTTGGTAGGCACTCTTGGTCTGCTAATATTCTTTGTTAATTTGTCGGGTTCAAAATTATAACCTATTGTTGCTGAATCCTAGTGATCTCTTCGTACCATCAAGATTCACCAGATAGATTCTCTTCGAGTTCCTGTAAAATAAATATATGCATCGGAAGGTTTTCGATGAGGGACACTCCGATATTTAAGTCAACAAGGATTTGAGTAACAAATACAGAATCTCGGAGAAGATAAACAAAATTGAGAATACTTCAGCTAGTTTTTCTTATTTATCTCCAAAAATTTCTTGTTACCTGTATTTATAGGCATTTGCCTTAACGAAATTCAGTTAGAAAGTATTAGTTTCGACGTTATTCCGTTGAAACTGAATTGGACCCGTTATAACGGTTAGTCATTATTCTGTTAAAATAACTCTCTCTTTTCTTGCCAACCCCATTATTCTTGAATCAGCCGGCGAATTTGGTCATCGACTCATTTTTCTGACCTTAAGTCGGTCGGACTTTATGAGTCCATCGGACTAATAAATTTTGAAGGTGAGTCGGTTGATTACCATTTCGTCGACTTTTTAACTTTTGGACCTGTAACAGCCTTTTGCTAACCAGTTCCATCGGCCCATCACAACACTTGCCCCCACTCCCAATTTCAAGGTACATTAATGCCATGAAAGGTGGGAGTTAATAATTTTTGAATTTTTCTTTTTGTTCGTCACCCACACCCTCAACCGGGAGGAGAGAAGATATCTTTCAATGATAGCAAATCTTGGAGTCAGTTGATAGTATTAACTTACTCCTTTTTGGGAGTTACACCTTTGCTAAGTGTCGAGTTTTTATTGGCAGCAGAATCGTTCCCTCGGATCGAGGAGTCGTGTCGATTTTCCTCTCACTGGTCTTCAATTAGAATTTTAATTCATGGCGTAATCAGCGGCGTTGATGTTGTTCAACGATGCAATCACAGCCATCGTTGACTTTTGTTACTACCAGCCAACCGGATTCTCATGAATCGGAACTGACACATTGGTTTTCCTCTCGTCGTATCAACTTATTTTCCATCGGCATCGTATGTTCGGTTGAGATCTCTATACGTGGCATGATCAGAAGAGTTTTATGTTGTTTGAGAAAAAAATCATGGCCATTGTTGCCACCTATATAAAGGGTTTTCCCCCCTTAGGGCAGGATCTTTCCGCCACATTCTCAAGTTCTGGTCTTAGGGAATTCTTCGTCCTTACCCTTCCTCCTTCCTCCAAGCTTTTCTTCTTCTCAGGTTAGATCTTCTTTTCCCATTCATAATGATTAGACCTTTAGGGGTTCCTGTCATCGGTAGGTCCTCAACTAGTAGGGGAGGAGATGAATCTTCCGGCAGTCCCAGTCCTCCAAGGGGAAGGGGCCGTTATAGGGAAGAACTTGGGCCTGAGTTCATTAGGAGCAGCCTTAGTGAATCCAGATTCACTATCTTATGGAGTCATTACAAAATTTTACATAATTTTTTAGCAGTTGTTCCAAATTCCAGTGAGAGATTAGATAGGTCTCCTCCCAGTAGTATAGCGGTATATGAAGAATACCTAAAGGCAGGTCATTGTTTTTTACTTCATCAATTTTTTGTTCGGCTTTTCAACTTATATCATGTAGTCCCTATACAGTTGACTCCGAATAGTATTTGGATCATCTGTGCTTTCTTGGTCCTCTGTCATGACCTTCAGATAGAGCCTAGGACTTCCTTGTTTTGCTCCTTCTTCATCTTGAAGGACTTCCATGACCAAGAGTGGTGGGTGATCGGCCCCCATCCCAATCAAAGATTTATCTCAAGGCTTCCATCTGCCATTCATGGATGGAAGCCCTGCTTCTTCTTCCTTTCATCTGTCCAACCTTAGGGCTTCAGCACCGAGTGGAGGGAGCCCCATCTGAGCCCAAATGATGAAAAGAAAGTCCTCGTAGCCAACAAGGAAGACTATGAGAAGTTCTTAGGAGTTGAGGTTCTTTTGATGAAGGAACTGCTAAGCGAGCAAAGCCTCTACCTTGCTCGGGTTAGTATGTCTCCTTCTTTAGGTATTATATGCTGTTGGACAATCACTTCATTGTTTCCTTTTTTCTCTTCTTTCACTTTTCTACTTCTAACACTTTGCTTTCTTACAGATGAGAAAATGAAACTTGATGCTAGGAAGTTATGATAGGCCGTCAGGAAAAGACAAGTTTCAACTCCTCCTGCCGAGTTGGAGGGTTCAACGAGAGCCCAAACACCACTACCCCCTCAGAAGCTCCAACTAGGGGCTACTCCAATTATGGTGAGAACCACTTCTGATGAGGAGGATGTTCCCTTGATAGAGCTTTGTCCCAGAGTCGTCCTAGCTGTACAACACTTGGAGCAGCCGACTGTGCCTTCAGACGTCGACATATCTTCCTCCCAACCTTGCTAATCAGATAAGGGCAAGGCTTCTCAAGTAGAAGTAGGGTTCGAGGGGCATCGTCAATCCAAACAAAACCACTTCATGGACTTCAATGTCTATACTGATAAAATGGGGTTAGATAACCCCAAGTAAGCCCAGTAGCTATTGAATGCTATCATCCTCCCGAAGGACTGGGAGGTAGCAAAGACTCGCCCACTAGATGACTTCATTCCATCCATGTACCCAAATGTCCTTAAAATAATATCTTTCTTTCCTTCCCATCTTTTCTTTCAGAAAATATTATGAACATTAATGACCTTTGCTATTGTATTTTAGTTCATCCATGAGATCTCTCTAATCGAAGAGAGTATCTCTAGGTTTGCCGGCTTGAGCCGAAGTCTCTGTGATCAGCTAGAGTCGGCAAGAGCCAAAAAGAAAGTGGCCGAAGAGCTCAAGCAAGCCTTTGAGAGCAAATTAGAAAAAAGCATCGCCGCCAACCTTTCATTGGAGAAGGAGTTGAAGGTGGCCCAGACCAAAGTAGCCGAACTGGAGGCCAAACTGAAGAAGAGGAAGAAGAAACTTCGCTCATCAAAAATATTGATTAAAGAAACCCTACAAATATCTAATGAAGCTCTGGTCCAAAAAATGGTGGCAGAGAAAAGGGCGGCACTGGCCGAAGAAAAAGTCCATCAAGCAGAAGAGAAAGTCCACCAGGCCGTCGAAGAATATAAGAAATCCTTTGCTTTTAATGATGAGATGACTGAGGCAGGGTAGCTAGCTACCAGACGGGCTTTATCGACTGCCTGAAGAAAGTGTCGAAGACCTTTCCAGACTTGGACCTTTGTTGAATAGATATGGATAATATCGATGAAGAAGTGAGGTAGGGGAATAGGCTGAAGCTACTCCTCCCAAGGTCATTGGTCATGCCAAAGGAATCCAAAGAAGTACTGATCCTGAATCAGAGGCTACTAAAGACCAAATGTAGTTTTTTTTTAGGCTGTAGCTTCATACATGTGTAAACATCTTTGAGATATATCGATGAAACTCTCTTTCTTTCAAATACGTTTTTCGTATCCATTGTTAAAAAATTTCTAAGCACTGGCTCTTCGGCTAATTAGTGCTCCATAATAGGCTTCCAGCAAAGATGGTGCCTTAGAGAATATACATATAGGTAGACTTTAGGACTCATCCATAGTAACTCTGACTTAATGGGAGACTAACTAAATGCAAGATGAAATGAATGCAGGCGATTTGTTATTTTTGTAATTTTTAGGTTTTAATGACTTTCTTGAGGATTCCTGAAAAACAAGACAAAAGCAGATCTAGGGATTCAATAAAGATAAGACTACAAGCACATAGATTAGCCTCTAAACAAGGATAAAAAGAGGATCCCGAGATTGAGAAACCCCATAGGACTTAGCTCTCAGAACAATATCGACTTAGGAGTTTAGGGAGGCAAACCTCAAAGATCTGAAGCTCCCGATGCCGAGATCACTCACTCTGGCGGATGCGGCCTGGATGATCGAGCCTTTCACCCTGTACCGGCTTGCTGTCCGAATGTCTCGATGGTAAGGGCAACCAACTCCGTGCTCGTGTCCTTGGAGGACCTGCGAGAATTCAAGGAGAGTTAAGATTTGATCAAAGAGAAAACAAATAGAAGAAGGGGTGAAAGTTGAAGTGGTGATGGTGGAGTTCTTTTTGCTAGGTGCCTGGTTGGTTGATCCCAATGGACCCTGACTCGAAGTCGGAGGATGGAGTTGCGGAAGAGAAGGTAACTTTAGGCCTCACACCTCTCAACGCCTGAAGGCGAAGGCGCTCCCTCACGGAGATCGACGTTCCTAGTAAACGAAGGCAACTAAAGAGAAAACTAGATCTCAAGAAACTTGTGGTTTTTCATTCAATAGCAATTAGCTTTACAAAGGAGGGGTTAGGTCCTTTAAATAGGCACCTTAGGACCCCATTTGAAATTCAAATGAAAAATTAAGTCTTCTTGAATGGGTGCCCAAAAATTCTGATTTTCTTCTCTCCTTAGCCGACCAAGAGCTGGACTTGATTGGGCATGGCATGATATAAGGCTTGGAGGAGAGATCTTGGTGCCTTGAACTTAGAAAGTAGCCCCTTTGTTTTGGAAGAGAACATGAAGTGAGGCTTGGAGCAAGGCATGTGTTCTTCTTCCTTCCTTGGTTGTGCATCCCTTTTTGGTACAAAGCATGACATGAGGAGTGGGAAGTGGAGGCGCCAATGGATCTTGCCCCTTCCTTCCAAAGAGGTTCAAATACTTTGGGAAGAAAACTTGATTGGAGGGCTTGAAGCAAGGGATTTGAATTCCAAACTTCAACTCCCCTTTGACCTTCCCTTGACCGACCACCTTTACTTGGAAAAGAGCTTGATAGGGGGAGGGAAAAAGGGCTAGTGTCAAGTGATGTTGTCTTCCTTTATGCCTCCAAAATTCAGATTTTGTGCCGCCCACATGGCAAAGTGAAGTGGCGCCACATAGAATGATGATGTGGCATCCCAGGGTTGATTTGGCATCCATCATGTCTTGGCCCAAAAGTGACTTGGTTTCAAGACCAATCTAGCTTGGGCCCATACTTCCAACAGACTCAGACTGGACTCGATTTATGACTGGACTCAGTACAGGATACAATTTGACCCAATTGGTCAAACTACAAACTAGACATGAGACTTAATTCAAAGCAAAAGAAAATTACAAGGTTGAGGCTAGGCTTGAAGCCTTATTACAAGACCCGAAAAAAATGGAACCCTAATTGGACATCCACAGAGGGTTGAGGAGCCTCTGTCGGATTCTGGTGCCCACACCATGACTTCTTTGGCGAACGGACCAATTGAGTCAATTGATCAGGCCAATTCTTTATTTTCGCTATATTGATTGAGCTGGTTGATTAGACCAACTCCTTATTAGTCGGATAGCAATTAGTGGATATACTGATTGAGTCGGTTGATTAGACTGACCCTCATTTTGTCGGGTGTGAGTTAATGGATCAGGCCAACTCGTTGCTTTGTGGTACACTTATTGAGTCGATTGATTAGACCAACCCTTATTTATCGGATGTGAGTCGGTGGATTAAACCAACTTATTAGTTGTCGGAAATACTGATTGGGTTAGTGGGTTAGACCAGCCTTTCCTTCATGACAACACATTCTTATGGGGAGAAGGTCAGAAAAGCTCTTTATTAATAATATTTGCATAAGTGTTCCACATTCCATGGCCGAGCAACCCGACAACCATCCAGACTTTCAATCCGGTAGGTCCGACCAAAAGAGTCGGGAGTCGTAGTATCATCATTGCTGGGAGGTCGTAGCTCATTGTTCTTTTGATTCTTTTTCTTTGGGATTGACCTTCCTTTAACTTGGCACCTACTTGCCGCTTGCTCTTCGACGAGCGCATATTTTTATGCATGCACCAATAATTCAGAGTAGCTGGTGGGAAACTTCTTGTTCAGAAAGAAAGTAACCCTAGATGATCGGAGGCCTTTTTCCATGGCCGACATAGCTATATGCTCATTGAGATCAAAGATCTCTAGGGTGGCAGAGTTAAAATGGACCACGTACTCTCTCAGAATTTTGCCTTCTTGTTATTGAATGAAGAAGAGACTATCCAAATTATATGGCATCCATCTACTGGTTCTGAAATTAGCCACAAATAATCTTTCTAATTGATCAAAGGAGTAAATAGTACCTGGTCGGAGGCTCGAGTACCATATCCATATGGCCTTCTTTAGAGTCATCGAGAAAGCAAGATAATGGAAGGCATCAGTTGCACCTTGGATCATCATATGGGCAACTATCCAAGTGATCGAGAGGGTCAGTGGTTCCATCATAGAGTTCCGACTGTGGGATCTTGAAGTGAGATGGGATTACTTCTTCCATAATTCTCTTGGAAAATGGAGATCGTGAATCATAGGCTATAAGTCGCTGGTCGCTCCTTCATTGATTGTCGAGCTTAGCGATTTGTAGCTCTAGCTTTCAAAACTTTTTGTCAAAGTCATCATGTCATCGAGTTTCCATACTCTGATAAGAACTTCTTGGGGTAAAGTCAGAAGATGCAGAAAAGGACCTCTGATGTTTTCCTTTGAGCCGACTCTCTTCATATTCATGAAGCCGAGAACCTTACCGTACAGGAGAACGTCAGTTCAAAGAATGATGACACTGAGAACATTGACTTGGCTCTCATCACCGAGCCTCTTCCAAAGGAGATCGTCGGCTATATCTAGAGGCAATCGATCATTGCTATCTGCTAATTGTGACTTCTTGAAGATTCTGAATAGTTGCAGTTAGAATCTCCATTTTATCCAAGAGAATGACGATCGGCTACGTCCTATACTCATCGTGGGGGCAACATTATGATCTTCCAAGGGTGGATCATTTTTCTTGGATGGCGGACGACCTCTTCTAGTCGAAGTGTTCCGCGCTCTTCCTTTCAGCATCTTCTCCTTTAAGATTATTTCTTTAAGATAATCTTTTCTCCCTACCTGGCGCTCCAATCTGTTATCGCCGAACCTTAGTGATCTCTTCACACCGTCAAGATTCACCAGTCAGATTCCCTTCAAGTTCCTGCAAAACAAATCCTCGCATCGGAAGATTTCCGGTGGGAGACACTCAGATGCTTAAGTCAGCAAGGGTTCGAGTAAGAGATATAAAATCTCAGAGAAGATAAGTAGGATTGGGAATACTTCGGGTTATTTTTCTTACTTCTCAGAGAAGATAAGTAGGATTGGAAATACTTCAGCTAGTTTTTCTTACTTACCCCCAGAGGTCTTCTCTTATTGGTATTTATAGGTATTTGCCTTAACAAAATTCAGTTGGAAAAGGTTAGTTTCGACGTTATTCCATTGAAACTGACTTAAACCCGTTATAACGATCAGTCATTATTTGTTAAAATAATTTCCTCTTTTCTTGCTAACCCCATCCTTCTTGAATCAGCTGGCGAATCTGGTCATCGACTCATTTTTTTGACCTTAAGTTCGTCGGACTTTATGAGTTCATCGGACTTTATGAGTCCGTCGGACTTTACAAGTGGGTCGGACTAATAAATTTTGAAGACGAGTCGGCCAGCCTTTTGCTAACCAGTCTGACCGGTCCATCACAATACAACCATTATAAGCAATGACTTTGGAGGCTTTTCATTACATCACATATATATATATATATATATATATATATATATATATATATATATACACACACTCACACACGTAACAAGATCTTAAATAGTGGTTATTATCTTTTTGATATCCCATTACAATGCCAATTAATTACCATTTTAATTATTTCTCAATCAAGACTGTTATGCGAGGAGGTTGTGATTCTTTTACCATCTCCTATATAACAATGAGAACACATGGGAGGCCCAATTCTCTACCAACTGCATGCGTTTATGTTTAAGAATACTTTCTTTTTTAATTAAGGTTGTTTTTTTTAAAAAAAAGTTTTAGATTGATACATTTTGAGAGTTTGTGATATATCTTTGTTAGCAAAAACCATGCTCGTAACATAATAATAATAATAAACAAATTAAGTAGCTCATGTTAAACTGGACTGATTTGAGCCATGCTAAACTTGCCAAGCTTAACTCGCTGTTCTTTGGCAAATGAAACTTTTTCATTTTTGAGTATGAGAAGAGTAGCATCTTCACAGTGGAATCTTACTACAAGTTCATTAATAATAATGGAGGTATTATTTGGCCCTGCTATAAGGTGATCTAGAAGGCTGGAGTGCTAGAGAAAGTCATCCATCTCTATTTAAAATAAGGGAGGAAGTAACCAATCATTTATTCATCAAGTGCTTGTTCACATGATGTATTTGATAATTAATCTCTAGTATTGAGAGGGAGACTACCAAACATCCAGGTACTCTATGGACATTGTGGAGGTCAGGGAAGAAAATGTACTCATCTACAAGGCTAACTTGGTATCAACTGATTATGGCACCATGTTGGTAGAAAAAAAAAAAAAAAAAAAAATCCTCACTCCTTTAGGTTATGGGAAAACTCATGTACTGACAAGATGATTGAAACAATGAGAAATTGTTGAACACCATATATATTTCAATCCTTGCCCACTGGACTCCCAATGAATGTAGTGCAGGCTCCCAATCTCCCTGGCCCCTTGAAAGCACCATCATCTTTTAAGTTCATACATCTGCTAATTTTATTATACTCTTAAATAAAATTGGGGGAAGTGGTGCCTTGCATCCTGTTTTGTTCCTCGGAAAAAGAGTATAAGAAGAGATTCGAAGGATATAACTGATTTTGGGTGCGATAAACAATTTCATCATTGAAACTCACTTGATCCCTCTGAAAGGTTTTTTTTCTTAGCAAGGCCTCTTATTAGATTATATATGTCGAAGCTTGACTTTAGCTAAGCCAATTAAACAAATATCAAAGATTAATGTAGTTAGGCTACAATTAATCATATATAATATTTTGAGTACGTAAAGGGTATGCAAATACAGAATATCATATGATTTGGTTTGAGATTTTCATCTCTGCCAAGGTTCTTGCTTGTATCAATATAGGAACCTGCCAATAAAATACATATAAAGTCTTGATAAATTCAAACTAATGCATCTCGAGATTTCAACTTTTGAGTCATGGCATAGATATGTTAGTTGATATCCTTCATTGGCTTGTTACTTTCTAACAAATCAATGTCTAGATAATGTTATCTTGATTTTATTATATTAGCTGAGACATATATCACTCCAATATGTCAATTAAGGTTTTGAAAAGTTTTGATTCTTTCCAAAATTTCCTCACTTTTTATCATTCAATTTTAATTATGAAAATTAATAGATAAATGCAAGCAAGAAGACAACAATAATGATGATTTTGAATGCGATAAAATCAGAAAAGAGTATTTACATGTAAGCAGCTCAAGAAAACATGCAAAGTTGTTATGACTAAAATGATGTGGTGAAAACTAGTGAAGTCTTAGGCCATTCAAGTAGTGGCCTAGATTTGGATTAAAGGATAAGAAGATCGATGATATTTTGAATGGAAAGAGGGTTTCTAAAAACCATGATGATAAGTCATCACTCAAAATCTAGTCATAACATCAACGCGAAGATGGTTTGATCTAGGACTCGCTCATTTTGTCTATTGCTAGTAGGTTAGATGACTATAGATATCAGTTGGGTCTGGATCATCTTTAAGGATCTTGATGCAATCTCAAATTAACTGGAACATTTATTTGATTAGCATTTCCAAAGACCTCTTTTGCAGTCTTGGAGCTAAGCAAAATTTTGTTTATCTATTAGTATAATTATTCATTTAGCAAAATTAAAATTGTTATTGAAGTTTACCATAAACGATTCCAGAAAAGAGAGACAAAAAATAATTAGATTAAGACTCTTACCATGGATCCAACTAAAATCAAATTAAATGTACCAAACTTCTATAGAATGTGCTAGCTTATCAAGCTAGTCAAGTATTTTGCAGTTGCATCAAATGATCTGAAATTGAGATTTTTTTCACTAACGTTTGGAAGGCTTGGAGGCTACTTCCACCATGTAGCCCATTATATTTGTGTTTTTGTGATACTTATGATACTGACGGACAAGAGTGAGAGATCCTTTCTCCTTTGTGCATAAAGCTAAGGGGCAATAGCCATCCATGATTGGTGTAATAGGCTTGACTATATATTGCCACAACTAAAGATTACATTAGTAAGTCTTTGTAGACCGCATGCGGTGCAACAAATCCAACGTGGCCCGCACCACCCTTTTATATTGGTCCATTTGTATCCGAAATGGCATGATGGGATGGAACGGGTTACATATCCTCTGGGATTACGTAATCTGATATCGCCGCATCTGCAGTCATTTCAAACCCGGCAAATGACCATTTTATCCTCATTTTTTCGGAAGAGGTTACGATACAAAAAACCGATTCTTATTCTGTAAACAGAAAAAAAAAATCTATTTGCACTACGATACCCCATCCCAAAGTTTATTCCATTATTTTTGTATACCCTAGAGACCTCCATTTTATATTTTTGCTCCTCTTTGGTGGTCGAGGAGCCACTGGTGAGCTTCCATTTGTTAAGCATACCTTCCTTCAACGTTTGATGCACCTTCGAAATCTTGAGAAAATGGAGAAAAGTGGTTTTGTCTTTCAACGTAGACGACGATGAATACAAAAATAACACAAGAAGAAAATGCAGATGGAGGAAGGAAGTATTGCAATTATTGTTTATTCAGGAGGGGATGAGACCCCCTTAAGATCCATCCCAAAAGATGCTATAGAAGCAAAAACATGTAAGAAAGTTTTTTATTCCTGCTTGGAGTTGACATTTGGCGTGTGAACTTTTATTTTACAATTTATGCATGGGTGTTATAGTTTTTAACTACGATGTTGTAGGTTTTGAACTTGGGTGTCATAGGTTTTAAACTAGGATGTCGTAATTTTTGTTTTACTATTTTAATGTAAATTTTTGAAAATTTTCTCTATAGAGGGATTGTTGGAAATTGTGTCCCAAGGTCAATCGTCTAGGCTATAGATGGTTGTGCTATCTTGTAACAATATATCATTTTTAATGAATAAAAGTTATTATTTTTTTGCTGTTCATCATATTTACATTTCCCTGAAATGAACTCTTGTATGATGGAGTTCTTAAAACTACATTATTTGATATAAAAAGGATATATCAAGTAGTTCTTAAACTGGTTCATAACCAAAGGATACATTGTTATAGGATGACGATGTATTAAGTGTAGGTTGTTGTATGTCACATTTATTGGTTGTCCTCTTAACCAAGGAGTGTAGAGACACTGGTATGACATGCAAGTGAAATGTGTGATATCTCACTGAACATAACCATCTGCGGAGCTCCCTTCTGCCAAAGGGTTGCTCGCGAAGGGATATGGATATATGTATCCCTCAGACCTGAGATCATCATGGAGCTTACAAGCAACACACTATACTTCGGTGCCGGACTACCTGGGTTTCTAATCCAGTGATAGAAGGTTTCTGGGTACAGTCAAGTACTTGTGGAGCGGTGATGAATCAAGATGGAATTGACCCCTCCAAATAGTTTGGAGTGAATGACTCATTGTGTCTCAGTTTAGCAAATCCTTGACCATGGTAGTTCTTGTGAGGAGTCACAGAACTTGTAAAGTTGAGACATGATCTGCATGGACCAAATTAGGGTTGGCAGTCGAACCCTAGATCATCCTGAGCATTATGAGGTCAAAGGGATGAATTATACGGTAACCATATGCCAGAGGTTCGACATATCCAGACATTGGGTATCATTGCTTGATGAGGACTTTGACTGGTACTGGAAATGGTCCAGTGCTACCGGCTTAGTGTTCGAACCTATGGGGTCACACACCATAGGGATTTCTATCTGATCTTAAGGCTGATCGACGATTCAGAATTGTTTGCTGTCACTCGTGGTCAATATGATTGACCATGTTTCAAGTGTCGACACTTGTTTGGTCGACACTTAGGAAAGTGTCGACACTTAGGAAAGTGTCGACACTTAGGAAAGTGTCGACACTTAGCTTTTTGCAAGTGTCGACACTTGCTATGATGAGCAAATTTCTGGGAAGAATTTTTGGAATGTTTGACTTTGAATTTTGAATTCGAATTTCAGTTTTTTTGGGCATTTTGGCTCCAAGCTTTCTTGGTATGATTGTCATACTTACCTTCTTTGGCTTGGACCCATTTGGAATAGCCCTTGACTCTCTCCCCCAATCACTCCTCCTTCCTTTTTCTCCCTCTCATGGCTGCCCCTATAAATGAAGGTCATTCTATAGGCTGCTGGAGGTTACAAGAAGAACTAGAAGAAGAAGAAGAAGGGTTTTGTGAGGACTTGGGATTGGGAGTGAAAAACCTAGCATTCAAGCTAGGTCTTGGAAAAAGAGTTTCTTGGAAAGGGTTCCACCTCTCCTCCTTGTCTTCCCGGAAGAAGAAGATCGGCCCGAAGGATCTCGAAGAGCTAGCATTTCGAGGGAGTTGATCAGTGTCGAGCCCTAGTGTGGATTACCTGTAGAGGCCAGACACATATGTGGCTCAGGCACCCTCCTCATTTTTCACAGTATTTTTAGAGGTATAACGGTAAGGTACTTTTATATCTTTGTTTCTTTCTTGCCGTTGATGTTTCCTTGCATGCTAGATTTTTATACTAGATTCTATTATGGACAGATCGGTAGATCATTTTGATCTATCTACCGAGCCTTTCACTGTGCATGTTTTAAAATGGTTTTAAAATATAGTTTTTTTGCCCTACTTGCATGAATGTTTTTTTACCCTCAATGGTATCAGAGCAGTAGGTTTCTTTTGTAGTATAATAATGGTAGCATGCTTTAACATCACCTTTCTTAAAGTACTTGGATTGAGTGCTTCACCATGGCTGTCCGGTCATAGGAGAGAAGTAGGGCTACAAGACCCTTTCTTCCCATTCAATGAGGCCTCCTATGGCATGTCGGGGTGCCGATGTGATTGACTCTTGAAAATGAAAATAAGAAAAAAGAAAATGTAGATTAAAAATATTTTAATCTAATGACATGATTATAAAACAACTTTAGATAAGATCTAAGAGTTTTGTTTTGATCGGATTTGTTGAAAGTTTGGAGAAACTTTGGATTTGAAATCACTGTTTTTTTCCTGTCTCATGTGTTGTCTATTGGACTCTAGTACCCACTAGGAAATTAAAGTAATTCCTCGGATTTGAGGTAGAGGCTACCAGTCTGAGCAAAATAGTGGGAGGAGCCTTTAGACTAAAGTTCATGTCTTTTAATTAATAATTCATATGCACTAATTAGCTTTGGTTTTCCTTTCAGATGTCTTTCAACTCGTCGTTCTGGTCTCTTCTCGACAACAAGAAGCTCAATGGACCCAACTTCGATAGCTAGTATCGAAGGCTCAGGATTGTCCTAGAACATGAACAGATCTTGTATGTGATATCGGATCCGGCACCTGAAACCCCTGCTCCCAATGCTCGAGGTTCAGTTAGAGACACTTATCAGAAGTGGCCCTCTAGTAGGACCACTGTCCGACGCATAATATTGGCAGCAATAAACGACGAGTTCAGTCGCAAGTTCGAGGAAGCCTAGCCAGAGGAAGCCCCATCCAGACATGTGTGTGGCACGGGCGCCTTCCTCTTTTTTCACAGTATTTTCAGAGGTATAACGGTAAGGTACTTTTATATCTTTGTTTCTTTCTTGTTGTTGATGTTTCCTTGCATGCTAGATTTTCATACTTGATCCTGTTACGGGCAGATCGGTAGATCGTTTTGATCTATCTACCGAGCCTTCTGCCATGCATGTTTTAAAATAGTTTTAAAATATATTTTTTCTGCCCTGCTTGTATGAATGTTTTTCACCCTCAGGGTGTCACAATATTTTTTATAAAAATATTAAGTCTTCATAGTATAAAATCATGATACTGTAGTTCAGAAATTACGACATCCAAGTTCAAAACCTACAATACCCTAATTAAAAAAGTATGACATCCATGCAGAAGTTATGAAATAGAAGTTTGTAACCCCTCTACGTCTAATACATGTGAACCGTGGCTTGTTTTATAACTCCCAGAGTATCACAAAATTGTCATGGATGTTATAACATTCTCAAAATGGCCAAAACAGTATTACGACACCCAAATTCAAAACCTACGACATCATAGTTAAAAAACTACGATCCCCATGCAAAAATTATAAAATAGAAGTTTGTAACACCTCTACCTCTAATACATATAAACCATGGTTTGTTTTATGACTCCCAGAGTATCATAAAATTGTCACGGATAGTATAACATTACTCAAAATGGCCAAAACAGTATTACGACAGTCAAATTCAAAACTTACGACACCCATGTAGAAATTATAAAATAGAAGTTTGTAATCCCTTTACCTCTAATACATGTGAATCGTGGCTTGTTTTATGACTTTCAGAGTATCATAAAATTATCACGGATGCTATAACATTATCAAAAATAGCCAAAATGATATTACGATATCCAAGTTCAAAATCTATAACATCCTAGTTAAAAAGCAACGACACCAATGTAAAAATTATAAAATAGAAGTTTGTAACACTCTACCTCTAATACATGTGAACCATGGCTTATTTTATGACTCCCAGAATATCATAAAATTACCACGGATACTATAATATTACTCAAAATGGTCAAAGTAGTATTGCAACATCCAAGTTCAAAACCTACAATATCCTAGTTAAAAAACTACGACATCCATGAATTAATTATAAAATAAAAGTTTGTAACCCCTCTACCTCTAATACATGTCAACCGTGGCTTATTTTATGACTTACAGAGTATCATAAAATTATCACGGATGCTATAACATTACTCAAAATGGCCAAAACAGTGTTATGACATCCAAGTTTAAAACCTACGACATCCTAGTTAAAAAACTATGACACCCATGCATAAATTGTAAAATAGAAGTTTGTAACCCCTCTACCTCTAATATATGTCAATCGTGACTTATTTTATGACTTTCAGAGTATCATAAAATTATCACGGATGCTATAACATTACTTAAAATGGCCAAAATAGTATTACGATATCCAAGTTCAAAACTTACAATATCCTAATTAAAAGACCACGACACCCATGCATAAATTATAAAATAGAAGTTTGTAACCCCTTTACCTCTAATGCATGTCAACCATGGCTTATTTTATGACTCTCAGAGTATCATAAAATTTATTGTTTACAATTTATTGCTTAACTTATATTTATATTTTACTTATATTTTAGGTGATCTTGCAATAGTTCGGCTGCCTAGAGTAAAGGCTTCATAATTATTTAAAAATCATTGCAAGCCAGCATTGTATGTTGAACAAGTTTGGAAGATGGGTTTTTCTAATCTTCATTTAGAAATTATCCAGAATACTCCTTTCAATGCATTCGTTGACATACAACCATTTGTTTTCGACGGGCATCTACTGGCTGAAATTATTAGATGCTACAAGGGAGGTGACAAGTTTATTTTTTGTGGTAAGGAACTTATATCAGCATTGAAGACGTGGTCCTAATTTTAGATCTGCCATGCCACAGAAAGAAGATTGCAATAGAAGATCAAGATAAGAAGGGTCGGTTATTCAAACAATTTGGAAGGGAATTAAATCTACAGAATAAGGGGCTGGAGAAGTTAATAGCCTAATTACATTCATCAAACTTACAAGGTGTTGAGGACACTATGACATTATGGATTGTATATATGTTCGCAATGTTCTTGTATCCAAAGTCAAATCAATCTTGCCTAAGATATATCATCCCTTACTTGGATGATTTATCCCAACTGGGTCAACTCGAGTGGGCTTCCACAATGAGGAAGTTGACTCTTATGTCTCTCATAGATACTATTTTTTGCCTGAGATTCGAGGCGCCAGTCCTAACCAAGAGAAGTGACAAGGTTAGGAGGCGCCAACCCTATTTGGGTGTACAGCTGCTCTGATGGTAAGTATCATTAATATGCAGCAAAAATATAATTACATTTATTTTAAATCTTTCGTATATTTAATATACATGATTATTATATACAAGTTTGGTTCCTCGAGCATAGTACCTTAAGAGCACCAGCACATCCAAATAAACTATTTAGGCTGTTAAAATTGTATGACAGCCAGGTGAAGACAAAAATTGTTCAGCTTGCGAACTTGTAGCCTTATGAGTTGATAAATAAAGATATTTTTTCATTACAATATTATTGAATAATATATCATTATGATTAATATAAAGTTATTTTGTTATTGTTCTTGGCTTGCAGGTGAAGGGAGTTATTGAGCCTATGATAACAGAATAGTGGCTTCTCACTAAAGAAATAATAACAACAACATCTCCCGAAAAAAAAAAAGTTATGCAAGCTGTGCATAGGCGAAGGCTGAAGTTGAAGAGATAAAGAAGAGGCTTGCGATAGTTGAAACCCTCCTTAGTTCATTGGTAAATAAAGATACCAATGCTAATAAAGAAGGGCATAAAGGGTTGGAGGGAGATGATATTGAGATTGAGGTGGAAGAAATTTTAGATGAAAAATTGAATGACACCCTTGTAAGTAAGGAAGCTGAGAAGGAAAAAGAAAAATCTCAGATTCCTTCACTTATCAAGAGGATAAAAAAAGAACCTAGACTGTGGAAGGCCTCCCAAATCACAGCGGATTCTACTCTCGAAACAGGCCAACCTAAAAAAAAAAATAAAGATAGTGGGCACATCTTAGCCCGACGAATCAAATTTGAATCTTCAAATTGAAGATGATGAAAATTCGATCAACATATTTTTGAAAGAAAAGATGAACTCGTAAGTTATATCTATTTTTTCTATTATGTATGCTACTTTATGGTCAAAAATATATAATATCTTTCATGTTTATTAATTTCAGAGAAGTCATCTACAACAATAAATTCAATGGCACTATCACCAGGAAAAATCTTTTTGATCTGCTAAATAATGACATAATAGTTGATGATGTAAGTAATGGAGTATTACATCATTTTATTCTTAATCTTTATGTATGTTATGATATATTTTTTAATAATTATTATATTCATTTTCATAATTTTATGAAATCAAGTTATTTTTAATTAATCAGTTTATATTGTATTGACAGATAATTGATGCCGGGCAGTAGTTCATTATAAAGAATTGGATAGAGAATCAAGAAAAATATCATAAGAGTATAATTGCACATGTAATGACTGCCGGCATGTGCCTAACATCAGTATCACCGTATCATGAACTTGCTGGAATAGCCAGAAATATGATTTTTGATAGAGTCAGTGCTGAAGATAAGAACGAATTTTGATTTTTCTTCTCCATCATAAACTCGGACAATTATCATTGGCATCTAATAATGGTTGATATGCAAGAAAAGATTTTGATGTATCTGAATTCAATAAAACGTAATTCCAAGTACAAAGCAAATGCAAGGAAGTGGTACAGGATACTAGGTCCAATGTTCCATATATTCTGTGACAATGCTGAGGTAATGAAATGGTCCATGCGAGAGATTAGTGATTGCCCTTCCCAACCTGTAAGATCATTGGACTGCGGTTTGTATTGCTTGAAATACATGAATTTTATTGCTCGCAAGGATAGGCCTAATACTTGGGATTTCACAAAAAAAGATATCAGGGTGTACCACCGCCAATTAGCAGCAAGAATTTTGAGAGAGAGCCTGAATCAGAAGATTGATAGTGCTGCTAAAAATTAGCATGTAAAAGTAAATTTTTTGTTATGTACTTTTTGTTTTCGATTCATGCACTTCTATCATATGTTACACAAATATGTAACTCAATTGTTTATATTTTAAGCATCATTCCCAAAGAAAACTTCTGTAATTCATTGAAATAGTAATGTTTTAAATATCATTGTCTTATTACATGTAGTTTATGTATTTTTAATGTTATGTTTACTTCCAGAATGTCAAATTTCTTCATTGTTGTGATGATGGTATAAATAAATGTTATGTTTTTTGACAGGGTGTCATAGTTTTTTGAACTTAGATATCGTAGCATTTGAACTAAGATATCATAAGTTTTGAACTAGGATATCGTATGTTTTGAACTAGAATATCGTAATACTATTCCAGGTTATTCGATTGATCCTAGAGCACCCATGATAATTTTTTTCACTCTAGGAGTCATAAATCAAGCCAATGATGACAGGTATTATGTGTAGAAGAGATTAGAAATATTTTAATTTATGTTTTCTGCATTGTTATAGCATTTGAACTAGGGTGTCGTAGGTTTTGAACTAGGATGTAACTTTTGAACTAAGATGTCGTAATATTATTCCAGATTATTTGATTGATCCTAAAGCACCCGTGATAATTTTTGTCACTCTAGGAGTCATAAATCAAGCCAATGATGACAGGTATTACGGGTAGAAGAGATTAGAAATATTTTAATTTATGTTTTCTGCATGGTTATAGCATTTAAACTAGAATGTCGTAGGTTTTAAACTAGGGTGTCATAACTTTTGAACTAGGATGTCGTAATATTGTTCCGGGTTATTTGATTGATCTTAGAGTACCCGTGGTAATTTTTATCACTCTAGGAGTCATAAACCAAGCCAATGATGATAGGCATTATGGATAGAAGGGATTAGAAATATTTTAATTTATGTTTTCTGTATGATTGTAGTATTTAAATTAGGGTGTCGTAGGTTTTGAACTAGGATGTCGTAATACTGTTTCAGATTATTTGATTGATCCTAGAGCACCCATGACAATTTTTGTCACTCTAGGAGTCATAAACTAAGTCAATGATGACATGTATTACAGGTAAAAGGGATTAGAAATAGTTTAATTTATATTTTCTGAATGGTTGTAGCATTTGAACTAGAGTGTCGTATGTTTTGAACTAAGATGTCGTAACTTTTGAACCGGGATGTCATAATATACAGATTCATTATAATTATGTTATTCATGTTTTAGTATTTGGCCACTTAAAGTAGCACTAAAATTCATAATTGAAAATAAACAGATTCAATAACATTTATAATACATCCTATTTTAAATTTTTTTGGATAATCTAAATATACACAGGACTGTACATACACAGGACTATACGATAATTCAGCATTTTATATCCTCTCCTGTATTAGTTGACTGTATACATAAGTATCAAATTCATCTAAAAAATGATCAGAAGATAGTATACTATGTTTAATTACTTATTATGGTACTTCCACTATAATATAGAAAGTCTGCCTCTTGCTAGTACAACCTCTCCTTTCATTTTGCACATGAGTGTCTGTGGAAGCCTTATCAATATTTTTTCTTGATCTCTTTGAATTCTTCTCGATTCCACTCTTAATTCTATTTTCTCTTGGACGACCTTTTATAGTAAGTTGGTCAGGATCTTGGATTAAAAGTTATGTGCTTTGTTTAGCTGCACAGTTAGCATCTACAGCTCTTCTAAATAATGGTGTATGATCTTCCATCACTAAATTGAATGCATCTTCAAACATGTAGGCTATCTCTGCAAGCTTCATCATCCGATGACTACAATCAATAAAATATAATATTTGTATGAGGATTTCATGATATATGATAGGTTTTTGAAAAACATAAAATAAGATATCTGATTTTAAATGATTCCTTGAGTGCGTACCATAATTTTTGCATGCTTTTATCATAAAATTGAGTGTTGCATTTAAGATCGTTGAATTAGTATTTCATGTCCTTGCACCATTTATTCAAGAAGTACTTATCTGGGATACAATACATCGGTTTGATGAAGAACCAATAAGGCATGTCTACATAGGTAACCCTTGTACTGAAAGAATCCACATTGGCATTTAACATCCTCCAAATTTTTGTCATATGAAATCTCATAACTTTTTATAATCTCCTTCTTGGTTCCATCAACTTCAATTATTTCAAATGATTTAACAGAATATACATCGTGATTGTCAACTTCTTTAACTAATTTGGTATTTGATGTAGCCATTTCAAGGACCTCATTCTGAAATTTTTTAAATATATGCCTTGTATATTTTCCAGCTACTTACCTCTCAAAAGGAGAGGATGTCTTTAGAAAAGTATTTATTTGCAATGTTTTATTATCTTCCGCATTTTTTACTCATATTTTTTCTCCAATACATCTTCGTACTTATCGATGAATTTCTTGAATGTAGTCTTAGAGTTTATAAACCCATTAAAGAAGTGATTGATGCTCTCGCTCCTTTTTGAAGTTGACATCCATGTTCATAAATATTCAAAAAATAAAAGCATTAAAGATAAAAAGTTTGTTAAAAATTTTAAAAAAATGAACATTAATCAATCATAATGACTAACAAACATGCAAAGAATATGTATTTAAGGTAAACTGAAACCCATTTATCCCGACATTTATATATGTCATTTAACCAATATACAGCCTTGCATTCTACATATTTCTTCATTAAATGTGCCCACATTTTCTCAAAAGAAACTATGGTAACTGAATTATTTATCACCTTTTCAAACTCTATCATAAATTTAAAATTTGTAGTGCAAATATGGCCAATCTTTTCAGGAATCTTCTTCAATGTATGCTAAAGACAATCTATATCGTGCATTGAAAAAAACATCCCTAACAGTAGCCTCGATTGCCTTATCTTGGTCAATTATGATGGCATTAGGTGGTTGACCACCATTTGCATCTAGCTATGATTGGAATATCCATTTAAATGTCTTGGTCGTCTCATCTAATAACAAGGCACAACCAAGCAATGTAGACTGTCCATGATGGTTGACTCCGAAAAATGGATAAAAGGGTATTTGATATATATTTATCAAATAGGTTGAGTCAAAAGTCAGTACATCACAAAAGTAAGTGCTTGCCAATCTTGACCTAGGATGGATCCAGAAGACAGTCCTGAGCTGTCCATTATCATTCAGGTCTAAAGTATAAAAAAAATTTGGAATTTTTACTTGCATTTGTATAAAATAGATTACCATTGACTGTGCACCTCTTTTTTTAGCTGACTCTGACATTCCCGACAGATAAAATTATGAGCATCCTTCTCTGTGAAATCTAATTGTCTTCTATCCCCTTTCCTTCTAGCCATGGCAGAGTATATTTGACTTGTAAAAATATTCACGACATGTAAATTGCCGATCTCTGCCTTTTTTGGTGTGCTGATCCTCTTATGGGACCGTAGATAACCAGCTAATGATATGGATAGCTCATGATTATGTTCTAGAAAAATATCAACCAATATCCACTTACCATTTTTAGAATTTCGTCTTGCTTTTAACGAAGCCTTATAATCAATTTTGCCAGTATCCCTAGGATTCATTGAGTTATCGATTTTTCTTACCTCCAACATGCCAGGTGCTTGAAGCATATTTTTTTGTTGTTGTTGGACCTACTACACACTGTTGTTATTCCAAAACCTACTCTCTTTGCATATCCATTATAGAAATTGTATAAATCATTTGCAGAATTGAACTCCAATCCAATTTTAGGATTAACAGACTCATTCTCTATAATTGGGGTGATAGGAGAAGGTGGATCTTCTGAACAATATTAGCATCCTTATCCAAATGATCATCTTGAATTTTTCTCAGATTTCTAATTTCAATGCCACATATAGAAATATCTACATTAAAAAATATAAGCATTAGTATACATAGTTTTAGATGATATTTTATCTACAGCATAATAAATAATGAGTTATGCATTGGATAGAATATGACATGATAGTGCAATAATACGGACATAGAACCAAATATTTCTAAATATAACAATTTAAACTTATGACACTCTAGTTAAAAGATTATGAAAATCGATCATAAAATATAAAATTAAATATAGTAACCCCTACTACCTAGAGAACCTATCACTTGTGGACTGAGTTATGACTCCTAGGATGTCATTGTTACGGCCATAATGATGATGTGGCCGGTCTCATATTCCGTCGGGCATGATTGAGTCGCGTGGAGGTTTCCTCGGCCGAGTCAGCTGCCGGTCCCATGCCACCAAGGTCGAGCTCGGCCCTTGCCCCCCCGGGCTACCTCGCTAGGTGATATCCCGAGGCATTACCGCCCAGGCCGAAGTCGAGTTCGGTCCAAGGCCCCTTCTGCCGCCTCGCCAGGTGTCCACCCGGGAGGGGTCCACCTCGGCCGAGGTCGGCTGCTCCCCCGCTCCTTCGCCAGGTGGCCCCCGGAGACGGGACCACCTCGACCGAAGCCGAGCGCCCTTCTGCCGCCTTGCCAGGTGTCCACCCAGGAGGGGTCCACCTCGGTCGAGGTCAGCTGCTCCCCCACTCCCTCGCCAGGTGGTGCCCAGAGACGGTCCCACCGAGGCCGAGGTCGAGCCGGGCCCCTTCGCCCCTTCGCCAGGTGGCCCCCGGAGACGCGACCACCTCGACCGAAGCCGAGCGCCCTTCTGCCACCTCACCAGGTGTCCACCCAGGAGGGGTCCACCTCGGTAGAGGTCGGCTGCTCCCCCGCTCCCTTGCCAGGTGGCGCCCAGAGACGGTCCCACCGAGGCAGAGGTCGAGCCGGGCCCCTTCGCTCCTTCGCCAGGTGGCCCCCGAAGACGGGACCACCTCGACCGAAGCCGAGCGCCCTTCTGCCGCTCCGCCAGGTGTCCACCCGGGAGGGGTCCACCTCGGCCGAGGTCAGGCCGCCCGTATGGAGAAGGGCCCAAAGAGCGGAGGCGCAGGTTCCGAGGTTGGCCCTCGAGCCGTACGCACCACAGACGGTGCCCCGTACAGATAGCGGCGGCATGCAAAACATCACTTACGTCGGCCCAACAGGTTCTGCAGTCGAGAGGTGCGGTTTTGGCAAAACAGGGCCCGTCAACGGACAACGCCGGCACCTGGAAAGGGAGCGCCCGCACCGGGCCCGAGGTCTGATCGGCCGCCCTGCCGGCGCCACCCCCTTCCTTTACCCTTTCCCCGCTGGGCTCGGCAAACGAGGTCAGAAAGCCGCCTGGCCCTCGAAACCAAAAGGGAAAAGAGAAAAGGATGGAGAGGGGACAACGAGAGCAACAAGGGGAGCCTCCCAAGAGCGGAAAACAGGCAGGCAGCGGGAGGAGATAAAAGGAAGGAAAGAGGAGGCGACCAGGTAAGGTGGGACGAGTAAGAAACAAAGGCTGAAGGCCCCGCTCCGAAAGTAAGACCCAGGGTCCCGAGAGGGGATCGCTCGGCGTGAGCTCGGCAAAGGGACCCAGCCAGGTTTCTGGTCCCTCCAGCACCTTTCTTGCTAGTAAATTCTCTGAGTCTGGGACTCCTTTGGGGGCCCGTCTTGGAGAATCTGTTCCCTCTCGCCGTCTACTAACTTGATCGTCGGAGCTCCCTCGTCGGGATCCCCGGCCAGGGTCTTCTGACCTTGCCTTGCAGGTTCGCTCTGGCTAGGGGGCCCCGGGAGTAAGGCGGTATGGTAGGATCGGCGGTTCCGAGGCACGGGCGCGGTGGCAAGATCGGCAACAGATTGGTGCGCCAGGTAGGGGGCAGGACAACACCCCTAGTGGGAGCCAGCTTTCTACAGGCACCGCACTCTCCGACAATGGTGGTCACTCATGGGCGCGAGGCATCCACCAGCCGTGTGGGGGAGGTTCCCTCCCCTCAAGGGGCCCACAGCCCGGAGAGGGAGCTCCCAGCTCCCCCTCCTCTTCCACTACCGCCGACCTCGACGGACGGGCCCCTCGCGGCCATCATCCAATAGCTGCAGACTTTGACCTCAGCGGTCCGGCAGCTTTAACATCAGCAGCGGTCCCTGGCCATGCTGCCGCAGCCGGGGACCCCCGCGGCTCAAGCCGCGGGGCCGCGTGGGAGCCTGCGCTCCATTCAGGGCAGGCCATCCCACCCGAGGGCGGTCTCCAACCCCCGCGGGAGCCACCAAGCTCCCGCAAAAAAAAACTACTCCGGTTCGGCGGATCACGAGAGTCGATCCCCGGTCGATGAAGCCGAGACGGCGCATCGCAGCAAGCGGCGCCGAGGCGTGACTTCGCACCGAGACCGATCGGCGTCCCCTTCGCCAGCGGCCTCAGTGGAAGACTCCACCGACGAGGCCATCAGGCGTCAGGCCGAGAGGGGCCTGGAGGAGCACGAGCGCAAGTTGGCGGAGTTCGCCCGCCGATTTGCCTACCTGCAGAACTCATCGGCGGACCCGGCGGGCTACGACTCCCGTCCCCCCTTTTCTGAAGAAATCCAGGCGGAGCCGATCCCGAGCTGCTTCCGTATGCCGCAGGTGGATCCCTACGACGGGACCACCGACCCTCTGGACCATCTAGAGAGCTACAAGGCTCTCATGAGGGTCCAGGGGGCCACTGACGCCCCTTTGTGCATCGCCTTCCCCGCTACCCTCCGGAAGGCCGCTCGAGTCTGGTTCACCCGCCTCGAGCCCGGATCTATTTACTTCTTCCACCAGCTGGAAGGAAAGTTTATGGCGCATTTCGACGCTTGTCAGAAGGTGCCGAGAGAGGTGGATAGCCTCTTCTCCATCTGCCAGCAGGACCAGGAGCTGCTACGGGACTACATCACCCGGTTCAAGACCGCTGCACTGGAAATCTATAGCCTGGATGAGCCCGTCGCCATGCTGGCTTTGAAGCGCAGGCTCAAGATGTCCCGCCTGACCTACTCCCTGGACAAAAAGCCTCCCAGGACGTACTCCGAGCTCCTCCTCCGTGCCCACAAGTACATCCGAGCGGAGGAGGCCGACCGCACCCGCCGAGAGCTGGATGGGAAGACTCCGAAGAGGCCATCCCCGAGGGATCTTCCAGGAGCTTGGAAGCCCGGGCCACCTGCCGACCCTCGCCCGAATCCGAGGTCGAAGGGCGAGGCCATTCCGGAGCGGAGGTTCACCCCTCTCCTCGCCCCTCGAACAAAGATCCTCATGAAAATTGAGGGCGAGCACTACCTCCGCCGACCTCCTCCACAGAACCCAAGAGGTATCCGAGATAAGTCAAAGTATTGCCAGTTCCACCGCGAGCACGGCCATGACACGGAGGAGTGTCGCAACCTGAAGCGGGAAATCGAGGAGCTGATCAAAAGGGGCTACCTCAGGAAGTTCGTCAGGAACGAGGTCCCCCCGGAGGGGCAGCCACTCGCGGCCTTACCACCAGTTCCTGCAATCGATAACTGCCCGACGGAGAAGCCAGTGGGCATGATCTCACTTGGGGTCAGGCGGGCGGCGAAGAGAGCCCGGGAAGTCGGGAACCCGGAGAATGTAATCCCTTCTGAGGAGGGGAAGGAAAACGAGAATGTAAACAATGATGCCATGGTGGTCGAGACAACCATCGTGAAGCATCCTGTACATCGAATTATGGTGGATAGTGGAAGCTCGGCTGACGTGCTTTTTTACGATGCATTCTCTCGGATGAATTTGTCCCATGATCAGCTGAGATCGGTGCATACCCCCGTGGTGGGCTTTACCGGAGACTCCGTGGGGATCAAAGGGGAGATCACTCTCCCGGTCACCGCCGGATCCCCATCTCGGCAGACGACCATCCTGATGACGTTTACCATCGTCAAGCTCCCTTCGCCTTACAACGCAATTCTCGGGCGTCCCGGGCTCAACCAATTGGACGCCATGATTTCCACGAATAGGTTGTTGGTGCAGTTCCCCATGTCTTCCGGGCTCGGGGTGATGAAGGGGACGACCCAGCCGGTCCCGCATTGCCTCCAAACGGTCCCGGGTGCCCGGGGCGCGGAGCTCGGCCCCGATGTTGACGACCTCGAGCTAAGGGAGAAGGAACCCAGGGGGGGCCCGTAGAACGCCTGTTGACTTATCCCCTTGGTTCGGACCCACTGAAGACTGTGCAGGTCGGGGCGCAACTCCCGGAAGAAGAACGGGCCCGCCTGCTGGAGTTCCTCCATCGAACGCAGGCGTGTTCGCCTAGTCGGCGACCGACATGTCAGGCATTCCCCCCGAGGTCATTACGCACAGACTGAACGTGGATCCGAGCTGCCACCCGGTCTGCCAGAAGAAGAGGAGCTTCGCCATGGAGAGACAGAGGGCCATCAATGAGGAGGTGGAGAAACTTCTCGTCGCTGGCTTTGTGCGGGAAGTCCAATATCCCAGCTGGCTGGCGAACATGGTCATGGTAAGGAAGAGCAGTGGTAAGTGGAGGATCTGTATGGACTACACCGACCTCAACCGAGCTTGCCCGAAGGACAGCTTCCCTCTTCCAAAAATTGACCAGTTGGTTGACACCACCTCGGGGCATCGCCTCCTGTAATTCATGGACGCCTTCTCTGGATACAACCATATCCGAATGAACCCGGAGGACGAGGAGCACACCGCCTTCATCACCGATCGCGGAACTTTTTGCTACAAGATGATGCCGTTCAGTCTCAAGAACGCTGGGGCCATGTACCAGCATCTGGTCAACAGGATCTTCAAAGACCAGATCGGTCGCAACATGCAGGTGTACGTGGACGATATGCTGGTAATGAGCAGATCCGATTCAGACCACGTAGCTGACCTGGCGGAGACATTCGGCAACCTCCGACGTCATCAAATGAAGCTGAACCCTGCGAAGTGCACCTTCGGCGTCTCCGCCAGGAAGTTCCTAGGATTCATGGTGACCCAAAGAGGAATTGAAGACAACCCGGAGAAGGTCCAGGCCATCCTGGACATGGAGCAGCCCGCCTCCAAGAAGCAAGTGCAGCAACTCACCGGCCGGGTTGCGGCCCTCAGCTGTTTTATCTCCAGGTCGGCCGATCGCTGCCGTCCCTTTTTCAAGGTGCTGAGGAAGATGAACGACTTCGCCTGGACCGAGGAATGCCAGGAGGCCTTTGAAGAGCTGAAGAAGATGCTCGCTTCACCACCGTTACTTTCCCGGCCCGAGGAAGGGGAGGAGCTCATCCTCTACCTGGCGGTCACCCCGGAAGCCGTCAGTTCAGTCCTGGTTCGGACCGACGACCAAGGAGTCCAGCGACCGGTGTACTATACCAGCAAACTTCTCCGCGACGTGGAGCTCAGGTATTCTCGGCCCGAGAAGCTCGTTTTTGTGTTAATAGTGTCTGCTCAGCGTCTCAGGCCCTATTTCCAAGCGCATCCCATCGCCGTCCTGACGGATCAGCCACTGAAAGCGGTGCTCAGCCGACCCAACACCTCGGGGCGATTGGCGAAGTGGGCACTGAAGCTCAGCGAGTTCGACATCGCGTACAGGCCCAGGTCGGCCATGAAAGTATAAGTGCTAGCTGACTTCTTGGTCGAATGTGCGGGCTTAGGCAAGGATCCCGAGGAGGATCCCTTGCACCGGCAGCCGAAAGCGGGTCCCGAGGGGCCCGGAGAGGATGCGTGGATCCTCCACGTAGATGGAGCCTCGAACTCCGGCGGGAGCGGAGCCGGACTCATTCTTGCCAACAGCGACGGGGTCGTCACCGAATGCACGCTCTGTTTCCAGTTCGCCACGACAAACAATCAGGCGGAGTACGAGGCGCTCCTCGCCGGGCTGAGGGTCTCCCGCGAGCTGGGCGTGACTAACCTTAAGGCCTTCACTGACTCCCAGCTCGTGGCAGGACAGGTCTCCGGGGAGTATGCCGCGCACGACCCCCAAATGGCGAAATACTTGGAGCTCGTCAAGGCGGGCACGACCGGTTTCCGGCGCTTCAACATCTTCCACATCCCTCGCAGGGAGAACGCCCGTGCGGACACTCTTCCCCGGCTGGCGACCCTGCCGGACTCGATGCTGGGTCGCGCTCACGTGGAGCACCTTAAAGCCCCAAGCCACGAGACCCCAGTGGAGGTCCATCAGGTCAGCCGTGAGCCCAGCTGGATGGACAAGTACGTCGAATACATAACCAGCGGCACCTTGCCAGAGGATCGCGTGGCGGCCTGCCTCATCAGAAAGAAGGCCACGCGGTTCATCCTGATGGATGGGCAATTGTATCGGAGATCCTACTCCTACCCCCTCCTTAAATGCGTGGGACCCGCAGAATCCAGACTCGTGCTCCAGGAGATTCACGAGGGCGTCTGTGGGAACCACGTGGGGGGCAGAGCATTAGCCTACAAAGCCCTTCGTCAGGGCTACTTTTGGGAGACGACGAAGGAGGATGCCGCTGACTTCGTGAGGAGGTGCGATCGGTTCCAGCGTCACGCCACGGTGCAACGGCAGCCCTCCAACCCAATCTCTCAGCTTTCAGCTCCGTGGCTATTCGCCCAATGGGGGATGGACCTTCTGGGCCCATTCCCGCCGGCGTCTGGACAGCGAAAATTCTTGATCGTGGCCATCGACTACTTCACGAAGTGGGTCGAGGCCGAACCCTTGGCACGGATCACCGAGGCAAACATCGCCAGGTTCTTCTGGAAGTCAATCGTTTGCCATTTCGGCCTCCCCCACACCGTGGTCACTGATAACGGACGCCAGTTCGACTGCCGGGAATTTGAAGAGTTCTGCGGCGACCTCGGCATCAGGCATCGCTTCACCTCGGTGGCGCATCCTCAGACTAATGGAGAGGCCGAAGTCACGAACATGACCATTTTGCAGGGCCTCCGCACGCGGCTGGACCAGGCCAAGGGCAGATGGGCCGAGGAGCTCCCCAGCATCCTTTGGGCGTACCATACCACCCAGAGGACGGCGACCGACGAGACCCCATTCAACCTCATCTTTGGAGCCGAAGCGGTCATCCCGATCGAGCTCAGCCTACCCACACTGCGTGTGGAGCAATATGACGAGACAGAGAACCCCACCAGAATGATGCTCAACCTTGACCTTCTTGAAGAGACGAGGGACAAGGCCCGAGTTCGGATGGCGGCGTATAGGCAGCGGGTGGCCAGGTATTACAACTCTCGAGTGCGACCGAAGTCCTTTCATCCCGGAGATCTGGTCCTCCGGCGCGCTGAAGCTTCTCAGCCACTGGAGTGCTGAGAATGCCCGTATCGGGTAGCAGAAGCCCTCCCCCACGGCGCCTACTACCTGGAGAAATTGGGAGGGGCCAGGTTTCCCCGAACGTGGAACACCTCGAATCTAAGGATGTATTATCAGTAATGTAAGGTTCCCCACTCCTGCAATAAAGTTTCTTTGCTTCAAACGCTCTTTCTCACCTCGTAGGGAAACCGGCGCATGGCCCTGAGTTCGACACACCCGATCGTGGCCAAAGGCCGAAGGAAGCGAGAAGTCCCGGGCTTCGGTCTGGAAGGCGGGGCAGAACCTAGTTCGCTCGCGCAAGCACAGAGAACAGCTCGGCAAGCCGTGCAAGGCTTGAGAAAGCCTGCGACCCCGGGGTTCAGTCCGAAAGTCCCGGGCTTCGGTCTGGAAGGCGGGGCAGAACCCAGTTCGTCCATGCGAGCACGGAGAACAGCTCGGCAAGCCGTGCAAGGCTTGAGAAAGCCTGCGGCCCCGGGGTTCAGTCCAGAAATCCCGGGCTTCGGTCTGGAAGGCGGGGCAGACCCAGTTCGCCCACGTGAGCACGGAGAATAGCTCGGCAAGTTGCGCAAGGCTTGAGAAAGCCTGCGACCCCAGGGTTCAGTCCGGAAGTCCCGGGCTTCGGTCTGGAAGGCGGGGCAGAACCCAGTTTGCCCACGCGAGCATGGAGAATAGCTCGGCAAGCCGCGCAAGGCTTGAGAAAGCCTGCGGCCCCGGGGTTTAGTTCGGAAGTCCCGGGCTTCGGTCTGGAAGGTGGGGCAGAACCCAGTTCGCCCACGCGAGGACGGAGAGCAGCTCGGCAAGCCGCGCAAGGCTTGAGAAAGCCTATGGCCCCGGGGTTCAGTCCGAAAGTCCCGGGCTTCGATCTGGAAGGCGGGGTAGAACCCAGTTCGCCCACGCGAGCACGAAGGCAATCCCAAAGATGGACCCGCTCAAGGCCTACTCTGACGCCACGCGGTCCGGAATGTCCCAACCTTTGATCTGAGCGCCAGATGGGACCAGGTCCACCCTCGTCCCGACACTCCACATTAACATCTCAGGAAGAAGAAAGAGAAGAAAGAAAAGCAAAAGAGAAGGCGAGTCCGAGACATGGCCAAACTGAATTTTCATTGACTCAATAAAGGGAAGTACAAACTAGGGGTCCCGACAGGCCAGGAGTCCCCAAAAAGAAAACAAAACAAAAAGAAAAAGAACGACAGTTCAGTTTGGCGCGGTGGCGGGGTCCTCAGCCAGGGTCGCAGGCTCCACTTCCTCACCGTCGACGGCTGCTGGCTCAGGGGGTTGCTCCGGAGCTTCGGCCGTGTCGCTCGCCGGGGCCGCAGCTGTGGCGTCAACCACGCCGGAAGCCCTTCGGTCGGGTCCCTGCCTCCTACCTCCGAGCACCACCCCATTGAGGTCAAGCTCGGGGTAGAAGGACCCCACCTTCTCCCGGCACATCCGAAACCCCTTCAGGAAGGAGTCCACGGCGGCCTCCCGGACCTTCGAGATGTACTCGTCGGAGGCCCGGAATTTCGGGATGGCTTCCTGCGCCTCCCGCTTCGCAGCCTCCAGGAGCCCGTTGACGTAGGTGCTCCGCTCTTTCACCGCACTCGCTTCCCGTCTGGCCTCTTCCAGCTGGCGCTCCAGCCACTGGGAATGGGCCCGAAGGCGAGCCCTCTCGGCCGCGTCCTCTTCCGTGCGGTGCTGGTGAGAGTTCCTTTCCTCGGACAGAGAGGACTTTAGGTCCTTGTTTCGCCCCTCGGCGCGTGCAAGGTCCACCTGGAGGGTCTGGTTGTTCGCTCGCAGCTCGACCCCATTTTCCATAAGATCTTTGACGTCGGCCGTGAGCTTGCCGAGCTTCTTTTCCTTCTTAGCATCTTTCTTCGCGTACCCCGCGAGGAAGTTCCTCAGCAGAAGCACGTCATTCCCAATCTGCACAGCAAAACAATCGGGTTAGTGTAAAGGCTAACCGAGGCAAGACAGACAAAGGAGCCTAAGTTCGGACTTACCATGAAGAGCTGCGGGAGGATCCCGAGCAAGGCGTCGGCATAGTCCCTGCCGCCTCGAGATCGATGGTCCCGGGCGGTGGAGGCATACTCCATCACTTTCTCTGCGAGCCCTTTGTTGCGGATTACTGAGCACCGGTTGGTGATCACCGGTGGCGGAGCCGTCAGGTCGGCTGCGGCGGTGACTACCCCTCCAGCAAGAATCACCGTCGATGGTGCAGCAGAAGTTGCGGGCTGCACTGTCGGAGCTGCGGCAACGAAGGGGCCGGCGCTGGGCGGAACTGCTAGTGGTGGAGCCCCCTTGTCGGCAGCACCGCCGGGTCTGACAGCGGGTGCATCAATGGCCCCGCCCTGAGGCAGCCTGGGCGGGGGAGCAGCGGCCACCAGGCTGGATACTGTCGCCGGCACGACCTCCTGGCTCACCTCGGTGCGAGCCCTCTTCGCCGCAGGCTCATCCACCTCGACGATGTCCCTCTGGGCCGCGCCCTCTAGGAGGTTCGCCAGCGAAAATTTCATGCCTGCAACGCAAAAGAAAAGGATGTCAGTCAGCTCGGCTAAAAAGGAGAAAAAGAACAGAAATCAAGAAAAGACTGAGTCTCACCCGGCTCGCGGATGGGACTGATCCCAGCCTCAAACAAGTTCTGCTCCGAGAGCAGAACCTCGAGCGCCGGGACCACATCGCTCAGGAGATGGGAGTAGGCCTCTTGGTCCGCCGACTCGACCTGGGAGTTCTGGTTCGGGGACCGATCCGGTTCACTCCAGGCCCAGTCAACATCCTCGACCGAGGCAAAGAAGAACCGGTTCTTCCAGCCCTTGATAGAAGAAGGGAGGTCGAACCGGAGACACCTGGGCCGGGGCGAGATGTACCATCAGCCATCCTCAGTGGAGTACCTCTTCAGGATAAACAAAGCCCTGAAGAGGGAGAAACGGGCAACAAACCCATGGAAGTGGCAAAAAACAATAAAAGAAAAGATGACCCGGATGGCATTGGGAGCCAACTGGGCCAGAACGAGACGGAAGTGGCTAAGGAAAGAAAGGAAGAAGGGGTGCAGAGAAAATCGAAGACCCCCGAGAAGGAAGTCTTCGTAGAAGGCTATGCGGCCGGGGCCACTCATGGTGACGCGATCCCCGGGCCGCGGAACAAGCAAACGAATTGATCCCGGGATGCCGTAGGCCTCCCGGAGCAAAGAGACGTCGCCTTCGGTCATTGTGGAAGCATGACCGGAGGGACCGGCAGAAAGAAGAGGTGGAGCAGGAAGGGAAAGAAACGAAAGAGCAGAAGCGACAGGAGGAGACCGGACACCCCTGGGGATGCCAATGGTGATACCCCCAGGTTGCAGTCGCTTGCAGGTCTCCTCCGGGATCACTTCCTCCTCCGAGGAGGAAGAAGACGGAGTCCTCGACCATGACGGACCGGCCTCGTTCGGATTAGAGGAAACATGGCGACGATGCGCCATAACAAAGAAGAAAGCAAGAAGGATTCGATGAGGAAGAAGAGGGGAACAAGGAGGAAAATGAGGGCACTCACCGAAAATGCACTGCACGAACATGGGGCAATGGAAATTAGCCTGCAGCAAACCATCCACGAAGCAAGGGAAAAGGCCTCATTCCGGAAAGTCCCCTCCTTTTCAAACTCAGTCGACAGCGACCGTACCCATCATTCCGCTCCGAGCCACTGGATGATCGCCGCGTGGATGCACGCCCGACACCGATGCCTCGTTAGCAGGGAAACGGCCTCTGCTTCGAAGCGACGCATTTATTATGGGCAAGTGGGCGACGCGTGGCGGCCTCCTATAGGGCTTCGGGTGCACCGAGAAGCGGCAACGAGGATCGCGGCAATTATGATGCAAGATCTTCGCCTCCCCATGTCATATCCGTATTTAATTCCGACGTTCCGTTATACGACGCCGCAACGGAACGACGGATTAGGGGGCAACTGTTACGGCCATAATGATGACGTGGCCGGTCTCAGATTCTGTCGGGCATGATTGAGCCGCGTGGAGGTTTCCTCGGCCGAGTCAGCTGCGGGTCCCATGCCACCGAGGTCGAGCTTGGCCCTTGCCCCCCCCGGCTACCTCGCCAGGTGATATCCCGAGGCGTTACTGCCCAGGCCGAAGTCGAGTTCGGTCCAGGGCCCTTTCTGCCGCCTCGACAGGTGTCCACCCGGGAGGGGTCTACCTCGGCCGAGGTCGGCTGCTCCCCCGCTCCTTCGCCAGGTGGCCCCCGGAGACGGGACCACCTCGACCGAAGCCGAGCGCCCTTCTGCCGCCTCGCCAGGTGTCCACCCAGGAGGGGTCCACCTCGGCCGAGGTCGGCTGCTCCCCCGCTCCCTCACCAGGTGGCGCCCAGAGACGGTCCCACCGAGGCCAAGGTCGAGCCGGGCCCCTTCGCCCCTTCGCCAGGTGGCCCCCGGAGACGGGACCACCTCGACCGAAGCCGAGCGCCCTTCTGCCGCCTCGCCAGGTGTCCACCCAGGAGGGGTCCACCTCGGTCGAGGTCGGCTGCTCCCCCGCTCCCTCACCAGGTGGCGCCCAGAGATGGTCCCACCGAGGCCGAGGTCGAGCCGGGCCCCTTCGCTCCTTCGCCAGGTGGCCCCCGGAGACGGGACCACCTCGACCGAAGCCGAGCGCCCTTCTGCCGCTCCGCCAGGTGTCCACCCGGGAGGGGTCCACCTCGGTCGAGGTCAGGTCGCCCGTACGGAGAAGGGCCCAAAGAGCGGAGGTGCAGGTTCCGAGGTTGACCCTCGAGCCGTACGCACCACAGACGGCGCCCCGTACAGATGGCGGCGGCATGCGAAACATCACTTACGTCGGCCCAACATGTTCTGCAATCGAGAGGAGCGGTTCTGGCAAAACAGGGCCCGTCAACGGACAACGCCGGCACCTGGGAAGGGGAGCACCCGCACCGGGCCCGAGGTCTGACCGGCCGCCCTGCCGGCGCAACCCCCCTTCCTTTACCCTTTCCCCGCTGGGCTCGGCAAACGAGGTCAGAAAGCCGCCTGGCCCTCGAAACCAAAAGGGGAAAGAGAAAAGGATGGAGAGGGGACAACGAGAGCAACAAGGGGAGCCTCCCAAGAGCGGAAAACAGGCAGGCAGCGGGAGGAGATAAAAGGAAGGAAAGAGGAGGCGACCAGGTAAGGTGGGACGAGTAAGAAACAGAGGCTGAAGGCCCCGCTCCGAGAGTAAGACCCAGGGTCCCGAGAGGGGATCGCTCGGCATGAGCTCGGCAAAGGGACCCAGCCGGGTTTCTGGTCCCTCTAGCACCTTTCTTGCTAGTAAATTCTCTGAGTCTGGGACTCCTTTGGGGGCCCGTCTTGGAGAATCTGTTCCCTCTCGCTGTCTATTAACTTGATCGTCGGAGCTCCCTCGTCGGGATCCCCGGCCAGGGTCTTCTGACCTTGTCTTACAGGTTCGCTCTGGCCAGGGGGCCCCGGGAGTAAGGCGGTCTGGTAGGATCGGCGGTTCCGAGGCACGGGCATGGCGGCGAGATCGGCAACAGTCATAACATGCTGCAAATACAAAAGGATGACAAATATATGCTGAAACAGTATTACGACATCCCAATTCAAACACTACGACATTCTAGTTATAAACCTAACATTCCAACACAAAAACTTAAACCAGATATTTTGATCCTCCGTAATAAAAGTGTTTCGGTATGCATTGCTGATATATGATACCCATAATGTAATAAAAAATTTCTGAGAATCAAAGCTTCGAAACATGAATAACTTGGTACAAAATAGAAAATGAAAGCTTTTATCCTCCATCATAGAATATTTCAACCGTGCATTGGCTTGAATAAGATTGTTAGATTGTGATAAAAAGACAAGGAAGAAAAAAATTTTTAAAAAATAAGTTTTTATTGAACGACACCCTAGTTCAAAAGTTACGACATCCTAGTTCAAAAGTTATGACATCCTAGTTAAAAGATTATGACACCCGATCATAAAACATGAAATTAAATATAGTAACCCTTACTACCTGAAGAACCTATCACTTGTGGACTGAGTTATGACTCACAGGATGTCATTACATGCTACATATACAAAAGAATCATAAATATATACTGAAATAGTATTACGACATCCTAGTTCAAACACTACGACATCCTAGTTATAAACCTAACATTCCTGCACAAAAACTTAAACCGGATATTTTGATCATCTGTAACAGAAGTATTTCGGTATGCATTGCTGATATATGATACCCACAATGTAATAAAATTTTTCTAAAAAAACTTGAGTATCAAAAATTTTGAAACATGAATAACCAGTGCAAAACAGAAGATGAAAGCTTTTATCCTTCATCATGGAATATTTCAACGATGCATTGGCTTGAATAAGATTGTTAGATTATGATAAAAGGACCAGGAAGAAAAAAGATTTTTAAAAAATGAGTTTTCATTAAATGACATCCTAGTTCAGAAGTTACGACACCTTAGTTAAAAGATTACGACACCCGATCATAAAATATGAAATTAAATATAGTAACCCTTACTCCTAGTAAACCTATCACTGGTGGACTAAGTTATGACTCATAGGATGTCATAACATGCTATGGATGCGAAAGGATCAAAAATATATTCTGAAATAGTATTACGACATCCTAGTTCAAACACTACGACATCCTAGTTATAAACCTAACATTCCTGCACAAAAACTTAAACCGGATGTTTTGATTATCCGTAATAGAAGTGTTTTGGTATGCATTGCTGATATATGATACCCACAATGTAATAAAATTCTTTTGAGAAAATTTGAGTATCAAAAACTTCGAAACATGAACAACTCGGTACAAAATAGAATATAAAAGTTTTTATCCTCCATCATGGGACATTTCAACCGTGTATTGGCTTGAATAAGATTATTAGATTATGATAAAAAGATCAGAAAAAAAAAGATGTTTTAAAAAAATGAGTTTTCATTGAACGACATCCTAGTTCAGAAGTTACGACACCTTAGTTAAAAGATTACGATACCCGATCATAAAATATAAAATTAAATATAGTAACGCCTACTACCTGGAGAACCTATCACTTTTGGACTGAGTTATGACTCCTAGGATGTCATAACATGCTACAGTGCAAAAAGATGACAAATATATGCTAAAATAATATTACGACATTCCAGTTCAAACACTGTGACATCCTAGTTATAAATCTAACATTCCTGCACAAAAATTTAAATCGAATATTTTGATCCTCCATAATAGAAGTATTTCAGTATGATTGCTGATATATATACCCACAATATAATAAAATTTTTCTGAGAAAACTTGAGTATCAAAAACTTCAAAACATGAACAACTTAGTATAAAACAGAAAATAAAAGCTTTTATCCTCCGTCATAACACATTTCAACCGTGCATTGGCTTGAATAAAATTATTAGATTATGATAAAAAGACCAAGAAGAAAAAAGATTTAAAAAAAAAGTTTTCATTGAACGGCATCCTAGTTCAGAAGTTACGACATCCTAGTTAAAAGATTACGACACCCGACCATAAAACATGAAATTAAATATAATAATCCCTACTACCTGGAGAACCTATCACTTATGGACTGAGTTATGACTCCTAGGATATCATAACATGCTACGGATGCAAAAGGATAACAAATATTTGCTAAAACAGTATTACGATATCCCAGTTCAAACACTATGTGTTACGGCCGTAACGATGACATGGCCGGGCTCAGATACCGTCAGATATGATCGAGCCACGTGGAGGTTTCTTCAGCCGAGTCAGCATCACATTGCCGAGATCGAGCTCGGCCAGGCTACCTCGCCAAACGACTTCCCGAAGACGTTATCGCCCTTGCCGAGGTCGAGCTCGGTTCGGGGCTCCTCCTGCCACCTTGCCAGGTGTCCACCCAGGAGGGGTCCGCTTAGGCCGAGATCGGCCACTTCTTCGCTCCTTCGCCAGGCGACCCCCGGAGACGGGTCCACCTCGGCCGAAGCCAGGCGACCTCCTGCCACCTCGCCAGGTGTCCACCCGGGAGGGGTCCACCTAGGTCGAGGTCGGCCGATCCCTTGTCCCTTCGCCAGGTGGCCCCCGGAGACGGGTCCACCTCGGCCGAAGCCAGGCGACCTCCTGCCACCTCGCCAGGTGTCCACCCGGGAGGGGTCCACCTTGGCCGAGGTCGGCCGACTCTTCGCTCCTTCGCCAGGTGACCCCCGGAGACGGGTCCACCTCGGTCGAAGCCAGGCGACCTCCTGCCATCTCGCCAGGAGTCCACCCGGGGGGGATCCGCCTAGGCCGAGGTCGGCCGATCCTTCGCCAGGTAGCCTCCGGAGATGGGTCCACCTCGGTCGAAGCCAGGCGACCTCCTGCCACCTTGCCAGGTGTCCACCCAGGAGGGGTCCACCTCGGCCGAGATCAGACCGCCCGTACATAGAAGATCCCAAAGAAAGAGGCGCAGGTTCCGAGGTTGACCCTCGAGCCGTGCGCATCACAGGCGGCGCCCCGTACGGATAGCGGCGGCATGCGAAACACCATTTACATCGGCCCGACAAGTCCCGCAGTCGAGAGGCGCGGTTCTGACAAAACAGGGCCCGTAAACGGACGGCGCCTACACTTGGGAAGGAGAGCGCTCTCACTGGACCCGAGGTCTGACCGGTCGCCTTACCGGCGCCAACCCCTTCTGTCTTTGCCCTTTCCCCGCTGGGCTCGACGAACGAGGTCGAAAAGCCGCCTGGCCCTCGACACCAAAAGGGGAAAGGGGAAAGGATGGGAAGGGGAGCCTCCCAGGAGGAGAAGACAGGCGAACAGCGAGAAGAGATAAAAGGAAGCTGGGGACGACAAGGTAAGCTGATCAAGCTGGGGACAAGCAAGGAACAGTGGCCAAAAGCCCCGCTCCGAGAGTGAGATCCAGGGTCCCGAGAGGGGATCGCTTGGCGTAAGCTCGGCAAGGAGGCCCGGCCAAATTTCTGGTCCCCATAGCACCTTTCTTGCTAGTAAATTCTCTGAGTCTGAGACTCCTTCGGGGGCCCATCTTGGAGAATCTGTTCCTTCTCGTCGTCTACTGACTTGACCGTCGGAGCTCCCTCACCGGGATCCCCGGCCAGGGTTTTCTGACCCTCTCTTGCAGGTCCGCTCCAGCCAGGAGGCTCTAGGAGCCAGGCGGTCCGGTAGGATCGATGGATCCGAGGCACGGGCACGACGGTGAGATCGACAACAGATTGGCGTGCCAGGTAGGGGGCAGGACAACACCCCCTAGCGGGAGCCAGCTTTCTGCAGGTATCGCGCTCTCTGACGATGGCGGTCACTCGTGGGCGCGAGGCATCCACCAGCCGTGCGGGGGAGGTTCCCTCCCCTCAAGGGGCCCACAGCCCGGAGAGGGAGCTTCCAGCTCCCCCTCCTCTTCCACCACAGCCGACCTCAGCAGACGGGCCCCTCGCGACCGTCATCCAATAGCTGCAGACCTTGACCTCGGCGGTCCGGCAGCTTCAAAATCAGCAGCGGTCCCTGGCCACGCACCCGCAGCCAGGGACCCCCGCGGCCCGATCCGCGGGACAGCGTGGGAGCCTGCGCTCCATTCAGGGCAGGCCATCCCACCCGAGGGCAGTCTCCAACCCCCGCGGGAGCCACCAAGCTCCTGTAAAAAGAAATTACTCCAGTTCGGCGGATCACGAGAGTCGATTCCCGGCCGATGAAACCGAAACGGCGCATCGCAGCAAGCGACGCCGAGGCCTGACTTCGCGCCGAGACCGATCGACGCCCCCTTCACCAGCGGTCTCGGTGGAAGACTCCACCGACGAGGCCATCAAGCACCAGGCTGAGAGGCGCCTGGAGGAGCATGAGCGCAAGTTAGCAGAATTCGCCCACCGATTTGCCGACCTGCAGAACTCATCGACGGACCCGGTGGGCTACGACTCCCGTCCCCCCTTCTCTGAAGAAATCCAGGCGGAGCCGATCCCAAAACGGTTCCGCATGCCGCAGGTGGATCCCTACGATGGGACCACCGACCCTCTGGACCATCTGGAGTGCTACAAAGCTCTCATGAGGGTCCAAGGGGCCACCGACGTCCTTTTGTGCATCGCCTTCCCAGCCACCCTCCGGAAGGCCGCTCGAGTCTGGTTCACCCGCCTCGAGCCCGGATCCATTTGCTCCTTCCACCAGCTGGAAGGAAAGTTTGTGGCGCACTTCGACGCTTGTCGAAAGGTGCCAAGAGAGGTGGATAGCCTCTTCTCCATCCGCCAGCAGGACCAGGAGCTGCTCCGGGACTACATCACCCGGTTCAAGATCGCAGCCCTAGAAATCTACAACCTGGACGAGCCCGTCGCCATGCTGGCTTTGAAGCGCGGGCTCAAGACATCCCGCCTGACCTACTCCCTGGACAAGAAGCCGCCCAGGACGTACTCCGAGCTCCTCCTCCGCGTCCATAAGTACATCCGGGCGGAGGAGGCCGACCGCACCCGTCGAGAGTTGGACGGGAAGACTCTGAAGAGGCCGCCCCCGAGGGATACCCCGGGAGCTCGGAAGCCCGGGCCATCTGCCGACCCTCGCCCGAATCCAAGGCCGAGGGGCGAGGCCACTCCGAAGTGGAGGTTCACCCCTCTCCTCGTACCTCGGACGAAGATCCTCATGGAAATCGAGGGCAAGCGCTACCTCCGCCGACCTCCTCCTCAGAACCCGAGGGCTATCCAGGACAAATCGAAGTACTGCCAGTTCCACCGCGAGCACGGTCACGACACGGAGCAGTGTCGCAACCTGAAGCGGGAGATCGAGGAGCTGATCAAGAGGGGCTACCTCAGGAAGTTCGTCAGGAATGAGGTCCCCCCGGAGGGGCAGCCGCTCGCGGCTTTACCGCCAGCCCCTGCAATCGATAACCGCCCGACGGAGAAGCCTGTGGGCATGATCTCATGCGGGGTCGGGCGAGCGGCGAAGAGAGCCCTGGAAGTCGGGAACCCGGAGAATGTAATATCTCCCGAGGAGGGGAAGGATAATGAAAATGTAAACAACGATGCCGTGGTGGTCGAGATGACCATCGCGAAGCATCCTGTACATCGAATCATGGGGATAGTGGAAGCTCGGCTGACGTACTTTTTTACGATACCTTCTCTCGGATGAATTTGTCCCACGGTCAGCTGAGACCGGTACATACCCCCGTGGTAGGTTTTACAGGGGACTCCGTGAGGGTCGAAGGGGAGATCACTCTCCCGATCACTGCTAGATCCCCACCTCGGCAGATAACCGTCCTGATGACGTTTACCGTCGTCAAGCTCCCTTCACCTTACAACGCCATTCTCGGGCATCCCGGGCTCAACCAACTGGACGCCATGATTTCCACGAAAAGGTTGTTGCTGCAGTTTCCCATGCCTTCCGGGCTCGGGATGATGAAGGGGACAACCCAGCCAGTCCCGCTTTGCCTCCAGACGGTCCCGGGCGCCCGGGACGCGGAGCTCGCCCCCGATGTTGACGACCTCGACCTAAGAGAGAAGGAACCCAGGGGAGGGCCCGTAGAGCGCCTGTTGACCTATCCCCTCGGTTCGGACCCGCTGAAGACGGTGCAAGTCGGGGCCCAACTCCCTGAAGAAGAACGGACCCGCCTGCTGGAGTTCCTCCGCGCGAACGCAGACATGTTCGCCTGGTTGGCGGCCGACATGCCGGGCATTCCGCCCGAGGTCATCATGCACAGGTTAAACGTGGACCCAAGCTGCCACCCGGTCCGCTAGAAGAAGAGGAGCTTCGCCATGGAGAGACAGAAGGCCATCAATGAGGAGGTGGAGAAACTCCTTGCCGCCGGCTTTATGCGGGAAGTCCAGTATCCCAGCTGGCTAGCAAACATGGTCATGGTAAGAAAGAGTAGTGGTAAGTGGAGGATCTGTGTGGACTACACCGACCTCAACCGAGCTTGCCCAAAGGACAGCTTCCCTCTTCCAAAGATCGACCAGCTGGTCGATACCACCTCGGGACATCGCCTCCTGTCATTCATGGATGCCTTCTCTGGATACAACCAAATCCGAATGAGCCCGGAGGACGAAGAGCATACCGCCTTCATAACCGATCGCGAAACTTTTTGCTACAGAATGATGCCATTCGACCTCAAGAACGCTGGAGCTACGTACCAGCATCTGGTCAACAGGATCTTCAAGGACCAGATCGGCTGTAACATGCAGGTGTACGTGGACGATATGCTGGTAATGAGCAAACCCGATTCGGACCACGTGCTGACTTGGCGGAGACATTCGGCAACCTCCGATGTCATCAGATGAAGCTGAACCCGGCGAAGTGCGCCTTCGGCGTCTCCGCCGGGAAGTTCCTAGGATTCATGGTGACCCAAAGAGGAATTGATGCCAACCCGGAGAAGGTCCAGGCCATCCTGGACATGGAGCAGCCCGCCTCCAAGAAGCAAGTGCAACAACTCACCGGCCGAGTTGCGGCCCTCAACCGCTTTATCTCCAGGTCGGCAGATCGCTGTCGTCCCTTTTTCAAGGTGCTGAGAAAGATGAACGACTTTGCTTGGACCGAGGAATGCCAGGAGGCCTTTGAAGAGCTGAAGAAGATGCTCGCATCGCCACCGTTGCTGTCCAGGCCCGAGGAGGGGGAGGAACTCATCCTCTACCTAGCGGTCACCCCGAAAGCCGTCAGCTCGGTCCTGGTTCGGACCGATGACCAAGGAGTCCAGCGGTCGGTATACTATACCAGCAAACTTCTCCGCGATGCGGAGCTCAGGTATTCTCAGCTCGAGAAACTTGTTTTCGTGCTAATAGTGTCTACCCAGCATCTCAGGTCCTATTTCCAAGCGCATCCCATCGCTGTCCTGACGGATCAACCGCTGAAAGCGGTGCTCAGCCGACCCGACACTTCGGGACGATTGGCGAAATGGGCACTGAAACTCAGCGAGTTCGACATTGCGTACAGGCCAAGGTCGAACATGAAGGCGCAGGTGCTGGCCGACTTCTTGGTCGAATGTGCAGGCTTGGGCAAGGAGCCCGAGAAAGGCCCCTTAGGCCAGCCGCTGAAGACGGGCCCCGATGAGCCTGGAGAGGACGTCTGGATCCTCCATTTAGATGGAGCCTCGAACTCCGGCGGGAGCGGAGCCGGACTCATCCTTGCCAACAGCGACGGGGTCATCGCCGAATGCGCGCTACGTTTCCAATTCGCCGTGACCAATAATCAGGCGGAGTACGAGGCACTTCTTGCCGGGCTGAGGGTCTCCCATGAGCTGGGCGTGACCAACCTCAAAGCTTTCACTGATTCCCAGCTCGTGGCGGGACAGGTCTCCGGGGAGTATGCCGCGCATGACCCCCAAATGGCGAAATACTTGGAGCTCGTCAAAGCAGGCGCGTCCAAATTCCGGCGCTTCAACATCTTCCACATCCCCCGCAGGGAGAACGCCCGTGCGGATACTCTCTCCCGGCTGGCGACCCTGCTGGACTCGATGCTGGGCCGCGCTCATGTGGAGCGCCTTGAGATCCCAAGCCTCGAGACCCCGGTGGAGGTCCATCAGGTCAGCCATGAACCCAGCTGGATGGACAAGTACGCCGAAAACATCACCAGTGGCACCCTGCCGGAGGACCGCGAGGTGGCTCGCCTTATCAGAAAGAAAGCCATGCGATTCGTCCTGATGGATGGGCAATTATATCGAAGGTCCTACTCCTACCCCCTCCTCAAGTGTGTAGGACCCGCGGAAGCCAAGCTCGTGCTCCAGGAGATTCACGAAGGCATTTGCGGGAACCACGTGGGGGGCAGAGCATTGGCCTACAAGGCCCTTCGTCAGGGCTACTTCTGGGAGACGATGAAGGAAGACGCCGCTGACTTCGTGAAGAAGTGCGATCGGTGCCAGCGTCACGCCACGGTGCAACGGCAGCCCTCCAACCCAATCTCCCAGCTTTCAGCTCCCTGACCATTCGCCCAGTGGGGGATGGACCTCCTGGGCCCATTCCCGCCGGCGTCTGGACAGCGGAAGTTCTTGATAGTGGCCATCGACTACTTCACGAAGTGGGTCGAGGTCGAACCCTTGGCGCGGATCACTGAAGCAAACGTCGCCAAGTTCTTTTGGAAGTCGATCGTTTGCCGCTTCGGCCTCCCCCACATCGTGGTTACTGACAACGGGCGCCAGTTCGACTGCCGGGAGTTCGAAGAGTTCTACGGCAACCTCGGCATCAGGCATCGCTTCACCTCGGTGGCGCATCCCCAGACCAATGGAGAGGTCGAAGTCATGAACAGGACCATTTTGCAGGGCCTCCACAGCGGCTGGACCAGGCCAAAGGCAGATGGGCCGAGGAGCTCCCCAGCATCCTTTGGGCATACCACACCACCCCGAGGACGGCTACCGACGAGACCCCGTTCAACCTCGTCTTCGGAGCCGAAGCGATCATCCCGATCGAACTCAGCCTACCCACGCTGCGTGTGGAGCAATACGACGAGACAGAAAACCCCGCCAGGATGATGCTCAACCTTGACCTTCTTGAGGAGATGAGGGACAAGGCCCGAGTTCGGATGGCGGCGTATAGGCAGCGTGTGGCCAGGTATTACAACTCCCGAGTGCGGTCGAAGTTTTTTCATCCCAGAGATCTGGTCCTCCGACGCGCTGAAGCTTCTCAGCCATGGGAATGCGGCAAGTTCTTACCCAATTGGGAGGGCCCGTACCGGGTAGCAGAAGCCCTCCCCCACGGTGCCTACTACCTGGAGGAGTTGGGGGGTGCCAGGTTCCCCCGGACGTGGAACGACTCGAACCTAAGAGTATATTATCAGTAATATAAGGTTCCCCACTCCTGTAATAAAGTTTCCTTGCTTCAAATGCTCTCTTCTCACTTTGTAGGGAAACCGGCGCATGGCCCTGAGTTCGGCACGCCCGATCATGGCCGACGGCCGAAGGAAGCAGGAGATCCTGGGTTTCGGCCTGGAAGGTGGCGCCGAACCCAGTTCGCCCATGCAAGTACGGAGAACAGCTCGGCAAGCCGTGCAAGGCTTGAGAAAGCCTGCGGCCCCGGGGTTCAATCCGGAAGTCCTGGGCTTCGGCCTAGAAGGTGGCGCAGAACCCAGTTCACCCACGCAAGCACGGAGAACAGCTCGGCAAGCCGCGCAAGGCTTGAGAAAGCCTGCGGCCCCGGGGTTCAGTCCGGAAGTCCCGGGCTTCGGCTTGGAAGGCGGGGTGGAAACCACTTCGCCCATGCGAGCATGAAGGCAATCCCAAGGCCGGACCCGCTCAAGGCCTACTCTGATGCCATGCGGTCTGGGATGTCCCAACCTTCGATCTGAGCGACGGACGGGACCAGGTCCACACTCGTTCCGGCACTCCACATCGACATCTCAAGAAAGAAAAAGAGAAGATGGGAGAGTGGGAATGAAAGTGAACTCAAGATTTAGACAAATAGAGCTTTCATTGATCCAAGGAGGAGTACAAGCTGGGATTCCCGACAGGCCGGGAGTCCCCAAAAAAAAAGAGAGAAGACGAAAAGCACAACAATAACAGCAAGAAAGCGAAAAGATAGAAGGCTCAGTTCCGCACAGGGTCGGAGCCCTCGGCCTAGGTCGCGCGCTCCGCGTCCTCGCCTTCGGCATCTGCCGGCTCAGGGGGCTGCTCCGGGGCCACGGCCTCGTCGGTCGCTGGGGCCGCAGGCGCGGCGTCGACCACACCGGAGGCTCTGCTCTCAAGTCCTTGCCTCCTACCTCCAAGCACCACCCTACTGAGGTCGAGCTCGGGGTAGAAGGCCCCTACCTTCTCCCGGCACATCCGGAACCCCTTCAGGAAGGAGTCCACGGCGGTCTCCCGGACCTCCGACGTGTACTCGTCGGAAGCCTGGAACTTCGGGACGGCCTCCTGCGCCTCCCGCTTCGCGGCCTCCAGTAGCCTGTTGACGTACGCACTCCGCTCCTTCGCCGTGTTCGCATCCTGCCTGGCCTCCTCCAGCTGGCGCTCCAGCCACTGGGAGTGGGCCTGAAGGCGAGCCCTCTCAGCCGCGTCCTCCTCCGTGCGACGCTGGTGGGAGATCCGCTCCTCCAACAGGGAAGACTCCAGCTCCTTGTTCCGCCCCTCGGTGCGCGCCAGGTCTGTCTGGAGGGCCTGGTTGTTTGCTCGCAGCTCGACCCCCTTCTCCATGAGGTCCTTGACGTCGGCCGCGAGATTGCCAAGCTTCTTCTCCTTCTCGGCATCCCTCTTCGTGTTCCCTACGAGGAAGTTCCTCGGTAGGAGAACGTCGTTCCCAATCTGCACAAGTGAAGCAATCGGGTTAGAAGAAAGACCACCCGAGGTCACGAAAGACAGAAAAAAATGAGTTCGGGCTTACCGTAAAGAGCTGCGGGAGGATCCCGAGCAGAGCGTCAGCATAGTCCCGGTCGCCCCGAGCTCGGCGGTCCCGGGCTGTGGAAGCGTACTCCATCACCTTCTCCGCGAGCCCTTTGTCGCGGATGACTGAACACCGGTGGGTGATCACCGGTGGCGGAGCCGTCAGGTCAGCTCCGGCGGCGACTGTCCCTTCAGCAGGAATCGCAGCCGATGGGCCGGCAAAGGACACGGCTGCGCCGTCGGAGCCGCGGTGATGATAGGGTCGGCGCTGGACGAAGCTGCGGGCGGTGGAGCCCCCTCGACGGCAGCACCACCGGGTCTGACAGCTGAGGAATCAACGGCCCCGCCCCGAGGCAGCCTGGGTGGGGGAGCAGCGGCTGCTGGACAAGGTACAGTCATCGGCGCAACCTCCTGGCTCGCCTCGGTGCGAGCCCTCTTGGCCGCGGGCTCATCTACCTCGGGGATCTCTCTGGGCCGCGCCCTCCAGGAGGCACTCCAATGAGAACTTCATGCCTGCAACACAAAAGAGTAGAAGGTCAGCCAGCTCAGGCATAAAGGAAAAAGAATGCAAGAGTCAAGGGAGGATCGAATCTCACCCGACTCACGGATGGGACTGATCCCGGCCTCAAAAAGATTCTGCTCCGAGAGCAGAACCTCGAGCACCGGGACCACGTCGCTCAGGAGCAGGGAGTAGGCCTCCTGGTCCGCCGACTCGACCTGGGAGTTCCGGTTCGGAGACCGGTCCGGTTCACTCCAGGCCCAGTCGAGATCTTCGACCGAGGCAAAGAAAAACTGGCTCTTCCAGCCCTTGATAGAAGAAGGGAGGTCGAACCGGAGACACCTGGGCCGGGACGAGATGTACCACCAGTCGTCATCGGTGGAGTACCTCTTCAGGGTGAACATGGCCCTGAAGAGGGAGAAACGGGCAACGAACCCGTGAAATGACAAAAAACTATGAAAAAAAAGATGACCCGGATGGCAACTGGACCGGAACAAGACGGAAGTGGCTAAGAAAGGAGAGGAAGAAGGGGTGCAGAGGGAATCGAAGACCCCCGATGAAGAAGTCTTCATAGAAGGCTATGCGGCCGGGGCCACTCATGGTGACGCGTTCCCCGGGCCGCGGAACGAATAGACGGATTGATCCCGGGATGCCGTAGGCCTCCCGGAGCAAAGAAAGATCGCCCTCGGTCATGGTGGAAGCGTGACCGGAGGGACCGGCGGGAAGAAGAGGCGGAGCAGGAAGAGAAAGAAGAGGAAGAGCGGAAGCAATCGGAGGAGACCGGCCCCCCCTGGGGATGCCGATGGTGACACCCCCAGGTTGCAGACGCCTGCGGATCTCCTCCGGGATCGTTTCCTCCTCTAAAGAGGAAGAAGATGGAGTCCTCGGCCGGGACGGACCGGCCTCGTCCGAATTAGAAGAAACATAGCGATGACGCGCCATGACAAAGAAGGAAACAAAGATTCAGAGAAGAAGGGGGAGAGGGGAACTAGAAAGAAGGATGGAGGCACTCACCAAAAATACGCCAAGCGAACGCGGGGCAACGGAAGTTAGCCTGCAGCAAACCGCCCATGGAGCAAGGGGAAAGGCCTCATTCCGGAAAGTCCCATCCTTTTCAAACTCAGTCGACAGCAGCCGTACCCGTCATTCCGCCCCGAGCCACTAGATGATCACCGCGTGGATGCACGCCCGACACAAACGCCTCGTTAGCAGAGTAACGGCCTCTGCCTCGAAGCGACGCATTTATTGTGGGCAAGTGGGCGACGCGTGGCGGCTTCCTATAGGGCTTCGGGCGCATCGAGAAGCGGCGACGAGGATCATGGCAATTATGATGCAAGATCTTCGCCTCCCCACATCATATCCGCATTTAATCCCGACGCTCCGTTCTACGACGCCCCAACGGAATGGCGGGCTGGGGGGCAACTGTTATGGCCGTAACGATGACGTGGCCGGGCTCAGATACCGTCAGATATGATCGAGCCATGTGGAGGTTTCTTCGGCCGAGTCAGCGTCACATTGCCGAGATCGAGCTCGGCCAGGCTACCTCGCCAGACGACTTCCCGAAGACGTTATCGCCCTTGCCGAGGTCGAGCTCGGTTCGGGGCTCCTCCTGCCACCTCGCCAGGTGTCCACCCAGGAGGGGTCCGCTTAGGCCGAGGTCGGCCACTTCTTCGCTCCTTCGCCAGGCGACCCCCGGAGATGGGTCCACCTCGGCCGAAGCCAGGCGACCTCCTGCCACCTCGCCAGGTGTCCACCCGGGAGGGGTCCACCTAGGCCGAGGTCGGCCGATCCCTTGTCCCTTTGCCAGGTGGCCCCCGGAGACGGGTCCACCTCGGCCGAAGCCAGGCGACCTGCCACCTCGCCAGGTGTCCACCCGGGAGGGGTCCACCTAGGCCGAGGTCGGCCGACTCTTCGCTCCTTCACCAGGTGACCCCCGGAGACGGGTCCACCTCGGCAGAAGCCAGGCGACCTCCTGCCACCTCGCCAGGTGTCCACCCGGGGGGGGTCCGCCTAGGCCGAGGTCGGCCGATCCTTCGCCAGGTAGCCTCCGGAGACGGGTCCACCTCGGCCGAAGCCAGGCGACCTCCTGCCACCTCGCCAGGTGTCCACCCAGGAGGGGTCCACCTCGGCCGAGGTCAGGCCGCCCGTACATAGAAGATCCCAAAGAAAGAGGCGCAGGTTCCGAGGTCGACCCTCGAGCCGTGCGCATCACAGGCGGCGCCCCGTACGGATAGCGGCGGCACGCGAAACACCATTTACATCGGCCCGATAGGTCCCGCAGTCGAGAGGCGCGGTTCTGACAAAACAGGGCCCATAAATGGACGGCGCCTACACTTGGGAAGGAGAGCGCTCTCACTGAGCCCGAGGTCTGACCGGCCGCCTTACCGGCGCCACCCCCCTTCTGTCTTTGCCCTTTCCCCGCTGGGCTCGGCGAACGAGGTCGGAAAGCCGCCTGGCCCTCGACACCAAAAGGGGAAAGGGGAAAGGATGGGAAGGGGAGCCTCCCAGGAGGAGAAGACAGGCGAACAGCGGGAAGAGATAAAAGGAAGGAAGCTGGGGATGATAAGGTAAGCTGATCAAGCTGGGGACAAGCAAGGAACAGTGGCCAAAAGCCCCGCTCCGAGAGTGAGATCCAGGGTCCCGAGAGGGGATCACTTGGCATGAGCTCGGCAAGGAGGCGGCCGAATTTCTGGTCCCCATAGCACCTTTCTTGCTAGTAAATTCTCTGAGTCTGGGACTCCTTCGGGGGCCCGTCTTGGAGAATCTGTTCCTTCTCGTCGTCTACTGACTTGACCGTCGGAGCTCCCTCGCCGGGATCCCCGGCCAGGGTCTTCTGACCCTCTCTTGCAGGTCCGCTCCAGCCAGGAGGCTCCAGGAGCCAGGCGGTCCGGTAGGATCGACGAATCCGAGGCACGGGCGCGACGGCGAGATCGGCAACACTATGACATCCTAGTTATAAACCTAACATTCCTGTACAAAAATTTAAACTGGATGTTTTGATCCTCCGTAACAGAAGTGTTTCGGTATGCATTGCTGATATATGATATCCATAATGTAATAAAATTTTTCTGATAAAACTTGAGTATCAAAAACTTCAAAACATAAATAACTCGGTACAAAACAGAAAATAAAAGCTTTTATCCTCCGTCATGGGATATTTCAACCATGCATTGGCTTGAAAAGATTATTAGATTGTGATAAAAAGATCAGGAAGAAAAAAATTTCAAAACAAATGAGTTTTCATTGAACGACATGCTAGTTCAGAAGTTACGGCATCCTAGTTAAAAGATTACGACACCCGATCATAAAACATAAAATTAAATATAGTAACCCCTACTACCTAGAGAACTTATTACTTGTAGACTGAGTTATGACTCCTAGGATGTCATAACATGCTACAAATGGAAAAGGATCATAAATATATGCTGAAACAGTATTACAATACCCCAGTTCAAACACTACGACATCCTAGTTATAAACTTACAACATCCATATACAAAAACTTAAACTATATTTATCATCCTCTCCTATCAAGAATACCTATAACCTGTGGATTGAGTTATGACTCCCAGAGTGTCATTAACTTTCTCTAATTACCAAAACAGTTGGTGTAATAGTGGAACTATAAAAAGAAAACTAAACAAGATTCTATGAAGGCTTGGTTTACTTTTTGTCAGAGATGACATTTTGTCTTGAATGTATAGAAGAACTCTTCGGTAGCTTATTCCAACCTCGGATCAAAATAAAGGAGGTCTTTGATAGCTTATTCCAACCTCAAACCAAAACATAGCACTTTTTTAAAGAGAGGAAAAAGCTAGTATTTATATTTGAAAGTTGATTCCTGCGATAGGACTCTCAGAGCACATTTTAGAACGAGGGAGATTCTTCTTCAACCTTTATTGATTCCTTGGACAAAAATCAGAGCATGTTTCAAACTGAAATATTTACCAAAATCAAAACAAGATGGCGAGGAAAAAGAGGCCGGAGGGAAAGGATATTTTTACTTAAATTGAAATATTTACCTCCCTATCATTTTGTTTCTATCAAAAAAAAAAAATCCATCATATTTTTTTTGTTCACCAAAATCTTATTTTTATTATTATTATTATTATTTTTACCTTTAGAGTTGACTGAAACATTTATTTCTTATTAATTTTGTTTAACTTTGGTAAATTATAGTTTAAATGGTGCAAGGAAAACCCCCCTTCCAAAATTAAATAAATAAATAAATAAATAAGAAAAGAATACCGTCTCCCGCTACAGTGGGACCGGGGCAAATACTTCCACCGACTATATTCTAACAAATCATCCTTTCCCATCTTTTTTTAGATCTTTCTCTCCATCACACTCGAGTACCTTTTTTTTTTTTTTTTTGTTTTCTTTCTCTTTTTCTTTTGGGGTGGGGGTACGGAAAAACTTCTGTAGCCAATCAAACCATGACTCGTAACAGGATGATGGATGACAGCGGCATCAAGTAGACGTCTCATCTTAGTTTTCTTGTCCCTCCCATGTTCAAATTCTAATCCAAGGCAAGATATTTTTTAGATCATACAAGAACTCGCACTCATGACATCGATCAGACGAGGTGACTGCTAAACTTAAGAGGAAGACGACATACCTATTATAAAATCAACATCTTGAGACAAATAATGTTGTACCAACCTTAATTCAATACAACGCTAATGTTCTAATTAATAATTAGAAGTTTTGAAACCTACCGGGGATACGCATATGATCCGTGACATCCATCGTTCATCGGTAAGGCCAGAATTGAACCGAGCGATGGACTTCAAACCGGCTTAAAATTAGATCGAGCTTCGACTAAGTTTTGAATAAATCGTACCGGATTTCAGATTTTATATTAAAATTTATTTAATTTCTGGATCAGATTCGGGTATCTCTTTCGTCCGATCCGGACCGATCCGAAGTCTGGCCCAAACTAAGCCCGACGCCTCTCCCTTCTTAGTATTTTTTTTTCTTTTCCTTTCCATTTTTTTTCCCATTTCCCGTTCTTCCTCTTCGTTTTCAAGTGCCCGTACACGATGATCCCATCCTCCATGCGATCCCATGGCCCCTCTCATGCTCCGATCTATCTTCCCTGGCCCTGGCACCCCGCCCGGCACCCATTACCTCCGACGCGACCTAGCGGCCCCCCTCCCCGGCTCCGATCTCACAGTCCCCAAAACGATGACAGTCCCCACCTCATTGAGTGAGTGGGCGATCCCATCCCCCTACTCGTTGCCGACTCCATCGTGGTAGATTTTGACGAACTCAAAGTAAGGGATGCAGTTCATGGGGATCGCCCTTAGCTTCGTGCTCACCATCTCTATCTACGACGCCCTCGGCACTTTCTTCGTCTCCTCCATCGTGATCCCTCTCTCCACCACCATCCCATCATTCACCTCCTCCGCCCGTGGCGAGTAGAGACCGTCAAGGCGATGCAGTCCGGGTTGAGGCCATGGATCCGGTCTAGGAGGCGTCGCTGGAGGAAAGGAGGGGGCAATCGGCGGGGATGGTCGGGAGGACGATGGGGCGTCATTGGAGGAGGAAAAAGAAATTCGGTGGATGACGAATTTGGGATTCAGGGGATGATAACTTGGCGAGGTGAAGGAATCGGCTAAGTAGGGTTCTTGTATTCGGGCCCGACCCGATCGGGCTCGGGCTTGATATTTTAAAAATATTTCGGATCTAAGCCCGGTCCGAAACCTAAAATTTTTTTTTTGACCAAGCTTGGATAGGAGTGTAGTACGATCCGGCTCGGTCCACTTCCGGCCCTAATCATTAGCCAGTTTTTCCCTCTATTGTTTGTAAGAGATAATGACCTCATAAGGCCAGGTTTAGAAGTGCAGCTGTAATGGATGGGTGACCGCCAACTCCTTTGCACCTCCTTCGAATACCAAGCTATGGAGCAAGATGGGTTCGCCAAAACAAGGAACAATTTAAGCTAGATAACTAGACCTGACCTAAACCACTCCAAATTGTGATGCTTTGACGCATGAAAGCAAGAGCCTGGCTGCGGTAAATGTGAAGGTTTAGCTAACCAAAGTTGTTATTTTAGTTTAAAGTTGTTAAGACTTCTAGGAGTTTGAAATTAAGGAGCTTTAAGGTATAGAGGTACGGTGTCCCATTTTCAATTTGTTGGTGGCAAGAGACATGACTAATATATTCTCTCTTTCTCCATGTGTCATGGCTTGCAGCTCAAACAGTTTTTGGACAGCAGGTTCCTATCAAAGTTCAGATTCTCTTGCTATGAATTTCCATTGCATTCTGTTGGCTGATGCTTATCTTATACAGTACTTAAGATATTAGTTTCACTGTTATTGGGCCCATGGGCCCTTGTACACCAAGTAAACATGGCCTACCGAGGCGGGGGCCCTTTTACTTGTCATGCATATGAACCGTCCATGTTTGTTCTCTCATCGGGGTGCACTATCTCTCTTTTATGAGTAATTCTTTGTGCACCGCGTCTGGTGCAATAAATTTAACGTAGCCCATACCATATTTTTTTATTGATCTAAATATATCCGTGATGGCATGACGGGATGGGAGCTGAGCATGACTAGCATTAATTACGTTCAGCTTTTATTTGAAATTTTTGTCCATACCAAAATACCCTAAAACAGTATTATGATATCCTAGTTCAAAAGCTATGATTAGGAATGCGAATAGATCGGGTCGGATCGGGTCACGACCCGATTCTTTGATCGGGTCCTAATAGTAGACCCAGACCCAATCCATTAGAAAATCGGGTCTGGTCGGGTCGGGTCTACTATCAGAATTTTCAACCCAACGGGTCATTCGGGTTGGATCGGGTCCATAAATAATCCGGTTTTAATCTACAAAGTTTGGATCTAAATATGATCCAAATAAAATGTAGACAACTATATTTTAATTATTAAATAGCTAACTATTATTAACTATAAAATAGATAACAAATAATAATATTTTAAAATAAATTAAGATATAAAAATAATTATAACTAGTTCCATATAAATTTTAAATTATAATTTAAAGGTCCAAAGAGATATAATTCTAACAGTATTAGTATGTTCGAATCAGGTCGGGTCGAATCGGGTCCAAATTCAGTAAACCCAGACCCGATCCGGAAAATGGGACGAGTCTAATTTTAGGACCCAACCCGAATTCACGGGTCCATAAAAACGGGTTGGATCGGGTCACGGGTCAACTTGACCCATTTGCAGCCTTAGCTACAATATCCTAGTTCAAAACCTACGACATCCTAGTTCAAAAATAATCTGAAACAATATTACGATACCCTAGTTCAAAACCTACGATATCCTAGTTCAAAATCTACGACATCCTAATTCAAAACCAACGATACCCTAGTTCAAAAATGACAACCATGCAGAAAATATGAAACGGTATTACGACACCCTAGTTCAAAACCTACGACATCCTAGTTCAAAAGCTACGACACCCTAGTTCAAGCAACATGATGGAAAAAAAGAGGCTAGAGGGAAGGGTATTTTGGTCTGGACAAAAATTTTAAATAAAAGCTGAACGGTAATTAATGCTAGTCACGCTTAGCTCCTGTCCCATCGTACCACAGTGGATACATTTGGACCAATAAAAAAATACAGTATGGGCCATGTTGAATTTACTGCACTGGACGCGGTGTACAAAGACTTTTCCCTCTTTTATATCTCGCTCCTTGTAGGAATGGCTCGTAAGTCTACAAAATATTATAAAGCCGTACTGACATAATATAAAAAGCAATCCATTCGGCCACCTGTTAGCCAGCTGGGGGCCCACTATCTCTTTTTTATGCCCTGCTCCTTGTTGGAACGACTTGTCAGTCTACAAAATATTATAAAACCATGCTGGCATAATATAAGAAGTAATCTATTCAGCCAACTCTCAGGCTCTTGAAAGATATATCATGATTACTCCGATAGCCTAGCGGTCTCAGATTGATGTACTCATCGTTGATGAAAAGGGCAAGTAAAAAATACGATCTGTATCGAATATGGTCTGGCGGGGTTGGGGCCCAGCGTGGAGGTAGCTACAAATTTATTCCCCCCTCTCCTTTTTGCCTTACCCCAAAAAAAAAAAAAAAAGAAAAAAAAGAAAAGATATGTCATGGCATACCAAGTATTTTTGCTCAATTTGCATCTTCAAATATCTATCATTGGTAGGTAATTTGACTGCTAAAATTATAATTATACATTGATTCAAGAAATAGCTACCTTAAAATCTCTCTCCAAGATAATGTGGTGTACGTCTTAGTAATAACATACACCAATTTTTTTACGTAGCTCATATTTTGACTAAGAAACTGTAGTATCATTTGGCAATGAATCACTTGCAGCTATAAATGCTGATCTGGAGTTCCGAATAACAAAAATAGCTCTGCCAATTTGAACCAGGTTCTTTCATATAGTTATCGTAGTTAATTTTTAAAAAATTAAGAGGTAGAAGCACCTAACTAGAGCTGATCATAAGGTGGACCTTGGGCCTAAATTTTATACATTTTTTAGTTGGATTTGAGGATGAACCAATTTAAATTTTGATTTTTTTTTTTTTTTTTTTGAATGCCTAGGCCCGATCCATGACTAGATCTATTTTCAAATGAAGTAAAATCTGGGAAGGCAGAATCCAATATTTTCCTCAAATCCTCTGATGATCTTGCTCATATGAAGTCCGGGGCCGGTGAATGGCTTTCAAATAATTAACTAGAAGGGTTTGATCACATTTTCAAACAAGCTTAAATTTCTGGCCAGTGGTATGATTCAGATAAATAGATATCTTATAATCAACCAAACTAACAAAACTTCCTCGCTTGTTGACCTCGAAGAAAGTCTCCAAATTTCAAGGATAGATAGAGGCAGAGAAATCAAGGCTTGTCTCAAAATCTATAAAGCTTCGAGGCATTCAAAAATTACATGCTTCGTAAACTCTTCTAGGTGAATTGATCACAATAAGAGGGTACCTCGATTTATAGTGAAGAGCTTGTTTACATGGTAGCCAATTCCAAGCCATTTTCTGAAAAAACTGTGCCATTCTAGGATAAACTCCAACTTTCTAAATCCATCTTAATATCTTTTGATGGCACTGGAGGATCTATCAAGATGTTACTGAGCTGACTGGCTCCGACATTCAACCCACTAGATCCTTCCCATCCAAGCCTATCATCTATGTTTCCCAAAGGAATCGCTATAAGAAATACTCTCTATTTTAATTAAGCTTGTTCTTTTAATTTTAGATTGCTACATTTTGGAGTTTGAGATTACCTTTAGCTATAGGGACAAAGGTCATGTTTTCTATCTCGTTGGCAAAAACCATGCTCAATTCTTGATCTCTCTACATAATAATAATAATAATAAATGATGTGGCTAGATCGTTGACGTGGAATGAGCAAACTGATGTGGAGTTTCCATCAGGCACCATGCTGGATTTTTAACATGAGCCCCTTCGCCGGGCTGAGCTCCCTTGGAGCAACGGGGTCACCCGCCGAAGCCAAGCTTCGTCCTCCACCAGGTCGGTTACCACCGGATCGGGACGCCTAGGCCGGAGCCAAGTACAAGTTCCCACCCGACGCAGACCCCTTAAGGTCGGGCCCCATGGTCAGGAGTCGAGCTCAAGTTTCCTCCACCACGAGGATCCCCTCTGAGGTCGGATCCCCTGGGCTGGGCGGCACCCCACCCACCTCCATCAGGTCGGGCTCATCCGAAGCCAAGTCCTGCTGGTCCGGAGTCGAGCTCAGCCCTACTCCGCCTAGCCGAGCCACCTCGAGGCGAGCCCATCGGAGGCGGGCCCCACCTTTCCAGCTCAGTCCCCAACTCAGACAGAGGCACCAACCACCAAGGAAGCGACGCCTCCTCTCCAAGGACAATGGCGAACCTCCCGAGGGTCGTATAGCAGCGCCCGCCATGCCGCCATTAATGCCCACGGCCGTCACTCACACCAGAAGGAAAAGGAACTCACATCAAGGTACCGTGCTCCCCACTAACCTACCATACCGCCAGGGAAAAGATCCGATCGGATAGCGCGAGTCCCGAGGGCGGCGACCCGCCAATCGAGGTCCAGCCAGGCTTCCAGGAAAGGGGGCAGGCAGAAAGAATGTCAGAGTGTATGGAAGCTTCCCCGGCTATCTGACAGGAGAGGTGTATCGTCTATGGCACGATACCTCGTCGTACACGTTTGATGACACGGGGAGGTCCCGAGGCAAGCCATAGTAAAAAACTCAACCAAAGTAAGCCAAAAGTAAGCAAGCAAAGAAAGAAGGGGGGGCCAGAGAGGAGGATTCTACCATCTCGGCCATCACCTCTCCCAGCCCATTCTCATTTTTCCATACACACTACACTCACTCCTACTAGCATGGAGCTCATCCCGAGGGGGTCGACCAGGAGGATCTATTCCCCTGGATCGTTACTAACTTGACCGTCGGAGCGCCTCCGACGGAATCCCCGGCCCGGGTCACTGACGTGCTTTCTTGCAGGTCCCAAGGCACCGGAGGCATCCCAGCTAGGCGGACGCATGACCCCCGATGCCACCAGCAGCTACGGGCCACGACGACCCGGGCGGCAACAGATTAGCGCGCCAAGTAGGGGGCAAAACGACTCCCGATCCAGTTCAGGCCCCGCTCGAACAGTTTGTCGAGAGGATGGTGACCACTCGGGCGAGGGGAGCCTCTCCCAGCCATGCGGAGGAGTCCCCTTCCCACGGGAACCCGCACGATCCGGAGACGGAGCCACCCACCCCGGTTCAACCGCCTCCGCTAAAAGTTCAGCTGATCGTACTTGCTCAGCAGATGCACACTCTCGCTACAGCAGTGCGCCAGCTCCAACACCAGCATCGATCCCTCGCTACTCACCAGTAGCCAGAGACTCTCGCGGCCCATGCCGCAGCACCCCGCGATAACTTGCGTTCCTTCCATGGGAGGCCTTCACAGCCGCGGGCCATTACAGACCCCCGGGATAGTCATCAAACTTCGATGAAGCGACGGTGGGTCGGGTCCGCTGATGAAGAAAGCTGCTCATCACACCTTGACCGGGGGGCATTTAGACCCCGCTAGGGGAGGAAGGGCAAGGCCCCTCGTCACGGGCACCGCGCACCCGCGTCACCCTCCCCGCCTCTCTTAGCAGAGGGGTCGACGGATGAAGCCATTAGGTGCATGGCGGAGAAGCGCCTAGAGGAGCATGACTACAAACTGGTGGAGCTATCCCACTGGTTTGCTAACCTGCCTGGCTCCGCCAGCGAGCCAGCAGGCTACAACGCCCGCCCTCCATTCTCCTAGGAGATCCAAGTGGAGCCGATTTCCCGTCGGTTCTGCATGCCGCAAGTGGATCCTTACGACGGGACCACCGACTCCCTGGACCACCTGGAAAGCTACCGGGCCCTCATGAGGGTCCAGGGGGCCACTGATGCTCTCCTGTGCGTCGCTTTTCCGGCTACTCTCTGGAAGGCGGCTCGGGTATAGTTCGCCCGCCTTGAGCCGGAAAGCATCAACTCCTTTGCCCAGCTGGGGTAGAGGCTCGTGACTCACTTTGATGCCTGTCGCAAGATGCCACGGGAGGCAGACAGCCTCTTCTCCATCAGGCAGTAGGATCGCGAGCTACTACGGGACTACGTGGCTCGCTTCAAAGCCGCCGCACTGGAGATCTATAACCTGGAGGAGCCGGTTGCAATGCTGGCTTTGAAGCGAGGGCTCAGGACTTCTTGCCTGACCTACTCGCTTGACAAAAAGCCTCCGAAGACTTACTCCGAGCTCCTCTCCCGAGCTCAGAAGTACATCTACACCGAGGAGGTGAATTGTACAAGATGGGAGCTTAACGGGAAGTCGCTAAAGAGGCCGACACCCGCTGAGGTGCCTGGAGCACGGAGGCCGGGACCGCCAGCTCAGAGCTCCCGGCCGGGACCAAGGCTAAGAAGTGCTCCCATCTCTGTGGGGAATTTCATCCTCTTCCTCGCCCCGAGAACGAAGATCCTCATAAAGATCGAGGGTGAGACCTATCTGAGGCGCCCACCGCCATTGAAGCCATCCTCTAGCCATGACAAGACGAAGTATTATCGTTTCCACCGTGACCACGGCCACGATACCGAGGAGTGCTGCAATCTCAAATGGAAGATCGAAGAGCTCATCAAGAGGGGCTACCTCGGAAGATATGTGGGGGGCAGATCTCAACCGGAATCCCAGGCGCTCGTCGCCCTACTACCAGTCCCGGCGGTCGATCATCGCCCTACCGAGAAGCCGGTGCAGATGATATGCTGGGGAGCCGAGCGCGCTCCCAAGTGGGCCCGGGGGGTAGGGTATCCTGAGATTGTATTCCCCTTTATGAGGGAAAGGAAAGATGAGGAGAGAAATGTAAATAATGATGCTGTGGTTGTCGAGATGACGATCGCAAAGCATTCTGTAAAATGCATCATGGTAGATAGTGGAAGCTCCACGGATATGCTTTTCTGCGATTCCTTCTCGAGGATGAATATTTTCTCTGTTCAGCTAAAGCCTGTACATACCCCCCTTGTTGGTTTCATGGGAGACTCCGTAAGGGTGGAGGGAGAAATCACTCTCCCGGTCACTGCCGGGACCCCACCTCGGTAGAGTACCATCATGATGACGTTCACGGTTGTCAGGCTTCTTTCGCCTTACAACGTGATTTTGGGCTGATCTGGGCTCAATCTCCTCAACGCTGTCATCTCTACCAAGAGATTGCTTGTACAATTCCCAACCCCTTTTGGTATGGAAGAGGTGAGGGGTACGTCCCAGCCGGTACAGCACTGCTTCCAAACCCTCCCCAGGGCCCTGGCACCCGAGGAGGACTCCAAGGTGGACGAGCTTGACCAGAGGGTTCAGGATCCCAGGGAAGGCCCGGTCAAGTGCCTACTTTCTTACCAGCTCGAGGCCGACCAGACGAAGATCATGCAGATCGGAGCCTAGTTGCCCGAGAAGGAGAAGGCACCATTGTTGGAGTTCCTGTGGATGAACGCAGATGTGTTCGCCTGGACAGTAGCGGACATGCTAGGTATCCCCCTGAAGTCATCACCCACAAGCTCAACGTCGATCTGAAGCACAGACCGGTTCGACAAAAGAAGAGGAGCTTCGCCCCAGAAAGGCAGGCGGCCATCAATGAGGAAGTGGAGAAACTCTTGGCTGCCGGCTTCGTCCGAGAGGTGCAATACCCGAGCTGGCTGGCGAACGTGGTGATGGTGAAGAAGAACAATGGCAAGTGGAGGATCTGTGTAGATTACACCGACCTCAACAAGGCGTGCCCAAAGGACAGCTTCCCTCTGCCAAGGATAGACCAGCTGGTGGATGCCACCTCAGGGCATAGGCTGCTTTCCTTCATGGATGCGTTCTCCAGGTACAATCAGATTCGGACGCACCCGGGGGACGAGGAGCACACTGCCTTCATTACCGACCGAGGGACGTACTGTTACAAGATGATGCCCTTTGGCCTAAAGAATGCCGGAGCCACGTACTAACGTCTTGTCAACAAGGTCTTCAAGGACCAGATTGGCCAGAACGTGCAAGTGTACGTGGATGACATGCTCGTTATGAGCAAGCCGAGCTCAGACCACATCGCCGACCTCAACGAAGCCTTTCACAATCTCCGGAAGCACCAAATAAAGCTCAATCCAGCAAAGTGTGCTTTCGGGGTGGCGACCGGAAAGTTCCTCAGCTTTATGGTCACCCAGAGAGGCATCGAAGCGAACCCGGAGAAGGTTCAGGCAATCCTTGATATGGAGCACCCGACATCCAAGAAGCAAGTTCAACGTTTGACAGGGAGGGTCGCAGCCTTAAACCAGTTCATCTCGAGGTCGGCTGACCGCTGCCTCTCTTTCTTCAAGGCGTTGCACAAAATGCATGACTTCACCTGGACTGAGGAGTGTAAGACGGCCTTTGAAAAGCTGAAGGAGTTCCTAGCCTCTCTACCTCTGTTATCCAGATCGGAAGAAGGGGAAGAGCTCCTACTCTACCTGGCGGTTACACCCGGGACCATCAGCTTGGTCCTCGTCCACACAGATCAGGACGGATCTTGGAAGCTGGTGTACTACACCAGCAAAATCCTCTACGATGCGGAGATCAGGTATACTCGCTCCGAGAAACTCATTTTTGCACTAATCATATCTGCTAAGCGCCTCAGGCCCTACTTCCAAGCGCATCCCATCGCGATTGTGACCGATCGCCGTTGAGGACCATACTAAGCCACCCCGAGACTTCCAGGAGACTAGCTAGATGGTCCCTGATGCTAAGCGAGTTCGACATCGCATATCGATCGAGGCCATCGCAGAAGGCCCAAGTCCTAGCCGACTTCGTGGTCGAATGTACAGGGCCCCTCGAGGAGCTAGAGCGGATGGCCCCGAAGAGCCAAGCTGAGCCTGGACCGCAGAGGACCCATGGATCCTCCACGTGGATGGTTCCTCCAATTTCGGTGGAAGCGGAGCGGGCCTCATCCTCGCCAATTCTGACAGAGTGGTAATGGAATGCGCTTTCCGCTTCAAGTTCGCCGCTACGAACAACCAGGCGAAGTACGTAGCACTCCTCGTGGGCATAAAGGTATCCCATGAGCTGGGCATCGAAAGCCTAAAGGTTTTCACCGACTCTCAACTGGTTCCCAGACAAGTCTCCAGAGAGTACGAGGCCCGAGATCCCTAGATGGTGAAATACCTGGAGAAGGTTCGTTTGAGCATGGCGGGCTTCCGTTACTTCCACATTTTCAATATCCCTTACGGAGAAAATGCTTGTGCGAATGCACTGTCGAGGCTCACAACCCTACCGGACTCATCCCTGGGGCACGCCTACATCGAAGATCTCGAGAATCCAAGCTACGAAAGCCTACAGGAGGTGTAACAAGTAGCCGGCGAGCCGATCTGGATGAACAAGTACATCAAGTACATCTAGGATAGCCTCCTACCAGAGGATTGCAGAGAAGCCGGCCTTATTAGAAGGAAGGCCACTCATTTTGTTCTAATGGACGGTCATCTCTACCGCCGATCTTACTCCTACCCGCTCTTGAAGTGCCTCAGACCCACAGAGACAGCCTTCGTGCTCCGGGAGATACACGAGGGCCTCTATGAGAATCATGTAGGGAGGAGGACTCTAGCATACAAGGCTCTTCGCCAGGGATACTTGTGGGAGATGATGAGGGAAGACGCTGCCGACTTCGTCAAGAAGTGTGACAAATACCAAAGCCATTCCCACATACAGTGCCTACCGGCTGCACCGATCTCCCAACTGTCATCCCCCTGGCCTTTCGCACAGTGGGGGATGGACATTCTAGGACCGTTTCCCACTGCGCCAGGGTAGCGGAAGTTTTCATTAGTGGCGATCGACTACTTCACCAAGTGGGTTGAAGCGGAGCCACTAGCTCGGATTATAGAAGCCAACGCTCGACAATTCTTCTGGAAGTCTGTCATCTGCCACTTCGGACTCCCCAATTGTGTCATCATCAATAACGGGTGGCAGTTCAACAACCAGGAATTCGAAGGGTTCTGCGCCGAACACGACATCCAACACTGGTTCATCTCGATTGCTCATCCGCAGACAAATAGGGAAGCCGAGGTGACTAATCAGACCATCCTTCAAGGACTTCGCACCAGGTTGGACCAAGCAAGAGGCAGATGGGCGGAGGAACTTCCAAGCATCATGTGGGCCTACCACACGATGCCCAGAACGGCGACGGGTGAAACACCCTTCAACCTCGTCTTCGGTGCTGAAGCAGCAATCCCAATTGAGCTCGACGTGCCCACATTGCGGGTGCAGTAGTATGACGAGACATAGAATTCGGCGCTCCTCCTGCTCAACTGGACCTCCTAGAAGAAATAAGGGACAAAGCTCGACTTCGGATGGTGGCATACCGACAACGGGTTGCCCGATATTACAATGCGTGCATGAAGCTGAAGATTTTTTGACCTGGCGACCTGGTACTGCGCTGGGCCAAAGCATCTCAACCCCGGAAGTGTGGCAAGCTCTCACCAAACTGGGAAGGCCCTTATAAAGTGGCCGAGGCCCTCTCACATGGGGCCTACCATCTCGAGGACCTAGATGGCGCTAGGTTCCCCCGAACATGGAATGCTTGTAATTTGAGGAGATACTATCAGTAATGTAAGTTTTTCTCCCATTAGAAATAAAGACTTTCCGTCGCACAACGGGTTATCTGCCTTGCAGGAATGTCGCTACCCGGGACCTAGCTCTCCGGAACTCAAGCCTCGAGCCCAGCTCCAAGGCATCCGAGCCCAGCTCCAAGGCATCCGAGCCCAGCTCCGGAGAAAAGTCCTCCGGCATCAAAACCTGAGAAGCCCTCAGGCACTCAAGCCTCGAGCCTAGCTCCTCGACATCCAAGCCCGAAGAAAAGTCCTCCGGCACCAAGACCTGAGAAGCCCTCAGGCACTCAAGCCTCGAGCCCAGTTCCAAGGCATCCAAGCCCGGAGAAAAGTCCTCCGGCACCAAGTCCCGAGAAGCCCTCAGGCACTCGAGCCCAGCTCCTCGGCATCCAAGCCTGGAGAAAAGTCCTCCGGCACCAAGACCAGAGAAGCCCTTAGGCACTCAAGCCTCGAGCCCAGATCCTCGGCATCCAAGCCCGGAGAAAAGTCCTCCGGCACCAAGACCTGAGAAGCTCTCAGGCACTCAAGCCTCGAGCCCAGCTCCTCAGCATCCAAGCCCGAAGAAAAGTCCACCGGCACCAAGACCTGAGAAGCCCTCAGGTACTTAAGCCTCGAGCCCAGCTCCTCGGCATCCAAGCCCGGAGAAAAGTCCTCCAGCACCAATACCTGAGAAGCCCTCAGGCACTCAAGCCTCGAGCCCAACTCCTCGGCATCCAATCCCGGGGAAAAGTCCTCCGGCACCAAGACCTCAGAAGCCCTCAGGCACTCAAGCCTCGAGCCCAGCTCCAAGGCATCCAGGCCCGGGGAAAAGTGCTCTGGCACCAAGACCTGAGAAGCCCTCAGGCACTCAAGTCTCGGAGCCCAGCTCTCTGGCCAACACGTCTCCGAGCCCAGCTCCAAGATGGCAACTCCTGAGCCATGTCCTCAAGCAACCAAGTCCCGAAGCCCAGCTCTCCAGCCAACACGTCTCCGAGCCCAGCTCCAATACGGCAACTCCTGAGCCATGTCCTCAGGTAACCAAGTCTCGGAGCCCAGCTCTCCGGCCAGCACATCTCCGAGCCCAGCTCCAAGACGGCAACTCCTGAGCCATGTCCTCAGGCAACCAAGTCCCGGAGCCCAGCTCTCTGGCCAGCACGTCTCTGAGCCCAGCTCCAAGATGGCATCTCCTAAGCTATGTCCTCAGGCAACCAAGTCCCGGAGCCCAGCTCTCCGGCCAGCACGTCTCCGAGCCCAGCTCCAGGATGGCATCTCCTGAGCCATGTCCTCAGGCAACCAAGTCACGGAGCCCAGCTCTCCGGCCAGCACGTCTCCAAGCCCAGCTCCAAGATGGCAACTCCTGAGCCAAGTCCTCAGGCAACCAAGTCTCGGAGCCTATCTCTCCAGCCAGCACATCTCCGAGCCCAGCTCCAAGATGGCATCTCCTGAGCCATGTTCTCAGGAAACCAAGTCCCAGAGCCCAGCTCTCTGGCCAGCACGTCTCCAAGCCCAGCTCCAAGACGACAACACCCGAGCCCCGATCTCGGGCATTCAAGACCTGAGAAGCCCTCAGGCACTCAAGCCCGGAGCCACGGTCCTCCGGTATCGGAGTTTCGAGCCCCGCTCCAAGATGGTGAGGCTCGGGCCCATACAAGATGGAGCTCCACTCTTCGACCTCCTCACACTGAAAGAGAAAAGAAAGGAAAAGGGAGGAGAAGGGGGGAGAAGAGAAGACATTCACACCACAAAAGAGAGAAGAAGCCGTGTTGGCCAAACTATTTTTCATTACTTAAAGAAAATATGTTACATTATCTCCCGGGCCTTGACAAGCCAAGTAGCCCAGTCCAACAAAAAGAAAAAACTTCACAAGAAATCCTATCCTACTGAGCCGGCTCCTTCCCTGGACGGTGCACAGCTGGGACTTCCCCTTCTACCTCCGTTGTGGGGGCACCTTCTTGAGCGGCCTTCACCGAAAGGGCTGGTTCAGCTGCTGCTGCCACAGGGACCGACCCAGCTGTCTCCGCCTGTGGCACTGGTCTGGCCATCGCCACCACCAAGGCCGACTCAGCTGTCTCCGGGGCCACCTCTGGGAGAGGCCCAGCTGGAGCGGCTCCCTGCCCCACTGCAACCACCGCCGGAGCTGGAGCCTTCTTGCCAGGGGCCTGGAGCACGGCAAATCGCTCCTCGGATAGGATCCCCCGCAGCTGAGTACGGCAGTAAGCGAGCCCCTTGGCGAAGGAGTCCATCACCGCCTCCTTGAAGTCCTTTATATATTCAGGGGAGGCCTTGAAAGTCGCCACCACGTCAGCGGCCTCCTTCCTTGTGGCCTCCGCCCGGCGCCTCGCCTCGACCAGCTGCTCTCCGACGTGCTCGGCTTGGCGGATCGCCACTGCCATCCCCTTCTCGGCGGTCTCAGTGGAACGGGCGACGACGGTAGCCTTCTCCTCCGCCTTCGCGGCCCTCTTCTCAGCGGCCTCCACCTTCTTCTCAGCAGAGGTGGCCCTTTCCCTTGCCACCTCTGACTCGGCCCGGAGCTCTTTCAGCCGGGTTCTCTTCGATTCGAGCTCTCCCTCGAGCTCCTTCTTGATCCGGGCGACATCGGCGACCTCGGCCATAAGGCTCTTAACCCTCATGTTAGCCTCCCGGGTCTCCTCATCCTTCCGACCCGCCTTGGTCTTCAGGGACTCGAGCTCCGCTTATCGCTCCTTGTCCTTTTTTACCCAGTTGCGGCGATAAACCCGGATGAGGATCAGTTCTCTGCCTTGCTGCATCAGAGAAAGCACGTTAGCTACGGCGCTAAGGAAGGTCAGAAGTAATAATGACGAACGAAGAGGAACTTACGGCGTAGAGGTTGGCGAAGGACAAGCTGACGACGTCGCCCAACAGCCTCCCGCTCCCTTCCCGCCGATCACAGGACTGGACTGAGAAGTCCATCATCCGCTCGGCGAGGCCTGGGTCCTTTATCAAGGAGGCATTGGGCCCCAACTGGAAGGGGACTCGATGGTAGTCCCTGTCTCTCTTTTTCGCCGACTCGGGCCCCTCAGCGGCAGAAGGTGCCTCCAACGCCAGTTGCGAGCTCGGCGCCGCTTCGGGCCACACCTGGGTTGCCGGCTTTGCTTCCTTCAGATCTCCGTCCTCCTCGACGTCGACGACCTCCGAAGGGGAGGCTCCCACCCTGGCGATAGCGGCGGCCGACCTGGCCCGGACGACCACCTCAGGCTCGAGCACCGGGGCCGGGTCGTGCTACCCTGAAGGCTCCGGGACAGGCTTGGCCGCCCTCTTCCGCCTTCATTCAGAAATCGGTGCATCCGGCCCGGCCTGCACTGGCCTCGCACCATCATCAGCACGAGCCCTCTTCGAAGCGGGCTCACTGGCCTCAGCTGCCTGTTCTCGTTCTTCGAAGAACAAGAGCAGCTCATCCATGGAAAATTTCATTTCTACACCAGAGAAGATATGGTCAATCCCAAGTATAAAAAAAGGGGGAAAAGAAAGATAATGAAGAAAGAAAAAGAGAAGGGGGGGTCAAGTCGAACTCACCCGACTCTCGCGTCGAGCCGACCCCGGTCTCGTGGAGATTCCGCTCCGATAGCAGGACCTCAAGCGAGGGGATCTCGATTGATCTGAGTAGCTCGTACAGGTCGAGGTCGGCTGCATCGACGGAGGAGTTCCTATTGGGAGACCGATCTAGGTCGCTCCAAACCCAGTCGATCCCTTCGATCGAGGTGAAGAAATAGCTACTCTTCCATCCCTTGATGGAAGAGGGGAGCTCGAACCTAATACCCCAAGGGCAAGAAGAAAGAGACTACCACCCCTCCTCGGTGGGGTGGCGTTTCAGTGTGAAGAAAGCCATGAACAGGGAGAAATGGGCGACGATCCCGTGGAAGTGACATAGAACAAAAGATCGTTCTAATGGCATTGGAGACCAACTGACCAGGAACAAGGCGGTAGTTGGCCAGAAAGGAAAGAAAGAAGGGATGGATAGGAAATCGGAGACCCCTGGCAAAGGCCTCCTCATAGAAAGCAATTCGCCGAGGGCCGCTAGATATGACCCGCTCCCCCGGACGAGGAACAAAAAGGTGGATGGACTCGGGGATGTCATAGGCACCCCGAATGGTCGCAAGATCCTCGGCGGTGATCACCAAAGCAATCCCTCCGGGACTTGTCGACCGAGAAGGTTTGGGTTCAGGAACAAGAGCAGGGGGAGGAGCAGGAAGGAGAGCCAAGCGAGGTGGGGGAGCAGACCCGGGTTCCCTAATGGGGCTACAGGACCGTAGGAAGGTATCCTACTGAATGCGTAATGTGCTGCCTCCCTTTCCTCATCGGAGAAAGGAGTCCTTGGCCGGGAAGGTCCGGCCTTGGCTTGGCAGGAAGGACGGAAGTTTGGACCAAAACAGTCCATGGAAGAGGAAGAGGAGGATGAAGGAAGACCTACAGTGACCCCTAGTCGACAAGGAGGAAGAGGAAGAAGGAGCTAACCTGCTAAAAGTCTGGGAGGATGATAGTGGCCGGATAGGAAGGAGGAGAGAACCACTGTACGACGTCAAGCATGAAAGATTTGAAAGAAAGTAAGTCTCGAAAAACTTACCCTTCCCTTCGAGGCAACCTACGCACGACTGTACCGTTATGGCTCTCCGAAGAGACACTCGTCATGTGTCGCCGATCGACGGGGCCAACATCTCAATCCGACCATGGCTGCTCTGACTTCCGTGCCCGCTATAACTGCTCCTCAGACATGGTCGCGTGGCACCCCCGCACAGGCTTAAAGGACCGCCGCACGAGGCATCGCCGATATCGGTCATTATTACACCAGATTTCTTCGCCTTTCCATGTCAGCACCGTAATTACTCCCTTCGCCCCGAGCGCCGCGCGCCAACGAGCCTCGGGAGTGGGGGCAAATGATGTGGCTAGATCATTGACGTGGGGTGGGCAAACTGACGTGGAGTCCCCATCAGGTGCCACGCTGGATTTTCAACATTAGCCCCTTCACTGGGCTGAGCTCCCCGGAGCAATGGGGTTGCCTGCCGAAGTCGAGCTCCGTCCTCCGCCAGGTCGGTTCCCGCCTGGTCGGGATGCCTATGTCGGAGCCGAGTACAAGTCCCCACCCAAGGCAGACCCCTTAAGGTCGGGCCCCATGGTCAGGAGTCGAGCTAAAGTCTCCTCCACCACGAGAAGCCCCTCCGAGGTCAGATCCCCTAGGCTGGGCGGCACCCCGCCCACCTCCGTCAGGTCGGGCTCGTCCGAAGCCGAGTCCCGCTGGTCTGGAGTCGAGCTCAGCCCTACTCTGCCCAGCCGAGCCACCTCGAGGCGAGCCCAACGGAGGCGGGCCCCACCTTTCCAACTCGGTCCCCAACTCAGACAGAGGCATCAACCACCAAGGAAGCGGCGCCTCCTCCCCAAGGACAACGACGAATCTCTCGAGGGTCGTACAGCAGCGCCCGCCATGCCGCCATTAATGCCCACGGCCGTCACTCACACCAGAAGGAAATGAAACTCACATCAAGGCATCGTGCTCCCCGCTAACCTACCGTACCACCAGGAAAAAGACTCGACTGGATAGCACGAGTCCCGAGGGCGGCGACCCACCAATTGAGGTCCAGCCATGCTTCCAGGAAAGGGGGCAAGCAGAAAGAATGTCAGAGTGTATGGAAGCTTCCCCGGCTATCTGACAGGAGAGGCGTCCCGTCTACGGCACGATACCTCGTCGTACACGTCTGACGACATGGGGAGGTCCCGAGGCAAGCCATAGTAAAAAACTCAGCCAGAGTAAGCCAAAAGTAAGCAAGCAAAGAAAGAAGGGGGGCCAGAGAGGAGGATTCTACCACCTCAGCCATCACCTCTCCCAGCCCATTCTCATTTTTCCATACACACTACACTCACTCCTCCTAGCGTGGAGCTCATCCCGAGGGGCTCGACCAGGAGGATCTATTCCCCTGGATCGTTACTGACTTGACCGTCGGAGCGCCCCCGCCGGAATCCCCGGTCCGGGTCACTGACGTGCTTTCTTGCAGGTCCCGAGGCACCGGAGGCATCCCAGCTAGGCGGACGCGCGACCCCCGACACCACCAGTAGCTACGGGCCACGACGACCCGAGCGACAACAACAATAATAATAATAATGATAATGATACTAATAATAATAATAAATCATCAAGTTAAGTGGGTCAAGTTAGACCGGTGTGACATGAGCCATGCCAAATATGCCAACCAACTTCTTATTTTCCATCAAATAAAACATTTTCATTTTTTTGTATAAGAAGAATCGTATTTTCATGGTGGAATCTCACTATGAGTTTGTTAACAATGATAGTATTCTTTGGCTCTACTATAAAGTAATTTAAAAGGTCGCGTACCAGAGAAAGTTGTCGTATCTATGTAGCCTACTTTGAAGAACACAGTATCCATCGGGGAGATCACTTTCAAGAAAAGGATGAAGGGTAAGCTTACAATAATCCTGATGTGAAATAAGAAAGAAAACAACTAATCATATATTCTTTAATTGCTTGTTTACATGATGTATTTGGTCATATCACATTGAGAGGTAGACTATCGAACATTCAGACTCTCTGAAAATTATGGAGGTCGAGGAAAAAAACATGCTCATCTATAAGGTGAGTTTGAGATGATGAACTGATTATAGGATCAAAACACATATCTTATCATCATTTTATTCTAAGATTTTAAATCATAGACATCCAAACAAGCCTTAAGTTGGTGAAAAAACTCCTCTCACATATAAGTTATGGAAAAACTTATTTGCTGGCAAGATGATCGAAACCATGAAAAATTGTGGGACACCTTTTCCCAGATCTTGCCACTAGACTCTCAATGAATGTAGTGTAGGCTTCCAATCTCCCAAGCCCCTTGAAAGTACAATCATCCATTAAATTCTTGCATCTGTTAATTTTATTATACTCTTAAATAAAATCAGGGGAAGTGCCTTACATCCTGTATTATTCCGCAGAAAAAAAAATACAAGAAGAGATTTGAAGTATATAAATGATCTTGGTTGTGATAAACAACTTCATCATTGAATATCACTTGATCCCTCCAAAAGGATTTTTTCTTAGCAAGGCCTTTATTAGATCATATATGTTGAGGCTTGACTTTAGCTAAGCCAATTAAACAAATATTAGAGAATATATATAGTTAGGGTATGGTCATTTATAATATTTTGAGTAAAGCTCGCAAATACAGAATGTCATATAATTTAGTTCGTCTCCACCAAGGTCATTACTCGTATCGATATAGGCATTTACCAATATAATATGTATGAAGTCTCTATATACTGAAACTAATGCAGCTCGGGATATTGACTCATATGACATAAATATCAGTAGATATTCTTCAATGGTTTGTTATTTTTTAAAAAATCAATGTCTGGATAATGTCATCTTCATTTTATTAAATTAGCTGAGCCATATTTCACTCCAATATATCAACCAAGGTTTTGGGAATTTTTGATTCTTTCCATGATGTCCTCACCTGTTATTATTTGATTTGAATGAAGAAAATGAATAGATAAATGCAGGCAAGACTGCAACAACGATACTGATTGTTTTTTTTTTTTTTTTTTTGATAGAAAAAAGGGATGGGAGGATAAATTCCGGTATAGCTATCCCTTCAGGTCCCTGTACCACCAGGCAATGTACGATTCAAGATCTTTATGCGATCTTTATTCACCGTCAATAATGAGTACGTTAACCTGACATCACTGAGACGCCGACTAGTAGAACGGGCCGTCCCCGCAATGATATTGATTGCTAATATGCAACAAAATTAGAAGAGAATTTTTACATGTAAGTAGCCTGAGGAAACATACAAAGGTTGTTGTGATTGAAGTGATTTTGTGAAAACTATTCTAAGTCTGGGGCATCTAGGGTAGTGGTGTAGATTTGGAATGAAGATAGGAGAAAGGCGAAGAAAACCCAAGATATTTTGGATGGCAAGAAAGCTTTTGAAAACTTGGTGGTAAGTCATTCAAAATCTAGTCATAACATTAACGAAAAAATGGTTGATCTAAGGCTTACTCATTTTGACTATAGTTAGTACGTTAGATAACTATAGCTATCACTTGGTCCTAAGTCATCTTTTTAAGGATTCAAATGCAATCTCAAATTATCTTCAATATATATGGGACCAATATTTCAGAAGAACTCTTTGACAGACTTAAAGCTAACTAAAACTCTTAGTTTATCGATTAGTTTATTTATTGATTTAGCAAAATTAAAATCGTGATTGATGTTTACTATAGACAATCTCAAAAGAGAGTAAGGTTAAAATTAATTAGATTGATACTCCTACCATGAATCCAAAAAAGAGGAAGGTTAAAATTAACTAAAACTCTTAGTTTATCGATCAGTTTTTTTTTTTTGGGTGTACAAGAGCGCTTTAATTTTGTGGCCAATCAAGTTATGACTCGTAACAGGATGCAAACGTCTCAACTTAGTTTTTCTTTGTCCCTTCTATATTCAAATTCTAATCCAAAGCGAGATATTTTTTAGATCATACAAGAACTCGCCCTCATGACATCAGACGAGACGTGACTGCTAAATTTGAGACGATGACTTATAGCTATAATAATTTAACATCTTGAGACGAAAATTCTTCCAACCATAACTCATAATACGATGCTAATGTTGTGATATAAGTAGAACTTTTGATATCCTACTTGGTTAGGCATTTGATTTGTCACATCCGTCATTGGCCGGTTCCCTCTGTTGCTTTGAAAGAGATGACGATCATTGCTAAGGTTGTAGCCCGGTTGGTAGAAACTTTGCCTCACTACCAACCAGTCACGAGTTCGAGATATGATCTCATGGATGACTTGATTAAATCCAAAAATTTTTCTATGACTCACGACCGCTAGTATAATCTCCTTTTTTGTTCCCGTTCTACTAACCGGCGTCTTAGTGATGTCAGGCTTTGGGAGTTATCCATCAGACATTGTATAGGAACGTCGCGTTCAATATCCAGAAAGAGAAGATGACAACTGAATTGATGCAGGCACTATTCAACATGTACGAGAAACATTCGACCTCCAATAATATTTATCTCATGCATCGTCCATTCAACTTGAAGTTGAACGAAAGTGCATCCATAACCAATCACATCAATGAATTTAATTTGATCATTAGTTAATTGAGTTCAGTCGACATAAGCTTCAAGGATGAAGTCCATGTCCTAATCCTGTTATCCTCTTTACCCGAGAGCTGGGGTGCAACTGTGACAGCAGTGAGTAGTTCGTGCGGCTCAAGCAAGCTGAAATCTGAAGATGTCCAGAACCTGATTCTCAGTAAAAACATCGGGAGGAAAGAAACCAAAGAGAGCTTTGGTTATGTCTTGGTAACTCAAGAAGGCCGAGGAAGAACTACACAGTGCAACGAAGGCCATGAGAGATCTAAGTCCAAGCAAAGGAGCCAGTTAAGACTGAAGGGTGATGGATGTTGGTACTGCGGCAAGAAGGGACATATCAGAAAGAATTGCTGGGCAAGGAAGGACAAGGGACAGAACGAAGAGTCAGTCAATGCAGCGATCGAGATAATTGAAGATGCATTGGTTCTTAGTATGGACAGTCTGATGAAGTTTTGGATCCTAGACTCCGGAGCTTCGTTTCACTCTACTGCACAAAAAGAGTCTATATGCAACTACATTGCTGAAGACTTCAAAAAGGTCTATCTTACAGATGAAGAACCTTTGGATATTGTGAAAAAGGATGATGTACACATCAAGATGCCAGATCAATCAGTTTGAAAGTTTAAGAATGTCGAACATGTCCCAGGATTGAAAAGAAACTTGTATCAATCGAGCAACTGGACTCAGAAGGGTACATTACAACTTTCATTGGTAGCTCTTGGAAGATCACCAAAGGGATGATGGTGATAGTACGAGAAAGCAAGTTGGGTATCCTATATATATGACTAGTAACACTAGAGATGCAGTGGCATTGGCACAAGCAGATTCGAAGTTGTGGCACTACAGGCTAGGTCACATGAGCAAGAAAGGAATGCAAGTATTGCTAAAGAAGGACAAGCTACTAGGTTTGAAGATGACAGATATTGGTTTCTACGAGAATTATGTTCTTGGAAAGCAGAAGAGAGTCAGCTTCTCCAAGATTGGCAGGGCACCAAGATCAAGAAAGCTGGAGTTATGCACACCGATGTGTGGGGTCCTTTCTTGGTTGCATCCTTTAGAGCTTCATAATACTATGTGACCTTCATTGATAACTCCACCAGAAAGGTTTGGGTTTATTTTTTACAGAATAAATCTAATGTATTTGATACTTTCATGAAATGGAAAAGTTTGATGGAGAATGAGTCTGGACAGAAGATAAAGTGCCTGAGATCGGACAATGGAAGCAAGTATAGCAGCACTGAGTTCAAGAAGTTCTACGCAACCAATGGAATCAAGATAGAGAAGATGATTCCAAGCACGCCACAATAGAACGAGATAGCTGAGTGCATGAACAGGACCTTAAACGAGAGAGCCAGGAGCATGAGGCTCCATGCTGGTTGCCCAAGATATTTTGGGCTAAGGCAATTAGCACTGCTGCCTATCTGATCAACAAAAGTCCCTCAATCCCCCTTGAGTACAAGCTACCAGAAGAAGAGTGACAGGGAAGTCAGCAAGCTTATCTCACCTGAAGGTCTTTGATTGTCTCCTACGTACACGTCAATGCAGAGAAGAAAGACAAGCTCGATGCAAAGTCAGAGAGGTGCTTCTTCATTGGGTATGGCATTAATGAGTTCGGTTACAAGCTCTAAAGTGAGAAAGACAGGAAGATCATCAGGAGTAAGGACGTGGTGTTCAATGAAAGAAGCCTGTACAAGGACCAAAGTGTTCCAGATAGAGCAGGACAAGCAGACAAGGAGAAAGAACAAGTAGAGTTAGAAGAGATCATGGAAGAGGACATTGCTAAGGAAGCAAGAGATCCTGAACCTAAGCCAAAGATACCTCAGCTGAGAAGATCTACAAGGATCCTGAAATCACGTGTAAGGTATTCACCCTCGTTGCATTACTTGTTGTTGACAGATAGAGGGGAGCCCAAGTGCTTTGATGAAGCCATGGAGAGCGAAGATTCAATCAAGTGGGAGCTGGCAATGAAGGATGAGATACAGTCCTTGATAAAAAACGAGACAAGGGAGCTCAGCACACTACCAAAAGGAAAGAAAGCACTGCACAACAGCTAGGTCTACAAGATCAAGAAAGAACACAATGGCAACAAGAGGTACAAGACAAGGTTAGTTGTGAAAGGCTTCCAACAGAAAGAAGATCCAGGTGGTGATGCCGATACTAGGAGGAGCACGACAGGGTACGTGTACACCATTGGTGGAACAGTAGTGAGCTGGGTCTCATAGTTGTAGAAAATCATAGCTCTTTCTACCACCGAGACAGATATGCTGACAAAGATGGTCACTGTAGAGAAACTGGGGCCATGCATGGCCTCAATTGGCCTCCAAAGCTAGCTGATTGGATGCGACGCACAGGATACTAACCTATTTTTATTTTTCTTTGGAAGTTTATCTTTGATGTTTCAGGTGGATGCATGTTTGAGTATTCTTAGCTCCAAGTGGGAGAATTATTGAGCTGTGGAGCAAAGCCCACTCCCAGAGAAGCCCAGAAGGAAGCAAAAAAAAAAATTTTTGGCCCACCAGACCGGGCCCGGCCTAGACCCACACACGCGACCCAAGCACACGGGCATGCAACCTTGCTCGGTGCATAGGAGCGCGGCCCGGTCCAGGCATGTGGGTGCGTGGGCACGAGGCCTGGCCCAGCACGGCAACATGCGCACGCATAGGCTCGGTCCAATCGAAAGCGGGTGTGCGCAGAGGAGGTTTCCCAGCTATTTTGCAAGGCTCACGTACAGTCCATGACGTGGGCATGACCAGGACTATCCGATTGCCTGATTGGATGGCTAAGATTGATCCGATGGAGATCAGGCTTGATCAAGGGGTTGTTTATCTCAGATCTGATGGCCTGGGAGGTTTCCTGATTGTTTTGGATCTCTGAGATGGGTTTTGATGCAATTTTGTACTGGTTTTGTTCTCTTTTCAACAGGGATAGTAGAGAGCCACCGAGAAGAGCCAACAGAGTGCAAGAGAGGAAGAATAGAGGACCAAAAAGAGAGCCAGAGAGGTGATTTTGCAACCTAGAAGAGTAGTCCAAGAGTTTTCCAAGAGAGAAAATAAGGAAAAGAGAGAGAGAAAGGTAGAGAGAGAGCAAGGGTTCATTCTATATTGATTTATTCTTTCTTCTTTCTTTCATTGGACTGGGGTTTGCATCTAGGGAGGGTTTTCTTATATAATAACTTCCTGTATTTCTTCTTCATAGTGAAGATTTGATCCTATGCAGCCATGGACATAGGAGCAAGAGGTTCCAAATCACGTAATTCCCGTGTGTTGCTTGTGCTTATATTTTTATTTGTTCTTTCAGGCTTTCTTTTTCATTTCTTCTGCGAACTTTTTCGGTATCCCACTGCACACCACATCCTAACAAAAAATACATCCTATCGAAGTGGTGCCTCTTTTATTTTTTTTGGGATAAACATGAACACTTTATATATAAAAAGTAGTGGGAACTGCAAACTAGAAAGCAACAAAGCTACTGCTATACAGCAAGGTAGCAGCAGAATTACACAAAAATGCAAAAGTAGAAAGAAAAAGAAGGAAATAAGCAGATACGTTACATAAATTAAACATCCAGGACAGGTGCACAATAAGGTAGGAGAATAGCCACGATCAATTATCTAGGCACAAAGCCAATTAATTGTAAAGGTATGCTTAGGAGCAACTCGAGAATATTGAACATGGTAGGAGGTAGTTCCACAGCAAGAAAGAAGTAGCTGATTGCATCCACCATGAAAACTGCACTTTGTTATAGGATACATGGTAGTAGCCAAATATGTTGATAGAAGAAGTAAAGAGAAAACAATAGCGTATATGTAGTGATGAACAAGCTTATCAGAAAGCATAGGTAACTTGTAACTGAAAGGCATGGTCCCTTTGCTTTCTACGGTAGATGGAGGTGGATTGCCTCTTTCTTGAGGTTGAGGCCACAGTAGTGTTTGTGGCTCGGCTAGCTGAGGCAATCTTGGCCGATTCCTTTGCTCCCTTTGGTGTTGTATTAAGCAATCCAAATGGCTTCGCCTAATGAGCTCCTCGATCTAATTTCAAAGTTAAATGCATTTTCCAATGTTGTGGTCATGATCCCGGTGGTACAAATAGAACTTGTTTAGATTCCTTCTATTTAACAAGGTCTACAACTTTCGAGCCTCTGAAATTTGTCCTTTAATTTTCATCAGCACCTTTTCCTTTTGTACATTCAACGAGATGTACGTGTAGAACTTCCTTGGCAGCGATACTTGGCATTTTTCTTGACAAGGGCTCCCGGGTCGACGATCTTTGAAAATCCTGGTCTTCCTTTGTGGAGACATGGAGCACGGCCGGATCTTGTCCTCCTACCTTGGGGAGTTCTTCCGAACGACTTGGATTCTTTGGCCACCCCCTAGTATAGAAGCTGTAGGAGTTTCTTCCTCTACAAAAGCATCTTTCATCTGAGCATACTTCTCAGTCCAAGCCAGCATGTTTGCAAAGTCTATAGGATAAGTTTTGATCAATGATCTCTTGAGATCATTCTTTGACAAGCCGCTTATTGGGGTTGACATAGCAACTGACTACTCCAAGTTATGGACTTCCAAGAGGTGACATTAAAACAACTACCAACTGCTAATGAAGTGGTTAGTGAAGGATCTGCTCAGCTGCTCGAAGGAGTGCAGTGACCCTGGCTTCAAACTTGAATACCAGTAAGTCATCCCTTTTAGGGTAGAACAGAAGGCTTGGCAAAGTATGAGATCAGGTGCTCCATGAAGGAGCATTGTCACTCAAAAACTTGCCAAGTGTTTGGCAAGGTCGGTGGTCCTATCATAATTTTTGAGTTAAGAAGTTTTAAAGTGTTGGGGGAGCAATGATTGCATAATCTTGATGTCGAAGGGTGGATTATTGCTGAACTCATTAGTAGGTATTGAAGAAAGGTTGCGAATCACTTCAATGTGCTAATCCAGTTCCTTGAGCTTTCATTCGACTTTCAGATCTTAGATGATAGGGACCTTCGATACCTAAGGGATCATTAGCCCATAGTGGAGTCATGCTCCGATTGGAAACTTCGAGAGCAATGCCTCCTCAACTCTGGCCTCTTGGAATGACGGTGATGAGTGGTTCTCTCTAAGTCTCTAGGAGGGACCAGGGATTGTCTCGATGATGAAGGTACTGCTTTAACCACCAGACAAGGATGAGTTTCCATTGGAGGTAATGCGAGCACTGGTTGTGCTACAAGCTGAGAAGCTGCAAGTGCTGCTAGTAGAGGTTGAGTCGCCGGAGGTGGGTAGGGGTGGTCTGAATGACGTGAATCATTGCTACCAGGTTTTGAACTTGCATGAAGAGCATGTTGAATTGCTCTACACAAACCATCGCCGTCTATGGGGATAATGAAGCTCATGTTGGGACAGGTTGAGGTTGATCATTCCTGACTTTCCACCACCCTCTCTACTGGTCGAGAGGTAGCGATGGTGGTGCAGTGAGATGCAGTCTTTTTGGGTAGCATCGCTAACCCACTTTCGAGTTGTACTTTTCAAAACTATATTTGTATTTTCTTTAATCTATTGGCACTAAAAATGGTCAAGCATTGGAGAAGTTAGAGGAGGTGCTAGAGTAGGCAACACTGATAGCTCTCTGGGAGGCAGTACCTATAAAAAAGCCTTACCAACAATGGTCCCGGTAAAGGCACTCCAATATTCAAGTTAGTAATCAGGCTAACAATTTGAAAAATGCAAGCAGGAAGGATGCGTACCTGAGGGGCTTGCATGGAGTTCCATTTTATAGGTGATGAGCTAGGAGTATTACTAGTATGGCAAAGATCCTAGTGGATCTATTAAGAAGTGACAGGATCCTCCACTTATTACCTGGAGCTTAGTTGTTTTTTTTTGGTAGGGGAATGTCTTATTCCTTTAAGTGCAACCTTGTCATTAGGTTTGAGGCATGCCATGCCTTATTAATGGTAGCATAGAATGCTGAGTGAGTTTGGGCATGCCTCCCTCCATTACTCGGATATGGCAATGATTAGAGATTTTAAGATGGGACGAAGGATCCAACCATGTATTAAAGGTTATAGCAATGAATGTCAAAAGATCGTGCCTGTGCATGTTTGAATGGGCATATTGTCTAAAGATCTATTAGCCTGAACATTCTTAAGGTGTTCGAAGCCTGATTAGTTAGGAAAGCTTTACTTGGGATAGTTCAATTGAAAGAGGGAGTGCATTGGATGAGCTTGGGACCATCAAGCTATAAGGGTTGACCTGTTGTTGGAGTGCAGGCTGGGTGCATGATGACATCTGACTAGCGATCATTGGGCACTTGCAGGGCCTTCAGGCACTATCACCGGTCATTATCAAGGCTCGCTCGGACGGAGATAGCCGATGGTATCTGATGCAACTCGACCAGTCGAGGCACTTTTCGTGAATAGGTAAAAAGACTGTCGTTTGTTGAGCTTGCGGCTTGGTTAAGAAAGCGGTCAGCCAGTGCCTGCTGCTTGGGTGCTGCCGAGGCTTGCTTGGATATAAGTGTCTGTCGATCGACCAAGTTCGATCGGTCGGAGTGGGCACCGATTTTCCGGTGGACGATCAGATGGGCAAAATGATCGAGCATCCTAAGTGCGCTACCGATCCTTGCTCTGACTAGGTCGCCTAGAGATTTGGTGCTCGCTCGGTCGGGATGGTGCTCTTCCTGTTGACAAAGGGTTGGCTAAAGAGTAAGGCCTATCGTGGTTCGGTGATTTCATTTCGCTCGGTGATGCTAGAGAGCCTTCCGTGATTTATATCCTTATCCAAGGAACGGTCGATAAATACACTATTGGGCTTGACGGGCTATTTCTATCGGTGCGGTTCTCATTTTCAAGATCCGAACATATTTTTCATTAACAATAACTTTAAAGGGCCTCTTTGCAGTTCTAACAGGGCACAATTATTAAGGTAAAGGGTTTGAAGATGTTTGGGCCCTCTCCTCTCCTCCCCTCCCCTCCAGAAGACAAATACTGCGTACTAACATTGCCCTTACCTGAATCAATAGAAGTCATCATGGTGGTAGTGGATCCAGTTGCCTTGTTTTTTATAAATCTTTTTCATAAGATCATTATCCAGTTATGGCCCCGCCAAAGTCCAGTTGCAGATAGATCAGGACGGATCTCTATCCTTGGGCCATCTTTCTACACAAAAGTAACCATTCCAGTGCTCGAACCCGTATTATTGTGCCAAATGTTCCGAGATGACGTGGTCCTCTGCGTGACCAGGCTCCGAACCAGTATCTTCTACCACCAAACTTTGGAGCCAAAATGTGGGCCCTGGGGGGTGGCAGCCATTCCTCATGGATGTGACTTTCGGAGGGGACCATTTTCTTTCTTCCTTTCTATGTTTGGTACGGTGTCCTTTCCATGCCGAGCCGTGCTGTACGCATCTGTAGCTATCGGCACCAAAGCAGGCTCCGGTGCTTCTCCATGTTCATGAGCACCAGATACCTCTAAAGTCAACAGTAGGAATCATCACTTCAACGGTAGTGGCCCAGTGGGTTTGGTGATACATTTTCTGGATCCGAAGATTTATTAGAAGGCTCCGTATCAATTAATTGGCTAAGTGTCCAGGTGGAGATCATTACCGGCGACCAAAATTTTTTTGTTTATCACTGCAGTGATAGTACGATCGGTTAAAGCACGATTTCATTAATATAAATAATTTATTAATCATGGATTCGAAATATGATCTTTTAAATGACTCGATTAAATTTCAGAAATTTTGGATGCACGTGACCGGAGATGAAGCGGCTGTAACTCCGGCATCGTAGTACGGTTAGATTGACGAATTCATTGGTTGATCAAGAGGGTATGCGAAAAATTACGGTCCAAATCGAACAATCATTTAACGAACTGGAAACCAGAATGAAAAGCTATACCGGCATTTATCTTTCTATCCTTTTGTTTTATCAAAAAATATATATATATATCATGCACAGGTTATGAAGTTCTTGATGATCGCTAATGGAAGATGGATGGCTGCCAAATATCATAATTCATAAGGATGTATGTACCGTATCATATAAGCTGTCTATTATTTGATGGCTATCAGCTAGTGATCGAAAATTAACCGCGCAACATTTTATCGTGTACAATGATTCCTGTCCTATGATGGCACCGGGAGGAATCGTCGTTTACTCTTGGACCATACAAAAGAAAGACGTTGGCAGGACAAACTTTTCTTCCAGGCTATGATGATGATGATGAGCTGCACTTTTTCTTATGAGCCATTTTAGGATGAGATTCCTGAAGATGTCCCACTTACAGAAGACCCCAAAGATAACGCAATCTAGGTAAAGCCCTCACAAGAGAACCTTTGCCCATTTCCACCTTCCTTCCATGGTGTGGCGACCCTTATTCTCAAGCTAACAGGCTTGGTGGTGTTGACAGTTACCCTAAAAAAACGCGTCACCCAGGATCTCCATTATCGATGTTCCCGACAAGTCAAATCTCCAAGTTGGAAAAGGGCGAAGTGAGAACCTAATCCCAAGTTGGAAAGGGCGAAGGGAGAACCTTGAATCCCATGCCTTGTTCACTGTTAAAATAAGTGCATATTTATCCTAATTAAGTAACCTTAATTAGGGTTCAACCGATAAAGATTAGTAGAAGAACTCGCTGCAATTATAACTGATGTCTACGTTAAGTTTTACAACAAAGAATTATGTCTCCTTTTTATCTCATACAATTGAGATAAGAGTACCACTCCTTCATACGTACTATTACAATTATTTAAGGATGACAATTTTTATCGATCCGATGGATATCCGATCCGATCCGAATGGAACGGATAAAATTCGATCCGTCTAATTTATAAATAGATATCGATTATATAAAAAAAATCCGAGTCGGGTTCGGATCGGATAGGGATGGTAGTATGCCTTGATCCGAACCCGACCCGTTTATATATAAAAAAAATTATATTTATAAAATATTTAAGTAAATTAGATATGGGATGGATATACCCGATCCGACATGACTGGTTTAACTTTTAAATAAACTAAGTTTTATGAGATCGAGTATATCCGATCCGACCCGATTCATATATTATTTTTTTATACCCGACCTGACCCGGTCCGAGACGGGTATGTGATGGATAATTTTTTAGCGGGACGGATATGAATTTTGGATGATCCGATTCAAATCTGATCCGTTGTCATCCCTATAATTGCCTGTCAAAATAAATTACGTGAATAAAGATTCATGTGCCCCGCATGTTCAGATGGACAATGATGACATGATTTAGGCACCTTGCTTGGGTGTATGATATCTTCATGGTGAAACACCTTTGACAAAATTATACGCCACACTTTATCATGTCAGCTTTGAATTGATTGCTTTGTTCTATCTACATTTTGGATTAACGGTTAATGGCACAGTTTTTGCTGTTTTATTTAGCTGGATCGCCGCCATGGTATTCCTCCTAGCACGATACCAGTTCATGAGACCTTTTTTGAACCTTGAAGTTGGTACAAGACAAAACATGGGACATGAAGACCTAGCCATGACCTGGTCCAGCAACCAGCTTGTTTTGAATAGTGACGATCCACGAGACCAATATCCTAAACCAATTATGGCCAACAGGCACTTTAGGTGTCAGCCACTTGTCACATTGTATTTAATCATATCATATCTTTTAGTGAGAGAGTCAGGATTGTCCAGGAATTCAAGAGTATATCAGTTGTAAATTTTGAAAAAAATTCAATTAATTATCAGGGGGTAGAGTAGATACAAGCTTCAAGTTTTAAAAGGATTAAAAATGTTATCATAGATTTATCACTAGAATTTTTTTTTTTTTTTTTGTGTAAGAAATCAATATAAGCATTTCGTGTCGGGCTAGAAATAGAGGCAATACAACAGAGAGAATGAAAAGTTTTTTTTTATACAGAGGGCGGTCGCACAACTCTGGTACGAGAGCAATTCAAAATATCAAGAGAAAGTAAGCACTGAAGAGGCTAAGAAATCTATCATCCTGGTTCCAAGACCAATCACCAGAATGCTTGGCAACGAATGAGACAACTCAGTCAGCTACACTGTTTGTCTCCCGGTAGATATGACAAGCCGACACTATCATGGGCGACCCAAGGGAGCACCAGATGTCGCAAAGGAGAGAGGACTTCACACTACTCCAACTTGTCTTGAATCCATCCAATCATAATGGTATAATCTTTTTCAATGAGAATCCTCTCAGCATGTAGCTCCTATCTAGCCTAGGTGATGCCCGTCCACGTAGCTTTGAGATCAACTTTTGGAATCGAAAGCTCATGAAGAAAGAGCTCCCCAGCTGCTACAAGCCTGCTATCAGCATCTCGGATGACATACTTAACACTGCCCGAAGCATCACGGACACTATCATCAAAGTTCACCTTCACAAACCCCATAGAAGGGGACTTTCAGGAAATATAGATAGCCCTCCGGGCCATTGCCAAGATAGCATGAGAGTTTCAGGAATCCGGGATCTCAAGGAACATAGTAGTGTCGAAGTGGTGATACTCCATAGCAATGAATATGGCTCTCTGAAAAATCTAGTGAGTTGGAGTGGCAACAGCCTTAAAAATCATAGCATTTCTGGACAACCAGATCTGATAGGCGATGTAGGCACAACGTTGACCATCCTCAGCCGAACACTACTAAACTATGTCAAGGAAAGGGCACAGCCATGACCCATCATCTTCATCCCGAGGCCATCTCCAAGCTAGCCTCCAAATCAACCTTATCCTAGGACAGCACGGAATGGCATGCTCAGTGGACTCATCCTCTAAGCCATAAACTGGACAAGACACCGGCAAGTCCATATCTCTGTACCTAAGTAGAGTCCTCATGGAGAGGTGACCCCAAGCTACCTTCTAAAGGAAGAGGTGTACTTTCAGGTGAACAGGCAGTCTCTAGATCTAGGTTGCCGCGATCCTCAAATTAAAAAGGACCATGCACAAGTCATAAAGGATACTAGAAGAAACATTGGGGTAGCAAGACTGACTCCACACCCTCAGTTTCTGATAGCAATGATTCAAAATTGGGATGGCAAGAATTTGATTAGCCAGTGAGCTTTCAAAGAGTCTGGTAATCTTCTAAACTCTTCAGCCCTAATATCATCCATGAGCAAGTCACATACTCGAAGGTTGTTGACCACCTCCATGCTAACATAGGTCGGCCACCTGGACAAAAGTAAGTTAGAGATCCACGCATCCTGATTGACATCAACCATGGACCCATTACCAATCAAATATCTGACATGGGCCAGCACGGCAGGATCATGGGCACATATCTCCCTCCAAATAAAAAAGTAATCGCGAGTGGCCTAAATCTGGATCTATGGCTTCAAGTTCCATAGCAGGCCCTCATCATCGTGCTCCATAAATAGTTGGGCTGAAGAAGATATCTCACTGCATGTCTGGCAATCAGCACCTCCCTCATAACCAGAAGGGATTGGATCTCAAGACCTTCATTCCATACTAGCTAGTAGATAGTATCCCACGACATGAAGTGAAGTCCATGACTGTCGTGTTTAGAGCTCTACAAGAACTTCCAGAAAAGCTTCTCCATCTCCCTCAAGCAAGAACTGGGCGACACAATATTCATCAGAAAGTAAACAGAGATAAAACTCAAGATAGATCTAATAAGAGTGAGCTTGCCCATAACAGAGAGCGTAGTGGCTTGCCAACCCTCGAGATGATCTTAGACTCGCTGCACCATGGGCTTGCATCCATCCTCCGCAACCTCCCAGCAATCATATGAACACCAAGGTAGTTTACCCATCACCAAATAAATGGCTAGCTCGGCACATATTTTTTACATATATGGTAGTTTTTTTATTGCTCAATTTTATTCCACTTAAAGCCAACATAAATCGTACCATGGTTAAATAAATTTTTGGATGTACGCATTTGGCACTGCAAAAAATTTTATAATCTTGGATGATTACTGATATAGTAGTACGCCAACATGGCATCGATAAGGGCATTGTCAGTCCTGATGACCTGGATTCTTATAACGGACTCCACCTAGGCCAAATAGAGCTCCAGGCCAAGTAGAGCTCCAGACCGAATAGAGTTTCAAGCTGAGTAAAGCTTCGAGCCGGGCAGAGTCCTAGGCTGAGTAGAACTCCCCAAATAGAGGCTAAGTAGGGATCCCAAGTAGAGCTCCAGGTTGAATAGAGCCCCAAGCCGAGTAGAGCCTAGGGCCAGGGATCCCATGCCGAGTAGAGCTCCAGGTTGAATAGAGCCCCAAGCCGAGTAGAGCTCTGGGCCAAGCAGAGCCCCAGGTCGGGTAGAGCTCCAGAGCGAGTGAACCCTCCCAACGAGTTATGGCACATAATTACTCAACAAAAACTATCGTCCCCAACAAAAAAGGTATGGACAACCAGATCCCAACACCACAACAAGAAAATCCTAATAACAAAGATTCTAGAAGGTAGGATATCGTCGCCTTAACTGAATCTGTTATGCTTGTCAGAAATGGATACCCTGCTTAGAGGGTTTTCTGCCAATTCACAGACTTTGTTCCATGGCATTCATCTCTTATATAGGTAAAAGGGACCTCCGACTAAGGCATGCATGCTACCACATGCTCCTTCAGTTATCCAATCTTTCTGTAGTCACTACCATAGCTCCAGCTATTGTCCAGATCACCACACTAACTTAAGCATCGGAATATCCCCGCCGGTACCCCCAATCCAGGTTTTCTTTGTAGGTCTCACCACCTGAGGGGAATACTCGAGAAGAAGAGAGGCCCCTTCCAATCGGAGGGATCGGCGAGATCTCTAACCCCATCGGAGCTTCTAGCAAAGGTGATTTGGTAGCAATAGATTGGCATGCCAGGTAGGGAGTGGTGGTCCCTTGCGAAGGTATTGTCCATTATAGCTCATTGGATTTGCCACCTGCAGCTAAGGATTTTGTCGATGTGACATTCGAGCACAGATTGCTCAGCTTCATGGATGCTTTTTCAGGATACAACCAGATCTGCATAGACTTAGAGGATGAGGAACATATCGCATTTATCATAAACAAGGGTATGTACTGTTATAAAGTGATACCATTTGGTCTAAAGAATGCAGGTGCGACTTACCAATACCTAGTTAACAAAATATGGAAAGACCAGATAAGCTGCAATATGTAAGTTTATGTCGATGACATGCTTGTTAAGGAGGAAGCCGACCACATCATCGATCTGGAAGAAGCCTTCAATAATCTCTGCTTCCACCAAATGAAGCTGAACTTAGGCAAGTGCACATTTAGCATCATGGTGGGAAAGTTTCTTGGTTTCATGGTCACCCGATGTGGAATTGAAGCGAATCCTGAGAAGATCTGGGCAATAATCGATATGAAATATTCAACTTTCAAGAAAGAGGTCCAGCAACTAACTAGCCTAGTGGCTACCCTTAGCCGCTTTATTTCTCACTTGACTGAGCACTGTCTGTCGTTCTTCAAGGTACTGCACAAAATGCATAGCTTCATCTGGATAGAGGAGTGCTAAGAAGCCTTTGAGGAGCTAAAAAAATTGCTTGCTTCACCTCCCTTACTATCCAGACCTGAAATCGAGAACGAGCTCTTCCTATACCTTGCCATCTCCTTGGAAGCGGTCAGTTCAGTGCTTGTCTACACTGATAAAGATGGTCCTCAAAAATCGATCTATTATGTCAGCAAGGTGTTGTACGATGCAGAGACTAGGTACCAGTTTGGAAAGATTGTTTTTGTGCTGACCATCTCAACTCAGCGTCTTAGGTCGTATTTCCAAGCTCATCTGATTGTGGTTCTCACTGATCAACCTTTGAGAGTCATGCTAAGCTGATCAGACACCTCTGGGTGCCTAGAAAAAAGGGTGGTAAAACTCAACGAGTTTGACATCTCATATCTCTGAGGCCATCCCAAAAGGCCCAAGTCCTAATAGACTTTCTGGTAGAATGCACGTGGGTGGACGGCAAGCCCGTGAAGGTGCCAATGGAGCCGTCGGCACCGCCATGCCATAAGGAGATCACCTGGATCCTCTACATGGATGGCACGTCCAATTCGATGGGAGGTGGAGTCAGCCTCATCTTGACAAATTCGGGCGGGGTAGTTATCAAGTATGTATTGCATTTTCTATTCAAGGCGACTAACAACCAGTTCGAGTACAAGGCTCTTCTGGTAGGGCTGAAACTATCCCGTGAGCTCGGGGTAGAAAGCCTAAGAGTTTTCATTGATTCATAGCTTGTGGTTGACCAAGTGACCGGCAAATTTGAAGCTCGAGATCCCATAATAGCAAGGTACTTGGACAAGGTACATGCCTATACAATGAGCTTCCAACATTTCGACATTTTCCACATCCCTTGGGAGGAGAATGCTCATATCGATAGCCTCTCCCTGCTCACGATCTCATCTGATTCCCAACTTGAGCGGACATTTATCGAGTACCTAAAGACCCTAGCATTACCGACTGAAGAAATCCAACAAGTCACGCATGAGCCAAGCTGGATGGACCCTTACATTAAATATATAGCTGAAGGAATCCTGCCCGACAATTACATGAAGGCCAGCCTTCTAAAATAGAAGGTCTCCCATTTCATACTTTTGGACGGGCAGCTCTACAGGAAGTTCTACTCATACCTGTTGTTTAAGTACCTGAGACCCTCGGAAGCTAACCATGTACTCCGGGAGATCCACGAAGGTGTCTGTGGAAATCACCTGGAGGGCAGGTACTTGGCTTATAAGGTGCTCAGATAGGGATACACCGAGACACCATGCAGGAAGATGCGATCGAGCTTGTACAAAAATGCGACCAATGTCAATGGCATACCCACATCCAACGATAACCTGCCACCTTGTTGTACCAACTTTTTTATCCCTAGCCATTCATCTAGTAGGAAATGGATATACTTGGACCATTCCTCCTGGCATCTAGCCAGCAAAAATATTTGCCTGTCGCCATTGATTACTTCATCAAGTAAGTAGAGGCAAAATCCATGGTGCACAAAGTAAGGTCAAATCTTTCTTGTAGAAGTCCATCATTTGTTGATTTGAGCTCCCCCACATCCTCATCATGGATAATGAGCGATAGTTCGATAACCAGGCTTTCAAAAAGTTCTATGCTAATTTGCACATTTGTCACCAGTTCACATTCATGGGCCACTCGCAAACCAATGGAAAAGCCAAGGTGATAATTGGATGATTCTTTAGAGCCTCCAACCAGGTTAGACGAGGAACTTCCGAGCATGCTGTAGGCATACCATACCACGCCTCGAGCTTCAACTAACAAGACATCGTTCAACCTAGTCTTCGGCACCGAAATAGTGATACCAGTTAAGATCGGACTTCCAACCCTACGGATAGAACACTTTGATGAGTCAAGCAATCCAACATGCCTGCTCCTCAACCTCGACCTACTAGATGAGACCAGAGACAAAGCTTGCCTCCACATGGTAGCATACAGGCAATGGGTAGCTCGGTACTACAATTCGTGGATGAAGCCCAGGTCTTTCTACCTAGAAGATCTCATCCTTCACTGATCAGAAGTATCCAGGCCGACCAAGTAGGATAAACTATCCCTAAATTGGAAAGTTCCTTATCAGGTGATCGAATTGTTGCACCACGGAGCCTACCAGATCACCAAACTTGATGGAACCCAAATTCCTTGGACGTGGAATGTCGAGAACCTTCAGATGTATTATTAGTGACATGTATTCTCCTCTTAAGAATGAGATGGAGTTTTTTTTCTAGTAGAAGTTTTTGGCTCTTCTTCCCATGAAGTCGGGTGAACTCCGATGGATTGCTCCATAGTACCGTCTTCTCAAATGGATTACTCCATAGTACTATCACCTATCCGCCCGACTAGAAGTTGGATGAAGTCTGATAGGTTGCTCCACAGCACCGTCTTCTCAGATGGATCGCTCCATAGCACCATCACCTATCCACCTGACCAAAAGTCAGGTGAAGTCTGATGGATTGCTCCGCATCTCCATCTTCTTAGATGGATCACTCTATAGTGCTAATACCTATCCGCCCGACTAGAAGTCGGGTAAAGTCTGATGGTTGCTCCATAGTACCATCTTCTTAGATAGATCATTCCATAGCACCATCACCTATCCACCCGACTAGAACTCGGGTGAAGTTCGATGGATTGCTCCGCAGCATTGTCTTCTCAGGTGGATCGCTCCACAGCACCATCACCTATCTGCCCAACCAGAAATTGGGTGAAGTCTAATAGATTGCTCCACAACATTGTCTTCTCTAATGGATCGCTCCATAGCACCATCACCTATCTACCCGACAAAAGTCGGGTGAAGTTTGATGGATTGTTTCATAACACTATCTCCGCGAATGGGCTACTTCATGGCACCATCTCCTTTTTGCCCAATTAGAGGCCGGACGGGATGGAAGCATGCCATCTTGGGCATTGCACCCCGATGGCCTATTGAATGGTTGACTTGGATCAAACATGCAGCCATGCAGACTGATCCTTGAATGGCTCCTATAAGGTGCTACTCTCTCCTAAACGGACACGATGCTAGCCAAGGCGATTCGCCTCCTATGGCTGGGCTTTTGTGGTGACAAAAAAAGAAGAGAAAGAGAGAAGGAAACAAGCGAAAGGAGTCAACTTTGATAATAAAAAAACTAATTCATTTCATTTGAAGTTCTACAAAAAAAAAGATGGAGTTCCCGACATGTCGAGGCCTTTATAATGCTTGCCTTAAGACAAAGGCCAGAAGAGAACAAAAAGAAGGTAAAAGGCTAATTATTGGGACTAGAAGCTAGAGCTCCACTAGATCTGAGGGCCTCCATAGCGACGTCAATCATCACCCCCATTTTAGCCATCACCTGCATGATAGTGTCCTATATCAAGGTCGGTTGCCCCGCTGCTCCCATGGCTATGTCAAGTTGGGGCTCCTAGAAGGGCTCGATGTCGATCTCGGATCCAGTGCCATCACCGAATTCGATCATTTTGCCTTGGACATCGATAACTCCTTCCTCCTCCGCTCCTTCAGGCTCATTGGCAAAAATGTCTTTCAAGTCAAAAAGGTGGAAGGCCCACATAACCTTCTTTTTGAATTCCTCGAAGCCCTTATAATAGGTGTCACAAACGGCTTCGTTCACTTCATCCTCGAAGTCGGTGGAGTTCTTGTACTACTTCATCGCACTAGCTGCCTTGGCTACTACCTCGATAGTCATAGCCTTCTCCTCGACCACCTCAGCTCTGCATTTTGCTGGCTGGAACCTCATATGCAATGCATGACCTGACCCTCCAACCAAATCAACTTAGCGATGTGTTGCCCAGGTGGCTTTTCCAAGAGGGGGGTGAATTGGAAATTTTAAAAAATTGAACAGATATGTGCTCTTTTAAATCTACTTTAGTGTGAAGGTGTTGTGTTTCAAATTATTAAGAGCAGAAGCAAACACAAACAGAAAAAGCATAATGCAAACACATCAGATTTATAGTGGTTCGGGAGCACCCTTGCTCCTACGTCCACTACTGTTGGGCTTGCCCTTGATTTTGATGATTAATAAAATATTGAGTACATATTTTTATACTAATATTTCAATCATGACTATAAGTTACAGGGTACAAGCACCTCAACTTCTCAAATTGAAAGTATCTTGAAGCTGAGCAAAATACATGTTTTAAGAAGTCTTCTCTCCATTAAAAAGGCCTAAAAAATAATTAATTATGGTTTGCTTAAGTGTATCTAATGTTCAATTGCATATCTTTATATTTTGAGAGTTTTTGGTACTCATTTTGGCAATTTTCAGATCCAAGTATCGACTCAAGTATGCCAAGTATCGACACTTGAGTGATGGCACACAAAAATCCATGTCTGGCATGCCAAGTATCGACACCTGAGTTTCAAGTATCGATACCTGAGTTTCAAGTGTCAACACCTGAGATACAAGTGTTGACACTTAGAACCCAAGTATCGACTCAAGGTCTGAGATTTTTGAAAATACAGAACTTTCCTTTTTGGAGGATTTTTGTGTCATGTGTCGATACCTAAGCTTCAAGTGTCGATACCTAAAATTCAAGTGTCGACACTTAAAATTCAAGTGTCGACACCTGCAGAACCAAGTGTCGATACTTGGAAACCAAGTGTCGACACCTGGAAGCCAAGTATCGACTCACGGGTTCTGACAGTTTCAACGGATCTATTTTCTGAGTTACAGATTTGGTCTTTTCAAGCTTCCAATGGCTAGTTTTGATCCTCCAACAGTCTCAAACCATTTTTTGGAAGTTTTTTGAAGTATTTAAGTTTCACTAAACTCATTCATGAGGTATTGAACTCCATTGAACACTCAAAAGTGAATATTCCTTCAAGAACTTCACTTCAAAAGCCATAAAAGGAGAAATTCCTTGAAAAAGCTTACAAACCTATCATTTCATCCTTCCAAAAGTGAGCTTGAAGAAGATTCCAAAGAGAAGACAAGACAAGCATCAACAAGAGCATCAAAGTTTGACATTCTACTCTTTGAAGAGAGTTTGATTGTACTTTCATTATTGTATTTTTATCTTTATTCCTTGTTGACGTAGCTTTCAAGGGTTTCTTGAAAGTAGGTTGTTGTGGTTGTTGGTGAGCCAAAGGGACAAAACCAACTAGGGTTTGACTAGTGAGCCCGAAGACAAAACAAGTTGTAAAGGTTGTTGGTGAGCCTATGTGACAAAACCAACTTAGGTTTTGACTTATGAGCCTTGTAAAACAAGTCGGCTGTAATCTTTGAAATATTATAGTGGAATTTCCAAGGGTGGCTTGAGGAGTGGACATAGGTGCTTTATTTGCACCGAACCACTATAAAATTTGGTGTTTGTGTGTGATTGCTCTTCTTATTTCTTGCTTTTAGCATTTAATTTTCTATTTTCGCTGCATATCATTGAGTTATTCACTTTGCTCACAAACACTTCAAAGAACAGTACATAATTGCTTTAATTTTTTAAAGACCCAATTCATCCCCCCTCTTGGGCTCTATTTCTGGGCAACAACTATCCAAGATATCACTTGGAATTTTTACTATATTCACTATCAGAATATAGTCGGATTGTTTTACCAGGCTCATAATCCAAAACCCAACATTTGGTTTTTAACATGACCACTAAGAACCCAACTTGGTTTTGAACAGGATCACCAAGAACCCAACATTGGTTTTGACCGGACTTACCAAAAACCCTTACAACATTAGTTTTAAAATGGGATCACTAACAACCCACACTTGGTTTTTAAATCGGGCTCACCAATAACCCACAAACTCACAAAAGAGTTAAAAGAAAGTAAGCAACTAATGACAAACCCAAGTTGTCTGATGGTTGCAGTTACAGCCCAAGAGAAACCTTCTTAAATGCGCTTTTAATGCACTTCAATGGCTTCTTCTTCTTCCTCAATAAGTGCTTCAAGCTTCTGATTGGAGTTGGTGAAGACTTGAAGGCAGACTTGAATGTTCTTCTTCTAGAACTAGCCATTACCTGCCTGGAATCGACGTTCAAATCGGCTCGGATTTTCAGAGAGTTGATTCTTCACTCTGGTCGAGTTGGCTCGCCACAATCAAGTCGGCTCGAATTCTCAGTGTTGATGATTCCTTACTCTAGTTGAGTCAGCTCGCCTCAGTCGAGTCAGCTCGGATTCTCAGGTCTTCAAAGTTGTACTCTAGAAGAGTCAGCTCGGGTTCCTTCGAGTCGGCTCTCCTGGCTATTCTCTCAGAACTAGTTTTTCTGGACTCTAGAGGAGTCAACTTGGATTGCTGAAGGATCGACTTGGATGCCTGACTGAATGGTTGAGTCGGCTCGGACTACCTTCAGGTCAGCTCGCCTATCTGATTCAAGAAATTATGCTCTGGACAAGTCGGCTCGGGTTCCTTCGAGTCGGCTCGGGTCTCTGCATGCCAGAATCCTTCAACCGTGCCATGGATTAGAGTCGGCTCTCTTCATGCGAGTCTGCTCGAGTGAATTTCCAATAAAAACTTTAACTCTTCTCCAGAATTCTTCCAACAACTCACACTTAGAATTCTTCCCAACTCTACTAATAACAATTTCTAAAGATATTTAAGCTTGAAAAACATACAGAAGCAACCCATTTTCATAAATATTACATCAATCTTTCTTTGGGTTCTTCTCTACATGAAACATTTACAACGCAACACATAACATATAACAAGGTTGTAGGAGTTGCAATTGAGTATTAAAATCATCCTACAAAAACTTGCAATGTACTTGAAGAGTTGTTAGTAAGATAAATGTATGCTCCAATATTTTGTTATCATCAAAATCACTCAAGGGGTCAACACGGTGGCCTCAGCATATCAGTCCTCCAAGAGAACAGTGTACTCTTCCTTCTTGGCGACCTCCTCCTTGTGACTTTTGATCTAGATCTCGATGTCGCAAATAGTATCATTGGCTTCCTAGAGTTTGGCCTCCAGCCCCCTCACCCATGCTGCAGAGGTCGATAGTTCATCCTCCAAGGTCCTTGCCGTTGTCGACTCAATTTCTGCCCTAGCACAGGAGGCATCCCTCTGCTCGATCGACTGTCGGCATGCCTCCTTGATGATGAAGGCATCATGGATGAACTAAAAGGAAGAATTCTCATGGTTGGTCAGCCGACCTATTCCTTTAAAGCTCTAATTAAGTGGAGGCAAAGGCAACTTACTCCAAGCACCTGAGGGAAGAGCCCGATGAGGATTTCATCCAGTAGGAGGCCACTCCTATCAGTTTGATCTTGAGGTAATAAGATCAAGCTCAGAAGTCTCTTGGCCAACCCCGCATCTTAGAAGACCGACGCATCCGCTACTACCATTGCCGATGTCTCCACCATCCAAGGTGATGGAGCACTCAGCATAGAGGGTCCCGCCAGTGTTGGACTCAAAGGCCAAGCATCTGCCATCGGAAGAGATGTGGGAAGTGTTGGGAGCCTCTCTGACTCCACTGGGAGGCTTCCTACAGGGGACGACGGAGTCAGCAGGGTTGTGGGAATGGTTGCACAGGCCTCCAAAGCTCCCTTGCTTAATCTATGGCTTGCTTGACCTGCGATGTTGTCACCCTAGTCACCTCAGCCACCAGAGTCTACACTGCTTTGGCCACCTCTCTATGGGATTTCTTTACCACCTCCTCATGGGGTTTCCCTACAGCTGTCTGCTTTCGGCTTATTTACTTGATTTTTTCTATGGAAAACTTCATGTCTGCATCAGTAAGATAACTCAATTAGTCATAGGTAACTGTCGAAAGAAATATTACCGTGGTCCTCACCTAAAGACCGTACCGGGTTGATCCCAGCATCAAAGAAGTTATGCTTGAAAAGGAGATCCCACTCATGGAAAATTTTGTAGGTGATGAGTTGGTCGTACACCTCTCGATCAGTAGGCTTCACGATAATGTTTTGGTTCGGAGACTTGTCTAAGTCACTTCAAACCCAGTTAACCTCCTTGACGGAAGCAAAGAAATATCGATTCTTCCATCCCTTGATGGAAATCGAAAGTTCAAAGCACAAAGTTCCTTGTTGAGGTGCCATGAACCACCACCCTCTCTCCGTTAGGTGGTGCTTCAGGATAAAGATGGCCCTAAAGAAGGAGAACCGGGCAACTATGCCATGGAAGTGATAGAGAATAATGAATGAACAGACAACCCTAAAGAAATTTGGGATAAGCTAGGCCTGGACTAGTCTATAATTATCTAGGAAGGAGATGATGAAAGGATAAAGAGAAAGATGAAAACCAGCAAGGAAGAAGTCCTCATACAGAGCAATTTTACCCAGCTCTCCTGAGCTAACTCTATCATCCATCCAGAAGTTGAGACCCGGACATTATCCGGGATCCCATATACCCCTTGGAGGCGAAGGGCATCCGCCCTGGTCATCATCGAAGACAGACCTGCTAGATCTGGGTTCATGAATGTCGGAATTGGAGGAAGAGCAAGGACACCTGAGTCACCCGCTTGGCAGGGCCTCCACACTACTATAAAGGGAATGTCCTCATCCTCGCTATTCGAGAGAGGAGGCCTAACCCGAGGCAACTTCTCAGTGCCCGGGAGGCAAGGATGCGCTCTGAGAAATGATTCTTGTCCTCAAACGAACTCATGGCTACCAATTGAGAAAGAAAGAGAAGAGAGGGTCTGAATGGAAAGATGAAACACTGAGACCGCGAAGGAAGGCACCCTCCCAAGATGACCTAGAGAAAGCGGAGAGAAGAAAGAAAGGGGACTAAACTAAAGTGAGCAAAGGTTCATGGGGTTAATGAGGGTTTAGAGTTTTCCTCCCTCTTCTTTCTTTTCTCTCTATCTTTTTAGTGGTCGATAGAGAAGGGAATCCTCCTGGAGGAGCTGGAAGGTCTTTTAAATACATTCCCAATGATTGGATACGGTTGCTTCCTGGAGCACCCCGCTCGGATGTGGACGCATGGTGGACTCCCATTCGGAAGTGACCTGTCCCCCTTGAGCACCCCTCTGAGCCATTAAATCGTAGCATCAGGAAGTGCAAAGGCATTATTTCAAATCGTCGCACCCCTGCACACCCCCCATTGCCTGATGGAAGATACACGGGTCGCCAAGAGTTGCAGGAATTGAATGTAAGCCCCTAGAACCCTTCGCATCGGTAGCTTCCCTTTCTCTTGTGCCTAAGGGACTCGTTTAACCCGCAACAACTCACCAAAGGAGAAATAAACATGCCATACGAATTAGTTCGCCTAGTCTGCATGGAATTTGGAGGCGACTACTCCCTTCGCCCCGAGTTGATGAGACTGCAATGTTCTCTGAGCTTATGAGTGGGGGACATCTAATATGACGGTACGCCGACACGGCACCAGCAAGGGCACCGCCGGTCTCGATGATCCAAATTCTTATGACAGACTCCATCCAGGTCGAGTAGAGCCCTGGACCAAGTAAAGCTCCAGGCCAAGCAGACTCCCAGGTCGAGTAGAGTTCCAGGCCAAGCAGAGTCCCAGGTCGAGTAGAGCTCCTGGTTGAGTAGGGCTCCCATGCCGAGTAGAGCTCTTGGCCGAGTAAAGTCCCAAGCCAAGTAGAACTCCAGACTGAGCAGAGTTTCGAGCTGAGTAGAACTCCAGGCCAGGCAGAGCCCCGGGCCGAGTAAAGCTCCGGGCCACGTTTACCCTCCCAATGGGTCATGGCGAACAATGACTCGACAAAAACTACCATCCCCAATGGAAAAGGTACAAGCAACTAGATCCCAACACCATAGCAAGGAAATCCTGACAACAGAGATTTTGAGGGATAGGATATCGCCACCTCAATTGAACCTGTTATGTCTGCCAGAAACATACATCTCACTTGGGGGACGCTCTGCTATTTCACAGACTTTGTTCCATGGCATTCATCTCTTATATAGGTTAGGGGACCTCCGACCAAGGCAAGCAAGCTACCACATGCTCCCACTCTAGTTATCCAATCCTTTTGTAGTCATCCACCATAGTTCCAATTATTGTCTAGATCACCACACTAACTTGAGCGTCGGAATATCTCCACCTGTATTCCAGTCTGGATTTTCTTTGCAGGTCTCACCATCCATGGGGAATACTCGAGAAGAGAGGGCCCTTAATACCGGAGAGACTAGCGAGATTTCTGATCCTGTCGAAACTTCAAGCGAAGATTTTTATATTAAAAATCTAAATAAGATCGCATTTGCACGAGATACAATGCACCAGAAATGATCATAATTCTTTAGATGGGCTGCATGGTGGCTATCCTAGATGGTACCATCCTATGTCTTGAGAAACATGCACATCAAGGAATCCAAACTCAGGAGTTTTTTTTTTTCGATAAAACAAAAGGGTAAGGGAGATAAACCCCGATGTAGCTCCCCATTCTGGCTTCCAGTCCGTTAGGCGATTATTCGATTCGGGCTGCATATTTCCACGTACCTTCCCCATCAATGTGTAGCTCTCCATTTTGGCCCCAGCCCGTTAGGCGATTGTTCGATTCGGACCGTATATTTCTGCATACCCTCCTTACCAACCGATGAGTACGTCAACCTAATCCTACTACGGTGCCAGAGTTAGAGCTGCTCCGTCCCCCAGTCACGTGCACCCATAATTTCTGGAATTTAATCGAGTCATCCGAGGGATCATTTCTCGAACCTGTGACCAGTGAATTATTTACAAGAGCGAAATCGTGTGCTAACCAACCGCGCTATCAACATAATGATAACTCAGGAGTTTAGAAGGTAAAAAGAAACGCACACGTCATGCTTTCCTCACTAGTAAAATTTAAATTTTGATTTCCATTATTTTAACTGGCAAACAACGCAACTATTTTTTCTTGTACCGGCCAAGCGCAATATTACATGGATTACGAGGGAGACATGCTGACATCCAACAATATATAACTCCAAACATATATGCCCGCTTGCAAATACCAACTAGAAAATTTTCTTCCTTGTCCGCACACTTTTGTGCTTGAATTTGTACTAGCTTTCTGTCAAAAAAAAATATTTATAATTATCTCGGCCGTATGATAATTAAGAAAGAATTATTAGTTTTTTATTTTTTTATTTTTTATAAAAAAAAGTAAAAAAATTTTTTATCCCGGTATAGCTTCTCATTCTGATTCTCAGCTCGTTAGGTCTTTATTCGATGCAGGTTATATTTTTTTGCATGACTCGAAATAGCAACCGCTCCATTTTTCAATCACGTGCATTTAAAAATTTTTAAAATTTAATCTAGTCATCTAAAAATTATATCTTGAATTCATGATCAGAAAATAAATATACAAACATGGAATCGTATTTTTACTGACCATGCTGCCACCCTAACGATAGTTTTTTAATTTATTGATAACGTTACCGCGAAGGATCATATTTTGGAGCGAGATCTGTGAATTGGTGAGTCACTGCTGTTGGTTGAGTACCAAACAATTTTATTCAATGATAGCATTAAAATAAACAATAGTCGGCGCACCGCCAACTCCAACCGCCCACCCGACCAAACCTCCACCGGCACAAGAAAATTCGACTCGTGTCCTATTCTGCTTCGATGATTCCTACTTGTATCCAACATCCGATCCGCATCGGATCTGACCCGGCCAAAACTAGACAGGCATCTCCACGCCAAACGAAGAGCGAAGTTGCCTAGAAGCGAAGATGAAGGAAATTATTAAACGCAGTCCTTCTATTTTGCCGGAGTTACATGTGGATCCTCCTTGCCTAAGAAAGTTTCTAAGCCATCCACGCCACATTATATTTTATTCCAAATCCATCCTACTGTCTGCAGAAAAATACACATCTGACCACTATCTGCCTAAAATTTTCCAGTAACCCAACCTTGAGACTCAAAGCTCTACGAAAGGTCACATTCTTATACATTAAAAAAAAAAAAAAATTCTTAAAGACTGCCTGGCTACCACATTCGGCAAATATATCTACCAACATAATGCTGACAAATGCATCAAGATACCTTGAATTAGTCCAAGGATATGTTTGGTTAGGATAGTTAGGCTTTAGAATGAGAAGGGAAACGAGTAATCCCAACCCGGTTAATTTAGTTGGAAGGAGTCCTATTTTTATTTTACTTTCAAAGAAGACAAGTATATCTTAATCCCGTAAGATCTAACCCCAACTCTCTCCGTTATTAAAATCTAATTTGATATTAGTTACGGACCGGATACGTTGAAAAATATGGCAATTCTGATTTTCATTCCAATCTATTAAACTTTAAATTGATTTCAATTCTGGTTTTAATTGTGAACCAAATACATCCCAAGCTTGAGAAGCAATTTGCACAAATTGAGGCTTTGGATATTAATAGATGCTCAGCAAGCTAACAACCATGGAAATATCAAAAAAGATATCCCGATATTTACATTCAGTTGAACAACTAGAATGCTTCCAGGCAATACTCACTAAATTCACAAATGATATCAATAAGATGCTTTATGGTTTGTTTATCTGGTTCTTGTAGCCGAGAGAATAACTCCCATACCATTCGGCATTGATCGGCTCTATCGTACATACACGAGCCATAGCATTCATGGTGGCTGTAAAAGAAGCCAAATTTAAAGCTGTGCCACAGGGCCAAGGCATTGCAAAAGACAGGGGAAACTTAAGACTATTTGAAACATAAGAATTACTTGTTAGAATTTCATGATACCCGGAAACAAAAATTTTATAAGTACAAAATAATACTGACCTTCAGTCATTAATGCTCTGAACTTGATTTCTGTAAATTGCTCTTCTAAACTCTAGCAATCTCAATTGATAATATATTTTCTTAGAAATTGCTGAGCTTAGGGAACCTATATGCACATATAATATATATACTTACGTCTCCCATCAAAATATGGTCATATATGATAAAGATGGATGTACATATTTTTCTAATTTTATGAGAGATATATAGATCATATCCAGAGTGATTATCGATTTTAAAATTATATTTCAACATACCTAGTTTAATCGATCATAATTTTACCGTTATCCCTAAACAACCACATGTCAAGTGATATGTTTAAAATTAGGAAAATGATATCCACATTCTCACACTTAGTCCGTATATACTATAACCAAATCCATGAATCCTTTTTCTTTAAGAAACAAAATGCATAAATCAGGGCGATAGGTCTTCTAAAAATAAATATTATTTTCCATGTGTCACTGTACACTTTATTTCTTTAATGCTAGTCCATAATAACTTAATAAATACACCCTATATTTATTCTGGATCCAACACTTATTGTTATTCTTAAAAATAAAAAGTGCACATATAAATGAAAAAAATAATTCACTGAATAAGAGTTTCATTACAAATGATGAAAGTCCATATATCAAAATCATATAATGGAACCAAGTTCCATTCGTATTACATGATCCTTAAAACTTCTTGATGACATGCCTTTTGTTAAACGATCAGTAATTATCAATTTAGTACTAATGTGTTCAATGACCAATTTGTTCTCCTTAACACATTGCTTTATAGCTAAATACTTGATGTCAATATATTTACTTCGACTACCACTTTTATTATTTTTAGCCAAGAAAACTGCAACTGAATTATCACAATATATCTCTAATAGTTTAGAAATATAATCTACAACTCTAAGTCCATAAATGAAACTCTTCAAGCATATACTATGTGAGCAAGCTTCAAAATAAGAAACGAATTCAACTTTCATAGTAGAAAATAGCAGTCAAGGTCTGCTTTGCACTCTTCCAAGACAACTCCGCCAGCAAACATAAAAATATATCAAGATGTTGATTTTTATGAATTAACACATCCAGCGAAGTTTGAATTGAAATAACCAACTACCTTCGGGTTATTGTTTATTTAGACATAAGTATGTAGTCAGTAGTCCCCTTTAGGTATCTTATCATCATTTTTGCAGCTCTCAAGTGGTCTATACCTGAGTTATTATGATATCTTGTGCAGACCTGAGCATATATAAGGTTTCCTATAGCTAAAGTATATAGAATGTTTTGTATTTGTTCTCTTTCAAGCTCATTTTTCTGGCACTGATTCAAATTAAATCTATCACCTTTCACAATGGGTGCTATAATCGGTAAATAATTTTTCATCCAAAACCTCCCTAGAATTTTATTGATATAAGTTTTTTGAGATGGACTCAGAATGCATCGAGATCTATCCCTATGAATCTTAATGCTAATAACATAAGATACCTTATCCATATTCTTCATATTAAAATTATTAGAGAGATTACTTCGCCTCATATAGTGCTCTTATCATTGGTTGCAAGTAGAATATCATCCACATATAGAATAAGGTAACAAAATTTACTCTTACTAACCTTATGATATATGCGTTAATCCATGAAGTTCTCTACAATTCCAAATGAAGAGATGACCTCATGAAATTTCAAATACTATCGACGGGAGGCTTGTTTCAATCCATATATGGATTTTCTTGAGCTTGCATATCAAATACTCACTATCATTAGAGGAGAATTCTTTTGGATATTTCATATGAACCTTCTCCTCTAGGTCCCCATTGAGGAACACAATTTTCATATCCATTTGATGCAAATCCAAATCAAAATATGTGACTAATGCCATAACTACATGGAAGGAATCTTTCTTAAATACAAAAGAAAAAATTTTTATGTAATCGATTCTCTTCTTTTGAGTGAATCCCTTGGCAATAGGTCATGCTTTATATCTCTTAATGTTGCTTAATGAATCCTTCTTGGTTTTAAAGATTTATTTACATCCATTGGTCTTTGCATCATTAGACAACTCAACAAGACTCTAGACTCCATTATAAGCTATAGAATTCACATAATCTTTCATTGCATTGTACTATGACATAGATTTTTTACAACTCATGGCTTTTGAAAATGTCTCAGAATTATTTATGACTCCAACATTATAGTCTACTTCTTGTAGATATACAATGTAATCACTAGGAATTGCTTATTTCTTCATTCTAGTTGATCCTTTTAATGTTGTTGTTGAGAATTCCAGGCACTAATCCCACTTGTTGGAAGATCTGGACCAGCACCTATACGCAGTGGATGCAATGTGAAAGAACACAGTCCAACAACCTATTCTTTGAATTCAATATTGTTGACTCCACTAATTGATTTCGATGATAAGCAAAACAATCAAGTATAAATTAAGGACTAATGATTTGCTTTAAGTGTGTTTTCATTTAAAGGTTGCTCACAAAGTTTTGATGAAGCCCAATTATGTTGAAGAACCAAGTTTGAATGGAATGATTGCATAAAACTAGACTTGGACACACAAAGAGTTGGTTGAATGGATGACCAAGATAAATGAAGACATGTTCCTGCACAAGTTCAGCAAATTCTGTACCTTTTTGATGATGTATTGACTGAAGGTGTTGACACATGACTTGATGTGTCGATACATGAAGATGGTGTGTCGACTCAGACCGGCATGTAGTGAAATTTCAAATGGCACAGATGATGTGTCGATACATGGACCTTATGTATCGATCCAAAGTGTCAACACATGGATCGATACATCGCCTAAAAATTTCAAGCCACAGAACTTGCAGAAGTTGAAGAAATAGTTGATGTGTCGACACACGGACCTAATGTGTCGACTTTATGTGTCGACTCCACTGAGAATGTGTCGACTCAGCTGATTTTTCCAGAGAATCTGAATGGAATATTTTGAGCTTGTGTCGACTCAGGAAGAACATGTGTTGACACATGAAAAGGAAGTGTCGACACATGGAGTTCTGACAACAGTAACGGCTAGTTTTTTCAAGCGCAGAACTCTCCCAAATGCCCTCCAATGGCTAGTTTTTCAAGTATAACGACTAGATTTCGGTTTTGGGAACTTGGGAATGTATAAAAAGGTTTCAAATCAAATCAAGAGAAGAACCATTCACTGTATTGAATATCTTTAAAGAGTTTGAAGAGAAAAAAAAAAAGGGAGAGCCTTAACTCCCATTCATTCAAAGCTCAACCACTCTCAAGCAAGAAGGAAGCCTTCGAAGCATTCAAAGCTATCAAGTGCATTGAAGATCATTCAATCTTGGACATTCAAAAGGCTTCAACAACAGCAAAGCAACACTACTTCGAGCTATATTAACTTATTTGCTTTTTATTGAAAGCTTACATTGGTTCTTCATTTCTACATCTTATATCTTGTAAAGGTTATTGGTTAGCCTATTGAAAAACCAAGTGAGGTTGTTGGTAAGCCTTGAAAACCAATTAGGTTGGTGGTTAGCCCACAAAATCACTAAGGTTCTTGGTTAGCCCGGAAAACCAAGGGAGATTTTTGGTTAGCCTTGTGAAAATCAATTAGGTTCTTGGTTAGCCCATAAAACCAAGTAAGGTTGTGACTTGTGAGCCTTGTAAAAACAAGTCAGGTTTTGATTAGTGAGCCTGGAAAACTAATCTGTTGTAATCTTTGGATTATAGTGAGTTTCCAAGGGGATCTTGGGGAGTGGATGTAGGTGCATGGTTGGCACCGAACCACTATAAATTGTTGTGTTTGTGATTGCTTGTCTTCTCCTCTCTTGCTCTTTACTTTCTTGCTTATTGCTTTTAATTTTCGCTGCACTTTTATATTAGAGCATTACACTTTTAAATTCTAGTACCTTGTTGAATTGCATACCTTGTCTTGCTAAGTTTATTACTTGGTTCATCAAGTTTAGCTTTAAATAATTTTTAGAAACCCAATTCATCCCCCCTCTTGGGTTGCTCTTTGGGCAACAAGTGGTATCAGAGCCTTGTTCTCAGTATATAGGCTTTACCGTCTTGAGTAAAGATCTATGGCAATCCCAATTGGTACTAGTGTAGTTGAGGGACAAGCCTCAAACAGACCTCCATTTTTCAATGGTGCAAATTACGCTTATTGAAAAACTAGGATGAGAATTTATATGCATTCAATATATTACAATTTATGGAAAGTAGTTGATAAAGGTCCTCATGTTCCTTCGGTGGTAGTTAATGGTGTTTCCATCCCAAAACTTGAAGAGGATTGGGATGAAATGACATTAAACAATCTGAGATCAATGTTAAGGCAATGAATCTCTTGTATTGTGCATTAGATCCTAGTGAGTTCAATAGGATATCTACATGCACGTCCGCCAAAGAAATATGGGACACACTTGAGGTTACTCATAAGGGTACCGATCAAGTGAAGAACACCGAGATAAATATGCTAGTGCACACATATGAGATGTTCCGGATGGAACCAAATGAATTTATTACTGATATGTATACACATTTTACAAATATTGTAAATGCTATGAGGAGTCTTGGTAAAGTCATATCTAATGCTGATCTTGTGAGCAAAATTCTTAGGTCACTACCAACGTCGTGGGATCCAAAGGTGACCACAATTCAAGAGGCAAAAGATGTAGACAAGCTTCCACTTGAGCAGCTAGTAGGATCACTTATGACCTGTGAGCTCAACTTGAAACAGAAAATAATGGACTTGGATAAAAAGAAGAAGGGGATCACCTTTAAATCAAATGTTCAAGAAGAATCCTCGATTGAAGAGTCCGATGATGATGAAGAAGAAGAAGGTGAAGAAGCCCTCCTTGCCCGAAAGTTTAGAAGGTTTATGAAGAGGAGGAAGTTTCCCTATAAAAAGAAGTTTCAATCCAAGGAAAAGGGAAAGGAAAAAGAAAAGGAGAAAGAAAAAGAAAAGGAGAAGGATGTACCTATATGCTTTGAGTGCAAGAAGCCCGGACATTATAAATTTGATTGTCCTCTACTCAAAAAGTCAAGGAAGAAACTAAGAAAGAAAGCATTGATGGCCACGCGGAGTGATAGCGAAGACTCCAGTTCAGAAGAAGAGCATACTGAAATTGCAAATCTTTGCTTAATGGCACATCAGGACAATGAAGAGGTATGTTATGATTCTGAAGTTGATTTTACTTTTGATGAGCTTAAAAGTGTTTTTGAAGAATTGATGCATGATCATAAATTAGTATTATCTGAAAATAAGAAATTAAGAAAGCATGCTAATAGCTTCTCATTAGAAAATAATTCTTTACTTAATGATGTTAGTTCTTTGAAAACTAAGCTAGATGTTTTGGAAAAGAAGAATAATGCTCTAGCTATAGAAAATGAAGTTCTAAAAAGACCTAAACATGTTGTTTCTAACAATGATCTTTTAAAGAAAAATAAAGATTTGGAACTTGAAAATGAAAAATACAAAAATGAACTTGAGAAAATCAAACCTTTTGTTGATAAATTCACCTTTAGTTCAGAAAAGCTGAATTTATTTTTAAATAATCAAAGAGTAGTTTTTAACAAGGCAGGTTTAGGATATAAATCTCAAAAGCAATAAAAGTATTTCAAAAACTTTTTTGTACCTGCATCATCCAGTATCACTTGTTTTACTTGTAAAAAATTAGGTCATAAATCATATCAATGCAATTTTAGAAAAATCATATCTTTTGGTAAAATGTGGGTTCCAAAAGAAACCATTTTGAATGCTAACCCAAAAGGACCCAAGTTAGCTTGGGTACCTAAAAACAAAGCTTGATCTTATTGCAGGTGTGCTTGCAACCAAGGAAAATAAATGAATTTGGTATCTTGATAGTGGTTGCTCAAGGCACATGACTGGAGATGTGAAGCAATTCACTTCTCTTGAAGCTTTGAATGGAGGAAGTGTGACCTTTGGTGATAATGATAAAGGTAAAATCATTGGAATTGGTAAGGTTCACATAACTCATTCTAATAGTATTAGTAATGTACTTCTAGTAGATGGTTTAAAGCATAATCTCTTAAGTATTAGTCAGTTTTGTGATAAAGATTTTCAAGTAGTTTTCAAATCATCATATTGCATGATTTCTAGTCTATATTTAAATGGAGTACAATTCATTAGAAAAAGGCATGAAAATATCTATCTTGTAGATCTCGATGATCTATCTTTACCAAATGGAGAATGCCTTGTTGAAATGAATTCTACCAAAGAAGAGACTAGTTGGTTATGGCATAGAAGGTTAGGGCATGCTAGTATGTACCTTATTTCAAAACTTTGCAAAAAGAATTTAATTAGAGATTTATCTAAAATCAGTTTTGAAAAAGATAGAATTTGCCAAGCATGTCAATTTGGAAAACAAGTCAAAACCTCTTTCAAACCAAAAGGATTTGTAACTACTAGTAGACCACTTGAACTACTCCATATGGATCTCTTTGGACCAACTAAAACATCAAGTCTAGGAGGCAAGAGATATGTATTAGTTATTGTGGATGACTTTTCGAGATTTACTTTGGTTTTCTTCTTAGCTCAAAAAGATGAATCTTTTTCTGCATTCATAAAATTTTATAGAAAAGTTTCAAATGAAAAGGGTGTTTCAGTTGTTTGTATTCGTAGTGATCATGGAACCGAATTTGAAAATCATGATTTCAAAAACTTTTGTAATGAAAAAGGGATAGAACACAATTTCTCTGCACCTAGGACACCTCAGCAGAATGGGATAGTAGAAAGGAAAAACCGTACTTTAGAAGAAATGGCATACACTATGCTTTGTGAAAATGATTTGCCAAGGTATTTTGGGCTGAAGCTATAAATACAGCTTGTTATATTTTGAATCGAGTTTTAATACGTCCTATTTTAAAGAAAACTCCATATGAGCTTTGGAACCAAAGAAAACCAACCCTGAAATATTTTCGAGTTTTTGGTTGTAAATGTTTTATTTTGAATAATGGAAAAGATCATCTAGGAAAGTTCGATGCCAAGTCTGATGAAGATATCTTCTTAGGATACTCTACATCAAGCAGGTCATACAGAGTATTTAATAAACAAACTTTAGTTGTAGAAGAGTCAGTACATGTTGTGTTTGAAGAATGTTCTAACAAATCCTCAAGAAAAGAGAATACAATTGATGAATGTGCAGGTGCTGACAAACTTCAGAAGCTGACTTTGGATGATCAAGCTCAACCAAATGAAGAGAATCAGGACAAAGGTGAGAAAGAAGATGACACTCAAGTGCATCATGATCAACCTAAGGAGTGGAGGTATGATCATGGACACCCTAAGGAATTAATCCTAGGTGATCCATCTAAAGGGGTAAGAACTAGAGCTTCTATTAGAAATGAATGTGATTACATAGCTTTTGTATCTCAAGTAGAACCTAAATATTTTGAAGAAGCTGAAAAAGACTCTAATTGGATCAATGCTATGCAAGAAAAACTAATACAATTTAATAGAAATAATGTTTGGACTCTTGTAGAAAGACCACCTAATGTTTCTATTATTGGCACTAAATGGATATTTAGGAATAAATTAGATAAAAATGGTGTTGTAATTAGAAATAAAGCTAGGCTAGTTGCTAAAGGCTACAATCAGGAGGAAGGGATTGACTTTGATAAAACTTTTGCTCCTGTTGTTAGACTTGAAGCAATTAGACTATTGTTAGCTTTTGCATGTTTCATGAACTTCAAATTATTTCAAATGGATGTTAAAAGTATTTTTTTAAATGGTTTTATAAATGAAAAAGTTTTTATTGAACAACCATCCGGTTTTGAAAATCATGCACATCCTGATCATGTTTTCAAATTGCACAAAGCACTTTATGGATTAAAGCAAGCACCTAGAGCATGATATGAAAGGTTAAGCAAATTCTTTATTGAAAATGAATTTTCTAGAGGAAATGTTGATAAAACATTATTTTTGAAAAGGAAAAAAAATGATTTATTAGTAGTACAAATATATGTTGATGACATTATTTTCGGTGCTACTAATGAAATTCTTTGTCAAGAGTTTGCTAAATTAATGCAGGGTGAGTTCGAGATGAGCATGAAGGAAGAACTCAACTTTTTTCTCGGACTCCAGATCAAGCAAACTTCAGATGGTATCTTCATCAACCAAGTTAAGTACACAAGAAAAATTGAAAAAAGTTTGGGATGGAAACTACTAAGCCAATAGGTACGCCAATGAGCACCTCATGTAAATTAGATAAAGATGAAAATGGTAAATCTGTAGATCAGAAATTATATAGAGGCATTATAGGCTATTTATTGTATCTTACTGCTAGTAGAGCAGATATTATGTTCAGTATTTGCATGTGTGCTAGATATCAGTCAGAACCTAAGGAATCACATCTTATGGCTGTTAAGCGCATTATTAGATATTTGTCTGGTACTATTAGCATTGGTTTGTGGTATGCTAAAAATTCTTCTACTGAATTGATTAGATATTCTGATGCAGACTTTGCTGGTTGTAGATTAGATAGAAAGAATACTTGTGAAACTTGCCAATTTCTTGGGGTTAACTTAATCTCTTGGTTTAGCAAGAAACAAACTTTAGTTCACTATCCATAGCTGAGGCTGAGTATATTGCAGCAGGAAGTTGTTGTGCTCAAATCTTGTGGATTAAGCAACAACTTGAAGACTTTGGAATCAAGTTGGCTAGAACTCCTATCAAATGTGATAATACAAGTGCTATTTGCTTGACTAAAAATCATGTTCAACACTCTAGAAGCAAGCATATTAAAATTAGGCATCACTTTATTAGAGATCACGTTGAGAACAATGATATTTTGCTTGAATTTATATATACTGAATTTCAATTAGCTGATATTTTAACTAAACCTCTCTTGAAAGATCGATTCTGTATGTTTAGAAGAGAGCTTGGGATCATCAATCCCATTGATTAAATCTTTTCTCCAAATTTGACTCAAATTAGATCTATTCTTTTAAATCGTGATTAATTATTGTTGATTTGACCCCAAATACATGTTACCAAAATTGATTTTGATCACTTTGGGAAATTCTAAATTTTTCAGTTTTTAAGTCGATGTGTCGACACATCATGTGTCGACTCCAAAATATGTCGACACATTCGTGAGTCGACACATACCCGACGGGAAATTAAGATTTTAAGAATTTTTGAACCATTTTTTCTCCAAAATTTTTTCTCCTCCAAGTCGACACCTTAATTCCAGGTATCCATCTTATTCATCCTCTCATTTCCATGATTTTACCCACCATTATCTCAGATTTGAAGGTTTTGTGCTCGTTTTTGATTGGAATCCCTTCTAGGTTTTAGCTCTTACACCCTAGAAACCTCCCTCTTCTTTCCTCCAAAAACCTTGTCCAAACCTTGATTGTTAACAATGGGTCCTCGCAAACAAGTTGTTCGCCGACCGCATCAGTCACAGCATGAAGAAGAGCAGAGAACGAAGGCACGACATGAGTCTAGGGCTCCGGATTCGCCAGCATGACAGTTGTTTGCACCTTTTAGTCGGATGAGCTCCAAGACAGTGGTTGGAGGACGCCGAGTGGACTTCTCTTTCTTGGACCAGCAGCATTTTTGGATAGGAGAGTGGATCCGACAGGCTGGTTTGGCATCTTTCTATTAGCTCAGCGAGAGATATTATCCCGGGCTGATAAGAGAGTTCTACGGATCACTTGCCTGTGGATCAGATGGCTGGATTGCTCAGGTCAGGGGACATGATATTCCCATTTCAGCTGAGATTCTGAGCAAGGTATGGGATATACCCATGACTGGATCAGTTATGGATAGTCTATTGGACAGAGTTAGTGGGCTTCGATGCATTTTTGAGTCTGATACTTTACCTGAGGGAGCCACTATTCCTGCTTCGAGGCTGTCAACGGAGATGAGACTACTACATCACATTGTTGCCCGGATTCTTCTACCGAAGACCGATCGATTTGATTACATTACCGAGCGAGAGCTGCTCGTGATGGTCTCCTTGATCCAGCAGACGCCAGTTTGTCTTCCTACTCTGATGATCTATCAGATTACTGAGGCAGCGTCTAGCCAGTGGCTCTACGTGCCATATGGCATGGGTTTGACAGTATTGTTCAGAGAGTATGGAGTCAGCTTCCAGGATGAGCCCTACCGTACCTTGATCCATACCGATGTATATCACATCAGGTCACTACATCGCATGGGTTATCATTTAATCAGAGGCCAGTGGACATGGAGGATATCAGGACAGGCCGAGGATGCAACTGACATTGATGAGGACACAACAGAGGAGGAGTGGATTCTATCAGGTGAGGCTGGACTGAGCGAGACACAGCCTGAGATGGCAGCACAACCAGCTCAGTCAGATCCTTCTACATCTACCTAGCCATAGCCACAGCCAGAGCAGACAGAGACTCCCGGTATTTTAGATCTCTAGAGGATAGAGTCAGATGCATAGAGATCGATGTTTTCATCATGAGATAGCGTCTAGACGTTTTTATTGTTGAGACGAGAGAGAGCCACAGAGGTCTCAGTGATGGTATTTCAGCTATTCTCTCGGCACTATCCAGATCTTCTATGAGTACTCCTACTACAGACACAGCTCCTGCCACTGTTAATGTTCCTGCTCCAGTACTGGTTGATGACATTGGTGATATTGCTACTGGTGCTGAGACTACTATTGGAGACGGAGTTGGAGATATTGATGGAGATGAGGTGACTGACTCCAACCGGTTTGATATTGATGATCTACTATCAGAGCCAGTTATGGAGGTGACGGATGCCGTAGCTGCGAGACCTGTTGACCCATCCTTCTCACCTGCCCCGATACCTGATCCATTCTCTCCTTCCAGATCGATTGATTAGACTCCAGTTCCTATTCCTATTCCTATTCTTAGTCCTGTTGTTGATCTACCTGCTGTTGATTCACCCACTATTGATTCTCCTGATATTGATACACCTATCATTCAGACATCCAAACTTGATACATCTATTGTACACAGACCGATACTTTCTACAGCTGATACTATTGTTCTTGATACTCCTGTATCATCAGCTGTTACACTTACTTTTGATAGTCCAACCCTTCATACTTCATCAGTCACTCGAGAGCTTGGGTTTTACACACCCGGCTTTCAGTATCTTGATTCTGGACCTACTTTTGATCGTACTCCTGCCCCAGCTGTTGCTGAGATGATTTGCCCGATCAGTTCAGTTCCTACGGAGGATGTAGCTTCTACCTCTACTGCTTCTGCCAGAGGTCGGATCTATACTCATCGCAGAGGACATGGACATCGTATCCCTTCTCAGCCGACCAGGACCAGACTTCGAGATCTTCGACCTCGATGGCCACGAGCTCAATCCTCTTCTGATACCGGACCGATCGAGATCGGTTCATCCTCTGATGGCTCGATGGATGAGGATTAGGACATTGTTGTATTTCTAGATAGTTTTATATCTCCAGATAGTTTACTTTCATGTTTACATACACTTTTATCCTTGTTATGTACTTGTGTACTTGATGTACAAGTTCCTGACATATATAAAAAACTTTGTGCTTTCACACTTCTATATCTTTGGTAAATATGAATAATGTCTTGAATTGCTTTTATATGTTCAGTGACTGTGCTTTGTCTTGTTTATTCATTTCATTTCTTCCTACCTTTTATATGATAACAAAAAGGGGGAGTAATTTATGATGTTATTTAAAGTATAAATGTATGTCTACCTCTCCAAATTAAAGGGGGAGTAACTTTTACTTTTTGAAAACCTGAATTTATGAAAGGGGGAGCTTTACCTTTTGTCAAAGTAAATATGATTCTCAAAACCCCTCCTTCAATGTTTTTTGAAAAGATTCACATAAATTTTGTTATAAGTCATTAATTCAGGGGGAGCTTTGTCAATTGCTGAAACTTTCACTGTAAGAGTATCATGATACATGTTATCAATGCTTTTAAATAAATTTTCAAAGTTCTATCAAAGCTCTGATGTTCTCTATCTTTGAAACAAGTTCAAATTCTATTATCTGTGTTTTGAATGATTATATCTTTAAGTCGTGATTGATATATTTAATGCTTTCCATATTGTGGATCTTGATCAATTCTTTTAAAGCTTTATTTTTAAAGCAATTTATACTTAAGGGTTTTGTCATCATAAAAAAGGTGAAGATTGTTGACTCCACTAATTGATTTTGATGATAAGCAAAACAGTTAAGTATAAATTGAGGACTAATGACTAGCTTTAAGTGTGTTTTCATTTAAAGGTTGCTCACAAAGTTTTGATGAAGTCCAATTATGTTGAAGAACCAAGTTTTAATGGAATGATTGTACAAAACTAGACTTGGACACACAAAGAGTTGGTTGTATGGATGACCAAGATAAATAAAGACATGTTCCTGCACAAGTTCAGCAAATTCTGCACCTTTTTGATGATGTGTCGACTCAAGATGTCGACACATGACTTGATGTGTCGACACATGAAGATGGTGTGTCGACTTAGACCGGCACGCAGCAAAATTTCAAATGGCACAGATGATGTGTCGACACATGGACCTTATGTGTCGATCCAAATTGTCAACACATGGATCAACACATCGCCTGAGAATTTCAAGCCACAGAACTTGCAGAAGTTGAAGGAACAGTTGATGTGTTGACACATGGACCTAATGTGTCGACTTTATGTGTCGACTCTACTGAGAATGTGTCGACTCAGATGATTTTCTAGAGAATCTGAATGGAATATTTTGAACTTGTGTCGACTCAGGAAGAACATGTATCGACCTGATGTGTCGACACATGAAGAGGAAGTGTCGACACATGAAGAGGAAGTGTCGACACATGGAGTTCTTACAACAGTAACGGCTAGTTTTTTCAAGCACAGAACTCTCCCAAATGCCCTCCAACGGCTAGTTTTTCAAGTATAACGGCTAGATTTCGGTTTTGGGGACTTGGGAAGGTATAAAAAGGCTTCAAATCAAATCAAGAGAAGAACCATTCACTATATTGAATATCTTTAAAGAGTTTAAAGAGAGAAAAAAAAAAGGGAGAGCCTTAACTCCCATTCATTCAAAGCTCAACCACTCTCAAGCAAGAAGGAAGCCTTCGAAGCATTCAAAGCTATCAAGTGCATTGAAGATCATTCAATCTTGAACATTAAAAAGGTTTCAACAATAGCAAAGCATCACTACTTCGAGCTACATCGACTTATTTGCTTTTTATTGAAAGCTTACATTGGTTCTTCATTTCTACATCTTATATCTTGTAAAGGTTATTGGTTAGCCTATTGAAAAACCAAGTGAGATTGTTGGTAAGCCTTGAAAACCAATTAGGTTGGTGGTTAGCCCGCAAAACCACTAAGATTCTTGGTTAGCCCGGAAAACCAAGGGAGGTTTTTGGTTAGCCTTGTGAAAACCAATTAGGTTCTTGGTTAGCTCATAAAACAAAGTAAGGTTGTGACTTGTGAGCCTTGTAAAAATAAGTCGGGTTTTGATTAGTGAGCCAGGAAAACTAATCGACTGTAATCTTTGGATTATAGTGAATTTCCAAGGAGATCTTGGGGAGTGGATGTAGGTGCATGGTTGGCACCGAACTACTATAGATTGTTGTGTTTGTGATTCCTTGTCTTCTCCTCTCTTGCTCTTTACTTTCTTGCTTATTGCTTTTAATTTTCGCTGCACTTTTCATTAGAGCATTACACTTTTAAATTCTAGTACCTTGTTGAATTGCATACCTTGTCTTGCTAAGTTTATTACTTGGTTCATCAAGCTTAGCTTTAAATAATTTTTAGAAACCCAATTCACCCCCCTCTTGGGTTGCTCTTTGGGCAACAAATATCATACAACAATGAAGATATAAATGTAGGAGAAAAAAAAGAGATTGATTTATTCCTTTGGAAAAGAACCTTGTTACAACAAACAAGACAACACCCGACAGCACCCCTTCTAAAATTCCAGAAGCTTTTCACTGTCCCGTACGTCTTCTCTCTTACAGGCCTCATACCCCAAGAACCCGCATACGCCATGCACGGACAATATCTCAATGTGCGTCCCTTCTCCAAACCCCGTGGAACACCTTATGACACCAAGCACTCCACATGAAAGACCCTCCATGTGCATCTCTCTGCAGCCCATCACTGTGGCCTCCTTGAAACCCAGAAGGTCTCCCCATGGTTCCCGCCCCAAGGGACGGCCCTCAAGCTCTCACGGTCAAAGACCATGAAAAGTCCTCATAGACTCCACACCGTGAGACATCCAAACCGCATGCCCTATCCTCTCATAAATAAGCACATAGGGCGGTCTCCTTCTTAGATTGGGCATCATGATCCTTCTTGGACTTCACATGGGCTTAACCACTTCTTGATTAATTGGGCTGCAATTACATGGATGATTAGGACTTGGATTCTTGGGCCAATAATAAACTGGTTAGAACTCCCTAGGTAGTTAGGTTTCCAATTGGTTACAACCACCCAATTCGGTTAGGATCTTGGATGGTTGGGCTAACCAACCAGCCAACTAACCATCTAACCAACTAAGCTAACCTTCTAACCAATTTAACGAACCTGCACCCAACCCCATAACCTAATTGGGTCATGTTACAATCTCTCAAAAAAAACTCCCCCCTAAGTCACATGAGAAAATACTCAAACTTAGAGCATCCCTAGAACGGCTCCAGGAATTCGCTTGGGACACACCTCCAAGCTCCAGGGATTGCCTCCAGTATCCCTGCCATGGCCTCCCAAGTCTCTCCAAGGCTTGGGAGCACCATGCAAAACCCTACAGTTATATCAATATCCTCTTGAGGAGCATGTTACATAACTAGTTGCTTAACATTCTCTTGCAATTATTGAATAATTGGATCTACCAAGTTATTATTAGTAGCTTATGAAACTCCAATGATTGGTTGCTCAACACCTGTTTAAACCTGAGGGATGTGATGAATGATAATTAATCTATCACTGATAGTAGGAGCTTGAATATCAAAATGATCCTTCTTAGAAACTAAGTTCTAAAACTGATCACTCCCACTGATCAAGTCATGCTCAAGAAATTTTACATTTCTTGATTCCACAATCCTAGTGCTATGAGATGGATAATAAAACCTATACACTTTGGACATTTCAGCATATCCAATAAAATACCCACTTATAGTCCTAGGGTCTAGTTTCTTGTCTTATGGATTGTAAACTCTTACTTCAGACAGGTATCCCCAACTGCATATATATCTCAAACTCGGTTTCCAACGTTTCCATAATTCAAATGGTATTTTTGGAATGGCCTTGGTTGGAACTTGGTTTAATATATATACTATCATTTTAAGAGCTTCAGTCCACAAGGATTTAAGAAGCTTAGAACTGCTAAGCATACTTCGCATCATGTCCAATAATATTCAGTTTTTTCTTTTTGCTACACTATTTTGATATGGAGATTTAGGCATGGTATATTAGGCAATTATCCCATGCTCCTCAAGAAACCTTCCAAATAGAACAGGTACTTGTCTATCCTTAGTGTATCAAAAATAATATTTTTCACCTCTATCTGATCTCACGACCTTGATTTGCTTCCCGCATTATTTGTCTACTTCGCTCTTGAAAACTTAAAGGCATCCAATGCTTTGTTCTTGTTATAAAGCAAGTAGAGATACATGTGTTGCCGCCAGGATCGTCGTGGCCCGTAGCTGCTGTCGACATCGGATTGCCTCTCGTCTTTTCGGGACTGGTATGTGCTTCAGGACCTGTAAAACAGGGTTAGAGACCCGGGCCGGGGATTCCGATGGGGGTACTCCGATGGTCAAGTCAGTGATGATCCAAGAGAACAGATCCTCCTCGTCAAGCCCCTTTAGATGGGCTCCATGTTAAGAGAAGTGAATGATGTGTGAGTAGGGTGCAAGTGTACTGGGGAGAGTGATGTTCGAGGTAAACTGGAGTTGGCTCTCCTGTGTGACCTCGCCTCCCTTACTTGCTTGAGTGTGTAGGAGTATGTTCGTTACCTCCCCTGTTGGGGATGCAGATGGCTTTTCTAAGCCCAGGTGGTTGCTGGGTGCATACCTTGGGATCATCATCATGCCAGCAGGCACGTGCAACGATGTCTCGTGCCGTGGACGGGACATCTTTCCCAGTTCGTGATAAGGGAACCTGCTATGCATCCTAACATTCCACCCGGTTGCTCCATTCCGGAAAACTTGGCAGTGCCTCGATCGGGGGGCTGCTGCCCCCGGGTTTTGAATCTCCTAGTTGACTTCCTCTTTTGGGTGGTGCAGGTGGTTGGTGGAGAGCGTGGTGCCTCGATCATGGAGCTCCTTCCTCTTCTGATGTAAGTGGTAGCTGCAGACAGTTATTACGGCCTGGTGGGTGCCTCTCTGTGATCCTCGGGTGACTTGCCGATATCCAGGGGGACGGTGTCGCCCCTTTGATTGCTGGTGCCTTCGTCCGAGGTGAAGGCCGAGCTGAAGAGGCAGGGCTTGACTCCGAGGGGCTTGACCTCGAAGGGGCTCCACTTGGCGGAGGAGGGCTGGGCTCGACTACGGACCAAGGGGCTCGACCTGATAGAGGAGGGCAGGGCTCGACTCCGAGGGGCTCGACCTTGAAGGGGCTCCACTTGGTAGAGGAGGACTGGGCTCGACTCCAGACCAAGGGGCTCGACTTCGAGGGGGCTGACCTGACGGAGGAGGGCAGGGCTCAACTCCGAGGGGCTCGACCTCGAAGGGGCTCCACTTGGCGGAGGAGGACTGGGCTCGACTCCGGACCAAGGGGCTCGACTTCGAGGGGGCTCGACTTGATGGAGGAGGGCAGGACGCGACTCTAGCCCAGAGGGCTCGACCTCGAAGGGGCTCCATATGGCAGAGGAGGGTTGAGCTCGACACCGAACGAAGGGGCTCGACTTCGAGGGGCTCGATCTGCGGGAGGTCGGTCGGCTCTGGCCTAAGCATCCTGATCTCACTGGGGCCGACCTGGCAGAGGACGGAGCTCGGCTTCGATAGGCCATCCCAACATCCTAAAGGAGCTCGGCCCGGCAAAGGAGTCCGAGGAGGAGTATATGGCATGGTGGCCCTCTCCGACGTGGCATCTGGCAGATGTCCCACATCAGTGGTTCTCTGATAGGTGTTCCATGTCAGCGATCCTGCCACATCATTTGCCCCCCACTCCCGAGACCCGTCGTTGCGCGGCACTTGGGTCAAAGGGAGTAATTACGGGGCTGACGTGGAAAGGCAAAGATCTGGCATAATAATGACCATGATCGCTAGCGCTTCGTGAGGCAATTTCCTGAGCCAGTGAGGAGGAGCCACGTGGCCATGTCCGAGGAGCAGTTATTACTGACATGAAATTCAGAGTAGTTGCAATCGATGCGGAGCGTCCCACTCGCCAACGGTCGGCATGTGGCACAAATCTGTTGGTGGAGAGGCTGTAACTGTACGGGTGCGTCGGGTCACTCTGCAATGGAAGGCAGATTTTCCTAAAACATCCACTCTTTCAAATTTTGCATGCCCGCCATCGTACCCAGGCTTTCTCTTCTCCCCCGATTACCTTAGGCTCTCCCAGGTACAGGTTCATCTTCTTCTTCCTCCTTCCCCCAGTAGAGTAGGGTTTCTCCTTTTGAGGTTTGGGTCCTCGCAATCCATCTTCCTCCTCTTCTCGAGTTTTCACTTTCCCATCTCTGTAGAGTCTCACTTTGGTCCTGGCTTTCATCCCTTAACCAACCAGGTTAAGGCGGGTCCTTCTGTGCCGAGACCGCCTTCTTCTTCTGATGATGAGGAGGGGGAAGAGGCACGCTTTGAGTTTAGTAGGAGGCGTCCCCCTAGTGGCATAGTTATTAGGGAGCCTGGATCTAGCCCCACCCCTTCTCTAGCTGGACCCGTTTCTGACCCTGCTCGGTCTACAGGTCCCGGCGGGATTGCTTTGATAATGTCTGCTAAGGAACTGGGGACCATCCGGGATGTCTATGGCATCCCGTACTCTGTCCGACTCTTGATCCCTCGACCAGGAGATCGGGTTACCTCTAGTAGCCCGGGCCGGATCATCTTTTATGAGGAGACCTTCTCAAGAGGGCTTCAATTTCCTTTCCACCCTTTTTTCTTGTCAGTGTTGAGCAACTACCGTCTGGTCCCCACTCAACTCATCCCGAATGCCGTAAGGACCATCTTTTGCTTTATAGTGCTTTATCATTTCCACGAGATTGTTGCCCGTTTTTTCCTCTTCAGGGCCTTCTTTACCCTGAAGCGCTACCCTACCGAGGATGGGTGGTGGTCCATCTCTTCTCACCCGAAGGGCATCAGATTTGAACTCCCCTCTTCCATCAAAGGGTGGAAGAACAAATTTTTCTTTGCCACTGTCGAGGGGATCGACTGGGTGTAGAGTGACATAGATCGGTCCCCTAACTAGAACTCTATGGTCGAAGCAGCTGACTTAGATGTCTACGAGCAGCTTCGCACCGTCCAGGTTCCTTCTCTCGAGGTTCTGTTGTCAGAGTAGAACCTTGCCGAGATCAGGGTCGACCCAACGAGTGAGTTGGGTGAGTTCGGCTCGAGTTTTTCTTTTTGTGCCTCTTACTCTGTTTCTCCAAATTTGGAACTAATATTGTATCCTTCGTATGCAGGTATGAAGTTCTCGGTGGACGACCTGCTCTCGATCACTAGGAAGAAGCCTCCATCAGAACTGGCTGAAGAGTCTTCCTCGAAGAGGGCTCGCGATGAGAGCACATCGACGGTCGCTCCCACCGCGCCGACCGAGCTGAGCAGGAGAGAGACCGAGGCCACCCCTGCACAAGGAAGGAGGGTGGTTGCTGTGATGCCAGAGCCGGGTCAGAGGGCTACCGGGCCTGTGCCAGAGCAGTCGAGGTGACGAGAACCGGCCCCTGCATTGGAGCCTGAGGTGGTCATCCGGGCCAGGGCCGTGGCCATAGCCATCGCCGTCATGCCTCATCCTCCCCCGGAGCTCATTATCGTCGAGGGGGAGGAGGTGTGAGGAGGAGTAGAGCCGATGCCTGAGGTGCTGTCTGAAGTGGTGCCGAGCTCCCGTCCTGCCCCCGAGGCCTCTTCAGCTGGCGGAGTAGGCGATTCCACCTTGGGGATGAGCAGGAGGGAGAGGGACTACCACCGAGTCCCATTCAGATTGGCTCTGACGTCTCATTGCTCCGAGACCAGAGGCTAGCTGAGCACATGATGGATTTTTTAATCCAATCATGCGACCGATGAGAGATGGCTGGAAAGCTACTGGGGGATGTGATTAGCAGCATCTTCCCCCAACTCTTCTCGGTAAGTCATTTCGCCTTCTTGATTTCTTCCTTCTCCTCTCTCTTTTTGTGCACTGATTGCTGATGCTTTGTTTGGTGCAGATCAGCACCGAGACCCTCTTGATTAGAGACTACTACAGAAATTGGTTGAAAAATGACCAGCAGTGAGCAGCGAAGGTCGAGTCATTGAGGATCGAGATGAAGGAGAAGACCGACGCCTCCTAGGAGCTCGGCCTGAAGAACAAGGAGCTCCAGAAAGAACTCGCCAGTGCTAAGAGGCACTCGAAGGAGCTCCGGGATAACCTTGACCAGGAGCGGGGCCGGTCAAGGAGCAAGGCCGAGGAGCTTGTGGCCACTGAGAAGAGGCTGCCCGAGTTCAACATCGAGGTGGTCCGGCAGAAGGGGCATGCTCAATCCCTCCAGGCCGAACTAGATGCGGCGAAGGAGAGGCTGGCCATCGTCGAGAAGAGGGCCACAACTGCTGAGAAGGAGACAGTGATGGCAGCCAAGTCAGCAGAGACGTCAAAGGAGCAAGCCACCGAGGCGAAGAAGGGGGTCGAAGAGGCTGTGGCAAGGTACAAGGTCTCAGAGGAGTTCGCCGTCGAGTTCCATGAAATGGCGTCGGACTTCTTTTTCAAAGGCTTTATGTACCTGCGCTCCAGGGTCAAGGAGTTCGTCTCCGACAAGGGCCTACCTTACCTCACATACCCCAATGCTTTGGACGCGAAGCCGGCCCCATACTCGGGTGTTGCTGAGGGGTCGGTGGCCACCTCCGAACCTTCTCCGCCGGTGATGGTTGCTGAAGCCGGACCTGCACAGCTCGAGGCCCCTGGAGGCGACGCCTCATAGCCACACAGCCCCGGCGAGGGACCGCCCGAGTAGGGTAGATTTCCCTTTCTGCTTTTCTTTTATCCTTGACCTGGGCCGCCCGGCATGTCGGGGACCCAAGGATGCTTGTAATAGATAACAAATCTTCAATGAAATGGAAATTTTCAACTGTCTTGGCTTGAAACTACTTTACCTCTCCCCTCTTTTTCTCTTTTCTTCTCTTTTTTTTTCTTTTTTTTCTGCATGTAATGAGATTAGAGAGGAGGCTTCCACTTAGCCTCTGAGTGTGTCAGAGATGGATGAGTGTTCCCGAGTGCCGAAGCGCTGAACTTCAAGCTTCAGTGCTGGAGAGCTGGGCTCCGGGCTTGATGGCCTAAGAACTGGGCTTCGAGCTTCGGTGCCGGAGAGCTGGGCTCCGGGTTTGATAGCCTGAGAACTGGGCTTCAAGCTTCGGTGCCGGAAAGCTGGGCTCCGGGCTTGGTGGCCTAAGAGCTGGACTTCAAGCTTCGATGCCGGAGAGCTGGGCTCCGGGCTTGATGACCTGAGAGCTAGGCTCGAGGACTTGGTGCTGGAGAGTCATGGGATCCGGGCTTTAACGCCTGGGAGCTAGGCTCTAAGACTTGGTGCTGGAGAGTCGTGGGATCCAGGCTTTGATGCTTGGGAGCTGGGGTCCATGACTTGGCACTGGAGAGTCATGGGATTCGGGCTTTGATGCTTAGGAGCTAGGCTCGAGGACTTGGTGCTGGAGAGTCATGGGATCCAGACTTTGATGCTTAAGAGCTGGGCTTCAGGACTTGGTGTCGAAGAGTCGTGGGATCTGGGCTTTGATGCCTGGGAGTTGGGTTCCAGGACTTGGTACCGGAGAGTCATGGGATCCAGGCTCCAGGACTTGGTGCTGGAGAGTCGTGGGATCCGGGCTTTGATGCCAGACCTAGGGTTGGGCGATGATTCTCCTGCAAGGCAAAAAGAGTTTGTATAAGGGGAATCTTGATTATTAGTGAGGAAGGGCCTTACACTGTTAATGCCGGAGAGCTGGGTCCTGGGTTTTGGTGCCGGAGAATTGTGGGATCTGGGCCTAGATGCTGGAGAGCTAGGCTCCGAGCTTGACGCACCGGAGAGTTAGGCTCTGGGCTTGAGTGCTGCAGAGCTGGGCTCCGTGCCTCGGTACCGAAGAGCTGGGCCCTAGGCTTGAGTGCCGGAGAGCTGGGCCTTGGGCTTGAGTGCTGGAGAGCTAGGCTCTGGGCTTGAGTGCCGGAGAGCTGGGCTCCGGGCTTGAGTGCCGGAGAGCTGGGCCCTGCACCTCGGTGCCGGAAAGTTGGGCTTCGGGCTTGAGTGCGAGAGAGCTGGGCTCCAGGCTTGAGTGCCAGAGAGCTGGGGTCCAAGCTTGAGGCGCCGGAGAGCTGGGCCTTGGGCTTCGATGCCGGAGAGCTGGGCCCCGGACTTAAGTGCACCGGAGAGCTAGGCCCCAGGCTTGAGTGCCGAAGAGCTGTGCTCCGGGCTTCTATGTACCGGGCCTCGGGTCGGGCAGCGACATCCCTGCAAGGCGGAGAGTGATTTGTGCAAAAGAAAATCTTGATTATCATAAGAAGAGAGCCTTACACTACTGATAATATTTTTTCAGGTTGCAGGTGTTCCACGTTCGTGGGAATCTGACACCGTCCAGATCCTCGAGATAGCAGGCTCCATATGGAAGAGTTTCGACCACCTTGTAGGGGCCTTCCCAGTTCGGCAAGTGTTTGCCACACTTCCAGGATTGAGATACTTCTGCTCGGTGCCGTACCAGGTCACCCGGGCGGAAGACCTTCAGCTACACTCGTGCATTGTAATACCAAGCTACACGCTGCCGGTAAGCCACCATCCGGAGTCTGGCCTTTTCTCTGATTTTCTCAAGGAGATCCAGATTGAAAAGAAGGCGTGCTGGATTCTCCACTTTGTTGTACTATTGTATCCGTAGTGTAAGTACGTCGAGTTCAACCGGGACAACGGCCTCTGTTCCGAAAGTAAGGTTGAAAGGCATTTCGTTTGTCGCCGTTCTGGGCATTGTATGGTAGGCCCACAGAACACTTAGAAGTTCTTCCGCACACCTACCCTTGGCTTGGTCCAGCCTGGTCCTGAGTCCCTGGAAGATGGTCCGATTGGTTACTTCAGCTTCCCCATTTGTTTGGGGGTGAGCCACTTAGGTAAAGCGCTGTTGGATGCCGTGCTTGGCATAAAATTCTTCGAACTCCCGGTTATCGAACTACCATCCGTTGTCAGTGATGATGCTACGGGGAAGCCCAAAGCGACAGATGATCAATTTCCAGAAGAACTGGCAGATCGTGGCTTCCATGATTCGTGCTAGTGGCTTTGCTTCTACCCGCTTGGTGAAGTAGTCGATGGCCACTATTAAGAACTTCCGCTGCCCTGAAGTTGGAGGGAACGGGCCCAAGATGTCCATCTCCCACTGGGCAAATGGCCATGGGGCGGAGAGCTAGGAGAGCGGTGCCACTAACTGGCGCAGTATATGGGCATGGCGCTGGCATCAGTCCCACCTCTTCACGAAGTCTGTGGCATCCTCCCTCATGGTCTTCCAATAGTAACCTTGATGGAGGGCCTTGTATGCCAGAATCCTCCCCCCGACGTGGTTTCCACAAAGGCCTTCGTGGATCTCTTGGAGCACGAAGGTTGCCTCTGCGGGTCTCAGGCACTTCAGGAGTGGATAAGAGTAAGATCGGCGGTAGAGTTATCCTTCCATGAGGACAAATCGTGAGGCTTTCTTCTTGATGAGGCCTGTCTCTGCCCGGTCCTCCGGTAAAGTGCCATTGGTGATATATCTGATGTACCTATCAATCTAGCTTGGCTCTAAGGTGACCTGCTGTACCTCGACGGGAGCTTCGTTGCTTGGATTTTTGAGGTACTCAATGTGAGCTCATCCCAGTGATGAGTTCGGCAAGGTCTCAAGTCTGGACAGTGTATCGGCGTGAGCGTTCTCACCTGGAGGGATGTGAGAGATGCTGAAGCACCGGAAACTTATCATGCTTGAGCAGACCTGCTCCAGGTACTTCGTCATCTACGAGTCTTTTGCTTTGTATTCTTCGGAGACCTGTCCGGCCACCAGTTGGAGTCGGTGAAGACCTTCAGGCTCCTTACACCTAGCTCGCGGGAGACCCTGAGGCCCACGAGGAGTGCCTCGTACTCCGCCTGGTTGTTTATCATGGCGAACTTGAAACGGAGTACACATCCAGCCACAACTCCATCATTGTTGGTGAGGATTAAACCTGCGTCGCTTCCGCTTATGTTGGACGCGCCATCGACATGGAGGATCCAGGGCTCCTCCTCTGCACCAAGCTCCTCTCGATGCTCCAGAATCGTCTGCTCTGGCTCTTCGACGAGTCCCACGCACTTAACCAGGAAGTTGGCCAGCACCTGGGCCTTCTAGGATGATCTCGACTGGTACGCGATGTCGAACTCATTAAGCTTTAGTGCCCACTTGGCCAAGTATTCGAACGTGTCGGGATGGCTGAGCATAGCTTTCAAGGACTGGTCTGTCAAAATCGCGATTGGATGTGCTTGGAAGTATGGCCTGAGACATTGAGCAGACATGATAAGTGCAAAAATGAGCTTTTCGGATCGGGTATACCTGATCTCGGCATCCCGGAGGAGCTTGCTGGCGTAGTACATCGGCTTCTGGGATCCATCCTTATTCGTGCGGATAAGGACCGAATTGATGGCTCCAGGGATGACCGCCAGGTACAACAGGAGCTCCTCTCCTGTCTCCAGCCTGGAGAGCAGTGGTGGTGATGCCAGGAAATCCTTAAGCTCCTCAAAGGCTGCCCTGCACTCCTCCATCCAGGTGAAGTTGCTCATCTTGTGCAGCACCTTGAAGAAGGGGAGGCAGCGGTCCGTCGACCTCGAGATGAATCGGCTCAGTGCAGCGATCCGACCCGTCAGGGGCTGGACCTGCTTCTTCGAGGTTGGGTGCTCCATGTCGATGATCGCCTGGACCTTCTCCGGGTTCACCTCAATCCCCCTCTGGGTCACCATGAAATCGAGGAACTTTCCTATCGCTACCCCGAAGGGACACTTCGCCAGGTTCAGCTTCATCTTGTGCTCATGGAGATTGTGGAAGGCTTCCGCGAGGTCGGCTACATGGTCTGAACTCTGCTTGCTCATGACGAGCATGTCATCCACATAGACTTGCATGTTCTTGCCGATTTGGTCTTTGAAGACCCGGTTAACCAAGCGCTGGTATATGGCACCGGTATTTTTCAAACTGAACGGTATCATCCGATAGCAGTACGTCTCTCGGTCGGTGATGAAGGCGGTGTGCTCCTCGTCCTCCGGGTGCATCCGGATTTGATTGTATCCGGAGAATGCATCTATGAAGGAGAGCGAGCGGTGCCCCGAGGTGGCGTCCACTAGCTGATTGATCTTTGGCAGAGGGAAACTGTCCTTTGGATAGGCTCGGTTGAGGTCGGTGTAGTCTACACATATCCTACACTTCCCATTATTCTTCTTCACCATAACCACATTCGCTAGCCAGCTCGGATACTGCACCTCCCGAACAAAGCTGGTGGCGAGGAGTTTGTCCACCTCCTCGTTGATGGCCCTTTGTCTCTTCGACGTGAAACTTCTCTTCTTCTGCCAGACAGGGTGGTACTTCGGGTCAATGCTTAGCTTGTAGGTTATGATTTCTGGCGGGATCCCAGGCATGTCGGTTGCTGTCCAGGTGAACACGTCAGCATTTGCCCGAAGGAACTCCAGAAGGTGGGCCCTTTCATCATCTTGTAGCTGTGCTCCAATCTGCATCGTCCTCGTCGGGTCGGCTCTGAGAGGGTACGATAGCAGGTACTCGATTGGGCCACCTCTGGGATCTTGTGCTCTCTGGTCGAGGTCATCCGAGCTAGGGTCATCCTCGATAGCCTTGGCCCTATGGACGGTTTGGAGGCAGTGCTGAATGGGTTGGGGTGCCCCCCTCATCTACTCGACGCCATAGGGAGTTGGGAATTGCACCAACAGCCGCTTTGTGGAGATGACCTCATCGAGCAGGTTGAGCCCGGGTCGGCAGAGGATCACGTTGTAGGCTGAAGGGAGCCTAACAACAGTGAATATCATCATGGCGGTGCTCTGTCGAGGTGGAGTCCTGGTAGTTACGGGGAGGGTAATCTCCCCTTCGACCCTCAAGAAGTCACCCATGAAACCAACAAGAGGCATGTGCATGGGTTTGAGCTGAGCAGGAAAAAGATTCATCCTGGAGAAAGCATCATAAAAAAGCACATCCATAGAGCTTCCACTATCAACCATGATGCGTTTTACATGATATTTTGCGATCATCATCTCGACGACCATAGCATCATTGTTTATATTTTTATTTTCATCTCCCCTTCCCTCGTAAAGGGAAGTACATTCTCAAGATTTCCCCCACCCCGGGCCTTCTTAGAAGCACGCTCGGCTCCCCAGCATATCATCCTCACTGGCTTCTCGGTAGGGCAGTTGTCAACGGTATGGACCGGAGGGAGCGCGACGAGCACCTGAGATTCCATACGGGGTCTACCCCCCACGAACCTTTCGAGGTAGCCCCTCTTTATGAGGTCTTCAATATCCCTTTTGAGATTACGACATTCCTTGGTGTCGTGGCCATAGTCGTGGTGGAATTTACAATATTTCGTCCTATCGCGACCATTGGACGGCTTCAACGGAGGCGGGCGCTTCAGGTAGTGCTCACCCTCGATCTCCATGAGGATCTTCTCCCTCGAGGCGAGGAAAGGAGTGAAGTTCTCCTCCAGGATGGGGTCTCTTATCAACTTCGGCTTCTGGTAGAAGTTCGAAGTGGCTCAGAGGTCTCCCCGAGAGAGGGCTTCTTCAGAGGCCTTCCATCCAGCTCTCTCCTCGTTCAATCCGCCTCCTCGGCGTGGACGTATTTCTGGACTTGGAGGAGCTCGGAGTAAGTCTTGGGGGGCTTTTTATCAAGAGAGTAGGTCAGGCGGGAGGTCCTGAGCCCTCTCTTCAATGCCAACATAGTGACTGGCTCATCAAGATTGTAGATCTCCAACATGGCAGACTTGAAACGGGCCACGTAGTCCCGTAGGAGCTCGCGGTCTTGCTGCTTGATGGAGAAGAGGCTGTCCGTCACTTGTGGCACCTTCTGACAGGCATCGAAGTGGGCCACGAACTTTCGCTCCTGCTGGATGAAAGAGCCGATGCTTTCAGGCTCGAGGCGGGTGAACCAGACCCGAGCTGCCTTCCAGAGGGTTGCTAGGAAGGTAATGCAAAAAAGGACGTCGGTGGCCCCCTGGACCCTCATGAGGGCTTTGTAGCTTTTCAGGTGGTCCAGGGGGTCGGTGGTCCCGTCGTAGGGATCCACTTGCGGCATACGAAACCGATTGGGAACCGGTTCCTCTTGGATCTCTTGGGAGAAGGGGGATAGGCATCATAGCCCGCTGGCTCGTCGGTAGAGCCCTGCATGTTTGCAAACCGGCGGGATACCTCTGCCAGCTTGTGCTCGTGCTCCTCGAGGCGCTTCTCGGCTGTGCGCCTGATGGCCTCATTGGTGGAACCATCGGTCGAAGGAGATGGAGAAGGTGACATGGGATGGAGTCCATGAATAGGGGTCTTGCTTTTTCGGCCTCGACGGGGTTTGGACGTCACCCGCTCGAGGTTCGGGGACCGGCTTTCCCGATCGGTAGACCCGGCCCGTTGTCTCTTTGCTGGAGTTTGGTGACTACCCCGGTGGCCGGTGATGGCTTGCGGCTGTGAAGGCCTTCCTTGGAAGGAATGCAGGATGCCATGGAGTGCTGCAACGTGGGCCACGGGAGTCCCTAGCTGCTGATGGATAGCCAAGGACCATTGTTGGTGTTGGAACTGGCGCACTGCCGTAGTGAGGATCTGCATCTGCTGGGCGAGTGTGGCCAGCTAGACGTCCATCAGAGGTGGTTGAGCTGGAGCGGGGAGCTCCCCTTCTGGACTGTGCGGGTCCCCATGGGAAGGGGGATCTCCTGCACAGCTGGTGGAGACTTCTCTCGCCTACGTCGTCACCATCCTCATGGTGAACTGTTTGCAAGGGATTTAGGTTGGACCAAAGCGCATCCTGCCTTGCCCCCCTTCCTGGCGCGCCAATCTGTTGCCGCCAGGATCGTCTGGCTCGTAGCTGCTGTCGACGTCGGATTGCCTCTCGTTTCTTCGGGACTAGTCTATGCTTCAGGACCTGCAAAACAAGGTTAGAGACCCGGGCCAGGAATTTCGACGGGGGCACTCCGATGGTCAATTCAGTGATGATCCAGGGGAACATATCCTCCTAGTATAGCTCCTTTAGATGGACTCCATGCTAGGAGGAGTGAATGATGTGTGAGTAGGGTGCTAGTGTACTGGGGAGAGTGATGTCCGAGGTGAACTGGAGTTGGCTCTCCTGTATGACCTCGCCTCCCTTACTTGCTTGAGTGTGTAGGAGTATGTTCGTTACCTCCCCTGTTGGGGGTGTAGATGGCTTTTCTAAGCCCAGGTGGTTGCTAGGCACATACCTCGGGATCATCATCATGCCAGCAGGCGCGTGCAATGATGTCCCGTGCTGTGGATAGGATGTCTTTCCCGTTTCATGATAAGGGAACCTGCTATGCATCCTGACATTCCTCCCGATTGCTTCGTTCCAGGAAACTTGGCAGTGCCTCGATCGGGGGGCCGTCATCCCCGGGATTCGAATCTCTTGGTTGACTTCCTCTTTCGGGTGGTGCAGGCGATTGGTGGAGAGCATGGTACCTCGATCATGGAGCTTCTTCCTCTTCTGATGTAAGTGGTAGCTACGGGCAGTTATTACGGCCTGGTGGGTGCCTCTCTGTGATCCTCGGGTGACTTGCCGACGTCAAGGGGGGATGGTGTCGCCCCTTCGGTTACTGGTGCCTTCGTCCGAGGTGAAGGCCGAGCTGAAGAGACAGGGCTCAACTCCGAGGGGCTCGACCTCGAAGGGGCTCCACTTGGCGGAGGCGGGCTGGGCTCGACTCCGGACCAAGGGGCTCGACCTCGAAGGGGTTCCACTTGGCAGAGGAAGACTGGGCTTAACTCTGGACCAAGGGGCTCGACTTCGAGGGGGCTTGACCTGACGGAGGAGGGCAGGGCTCGACTCCGAGGGGCTCGACCTCGAAGGGGCTCCACTTGGCGGAGGAGGACTGGGCTCGACTCCAAACCAAGGGGCTTGACTTCGAGGGGGCTCAACCTGACGGAGGAGGGCAGACGCGACTCCAGCCCAGAGGGCTCGACCTCAAAGGGGCTCCATGTGGTGGAGGAGGACTGAGCTCGACTATGGACTAAGGGGCTCGACTTCGAGGGGCTCGATCTGGGGGAGGTCGCTCGGCTCCGACCTAAGCATCCCGATCTCACAGGGGCCGTCCTGGCGGAGGATGGAGCTTGGCTTCGACAGGCCGCCCCAACATCTTGAAGGAGCTCGGCCCGACAAAGGAGTCCGAGGAGGAGTATCTAGCATGGTGGCCCTCTTCGACGTGGCATCTGGCAGATGTCCCACATCAGCGATCCTCTAACAGGTGTTCCACGTCAGCGATCCTACCACATTAACATGTATCATGAATAATCATCTATAAAAGGGATGAAGTATTTCTGATTATATGAGTCCATTTCTAGACTACAAATATCTGTATATATGATCTCTAGTATGTCAGAACTCCTCTTGGCACTTTTCTTTGTCTTGTTGGTTTGCTTTCCTTTTATGCAATCCATAGTAGCATCAAAATCAGTAAAGTTTAAAACATTAAGTACTTCATTATTTACCAATCTTTTAATCCTTTTTATGGATGTATGTCATAATCTTCGATACCACAACTTAGAAAAATTTTCATTCATAATACATTGTTTAATACCAGCATTATTATGGACATACATCGTATTATAAAAGGCATTGTCTTGTAAATTAATTTAGAAAAGATCATCAGATATTGTACCATTTCTAATGCAATCAGATCTATAAAATAAATTAAAAGATGTATATAAAAAATTAAAGAAATATTTTAAATGTACAAGTCTTGAAACTGAAATAAGATTTCTAAAGAAACTTGGAATATAAAATGTCTTTTCCAAATTTAAAACAAAGCCGAAAACTAAAATTAATCTACATATTCCAATCACTTCCATATATGAATGCATATGATTTTTTGAGTAGATGTACCTGTCACTATCCATTGGCTTCCTTTAGCTTTGAGAGTCCTACAAAGTATTTGAAATATGGATTGCAGTACCAGAAATAATCCACCAAGTGTTATGATAAACATCAATCATATTAAATTCATAACAAACAAATAAAGTTGGATTACCTTTCTTTTCAAGCCAAGCTTTATATTTGATGCAGTTCTTCTTCATGTGCCCTTTCTTTTTATAGAAGAAATACTTGGACTCCTTCTTGTTGTCAGCTTGGACGAGTACTTTGTTTTTTTCCTTTTGTTTGGCTTGTTATTTCTTCTTCCCTTCTATTGACATATGTGTACTTTCACCTAATGCCATAATCAACCTCCTTTCCTTTTGAACATACATGGTCAGAAGTTCATTAATTGACCATTTTTCTTTATGTGTATTATAAGAGATTTTGAAAGGTCCCTATTACCGTGGAAGAGAATTTAGAATAAAGTATACAGGGAAAGATTTAGATGTCTCAACTTCAAGAGATTTCAGTTGAGCCACAATGTCCCTCATCTACATGATATGCTCACGCATACCTCTGACACTTTTGTGAGCTTCATTAATAATAACTTTATCATTAGGGTGCTGGCTAGGACCGTATCTGAAGACTCAAATTATTCATCAATAGCCTTCAGTAAATTCCAAACATTGTTATGCTCTCTTATTGAACCACGCATACTGGCAAAAATTTTTATTTTTATAAATATCATACTGAGATGATTAGATCGCTCCCAACGTTCATATAAAGCAATTTGAGCCTAAATGGTAGTATCAGTAGGTGTAGATGGTTCATCTTTCCAAATGGTGTAATCAATATCCATCTACTCTAATTGAAGAAGAATCCCCTCTCTCAAAAATTTATAGTTATCACCACTTAATTCAGAAATATCACATTCAATATTAAAAAAATTCACAGATTGCATAACTGCATAAAAATAAAAAAAATAAACATACATGCTTATGTCACAAAATTTGAGGTAGACATATATCATGTTTTATCAATATAAGACATCTAAATTATACTGTAAATATGAATCAAACAATAAAATATAAAACTACCTGTGGGTCAAGTTTTTATTTAAAGAATTCATATACAACTTCATGATATAACTATCAAAATATATTCCTTTTTTTAATTCATGTGGATAAATTAAGAAAATAATTTGTTATTCTATCCTAATCAATCATACAAATATAATAAAAATTCCTATGAGATAAAATTTATTATATCTGAATATGAATAATTTCAATTGATGTCATTTTTCTATATGTGATCCAAGGAAGCTTAATATATAATTTAGCATAATTAGAGATGCTATGGCTAATCTCCAATTAATTAAAATTATATAGATCATAAGACATGCAAATAATAATTAAAATTTCTATAATAATAGGCCCTTTTTTGTAATACAATAATGCCAAAATTGTTCATAAAAAAGGATCAAAACAAATTTAAGGGATCATTAAAGAATAAATTAATTTGTTAAGGACTAAAATGAAAATTTCAAAGGATTGTTCTGTAATTATATAATATATAAGGGCTAAATTGCAAAAGTCTCTCAGGAGATTTGTAATTTTACAATATACAGAGCCTAAATTATAAAAGTCTTATAACCTAATCTGCATCCGGTTTGGTTCAATCAACCAATTGACTTAAGTTAATTGATCGAGTTTTTGATTTAAAACTCAAATCCAAAAATCTAAATCTATTTTTTTAATCTTTCTTCCTCTTCCTATTATTGCCCCCTTGGATTTACTATTCAATAGAGAAGGGAAGCCATTAATGTTGACTCCCCTTCAATTGCCGCCCTCCATCACTCCTTTTCCCAGCGATAGGGAGGAAGAACGCCAGTTTTCCAAAATCCGGTAGCCCATACTTTATCCTCTCTATCATCTCTATATTGCCAGTGGGCCAGCGGATGGGTAGCCGACGGATGGGAGAGACCAGCACGATGAGATCAGATGAAAGTAAGAGGTAAATCCCTCGAAAACAAAATAAGGAGACAAGATGAATTCATATTTCCTCCATAATTTATTTATTTATTATCAACCAAGATTAATCTAAGGACTTGATAAAAAATATTAAAATAAATAAATTATTTATCATGAAGACACCGCGTCTGATATCAAATGTTAGAATTTTTTAATACCCAAAATCATGCTTGTTAATTGTATAATAAAAATTTCATAAGCACAAAATAATATTGGCCTCTCTGCAAACCTTCTAAACCGTAGCGTACTTGATGGTATATTTTCTTAGAAATTGTTGAATGACCCTATATATGTGTATCACATATATATATATATATATATATATATATATCTCCTATCAAAATAATGTCAGGTATGAAAAATATGGATGTATATATTTTTCTAATTTCATGAAAGATATATGGGCAATATCCAGAGTGATTATATGCTGTTATTCCCAAACAACCGTATGTCAAGTGATTATTCTAAAATCAGAAAAATGATATCCACGTCCTATCATAAATTGTTCTAATATTATCAAAGAATGAAACTGTTGGAGATAGGCTTGTTTGAGAACAGATGAGGAGGAGCGCTCATTTCGTGTAATTTCTAAGCTTAACCTCTCTCTCATAAGAAATAGATGGGTAAAGAAAGCATTAATGAAACCGTTTATGGACAAAGCCTAGCTTGGGAGTTCAGAAATGAAACAATTTCAAGCGAGAATGGCCTTTACGAGCATTTCCTCGAATAGCTTGAGAGCATCATCGAATCTATTATTTTCTCACCAAAATCCCATCAAAACCGTGCCATAGAAAGCCTTCCCTGTGCAAGAAGAGAAAAAAGAAAAGAGAAAAAAGAAAAGAGAGAGAAGAACAATTATAGAGGGTATTTTGGTCATTTTCGCATGACCGTCAACTCGGCAAGGGGTGTCATTCGAAAGATGGAGGGAGGGCTTCTACTTAAAAAAGGATTGATGGAGGGGCTGCTTTGAATTCACTGTGAAGTATTAAGTATATTTTTCTATAAAAATAATCATTAATTTATTAAACAAATAAAAATGGGGACTAAAATATTGTGCTTTTTGGACAGAGACTCAGAGGATTAAAATCTTTCCGGAATCGCAGAGGCCGCCTGGCTCTCTCTTCATTTCTCTCTCTCTCTCTCTCATCCGCCTCCCTTCGTCTCAATCTCGGAGGAATCCGCCTTGCATCGTCTCCAATCGCACCTCTCGCGTGAGTTCATCCGAATCCCCTGGTTCTCCCCTATTTTCTGATGTTTATTTTGCGTTGATCCGTGATGTCTTTGTCGGAATTTAGAGTTTTCGGTATGGATTTCTTGTTTTCGAGCAGATCGATACGTTGGATTTCTTTTCGTGTTTCGTTGTTCGTTTTTCTTCTTTTCCCCCTGTTTTATCGTTATCATAGTAGTTGTTGTTCGTTTCTTGATTTGTGGAGAGATTGATGTTCTTGACATGGTTTTTCCCTGTATGAAATTTGATCCTGATACTCTGGTTTCTATCCGAGGTAACAAAATTAAGTAGGTATCAGTTGCAAGAACCCTCCTAGATCGCAAAGTTGTCTGGATTTTGGTTATTGGGATAGTGGGTCTAAATAATTAGTTGACTCGACTTCAGTTATGAAGATCGAATGGAATTGAATGCAACGTTTTTATTTGAGAGAAAGAAGACTCTGTGGACAGGTACCCACAGACAGACCACCTTCATTGGACTTGGATTTAGAAACTGGTTTGCCCTGTCTTTCAAGGAAATTGCAATAAAACTTTCAGGTCTTATCGGTCTCTGCACATGATGTCATTTGCAGTGGTTGCCGCTTGCCATTTCATTGCCTACTAATGAGAATTAGTTTATATATGATACATATAGACTAGTTGAACTACCCATATTGAGCCCCTATAAAGAGTTGTTGTCTGTTTTGGATTGGATGGTGGGAAGGGCTACCTGGCGCTGCCAACTTCTTGTTTGGGCAGTTTCTCTGTACCATTAAGACTGTCAATTACCTGAACATGATCTCCACTTCTCTCATTGTATTATATTGGAATAGCTTATTGCAAACTTGGCATTCACCATAAAGTGGCAAACAACTATTTTTATCTTAATGTGATTGCTAATTTGAGATGGCTCATATCTGGCGGTTATTTTGGCAATTGTTGATGTTCTGGGGACTGATGTCTGGTCAATATTTGTCATCGACTGCATCGTTTATGGATGAAGTGGTGATCAACTCCAACCTAGCAATTCATCTATGGCTTAGATTGATAGCTTATGGATCAAGGACATAAACTTCATAATTTTAGTTCTAATGTATGCGACAATATGTTGCAGCACTGCAGGTAATTTTTCTGGTTTGGGGTAAGAGGGGTTTGATGATACACCATCTTTAACTTTGTAAAGAACTTTCTAAATAATATGTTATCCAAAATGATGGTGGTGTGGTACTCTCTGGTTCATGGCTGTCTAGCGCTCCCTTCAGGGTTTGGGTCACCAAACTTGGCAGCCACTGCATCAACAGCAAGACAGCTTTCACAAATTCAGTTTGATAGGTGCATGCTAGACAGCTGCATAAATTATTGCGTGACACTTTGTTTAACCTAGCCATGTTCAATTGTTATTCTTGTCAAATAAAAGAAATGCAAATCAAGGTTCAAACTTTCAGATATTTTTATGAAATTAACTAGATCCATTCATGCACTTGAATGCCTGTTTGATGTTGTAGATAGCTTTGGTATCAATCCTGCACTGAGATTCAGTTGTGACATGAAATATATTTATTATAGGTGTTTTACATGGTATCTATGGCAAGACCAGTGTAGTGGCATTCTACAGAGTCAATGAAAAATTTCTTATTGCTGGAAGTTTATTGCAAGTGTTGGACATGGAAGAACATTATCTATGTTGATTAATTATCATAAAAATCTGATATTATCATATGCATATATCATTTATTGGACAAAGAATATCAGGAAGTATTGTGTCTCTACAGCCTTGCTTTTATGCTAATGTATCTTGTATCACAAAGTCAATAGAAAGCATGAGGATCAAATTTAAATTGATATATACATGTATAATGTAATGTCAAAGAGTATAATGTACAGGGTTTGCCGTCTCGATACTAGGCCTTGTGCCTGTGCCAGCCTGTTACTATGTCTGTATGGGGCTGGTTCAGCATATCGAGTGTTAGTACGCCCCCCGCATTGCATACCGGTTTAGTATAGTACAGCAAACCTTGATAATGTATGCATTTTCTTCCTTGTTCTAGTTTAAGATTTCTTTCTTTGCCCCCTCCCTTCCCTTTTTATATTTGTAAAATCCATTATGTGTATGCTAATGAATGAATGAATCCTCTTTCTTTCCTTATTTGCTTTGTTTTCATAGATTTTATTTCTATATGCTACTTACATATTAGATATGTTCATCCTTTTATATGCTTAACTTCAACAAAGCCTTATTTTTCCCATTTTGTATAATCAATATTGTTGTTGCATTTCTTAAAAGTGCTGCAAGTCAAAATGGGTAAGTCCAGGATGTTTAAGTGATTTTTCTAAAAAGTTTTGAAGTGCTGTTGATGAAATGGAGACTGTTCTTCTTCTTTTTTCGGATGGAGCTGGTTTGTGATGGCTAGAGTAAGTTTGGCCTGAAACATGATTATTGCTGTACCAATGTTGTTTTTGTTTCATGATGCTTTCCTATTCCTTCTAGCCTTGGCATGTTTTCATGGGATAAACATGTCCTTTATACTAGTAAAAAAGCACCCTTTTTTTTGTTGATGGAGGATGTCTCACCTTTCTGTGACAACAAACCAAACTGCACATGCATTCCAAATATCACAGTTTGATGGTAGCCTCTACCTTCGCTTTTATAGAAATTGATTTTTGAAAAAGGGTAATTATGTCCTAAAGTTCTGCTAACATGAAGGTTGAAGAGTAGGATTTGATATGAGAAGTCCTACAACTTTTTCTTTGACCTCTGTATTGCTGCCAGCCTATTATCTGTCATAGTTCTCATAGTTCACATCAATATTTTCTAGTGATTTTGATGTTAATTGCCTAAATAACAAGCCCATCTCTGTAACAGCATTTACTGACTTAAGCAAAATTGTGTTGAGAGAGTCTGCTTTCTCTATCTAGCAAAAATACAAGGTGTGTTGCGTTCTTTTTATTATTTTTTCCTCTAGTTTTTTTGTTAGTTTGCTTGTATTTATGTCAAACATTTTCACTTCAGCCAGCCTCAGATATGGGAATATATCTTAGCACTCCAAAAACTGAGAAGTTTTCTGAAGATGGTGAGAATGACAGGCTAAGATTTGGTCTTTCATCTATGCAAGGATGGCGTGCAAATATGGAAGATGCAGTGAGTGTTTCTATTCAAAACTTCTGCCCTCATTAACATTTGTTGATACCAAAACTGTGGCATTCATGAACTTTAACTTTGTAGTCAATCACATGCTACCAAAACTGTGATATTAGTGAACTCAACTTTGCAGCATTGATTGACATTGCACACTAGAAAGCAATCTTTTTTTTTCTTGGGGTACTGGCTGCACAGTTTACAAGGTTTTGTATATTGAAGAGAAACCAATGGATTAGAGGGCCATGGCCTAGTAGTCTAAAAATTAAAATTCTTTTCATAGTTAATTGGCCAACATTTATGAGAATTAAATTCACTTCAGTATATTAGATAGGTCTTCTTTGCTTGGCACGTTTAAGGAAACTATGGAGGGGATGAGTGATAAAGTGCTTAGCAAGGTCATCTAATTTATGATGTAATATTCATGGAATTGATGATTTCATTATTGTAGGGAGCTTAAAATATGTTTGGTGAGAGCAATGAGCAGTGTTGATTGCAAATAAGGATCTTGAGTTTGATGTCACTACTTATGCACTTATTTATTATAATGAGCTGGAAGAGAAAGGAGTCTTCTGGATAACATGGTTATTGACGATGTTATAGTTATAATACACACCTCTGCTTCCTACATGCAGACAAGTATCAAATATCATGCATATTCTAGTCAGTATTGAACTTTGTTATATTGTGGCAAGCAGCAAAATTCTGTGGCCCAAAAGGCTACATGGAACCTACTTTTAGGGTTTACCAATATAAGTAAGGAGAGTGGATTACTAAATTTTTTATTTATATGACCACGAAGAAATTAACATCTTGGAATATAAACCAGGTATCATGTGCATCAAAAAAATTTCAACAATCCTCAAAAATTTGGAACACTGGACAAGCATGTTTGTGCTGTTGAAGATAACTCAAGCATACATGATAAACTATGTAAATAATCCATGTAACACGTGCTGGAATTTCTAAAAACATATAACAGAAGCCAGGGTAGAAGCAAGTTGAAAGCTAGTACTATTGAACTCAGGAATATGCCTGAATACTTACTGTAAAGGACTATTAAAAATATGAAACATTCTTTCTTTCAGTAGAGCATGTTTACTGTGATGCATGAAGGGAATTAAAGCTAATGCATGGTTGAAGGATACACTAACGGATATCAAATATAAATGAAATTGTAAATTATAAAGAAATAGATGAGAAAACATTATGTAGAAGAAGCTCAATAGGAACAAGCCAGGTGTAAAGATGACGGTAAAGCCAGCTGTTATATTCTAAATAAACATAGATGGGTTGTTCAAAGTTCATAAAATTTTATTCTGGATATGTTTTTTGTCTTTCGTATATACCTTCTTACATGGGGGTCAAAAGATTTCCAGTAGAGGTCCTAATGACCCTTAACAGTTTTACTTTTTGACTTTTCAAAAATACTCATTTTATTACTATTATTATTTTTTGATTTGATATATGCCTGTAAATCATGTAAATATGCAAGCCAAGAAGCAATCATAGATGTTGATGTTTAACATGCACAATCCAATTATGGTGTCATAACCAAACTCTCTGAACCTTGTTATTGATATTTAAGTGAGGTCAAATTTTATCTTTACTTCTTTAGATCTTTCTGAGAAATCATTTTTGTGACTCACCTATATGACATTTCCATGTCGATGCAATATTAAGGCTGTATGGTAAATAAATAAAAATTGGAATATGAAAAGAAGTAATTAGAAAACAATTAGGAAGAGACTGCTGTTTCTCTCTCTCTCTCTCTCTCTCTCTCTCTCTCTCTCTCTCTCTCTCTCTCTCTCTCTCTCTCTCTCTCTGCACAACAGATTCTAGCGGTCAGTTATTAAGCCATAAAAAATATAATCCTGTCAAAAGGCAAAAGATGATATTTTGGTGGGCCAAAATCTTCTTCAGTATCTAGCAGTTCATATATTCTTGAACTCTATCTGCACAGTTGAACTATATGCCTATCTGCCGGATCAAGATATCCAATACTAAATTCATGGCCATATTGGTAGCATCCGGAAGAATTTTGCATAATTTTGTGAAGGCGATTCGAAACATATTTCATTGTTTATTTACTCTCCTTCATAATAAATGCCTTCTGCTCCTTTAGAGCACCTTATTCGCAGTCTCCTTCTCTCTCTCTCTCTCTCTCTCTCTCATAATTTTAGCAACTCAAGTGTATGGTGCTTATTACTACCTTTATAAGCACTGCTGCACCAGAAATACTCAAAATTAGTAATACAGAAGGGGGGGGGGGGAGTGGATCTAATATAATTTATGCAAGCTCTGCAAGAGCAAATCAAGTGTCAGACAGATCAGATTAGTACCAAATGCTGAAATAATTATGTTGCTAGAGCCTAGAAGATTGCTTGGATTCAAGTTTATATGAAAGGCATTCAATGTATTGGAACTTTTTATGGAAGATCTCTTAACTAGTTTATGCAGAGATGATCCAAGGAGTTTGCAAGGGCATTGGTGCCATATATGTGTGTGTGTGATAATTTTAAATAGGTGAACATCTACAAAAGATTTGTCTCCATTTGTGCAATTACAATAGTTGATAAATGGCCATAATTTTAATAGGCAAGTAACTAAATGTGTGACATACTATACTTATTGATGTACCGGATGTTGAGCCTGTCTCTTGTCTGTACAGTAACTGCTAATCAAACCAGGTACCACATGCATGCTTAGATGCTTGTTGATGAAGGGCCCTTACTAATGAAATTGAAATATGTTGTGGGTAGAGTTTGGAAGATTGCATTACTTTTAAGTAACTGTGTTAACTGAATAAAGAACCTTAGATTGTGTGGTATTAGTAATCAATTTCACATTCTACACCTGTAAATTTTATAATTAAGCTCTATTGCCATGCCTAGCACAATGCTTTCAATTGCATGCTTGTATCGATGGCCTGCCATCTAAATATGACTTTCTTATGAGATTGTACTGCAAGCTGTCAGCATTCCATATGTTTATCAAGTTCTTCTTCTTCAATCATGTATTCTAATACATGGTATACTTCAGCATGCTGCTTTGCCATATCTTGATGATTGCACATCATTTTTTGGAGTTTACGATGGCCACGGAGGTAAGTTTTAGGTTTAATTTCCTTCCTTGCATTCATAAACATTATATGTAATACCTTAAATATTTATTTGAAACTTCTACTGTACATCTTCCCTTTGGCAGTCATTGCATGATTGTTGCTTCATTATGCACATTGTGCACTTCGCCAGATGCACTGTTGACATTGTTTAGTTCACTCTTTATCATTTATTAATGTTCTATGAGAAGTGGAACTAGTTGTATTTTTATTGGATAGGTAAATAGTTTGTGAATTGTAGTTATGTCTCACATGATCGAAGAGCTGACTGAAAATATGAACTGTTATAGTAGCTAATTTCCTTGAATTCATTGGCAAGAGAAATGGTCTGTTGGATTATGCTTATATTACAAGTCAAGAAATGTGCACATGCACTAATCATTTTACTTACTGTTATTTTGATGGTTAGGGCTGTATATTCTTAGCTCTTGATTTTTTTTTTTCCACGAATGTATAGAGAGAAGAGTTTGGGAACTAGCTTGTATAGCATTTGGCTGAGCATTTTGGTTGTTGTGGTTTATTTGAAGCACAGCATTCACATTAGGTGTTGATTTAGTGCTAAGTTGTGTATTGCATGTGTTCAGTGCTATGCTAAGCGGATGATGCACATCTTAGTAAATTGTAGGTTATTTTAGGATATGACAAAACCACAGGATTCAGATTCTCAATTGCAAAAAGTAAAATTTAGGAGGATAGGATTTTGATTGAATGACTTAGTTGACGACATAAAATTATGAAACAACTAAATAAAGTTAAATTTCAATGGATAAATAGATTAATTTACTTTCTTTTCGCCATTTTCTGGTATCAAATATATCATTTCTATATTCTTATTAGCATCTTTAGCAAATACATCTCCTTAACTATTTATATTGCCGCAACTTATGTTGAAATATTATCTTCCAACAGTTTGATAAGCTGGCAGTGAATATTTTGGTTATGTTCTTCCTATGAAGCTTAATAGGCAGGAAACTGTATCATATCCTCGTATAGTTTTGGCTAGAATGTTCTATTTTTTAAGGTGATTATTTGAGCATATTGAAAGCATCTACAAGACTAGATGATGCTGCCACAAATGATTACTCTTAGTGAAGCAGTGTACTTTGGGATTGCTTAAACTAGTTTGAAAGGTAAGGTACCCTTTCAGAATGAGCACTTGGTCACATGCACGTATCTCCGTAGGAAATATTTTAGGGGTTAAATTGTTGGTTGTCTGTATATTCTTCCTGACTGTTGGTTTCAAAAACCACTGAAACAGGACATTAAGACCTCTACTGTACCATTTCTGCAGGAAACCAGCACCAGTATAGGTGCCAGGACACTGAAATAGCTATATTGCTACATACCAGCTGAAGTGATTGTACTTGGTGCATAGCGGCAGTACTGTACCAAGTACCAACCATATTGGGCAGTACCATACTGGCCATATTGGTTGGTACCGATGATTTTTCAATTTTTGGGATATGTTAGTTTTGGTAGGTGCCATCGTTACTGATGCTTTTCCAATACTTTATTTCGATGGAAAAATGGTGCGGGGTTTGATATCAGTATTCAAAGTCATGTTCCTAGCACTTACAATGTTGCACGTTGTGAGCAGATAAGAATATGAATCTCTGTAACCATGACCTTAAACCTTTTCCCATTTATATGGGGTCAGCTATTTAACTTTATGAATTTATTCCACCAACGATATCCATCAAAAGCGTGAATGTTGAAATAATACAAAGTTCTTGAGTCGACATGCCTCATGTTTGAAATGAGATGTGTAAAATGGTATGGATGTATCTCAGTAACATCAATGCCTCAATATCTTAAAGTGTTACTGTAAATACAAGATATCTTCCATTTGCGAGTCTGTCTCTGTGAAATACATCTTAATCTCATCCAGGCACCTGGAATTGCATTTTTGAACCCACATGAGATGATGTTATCTTCTGTTTTTGCTCAACTTTTTGAGATTTTAAAACAGCCTGTGTCTTGTTATAATCTTGATCAGCTTATCTGCATCAGGAAAAGGTTAATATTCGCTTTAGAGTGCTTTCATCCTACCATGTGATATAAATCAAGATATGAAATGTCTATGTACAATATGATGCTCTGAAATCCATCTTCTTACAACTTTCTTTTGACTAAATCACATTATGAAGTTGTAGTGTCAGAGGTGGAGTAATACTTTGTTGTTTTAGGAAAAGTTGTTGCTAAATTCTGTGCAAAATTCCTCCACACACAAGTTGTCAAGAATGAAGCCTATGCAGCGGGAGATATAGGTACTTCTGTTCAGAAAGCTTTCTTCAGGTATTTTAGTTTCTCACTGTTTCATATTCAATTTTTTTTCTTATGTGCGATATAAATGGTCTCTTCCTTTTTTTACATTTGCATGGGGTGCTTGGTTCTTAGTTTGAAACTAAATACATATCGAATATCTTTTCTTTTTTTTCCTTTTTCTTTGTTTTTGGTTTCAGGATGGATGAAATGATGAGAGGACAGAGAGGGTGGAGAGAACTTGCTGTATTGGGAGACAAGATAAATAAGTTCACTGGAATGATAGAAGGGCTAATTTGGTCTCCAAGAGGTGGTGATTTAAATGATCAAGAGGATGACTGGGCTTTTGAGGAGGTAATATCTCACTGTAGGATACTTCAGCAGTTCATGGTTCCTTAAGCTTATTTAATATTTTCAGAAGACATACCCAATGGAAGGCTTTTTTTCATCTTCAAAGAGACTATTGGTAGGTTATATTGAGAAGTGGCATCCATATGTTACAATCATATATATGCAAGTTATTGGTTCAATCATTTGCACAAAAGATGTAGCTAATGAACCTACCCTAGATGAGTAACCTGCTTAAGTAGTATCCACTCCTTGATGATCCATTGATGTCTATTAAAGTTGTGTGAAATGAGCTTGCCTGAAGTGCCTCTGGAGTGCACTCGAGAAGACATTTTAGAATCTTCTTGAGTGTCAGTACATAAATAATATCATATTCTGAATCTTTGAACGTGGGGGCATTGGGTCATTATTAGTCAGTCTATCATGTAGGTGAATATAGCTGACAGCTATTTTTGGTTATGGAAATTATTTTATGTATCCATTTTACTTACTGTGCCTATCAGTATTAAGTCATCTGCTATGACATTTTCTTTTTTAATGAAATCTGATAAAACATATGAATCTTGACCTCTAAATAGAGCTATATGGATCATTATGACACAATCTCAGCGTAAAGTTTAAAGAGCCATGGAATGGAACAGCTAGGAATTTCAATTTGTTTTTTTTCTTTTATAATCTCAAATCTAATCATGCTAGTAAGTACTCAAATAGAAACATTAACTACACATTTTATAGACCTATTTTCTCTTAAAAGAGGGAGTTAAGGTGGTATTGGCAACGCTTCGGACATGGAGGGTTTTAGGTAGTCACAACATATCATCATATTGTATAAAAGCCCACCTCTAACATTTGCTGTTCCACTTAGTTTTGGCAACAAATGGTTTTCATATAAGTCCACTTTTTTTTCATGACATTTTGCTGGCACTTTAATTAGCCGAATCATTCCTAATCAAGGTTGGCCGTGCTGCCCCAAACTGTTTGGTATGGAGTGTACCATACCATATCGGTACTGTACTGGTATGGCATAGTACTAGTATGGGATCTAGTACCAAGATGGCAAATCTTATTCCTAAAACTCTTAAGATATGTGATAACATGAAATTTTATGACCAGGGTCCACACTCTGATTTCTCTGGACCAACATCTGGAAGCACTGCTTGCGTGGCAGTTATAAGAAATAACCAACTTGTTGTAGCAAATGCTGGTGATTCACGTTGTGTAATCTCAAGGAAGGGTCAGGTATGTAGTCAGATTAATCCTTCTGTAGATGTTTCGAGCTCATGGTGCTTAAAGCTCTACTAGCCACCCCATGCGGATGTGAAGTAGGATGCACTTTCTTTTGTTTTTCTCATTCAGGCATATAATTTGTCAAGGGATCACAAGCCAGAACTCGAGGCTGAGAGAGAAAGGATAATAAAAGCAGGGGGATTTATCCATGCAGGACGAGTCAATGGAAGTTTGAACCTTGCAAGAGCAATTGGTACTTTATAACTGCACAGGCAATATGTAAGGATGTTTTTTGTCTCAAATATTTGCTTGTCTTATAAGCTGCTTTTCTTGCAGGAGATATGGAATTCAAGCAGAACAAGTTTTTGCCTGCTGAAAAGCAAATTGTGACAGCCAACCCTGACATAAACATTGTAAGTACTATTTCTATGCTTTATTGTCATCTGTGGTCTTGAATAGTTGTGTTAATTCATGTCCTGTTTGTTCTGTCTTGTCATTTTCTGTTTGTGTTCTTGAACACATGATTTTGGCTTTGTAATAGGTGGAGCTTTGTGATGATGACGACTTTATGATTCTAGCATGCGATGGCATTTGGTATGGCTATGGCTTCTGTTTAATCCCTATTTTAAATGTGACTGAACTCTGGATGTTTGCAATGTTTTTATAGTGAATGTTCTAGACATGCAACTTATCTAGAAATATTGTACTTCCTTTCTCTTTGGAAAAGGTAATGAAACCATAGGAATCAGACCACACACAATTCACTTTTCTGGACTTGATAGAATCGTAACTTTTCCTAACAACTTATCCTGTAAACTGGAGTTTGAGGGCACATATTTCCATAACTGTCTCAACATTTTCATTCCACCACATGATTGTGTTGGTTTGCACAAATTTTTATTCCCCAAAACTTGGAACCATACAATGTTTAGCTTTCCTTCATTTTCTTTATGAATTTTTCTCAAATTGTAAAGGCATGCATCAGAGCAAGTGAGACCCATAACTATATGTTCACTTCATCTGCCTATTTCTGATTCCATTAAATATGCATTCTGTCTCTCCTTTATTTTGTGTAATGGATAGAAGATAACAAAAATGTTAGCATTATGAAATGTCTTGAAGCCATCAATTATGATGTGAGCCCCCTTTTCCCCATTAAACAATGTCTGCAAATCTCCTGATACAGTTGCAACATCTTCACAATATTTGCTAAATATGGGCTACACCTTTTCCTGTTGTCAATGGATGGTAATGAATAACATGCAATGTATCAAAGAAAATGGATAACATGCAAACTAAATAACTTTAAACCCAAAAAACTTCTAATTACAGTGTATTTCACATCCAAGAAGAATGAGATTACTAAAATATTGACCAATCAATGACTGTAACCTTTGTCTGCCTGTTTTGGTCTTCCAAAAAGCTTTCTTAACTGTTTCGATGCTTATGGAAATTGCAGAATATTTAGAGGATCAGGGGTAGATGAGAACATGCTAGATATCAAATACAGATGCAGTGACAGTGCCATTATTTGGTATCTTCTGAGAAGATTCTTAACTAAAGCCATGCTGAAAATGCATAAATAAAAAAGTTGTGAGAATTAGGAAGTGGATACCATAATATTCAATAAACTAGAGGAAAATGTGTCATATGGCAAACAAGAAGCCTGCCTTCCATTACACATGTCAAAGTTGGCAATTATGACCTTTTTTAAGTAGCATTGATTGATTTTTTGTCCATATAATAAGTAATAGTTTTTTTTGCTTTTTTTCTGTTTCAAAGAGAACATGACTGGGTTGATATTGGTTGGGTTGTGTCAAGCTGACAGTCAAGAATCCTTTACCTGCCACAATTCAGAGTTTCCTAGACCCCTTTTTGAACCACATGATCCATCTTAAATTAGCAAATTATGAACTGGACAAAGTGCTTTTTTATATTTGTTCTATTTATCTTTAGCCTTTGTCCCTTCATGATGGAAGTTGGAGATATAAACTATGATATAAATTATTCTATGTTTTCTGAGTGGATCCTGATCTTTTAATATGTAAATTTAGGTATATAGATGTAAATTGTGAATTCACGTTAATTTTTAACCTAGTTTTGTGTTTGGTGACATGGTCTCTATGTTTATTGTTACTAGGGATTGCATGTCAAGCCAGCAACTGGTGGATTTCATCCATGAACATATTAACATGGTAAGTAGAAAATTCTTTTCTGATACTGCAGCAATCTTGTATAGGCTTTGGATTTTAAGAGGTAGGAAACAACTATTTTGGCTAGTATAAATATGTGGATCCCTATGTGCTGTAATATAAGCCATGAGCTCCAAATCTTAGGGCATGCTTCCTCATTTGCCTTGATATCGCAGTCATATTTGGTAAGGTTTTTGTTGCAAATTCTTGCATAAATATCATGGCCATGTGGTGATATTTGGCTTTTGATACATCATGGATGAGGTCAACTAAATGGACTCGATGTTCTTAGTTTGGCTTCTGCAGTAACATGCACCAAGAACGTGTTCTACGATCAGGTTCTTTCCCTTTCTGACAAAAAAAAATGTGACTGCAGGAAAGCCGTCTCTCTGCAGTGTCCGAGAAAGTACTTGACAGGTGTTTGGCTCCATCGACGGCTGGTGGTGAAGGATGTGATAACATGACCATGATTCTGGTGCAGTTTAAAAAGCCAAACAACTCCAATGGTGCCAGCTCTGAGCAAACAACACAGAGTGCTGTCAGCTCTGGGCAATCGGACGCGGATGCAGACCGTGCCAGAGACTGAGATTAACTAAGTTTTAATCCAAATTGTAAATTTTCTTGCTGGGACTAATTTACTACTGTCAGAGTATCAGCTTCTAGTTCCATATCAAGATAACTTAATGCTGGGCATTGGTAGAAATAGAATGCACGTGATCATCATAATTTAGTAAATCGATTTAGGAGGGACACCCCTCGAGCAGAATAGAAGCGCTTGAGCAAGGGGTGATTATGATAAAAATGTACATATATGTAATCATTGACTTCTTGGTGCCTTATAAGGTTTGTTCTTTTTGTTAAGTTTGTCTTTCAGAACGGTTTGGGCTAAACCTGTCATCTACTCTACAATGACTAAAATTTATGGCTGTGTGAAATACATCGATGCATCAATTTCTGTTGTCATTCAGCATTTGCCCTACTCTGGTAGTTAGTGAAGAATGCATTCCTGGAGGAAAACTTGGTGTTTGCCATACCCTGGCATTTTTTTTGTTTTTTTAAGAAAAAAGAGGGCTAGGCTGATCTAGTAAGACAGCTAAAGGGTTGGCAATGGAGGTTAAGGTTTGGACTTCAGACAACAATGCAATTAGTTGATGTGTCATTTGCTCCACTGAAAAATTGCCGAGTACTGAGATTCTTATTAAGTTGTTGAGCTTTTCATTCTAGCAAATAAGTCCCATGTTCAACCATTCTGCTGGATAAATAAAATCCTATGCGCTGTAATGGAAAATCAGGCATGACTGCCCATGTTTGTGCAACCCTCCTTGTAGGAGCACAGATGGCTGTTTGGTTCTTCGTAACATTTTCTAATAGAATCATAAATCTGATTTTTAGTAGTCTTATTAAAAATAAGGAGAGGCTTATTTAATTGCTTTTGTGTAAACGTTTTTTTAAGCTTTCGTGACTGGTTGAATTTGAGAAAATCAGTTCTCTGAAAGCCAACTGATAGAGTACTTTCGCAAAATATTCATTTTAGGTTTTATATAGACTTGTGCTAGTCAAAACTGACAGCAAACAAAAACAGGTGATATGGAAGGGCGGAAAGGAAAAATAAAATTAAAAAAAAAGAAGCAAGAAACATGGGTACTTAGGGAAAAAGAAGGGGTCTAAACTTCTTGTTTAGAACCCATAAACTTCCTGTTTTTCTCTTCAGGTGCAGTGCACATCATGCTAGATACTAAAGTATTCGTCTGCTAGATACTAAAGTATTTGGCTGTGACGGAATCTACTAAAAAGACAAAACATTATTAGACCTTTTGTAAAAGTTTTTTTTTCAAATGCAGTAACATAATTGTCCCACAATTTTTTGCAACCAAACCAACCTTTTAAATAGCTCCTAATTTCAATGTCGTTTGGTATTTTAAAGCATGAAGATGATTATAATCCTTGCTGCAATATGCTTATATATAATGTTTGTAGTTATGCAACTCTTTTTTATATGTTACCCTATTTCTGAAAAATCCATCCTTTTTATTTTTAAAACATTTGTGACTTGAGCGAGTGAGGTAAGGGTAAGTTTAGTAGTATTATATGGACTTTATGCTTCTGGATGGTTGAAGTTATACCATGAAAAGGTTGAAATCTTTGCAAGCACTCAGTATTATGCAAGGTTGCTACAAGAGTAAACAGAACTGAAAATTGCATTCCTTTTATATGGGAAAAAATTATTGTCATAGCCAAATAAAAAATGATGATCCCTTATTGGAAAGATCATATCCTTTAAAGGCAAAACATGTGTTAGAATATATAATTAGCTGATAACTTTATTTCTAGATCAAAACATGCTTTTTTTAATATGATAGAGGGTAAAATGGAGAGTGAAGATGTGTACAAGGAGGGAAGGGTCTTCTAATGGACTGCTTGGCTAAATAGGGTAAGATGTGGGAAGGAGGCTTGTATAGAACATAGTATGGTGTGGGAAGGAGGCTTTCCTTTTTGAATTATGAGAACTAGTTCGGATGAACATGCAGGGTATCCATTCTAGGAAAAATTATATCCTACACCATTTGCATTATGTAGTGGTGTACCATGCTAATTACAAGCACTTATTTCTATAACCAATCATTGAAAAGAGTACATGATCAATAGGTCTTGTAAGAATGGGTACCTATGATTGACATGGTGTACCATCACATGGTGTACTTAGTGCAGGACATAATTTTTTTCACTCTAGAGCCCCAATTCAGCTATAGTTTAGAATGTAGATCTTTGATCAACCTAGAAAAATGACCAGGATGCAAATCATCAGTGCAACTATTGGATCAACTATTGATGAGTCATGATATTATAACAATATTATAAATTTTAAAAATTAATTAACTATAAGTCTAGAACTAATATATTGCACTTTTCTTGAAAGGTCAGCACTCCTTACAAACAAAATAATGGCATACAATATTTCAGATTCATCTTACATAATCCAAGTTTTCATCCATAGCTTAAAATAAAATAATAATAATAATAATAGAAATATTAGTGAATAGAAACATGGCCTCACAATATCTTGAATTTAGAATCAAGCTTTTTAGATCAATCATATTCCTCAAAGGTACTAACAACAAAGGTTTGGAATTCTTTTTCATATTGATATCTTTGATGAACTAATGAAGTTGAGCAAGTGTTTTCCTAAACATGTTTGTGGGAATTTGCTAAAAAATCTAATATTCTCAAAGTATCGTAGAAATCTAGTGAGAACTATATCAAAATGTCTTGATTAAAACACCAAAAAAATTATCATAAATGAAAATCTTAAAAGAAAACATTGGAGAAGCAAGTCCTTGCCACATGACAAAAACAATGCAAGAACTATCTCAAAATAAATTGAACTTTCTTGAATCTACATATCTTCAATTAGTTATACTGTATGAAAAATATATATGTATTTATATAATTTTAAAGTATTTGAAAAATAATTGTTCATGATATGCATGGAAAAATATTTTTGGTATGACAAATACTTTAAAAAATTTAAAATAAAACAAAGTTTGGAAGACTGGCCTAGGAGGTGGATAAGACCACTGTCCAAAAGAAATTTGACCCCTCTTTTTATATGAAAAATGATTGGACCACACACTCTCCTCCAAGGTACAACCTGAAAACTAACACTCTAATATTCACCGGTGGCATGATCTTAAATAAATGTCGATCAGCTTATCTTCAGCCCAACTTATCAAAATAAAAAAATACAGGAAAGAGAAAAGTTTAGAAAATCTTAAGAGAGAGGAATATATGAGAAGGAGAATTTAGGATTCTTGGATGGATTGTAAGGCTGGGACAGAGATCTATTTATAAGCTCAAAATCCCAAAGAAAATTTCATAAAGGCCCTCCATTAGCTATTATTCCATTACATAAGAAAATAATTGTTAAATCATTTAAAAAATAATGATTTAAAAAATTTTAAAAAGGGAAATATATGCAAACGGTCGAATGGTTGCGCGCGGAGCATGCACTTGTGCTCGCATGGGCGTTCGGCCATTGGAGTTTTGAAACTCCAATGAAAAAAAGATGTGCGACAATCTTCATAAATTTCAAAACTCATAAAATATTTAAATTCAATAAATAATTTAAATAATAAAATTTTTGGACTTTAATTGTACTTAATGCAAGTACCTTCCAGGTTTAAACTTGCATTTAGTATAAAATACTATAATATAAAGATGAACTGATCATAATACGGGATAGTGTTATTTAGGCCATGCACTTGCCTTGTTTTCATGAGAGTTACTAGAAATTCGCTCTGGTCCTATAGTAGTGGTCTCATGATTGCTCTCATTAGGTAGATCTCAAGGATACGTGCAATGGAATTATATCTCATTGAACTCACAGTTTTGGATCTATTAAGAGCTATGCTCAACTTAACCATCACGATAGAGCACCATATCATAAGGATGGGATTGAGATAGACTCTAAATCGGTGTTTCCAGATATCACCTCAGATGTCATCACAGTCTTCGAAAGGTCTTTGATCGAAAGATCTGCCAAGTTATTTTTTGATCTTATAAATTATAGTAATATCATTTCTTTTGTTTTATTTTTTACAGCTTTATACCTGATCAGAATATGATTATTCATCCTTTTATTAGTTGTCCGTTGATTTAATAGATCAATTAGAGCTCTACAATTATAATTTAATTTTTTTAAAAAAAATTAATGAAAAAAGTTTTATTATTTATTAAATTTTTTAGCCGCTATGCTTTAGTCATGCAATATCAAAAATAGTTAATTCAGATTCTAATGTATTTCTAGTAATTATTGTTTGTTTGCAAGAGCACCAAGATACTTTAGCTTTTCCTAATAAGAAGAAATACCTAGTGATGGACTTAACATCTAAATTACCTGTTATCCAATTGGCATCACTATAACTTTCAAGTTACTTTTGGATAACCAGAGTATATTAGAGAGTAATCTAAGGTTCCTTTAAGATACTTAAAGATTCTTTCTATAACTTTCTAATATTCTTTACTAAGATTATTAGTATACATACTTAGTCTGCTTATTGTACAAGCTATATCTGGATAGGTTCTATTTGAAATATATAATAGGAATCTTATTCTTTGGGAACATTCTAATTGATTAACAGATTCTCCTAAATTTTTAATTAAGTAAGAAATATGATCATAAAGGATAGAGATAGGACTTAAATTAAAATATTTAAACTTTTTAAGTTTTTTCTTTATTAAGTATACTAGGCGTATTGCCATTCCACTATCTACTCTTTTAAGCTTCATTCATAAAATTATATTAGCTTCTCCTAAATTTTTTATATCAAAATTATTTGATAAATGACTTTTAGTTTCTTAAATTATTTTCATTGATGTTCTAAATAATAATATATCATCTACATATAAGCATAATATTATAAAATTAGTATCATATTTTTATAATATACATATTTATCATATTCATTTATTTTAAAGTTATTTTTTAAGATAATTTTATCAAACTTAATATACCATTATCTAGGAGCCTATTTTAAATCATAAAGTGATTTAATTAGTTTAAATACTTTATATTCTTGTCCTTTTACTTCAAATCTTTGACGTTGGTCTATATACATTTCTTCTTCTAATTTTCTATTTAAAAATATAATTTTTATATCTATTTGATGGATTATTAATTTATGAATTGAAGCTAAAGCTACAAAGTTCTAAGAATAGCTATTCTAGCTATAGGTGTATAGATGTCAAAATAATATATTTCTTTTGGTTAAACCTTTTACTACTAACCTAGCTTCGCATCTTTTATTGTTCCATCTGGCTTTAATTTCTTTTTAAAAATATATTTTATTCCTGTAGATTTGTTTCTTAGAGGTAAATTAGTTAAAATCATAAGTTTTATTTTCTAGGATTGATTGAATTTTACAATCTATAGCTTTCTTCTAATATGACGATTCGAATGATGACATCATCTTATCAAACATAGAAAGTTCACCTTCTGCTAAGAATGTGAAGAAGTCTTCTCCAAAATCTTTTTTAACTATTTTTTTTTATTTTTTCTTAATTTAGGTTTAGTTTCTAGTTTTAGTTCTATAGCTCTAGAGGAAGATGGTTCACATTCTAAGGATTTAAAAATTATAGTCTTAAAAGAAAATATATTCTCGAAGAAAGAGATATCTCTAGCTTTTGAGATTGAGTTGTCTACTATATCACTAACTTCTGATTTTATTACTAAAAATCTATAAGCATTACTATTTTTGGCGTAACTTATAAATATAGCATATATAGTCCTAGGTCCTAGTTTTCTTTTTTTAGTTTCAAGGATATTAACCTTGGCTAGGCACACCCATACTTTAAGAAAATCTAGGTTATGAGTCCTTCCTTTCTAAAGTTCATAAGGAGTCTTGACACTATCCTTAATAAGTATCCAATTTAGGATGAAGCAAGAAGATAGGTGAGCTTTCCTTCACAAGTTCGTGGATAAACTGGAATTGATAAGCATAACAATTACCATATCCATGAGGATATAGTATTTATGCTCAACTACATCATTGGACTATGAAGAGTAAGGAGCAGTCACTTGATGAATTATACTATATTCTATATAGAATTAAAAGAATTCATTCAAGGTATACTCCCATTCTCTATCAAATCTAAGAATTTTAGTCTTCTTTTCTTGTTGAAAAAATTATCTATAAAAGTCAGTATGTACCTATTGCCTCCACAGGTTGCAATCTTGGTGGAGTCGCATACATCACTATGTATCAACTCCAAGATTGAAGAATTTCTTTTAACTAATTTAAATGATTTTCTTGATTGTTTAGATTCATCACATATTTCATACTTAGATGTATCTAAGTTTGATTTGGAAATTAGTTTAACTCCATCATATGTTTAACTTTTTCTAAGTATACATAACCCAACCTATCATGTTACAGATTTTATTTAGATTCATTTGCAAAATAAATTTGATTTTCAGCTTTATTAATAAAAAGACTTATTACATTCAATTTAAATAAGCATTCACTTATATATCATTTTTCTATGAAGGCATTATTCTTAGTTATTATAATTTTATTAAAATCAAGAATAATATTATATCTTGTTTGAACCGACTGAGATCTATTAACAAGATTCTTTCTAGAACATATAGCACATCCATCAGGATGAAATTTTTTCAGATGTCATCTTCAAGTTGACTCGACCTTGTTCCATAATCTTGGTGACTGTGTTGTTTCTTAGAATCACACCTCCTTTACTTGAGTCCTGAAAAGTAGTGAATCGAAGGCGATCAAAACAAATATAAATATTAGCTTCTGAATCTAACCACTAATCAAGATTAGAAAAAGTAATATTAATTTCAAGGTTTAAGTTTACTAACCTAAAGATGGAGTCTTCTGGACCTTCAACTAAAGAGCTTAGGATCCGGAGGAATCAAAATATTTATGAAAAGGCTCCTTTTGATGAAAGCATCTCTTTCAAGATGATTTGTTCTTCTATATACAAAATAGAACCTTTCACTTGGCTCTTTGACAGACTATGTTGACTCCATTAATTGATTTTGATGATAAACAAAACGGTTAAGTATAAGTTAAGGACTAATGATTTACTTTGAGTATGTTTCTATTGAAAAGGTGCCTACAAAATTTGAAGAAGCCCAATTGTTTTGAAAAAGCCAAGTTTGAATGAAAAGATTGCTCAAAGAAGACTTGGACACTCAAGAGTTGGTTGATTGGATGGCTAAGATAAATGGAAATATGTTCTAGCTCAAATTCAGCACTTTATGTGAAGTTTTTAGAAAAGTGTCGACTCAAAGTGTCGACACATGACATGAAGTATCGACTCAGGCCGGTATGCTGCAATGTTTCAAATGGCACAGATCAAGTGTCAACACATGGACCTGAAGTGTCGACTCAAAGTGTCGACACATGGATCAATACATCACCTGAGACTTTCAAGCCATAGAACTTGCAGAAGTTGAAGGAACAGTTGAAGTGTCGATACATGGAAGCAAGATGTCGACTCAAGGTATCGACTTAACTAAGAAAGTGTCGACACATCCGAGATCTCTAGAGAATCTGAATGGAGCAATTTGAACTAGGTGTCAACTCAAGAAGATCAAGTATCGACCTTATGTGTCGACTCACAGCCTGAAGTATCGACACATGAAGTTCTGGCAACAGTAACGGCTAGTTTTTCAAATACAAAACTTGTCCCAAATGCCCTTCAATGGCTAGTTTTTCAAGTCTAACGGCTAGAAACCAGTTTTGAGGCCTTGGGAAGGTATTTATATGCTCCAAATCAAATCAAAACACATTAAAGAACATTAAAGAGTTTTGAGAAGAGAGAAGAAAAGTGAGCTTTAACTCCTATTCATTGAAGTTTCAACCACTCTCAAACTAAAGGAAGCCTCCAAGCATTCAAGATCCTTCAAGAGCATTGAAGATCATCCATTCTTGGGCATTCAAAAGGCTTCAACAAGTGCAAAGCAACTCTACATCAAGCTACAAAGAGATATCCTCTTTGTTTTAGAAAGCTTACATTGGTTCTTTATTTTTATACCATATTTCTTGTAAGGGTTCTTGGTTAGCCTATTGTAAAACTAAGTGAGGTTATTGGTGAGCCTTGGAAAACTAATTAGGTTGGTGGTTAGCTCGCAAAACCATTAAGGTTTTTGGTTAGCCCAGAAAACCAAGGGAGGTTGTTGGTTAGCCTTGTGAAACCAATTAGGTTCTTGGTTAGCCCGTAAAATCAAGTAAGGTTTTGACTTATGAACCTTATAAAAATAAGTTGGATTTTGATTAGTGAGCCCGAAAAACTAATCGACTATAATCGGTTGTGATTATAGTGAATTCCCAAGGAAATCTTGGGGAGTGGATGTAGGTGCATTGGATAGCATCGAACCACTATAGTTCTTGGTCTTTGTGATTGCTTGATCTCTCTCTCCTTGCTCTTCACTTATTGCTCTTCATTTTCGCTGCATTTTATTTTAGAGCATTGAAATTGTTTTAATAGTACCTTGCTAATTGTTTTGTTGAATTGGATTGCATTGCTTAGTATCAAGTAATATTAAGTGTTCAATTTTTAGAAACCCAATTCACCCCCCTTCTTGGATTGTTTACTGGGCAACAAGTGGTATCAGAGCCCTGTTCTCAGTGTATAGGCTTTACCGCCTTGAGTAAAGATCTATGGCAGCCCCAATTGATACTAGTGTAGTTGAGGGACAAGCTTCAAATAGACCGTCATTTTTCAATGGATCAAATTATACTTATTAAAAAACTATGATGAGAATTTATATGCATTCTATTGATTACAATTTATGGAAAGTAGTAGATAAGGATCCTCATATTCCTTCGGTAGTGGTTAATAGTGTTTCCATCCCAAAGCTCGAAAAGGATTGGGATGAAAATGACATTAAACAATCCGAGATCAATGCCAAGGCAATGAATCTCCTCTATTGTGCATTAGATCCTAGTGAATTCAACTTTATATCTACATGTATGTCTGCCAAAGAAATATGGGACACACTTGAAATTATCCATGAGGGTACCGATCAAGTGAAGAATACTAAAGTTAATATGTTAGTGCACACTTATGAGATGTTCCTAATAGAATCTAATGAATCAATCACTGATATGTACACAAGATTCATAAATATAGTAAATGGTATGAGAAGTCTTGGAAAAGTCATGTCTAATGCTGATCTTGGAAATAAAATTCTCAGGTCAGTTCCAACATCATGGAATTCGAAGGTGACCGCAATTCAAGAAGCCAAGGATGTTGACAAGTTACCTCTTGAGCAGTTAGTTAGATCGTTCATGACTTATGAGCTCAATTTGAAACAAAAATCAATGGACATGGACAAGAAGAAGAAGGGGATTGCTTTCAAGTTAAATATACAAAAAGAATTCTCAATAGATGAGTCCGGAGATGAAGAGAAAAATGAAGGTGAAGAAGCCCTCCTTGCACGAAAATTCAGAAGATTCATGAAGAGGAGGAAATTTTCTTACAAAAAGAAACATCAATCAAAGGAAAAAGGAAAAGAAAAAGAGAAATAAAAGAAAAGGAAAAGAAGAAAAAAGTACCTACATGCTTTGAGTGCAAGAAGCCGGGACACTACAAGTTTGATTGTCCTCTCCTCAAGAAATCTAGAAAGAAATTAAGGAAGAAAGCAATGATGGCCACTTAGAGTGACAGCGAAGACTCCAGTTCTGAAGAAGAGTAGATCGAAGTTGAAAATCTCTACTTAATGGCACATCAAGATAATGATAAGGTATGTCTTTGTTGCCCAGAAATGGAGCCCAAGAGGGGGGGTGAATTGGGTCTTTTAAAAAATTTAACACAATAATGAGAGGGACTAGTGGTGCTAGTGAACAATGATGAATTCAATGCAAGATATTTAAAGCGGTAGCAATAAATAAAGAGCAAGAGAGGAAGAGAGCAATCACACACAAATACAAGGTTTATAGTGGTTCGGTGCAAACCTAGCACCTACATCCACTCCCCAAGCCACCCTTGGGAATTCTACTATAATCCAAATAAGATTACAGTTGACTTATTTTTCACAAGGCTCACAAGTCAAAACCTAAGTTGGTTTTATCACCTAGGCTTACCAACAAACCTTAACACTTGTTTTGTCTTCGGGCTCACAAGTTAACCCTAGTTGGTTTTATCCCTTTGGCTTACCAACAAACCACAATAACCTTCTTTCAAGACACCCTTGAAAGCAAGGTCAAATCACAATATAAAAATATATATATAATTTTAAAAAATAAAACAAACTCTCTTCAAGAGTAGAATGGAATCTTTGAAGCTCAAGTTGATGCTTTGTCTTGACTCTTCCTTGGAATCTCCTTCAAAGTGCCTCTTTTAAAATGAAGTAAGGATGAGCTTGTAGGCTTTTCAAGGAATCAAACTATAAGAGACTTTTGATGTGAAGTATTTGAGAGAATATAGGCTTTTTGGCTTTTGAGTAGACTTGAATGCACTTCAATACACTTCCTTGTCTTTAAAATGAGGTTGGTGGAGGTTAAATACACCAAGAACCTTCCAAAAAATGGTTTGTGACCATTGGAACCTCGAAAATAGCCGTTTGGAGCTTGAAAAGCAACTTCTACAAGACAAAAAAATAAATCCGTTAGAGCTGTCAGGCTGCAAGTGTCGACACTTGACTGTCAGGTGTCGACACTTGGCTGTCAAGTGTCGACACTTGATCTCTAGGTGTCGACACTTGAACTTTCAAGTGTCGACACTTGATGCACAGGTATCGATACTTGACACAAAAATCCTCAAATGACAAAGTTCTGTATTTTCAAAATTCTCAGGCCTTGAGTCGACACTTGGAAACCTAAGTGTCGACACTTGGTGTCGACACTTGGTTCTAGGTGTCGACACTTGGCATGCCAAGAATTTTTGTTTGTGCCAAATGCTGAAGTGTCGACACTTGACTTCCAGGTATCGACACTTGATACTGAAAAAGCTCAGATTCAAGTGTAAATTACCTTGAAAACATAAATATAATTCTTGAAATTTAAATGAATCATAAACACATAATATTTAATCATTTAGATGCCCTTTTTCAATGAAGAGGATGTCCGGATTCGTGAGAAATGCTCCATGCAATTACGTGCCATAAACCATAAGTTTTTGAGATTTTGAGGTGCTTTCTTCCTGAAAACTCATAACTTGAAATCTACATTAGTATACAATATGCACTCAATATTTTGTTATTCATCAAAATCACTGGGTGGAGCCAACAATCTCCCCCTTTTTGATGATGACAAAATCTTGAGTAAAATAGCAATGCATTTCAAACTTTAATTATTATAATTCATGAATATGAATTTAAGTCCATAAGAGAGGCAAAAACTTCATAGTTAGGAAGAATCAATCTCCCCCTTAATTAGATATTTCTTATTAAAGTAGATTTCAAAGATTCACAAGGTGAAACTACAGAAATTCATAGTTAGGAAGAATCAATCTCCCATATGCATCAAAACAATCAATACTATTTCTCCTCCTTTTTGTCAATCATTAGAAAGGGGAATAACCTCCCCCTCACAATGAGCATGGAGACAAAAAGATGGTAGAGAAAATAAGATAGGTATCAGAGCCAAAAATATACCAAGATAAAAGAGTATCAGAGTTAAAGAAGGTAAATTGAAACATTCAAGCACAATTAATGAGCACTAAACTGAAATATATATATAATAGACAAGTTTTCAATACAAGAATTTGCTGAGTCATCAGCAAGAACTAAAACATATAGATATCATCAGAGTCATATAAATATCAGAAACATACAACATATGAACTATAACAGATATCTGTAAGGCTAATCCTCATCAGATGGAATCTCAAGGCTAAATGGGGCACTGTCCTGGATCTAGTGGCTAAGGCCCTAGGAGGTACTAAAGCTCGACGACTCCTAGTGCGGCCACAAGGACCAAAGGCGGGTACAACCCTAGATGATCTAGTGGAAGGGGGGGAAAGAAGATCAGCTGGTGTAACAAAGTCCGGTGTGGAATCAACCAAGGCAGTAGGAGCAGCTAGTGTAGTGGGAGGATCGCGACTGACCACCTCATAATCATCAGCACTGTCATCACTGTCACTGTCACGGCCCACAACCTCTGTAGCTCTGTCGTCATCCATATTTGCCCGATCACCACCCTCAGCAGTATCAGCATAGTCACTCTGGTGATTGCCACCATCATCATCACTATCATCATCATCATCATCATCGTCATCAGAGGATACAACTGCAGGGGCTGCAGGAGGTATAAGGGATCTCAACAGATCCTCAATACGAGAGAATCCCTCCTTCATAGATCTACGAATCTCAGCATGCTCCGAGGTAGTATGTGCTCGAAGAAGCTCAACCTTGTTGCGTAGCTGAGTCAACTCACCCCTGATCTCAGTGAACTGCTCTCTGGCGTGCTCCTCAAAAGATAGTCCAGTAGAAAGTGGCGGAGGAGCTGAAGTATCAGGAGTCGAATGCTCTGCCTATGTCGATGGGATATCAATGGGAGGAAAAACTGCTGGCTCAGATGGTCCTGCCTCTGCCTCTCGAAGCTCATCCTCCTCATCTGGCTCCTAGCCAGACTCTCTACGCACCCATCGACCTGTAACTAATCTGTATCCCATATGGTGCAAAGACCTCTTGTCATACACATCTGTGTGTAGTATCTCCTTGGGGATCTCCCCCTCCAGTGATACTCCACAAGCTCTGAATAATCTGGTCAGTGCCATGCCGTAAGGTAAACAGTGACATCGCTGAGTCGTAGCATCATGCATCTGAGCTAGCATCAAGGATGGAAGATCAATCTGTCTCCTCTCTATCAGACTCATCATCACCATCAACTCCCTCTCAGTGATGAAGTCAAATCTCCCAGTCTTCGGTAGAAGTATACGTGCCGTGATGTGGTGCAATAGGCGCATCTCCAAAGATAACTGGTTCGCGGTAACTATGGATATACCGCGAACATCCTCTCTCTCAAGAATACACTTAAAGGCAGCCTCTCTGTCATCTACCGAAAAGACACAGACTCCCCTACGGGGGATCTCCCATACTCTGCTCAAAAGCTCATCTGTCAGTGAAATCTGAACGCCTCTGACTGTCGTAGTCCACAGAAGTCGTCGACAATCCAACGCACCATAGAACTCTCTCACTAGGTGAGGATAGTACCTCTCCTGCATAGTATAGAATGGTACTAATCCTGCATCAGTGAGCACCTGACATAAACTGAAATGGTGCCTATCAAAACACTCTAGGTCGACTCTCCTCCCAGAGGCTACTAACTTCCCTACCATCCTCTCTGCAGGGGAGAACTCGGTGTGGCTGAACTGCTAGTGATGCAGAACAAAAGAGGAGAGATGATGCGATGCGGAAATAAATTAAGATTAATTTTTTTTTTTTATATTTTCCGAAATTGGCTTTGACTCAAAGGAAAGCTAAACTAAATTGAAAGAAACTAGGTAATAATTGAAAGCACAATTTAAATAAAACTGGATTATCAGAGTAGTTCAGAAGTAACGGATCGCTGGGGGTTGAGAAACTCCCAGACCTAGGGTTTCGCTCTGAACTTTCAACAGGACAGAAGTAAAGAGAAGAGAAGGGTACCAACCAGACAGCGATCTTCACAAAGTTTGGTGGAAGAACTCTCTCGAACAGATTGTTGGATCCTCGGATTCGGATACCTTCGCAATGGATCCTCCAATACTGGTCCTGTGGCTGAGTCGGCTTCTCCTGGACTCAAGATCTGGGAAAGAAGAAGAACAAGTGATGGATCAGATACTCAAGGAAGAATTTACCAGATTGAAGAACTTGAAAGTTGATGTGCTGAAATCCGGATTCTCCTGGAGGTTGATCTGACTTTCTCTGGGAATTGCTCTGGATCTAAAGTATCCAGACTGGACCCGGATGCTGGGGTCGGCCTTGACTTGAAGAGGGTGGCCGTGAGAGGTGGGATATGCTAGGGCTTGGTGGAAAGAGAAGGATGATGGGCGGCTAGGGTTTGGGAGTGAAGTGGCTAACCTAGGGTTTGGGGTTTGGAGATCTCACACCTCCTCAAGGTTCCTGGGGAACCCGGATTTACTCCCTCATGGAGCTCAACACCTGGATGCAAGTGCGGAAGAGAGAAAACACAGAATTTGCTCACACAAAAGTTTGAATTCATTCATCAGATTACTTTAAAGTTTACAAGAAGGGTTTAATTTATAGGACTTTACAAGAGAGTAGGGTTTTACATCTTCCCATGTGGGACTAAAGGAGGGGATCTGCAAATTAGGATTGTAGGATCAATCCTTACACATATGGCTGGCCAAAGGTTCCAAAAAAATTTGATTTGGGTTTTAAAAGGAAGGTAGATGGTGCCTCCAAGCTTTGTTCTTCAAGAGAGGATTTCTTTCCTTCCATGGCTCAACTCTTTTGGACTCCTCCTTTTCTTTCTCCCTAAGTCATGGTCCTTCCCATCTTTGTTTTGGGTATTTTTGGCAGGGAATGGGCGCCTCCTTGAAGTTCTCTCCAAGAAGAATTTCTTCCCTTTCATAGTTTGGCTCTTATGGAAGGTCTTGGGCCGCCCCCTTGATTTGTTGATCCCTGGTTGCTTTCTCCTCAAATGGCGCATGAGAGAAGGGAGCTGCTATCTGTGGTGTGGGGACCAGAGTATACTGGATGGAGATGTGGCGCCCCCTGGACTCAGGTGTGTGGCTGGGAGTGTGGCTGGGAGTGTGGCGCCCACTTGCTTGGCCTTGGGAGAAAATGTGACACCCCAGGTTGAAGTCCTAGACCACTATTGAGTCAACATGACTCAACAAAAATAAATTGCAGGGAGTACAGACTTAAGCTAAAATTGAGTTGATCAAGTCAACCCTTATTACAAGCCAGAAAACCCTAATTCTTCGGGCAAGGTCAATCAGAGATCCAGATGGAGCTCTGAAGTCTTCTTCTGAGTCTGGTGCCCGCACCAATTCTCCCGGGGTGGGAGGAACTCGACCCTGTCGAGTATGGATCAAGTTGGCTCTGGTATCTCTCCAAGAGGTCTGGGTCCAATTCTTGTAATTCTTCTCGGGAGATCCAAGAGTCATCAGAATCTGGCCTTCCTTGCCAGCGGACCAGGTATCTTTGGTATCCTCGATTATGAGTAGAGATAACCTGATCATCCAGGATCTTTTCAATCTGCTCTTTCCTCATAGGCCAGTTTGTTGGTGGACACACAGGGTTGGGTTCACTCTCAAGAGCAGGATTAGGTTCAAAAGGCTCACTGGGAATCACTGCTGGCTCTCTATACTCTACTAGGTCTGTAATGTTGAAAGTGGAGGTAATGCCTAGTTCTGGAGGCAACTCGAGCATATAGGCATTGGATCCTACTCTCTTCATCACTCTAAATGGTCCAGCTCCTCTAGCATGTAACTTTCTAACGGTTCCAGGAAGAAACCGTTCAGGCCTTAACCTAATCATTACATAGTCTCCCTCATTAAAAGTTTTGACTCGCCTTTGAGAATCAACCAACTTCTTATAAGTTTCATTACTTAAATTTATTTTGGCATGAATTTCTTTATGCAAGTCTTTTATATGCTGTGCAAAAACTTTGGCAGACTCGGAGACTCGTGTGTGGACTGGTAAAGGAGCCAGGTCAAGAGGTGTGTGAGGTTTGTAACCATGCACAATTTCAAATGGACTCTTACCTGTAGACCTATTGACCGAGTCATTGTATGCAAATTCAGCTCTAGGTAAATACAAATCCCAGTTCCTAATGTTTTCACCAACAAGACACCTTAACATATTGCCTAAACTACGGTTCACTACTTCTGTTTGGCCATCAGTCTGGGGATGATAGGCAGTTGAAAACTTAAGTTTTGTCCCTAACTTATGCCAAAGGGTTTTCCAGAAATAGCTGGTGAACCGGACATCCCTATCTGAAACAATGGTCTTGGGTAGGCCATGGAGTCGAACTATCTCATTAAAGAACAGGGTGGCTACCTTAGACGCATCAAATGTTTGGGAACAAGGCAAGAAATGGGCCATCTTGGAAAATCGGTCTACTACAACATAGATAGAGTCATGCCTCCTCTGGGTCTTAGGCAAACCTAACACAAAGTCCATGCTCACATCTTGCCAAGGATGATCTGGGACAGGGAGTGGGGTATAAAGGCCGGTGTTCTATTTTCGCTGTTTGGCAACAGCGCAGGTCCGACACCTAGCCATAATGTGTGCTACATCTCTTTTTAAGCTAGGCCAGAAAAAGTGGTCTTCAATAGCCAGGGTGGTTTTATCTTTTCCGAAATGGCCAGCTAAACCTCCAGCATGAATTTCCCAAATCAAAAATTCCCTAAGAGAAGTTCTAGGGATGCAAAGCCTATTCTTAAAGAACAGAAAGCCATCTAAAAGGGTATAATCCTTATGGTCACTAGGTCCTTGAGTTAGATCCTGGTACACAGTCTTAAAATCCGGACATGACTCATATTCCTCTTTGATTTGCTCAAACCCTATGACTTCAGCCCTAACAGAATTCAACAACAAAGATCGACGACTAAGGGCATCAGCTACCTTATTTTCAGATCCAGCCTTATGCTTCAAAATAAAAGTATAGGACTGGATATACTCTACCCACTTAGCATGCCTAGGGTTAAGCTTCTTCTGGGAATTTAAGAATCTAAGAGCCTCATGGTCCGAAAACAGCACAAATTCTTGCGGTAGCAAATAATGTCTCCAGTAATGCAAAGCTTGCACTACCGCATAAAATTCCTTATCATAGGTAGAATACCTAAGCGTAGCATCATTAAGTTTTTCACTAAAGAATGCTACGGGATGGTTCTCTTGGCTTAGGACTCCACCTATACCTACTCCTGAAGCATCACAGGCAACCTCAAATACCTTTGAAAAGTCGGGTAACCTCAAAATGGGTGCCTGGGTCATCCTATCCTTAAGATCTAGGAAGGCTTTATGGGCTACTTTAGTCCACTGGAATTCTCCCTTCCTAATACAGTCTGTGATAGGAGCAACTACAGTACTAAACCCCTTGATGAATCGCCTATAGAAGGTAGCCAAGCCATGGAAACTTCTGACTTCATGCACACTGGTCAGCTCTGGCCATTCTACTATGGACCTAATTTTTTCAGGATCGGCAGCCACGCCGTCAGGGGTTACTAAAAAACCAAGGAAGATAATTCTACTGGTCATGAATTCATACTTTTTGAGATTACCGTAGAGACTATCATTCCTCAAAACTTGACAGACTTGTCTAAGGTGGCCTAGGTGGTCTGCAGGGGTCCTACTATAGATCAGGATGTCATCAAAATAGACCACTACAAACTTCCCTATGAAAGCTCTAAGTACCTGGGTCATAATGCTCATGAAAGTACTAGGGGCATTGGACAACCCAAAAGGCATAACAACCCATTCATAGAGACCATTCTTAGTTTTGAAAGCAGTTTTCCACTCATCCCCTGGTCTAATCCTAACCTGATGATAGCCGCTCTTGAGATCAATTTTAGAAAAAACCATTGCACCGGCCATCATATCTAGCATGTCATCTAGTCTAGGGATGGGGAACCTATACTTGATTGTGATTTTGTTGATGGCACGACTATCAACACACATCCTCCACGTGCCATCCTTCTTCGGGGTTAGAAGTGCAGGGACTGCACAAGGGCTAAGACTCTCTCTAATGAACCCCTTCCTCAATAATTCTCCAACCTGCTTTTGCAGTTCCTTATGCTCAGATGGATTCATCCTATAATGGGGCAAGTTGGGTAAAGTAGCTCCTGGGACTAAATCTATGGAATGCTGGATATCCCTAAGAGGTGGAAGGTGGTCTGGCAGATCCTCAGGAAAAACATCCTCAAATTCTTTTAACAAAGGTTTAACTTCCTGAGGAGGCTCTGAGGGTGTAAGAGTCCTAAGTTCCTTAGCAGTCAACATCCAAATAGGTGAACCACTATGAATTTTCTATTCTAGATCCTTAGCACTAATTAGGTTCACTCCAGTCTTCATTTCTCTGACCTTATTGGTTCCTTTAGCTACCTTGTCCTTAGGAGGAACTGAATGGATTATGATTTTCTTCCCATTAAAACTAAAGACACAGGTGTTGAATTTTCCTAAGAGGGTGGCATCATGATCATACAACCAAGGTCTTCCAAGAATTATACTGCTCACCCCCATGGGCAAGACGTCACACCAAATCTTCTCTTGATAGGATTGCATTTGGATTTGGACCTGACATCTAGACTGGATGGGTATAGAGGTAGAGTCTACCCAAGAAACCTTATAGGGGTTGGGGTGGGGGACTGGGATTAAGCCTAACATTTTGACAGTGCTAGCAGAAATAGCATTCACACAGCTCCCACTATCTATGATGATTTTACAAACCTTATCCCCTAGCTTAAGGAAAGTCTGTAGGATGTTAGTCCTACGCCAATCTTCCTGAACTCTATTCTGGGATAGGATGCATCTCACAACCCCTAATTGGTCAGACTCTGTGGATTCCTCCTCTCCTTCATACTCATCGACCAAATTCATTCCGGCCTCATAAACTTCTTCTTCAAACTCTTCATTGGGTCCGAAACTCTCTTCCTCTACTTCTTCTATGTAAAGGGATCTACGAGGGCACTGGCTAGAAACATGACCTACCTTATGGCACTTAAAACAAGCTATGGCTATGCACTGGTTGGAGATATGACCGGGCTTCTGGCACTTAAAACAGATGATACTAGGGGTTTTTTGGGTGTCAGGTGCCTTACCTTTGTCCATGGGCCTAGGGGTGGGAATACCCTGATTAGACTTGCTAGGGGTAACTTGGCTAGGTCCATTTCTTAGGATTGGGGCACTAACCCTAGAAGGCATAGGTCCTCTCTGAAATTTCTCAGTGTTCAGTGCAATCTGATAGGCTTGGTCTAGGTCAGTAACCTCTCTCAGAAACAACTCCCTCTTTATGTCTTCCCTAAGTCCAGCCCTAAACCTAGACAAAGTGACCTCATGGGATTCACTCACATCACATCTCATCAGGTATTCATCAAAGGTGGTTATGTAGTCTGATACAAATCGGTTTCCTTGTTTCAAAGTCTGCCATTGGTCTAACAGATTCTGCTGGTATGAAATGGGTAGGTACTTATCTCTAAGTTTCTCTTTCATACCCTGCCAAGTGGTTATGGGCTCTACATTTCGTCTTCTAGTGGTTAGCTCAATGTTCCCCCAGTATAACCTAGCTTGACGTACTCACTTCATCTTGGCAAACTTGAACTTCCTTTCCTCAGACATGGCATACCACTCAAAGTACTGGTCCATCTCACCCTCCCAATCAGAATGCACCTTAGGGTTTAAGCTACCATCAAAAGTGGGTGCATCTAATTTGATGTTCCGAATGAACCTATCATCTCTATCTTCAGGTTCTGGGTTAGGCCTCCTATGATTAGGTTCAGGATCTCTGTATAAAGGTCTTCTAGGCTCTTGGTGTGGGTGAGGTTGAGGCACATTAAAATCTGGGTCAGGAGTCCAATTCTGATGCCTAGGTTTCTCAAGTACTTGGACTCGATCCCTAAGCTGAGCAAAATTCTCATTCATATCCTGACTTAATTTGTTCATACTCTCAGTAAGAGCTCTAACCATGGCCTCTAAATCAGGTTGGGTTTGACCAGGTTGGTAGGGTACTCCATTCCGGGTAGACATGATGATGCAAGCAAACATACAAAATGAGATTCAACTGAATCGACTACGGGCTAACTAGACCTAGAGCCCAAACTAGATGTCCAATCAGAGTGGCAAGCTAGCCTGTAGTAACTCAGGACTCAGCCAGGCAGGTGTAAGGGAAGTGTTAGGTCCCTAGATGCCAATCCTAGACATCAATCAGTGATTAGCCAGGTAGGCGGACCAGCACACAAGCCCTTCGGGACGTAGTCCCAGAACCACCGTTCTAGACACTGAGTACAAAGCACACACAGAGTAACTAGACAAACTGACTCAACACTAGCCTTGACCCGACTTGTTGATGTCCCTAGCCCACTAGGGCAAATTAAGTCTAATAAATTTTAAAGTTAGGCTTAGGATCGAATGAGTGGGTGGTGGTTTTGGGCTAAGGAGAGGTTATCAACTCCTCCCCTTATCTTAGATGCTCAAATGCCCTTAAGATGAATTAGGAGATGATCACTCAAAAAATTGAATTGCAGAAACACAGAAACAGAGTTGCGGTAATTTAACTCTCAGAAATTTCACGGAAATCAATAAATCACAGGAAAATTATGTAAAATATCTTCAATTATACTGGTTCCAGAAAAATAAAAATCATGTAATTTGGAGTTACCTATAATGAGAAACAATTTCTGCAATAGAATAGTTACAGACTGAAAACAAGGTACTTCCCCCGTTTACAATTCCTGCTACGAAGTTGTAACCCAGCGGATCCCCTACACGCCCTAGGAACACCCCATGGAATGGGAAGAGGAGGCTTGCACCTCACTTCGTTCCTAGGACCGGACGTCCTGGAGAGTCTACTTCGAGCAGACAAAGTAAAAAAGAGAGACACTCAAAACATGCAAGCAAGTCAGAAACCCTAGACAGGGCTCTGATACCAAAATGATGCAGAAAGAATGCTCTGATACCAAAAATGATGCAGAACAAAAGAGGAGAGATGATACGATGCGAAAATAAATTAAGATTAATTCTTTTTTTTTTTATATATATTTTTCGAAATTGGCTTTGACTCAAAGGAAAGCTAAACTAAATTGAAAGAAACTAGGTAATAATTGAAAGCACAATTTAAATAAAACTGGATTATCAGAGTAGTTCAGAAGTAACGGATCGCTGGGGGTTGAGAAACTCCCAGACCTAGGGTTTCGCTCTGAACTTTCAACAGGACAGAAGTAAAGAGAAGAGAAGGGTACCAACCAGACAGCGATCTTCACAAAGTTTGGTGGAAGAACTCTCTCGAGCAGATTGTTGGATCCTCGGATTCGGATACCTTCGCAATGGATCCTCCAATACTGGTCCTGTGGCTGAGTCGGCTTCTCCTGGACTCAAGATCTGGGAAAGAAGAAGAACAAGTGATGGAATCAGATACTCAAGGAAGAATTTACCAGATTGAAGAACTTGAAAGTTGATGTGCTGAAATCCGGATTCTCCTGGAAGTTGATCTGACTTCCTCTGGGAATTGCTCTGGATCTGAAGTATCCGGACTGGACCCGGATGCTGGGGTCAGCCTTGACTTGAAGAGGGTGGCCGTGAGAGGTGGGATATGCTAGGGCTTGGTGGAAAGAGAAGGATGATGGGCGGCTAGGGTTTGGGAGTGAAGTGGCTAACCTAGGGTTTGGGGTTTGGAGATCTCACACCTCCTCAAGGTTCCTGGGGAACCCGAATTTACTCCCTCACGGAGCTCAACACCTGGATGCAAGTGCGGAAGAGAGAAAACACAGAATTTGCTCACACAAAAGTTTGAATTCATTCATCAGATTACTTTAAAGTTTACAAGAAGGGTTTAATTTATAGGACTTTACAAGAGAGTAGGGTTTTACATCTTTCCATGTAGGACTAAAGGAGGGGATCTACAAATTAGGATTGTAGGATCAATCCTTACACATATGGCCGGCCAAAGGTTCCAAAAAAATCTGATTTGGGTTTTAAAAGGAAGGTAGATGGCGCCTCCAAGCTTTGTTCTTCAAGAGAGGATTTCTTTCCTTCCATGGCTCAACTCTTTTGGACTCCTCCTTTTCTTTCTCCCTAAGTCATGGTCCTTCCCATCTTTGTTTTGGATATTTTTGGCAGGGAATGGGCACCTCCTTGAAGTTCTCTCCAAGAAGAATTTCTTTCCTTTCATAGTTTGGCTCTTATGGAAGGTCTTGGGCTGCCCCCTTGATTTGTGGATCCCTGGTTGCTTTCTCCTCAAATGGCGCATGAGAGAAGGGAGCTGCTATCTGTGGTGTGGGGACCAGAGTATACTGGATGGAGATGAGGCGCCCCCTGGACTCAGGCGTGTGGCTGGGAGTGTGGCGCCCACTTGCTTGGCCTTGGGAGAAAATGTGACACCCCAGGTTGAAGTCCTAGATCACTACTGAGTCAACATGACTCAACAAAAATAAATTGCAGGGAGTACAGACTTAAGCTAAAATTGAGTTGATCAAGTTAACCCTTATTACAAGCCAGAAAACCCTAATTCTTCGGGCAAAGTCAATCAGAGATCCAGATGGAGCTCTGAAGTCTTTTTCTGAATCTGGTGCCCGCACTAGCTAGCCTGAGCAGGGTCAAATCTGGCCTTCGACCTCCTCTCTACACCACGACTAGGCCTCTCCCTAACTGCAAGTCTCTTCCTGGGGCCCATTAAAGCAAGCTGACCAGGAAAGAAGGAAGATAGGTTTAGAACTATGGGATTGACTACAGGCTGAGATAAGGAGAGTTTTATTTTTTAAGATAGGTTTTGAAAACCATAATTAAACCAATTTTGGATTGTAAAAATACCTCAAACATTGTTTGGAAAAATTGTCAATCAGTTTAAAGGTGAGATTTTTACAACTTATGCATTGATTAAATGATAATATTCCGAAAATATAATTATAGAAAATATTTTTGTTCGTCAAAACACATTTGAACTTTTGAAAAATACCTTTTGTAAGGCCATAAAGTCAAAACCCATGGAATTTAGGTCTAAATCACTTAGGGTTTTAGCAAAGTGGTGAAAATGTCGCAAGAACATCATGAAAAACCTTTCTAAAACAACAATAAATGGATTTAGTATACTTAATTTAGATAAAAACCCAAATTATTTTGGCAAAAATCAATAAAACAATGTTTTTCCGAAAAATGGGTGAGATTAGCGTGAAAATGACCAAAAAACATGGAAAATCCGAGAAAAATACCTTTAAATCACCATTCCCTCAAATGGAACTTTAGAAATCCACTAAAACACGTGAAAATCTGGTTAAAATTCCTAAAGAGGTTCAGAAAAACCCTATTCACGGTTTGACGGTTAATAAACGAAAAACGCAAATTCAAGAAAAATGAAACAAAAATAAGGTGAAATCGAAAGAGGGATTACCTGATTTGTGATGGGTTAAAAGGTAAATGGAAGGATTTGGACAGAGGGGACCACTATTGCAAGAAATCAATGGGCGAAGAAAAATGACAAAACCCTCGGTCGGCCTTTTTTTAAAAACAGTTTCTGTTTCGCAAGTGTCGACACTTAGAATTTGTCAAGTGTCGACACTTGGTCAGGTGTCGACACTTGACAATTTCCAAGTGTCGACACTTGGCCAAAAATTTGAGAAAAATCGGAAAAAAATTTTTAAAAAAATGGGAAACAATTTAATCAGATTTTTGGGACTTTAAGCAAGTGGTTTTGAGTGAAAAGATTTAGGTATAAATAAAACTAAGAGAGTTCTAGGAGAAGGGATCAATGTCACCTAACTCTCTTCTAATTAGACAGAACCTATCCTCACTCAAAGGCTTGGTAAACATATCTGCTAACTGATCATCAGTACATATAAAATCAAGAATAACATTAGAGTTTTGTACATGATCTCTTATGAAATAATGTCTTATTTCAATGTGTTTACTTCTTGAATGTTGCACAGGATTTTTAGATAGATTGATTGCATTAGTATTGTCACATCTTATAGGTGTCTTAGTTAGTTTAATGCCAAAATCTTCGAGTTGTTGTTTGATCCAAAGGATTTGAGCACAACAGCTTCCAGCTGCTATATATTCGGCTTCCACCGTAGATAAAGCAACTGAGTTCTGTTTTTTGCTACTCCAAGAGATTAAATTTACTCCAAGAAACTGACAGGTTCCACTAGTACTTTTATGATCAAGTTTACACCCAGCAAAGTCAGCATCAGAATAAGCAATCAATTCAAATGAAGAATCTCTAGAGTACCATAAACTGATTTCAATTGAACCAGATAGATATCTAAGTATGCGTTTAACAACCAAAAGATGAGACTCTTTAGGATTAGACTGATATCTAGCACACATACAGACGCTAAACATGATATCTGGCATACTGGCAGTAAGATATAACAGTGAACCGATCATGCCACGATATAATTTTTGGTCAATAGATTTACCTGATTCATCCTTGTCAAGTCTACAAGTAGAGCTCATAGGGGTACCTAAAGGCTTTGTGTTCTCCATCCCAAACTTCTTGAGTATCTCTTTTGTGTATTTTGTTTGGTTGATGAAGATCCCCTCTTTGGTTTGCTTTATTTGGAGTCCGAGGAAAAAATTCAGTTCTCCCATCATGCTCATCTCGAACTCACCCTGCATTAACTTTGTAAAATCTTGACAAAGAGATTCATTAGTAGCACCAAATATTATATCATCTACATAGATTTGTACTACTAAGATATCATCATTCTTTTTCTTTAAAAACAAAGTTTTGTCTACATTACCTCTAGTAAAATCATTTTTGAGCAAAAAAGAGCTTAAACGATCATACCAAGCTCTTGGAGCTTGTTTCAAACCATATAAAGCTTTATAAAGTTTGTAAACATGATTTGGAAATTCAAAATTTTCAAAACCAGGGGATTACTCAACATAAACTTCTTCTTCAATTAGACCATTTAAAAAGGCACTTTTAACATCCATTTGATATAATTTAAAATTCATGAAGCAAGCAAAAGCCAACAATAGCCTAATTGCCTCAAGTCTAGCTACAGGAGCAAAGGTTTCATCAAAATCTATTCCTTCCTCCTGATTGTATCCTTTGGCAACTATTCTAACCTTATTTCTAGTAACTACTCCATTTTCATCAAGTTTATTTCGAAAAATCCACTTTGTACCAATAATTGAAGTGTTTGAAGGCCTATCTACTAAAGTCCAAATATTGTTCCTTTTAAATTGATTAAGATCATCTTGCATAGCATTTATCCAATTACTATCACATTCAGCTTCCTCAATAGCTTTATGTTCAATTTGAGAAACAAAAGCTAAGTAATCATAGATATTTCTAAGGGATGATCGAGTAGTTACACCTTTAGATGGATCACCGATAATTAGTTCTTTTGGATGTCCATGAGCATACCTCCATTCTTTTGGTAATGGATCAACAGTTGATGTGTTTTCATCACCTTGTGCTTGATCTCCTTCAGTGTTTTGATCTTCGTTCTGTTCCTTGGTAAGCCCTTCATTGTTGTTTATTCCTTCAGTTTTCTTGCTACCTGTTTTATCAGAAAGTACATCTTCTTTTCTTGAAGATTTTTGGTCAGATTCATCAAATACCATATGTATGGATTCTTCAACAACAAGTGTTCTTCTGTTGAAGACCCTGTATGCCTTACTAGATGTGGAGTAGCCTAGAAAGACTCCCTCATCTGATTTGGCATCAAATTTACTTAAATTATCTTTACCTTTGTTTAAGATGAAACAACGGCATCCAAAAACATGAAAATAATGAATTGATGGTTTTCTACCCTTCTAAAGCTCATAAGGTGTTTTCTTTAAAATCGGTCGAATTAAAACTCGATTTAAAACATAGCATGCAGTATTTATGGCTTTCGCCCAAAAATATCTCGGTAAATCATTTTCACAAAGCATGGTGCGTGCCATTTCTTCAAGAGTTCTATTTTTTCTTTCTACAACCCCATTTTGTTGAGGTGTCCTAGGTGCAGAAAAATTATGATGAATGCCATTTTCAATACAAAATTTATCAAAATCAGCATTTTCAAATTCGGTTCCATGATCACTTCTCAAGGATACGACTTAAACACCTTTTTCATTTAAAACTCTTTTATGAAATCTAATGAATTCAGAAAAAGTTTCATCTTTATGTGCTAAAAACATGACCCAAGTAAATCGTGAGAAATCATCTACAATGACTAGACCATACTTCTTACCTCCCAAACTAGATGTTCTAGTTGGCCCAAAGAGGTCCATGTGAAGCAATTCCAAAGGTCTAGATGTAGAGATTACTCCTTTTGGTTTGAAAGAGGATTTGGTTTGTTTTCCAAGTTGACATGCACTGCAGATCTTATCTTTTTCAAAATTGAGTTTAGGCAAATCTTTTACCAAGTTCTTTTTGCTAAGTTTTGAAATTAAATGCATGCTTGCATGTCCTTGTCTACGATGCCAAAGCCAACTAGTTTCATCGATCTTGGCTTCCATTGCCGCTAGGCATTGACCTTTTTGAATAGGAAGATCATCAAGATCAACCATATAAATATTGCCATGCCTATGACCAATGAACTTAATGCCATTATCATCCAGACTAGAAACAATGCACAAGAAAAATTCAAAAACAACTTTAAAATTTTTGTCACAAAACTGACTAATGCTAAGCAAGTTATATTTCAAACCATCAACATATAAGACATTATCAATATAAGAAGTGAGGGTGATATGGACTTTACCAATATCGATAATTTTGCCCTTTCCATTATCACCAAAAGTTACATTGCCACCATTTTGATATTCAAGTGATGAGAACTGCTCTACATCTCCTGTCATATGCCTTGAGCAACCGCTATCAAGGTACCACATCCTTTTTTTATTGGTTGCAAGGCATACCTGCAATAAAGATCAAGTGGAGACTTTAGGTACCCAAGCCATCTTGGGTCCTTTTTGGTTAGTGGCATTGGTTCCTTTCGGAACCCAAACTTTTTTTGGATTACTTAGTCTTCTTTTGTTGCACATATAAGATTTATGTCCTTTAGTACCACAAGTATAGCAAGTAATGGATGAAGATGCAGGCACAAAGAAATTTTTAAAGAGTTTTTGTTTCTTATGAGTTCTGAATCCTAAACCTGCTTTATCAAATACTGCTCTTTGGTTATTTAAAAGTAAATTCAATTTTTCAGAACTATAAGTAAGTTTTTCTACAAAAGGTTTTAATTTTTTAATTTCTTCTTTATATCTTTTGTTTTTATTTAAAATTTCTTTGCTTTGTTTTGATAAATTTTTATTTGAAAGTAAGTCACTTTTCCTTTTCAAGACATCTTTTTCTTTTTCAAGTGCTACAATTTTATCATTTAATTTTTTATTTTGAATAAGAAGGCATTCATTTTCATTTGAAAGCTTGTTATTTGTTTTGGCTAGATCCAAATTTTGCTTCTTTAAATCTTTATGTTTTGATTTTAACTTTTGAAATTCTATGACTAATTCGTCAAAAACTTCATGAAGCTCATCAAAAGTAAATTCATTTTCTGTTTCGGAACATACCTCATTATGATCAGCCATCAGACAGAAGTTTGCCACCTCTTGCTATTCTTCCTCAGAACTGAAGTCTTCACTTTCACTCCAGGTTGCCATCATGACTTTCTTTCTCAGCTTTCTTCTACTTTTCTTTAGCAAGGGGCAGTCTACCTTGAAATGGCCGGGTTTTTTGCACTCAAAATACGTAGGCTGCTCCTTCTCCTTTTCTTTGTCCTTCTCTTTACTTGGCTCACCTTTCAGAGTTTTTTTTTTGAAGTTGAACTTTTTCTTCCTTATGAACCTTCTAAATTTTCTTGCCAATAAAGCTGTCTCATCTTCTTCATTATCTTCTTCGGAGTTTTCACTTGATTCCTCTATAGCAGTAGATTTGAACACGATTACCTTCTTCTTTTTATCGACATCTCCATTCTTTTGTTTGAGAGAGAGCTCATAGGTCATTAGAGAACCCAACAGTTGTTCCAGTGGGAGAGTGTTGACATCCTTAGCTTCTTCAATCGCTGTTACTTTTGCATCCCACGAAGCTGGTAGCGACCTGAGAAGTTTGTTCACAAGTTCACCATTAGAGATAATTTTTCTTAGGCTTCTCATGCCATTCACAATATTTGTGAACCTAGTATACATTTCACTAATAGACTCAGTTGGTTCCATTTTAAACATTTCATATGTGTGAATAAGCATGTTGACCTTGGTGGTTTTCACTTGGTGTGTACCCTCATGGGTAACCTCAAGTGTATCTCAAATCTCCTTGGCGGAGAGACAATTAGATATTCTATTAAATTCACTTGGATCAAGAGAGCAAAATAATAGATTCATAGCCTTAGCATTAAGCTCGATTTGCTTAATGTCATTCTCATCCCAATCATCTTCCATCTTTGGAGTGAGAATGCCATTAATCAATATCGTAGGCTGATGAGGACCTTTTATAATTGTCCTCCACAAATTATAATCAAGAGCTTGAATAAATATGCGCATGCGTGTTTTCCAATATGTGTAATTTGTGCCATTGAAAAGTGGGAGACGATTTGAAGCTTGACCTTCAACAATACCCATTTCTATTGGAGCTGCTATGATCTTTTACTCAAGATCCTTGGACCTACAAGAGAGTACCGGTGCTCTGATATCACTTGTTGCCCAGAAATGGAGCCCAAGAGGGGAGGTGAATTGGGTCTTTTAAAAAATTTAACACAATAATGAGAGGGACTAGTGGTGCTAGTGAACAATGATGAATTCAATGCAAGATATTTAAAGCGGTAGCAATAAACAAAGAGCAACAGAGGAAGAGAGCAATCACACACAAACACAAGGTTTATAGTGGTTCGGTGCAAACCTAGCACCTACATCCACTCTCCAAGCCACCCTTGGAAATTCCACTATAATCCAAATAAGATTACAGTTGACTTGTTTTTCACAAGGCTCACAAGTCAAAATCTAAGTTGGTTTTATCACCTAGGCTTACCAACAAACCTTAACACTTGTTTTGTCTTCGGGCTCACAAGTTAACCCTAGTTGGTTTTATCCCTTTGGCTCACCAACAAACCACAATAACCTTCTTTCAAGACACCCTTGAAAGCAAGGTCAAATCACAATGTAAAAATATATATACAATTTTAAAAACTAAAACAAACTCTCTTCAAGAGTAGAATGGAATCTTTGAAGCTCAAGTTGATGCTTTGTCTTGACTCTTCCTTGGAATCTCCTTCAAAGTGTCTCTTTTGGAACGAAGTAAGGATGAGCTTGTAGGCTTTTCAAGGAATCAAACTATAAGAGATTTTTGATGTGAAGTATTTGAGAGAATATAGGCTTTTTGGCTTTTGAGTAGACTTGAATGCACTTCAATACACTTCCTTGTCTTTAAAATGAGGTTGGTGGAGGTTAAATACACCAAGAACCTTCCAAAAAATGGTTTGTGACCGTTGGAACCTCGGAAATAGCTGTTTGGAGCTTGAAAAGCAACTTCTGCAAGCTAGAAAAATAGATCCGTCGGAGCTGTCAGGCTGCAAGTGTTGACACTTGGCTGTTAGGTATCGACACTTGGCTGTCAAGTGTTGACACTTGATCTCTAGGTGTCGACACTTGAACTTTCAAGTGTCGACACTTGATGCATAGGTGTCGACACTTGACACAAAAATCCTCAAATAACAAAGTTCTGTATTTTCAAAATTCTCAGGCCTTGAGTCGACACTTGGAAATCTAAGTGTCGACACTTGGTATCGACACTTGATTTTGGATGTCGACACTTGGCGTGCCAAGGATTTTTGTTTGTGCCAAATGCTGAAGTGTCGACACTTGACTTTCTAGGTGTCGACACTTGAGACTGAAAAAGCTCAGATTCAAGTGTAAATTGTCTTGAAAACATAAATATAATTCTTAAAATTTAAATGAATCATAAACACATAATATTTAATCATTTAGATGCCCTTTTTCAATGAAGAGGATGTCCGGATTCGTGAGAAATGCTCCGTGCCATTACGTGCCATAAACCATAAGTTTTTGAGATTTTGAGGTGCTTTCTTCCCGAAAACTCATAACTTGAAATCCACATTAGTATACAATATGCACTCAATATTTTGTTATTCATCAAAATCACTGGGTGGAGCCAACAGTCTTGCAACCAAGGAAAATAAAAGACTTTGGTATCTTGATAGTGGTTGCTCAAGGCACATGACTGGAGATGTGAAGCAATTTACTTCTCTTGAAGCTTTGAATGGAGGGAGTGTGACCTTCGGTGATAATGGTAAAGAAAAAATTATTGGTATTGGTAAGGTTCACATAACTCCTTCTAATAGTATTAATAATGTACTCTTAGTAGATGATTTGAAACATAATCTTTTAAGCATTAGTCAGTTTTACGATAAAGGTTTTCAAGTAGTTTTTAAATCATCATATTGCATGATTACTAGTTCGGATATAAATGGAGTACAATTCATTGGAAAAAGGCATGAAAATGTTTATTTGGTAGACCTAGATGATCAATCTTTACCTAATGGAGAATGTCTTGTTGCAATGAATTCTACTAAAGAAGAAACTAATTGGCTATAGCATAGAAGATTAGGGCATGCAAGTATGTATCTTATTTCAAAACTTTGCAAAAAGAATTTAGTTAGAGGTTTACTTGAACATTGTTTTGAAAAAGATAGAATTTGCCAAGCATGTCAATTTGGTAAACAAGTCAAAACTTCTTTCAAATCAAAAGGATTTGTAACTACTAGTAGGCCGCTTGAACTACTTCATATGGATCTCTTTGGACCAACTAGAACATCAAGTCTATGAGGCAAGAGATATAGATTAGTCATTGTGGATGATTTTTCAAGATTTACATGGGTTTTCTTTTTAGCACAAAAAGATGGATCATTTTCAGCTTTCATAAAGTTTTATCGAAAAGTTTCAAACGAAAAAGATGTTTCAGTTGTTTGCATTCGTAGTGATCATGGAACTGAATTTGAAAATCAAGACTTTGAAAACTTTTGCAATGAAAAAGAAATGGAACATAATTTTTTTGCACCTAGGACACCTCAGCATAATAGGATAGTAGAAAGGAAAAATCATACTTTGAAAGAAATGGCACGCACTATGCTTTGCGAAAATGATTTGCCAAGATATTTTTGGACTGAAGCTATTAATACAGCCTGTTACATCTTAAATCAAGTTTTAATCTGTCATATTTTAAAGAAAACTCCTTATGAGCTTTGGAACCAAAGAAAACCAACTTTGAAATATTTTAGAGTTTTTTGTTGTAAATGTTTTGTTTTAAACAATGAAAAAGATCATCTTGGAAAGTTCGATGCCAAGTCTGATGAAGGTATCTTCTTAGGATACTCTACATCAAGCAGGGCATACAGAGTTTTTAATAAATGAACTTTGGTTGTAGAAGAGTCAGTATATGTTGTCTTTGAAGAATCTACTAACAAATCCTTGAGAAAAGAGGATACATCTGATGAATGTGTAGGTGCTGACAAGCTTCAGAAGCTGACATTGAATGATCAACCTCAACCAAATGAAGAAGATCACAACAAGAATGAAAAAGAAGATGACACTCCAAAGCATCAAGATCTACCTAAGGAGTGGAGGTATGCTCATGGACATCCTAAGGAATTAATCTTAGGTGATCCATCTAAAGGGATAAGTACTCAAGCCTCAATTAGAAATGAATGTGATTATATAGCTTTTGTATCTTAAGTAGAACCTAAATATTTTGAAGAAGTTGAAAAAGACTCTAATTGGATCAATGCTATGCAAGAAGAACTAATTCAATTTGATAGAAATAATATTTGGACACTTATAGAAAGACCATCTAATGTTTCAATTATTGGCACTAAATGGGTATTTAGGAATAAATTAGATGAAAATGGTATTGCTGTTAGAAATAAAGCTAGGCTAGTTGCTAAAGGCTACAATCAGGAGGAAGGGATTGACTTTGATAAAACTTTTGCTCCTGTTGCTAGACTTGAAGCAATTAGACTATTATTAGCATTTGCCTATTTTATGAATTTTAAATTATTTAAAATAGATGTTAAGAGTGCTTTCTTAAATGGTTTTATAGCAGCAAAGGTTTTTGTTGAACAACCACCTGAATTTGAAAATCATGCATATTCTGATCATGTTTTTAAATTACACAAAGAACTTTTTGGATTAAAGCAAGCACCTCGAGCATGGTATGAAAGACTCAGGAAATTTTTGATTAAAAATAAATTTTCTAGAGGAAATGTTGATAAAACACTATTTTTGAAAAAGAAAGATAATGATTTATTAGTAGTACAAATATATGTTGATGACATCATTTTCGGTGCTACTAATGAAATTCTTTGTCAAGAGTTTGCTAAGCTAATGCAGGGTGAGTTCGAGATGAGCATGATCGGAGAACTCAATTTCTTTCTCGAACTCCAGATCAAGCAAACTATAGATGGTATCTTCATCAACCAAGCTAAGTATACAAGAGAAATTATTAAGAAGTTTGGAATGGAGACTACTAAACCAATAGGTATGCCTATGAGCCCCTCTTGTAGACTTGATAAAGATGAACATGATAAATCAGTAGATCAAAAGTTATACAGAGGTATGATTGGCTCTTTATTGTATCTAACTGCTAGTATACCAGATATAATATTTAGTATTTGCATATGTGCTAGATATCAGTCTAAACCTAAAGAATCACATCTCATGGCTGTTAAGCGTATTATTAGATATCTATCTGGTACTATTGATATTGGTTTATGGTATTCTAGAAATTCATCTGCTGAATTGATTGGATATTTTGATGCGGATTTTGCTAGTTGTAAATTGAATAGAAAGAGTACTAGTGGTACTGGCCAATTTCTTAGAGTTAACTTAATCTCATGGTTTAGCAAGAAACAAGTTTCAGTTGCACTATCCACAGCTGAGACTGAGTATATTGCAGTAGGAAGTTGTTGTGCTCAAATCTTGTGGATTAAGCAAAAACTTGAAGACTTTGGAATCAAGTTGGCTAGTACACCTATTAAATGTGATAATACCAGTGCTATTTGCTTGACTAAAAATCCTGCTCAATATTCTAGGAGTAAACACATTGAAATTAGACATCATTTTATTAGGGATCATGTAGAAAACAATGATGTTTTGTTTGAATTTATTAGTACTGAATTTTAATTAGCTGATATTTTGACTAAATCTCTTCTTGTAGATCGATTCTGTATGATAAGAAGAGAGCTCGGGATCATCAATCCTTTTGATTAAATTTTTTCTATATTTTGACTCAAACTAGATCAATTCGACCTTAATCATGATAAATCCTGCTCAATCATTGTTGATTTCACTCTAAAATTATCATATCTCAATTGATTTTGATCTGCCCTTGAAATCCCTGAATTTTTGGTTTTTAAGTTAATGTGTCGACACCTAAATGTGTCGACACATGCGTGAGCCGACACATGAACGACAGCAGACTGAGATTAAAGGGGTTTCCGAACGGTTTCTCTCCCCATTTCTTTTCTCCTTCGAGCCGACACTAGGTTTCAAGGTATCTATACTGTTCCCACTCCCTATTCCACATTTTTAGCCATTGTTTCTTTGATTTGGATGATCGGTAGCTGGTTTTTTGGTTAGATTTCTCATAGGTTTTGATTTCTAAACCCTAAAAACCTTAGATTTCAACCAAAACCTTGCCCAATCTTTCAATCCAAGCAATGGGACCTCGCAAGCAAGTTGTTCATCGACCTCGTCGGTCAAACCAAGAAGAAGAGCAAAGGACGAAGGCTCGACATGAGTCTAGAGCTGCAGATTCGCCCGCACGACCCTTGTTTGTACCGTCTAGCTAGATGAGCTAGAAGACTGTGGTTGGAGGACGTCGAGTGGATTTTTCATTTGTCGACCAGCAGCATTTTCGTATTTGAGAGTGGATTTGTAAGGCTGGTCTAACTACATTTTGTTCACTCAGTGAGAGGTATTACCTCGAGCTGATACGAGAGTTTTATGGATCACTCGCCCGCGGGAAGATGGTTGGTTGGCACAGGTCAAAGGACGAGATATCCCTGTTACTTCAGAGATTCTGAGCAGAATATGGGATATACCGATGACAGGATCTCTTATTGACAATTTGATGGATCGAGTCAGTGGACTTCAATGCATCTTTGAGTCTAACATTCTACCAGAGAGAGCCATTGTACCAACATCCAGGTTATCTGCAAAGATGAGACTACTGCATCACATCGTCTCTCGGATACTTCTGTCGAAGATCGGACGTTTCGACTATATCATTGAGCGGGAGTTGCTCATGATGGTCTCACTGGTTCAGCACACGCCCGTATGCATTCCTGTACTGATGGTACATCAGATTACGGAAGTGTCGACTAGCCAATGACTCTGCCTTCCCTATGGCATGGGACTGACAGTATTATTTAGAAAGTATGGAGTCAATTTTGAGGATGAGCCCTACCGTACTCTACTTCATACTGATGTATATGACATCAGATCATTGCATCGAATGGGCTATCACTTATTCCGAGGCTAGTGGACTCATAGGATATCAGATCAGGTCGAGGATAGAGCTGATGATAACGACGTAGCAGAAGAGGAGCGAATTCTCTCCAGTGAGGCAGGACCCAGCGAGACTCAGCCTGAGACGGCAGCACAGCTAGCGGTTGCTCCTTAGTCTGATCCTTCCACTTCTGCACAGCCTCAGCCAGCACAGACGGAGACTCCGGGCATTTCAGATAGTTAGAGGACAATGTCAGATGCATCGAGATAGACGTATTTATCATGAGGCAGCATCTTGACGTATTCATAGCTGAGACGAGAGAGAGCCATATTGGACTTAGTCATGGCATCTCAGCTATTCTTTCTGCACTGTCCAGATCTTCTGCGAGTACTCTAGTAGCTGATACTGCTCCTACACCTACTCATGTACCTGCTCCTGCACCAGTTGATGATATTGATGATATTGATACTGGTGTAGATACTATTGTTGGAGATGGTGATACTATTGTTGGAGATATTGGAGAAGATATTGAAGATGACGAGAAGACTGACTCAGACAGATTTGATTTCACAGATCTTACTTCAGAGCCAGTAGCGGAGGTGATGGCTGACTTGCCTACGAGTCCTGTTCTTGACTCATCTTGTTCACCTGCCCAGACTCCTGTTCCATCTTCTCCTTCTAGATCGGATGATCGCACTCCTATTCCTATTCCTATTCTCTCTCTAGTTATCGATACTCCTATCCACACACCTATTATTGATTCCCCTGATATTGATACTCCTGTTATACATACACCTATCATTGAGACCCCCATTATTGATACATCGATTATAGACTTATCTATTCATTCTACAGCTGATACTTCTGTTCTTGATACACTTGTTGTTACATTAGCTGAGACCCCTATACTTAACACACCGATTGCTAATACCCCCACACTTCACACATCATCGCTTATTAGAGAGCTTGGGTTTTATACACCCGGCTTTCAGTTTCTTGACTCCGGTCCTTCTTTTAATCGCATACCTCTTCCAGCGATTGCTGAGATTGTTGTTCCGATCACTTATGTTCCTGCGGAGGATATAGCTTCTACCTCTACTGCTCTAGCCAGAGATCGGACATATGTTCGTCATAGAGGACATGGTCGTCGTACCCCTCCACAGCCGACCAGGACCAGACTTAGAGATCTTCGATCGAGATGGCCGCGAGCTTGATTCTTCATTGATACAGGATTGATTGAGATTGGTTTATATTTTAATGATTCCATGGATGAGGATTAGGACTTTTATGTACTTTTAGATTGTTTTTATGCTTTTATGTACTTTTATCCTTGTTATGTATCTGTTGTACAAGTTCTAAGTTTATATGAAAAAACTTTGTTGTTCTTCATCTCTATATCTTTGAAGCAAATGAATGATATATTTTGAATTGCTCTTCAATGTCTTCACTATTGAATGAATGAATGAATTTTAAATTCAATGCAATATGTAAAGGACAAGTAGATTAACTCAATACTACATCTTGACTACTCAATCTATTTGTTTTCCTATCTTTTTAATGATAACAAAAAGGGGGTGTAGTTTAGTAATGAGATTTAAGTATAAATGAGTATACTTCACAAAATGGATGAGTAGTTTTGGTGATTTATATTTGTGATGTGCAAGGGATAAATATTTTGTAAACCTGAATTAAAAATCATTTACAAAATTCCTTAAGAAAGGGGGAGCTTTACTTTATTTTTATTTGAAAATCCTTTCAAAATAAATTTCATCTTAAAACCCCTCTTTAAATGTTTGAAAAGATTTTTACAAATTATGTTATGAGTCATTGATTCAGGGGGAGCTTTGTTGTTTGCTAAAATTTTTCTTGTAGAGTATCACGATACATGTTTTCTATACATTTAAATGAATTCCAAAACTTTGATACTCTCTATCTTTATAACAAGCTCTAGTACTATTACTTGTATTCTGAATTGTCATATTATTAATGCAAGTAATGTTGATATACTAAATGCTTTCAGTTTTATGCACCTTGATGATTTCGTTTAAAAGCTTTATTTTAAAGCAATCTATACTTAAGGATTTTGTCATCATCAAAAAGGGGGAGATTGTTGACTCCATTAATTGATTTTGATGATAAGCAAAATGGTTAAGTATAAGTTGAGGACTAATGATTTGCTTTGAGTATGTTTCTATTGAAAAGGTGCCTACAAAATTTGAAGAAGCCCAATTATTTTGAAGAAGCCAAGTTTGAATGAAAAGATTGCTCAAAGAAAACTTGGACACTCAAGAGTTGGTTGATTGATGGCTAAGATAAATGGAAATATGTTCCAGCTCAAATTCAGCACTTTCTGTGAAGTTTTCAGAGAAGTGTCGACTCAAAGTGTCGACACATGACATGAAGTATCGACTCAGGCTGGTACGCATCAATGTTTCAAATGGCACAGATCAAGTGTCAACACATGGACCTGAAGTGTCGACTCAAAGTGTCAACACATGGATCAACACATCGCCTGAGACTTTTAAGCCACAGAACTTGCAGAAGTTGAAGGAACAGCTGAAGTGTCGACACATGGAAGCAAGGTATCGACTCAATTGAGAAAGTGTCGACACATCTGAGATTTCCAGAGAATCTGAATGGAGCAATTTGAACTAGGTGTCGACTCAAGAAGATCAAGTGTCGACCTTATGTGTTGACTCACACTTGAAGTGTCGACACATGGAGTTCTGGCAACAGTAACGGCTAATTTTTCAAATGCAGAACTCGCCCCAAATGCCTTCTAACAGCTAGTTTTTCAAGTCTAATAGCTAGAAATTAGTTTTGAGGCCTTAGAAAGGTACTTATATGCTCCAAATCAAATAAAAACACAACACATTGAAGAATATTAAAGAGTTTTGAGAAGAGAGAAGAAAAGTGAGCTTTAACTCTTATTCATTGAAGTTTCAACTACTCTCAAGCTAAAGGAAGCCTCCAAGCATTCAAGATCCTTCAAGAGCATTGAAGATCATCCATTCTTGGGCATTCAAAAGGCTTCAACTAGTGCAAAGCAACTCTACATCGAGCTATAAAGAGATATCCACTTTGTTTTAGAAAGCTTACATTGGTTCTTTATTTTTAAACCATATTTTTTGTAAGGGTTCTTGGTTAGCCTATTGTAAACCAAGTGAGGTTATTGGTGAGTCTTGGAAAACCAATTAAGTTGGTGGTTAGCCTACAAAACCACTAAGATTCTTGGTTAGCCCGAAAAACCAAGGGAGGTTGTTGGTTAGCCTTGTGAAAACCAATTAGGTTCTTGGTTAGCTCGTAAAACCAAGTGAGGTTTTGACTTGTGAGCCTTGTGAAAATAAGTCAGTTTTTGATTAGTGAGCTCAAAAAACTAATCGGCTGTAATCGGTTGTGATTATAGTGAATTTCCAAGGAGATCTTGGGGAGTGGATGTAGGTGCATTGGATAGCACCGAACCACTATAGTTTTTGGTCTTTGTGATTGCTTGATCTCTCTCTCCTTGCTATTTACTTATTGCTCTTCATTTATGCTACATTTTATTTTAAAGCATTGCAATTGTTTTAGTAGTACCTTGCTAATTATTTTGTTGAATTGGATTGCATTGCTTAGTATCAAGTAATATTAAGTGTTCAATTTTTAGAAACCCAATTCATCCCCCCCTCTTGGGTTGCTTACTGGGCAATAGACTAGCTTGATGCGGGACGAGATATGCAAACTATTTCTAATAATCTTAAGTTATTATCATGCGAGCAATGATCAATTATCTTCAGCAATTCATAGATTAAGGAACTCAAAAAAATCCCTAGATGTAGTCAACCAGGTGATTGTTACAATACCCGTAATGTAGATTCACCAAGATTAATCAAGAAAATAGGATCTGATGATTAAGAAATCACCCAAACTAGGATTATCGCTTTCAAGAATCAGAACTAAAGAGTTAAGGAGGAGTTTCGCTTACCAACGAGGATTTGTAGCACTCTAGACATAGATCGATTTCAATACTCTAGGATTCACGGTAGAACTTCAAGATTATCGATCTTCGGGTTCTGATCTGCAACGTTGTTGGTTCCAAAGGTAGAAAGCCCTTCACTTCAGATCTTGATCACCTCGAATCAGTCAAGAAGAAGATGTTAGCAGGCATGGAAGGTGAAAAAAGTTGGAAGAAAAGAAGATGAGAAAGAAGGGTGGGCGGCTTTAGGGTTCTTGGAAGGAAGATGATGGATAACTAGGCCTCACGCCAAGGACCTCATGTCCGCTCCCTCTCAGAGTTCGATGCTCTCACAGCAAAGGATTGAAGAGAAAATTCTCAACTTTATTTCAGCAAAAATTCATTGATTACAAGGGGAGGCATTGAGGGGTATTTATAGACCCTCATGAATTTCAAGCTAGAAGAGTAAGGGTTTCATCCTCTTGAGTTCTTGTTGGAAGGGCAAGAAGCTCTATGGAATTGGCTTCCCTTGGGCGTCAACCTCCTCTTGAGTCCTCCTTTGGCATCATGAAACCTTGGTCTTGAGCTTCATCCACTTGGACGACAAGACTTGGACTAGAGTGGGCGACAAAGACCCCTTGTTTCTCGAAATGAATCCTTGGTTGAATGGTTGATGGGTGACCAAGATGAATTCTTGGTTGGAAATCCATGATGGATTCTTGAATTTAAATGATAAGGAACTCTTGAATTTGTAGGACTTCATGGGTTCTTGAATTCTTGGGTTCTTGAAACATGAAACTCCTTTGATCCTTGGCTTCTTGAATTGGTGCCCAACTTTGAATCCTTATGGCCGACCATGACATGTGTGATGATGAGGTGGCATGTCAGGGTGATGTGGCATGTGACATTCATGATGACATGGCATGTGACATGGCATGGGGCATCCAAGATGATGATGTGGCAATATGAGGCATCCAAGATGATGTGGCGCCATGAATTGGGTCCTTCTTGGCTTGTATTCTTGATTAAAGCTTGAACCTCCTCATTACAAGACTCAATTGAAACTAATTAACTAATTAAGGGACTCAATTGGAACTAACTTTGCCCAACTTTGAATCTAATTCGACCAAATTACTAAGGCTTAACCAGTCAAAACAAAAATTAAAATTAACTACACTTGTATATACATGACTCGATTGAATTTAAGGTTTGTATATATAGGATTCGATTAAAATTGGGGTTTAGGGGTTATTCATAGGTGATCCATAGGGAACTGGGATTAACCTGTCATTTCTTTCTGGCCTTGGTGTTCGCACCAATTCTTCCGAGGTGGGAGGAACTCGACTTTGTCGAGTATGGGTCAACTCGGCTCTGGTAATGCTGTAGCAAGTCTGGGTTGATCTTTTGCAAATCTTCCCGAGTGATCCAAGAATCTTCAATTTCAGGTCATCCTTGCCAACGAACTAGGTAACGTTAATAATCTTTATTCCGAGTAGCGATAATCTTATCATCCAAAATCCACTCAGTCTTGTCTCTCCATTCTGGTATTTTGGCTGGTGGACACTCAAGGGTAGGCTCACTCTCAAGGATGGGATCAGACCCAAAAATCACTAGGTATCATCATTGGTTTCTTATACTCTACAAGGTCTAAAATATTGAAAGTTGAACTAATACCTAATTCAGATGGTAACTCAAGTACATAGGCATTAGGTCCAATTTTCTTAATTATTTTATATGGTCCTGCACTACGGGCATATAATTTCTTCATGGTTCCAGGTGGGAACCATTCAGGTCGAAGCCTGATCATAACAAAGTCTCCTTCATCAAATTCTTTGAGTCTTTTTTGTGAATCAGCCATATGTTTATATGATTCATTGCTCTCATTAATCTTTTTACTTATTTCCTTATGCAAGTCTCTAATATGTTATGCATATGACTCAGTAGACTCAGAAATGTGCTCATGCATGGATAAAGGAATAAGGTCTAAAGGTTTTCTTGGCTTATACCCATGAATAATTTCAAACGGGCTTTTTCCAATGGATTTGTTAACTGAGCTATTGTATGCAAACTCAGCTCTATATAGCAATAAGTCCCATTTGGCAGTATTCTCACCAACTAGACATCTAAGTAAGTTTCCTAGACTCTGATTCACGACTTCAGTCTGAACATCGATTTGAGGGTGATAAGTAGTAGAAAATTTAAGTTTTGTCCCTAACATATGCCAGAGCGTTTTCCAAAAATAACCAGTGAATCGTACATCTTTATCGAATACTATGGTTCTAGGTAAACTATATAATCTAACCACTTCATTCAAAAAAAGCTTAGCTACCTTAGAGGCATCATAGGTTTGGGAACATGATAGGAAATGCGCCATCTTTGAGAATCTATCGACCACTACAAAAATAGAATGATGTCTTCTCATGGTCTTAGGTAATCCAAGAACAAAATCCATGCTAAGATCTTGCCAAGGACAATCCGGTATAGGAAGTCGGGTATACAGGCCAGTGTTTTGCTTTTGCTGCTTAACAACAGTGTAAGTTCGACATCTAGCCACAATTTGGACAACATTCCTCTTGAGATTGGGCCAATAGAATTGATCCTCAACTGCTAAGATGGTCTTAATTCTACCAAAATATCCAGCTAAGCCTCCTGCATGTGTTTCCCAAATTAGAAAGTCTCTAAGGGAAGTACTAGGAATACATAGCTTATTTTTCTTAAATAGGTAACCATCTTGAAGGGTATATACACTATACGAACTAGACGGTCCTTGTTTAATTATTTTGTAAGTCTCACTAAAGGACAATTCTTATATTCATCTTTTAGCTTATCAAATCCTATGACTTTAGTACTAACACAGTTTAAAAGCATAAAGCATCGACTAAGCATGTCGGCAACCCGGTTATCAGAACCCGATCGATGTTTTAGAACAAAAGTATAGGCTTGGATATATTCTACCCATTTTCCATGCCTAGGGTTTAATTTCTTTTGCAAGTTAAGGATCGAAGTGCTTCATGATCCGAGTAAAGAACAAACTCCTGCGGTAGCAAATAGTGTCTCCAATATCTTAGGGCTTGGACTATCGCGTATAATTTCTTATTATAAGTTGAATATTTCAATCTAACTTCATTTAACTTCTCGCTAAAGAAAGTGACCGGGTGATTTTCCTGACTCAAGACTCCTCCAATTCCTACACCTGAGGCATCACAAGCTACTTCAAAAACTTTTGAAAAGTCAGGTAACCTCAAAATTGGAGCTTGGGTCATCTTGTCCTTGATTTCTAGGAAGGCTCTATTGGCATTCTGGGTCCACTCAAAGGTTCCCTTCCTAAGACAATTAGTAATAGGTGCAACAATTGTACTAAATCCTCAAATAAATCTTCTATAGAAGGTGGCTAATCCATGGAAACTATGAACATCGTGTACATTTTTGGGTATGAGCCACTCAACTATGGATTTGATTTTCTCAGGATCAGCAGACATGCCTTCAACAGTTACTACAAAGCCTAGAAAAAGAATCCTTGGGATCATGAAACTACACTTTTTCAAGTTTGCATAAAGATTATCCTCCCTAAGGGCTTGGCACACTTATCGAAGGTGGTCTAAATGAGCCTTCTTAGTTTTACTATATATGAGGATATCATTAAAATAAACTACTACAAATTTTCCAATAAAAGCTTTAAAACTTGAGTCATAATCTCCATAAAAGTACTAGAAGCATTGGACAAACCAAAAGGTATCACTAACCATTCATATAAGCCATCCTTAGTCTTAAATGCGATTTTCCATTCATCTCTGGGTCTGATTCTAACCTGATGATAGCCACTCTTTAGGTCAATCTTTGAAAAGATGGTAGCACTGGCCATCATATCTAACATGTCATCAAGTTGGGGTATAGGAAATCGATATTTCACTATGATCTTGTTGATGGCTCTACTATCAACACACATCCTCTAAGTGTCATCTTTCTTAGGGGTCAAAAGGGTTGGAACAGCACATGGGCTCAAGCTTTCTCTAATAAATCCTTTTTAAGAAGATCCTCAACTTGCCTTTGTAACTCTAGATGTTCTGTAGGGTTCATTCTATAGTGTGGTAAATTTGGCAAGGTCACTCCTGGGACCAGGTCAATAGCATGTTGTATGTCCCTTAATGGTGGTAAGTGATCAGAGAGGTCTTCAGGGAACCCATCCTTAAATTCCTTCAAAAACTCTAAGATCTCCTGAGGGTATTCCTGCTAGGATTGGTCATGAACTTCTTTAGCGATCAAAATCCAGACTGGTGAATCCTCAATAATCTCATGTTCTAATTCTTTGGCAGTGATTAGGTTTATTCCAGGATCCTTTTTCCTCAAATTACTAGACCCTCTTTTGATATTGTCCTTAGGTGGGGTCGAATTGATGATAATTCTCTTTTCATGATGGTTAAAGGAACATAAATTGGTTCAGCCAAAAAGGGTAGCATCATGGTCATACAACTAGGGTCTGCCTAATATAATACTGCTAACCCCTATTGGAATAATATCACACCATACTTTCTCTTAGTAGGATTGAATTTGGACTAGGACCTGGCATTGTAACTTAATAGGAATAGATGTAGCATCGATCCAAGATACCTTATAGGGGCTGGGGTATGGTACTGTAGGTAAGCCTAAGTTCTTAACAGCATTTGTAGATATGGCACTAACGCAGCTTCCACTATCTATAATAATCTTGCAAACTTTGTCCCCTAGTTTGATAAAGGTTTGTAGGATATTAGTCCTACGCCAGTCCTCATTCTTCTTGGTTTGAGTCAGAATACATTTAACTACTATTTGGTCAGATGACTCTATTGGTTCATCATCTCCTTCATATTCATCTACCAAATATTTCTCAGCTTCATATACTTCTTCCTCACACTCTTCAATATTTTCTAGGTTCTCTTCCTCAAGCTCTCCTACATGTAAAGCTCGTGTGGGACACTGTGCAGCATAATGGCCAACTTTATGACACTTAAAACATGGTGCAATTTGGTTCTTATCCTTTTGGACTTCGAGTGTCTTTCCTTTGTCCTCCTTACGAGCTGGTGGTGTAGGAAGATTGGGTCAGCTATTTGGAAATCGGCTCGTTGGTGGGGACACCAGAGGCACCAGAATAAGACAGAGGCTTCTCAACCCTCTATAGATTACTTAGTCACATTTGAGTCCATTTATAATAAAGGCTTAGTCCATTTGAGTTGTCTTTTTCTTACTTGAGTCCTGTACTAGTCAGCTCATGTTGATCTAGTTTTCTTTCTAAGTCCGGTATGTAGCATTTGATCCATACCATTAGGGTTTTGGATCAGTCGGTCAAGTCAGCTCATGTTGAGCTAATCATTTTCCGAGTCTTGTAATCATGTTCAGTTATATTGAGTCTGTTTGAGTCAAGCTCGGTCAAAGAAGACTCAAGCATGTGAAGGACACCACCCAGCATGCCACCTCAGCAGCCACATGGAGCCCAGTCACACCCTGGATTTCACCACCTAGGATTACTTGGAGGATCATGAAGTTGGCACATGAATGAAGAGTTGATGACCACACGCCAGCACACCCCAAGCACACCAACTCCACATGCCAGCATGACAAGAAGGATAGTCAAAATAGATAAACATGAATCCCCTGATTCATGCTAGCTTGCTTAGGAAAGAAGTGGTCCCCCCCCCTTTGGATGTCACTACCTACCTTGTTTGGATGGATTTTGTATGGCATGAAAGTGTTTTCTTCCATGTATTCAGCCCCACACTTTAGGAAGAAAGTGGGAGAGTATTTTCTTCCATGTATTTAGCCCCACACTTTAGGAAAAAAGTGGTCACCCATTATTTTCCTTATTTTCTTTTGCTTGGGCCCTAAGTCTCATGACTTTATATAAGGGACCCCTTGTATGAAAATTTTAACAATTTTTTATATAAAATACAATTGAGTTTTCTACAACTGTTGTATGCTACCCTGCTATGTGCTTAAAGGGTCCTGTGTGAGCCTTCTTCTTCTCGGTGTCTTGCAACAGCCTCCTGCCGCCAGCCTGCTCTCCAAAGCCATGGTCGCCCACTCCAAACACTCTCTTCTCTTTGCTGTTTTCCCCTTATTTCTTATTTTCCTTTGTGTTTTCTAACCCCTGACAGGTCGTTTGCAGGTCCCTCGACTCCAACGAATCCGACGACTCCAGCCAGGCCGCAATCGGACCACCGAGCAGAAAGCCGGGAATCCATGGGTCTCTGGCTTAATTTTCCATGATGCATCCGGAGTGAGAGCGATCTCTTCGTGTATGATCTGCATTAGGCGCTTCTACCATTGCCAGGTACACCCCCTCTTCCTGCCAGTCCATTTATTGAAGATGAACGAGCCCAACCGAGACTTCTCAGCCTCGACGGTCCTCTTTCCTTTGCTTTTTAGGTCTTGTTATGCATGCTATAGCCTTTTATTTTTATATAGAACTCTTTACATCGTTCCTTAGTCTATTCTTCGGGATTAATCATACAACTTAACATTAAAAATACAAAAAAATACTTGCATGCATATATAGGTTCCGTATCAATTTGGTATCTGAGCCTATTTGGGCTCGGTTCTCTTTGGATACTCGGATCGGGCGCTTCACCATGGCCGTTCGGCCATAGGAGATTATTAGGGCTTCGAGACCCTCTTTCCCAATTGATGGGATCTCCTATGGTGGTAGGGGTGCCGCTATGAATTGGCTCGTGAAGAAGAACACAAGGAGTTCTTAGATTTTTTTTAATTTTTGGCCTTCTAAAATATACTCTGTTATTTTAATTATTTCTCCCTGATAAGAATTCCAAAAATTCTAATTTTTGTTTTTCTGGATTTATATTAATTCAAAGTATTTTACAAAATTTTTGCAGATTTTATTTCGGTCTGTGCAGTTTCTGCAGGCCGAAACACAGCCTACAAATTTTTGGCTCTATTTTTTAGCAAGACAATTTTGGAAGGTTTAGGGTTTTGTTTAGCATCTCTTTTGCATATCTTTTATTTTTAGTATATTTCCTTCATATTAAAGCATAATCTACAATTATCTTCTGTTTAAGAAAAAAAAATCCAAAACAAAAAAAATACATATATTCAAAAAATACCAAAACATTCAAATCCTAATTTGCATCTTCATCTACCTGCCATCATTGCATAATTTACTTTAAGGGCACTGTCTTTATGCCAGATAAGGGAAGGAGGTCATTACCTTTCCTTAGCCCAAAACCACATCCCCTGCATTCGGTCCCAAGCCTAACTTAAATTCTATTAGACTTAATTTACCATAGTGGGCTAGGAACACCAACTGGTCAGGTCCGGGCTAAGTGTCAGATCACTGTGTGCTACCTTGCTATGTGCTTAAAGGGTTCTGAGAGCTTTTCTTCTTCCTAGTGTTTGCAACTGCATCCTGCCACCAGCCTGCCCTCCAAAAGCCTGGCAGCCCACTCCAAAAATACTTCATCCCTTTGCTGTTTGTCTCTTATTTCTTTATCTCCTCTGAGTTTTCTAACCCCTGACAGGTCGTTTGTAGATCCCTCGACTCCAACGAATCCGACGACTCCAGCCAGGCCACAATCGGATCACCGAGTAGAAAGCCAGGAATCCGTGGATCTCTGGCTTGATTTTTCAGGCCGCATCCATCGAGGACGAGTGATCTCTTCGCTGCGATCTTCATCAGGTGCTTCAGACATTGCCAGGTACACCCCTCTGCCACCAGTAGCGTTATTGTTGAAGAACTAGCCCAACTGAGGCTTCTCAGCCTCGACGGTCCTTCTCTTTCTGATGCTCTTAGGTCCTATTTGTATGCTTTTAGTTTCTTTCTTGATAGTTTTCCTTGCTTAAATACTTGATCTGCTCTTCGGGATTAGATTCACAACTTGAATTAAAAACATAAAAAAATATAATTGCATGCATATATAGGTTCCGCATCACTCGTACTATGTCTACTTCCAGGGATATTAAACCTACTAGGCTCGGGTCGACGAGTAATAGATCCTCTCTGAAATCTCTCGCAATTCCTAGCAATTTGGTAGGCTTGGTCTAAATCATGAACTTCTCTTAGGAACAATTCCCTCTGGATATCCTCATGTAGGCCTGCTATAAACCTAGATAGAGTGACAGCTTCCGACTCAACTATACTACACCTCATAACAAATTCGTCAAATTTTACTATATATTCAACCATAAATTTGTTGCCTTGGGTCAACTTTTGCCATTGATCTAATAATTTTTGCTCATAGGACAAGGGTAGGTATTTCTCCCTAAGTTTAATCTTCATAGCTCTCCATGTGACTATGGGTATATCTCCTCTTTGCTGATTAAGTTGTTCCACATTTTTTCAATACAATCTAGCTTGTCGGACTAACCTAAGTTTAGCAAATTTAAATTTTCTCTCCTTTGACATCTCATACCATTTGAAATACTGGTCCATGTCACTCTCTCAATCAGTATGTACCTTAGGGTCTAAACTTCCATCAAAGGTGGGTGTATCAAGTCATATATTCCTAAGGATCCTTTCTTCCTGATCATTGACATCAGGGGATTGGTGCCTAAGATTAGGTTCAGGAGTAAGTTCTCTACGTTAGGCTCTTGGATTTGGGGGAGTGGGTCTAGGTGTTTCAGGCTCTGGTTGGGTCATATGGGATTCTTCAAGATTACCTAGCCTCTCTTTTACTTGATCAGATCTAGCATTGAGTTGCCTAAATTGTTTAGTCATAGCTCTCATTAAAGCCTCAATATTAGGGTCCATGATAGGATTGGGTTGGGTTTGGGTATGCTGATATGGAGTACCTGATCTAGCAGCCATGTAATACAATCCTAGCTTCTAGGGTTCCTAGACCTAGAGCTCAAGTAAAATGAGTCAACTCAAATTACAGCCAATTCAGCTATTATCCTGTCCACTAGCCAGATAAGAGGTGGGGTTATGGGAGGCTCCCTCTGCTCTCACAGGGTTCTAATTAAAACCCTCAATTCCACTTAGGGCATTTGCCTCTGGACCTTTAGTCTTATACACCAGATTCAAGAGATAACCGAAGGATTGGGTGCACTAGTTTTCTCACAAAACTTAGAACCTAACCTTGTGGGTGTCCCTAAGCTGCTTTAGGTTACTAATTGATTTTAATTAGGCTTGGGTTTGATGCAAGGTGATTATTTTGGGCTTAGAAAAGGTGATCAAATCCTTTCCTTATCTGACAGAGTAGAAGTGCCCTTAAAATTGATTTCAATGATGATGCATGCACATGAAACCCTAATGCAAGAAACTAAGATCAATAAATTACAGAAAATAAAATAAGTTTTTTTTTATATATGTAGATGGCTGATGTAATATAGATTATTATCGGAAAATTAAATGCAAAGAAAATTAGGGTTTGAAGGCTTTATGGTAAACTAAATTTTAGCCCTAGATTAGGGTTGCAGAAATTTCTGGAAGGAAATTTTTTTAGGGTTTTTTTTTGCAACTTTTTTTTTCTGTTTTTCATATCTGAAAATTTCCAGAAAATTATAGAATTTAAGGGGACTAAATATACGATGGATGGATGCAAAAATAAAATGAAAAATAGCAAAGTCTTGATGATATTTCATACCTAGGTTTAGACTAGTATGCAGATTTCAGCATGCACAAATTTCAAGAACTAACAATTAACCCTAATTTAACTTGCAGTGATACCAAAAGATGATGCAGGATGAGATATGCAAACTATTCCTAATAATCTTAATGTTATTATAATGTGAGCAATGATCAATTATCTTCAGCAATTCATAGATTAAGGAACTCAAAAAAACCCTAGATGAAGTCAACCAGGTGATTGTTACGATACTCTCAATGTAGATTCACCAATATTAATCAAGAAAACAGGATCTGATGATTAAGAAATCACCCAAACTAGGATTATCGCTTTCAAGAATCAGAACTAAAGAGTTGAGGAGGGGTTTCGCTTACCAACGAGGATTTGTAGCACTCTTGACGTAGATCAATTTCAGCACTCTAGGATTCACAGCAGAACTTCAAGATTATCGATCTTCGGGTTCTGATCTGCAACGTTGTTGGTTCCAAAGCAAGAAAGCCCTTCACCTCAGATCTTGATCACCTGGAATCATCAAGAAGAAGATGTTAGTAGGCATGGAAGGTGGAAAAAGTTGGAAGAAAAGAAGATGAGAAAGAAGGGTGGGCGGCTTTAGGGTTCTTGGAAGGAAGATGATGGATAACTAGGCCTCACGCCAAGGATCTAAAGTCCGCTCCCTCTTGGAGTTCGATGCTCTCACGGAAAAGGATTGAAGAGAAAATTCTCAACTTTATTTCAGCAAAAATTCATTGATTACAAAGGGAGGCGTTGAGGGGTATTTATAGACCCTCATGAATTACAAGCTAGAAGAGTAAGGGTTTCATCCTCTTGAGTTCTTATTGGAAGGGCAAGAAGCTCCATGGAATTGGCTTCCCTTGGGCGTCAACCTCCTCTTGAGTTCTCCTCTGGCATCATGAAACCTTGGTCTTGAGCTTCATCCACTTGGGCGACAAGACTTGGACTAGAGTGGGCAACAAAGAACCCTTCTTTCTTGAAATGAATCCTTGGTTGAATGGTTGATGGGCGGCCAAGATGAATTCTTGGTTGGGAATCCATGATGGATTCTTGAATTTAAATGATAAGGAACTCTTGAATTTATAGGACTTCATGGGTTCTTGAATTCTTGGGTTCTTGAAACATGAAACTCCTTTGATCCTTGGCTTCTTGAATTGGTGCCCAACTTTGAATCCTTGTGGCCGACCGTGACATGTGTGATGATGAGGTGGCATGTCAAGGTGACATGGCATGAGGCGTCCAAGATGATGATGTGGCAAATGGGGCGTCCAAGATGATGTGGCGCTATGAATTAGGTCCTTCTTGGCTTGCATTCTTGATTTGAGCTTGAACCTCCTCATTACAAGACTCAATTGAAACTAATTAACCAATTAAGGGACTCAATTGGAACTAACTTTGCCCAACTTGATCAAATTGAATCCAATTCGACCAAATTACTAAGGCTTAAACAGTCAAAACAAAAATTAAAATTGACTACACTTGTATATACAGGACTCGATTGAATTTAGGGTTTGTATATACAGGACTCGATTAAAATTGGGATTTAAGGCTTATTCACAGGTGATCCACAGGGAACTGGGATTAACCTATCGTTTCTTTCTGGTCCTAGTGTCCGCACCATAGCTGGTTTATACTATTGACTTTAAAGGTTTTACCTTTAGATTTGAACTTATTTGGTTTAGGATGGTAAGGTTAGTTTGTTTTGTATTGGTGGTTTGATTGAAATCTAGACTTTGATTTTGGTTTGGTATTATTATTGATCGGTATTGTTGGGTTAGATTATCTTGGATACTTGGAATTCTAGTTTGTTGGATTTTAGACCAATATTGATCTTCTATCCCGATTAAGTCCAAAATCTAGGCTATGATTAGCTCTCCTTGCTTTTAGAGTTGACCTTTGACAAAATCATTTCAAAAAGGAGATATTTTATCTAAAAGGCTAGAGACTTTAAATCCTTTTGAGAATTTATCTCTATTGGCTTGAAGTTTCTTAAGATACTCTTGGAATTGATAAAGTTGGTCATTAATAGGTTTATCTTCTACTATATTATACCTAAGAAATGATATAGTGTTGAATCATTCAACCACAACATCATCAAGACCGTACTCAGAATCTAAGATATTACATAATTCTTTTACATTCTTAGCTGATAGGTAAATATCATAGAGTAAGTCGAAAAGGATACTAAGGATCTACCTTTACATAGGTAGTCCTTTCCTGAGATAGTAGGTATAGTTGAACTAAAGAAACTGGTGGACTGGTTGATCATAGACCAAAGTCCTAAGATGGTTAGCCAAAACTTTATTTGGCTTTACCACATCTTAAAATGGGATATATCAAACTTTTCAGATTTTAGGCTGTTGACGTTATTCTTTAGGATTGCCATTGGATCTAAGTCAGGTTTAAAGAAAAAGATCTGAAAAATAAAAATAATTTTATTAAATATTTATTTAAATAATTTAAATATTTTTTATTATTTATATATATTTATATTTATTTTATTTATTTTTTTGTATATGTTTCTAAAGATGTCTCCTAATATTTTTTTGGAAATTAAAGTTTTATTAAAATGATCACCAATATGATCGGACCTTGGTTTGTTAAGATTTTTATTTAAGTTATTTATCTCTAAATTCTAAAGACTTTGAGTAATTTATTTATATAGTTTTAAAAAACAATTTGCATGTTACGGTACAAGTTTAGTGGGGATCTTTAGTTAAGTTTGCATAATATAAAAGGAATAGATGTTATGCTATAAATAACCAAAAAATTTAATTATAATTTTTTTATTATATATATAAATATAAAATATGTAAGATAAATAAACTATAACTAAGTATAAATAATTATATTTATATGCATGCACTACAAACTATTTACAGATCTTCTTTAGATTATTAGTTATAATGTATCAAATACATATATATTTGTATAATTTTAAAGTATTTAAAAATTATTTTTTATGATATATGTGGTAGAATATTTTGATGTGATAAATAATTTAAAAAAATTTAAAATAGAATAAAGTTTGGAAGCTTGGCCTAGGAGGTGGGTAAAACCACTGCCCTAAAGGAGATTTGGTCTGTGTTACCGCCTAGATCATCGTGGCCTGCAGCTCCTACATGGTGCCGATGAGTGGACTTCCTGCTTGGTGTCCTTCAAGCATGACTGGTCCTACAAAAGAGAGGAGACTCGGGTTGGGATCCTAGCGGGGGCACTCCGACGATCAAGTCAATGGACAATCAAGGAGAACAAATCCTTCGTAATGGATTCCAGTGTGGTTTCCATGCTTTGAGGAGGATTCATCAGAAGATAAAATGGGAGTTAGAGCAGTGGGAGCTAAAACCATAGGAGTTGCTGCTATCGAAGCTCTTGGAAGAGTTTTCGGGTGTTTCTCCTGGCCTTGAGCTTCCCTTCCTTTGCCTACCTCTTGCTTACCTTTTTCGGAGGTCCTTTTAAGCTTCTTATAGAAGTGTAGTTATCTGGTAGAGTGTAGAGCCCTTGTCTAGTGTTCGCTGGGAGCGCCTTATGTGGGGGAAGCGTAGACCTGTTCCCCCTCCTCCTTGAGGAGAGGGACAAGGTCCATAGCCTTTGGGAAGGTTCTGCCATGGGTGTAGGTGAGGTACTGCGATGTATGTGTTCTTCCTGTGGTGAGTGTGAGTAGCATGTCATAGGGCCTGACACCCCGACAGGGTACTACTTCTTTCGGGCATCGTGCCACCATGCCTGGAGGAACTTGGCAGAGCACTGGCCCGGTAGGAGATGCTACAGGATCTGCATCTTCTAGCATAACTTTTCTCTTCCGGGTGGTGCAGACGATAGGTTAAGGGGCACAATGCCTCGGGCGGAGTGTCTTTCCACAGAAGGTGCTGATAGTGGGTTGAGAGGCCTGGCGCTCTGACGGGATGCTCCTTTGTAGGGACTATAAGTGGTGTGCCCTAGCGAAGCGCCACTCCTCAAAGGTTGCAGGCGACGTGCCCTAGCGAAGTGCCACTCCACAGAGATTGCAAGCGGCATGCCCTAGCGGAGCACCACTCTAAAGAGGTTGCAGGCGGCGTGCCCTAGCGGAGTGCCACTCCATAGAGAAGGCAGTTTCTCTGAGCATCATGGGGTTCCGACGGGATAGTGACACTACCTGTTGGGGCCACTATCCCGGCCGCTCCAAAGGTTGCTCGAGGGAGGGACTGAGTCCACCTAACTCTATCCATGCCTGACCTCAGGAAAAGGTTGACTTTGACTAGCAACTCAACCTCGGCAGGGGGCTCAACCTCGTCAGGGAGCTCGACCTCGGCAGGGAGCTCGACCTCAGTAGGGAGCTCAACTTCAACAAGGAGCTTGACCTCGACAAGGAGATCGACTTCAGTAAGGAGCTCGACCTCGGTAGGGAGCTTGACTTTGGCAAGGAGCTCAACCTCGGCAGGGTGCTCGACCTTAGCAGGGAGCTCGACCTTGGCAAGGAGCTCAACCTTGGCAGGGAGCTCGACCTCGACAAGGAGCTCGACCTCGGCAAGGAGCTCGACCTTGGCAGGGAGCTCGACCTTGGCAGGGAGCTCGACCTCGACAAGGAGCTCGACTTCGGCAAGGAGCTCGACCTCGGTAGGGGGCTCGACTTTGACTAAAAGCTCGACCTCAACTTCCATGATGACATCCAGGTGGCACCTTTCACCAGCCTGTCTGCTAGATGACCAAATGTGGACTCCATGCAGCGATCATGCCACATCAGATGCCCCCACTCTCGAGTCTAGAGCATGATGCGGCGCTCGGGGCGAAGGGGGTTATGGTGATACTAACATGAAGAGATGATTTAGCCTATGCCATTTAATGCCCCAACTACTGACAACTTGCAAATCATGCCTCAGAGCCAATAAGGGAGTGCCACATCAACCGACATCAGAGGGGAGTAATGATTTGTGCTCGGCCCAGAGCGGTTTTTGGCATGTTGAAGTGCTGTTCCCAGTAGATCTCGATGCATGGCGAGCATCAGGCAGTCTGCACTTGGCCCGGAGTGACTTTATGCATACCGAAGCACTGATCTCAGTGGATTTCAGCATGTGGTGAGCATCCATTGGATGGAGAGGCAAAAGGATGCACATTTTGATTGGTACGATGCGACGAGGTGCTGTCAGGCTATTTGAAAAGAGGTCGTTTTGCCTTAGCCATTTCTTTAGAACCTTCGAGTGAGGGAGAAGTGAGAACCAGGGTCCTTTTTCATCCAGTCCCAGCTTTCTTACCCAAGGCACCCAGGTTAGTCTTCCCTTCTCTTTGCTTCTTCTTTTCTCCTTCGGCCTGCGCTAGAGGGGATCAACTAGAGTTTTTTGGTCCTTCCTCCCTTATTCTTCTTTCATCTCCCTTAGGATGAGTCCTTCCAGCCAGAGGCATCATCGCCCAGATCATTTTGACAAGGTGGGGCCATCCCGATCGAGGCCTCCTTCCTCTGGTAGTGAGGAGGAGGAAGTCCCTCTCAGGATTTGTAGGAGCCCTTGGCGTACAGGGATAATCATAGGTCCCCCTAGGGTTCCTTCTCCTTCTCCCTCTATTTCTTCTGCTGGCCATGATTTGGTCTGTCCTGCCGGCATTGCTTCAGTGATGACCCAGGATGACCTTCTCCAGCTCTGGAGCATGTACGAGATCCTGGACTCCATCCGGCTCTTAGTTTCGAGACCAGAGGAATGGGTTACTTATAGTGGCCCAGACTGGATTGCCTTGTATGAGTTCTTCCTCGGGCGCCTCCATCTTTCCCTTCATCCATTCTTTCTCTCCTTCCTCGGTAATTTCCATCTTGTCCCAGCCCAGCTTGCTCCGAACGCAGTTAGGGCCATTTCTTGTTTTGCCATCCTTTGCCACTTCCATGGAATAGTTGCCCATTTCTATTTGTTCATGGCCCTCTTCACTCTGAAATGCCACTCAGTTGATAACAGGTGGTGGTTCATGGCCCCCTACCCGGGGCCATCAAATTTGACTTACCTTCTTCCATCAAAGGATGGAAGAACAAATTCTTTTTTGCCTCGGTTGAGGGGGTCGATTGGGTTTGGAGTGACCCAGACCGCACCCCCAACCAGAACACCCTGGTGAAGGCTGCTAACCGAGAGGTGTATGACTGGCTTGTCACCTCTGAGATTCCTCCACTCTGGGACCTGCTGACCGAATAAAATTTGTTCAAAACCGGGGTTAGCCCGATCCGATCCTTGGGCAAGGCCAAAAACCCCAACTCTTTTTCTTAGATTCTTCTTTGCTTTGATGGGTCTAACCAGTGTTTTCTTCTCTCCATAGGCATGAAGTTCTCTATGGATCAGATCCACGAGATATCCTAGAAAAGACATGAATCTCCCGGGCACAAAGAAGATCCTCAAAAGAGGGCCTAGAAAGATTCAGGGTGGAGGCCCACCATGGAGGCTTCGACTGGCTCTGAAGAGAGGAGAGTTGCGCCGGTCCCACCAACACCTGGGGTGGTGGCCTAGACACCCATGCGCAGGCCCAGCAAGAGCACTGGGCTAGAGAGGGGGCCGCACAAGCCCCTCAGGCGATGCCATCCACCGAGGTCCCACCATCACTAGAGGTGGTGGAAGTGGCAGCCAACATGGCCACCAAGGGGAGGCCAACATCGCAGGCAGCCACTGGAGCAGCCGCCAACCACCCGGCAACCTCCATGCCCCTGCCATCGACTACATTGGGCTCAGTGACACCCTCCACTGTAGCAACCCCAAGGGTGGCTAGGGTATCGATTGCACTACCACCGAACATGGCCGTCACCCTCGACCCCACCCTGGCGGAGAGGATGGTCGAGTTCACCATCCAGCCATGCGACCGCCAGGAAAGGAGCAGTAAGTAGCTGCCGACCCTCCTCACATGCCTATTCCCCCAGCTGATGATGGTAACTTTTCTATTACTATAGGTGACCGTCGATGCTCTGTTGATCCAGGACTCTTGCTTGGTGCTGGCCAAGTGGGATGTTAGTCACCGAAAACACTTGGAGGCCACGGAGGTGGAGGCTCGGGCACAGGCTGAGCGGGTGCAGATCCTAGAGGGGAAATCCGGAGCCCTCCAGATCAAGGTAACCGGCACCAAGGCCGCGGTGGCAGAGTTGGAGGGCCAAGCGAGAGACCTTGAGGTGGCCTAGCGGTAGAGAGGGAGAAGGCAGCCCATTAGTCGGAGGAGTTTGTCATGGAGGCCACATGCCTGGAGGGGCGGGTGCAGACCCTCCAGGCCCATCTTGACACGATGATGGCCCGAGTCGCGGCTGCGAAGGAGAAGGTGACGATGACGGTGGCACTGATGGAGATCGCCAAGAAGGAGGCCGTCGAAGCTGTGCCAAGGTTCAAGGCCTCAGAGGCGTTCGTCGACGAGTTCTGGGAGGCATTCCTCGACTCTTTTCTCAAAGGGTTCGAGGACTGCAAGAAAAAGATGACCCATACCTTCTCTTATAAGGGCCTCGACTCCATCATCCCGGACTTGCAGGGGATCAACGATGGCAGGGAAGTTCCGCCAGAAGTGACCGGCACGGGGATGGACATGAAGCCAGATGTCGATGTCGTGATTGCCACACCTGGAGCCGGAGCTGGGATGGAAGCCGCACCAAGGGGTTGAAGTGATGGAGGTCAGCGATCCAGCCATCCCTCTAGCAGAAGTCCCTCTGCAGGGGATTGGTGAAGTGCCCCGATGACCTGGCAAGGCACCAGTGGTGTCTCCATAGTGTAGATTTTTCTTTCTGTTTTTGTGCTTAGATATTTTTTGGAGGACCTCCTAGCTTGTCAGGACGTCCCGTTTGATGTAATCCCCTTTTTCCTTCAAAGAAATGAAAGACAAACTTTGAACAACATTGCATCTCTATTTTTTAACCTTTCTTCTTTTGTATCTGGCTGATTTTGAGGGACTCCCTGGTCTGCCAGGAAGTCCTTCTCATTATAAAGGCTTCTTCACCAATGAAGTTCTTGTACTGTGATGAACTTCATCCTGACTTTTTCCTTTCATTTCCCATTTTATCTTCTTCTTTGTATGGTGCAAATATGAACCATGCCAACATAGCATTGCAGTCAAGTATGAGGCTTCCAAAGTCCCGGCCCTCTTTGCCAAGTTTTAGAAGCTGGTAGATGGCCAAGAGGGATTTGGAAGTTTCCCGGCTCCACTTGTCAGATTGAAGATCATGCAGATGAGAGTGTGAGGCTTTCAGAGTCTCAGCTTCCCTCGCCAATACTATGAGTCAAGCAGTAGATAGTGGGGCTTCGAAAGTTTTCCAGCTTACATCTCAAGACTGTGAGCAAGGCAGTTGGGTGCAGGGTTTTTGGAGTCTCTCGGCTTGATTTGCTAAACTATGAGTCAAGTGGTAGATAGTGGGGCTTCGAAAGTTTCCCGGCTTACATATCTGGACTATGAGCAAGGCAGTTGAGTGTGGGGCTTCTGAAGTTTTTCGGCTTCCCTCACCAATACTGTGAATCAAGAAGTAGATAGTGGGGCTTTGAAAGTTTCTCGGCTTACATCTCAGGACTGTGAGCAAGGCGGTTGAGTGTGGGGCTTCTAGAGTCTCCTGGCTTGATTTGCCAAACTATGAGTCAAGCGATAAATAGTAGGGCTTTGGAAGTTTTTCAGCTTACATCTCCGGACTGTGAGCAAGGTAGTTAAGTGTGGGGCTTCTGGAGTTTTCCGGCTTCCTTCGCTAATACTATGAGTTAAGCAATAGATAGCGAGGCTTCGAAAGTTTTTTGGCTTACATCTCAGGATTGTAAGCAAGGCGATTGAGTGCGGGGCTTCTGGAGTCTCCCGACTTGATTTGCCAAACTATGAATCAAATGATAGATAATGGGGCTTCAAGAATTTCTCGGCTTACATCTCCGGACTGTGAGCAAGTTGGTTGAGTACGGGGCTTTTGGAGTTTCTTGGCTTTGCTTCGCCGAACTTGGAGTCTGACGGATAGAGTGCGGGGCTTCAAGAATTTTTCGGCTTCCCTCACCAATATTATGAGTTAAGTAGTAGATAGTAGGGCTTCAAAAGTTTTCCAGCTTATATGTCAGGACTATGAGCAAGGTGGTTGAGTGCGAGGCTTATGGAGTCTCCCGGCTTGATTTGCCAAACTATGAGTCAAGAAGTAGATAGCGAGGCTTCGAAAGTTTTTCGACTTACATCTCCAAATTGTGAGCAAGGCAATTGAGTGTGGGGCTTTTGGAGTTTCCCAGCTTTGCTTTATCAAACTTGGAGTCCGACAGACAGAGTGCAGGGTTTCTGGAGTTTCCCGGCTTTGTTTCGCTGAACTTGGAGTCCGGCGGATAAAGTATGGGGCTTTTGGAATTTCTTGGCTTTGCTTTGCCGAGCTTAGAGTCCGACGGATAGAGTTCCTACATAGGTGGGAAACAATGTTGTACTAAAAGAAAACTTTTACTATTAAAAGAGTCTTACATTTTTGGTAGTACATCCTAAGGTTGTTGGCATTCCAAGTCCGAGGGAACTAGATGCCATCGAGTTCAGTGAGGTAGTAGGCTCCATGTGGCAGAGCCTTGACCACATTATAGGGACCTTCCCAGTTCGAAAAAAGTTTGCCACATTTCCCAAGCTGTAGGGACCAAATTGCCTGGGCAGAAGGCCTTTGGCTTCATGCAGGAGTTGTAGTATCAGGCCACCCGTTGCCTGTAGGCAACCATGCAAAGCTGAGTCTTGTCCCTCGTCTCTTCTAGCAAATCTAGGTTGAGTAGGAGATGGGCCAGATTTTCAATTTCGTTGTATTACTCCGCCCGTAGCATGGGTAGACCCACCTCCTCCGGAATCTCAACCTCGGAACCGAAAATGAGGTTGAAAGGTGTCTCATCTGTTTCCATCTGAGATGTGGTGTAGTTGGCCCACAGTACACTAGGGAGCTCCTTGGCCCTTTGGCCTTTGGCCTCATTTGTCTGGTGTGAAGTCTTTGGAGGATGGTCTGGTTGGTCACCTCGGCCTCCCCGTTGGTCTGAGGGTGAGCCACTGAAGTGAAGCGATGGCGGATGTTGAGATCGATGCAGAACTCCTCGAATACGTGGTTGTCGAACTACCATCCATTGTCAGTGATGATCGAGTGAGGAAGATCGAAATGATAGATGACTGACTTCCAAAGGAAGGATCTGGCTTTGGCTTCAGTGATCCGTGCCAGTGGCTCAGCCTAGATCCACTTGGTGAAGTAGTCGATTGCCATAATCAAGTACCTCCGTTGACTGGATGCTGGGGGAAAGGGACCCAAGATGTCCATCCCCATTGGGCACATGGCCACGGAGCAGAGAGTTGGGAGAGAGGTGCGGCTAACTGACACTAGAAGTAAGCATGCCATTGGCAGCGATCGCACCTCCTCACAAAGTCAGTTGCAAATTTATGCATAGTCTCCCAGTAGTATCCTTGCTAAAGGCTTTGTATGCCAACATCCTGCCCCTCACATGGTTTCCATAGAGGCCTTCATGTATCTCTTGGAGTATGTAGGCTGCCTCCAAGGGTCTCAGATACTTCAATAAGGGGTAGGAGTGGGACCTTCGGTAGAGCTGCCCGTCCATCAGTACGAAGCACGTGGCCTTCTTCTTGAGGAGGCTGGCCTCCATGCGGTTCTCAGGCAGGGTGCCATCGGTGATGTATCTAATGTAGCAGTCCATCCAACTAGCTTCGAGGGTGACCTGCTGGACCTCACCTAGGACCTTATAGTTGGGTGTCTCCACATATTCAATGTAGGTGCACCCCAACGATGAGTCTGGTAGGGTTGCAAGCCTGGAGAGGGCATCGATGCGAGCATTTTTTCCATGAGGGATGTGGGAGATGTTGAAATGCTGGAAGCCTACCATGCTCGAACGTACTCATTCTAGATACCTCGCCATCTGAGGATCCCGGGCTTCAAACTCTCCCAAGACTTGACCCACAACTAGCTGCGAGTCGGTGAAGACTCTCAGGCTTGACACGCCCAACTCCCGAGACACCTTTAACCCCATGAGGAGTGCTTCATACTCAACCTAGTTAATTATTGCTTTGAACAAAAAGTGTAGTGCGTACTCAACCACGAACCCATCAGGGTTGGTAAGGATGAGGCCGGCTCCACTCCCTCCCGCATTGGATGCACCGTCCATGTGGAGGATCCATGCCATCTCATCCACCGGTGGTTCCAAGGGATGCTCAGGGGAGGCTTCTTCTAGCTCTTCACTTGTCCAGGCACATTCCACCAAAAAGTTGGCCAGTACCTGAGCCTTCTGAGAGGACCTTGGGTGGTAGGTGATGCCAAACTTGCTCAACTTTACTGCCCATTTAGCTAGATATCCAGACATGTCTGGATGGCTAAGAATGACCCTTAGAGGCTGGTCGATGAGGATCATGATCGGGTGTGCTTGAAAGTATGGCTTGAGACATTGAGCAGACATAATGAGTGCAAAAATTATTTTTTCATAGTAGGTGTACTGGTCTCCATGTCTCGGAGTAGCTTGCTAGCATAGTACACTAGTCTCTGGACTCCATTTCCGTCTGTGCGAACAAGCACCGAGCTGATGGCCCCTGGGGAGATCGCTAGATACATAAGGAGTTCCACCCCAGTCTCAGGCATGAAGAGCAGTGGTGGGGATGCGAGAAACTTTTTTAGCTTCTCAAAGGCTTCTCGACACTCCTCTATCCAAGTGAAGTCATGCATCTTGTACAATGCCTTGAAGAAAGGCAAGCAATGGTTAGCGGAGCACGAGATGAACCAGCTCAGAGCTGCGATCCGGTTGGTCAGGTACTGTACCTATTTCTTTGAGGTAGGGTGCTCCATGTCGACGATCGCCTGGACCTTCTCGAGGTTGGTCTCGATCCCTCTTCAGGTGACCATAAACCCCAGGAGTTTTTTAGTAGCGATGTCGAACGCACACTTGGCCAGATTCAACTTCATTTGGTGAAGGCGGAGGTTATGGAAGGCTTCAGCAAGGTCTATGACATGGTCTAACTCTTGGCCACTCATGATGAACATGTCATCCACGTAGACCTGCATGTTATGGCCGATTTGGTCTTTGAAGACCTTGTTAACGAGATGCTGGTACGTGGCCCCATCATTCTTCAGATCAAATAGCATCATCTTGTAGCAGTAGGTCCCTCTATCTATGATGAAGGCAGTATGTTCCTCATCTTCTGGATGCATCCGGATCTGGTTAAACCCGGAGAATGCATCTATGAAGCTGAGTAAGCAGTGCCCCGAGGTGGCATCCACCAGCTGGTCTATCTTGGGAAGGGAAAAGCTATCCTTTAGATAGGCTCGATTGAGATTGGTGTAGTCTACATAAATCCTCCACTTTTCATTGGCCTTCTTGACCATGACTATGTTCGCCAACTAGCTGGGATACCGGAGTTCCTGAATGAAGCCCGTAGTAAGGAGTTTTTCCACCTCTTCATTGATAGCCTTCTGTCTCTTCGGGTGAAGCTCCTCTTCTTTTGCTGGAATGGGTGATATTTCGAGTCAACATTTAGCCTAAGGATGATGACATCAAAAGGAATCCTAAGCATGTCCACCGCGGTCCAGGCAAAAACATCAACATTTGCATGAAGGAAGCTCAGGAGGTGAGCCCTTTCATCTTCATGTAGCTGGGCTCCCACCTGCACCATCTTCAAAGGGTCGGTCTCGAGGGGGAAAGATAATAGATGCTCGACCAGGCTACCCTTAGTGTCCTATATTCTTTGGTCAAGCTGGTCGGTGATTGGGACCTCATCGGCACTCTTGGCCCCAGGGACAGCCTGTAGGCAGTGCTGAACCAGCTACGGGGTCTCCCTCATTTTCCCTACTCTGTAGGGGGTTGGGAATTGAACTAAGAGCCATTTTGTCGATATGACCATGTCGAGCAGGTTGAGCCCAGGGCAGTCGAGGATCACATTATAGGCTGAGAAAAGCTTGACAACTGTGAAACTCATCATTACAGTGTTCTGCTAGGGAGGCATTCCAGCAGTGATAGGGAGAGTGATCTCCCCTTCCACCCCCATCGAGTCTCCAATAAAACCAATCAGAGGGGTGTGCACCAGTCTCAACAAGGTAGGAGACAGATCATCTTGAAGAAAGTATCATAAAAAAGGATGTCAGTCGAGCTTCTTCTATTGACCATCTTACAGGATGCGTAGCTATCATCATCTCGATGACAACAACATTGTTATTTACATTTTCTACCCCGGTTTCCCTTTTCCTCGTGAAGAGGAGTACATTATCAGACCCTGGCCCCGCCCTGATTTTCTTCGAGCTATGCTCTATCTCCCAGGAGATCTTGCCTATTGGCCTCTCGGTGGGCTACCTGTCAACGGGAGGAAGAGCCATGAGTGCCAGGTGTTCAGACGGGATCTTGCCCTCCACAATTCAAGGTAGCCCATCGATCTCCCTCTTGAGGTGGTAGCATTCCTCGGTGTCATGACCGTGGTCACGGTGGAATTGGCAATACTTCGACTTATCGTGACCAATGGATGACCTTAGTGGGGGAGGGCGGTGCAGATAGTGCTCGCCCTCAATCTCCATGAAGATTTTGGATCTTGGGGCAAGGAGAGGGATTTACCCCTTTTCCTGGGCAGGAGTGCTCTTCGACTTTGGGCCCACTCGGAGGTTTGGGACCACCCTGGGCCCATGTGTCCCGGAGGGCTCCCCTTGGGGTTGCTTCTTCAGGGGCCTCCCATCTAGTTTCCTTCTAGTATGATCCACCTCCTTCATATGGATGTACTTATGTGCTCGGAGGAGGAGCTCAGAATAGGTCTTGGAAGGCTTCTTACCAAGGGAGTAGGTGAAGTGGGAGGTCCTGAGCCCCCTTTTAGCACCAACATGGTGACAGGCTCGTCCAAGTTGTAGTACTCCAGGATGGCAACTTTGAAGCAGGACACGTAATCCTGTAATGACTCATAATCTTGCTAGCGGATGGAGAAGAGGCTATCGGCTTCACGTGGTACCTTTCGACAGGCATCGAAGTGCACCATGAACTTCTTCTTCAATTGCTCAAAGGAGTCAATACTCCTTGGCTCGAGATGGATGTACCGACTCGAGCGGCCTTTCGAAGGGTGGCCAGAAAGGCGATGCATAAAAGGGCATCAGTGACCCCCTGACTCTCATGAGGGCTTTGTAGCTTTCGAGGTGGTCCAGGGGGTCGGTGGTCCTGTCGTAGGGATCCACCTGAGGCATATAGAACTGGTTGGAAATTAGTTTCTCTTGGATGCTGTGGGAGAAAGGGGCGAGGGCATCGTAGCTTATAAGCTCATGCAAGGAGTTCCGCATATTGGCAAACTGGAGGGATAGCTTGGTCAACTTGCACTCTTGTTCCTCTAGGCACCTCTCAGCCCGATGCCTGATAGCCTCATCGGTGGAACCTTTTATCAAGGTTGTTGAAGGAGAGGGAGAGGAGGGCCTGAGGAAGTCACGCCGGGGGGCCTTGCCATGGCGGTGCTTGCGATGCCATTAGGCACCGTGGTTCAAGACCGGGGACTGACTCTCCTGGCCAGCCAAACCACTTCATTACCTCTTTCTTGGGGTCTTGAGGCTCCCCCAGGGACAAGACGTGGCCCATAGATGCAATGGCCTTCCTTGGAAGGAGCGCCGACTATCGCGAGGCCCGATGGCTTGGGCCACAGGTATCCCTGATTGCTGCTGTGTGGCCAAGGATCGGTATGATGGTGCAGCTATCGCACTGCCACAGCCAAGCTTTGGACTTGCTGGGCAAGTGCAGTGAGCCGAGGGTCCATCAGAGATGGAGGTGGTGGAGCGGGGAGCTCTCTCCGGGCTGTGCAGGTTGCTGTGGTGCAGAGAGTCCCCCACATAGCTAACAGAGGATTACTATGCACGTGTCACTACCATGTCACCAGCGAATTCTTCTGGCAATGAGGGGCTGGTCTAAACTGGCTACCCCCTTACCTAGTGTTTTAATATGTTGCCACCTAGATCACCACAGCCTATAGCTCCTATGTGGTATCGGTGAGTGGACTTCCTGCTTGATGTCCTTCGAACACGACCGGTCCAGCAAAAGAGAGGAGACCCGGGCCAAGAATCTCGACGGGGGCACTCCAACATCAAGTCAGTAGACGATCAAGGAGAATAGATCCTCCATAATGGATCCCAGTGTGGTTTGCATACTCTGAGGAGGATTCATCAGAAGATAGAATGGGAGTTAGAGCAGTGGGAGCTAGAGCTGTGGGAGCTAAAGCCATGGAAGTTGCTACTACCGAAGCTCTTAGAAGAGTTTTCGGGTGTTTCTCCTGGCCTTGAGCTTCCCTTCCTTTGCCTACCTCTTGCTTATTTTTTTTGAAGGCCCCTTTGAGCTTCTTATAGAAGCGTAGTTATCTGGCAGAGTGTAGAGTCCTTGTCTAGCATTTGCTGGGAGCGCCACATGTGGGGGAAGCGTAGGCCTGTTCCCCCTCCTCCCTGAGGAGGGGGACAGGGTCCGTAGCCTTCGAGAAGGTTCTATCATGGATGCAGGTGAGGTACTGCAAAGTACGCATTCTTCCCATGATGAGTGTGACTAGCGTGCCACGGGGCCTGACACCCTGACAGGGTGCTACTTCTTCTAGATATCATGCTACCGTGCCTGGGGGAACTTGGCAGAGCACTGGCCTAGCAAGAGATGCTACAGCATCTCCATCTTCTAGCAAAACTTTCCTCTTCTAGGTGGTGCAGATGTTAGGTTGAGGGGCATGATGCCCCGGATGGAGTGTCTTTCCACAGAGGGTGCCAACAGTGGGCTGACAAGCCTAGCACTCCGGTGAAATGCTCCTCCATAAGGGATATAGGCGGCGTGCCCTGGTGAAGCGCTACTCCACAGAGATTGCAGGCAGCATGCCCTGGTGGAGTGCCACTCCATAGATGTTGCAGGCAGCGTGCCCTGGCGGAGCGCCACTCCATAGAGGTGCCAATTTCTCTGAGCATCATGGGGTTCTGATGGGATAGTAATACTACCTGCTAGGGTCACTATCCCAACCCCTCCAAAGGTTGCTCGAGAGGTGGACTGAGTCCACCTGACTCTATCCATGCCTGACCTTAGGGAAAGGTTGACTTTGACCAGCAACTCAACCTTGGCAGGGGGCTCAACCTTGGCAGGGAGCTCGATTTCGGCAAGGACCTCGACTTTGGCAAGGAGCTCAACCTTGGCAGAGAGCTCGATCTCGACAGGGAGCTCGACCTTGGCAAGGAGCTCGACGTTGGTAGGGAGCTCGACCTCAGCAAGGAGCTCAACGTTGGTAGGGAGCTCAACCTCAGCAAGGAGCTCAACCTCGACAGGGAGCTCGACTTCAGTAAGGAGCTCAACCTCAGCAGGGGGCTTGACTTCGGTAGGGAGCTCAACTTTGGCTAAGAGCTGGACCTTAGCTTCCATGACGGCATCTAGGTGACACCTTCCACTAGCCTGTCCTCCAGCTGGTGCAGACGCGGACTCCTCGTTGGCGGTCATGCCATATCAGTCCCTTTTCTTGTGCAATGAATGATTAGACCATACACTTTTCTCTAAGATACAACTCGGAAGCCAATACTCCAACGTTTGTCGGTGGTGCGATCTCGAACAAACACTGATCAGCTCGTCTTCAGCATAAATTATCAAAATAAAAAAATTGCATGAAAGAAAGAATTTTAGAAAATTTTGAAAGAAAAGAATATATGAGAAAGAAAACTTAGAATTGTTGGATAGATTGTAGGACTAGGATAGAGACCTATTTATAGGCTCAAAACCTCAAAAAAATTCTAAAATGACCCTCCAAATAGTCATTATTGCATTAAATAAAAAATAACCACTAAATCATTTAAAATAAATAATAAATAAAAAAATAAAAAATGGAAAAATGGATGCAAATGGCCGAATGGCCATGCATGGAGCACGTGCTTGTGCTCGCACGGGCATTTGGTCATTAGAGTTTCACGCGAAGCGCATGCCTGTGCTCTATGGGCATTCAGCCATTGGAGTTTCGAAACTCTAATGAAAAAAAGATGTGCAACATCTTCTATTCCTTTTTTTCTTCCCTTCATTATCTAAATTCCCAAGATAGTGTTTGGATGTCAAAAATTTATTCCAGGAATAGGAATACAAATTTTTCAATGATAACTTATTCTCGTTGTTATTCCAAATTTTTGTTTGGTTTGAAATTTGGTATTCCACCTTATTCCAGTGCAATTAATACAGTGTTATTCCAAATGGTATTTGGATGACCTAGGAATAAGCTTGTATTCCATTAGGAATAGATGAAGAATTTTATAAAAAATCCAAAAATGTCCCTGAACAAAGATTATAAGAAAATTGATTTATCAATTTATTTATTATAGATTTATATATTTATATATATATATATAATAATTTATTATGATGATATAGTATAATTTTGTATGTTATGTACATACATTAGTAAAGATAGCAGGAAAAAATGATTACGCTATTGCCAATTTCCAGATAGTACAAATTTATTTTTTAATAATTTATTATGATGACCTAGTATAATTTTGCATGTTATGTATATACATTAATAATAGTGGCAGGAGAAAATTGATTACACCATTGCTAATTTCCGGATGCAAGTACAAATAGAACATAATTCCATATATAGCAAATACATGAAATACAAGAATACCTGTTACAACATGAATAGCCATCATCTAATCAATTTCTCATAACTTCAGTATCATCTCTAACAAAAGTTTAACTTCAACAACAAAATTAAAAAAAAAAAAATAATATCTGAGTTCCCCCTCATCTCACATATGACTATCATACCATCAACATTAACATCATAGACAACTAACTAGACAAAATAAATTCAAAACTAGAATTTAAGCAAATATAAAATATAAACAACAACCACCACAATTTCCATTGATTTAAGAATCTGGTTCAATTTCCAATTAAATTTATCATACAAACATAGTCATATATGGTTATTGATTGCACACAAAGTCATCATCACTACTAGAAAAAAGGTTTTTTCCAACGGAAAATTTCATTGGAAAAAGTAATGAAAACCATTGGAAAAAGTTTTCTTAACAGATTTTAAGTCCGTTAGGAACCGTTGGCTAAACTCTTGTGGGCAAAAAAAAAATGAGAATATGGAAAGCCGTTGGGAAAAGTTTAGTTTTTATGACAGGCAAAAAATAAACTCTTTCGCCATGGATTTATTACCGTTGGGAATTATTGAAAGTTTTACCAACAAATATATATCTGTTGGCAAAAGGTTTAAGTATCAACACATACATAACTATTATTAGCAATGGCTATAAATATACTCGTTGGGAAAGGCTGTCGGGAAAAGTGTAATTTTTTATGACAAAATTTTTTTTGTTGGAAAAAGCTGTATTTATGACGACTAGTTATCCGTCGAAAAAAAATAAACTCTTTCACCACAGACTTGTTACCATAGGAAATAGTTAAAAGTTTTATCAACAAATATATATCCATTGGCAAAAGGTTTAAGAAAACATATATATCTATTATTATCAATGGCTATAAATATACTCGTTGGGATAGATATACTTCCACCATTGAAGTACTTTGCTGGAAATATATTTTTCCTTTTTTTGGTTTAATAAAAATATCCAAATTACAAATTTGCCTGCCAATGCTACAAAATTTTCAAAATAAAATTCAAAACTTAATTAATCAAACCATAAGATTTAATCAAATTGCACAATTCATCCACCATAGATATATTATAAGTTGTTCACATATATGTATCAACATAATTACATAGAGTCATATCTAATATAAACTAGTAACCACCAAAAGACAGAAGCTAAATTTCAATAAAATAAAAGAAAGTTTTGTTTCCATTACTTCATATTTCAACCATGAAGATGCCCGCAACAATAAAGATGCTTTAACTTGTTCCTTTGCTCTACGCGATAATTCCACCTACATCCAAATCAAGCAAACATGGAAGTTAACCTTAATCACATAATTCATGTAAATTAATATTTAAGATAACACTTTTAAAATTAAAAAACTCTTCAAATTTATCTCCTTGTATGACAAATTACTTGAAACCATGCAATACAAGTATCATTAATAATTAACCAGCATATAAAGTATTAATAGGATCATATGTTTTATAGTGCTGGACTTTTAGAATTTAGATAAAAACTATTTATATGTCAAATTCATTAATGTAGAGAAACCACTTTACAATAATAAACATACCTCAAAAAAGAGCTTACTATTGTACTTTCCCTCCCACTTGCTCTGCTACCAAATTCATTAATATTGTAAGTTTCTCTTTCACATCTTGTAATTCATTTTCAGTATCCTGAAATTTTTTCTTCATGTCATGCAGTACTTTTTCAGTAGTTTCAAGCCTTAATTCTGCAATTTCAGCTCTTTTCTCGGTCTATTCAATTCTTGTCTCAGCATTTTCTACTATTTTTATTGTCTCTTCAACTTTACGATTTGTATCTACAATCATAGTATTTGATTCTTGAGCTTGAATAGATCTCAAAGTAGATTGATTTAGACACATAACTTCACAAAGAAGACGACTACGTTTATTTGGGCCAAAATTATACATAGATATTTCTTCATCATCAAGAAAAAATTCTTCCTCATCATGCTTCTGTTTAAGTTTTTTCACTTCTGCCTATAGTGAAATTTAAATTCTCAAGTGATTAAAATTATTCACAGTTCTTACTCAAACTAAGAACACATGGTGAATACCAAATATAGTGAATACCCAAACTACTCAATAGACATGTTACTTTCTACAATTTTATCTGTTTTACGAAGTACTAAAAGATCCACTTGCTAAAAAAAATATAGAATGACATAAAATTTGAGTAATAAAATCATTCAGTACTCTCAAAAGCAATTATCTTCCAATATACATGAATATTTACATACCATTTTTTCTTCAGCTGCAACATCAACTAAAGAGCCATTCTTACGCATACGGGTCTTTTCAAACATTTCCAACCTACTTGGTCGCATCCCATTTGCAGCCTGGGTCTGTAATTAAAAAATTTAGTAAAAATAAAAAGAATACACAACTATAAGGCCAGAATTAGAAAAAAAATTTATATTGTTTCTATTATTCATACCAGCCGTTGCTCAATTACACTGAAAGCAGTCCTACCGGTACAAGGAACCATATTGAGTTTTGATCTATTTTCTACATTTGTCTTGCTCATTTTCTGCAAGTAAATATTGATGAATTAGTTAAATTAATACTAGAAAGATACTTAAAACAATCATCTTTCAATTGCTTCATGCTCATCATTTTCATACCTAAAAAGTTTCACTATTCCAATGCGCAACAAGCCATTCCCAATCATCCTTGGTGATTACCTCATCTAGTAAATGCTTGAATTTTCCTTGATCTTTATGTTGATTCTTATAAATTTCATACAACTCATTCCTATACACTTTATATTGATCACTAAGTTTCCTTATCACATATTTTGTCCTTCTTATAACTTCAGCCTTATCGAGTCATTCCTCAAAGAGAATAAAATAATCCTATAAAAAGATAACACAATTTAGCAAATGTTAAGATTATTGATGTTCTAATTAAAAAATTGACAAAAATCTTACCATGATGTGGTTAATCATATTCCTTATTTTATTCTCAGGAATTTCACTCCATCCTTTAACTTTAAGGGGTACAAAGGATCGATTTCTAACTATTATACCACACCAACTTGCAAATTGAGCACGATTCTCTCCTGCAATTCTTCCCTTGTGATCCCACTCCACTATTTTCTTAGTCTTTGAATTTTTCAGCTCATTGTTCAAAGTCCTCCCTCATCCTTTTTTTGTAGTATTCATCACTAAACCTGCAAAATTAGAAGCATAAAAAAAGAAATTAAATAATTACTTTGAACAAAAAGAATTAAGAATATATATAAAATATAACATTTAAAGATACTTACTAAAGTTATCATTTTCACCTTCTTGCTCATAATCAACATTATCTCTAGTAGTATGTGGAAGGCCTTGTTGGATGATAGCATTAACTTATGTGCCTCTATATTTAGTAATGCATCTCCCTTTGTGATTATTAGCTTCAGTCATAATTATCTAACGTTATACATTAAGTTAGTAAAGAACACTTCAAGGCCTATCAAAGTAAATTTGCCAATAAAGCCCAACAAATACTTGAAGTTTAATTTTTATTACTATATTGTGGTCTTACAATTAATATAAACATAATAATAATTCTTAGGCTTTTTATAACATCAACTATAGCTCATTGTAAGCCAAAAAATCAATATTAGTCATTGCAAAATTAAACCCACAAAGACACAAACCATCCACTCCACTTACCAAGACAACAAGAAAACATCCCATAACCAAATTACTGGTATTAATTTGCAATTCATGGCCCCTACACCAAAATTTCGTTAACCTTTGTTGCCGATCTCACCATGGTGGCCTGTAGCTCCTGAGTTGGCACCGGTCTCTGACCGTCTTACCTCGAGATCTCCAAGCTTCCGGACCTGCAAAACAGAGTCAAAGACCCTGACCGGGGGTTCCGGCGGGGGCGCTCCGATGATCAAGTCAGAGAGCGGCGAGATAGAATAGATCCCCTAAGGCGGGTCCCTGAAGGACTCCCATGCTTAGAGGAGATGTTAATGAAAGAAGTGTGGGGAAGAGTGGAGTCGATGGTCAGCTCCCTGCGCTGAGTTCACCGAGCTCACGCCTGAGGACTCCTTAAGGACTCCCAGGATCGTTCTCTTGGTGGGTTTCTCCTTTTTCTGGCTTACCTCCTGTCCATTTTTACCACCCCTTTTATATCGTCACATTGCCTCCAGTCCCCCTCCTCCCCCGGGGGGCTCTCTCCCACTTCTCGTCTTTCTCCCCCCTCCTTTCCTCTTCGAGCCTGGGAACTCAGTGACCGAACCGCCTCGCCCGTCATGTATCACGAGAAAAAGGGGGGAGGATACTAGTGAGGCTTTGGACCAAGTACAAGAGCTCTCTTTTCGAGGCATTGATGATGAGCGCCTAGCTATTTTGGGCTCCTGCCTGCAAGGATTCCGCTTCTCGGTTGCGAGGCCCATCCGACTGGTATAAACAAGGTTTCGCGTGTCACTACAGACCGTACTGGTGCCCCCTACGAGGTGCGGCGCGCGCTACCCGAGTGGCGATCTTGAAATCCGCACCTCTACTTCCCCGAGGCTTTGCTGAGTGGGGCTGACCTGGGCCAAGGTGGACCCCTCCTGGGTGGACACCTGGCAGAGCGGCAGAGAGGCGCTCGACTTTGGCCGAGGTGGACCCGTCTCCGGATGCCACCTGGTGAAGGAGCGGGAGGGCCCATATCGACCTTGACGGAGGTGGACCCATCTACGGGTGCCACCTAGCGAGGGAGCAAGGGGCCACCAGCTTCGGCCGAGGTGGACCCCTCCTGGGTGGACACCTAGCGGAGCGGCAGAGAGGTACTCGACTTCGATCGAGGTGGACCCGTCTCCGGGTGCCACCTGGCAAAGGAGCGGGAGGGCCCAGCTCAACCTCGGCGGAGGTGGACCAGTCTCCGGGTGCCACCTGGCGAGGGAGCAAGGGGTCGCCAACTTCGACCGAGATGGATCCCTCCTGGGTGGACACCTGACGGAGCGGCAGAGAGGTGCTCGACTTCGACCGAGGTGGACCCGTCTCTGGGTGCCACCTGGCGAAGGAGCGGGAGGGCCTAGCTCGACCTCGGTGGAGGTGGACTCGTCTCCGGGTGGCACCTGGCGAGGGAGCAAGGGGCTGCCAGCTTCGGCCGAGGTGGACCCCTCCTGGGTGGATACCTGGTGGAGCGGCAGAGAGGTGCTCAACTTCGACCGAGGTGGACCCGTCTCCGAGTGCCTCCTGGCGAAGGAGCAGGAGGGCTCCCCATGAACGGGGGACCTTTTGAAAAAAATACGTGGTACTGATCTTGTCCGGCTGGATCTGACACGTGCGCCATGTCAACGTAGTAGCCATATCAGTTGCCTCCCATCCCCACATTCCGTCGAGGCATCGCGGCCTGGGACGTGGGGATTTAATGCGGAGATGAAGTGGGGAAGTCGAAGATTTCATGCAATAATTGCCACGATCCCTGTCGCCGCTTCTGTTACGCCCGAGGCCCTATGAGAGGTTGCCACATGTCGTGCTTCCGACGGTCATTAATGTGCCATTTCGAAAAGGAGGCCATTTCCATCGACCCGAAGCGTCGATGTCGGGCATGCGTCCACATGGCGATCATCTGGTGTTCCAGAATGGAAAGAGGGGTACGGCCGCTATCGATTGAGTTTGAAAAGGGAGGGGGACTTTCCGGAAACGAAGTCTCTCCACTTTCTCGCGCTCCGCCGGTGGTTGCAGTGGATTTTCCTTCACCTTCCGGGATTGCCACCTCTTTTACACAGAGTATCTCAGTGAGTGCCCGTGTCTTCTTCCCCCTTCCATCTCTCGGCCCTATCGACTCTTCTACACTTCTTCTTCTTCCATGGCACGTCGCCGTCATGTCTCTTCTAACCCGGATGAGGCCGGTCCTTCCCGGCCGAGGACTCCATCGCCTTCTTCCTCAGAAGGGGTAGTGATCCCGGACGAGATCTGTAGGCAGCTCCAGCCTGGGGCCGTGACCATAGGCGTCCCTAGGGATCCTAGGTCTCCTCCCGTAGTCTCCGCTCGTCCGATTTCTTCTCTCCCCCCTCCGATCACTTCTCCCACTGGCCCCTCCGATCACGTCTCAACGATGATCGAAGATGACCTTTCTCTGCTCTGAGAAGTCTATGGTATCCCGGATTCGACTTGTCTTTTCCTCCCGTGGCCTAGAGATCGAGTGACCTCGAGTGGCCCCGGCCGAATCGCCTTCTACGAGGACTTCCTCCTCGGGGGTCTTCGATTTCTCCTTCACCCCTTTTTCCTTTCCTTTCTCAGCCACTACCATCTGGTCCTGGCCCAGTTGGCTCCTAACGCCATCCGGGTCATCTTCGCCTTCAATGTTTTATGTCACTTCCACGGGTTCATTGCCTGTTTCTCCCTCTTCAGGGCTCTCTTCATCCTGAAGCGTTATTCCACCGATGATGGCTGGTGGTACATTTCACCTCGGCCTAGGTGCCTCAGGTTCGACCTCCCTTCGTCTATTAAGGACTGGAAGAACTGGTTCTTTTTTGCCTCGGTCGACGACGTTGACTGGGCCTGTAGCGAGCCGAACCTATCTCCGAATCGAAATTCCCAGGTTGAGCCAGCGGACCAAGAGGTCTTCACACAGCTACTGAGTGATGCGGTCCCGACTCTCGATGTTTTGCTCTCGGAGCAGAACTTGTTCGAGGCAGGGATCAGTCCCATCCGGGAGCTGGGTGAGGCTCGGATCTCCCTTCTACTTCGCATCCCCTTATCCTTCTTCTTCTTCTTCTTTTCTTTTTAACTGGCTCGACTGACCTCTACTTCCTTTCAGGTATGAAGTTCTCTCTGGAGAACCTGATGGAGGGCACTGCGTAGAGGGATGCCGCCGAGGGGACTGAATCCCTGACGAAGAGAGCTCATACTGAGACGAGCCGGGGGGCTGCGCCGACCTCCACCACCGGACCTGTGGCGGCGGATCTCGTCCCCAGGCCACCTCGGGCCCGGGCGCCCGATGCCCCTGTCATCGACCTCGACAGGGTCGTGGAAGAGAGGCTGCCGGCACCCCCTCGGGCAGCACCGGCTTCAGTCGCCGCACCGACCGCATCCATGGTCATCACCAGGACAGCGACGACTCCACTGATAGCCGCACCACTCGGCGAGGGGACGGTCGCCTCCACCGCAACTGACGTGCCTACTCCGCCGTCGAGCCTTACCAGCCGGTGCTCCGTGATCCGTGACCAGGGCCTCGTGGAGAAAGTCATGGAGTTCGCCAGTACCTCCCGGGACTGTCGTCTAAGGGGCGGTCGGGACTACAGTGAAGCGCTGCTCGAGATCCTGCCGCAACTCTTCACGGTAAGTCCTGAGCTTCGAGTTTTCTTCTTTTCTTTTAAAGTTCCAGTTGGATTGTACCAACCCCTTGCTCTTTTGATGCAGATCGGGATGGACGTGCCGCTGCTAAGGAACTTCCTCGCCGGCTATGCCAAGAAGGATGCCGAGAAGGAGGAGAAGCTCGGCAAGCTCGCAGCTGACATCAAAGACCTCATGGAAAAAGGGGTCGAGCTGCGAGGAAACAACCAGGTCCTCCGAGACGACCTGGCCCGCACCGAGGGGCGCATCAAAGAGCTCGAGACCTCTCTATCGGAGGAGAGGATCTCGAACCAATGCCGCAACGAGGAGGACGCAGCAGAGAAGACCCGCCTCAAGGCCCAGTCCCGGTCGCTGGAGCGCCGGGTGGAAGAAGTCCTGAAGGAGCTGAATGCGGCCAAGGATAAGAGCTCCTACATCAACGGGCTGCTAGAGGCGTCTAAGTGGGAGGCACAGGAGGCCGTCCCGAGGTTTCGAGCCTCCGAGGAGTACATCGTTGAGGTTCAAGAGGCTGCCGTGGACTCCTTCCTGAAGGGGTTCCAGGTATGCCGAGAGAAGGTAGGTTCCTTTTATCCCGAGCTCGATCTCGGCGGGGTAGTCCTCGGTGGCAGGAGGCAGGAGCCCAGTAGAGGAGCTCTGGCAGCAGCTGGTGACGAGGTGGCGACTTCGGAGCAGCTTCCCGAGCAGCCACCCATCGATGGCGCAGGCGGAGAAAGTGCACCCCAGCCCAAGGAGGACGCTGCCGCGCCGAAATAGCTTCTCCGGCACCATTATCTTCTTTTTTTTTTCTTGTATTTTCTTTCTTTAAGGACTCCCGACCTATCGGGACTCCTCCTATGTATCGACATTCCAGATGCAATGAAGCCTCCTTTTCATCAAACTGTTGCTTCACCCTCTTCTCTTTCTCTCGCTTTTTTTTTTTTTTGGGTACCTTCCGGACTGGACTTTGGGGCTAGGCACGGGGACGAAGTCTCGTAGTGCATTCCGAGCTGAGCTCATGGGCGAACTGAGTTCTGCCCCACCCTCCAGATCGAAGTCCAGGATTTCCGGACTGAACCCCGGGACCACAGGCTTTATCTGAGCCCTGCGCGGCTTGCCGAGCTGTTCTCCGAGATTGCATGGGTGAATTCGATTCTGCCCCGCCTTCCAGATCAAAATCCGGGACCTTCGGACTGAACCCCGGGGTCGCAGGTTTTATTTGAGCCCTGCACGGCTTGCCGAGCTGTTCTTCGAGATTGCATGGGCAAATTTGATTCTGCCCCGCCTTCCAGACCGAAGTCCGGGACCTCCAGACTGAACCCCGGGGCCACAGGCTTTATCTGAGCCCTGTGCGGCTTGCCGAGCTGTTCTCTGGGATTGCGTGGGCAAATTTGATTATGCCCCGCCTTCCAGATCGAAGTCCGGGACCTCCGGACTGAACCCCGAGGTCGCAGGCTTTATCTGAGCCTTGCACGGCTTGCCGAGCTGTTCTCCGGGATTGAGTGGGCAAATTTGATTCTGCCCCGCCTTCCAGACCAAAGTCCGGGATCTCGCGCCTTCGCGGGTCTTCCACCATGCCCATGTTCGCTGAACTCAGAGCTAGGTGACTCTCACCCTACGAGACGAAGAGAAGCATTTGATGAAAAAAAAAAGGATTTCATTACTAAAGTTCAAGGGGTCTTACACTATTGGCAATACATCCTCATGTTTAAGGCATTCCAGGTCCGAGGGAACCGAGATCCTCCTAGCTCCTCCAGGTAGTACGCCCCGTGAGGAAGTACCTCTGCCACCCTATAAGGGCCTTCCCAGTTCGGGGAGAGTTTCCCGCACTCCCGTGGCTGGGAAGCTCCAGCGCGGTGGAGCACCAAATCTCCTGGGCGGAAGGACTTCGGTCGCACTCTGGAGTTGTAGTATCTGGCCACTCGCTGCCTGTAGGCTGCCATTCGGACTTGAGCCTTGTCCCTCGTTTCTTCAAGGAGGTCCAGGTTTAGCTGCATCCTAGCGGGGTTCTCCGCCTCGTCGTACTATTTCACATGCAGGGTCGGTAGGCTGAGCTCAATCGGGATAATCGCTTCGGCCCCGAAGACAAGGTTGAACGGGGTCTCGTCTGTGGCCATCCTCGAGGTGGTGTGGTAGGCCCAAAGGATGCTCGGGAGCTCTTCCGCCCACCTGCCCTTGGCTTGGTCCAGTCTTGTCCGGAGGCCCTGCAAGATGGTCCTATTCGTTACCTCGGCTTCTCCGTTTGTCTATGGATGCACCACCGAAGTGAAGTGATGGTGGATGCCGAGGTCGCTGTAGAACTCCTCGAACTCCCGACAATCGAACTGACATCCGTTGTCAGTGATAATGGTATGTGGTAGGCCAAAGCGGCAAATAATTGACTTCCAAAGGAACTTGGCGATGTTTGCCTCCATAATCCAGGCCAAGGGCTCGGCCTCGACCCACTTCATGAAGTAGTCGATGGCCACGATCAAAAATTTCCATTGCCCAGGCACCGGGGAAAAAGGTCCTAGGATATCCATGCCCCATTGAGCGAATGGCCATGAGGAGGAGAGCTGGGAGAGTGGAGCGGCGGGCTGACGTTGCACCACGGCGTGCCGCTGACATCGGTCATACCTCTTCACGAAGTCAGCTGCATCTTCTTTCATCATCTCCTAGAAGTAACCTTGACGGAGGGCCTTATACGCCAGTGTTCTGCCCCCCACGCGATTCCCACAGACGCTCTCATGGATCTCTTGGAGCACGAGTGCGGCCTCTACGGGTCTCAGACACTTGAGGAGGGGGTAGGAGTAGGACCTCCGATATAGTAATCCATCCATTAGGATGAACCACGCGGCCTTCCTCTTGATGAGGCCCACCGCTACACGGTCCTCCGGCAAGGTGCCGTCGGTAATGTACTCGACGTACTTGTCCATCCAGCTGGGCTCTTGGTTAACCTGCTGGACTTCCACGGGCGTCTCGTATCTCGGGGCCTTGAGGTGCTCGACGTAAGCGCGGCCCAACAACAAGTCCGGCAGGGTTGCCAGGCGGGAGAGCGGGTCCGTGCGAGCGTTTTCCCCGCGAGGTATATGAGAGATGCTGAAATGCCGAAATCCTGTCGCGCTCGTTCTCATAAGCTCCAGGTATTTCGCCATTTGGGGGTCTCGCATGCCATACTCCCCAGAGATCTACCCGGCCACCAACTGTGAGTCGATGAAGGCCTTGAGGTTGGCTACGCCGAGCTCGTGGGACACCCTCAGCCCCACGAGGAGCGCTTCATACTCCGCTTGGTTATTAGTTGCGGCGAACTGGAAACGGAGTGCACATTCGGCGACAACCCCTCCGCCGTTGGCGAGGATGAGGCCGGCACCGCTCCTGCTAGAGTTTGAGGCCCCGTCTACATGAAGGATCCAAACGTCCTCCTCAGGTCCTGGTTCTGGCTGCCGGTCTGGAGGGCTCTCCTCCGTCCCCTTGCCCAGGCCAGCACACTCAACCAAGAAGTCAGCAAGTACCTGTGCCTTCATGGCCGACCTTGGCCTGTAAGTGATGTCAAACTCACTGAGCTTGAGTGCCCACTTTGCCAACTGCCCGGATGTGTCAGGTCGGCTGAGTATCGCTTTCAGCGACTGATCCATCAGGACAGCAATGGAGTGCGCTTGGAAATAAGGCCTGAGATGCTGAGCGGATACAATTAGCGCAAAAATTAGTTTCTCGGACCGGGAATACCTGAGCTCCGCATCGCAGAGGAGTTTGCTTGTGTAATACACCGGTCTTTGCATTCCCTGGTCATCAATCCGAACCAGGACCGAACTGACGGCCTCCGGGGTGACCGCCAGGTACCGGAGGAGCTCCTCTCCTCCTTCGGGCCTGGAGAGTAGTGGCGGGGATGCAAGTGTCCTCCTCAGCTCGTCAAACGCCTCCCAGCACTCCTCCGTCCAGGTGAAGTCATTCATCTTCCTCAGCACCTTATAAAAGGGCTGGCAGCGGTCAGCAGACCCGGAGATAAATCGACTCAGAGTGGCTATCCGACCGGTGAGTCGCTGCACTTGCTTCTTAGAGGTGGGTTGCTCCATGTCCAAGATAGCCTGGACCTTCTCCGGATTAGCTTCTATCCCTCTTTGGGTTACCATGAACCCCAAGAACTTCCCGGCAGACACGCCGAAGGCGCACTTCGTCGGGTTCAACTTCATCTAGTGAAGCTGGAGATTGCCGAAGGTCTCCGCCAGGTTGTCGACATGGTCCGAAAGGGGCTTTCTCATTACCAGCATATCGTCTACGTACACCAACATATTGCGGTCGATCTGGTCTTTGAAGACTTTGTTGACCAGTCGCTGGTACGTGGCCCCGGCGTTCTTGAGGCCGAATGGCATCATCTTGTAACAGTAGGTTCCGCGGTCGGTGATGAAAGCAGTGTTCTCCTCGTCCTCCGGGTGCATTCGAATCTGGTTGTATCCGGAGAAGGCATCCATGAAAGAGAGGAGGCGATGCCCCGAAGTGGTGTCTACTAACTGGTCAATCTTTGAAAGAGGGAAACTATCCTTCGGGCAAGCTCGGTTGAGGTCGGTGTAGTCCACGCAAATCCTCCACTTGCCACTGCTCTTCTTTACCATAACCACGTTCGCCAACCAACTGGGATACTGTACTTCCCGCACAAAGCCGGCGGCGAGGAGCTTCTCCACTTCTTCATTGATGGCCTTCTACCTTTTTGCAGTGAAGCTCCTCTTGTTCTAGCGGACAGGGCGACACCTTGGATCAACATTCAATTTATGATTGATGACTTTCAGGGGGATACCTGGCATGTCAGCGGCGGACCAGGCGAACACATCTGCGTTCGCCCAGAGGAATTCTAGCAAACGAACCCGCTCTTCTTCTAGGAGCTGGGCTCCTATATGTACAGTCTTTTGAGGGTCCAAACCGAGAGGATACGTCAACAGGTGTTCCACGGGTCCTCCCCTGGGGTCCTTCTCCCTTAGGTCAAGGTCGTTGACGTCGGGGCCGAGCTCAGCGCCCCGGGCACCCGGGATCGTCTACAGGCAATGCTGGACGGGCTGGGCCTTCCCCCTCATCACCCCCATCCCAAAGGTGGTGGGGAACTGCACCAGCAACCTCTTGGTGGAAATAACAGCGTCCAGCTGGTTGAGCCCCGGATGGCCGAGGATGGCATTATAAGGTGATGGGAGCTTGACTACAGTAAACATCATCATGACCGTAGTCTGCCGAGGTGGGGATCCGGCAGTGACAGGGAGAGTGACCTCCCCTTCGACCCCCACCGAATCTCCGGTGAAGCCCACGAGAGGGGCGTGCATCGGCTTTAATTGATCATGAGACAGGTTCATTCGGGAGAAAGCATCATAGAAAAGCACGTCAGTAGAGCTCCCACTATCCATCATAATATAATGTACAGGATGCTTTGCGATGGTCATCTCGACCACCACTGCATCATTATTTACATTTTTATTTTCATTCCCCCTTTCATAGGGGAGTACACTCTCCGAGTCTCCAGCCTCCCGGGTTCTTTTTATCGCGCGCCCGACCCCCCAGGAGATCATGCCCACCGGCTTCTCCGTTAGGCGATTATCAATGACAGGGACCGTGGTGCGGGCACCAGACTCAGAAGAAGACTTCAGAGCTCCATCTGGATCTCTGATTAACCTTGCCCGAAGAATTAGGGTTTTTGGCTTGTAATAAGGGTTGACTTGATCAACTCAATTTTAGCTTGAGTCTGTATTACCTGCATTTTTATTTGGTTGAGTCATGTTGACTCAGTAGTGGACTAGGGCTTCAACCTGGGGTGTTACATTTTCTCCCAAGGCCAAGCAAGTGGGTGCCACACTCCCAGCCACACTCCCAGCCATACGCCTGAGTCCAGGGGGTGCCACATCTCCATCCAGCAGGCTTTGGTCCCCACACCACAGATAGCAGCTCCCCTCTTTCATTCGCCAATTGAGGAGAAATCCACCAGGGGTCCACAAATCAAGGGGGTGGCCCAAGACTTCCCAAAAGAACCAAACTATGAAAAGGAAGAAATTCTCTTGGAGAGAAATTCAAGGAGGCGCCCATTACCTGCCAGAAATACTCAAAACAAAGTTAGAAAAAGCCATAACTTGGGGAGAAAGAAAAGGAGGTATCCAAAAAGGGTTGAGCCATGGAAGGAAGGAGATTTCTCTTGAAAAGCAAGGTTAGGAGGCGCCCTAATCATTCCAACTAAAGCCAGATATAAAAGGCAACAAATTTTCTCTTGGAGGGCAAGGTTAAGAGGTGCCCAAACACTTCCAGATAAGGCCAAGCATAGAAGGAAAAAATATTTTCTTGGAGCTCAAGACAAGGAGGCGCCACCCACTTTCCTTTTGAAGCTTCAATCAACTTTGGAATTAATTGGCCGGCCATATGAGTAGGGATTGATCCTACAATCCTAATTTGAAGATCCCCTCCTTTAGTCCCACATGGGAAGATGTAAAATCCTACTCTCTTGTAATGTCCTATAAATTAAACCCCCATGTAAGTTTGAAATCAATCAGATGAATGAAATCAATTTCTTTATGAGCAACTTTATGTTTCTCTCTTCCGCACTTGTATTCAAGTGTTGAGCTCCGTGAGGGAGTAAATCCGGGTTCCCTAGGAACCTTGAGGAGGTGTGAGATCTCCAACCCCAAAACTCTAGCTTAGTCCACCCATCTCTACTCCACCACCACCAAACCCTAATTTTCCATCTACATCCCACGGCCCATCTCCTCCACATAAAGGCCGGCCACCAGCATCCAGGTTCAGATCAACTGTTTCAACTACAGAGCAAGTTCAAAGAAGAGTCAGATCAGTATCAAGATCTCCGGAACTTCTACATCCAACAATCTTCATTAAGTCCTCAGGTAAGTATCTTTCTTTGAGTTTCTGGTTCTTTTATTTTTGTTCTTCTTCTTCCAGATCCTAAGTTCGAGAAGAAGGCCAACCTTGCCATAGGACTACAATCCGAGGATCCATTGCGAAGATACCTCGTCTCCAAGGATCCTACAATCTGCTCGAGAGTGTCCTTCAATTGAAGCAACGAGAGATATCACAGTCAGGTATAAAACCTTCTCTTCTCACTTTGTCTGTTTCGTTGAAACTCAGAGCAAACCCTAGATCTGGGGGTTTCTCAATCCCCAGCGATCCTACTTTTGAGTTACTCTAATAATCCACTCCTTTTAATTGTGCTCTCTGTCATTTCTTAGTTTCTTTCAACATTAGTTTATCTTTCCTTTGAGTCAAAGCAGACTTCTGAAAATATATTAAAAAAAAAATACATTAATTTTAATTTACTTCTGCATCGCATCTTCTCTTCTTTCGTTATGCATCATATTTGGTATCAGAGCTCTCTGTTCTACATCAGACTGGGGGAAGGGCAGCGAGCGGATGTCCCTTTGCTGGGGCTTCGTTCCTCACAAACTTCCTGAGGTAGCCCCTCTTGATCAGCTCCTCAATCTCCCGCTTCAGATTGCGGCACTCCTCCGTGTCATGGTCATGCTCGCGGTGAAATTGACAGTATTTTGTCTTGTCACGGATGCTCCTCGGGTTCTGAGGAGGAGGTCGGCGGAGGTAATGCTCACCCTCAATCTCCATGAGGATCTTTGTCCTGGGAGTGAGGAGAGGGGTGAAATTTCTTTGCGGGATAGCACCGCTCTTCGACTTCGGGCCTGGACGAAAATCTGCAGGTGGTCCAGGCCTCCGGGTCCCGGGAGCATCCCTCAGGGCAAGCTTCTTTAAGGGCTTCCCATCCAACTCTCGCCTGGTGCAATTGGCCTCCTCTACTCGGATGTACTTGTGGACACGGAGGAGGAGTTCAGAGTACGTCCTAGGAAGCTTCTTATCCAGGGAATAGGTCAGGCGGGAGGTCTTGAGCCCGCGCTTCAATGCCAGCATGGCGACAGGCTCGTCCAGACTGTAGATTTTCAGGGCGGCGAACTTGAAGTGGGTAATGTAATCCCGCAGCAGCTCTTGGTCCTGCTGGCAGATAAATAAGAGGCTATCCACCTCTCTTGGCACCTTCCGGTAAGCATCAAAGTGTTCCTCAAACTTTCCTTCCAGTTGATGGAAAGAGCGTTAGATTCCGGCTCGAGGTGGGTAAACCAAACTCGAGCGGCCTTCCGGAGGGTGGCTAGGAAGGCAATGCATAAGAGAGCGTCCGTGGCTCCGTGGACCCTCATGAGAGCCTTGTAGCTCTCTAAATGGTCCAAGGGATCAGTGGTCCCATCGTAGGGATCCACCTGAGGCATGCGGAACTAACCCAGGATCAGTTCCTCTTGGATTTCTCGGGAGAAGGGTGGTCGGGCATCGTAGCCTGCCGGATCAATTGGGGAGCTCTGCATGTCGGCAAAGCGATGGGCGAACTCCGCCAGCTTGCGCTCATGCTCTTCCAGGCACCTCTTGGCCTGGCGCCTGATGGCCTCATCGATGGAATCTTCCACCGAGGCCGTTGGAGAAGGGGGTGCGGATCGGTCTCGGCGAGGGGCCTTGCCCCAACGTCACCTGCTGCGCCGCGCCGTCTCGGCGTCGTTGGCTGGGGATCGACTCTCGTGATCCGTCAAACCAGAGTAGTTCCTCTTTATGGGAGTCTGGTGGCTCCCGCAGGGTTTGGAGACTACCCGTGGATGAGAGGGCCTGCCTTGGATGGAGCGCAGACTTCCATGGGCCCCGCGGCCTGAGCCGTGGGGGTCCCTGGCTGGGGCTGAGTGCCAGGGAGCGCTGCTGATACTGCAGTTGCCGCACTGCTGTGGTCAGGGTTTGCAGCTACTGGATAACAGCTGCAAAAGGTCCATCCATCGTGGATGGCTGAGGAGGAGGAGGTGGACCAGGAAGTTCCCTCTCCGAGCTACGCGACCCTTGGGGGAAGGAACTTCCCCCACTCAGCTGGTGGATGCTTCGCATCCGTGTGTCACCACCATGGTCGGAGCGCACTTTTTCTTGCGGAGAGCTCGCTCGCACTGGGGTTACTGTCCTACCCCCTCTACCTGGTGCGCCAATCTGTTGTCGATCTCACTGCAGTGGCCTGTAGCTCCTGAGCTGGCACCGGTCTCGGACCGTCTCACCTCGAGATCTCCAATCTTCCGGACCTGCAAAATAGAGTCAAAGACCCTGGTCGGGGGTTCCGGCAGGGGCGCTCCGACGATCAAGTCAAAGAGCTGCGAGATGGAACAAATCCCCTAAGGCGGGTCCCCGAAGGACTCCCGTGCTTAGAGGAGATGTTAATGAAAGAAGTGTGGGGGAGAGTGGAGTCGATGGTCAGCTCCCTGCGCTGAGTTCACCGAGCTCACACCGAGGACTCCTTGAGGACTCCCAGGATCGTTCTCTTGGTGGGTTTCTCCTTCTTTTTCTTGCTTACCTTCTGTCCATTTTTACCGCCCCTTTTATATCGTCGCATTGCCTCCAGTCCCCCTCCTCCCCCGGGGGGCTCTCTCTCACTTCTCGTCTTTCTCCCCCCCTCCTTTCCTCTTCGGGCCTGGGAACTCAGTGACCGAACTGCCTCGCCTGTCGTGTATCATGAGGAAAAGGGGGGAGGATACTGGCGAGGCTTTGGGCTGAGTGCAGGAGCTCTCTTTTCGAGGCATTGATGATGAGCGCCCAGCCATTTTGGGCTCCTTCCCGCAAGGATTCCACTTCTCGGTTGTGGGGCCCATCCGACTAGTATAAACAAGGTTTCGCATGTCACTGCAGACCATACTGGTGCCCCCTACGGGGCGTGGCGTGCGCCACCCGATTGGCGATCTTGAAATCCGCCCCTCTACTTTCCCGAGGCTTTGCTGAGTGGGGCTGACCTCGGCCAAGGTGGACCCCTCCTAGGTGGACACCTGGCGGAGTGGCAGAGAGGTGCTCGACTTTGGTCGAGGTGGACTCGTCTCCGGGTGCCACCTGGCGAAGGAGCGAGAGGGACCAGCTCGACCTCGACGGAGGTGGACCCATCTCCGGGTGCCACCTGGCGAGGGAGCAAGGGGTCGCGAGTTTCGACCGAGGTGGACCCCTCCTGGGTGGACACCTGGCGGAGCGGCAGAGAGGTGCTCAACTTCGGCCGAGGTGGACCTGTCTCCGGGAGGCGCTCGACTTCGGTCGAGGTGGACTCATCTCCGAGTGCCACCTGGCGAAGGAGCGGGAGGGCCCAGCTCGACCTCGGCGGAGGTGGACCCATCTCCGGGTGCCACCTGGCGAGGGAGCAAGGGGCCGCGAGTTTCGGTCGAGATGGATCCCTCTTGGGTGGACACCTGGCGGAGCGACAGAGAGGTGCTCGACTTCGGTTGAGGTGGACCCGTCTCCGAGTGCCACCTGGCGAAGGAGCACGAAGGCCCAGCTCATCCTTGGTGGAGGTGGACCCATCTCCGGGTGCCAGCTGGCGAGGGAACAAGGGGCCGCTAGCTTCGACCGAGGTGGACCCCTCCTGGGTGCACACCTAGCGGAGCGGCAGAGAGGTGCTCGACTTCGGCCGAGGTGGACCCGTCCCCGGGTGCCACCTGGTGAAGGAGCGGGAGGGCCCAGCTCGACCTCGGCAGAGGTGGACCCGTCTCTGGGTGCCACCTGGCGAGGGAGCAAGGGGCCGCCAGCTTCGACCGAGGTGGACCCCTCCTGGGTGGACACCTGGCAGAGCGGCAGAGAGGTGCTCGACTTCGGCCGAGGTGGACCCGTCTCCGGGTCCCACCTGGCGAAAAAGCAGGAGGGCCCAGCTCGACCTCGGCAGAGATGGACCCGTCTCCGGGTGCCACCGGGCGAGGGAGCAAGGGGTCGCCAGCTTCGACCGAGATGGACCCCTCCTGGGTGGATACTTGGCGGAGCGGCAGAGAGGTGCTCGACTTCGACCGAGGTGGACCCGTCTCCGGGTGCCACCTGGCGAAGGAGCAGGAGGGCCCAGCTCGACCTCGGTGGAGGTGGACCCGTCTCCGGCTGCCACCTGGCGAGGGAGAAAGGGGCCGCCAGCTTCGGCCTAGGTGGACCCCTCTTGGGTGGACACCTGGTGGAGCAGTAGAGAGGTGCTCGACTTCGGCCAAGGTGGACCCATCTCCGGGTGCCACCTGGCAAAGGAGCGGGAGGGCCTAGCTCGACCTCGACGAAGGTGGACCCGTCTCCGGGTGCCACCTGGCGAGGGAGCAAGGGGCCGCCAGCTTCGGTCGAGGTAGACCCTTCCTGGGTGGACACCTGGCAGAGCGGCAGAGAGGTGCTCGACATCGGCCGAGGTGGACCCGTCTCTGGGTGCCACCTGGCGAAGGAGTGGGAGGGCCCAACTCGACCTCGACAGAGGTGGACCCGTCTCTGGGTGCCACCTGGCGAGGGATTAAGGGGCCGCCAGCTTCGGCCGAGGTGGACCCGTCTCCGGGTGCCACCTGGCGAAGGAGCGGGAGGGCCCAGCTCGACCTCGGTGGAGGTGGACCTGTCTCCGAGTGCCACCTGGCGAGGGAGCAAGGGGCCGCCAGCTTCGATCAAGGTGGACCCCTCCTGGGTGGACACCTAGCAGAGCAGCAGAGAGGTGCTCGACTTCGACCGAGATGGACCCGTCTCCGGGTGCCACCTGGCGAAGGAGCGGGAGGGCCCAACTCGACCTCGACGGAGGTGGACCCATCTCCGGGTGCCACCTGGCGAGGGAGCAAGGGGCCGCCAGCTTCGGCCGAGGTGGACCCCTCCTGGGTGGATACCTGGCGGAGCGGCAGAGAGGTGCTCGACTTCGACCGAGGTGGACCCATCTCCGGGTGCCACCTGGTGAAGGAGCAGGAGGGCTCCCCCCGAACGGTGAACCTTTTGAAAAAACATGTGGTACTGACCGTGTCCGGCTGGATCTGACATGTGCGCCACATCAACGTAGTAGCCATATCAACCTTCACCAAGAACAATAAGTATTTTAAAGAGAATGGTCATTAAGAATGGGAAATATTAAAGTTATCTTCCTTCTTTATTACCCGTGAGGCCTTGACCCAGGAAAATAAGTGTGTAAATAGATAGAATTTTTTTCTAAGAAATATAAATGTACAAAACATCAATCTAAGGGCTAACCCTCAAAAATTCATTAAAATTGGACTGGATCTTATATAAGAATATGTTAGCCTTCACAACCCATTTTTTTTTAATAACAAAACCCATCTTAATCTTGGCTTACATTAATCCCATGGTAGAAAAATAAACCTGATGGCAGGAAATAATATACAAGGGATTGAGGATGGCAGACATCGAACTTCGGCTCCTCCTCGGTCGAGTGGAACCAAAACCCCGGTGGCACTCCAGAGTTTGACGACGACGATGACAATGATGCGATTCTCCCCGACCCTCTGTTTCTCTCTCCCTAAGATCACGATCAATATCGGCCCCCCACTATGTTTCTTTAAAACATTCCCTCTCTCTCTTTTGGACCACCGGCCCCCCCTCCCCCGGCGGCCCCCCAGCGGTCCCGCCCGTCCCCATCGACGACAACGACCATTCCTCTGTTTCTCTGTTCCTTCTTCTTCTTTCCCATTACTCTATTTTTGACCCCCGGCCCCCGCTCCCTCGGAAGCCCCCCCGCGGCCCCCCCTCCCCTAGCAACCACCCCGCAACTCCGCCCCTCCCCACTGCCGACCTCGACCCCCCTCCCCCAGCGACCCCGCCCCTCCCCATTGCCGACCTCAAACCCCCAATTAACAACCTCGGCGGCCCCCCATGCAACCCCGCCACTCCCCACTGCCGACGTCGACGGCAGTTCTCGAGTTGAGTCCGAGAAGAACACTATAGTAAAAAGGGGAACCACCGACCCATTTCTCCCGAAGCTTCTGGGCGGCGTCGGGAGACTCCACAACCCACCGACACTTTTGAAAAGCATCGGTATCCTCCGCAACCCACCGACGCTTTTAAGCGTCGCCAAGTACCCGACATTTACCGATGCTTAAAAGCGTCACCAGATTTGTAAACCGTCCATCCCGTACTAATACATGCCGACGCTTTTAGAAAGCGTCAGCATCTTCCAATGCTTGAAAGCGTCGCCGGACTTCAAGATTTTAATGATGCTTATAAGCGTCAAAAAATTCCTCTCTTCTACCCATAGCCGAGCCCTAGTTTTTCATTCGATTCCCCTAACCCATTCTTTCTTCCTCCTCCCTCTCCCTCCTTCATCTCCGACGCATTGCCTTCGGTCCCTTCATCACCGCGGAAGCTCTCCGGCGCATTCATCTTCGTCACTTCCCACCCAACTTTACTCGTCCAGTATTTTTCTTAATTTCCTCATCATTTAGTTTTTTTTAGTTGAAGGTGTCGTGGAATGAAAGGAGAAAGGAGAAAGAGTTGAGGCTCGTGCGGGGAAGAGAGAAGGGAAAGAAAGGAGAAAGAGTTGAGGCTCGTGCGGGGAAGAGAGAAGGGAAAGAAAGGAGAAAGAGCTGAGGCTCGTGCAGGGATTCCTTTTCCCCCACTCCCAGCAGTTTTGAATTTCATTCTTTTCTTTTTTTTTTCTTCTTCTTCTTTTTACCGGGGAAAAGAGAGGAGCAGGTTAGCATTGTCAATCCACAATGAATGGTATTCAATCCTACTGTGAAAATAATAGGTTTTAGTTACGTATAATTGATATAATATAAAATAGGTGTTCTGTTCATGAATACTATATATTGTAGATTAATATTAGAAGGGACCTAATCAAGCTTTCCACTTTTCACTGGATAAATTAGGTCAAATTGAATTACCGAATGCACAAGCTATAGGTTGCTAGCTAGCATGTTTTCTTGACGGTGTACATGCTTAAGCCATTGCCCAGGGAATTGGGTGCTTAAGGAGTTTTGTGGGAGGTCTAACTCATGGTGTAGTTCATTAACCATGGAGCAAAATCTAATGGTAAGTGATCGAGTTTGACGAAAGTAGAAGCGGAGGACTTACATTCTTGGCCTATAGGGCTTCGAATCAAGATCAGCCGATATAGCTACGTACAAATTTAGATGACGTGGGTCTTAATTATATTGCTAGATAGAACCTTCATCTTTCAATTCTGGCTATGTTTATGATCAAAATAATGAAAAAACAATCGACGAGAATTAAAAAAACTAAATGGTTTAGCATTTCTCTTGATGAATTTCGCTTTGATATAACACAAATAATCAAGTTGTTGGCTTGCCATAGTATTTTTTAAAAAAATAATAAATAGAAATGGATTTAAAATTCATGTTGCATTATTAAATGTACAAGATTCTTGAGTACTAGGTTTTCTATCCATGACAGTTGCTAGGAAGCATAGTCCCAGTTATTTTGCATGTCAAAACAAGAAATAATTGACATAGCTAGGCAAGGCAAATCGAGCAAGCATTAATGGTGCCAAGTCGTATAAACTATCTTCTACACACGGCTAGGAATTGCATTTCTTATTTTGCATGACTTAAAGTTTATCAGTATAATAAAACCTAATTGAAAATGAAGAAGAGAGGTATTTAAGATATTTTTCATTTTGTATCAAATGATTAATTTTTTTTTGTATTAAAGAGTGGGTATTTAAGATATTGAAGTAAGTATTTTAGATATTCCCCAAGGGACGACCAAAATCGGATATAACCAAAACTAGATTAATTTGTTTTTAATAGTTCTATAGTGTTTTTATCTCTTTGTTGGAAAGATGAATTATCTACAACATCAAATGCCCCGAGCAGTGGCCAAAGAGAGGAAGTGAATGAAACCTACCATGCAACAATTATACTTGTCAGGAGATCCATTTTGAAAATGGAGGGTTATTTTTATGGAGGGTTATTTTTTATTGGATCCAAAATTTTTGTTTTACTTTTAATTCTCTTCCTAACCATCCTACGAGTTGAGTGATTTGGTAGTGACCAGCTATCACCATTTCTCTAAAAAAAGTAGAAAGAGATAAAGAAAACAACAATGTGGTTCATTGTAAGTAAATACATAAGCAATGTTGCAGTGCCCTTCATTACCATGAACTCAGGGTGGAGTTCAGGTTCAATTATCATCCATCAACCATTCTGATATTTCTTTGTATCAATCTATGGTTGGGAATTTATGTTGCATGATAATCTTAATTTGCTCAGTAACACTCGGATTAGTCTAGTGCTTCACTTTCCAATATTTTCTATCAAAATATTGCTCAGAAGGAGATAGATTCAACAATTAGATAATAAAGAAAGTTATAGAAATTCTTCAGTACATTTAAGTTGGCCATATATTTTGCCAAATTGGAAATTATATGTACATGCACGAAAATAGTGTGTACTTCATGTATTAGTTTGTCAAACAGTATGTAAGGTTAGCCCCATCCATGCATAGCCCAAATATATTTCATGCGAACAAAGTAGCACCTCACAGGTTTGTACTTCACTAAATTATTATGTTCTTGCATTAAGTTTGAGTTTATGATTTTCAAAAAGTTATCTTGATTCTTCTAAAGTCACATATTATACTAGTCCAAGTACAGGAGCCAGGATTCAAGCTTAAATAACTTGGTAATTGTACACCACTAAGAAAAATATGCTTTACCTGTTGTGTTGTTTTTTCTTATAAGGTGCTTGACTACTTGGAGAGTAAAGAAGCTCTGTAATCAATTTTAAAATTGGTTTAAGGTTCGTATATGGAAGCTATGATGATTATGCGATGTATGTTTGGCTGATTCAACTGTTTCTAATGGCAACAATCTTGGATGGCCTTCTTTTGTAGGCAACCGATTGTAGTCATTTTGATTTAGTTGCAGATCAAATAGTATATAATTGAGCCTCCTCCTTATTTTTATTATTTATTATTATTTTTTTAGTAGATTATTTCTGTTTATTTATAAATTTCTTGGTATATACCTGCATCTTACTGAACATGTTATGCTTTAAGGTTAGTTTCATTATTATAAATTTTTGATTTCAATACAATCTATAGCTTTGTTATGATCAATTATGATTTTTTAAATATTTTTTAAAAAACTTGCATTACATAGAAACATAGACCCGTCAATTGATTAAAGTACATATTCTACAGCATCCGTATAATTATTTTTATTTTTGTATGGATGGGAGAAATATGTACATTGGTCAATTGATTGTCCAGTTTGGACAGTTTGAGAATTGCAAATAATTTTATAGGTGCTTATAGTAATCAAACTGCATGGATAGAGTTTTAGATATATTTCGGATAGTATTTCCTTTTAGTTCTCCTCATACATATTTATTTGTATGGAAAGAATTAAGGAAAAATGCTGTCGAAATTTTTCTGGAACTTCTATTGTGTATCCTTTGGTTACTGTAAATGACCTATATAATTAATGCAATTCTTGAATGGAATAAGACCTCTTTACCTATTAGTTGGTGATAGGGTGTATTTAATAATACCGTAATTGATCTATTGAATAAACTTATTTTAAATTTATTCTGTTCTTACAAATATTTGTTTATTTCAGTTAGTTTTATCTTACAATGGATAATAGTTGGATAACTAAGCCGAGGAATAGCAAAAAATATCTGGATGGAGTTCAGAATTTTATTAAATTTGGTATGGAGAGTAGTATCAATGGAAATATTTTATGTCCATGCCGAAAATATATAAATTCCAGTTCTCTATATCTAAATAATGTTGAAGAACATTTAGTTTGGAATGATTTTTAAGAGGTTATATAGAGTAGTTTTTTCATGGAGAGTCAAGGTTACCATCTACATGTAACCAAACCTCTAACATGGAACATATACTTGATTTTGGATCTAGTAATCAACAGAAAAATCTTGCAATAGATGATAATATCAGGGGTTTGCTCAGAGATGCTTTTGAATATGGTGCTCAAAATTCTGGAGATTTCAGTGGAGGACAAGTAGCAGATGGGCTACCTGATGGTCATATATTTATTGAATCTATACATAATAAAGAGCCGATACCCCCAACCAATATTGGAACAGATCGTTATCAGAAGCTGATAAGAGATGCAGATCAAGACTTTTATGTTGGTTGCAAAAAATTTTCAAAAAATTATTTTCTTGTACATTTATTTCATATAAATACTTGAATTAATGGTCTGTCAAGAGTTTTACTATGTTGCTAAAGTTGTTAAAGGATGCATTTTCTGAAGGTACTAGTTTACCAACATCTTGTTATGAAGCCAAAAAATTAGTAAAGGAATTGAATCTTGAATACGAAAAGATTCATAGCTGTCCAAATGATTGTATATTATATCGGAGAGAACATGCCGATCAAGAGTCATGCCATGTGTATAGATGTTCACGATGGATGAAGCAAAAAGAAAATGAGAGTGAGGGATTAGATAAATTGGATGCAACACAAATTAAACAAAAGACGGCGAAGGTATTACATTATTTTTTTCTTGTATCTAGATTAAAAAGGATCTATGCATCATCAAAGATAGCTTCATCAATGAGATGGCATAACGAAATACATACAAAAGATGGAATGCTGAGACATCCAGTGGATGGTTTAGCTTGGAAAGCATTTGATGACAGACATCCTGATTTTGTATCTGATGCTCATAATGTCATGCTGGGTTTAGCCAATAATGGGTTTATCCATTTTAGACCTTAAGTTCTGTCTATAGCACCTGGCCAGTTATTCTGATTCCTTATTTTATCAATGATCATTCCAGGTGATAAGGGTCCAAGCAATGATATTGATATTTTCTTACAACTTTTAATAGATGAATTGAAATAACTGTGGGAGGGTATCAGTGCAATTGATGCTTCGAATGGCCAAACATTCAATCTACGGGCAGCTCTATTATGGACTGTTAACGATTTTCCTGTAATTGCTAATTTATATGGCTGGAGCACTAAGGGACGAGTTACATGTCCTTCTTGTGATGAATCAACTCATTCAATTTGATTAAAACATGGAGGAAAGTTTTGTTATATGGGACATCGTCGATGGTTGGAGGCAAATCATCCATTTTGATTTTAAAAGGATTTATTTGATGGTACTATAGAGTTGGGATCTACTCCAATTCTACCTTCTAGTTTTGATATTCGTAGATAAATACTTGGTATCAGACACAGTTATGGCAAGATGACAAAGTCCTCTAAAAAGCGAGGAAGAGATGATGTCGAGACTTCAACACAAGAAGTATCGGAGGAAGTCAATACTTGCACCTTAGATACAGCAGTGTCGAGGATCCGAATAATTTCTTTGAAGTTGAAAATGATGATAATATAATCACAGCATCTACCCATCAGCATACTAAACAATTATGGAAGAAAAGAAGCATATTCTTTGACTTACCTTATTGGGAGCATAATATACTCCAGCATAATCTTGATGTTATGCATATAGAAAAGAATGTTTGTGATAATTTGATTAGAACAATATTAAATCTTGATGGAAAGACTAAAGATAACATGAAGGCGTGTCTTGATTTAAAAGAAATGGGCATCCGACATGAACTTCATCCACAAGTGCTTGCAAATGATAGAACTTTTATCCCTTATGCATGTTATACAATGTCTAGTCAAGAAAAAGATCTCTTCCTGACAGTTTTAAAGAATATCAAGGTTCCTGATGAATATGCATCAAATATTTCACGATGTGTGAATCTGAAAGAGTGAAAAATTTTAAATTTTAAAAGTTATGATGGACATATACTAATGCAAGATATTCTTTCATTGGCTTTAAGGTCGTCAATGCCGAAACAAGTTATTACAGTTATTTTTCGGTTATCATCATTCTTCAAGGCATTATGTTCTAAGGTTCTTGATCCTCTGGAGCTTGATCAGTTGCATTCTCAAGTCATCATTACGTTATGTCAGATGAAAAAGATTTTTCCTTCTGGATTTTTTATGATTATGGTTAATCTACTTATTCATCTAGCTTTGGAAGCTAAACTTGGTGGACCGGTACAGTATAGATAGATGTACCCTATCGAGAGGTAATGCTATAAAACTAAAATTTCATAATTTAGATATCTTTTTTATTATTTAATATGATATAAATATCATACTTTTTGAAGGTATCTTATATGTTTGAATGATTATGTACGAAACAAAGCCCATCCTAAGGGCTCAATAGCAGAGGGATATATTGCTGAAGAGTGTTTAACATTTTGTTCAAAATATCTCGAAGGTATAGAGACTGTATTCAATCGACCTCAACGTTATGGTGATACTATGGAGAATACAAATCTATACAAATTTGCATCATCTGGAAGATTTATAGGAAAAGCTGAAAGTATTGTTCTTGACCATAAATCCTTGTCACAAGCACACCGTTATGTATTGTTACATAGTGACAAAATATCTGACTATCGCAGGTTAGTTTATCTACACATGGATAATACTAAATATTAGACATGTTGTTGTAAAATTTATATTTTATTGTCATGTAGTGAATTTTTAGCTGTACAACGATAAGCCAATCATTCCACTTATCCTAATCCAAGGATTGAACAAAGATGGTTGGTTGAGTTATTCCCTAATTGGCTTGCCAATCAGGTTAGTATATATAAGTCATATAATAATTTTACATACATTTAACATCGAATAAGTGATCGATAATTGATATTATATTTTTTAGGTACGATATTGATGGAGAAAAATTGTTCAGCAGAATTAATAGTACTTTCTAGAGGTCCTAATTATATTGTGAATAAATATAATGGTTTCATTATAAATGGCTCTAAATTTCATACCAAGGAGCGCAAGAAATTTAGAAAAACTCAGAACAGTGGTGTTATGATAGAAGCAGATGGAAAATCTTATTATGTTATACTTAAAGATATTTTTGAGTTGGATTATTATGAAAATTTTAAAGTTGTATTATTTCAATGCGATTGGGTGGATATAAATATATCAAGAGGTTTGAAAAAGGACTCAAACTGATTCATACTTGTCAATTTTCCAAGATTGATACATACGGGTATGTTATTGAAGGATGATCCATTTATCTTTTCATCTCAAGCTCGACAAGTTTTTTATGTACAAGACTCGAAAGATAAAGAATGGGCTACTGTTATTAAGACAAAACCCATAGACTTGTATGACATGGAAAAAGGATGGAAGAAGATGATGATGATACTTACACTCAGTGTATGCCTTATAATATTATGCCAGATGATCATATAAATGATACAATCATTTTGGTTAGGTTGGATTTCGAAGAAGGTACAATTGGTTGATTATGTCAAGTAAGTAGTTTTTAAGATGGTTTAGATTTTTGCATGAATGATTATGTTACCTTTTAAATTGCAATTCATTTCCATTATAATTTGATTATAATGTTGACTGACTTGGTTTTAAATAATGCATGTTAGGTATACCATGCCTTGAAAGAAGCACCTATCGGATGTACAATTTTAGTTTTCTCAGACCGAGGCTGGTACTTCATCATAGCAGCCCGATGAGCATCGATCAGTTTCATATCGGTCAGATGCCAGTCCATCCATTTATGTACATCCAGTAGAGGGCAGTACCTCTTCATCTCAGGATGACGCCATTCCTTCCGAGTCAGCACATCACGATCCTCCTACGGATCATCCCGATGATGAGCCTATCATTGATGACATACAGATACAGGATAATTTAATAATTTCATCCCATTTCAATTCATACATATGTAATAGTTTTAATATATAATTTTCTATATTTTTTTTGTAGATGGATCCAGGAGAGTTAAGCGAAGGCGATGAGCCACACTAATCCGTGATGTGTGGCAGTTACCTGAGGGCGAGAGGATAGTCATAGAGTGCAACAAGTTAGGCCAGCCTATTAAGAAAGCTGCTAGCTTGTTGACTAGTTTTCTGAGGACATTAGCACGCTGGGGTCAGCTATGTCCCCTAAATTATTCGAAGTGGAACGACATGCTTCCTGTCTATAAAGTAGAGATGCTTTGAGTTGTGTAGGTAAAAAAATTGATATATTATTATATATCTTAGGTTTTTAACAATTGAATTGCTTATTCCATTTAATACTTATTTTATTGTTTATTTAAATTGTAGAGCAAGTTCGTTCTCCCTCCAGATTCTTCTGATTTTGTGCTTAAGTCTCTCGATCGCAAGTGAAAAAAATATAGGACGAAGTTGAAGGAAGACTATAAGCTAAAGGATAGGACAGAGGAGCATGTTGCAGCTACCTGTCCTCCTAATATTCACCCTCATCAGTGGAGGGAGCTGGTGCACTATTGGTTCTCTGAGAGGGCACAGGTTGTGTAGCATCATCAAACATTTCAAAATTTATTAATTTTCACTCGTTATAATTATATTTATACAATATATAACATAGTTTTAATTTTATTTTATAGACATATTCTGCTATTGGTAGAGCTGCACGAGCAGCTCAGTCTGTTCTTTACACAGCGGGGTCCAAGAGTTATGCACGGCTCAGGCATGAGTTTGTATGTTTTTCATCCTATAATACTTTTAGTACACTTTTAATTTTAACATCATGTATCATCATGTATCATACATGTACCATGTATCATGGTACAGGGGTATAAGATGTATTATTTTGAATTTTTTGTAATATTTATTCTTTATATAGGCTGATCAGCAGGGAAGGGAGCCTGGTGAGGTGGAGTTATATCGAATGACTCACGTTTACCAGGATGACAGTTTTGTTCGGGAGGAGTCCAGAGATATATATGTATTTTTTTTATTTATATTATATCATGATTTATATTATTATTTTTATTAAGTATTGATATATGAGTTTTTTATAAAATATTGGATAGGGCTACCTCTATGATCTCCGAGCATGCTGGCGAGGGTACATCATCTACTCAGAGCAGTCACATCGAGGTCGAGGTATTCTCAGAGTTGATGGGATCAGAGCGTCCTGGACGAGTGAGGGGTTATGGGATTGGAGTTACCCCTACTCAGTTATCTGAGGTGAGTAGATTTACTCAGGATACTAGAGAGAGTCATGATCAGTCACATGTTCATCGACTCCATGATGAGATAGCAGAGCTCAGACAGACACGTGATGCAGACAGAGCAGAGATGCAGACTATTAGGGCTCAACTTGAGCATGTTACATCTGTTCTGCATATGTTCATGTCATTTCAAGTAAGTAATTATTTATAACTACATACATATCTATATATTTTGTATGTTTATAATAATTTAGAATATATATAAAGCATATATCGTAACTATATATATATTTGTATATCTCTTGTAGGTTCCTCATGCATCTGCCAGTCGCAGACAGGATGATGACCAGCCTCCCGTGGATCAGTGATGCCAGTTGATTTTTTTTTATTATTTTTGTATGTCTTTTTATATATTTGAACTTGGATCGATATTGAGTATCTTTTGATACTTAAATATATATATATATATATATATATATATATAACTCTTTATATTTGTGTTTGTGTTTATGTATATCTTTGGATGTGATACAGGTCTGAATGTTTAGTATTTGATGTATACGGGTTGATGTATGTATTTGATATATACAGATAGTTGTATATTTTTTAAAAAAAAATTACCTAAATTTGCTGACGCTTTAAAGCGTCGCTAGGTTTGGACCTGGCGATGCTTTAAAGCATCCTAGCGACGCTTAAAAGCATCGCTAAATGCCGATGCTTTTAAAAAGCGTCGCTAGGTTTTAAGCCTAGCGACGCTTTAAAGCATCGGGAAATTCATATTTAGCGACGCTTTAAAGCGTTGGCAGGTGGCGACCCCACGCTTATATAGCCGATGCTTTAAGAAACGTCGGGAGGTTTCTTAGCAATGCCTAAAAGCGTCGAGAAAGGCCAAAAAAAGTAGCACTAAAATCCTGTTTCATTGTAGTGGAAGGTCCCCTCATCATCACCTCCATCGAACGGCACCTGGCCCCGGCACCGTGATGATCTTCCCTTGCTAGATCCATCAAAGAAACCAAAAAAAAAAAGCCTATCAACCAATGGAAACGAACTCACCTTCGCCATCGCCACTAACGATGATCTCCACCACCTTCGCCGCCATCGACAGGTTGCCGACGTCGTCCTAGGGCTCGAAACGGAGAAAAGAAAGACAACCGGAAGGAAAAAAGAAAGCAGGGATATTGAGATGGTCGCGGGTGTTTGCGGGTCGCGCCAAACGAAAAAAAATCCAGCCCATTCCCTATGCCCAATCCAGACGGCCCGTTGGGAATAAAACTATTCCCCATGATTATCCTTCATCCGTCGAAAAAAATCATACATAGCAAAAAAAAATTCGGCCCATTCCCTATGCCCAATCCAGACCCTGTTGGGAATAAAATTATTTCCCACAAATATCTCTCATCTATTGGAAAAAATCATACATAGTGCCAAACAAAAAAAAATTCGGTCCATTCCCTATGCCCAATCCAGACGGCCTGTTGGGAATAAAAGTATTCCCGACGATTATCCCTCATCCATCAGAAAAAATCATACATAGCGCTCAAATTGAGATTCGCAGGAGTTTGCGAGCCACGCCAAATGAAAAAAAAAAAAATACAGCTCATTTCCTACGCCCAATCTAGATGGCCCGTTGAGAATAAAATTATTCTCCATGATTATCCATCATCCGTCTTAAAAAATCATACATAAGAATATATTCCTAACAAACAAAAATATTATCAGAAAAAAATACTTTTACCTACGTATAATTTATTATCCATGGAAATAATTATTGCAAATACTTTTTTTTTTTTTTTTTTTTTTTTTTTTTTTTTTTTCCCTTGTGCCAGTTTTATCCACATTAAGCACATATATTACTAACTAGACAACAGATGGAACACAAAATTAAAAAGATGGTGGAAATCTTAGTATCCAAAGGCTCTACTTTATCAATATGAACATCCAAAGATCTCCATCAATCGAAGAATTCAGTTAAATTTCCAATCAAAATGTCATTTGAACATCAGACCCCCGCTCCAACAATCAAATCAGTCAATAAAAAAGGAGTCTTTCACCAAGAATAGAGAAGAAAACAGGCAGAAGAAGAGAGCTTAGCTCATAAACCCCCCACCAAATGCTTGTCGAAGAAGAGAGCTTTGCTCATAAACCCCCCACCAAACGCTTATTGAAACGCCTCATCTAGCCCCCGCCGTCATTGTTCCATCAACTCCAGACTCAGCCTCACCATCAGCACACAGAACTCCATCTCACTCAAGGCTCCATCACCGTCGAGGTCTCCTTCTATCAGCATCCCCCTCAGTTCATCATCCCGGAGCACTTCCAAGCCCAGCAGCGCCACGTTGCGCTTCAAGCTCTCGAAAGTTATCAGCTTTCTCCTCTGATCCATCAGGAGGCGGAAGCCATTGCAGAGCTCCTCCATGAGGCCGTCCTCCCTGAGCTTCTCCGCCATGTGAGGGAGGGTGATGCTGGCGTCTTAAAGCTTTCTACCGTTACCTGGGCTATTCTGGCTTCCTAGTGTTGACCAGATAAAACTTGTGTCACCGGGGCTACGATGGCGTCTTGAAGCTCTACATCGACGGCGACGACGAGAACGAAGACGGAGACCGTGTCATCGGAATCTCCAACTACGGTGGCGACCGGAACCGCCCCATCTCCCTCGAAGACTACCATGACGATGTCCTCCTCCAGATCTCCATTGCTGAGTCCCTCCGCTACCCTAGCGTCGGGGAAGAAGGCACGCGAAGGGTCGAGAAAAATGGAATGGAATGCCCGAAGAAACGGATTGGAAAAAGCGCGTTACTTTTATTCCCATCCGCCCCTGGAATACGAAACGCGGGAATAGCCAATTTCATGGAACCATAGAGCCATGAAATTGATACCCTAGAATTTGACGGGTTAACCAAAATACCGATTCTTGAAGGTAGTGTTGGATGCTGTAATAGGATATGGAATAGGGCTTTATTCTATATTATTTCTTCATATGGTTCTTAAAAAAAAAAAAAGTACGCGGACCTCACTAGAATTGATATTGCATTTTCATTTTTTTTATTTCATGCCCCTTCAATGTAATAGACGTATTCTAGTTTTCTTTATTCCAAAAAAATTATTAGAATTTCTAAAAATTAATTAATATGAAATATTTTTTAATTATTTTAATATATCATGATAATAAATTAATTAATATAATATATTTTTAATAGATCATAATAATAAATTAAATAATATAAAATATATATTTAATTATTTTAATATAACATACTAATAAATTAATCATTACAACATAATTTTAATATATCATAATAATAAATTAAATAATATAAAATAATTTAATTCATTATTTTAATCTATTATAATAATAAATTAATTATTATAACATAATTTAAATAGATCATAATAATAAAGAAATTAGTATAAAATAATTTAATTAATTATTTTAATAAATCATAATAATGAATTAATTAGCATAATAAAATTATAATAGATCATAATATTAAATTAATTAGTATAAAGTAATTTAGTTAAGTAATTATAAAATTAAAAAATATTTGATAACTCATTTTACCTTATTATTTGGTTAGGGGTATTATTGAGATTTTCAAGAAATTCCTAGTTTATTCTTATCATGTGATCCAAACACCATTTGGAATAACACTGCATTAATTATGCTGGAATAAAGTGAAATATCATATTTCAAACCAAACAGAAATCTAGAATAATGGAGAGAATAAGCTATTCATGAAGGTGGTGTTTGGATGTTAAAAAGTTAACCATGGAATAGGGATAGTAATTCCTGGGAATTAGTTGGTATTCTCGTTTTCTGTTTGGTTGGAAGTATGGAATAAGGTGGTTATTCCAGTGCAATTAATGCAGTCTTATTCCTATTTGTATTTGGTTGACATGAGAATAAGGCTTTATTCTTGGAGGATAGTGGATGAATTTTATTAAAATGACAAAATTATCCTTGAAGATTATAATATAGAAAATGTTAATTATTTTTTTAGTAAATTATATTTAAGTTGGCAAATTTCCATTTTAACATGGATAGGGATATCAATTTAGATATGATTATCTCCAATAAAATATTATAAAATTATTAATATTTTTATTAAAAAATTATTATCAAATAAAAATGAATAAAAATAATTTCAGGCATTAATTTTAAGAAAAGTAATATTAATTAATAATAATTTTTTATTAGTTATTTTGATAATAATATATTATTAAAAAAATATGATCAAATAAATTTCACAAAATATAATTTCTACAAAAAATTGTATTATGACCCAATATATTTCATAACACAACATCAATGTCATACAAGACCAAAACAAGAATACACCTAACAAATGAATATTGGCAAAGGCTCTGTTGACTTCAAATCCTTCGACGCAGCCGATTAGATTGGATATACATTTTTCTATGACAATTATGTATCCAGCAATATAGAACATAGCCTTCTAAGAACCCGGACATTTAATTATACAACTTCAGACCAATTCAAATGGCAAAATTAAAACCTGGGCATTTGAAAATGCAAATTTATTATACTACATATAAACCTGGGCATTTCAAAATATAAACCTGGGCATTGCAATATAATAAATCATCCATAACACATGGCACAATACAAACCTGGGCATTTCAATACACAACTTCAGACCAATTCACATGGCAAAATTAAAACCTGGGCATTTGAAAATGCAAATTCATTATACTACATATAAACCTGGGCATTTCAAAATATAAATCTGGGCATTGCAATATAATAAATCATCCATAACACATGGTACAATACAAACCTGGGCATTTCAATATACAACTTCAGACCAATTCACATGGCAAAATTAAAACCTGGGCATTTGAAAATGTAAATTCATTATACTACATATAAACCTGGGCATTTCAAAATATAAACCTGGGCATTGCAATATAATAAATCATCCATAACACATGGCACAATACAAACCTGGGCATTTCAATATACAACTTCAGACCAATTCACATGGCAAAATTAAAACCTGTGCATTTGAAAATACAAATTCATTATACTACATATAAACCTGGGCATTTCAAAATATAAACCTGGGCATTGCAATATAATAAATCATCCATAACACATGGCACAATACAAACCTTGGCATTTCATTATACAACTTCAGACCAATTCAAATGGCACAATTAGAACCTGGGCATTTCAAAATGCAAATTCAGATATACCATATAAACCTGGGCTTTTCAAAATATAAACATGTGCATTGCAATATAATAAATCATTCAGTACACATGGGAGAGAGAAAACCTTGGGCATTTCAATATATTACTTCATCCAATACAAATGGCACAGTACAGACATTGGATAAATGATCTGAAAGGCTTTAGATGAGAGCATGCTTTCATTACAAATATATGATGATTGTTTAACATGACAGATACTTCATCATAATAGGATAACATACTGTTTCACAATTTTGTATTACTGTCAAAACAATGTAATCCCAAATGATACTACAAAATAGTAACTAAGAAATACAACATTCAGTTCGATACAAGGCACATTATAATGAATGTCCGCAACATCATTTTGATGAAGGTACATATTGCAGATAGTGACAGCAGTGGCAATCATCAGTCTTGTTCACTCCATCGAAGTCCATCACCACAGCAACTTGTAAGCTGCAAAAAATAAAAGAAAATAGTAAGTAATTTAGATGTAACTTGGAGCATTTTCTACAAGAGCCGACTCCTAGGGAGGAGCCGACTCTGGCACGGATCCGACACGCACTGGCACGGCAAATTTCTGGCACCCAGCACAAGAGCCGACCACCTGGCTAAGAGCCTTCTCCCACAGAACTTCATTTTCAAGACCCTGAGAAAAGGAGCCGACCCAAACTGACCCAAATTTTTAAGTACCATTACATAAGAAACTGACTCAAAAATACATGTAGCAAACAAACTACACTGCAAATTCACATTTTCTGTTAGGTAGACAGCTCTTTCATGCTCAGCAAATAAGAAAACATAAGCAAGTATAAGCTGTGTGCATTCATGCATTGAACAAACATATACAAACATGGATCTATATATCATACTATAATGGCAACCAGGGCTTAAGCAAAATAATATATAAGTTTCATGCAACACTTTCAGCCAAGTGAGTTTCATAGTACAACACATCATAAAAAAAGACCCATCCGATAAGAACCAGGATATGAAGATATTCCAAAAATGCAAGATCATGTTTGGTTGTGATACAGAGAGAAGGCCTATGAATATAAAACAACACAAACAAATATTACCATGCAATATATGGTATCATCTAGTACAAGATAAACTAAACTTTGGGGAAGTATACTCTCCATTCATAACAACTAAAATTTTATTTCTTACCAATCATATAAAAGAAGTCCAAATTGTCATATGGTAACAGGCTGCAATAACTTCATCAACGAACTATAAGGTAAAGAAACCAAATAAATATATATTCATTAAATAACAGTAACAAGGGGCCACCTTAATACATGAAATGGTAGACCTGCATGTGTCGGCACATCATTCATAAAATTCTAAATGCACATGTTCATATACTTGTCCTTATAGATAGAGTACAAATTCATGATAATAGACCAATTGGGCTGCCATTACCAAGTATAGAAACATATATACAATTGTGGCTCAGGAGAAGCGAAGTTAATGTCAGTGGAGCATCGTGACTACATTATGAAAATTTATTTTAAATTTTCAGCTAATGTCTCCAAGCCATGCTCCATCAACACGCAGCCCTTCATCATTGCCATCGATAAGGAAAATTGTGCCATACAAAAGAGGGTCAGACATTTCAAAGACAAACCGTACTATGTAAGAAATTTAGGATGTAATGCAACAATCTTACCAAACATGAAAAATTATTGGCAAGGGGTCACTCTTCTAATCCATTGATGATTTTTAGTTAGTGAGAGTGTTTGAAAATTGTATCATGTTGTAATAGAATGAATACTATGTATCATTGAAAAAGTGAGTATAAAAAATACCCTCTACTTGAAAGATATCTCAAAAAAAGAAAGGAAACAAGATATGATCACCGACTACAGCACAACATTAAAAAAGCAAATATTGTTGTTCATATTGTCATATTCAGGCCTCCAAATATTGCGTGCCGTGCCATCCTGTGCCGTGCCAGCCTGTGTATCGACTCGATCTCCAGGAGTCAGCTCGACATGAAACACCTCTAAATGCTTCAAAACTTTGGCCACAAGTCATCCAAATTTTGTGGCCAAACAAATTGCCAGGCAATATAGATCTTGGACTGAACACAGCTCTGACACCGTGCCCATTCAGTTAATCAAAAACTCCCTCATCAGACTCACTGGATAATCTGATGGAAACTAATATTAGAGAAAAGTCTAGAATTCAACAATAAACTCCTCTGTGAAGTGCTGGATGCGTGTTCGATATCGAGCAAAGGAAGAAAAATTCTCTTATGGAAAGAAGCTCTAAATGCATGTACGTACAGGTCAACAATCACAGCTCCAACTTTCTAACCTCTCAATGCCCTCTCCTAGACTAAATATGCTACTTAAACCCTGCACTAAAACCTCCTCGAACTCCCATGAACGGCCTATTTTGATCTAAATATCCTTTCCAATCCTGTAGTCTGGTTTCGTAGACAATGGCCCTTTATTTGCTCTAGGAATCGATGTAGACAATAACCGGGACAAATATTTTACTGTAAACCTTATTAAAATAGTATTACATTATCTCAAGTTAGGTTTTCCCCTAACTCATTTATATTAATTAAAAAAATTAGGTACACCTAATTTGCCATGCATACGAACACTAAGTTGACAGAATGTCTCTACAGGTGGAGAGTCACATGTTTTTGTACCGATAACCATATCATAATTAAAATCATAAAAAATACTAATGCAAAATTTATTGTACAAAAAAAAAGATAAAAAATCATAATAATATAACCAATTAATATGCAAAACCGAAGAAGGGAAGTAATTATTGGGTCTTGTGGGCTCACATGAAGAGGGGATATGGTTGTGCTTTTGAAGCCTGCAGTATATATGGACCATCTGCAGCAAAAGAAAAATTGTAAGAAAGATATGATACTTCAGTTAGAAAAAATCTGATAGCATAATAAAATTTAAAAAAGTAAACATTAGAAACAGGGGAAAGAACCACACAACTGAAACTTGATACCTTGGGTCTGATGCTAGGATCCTACCACATACCCGCACACACACTCTCTCTCTGTGTGTACTCCAGAAAACATAAATTGTTCAATAAGTTAGGGATCGAAAAATCATATAACATTATGAAAAAAAAGAAAGAAAGAAAACTATACAAAGAGAATGCATATACGGGTCGCTTTGTAAGTGGACATTTGGTTCATGGGAAAATGGTAATGGCAGTGCACCATACCAATCTTTCAAAAAATCATATCCTGTATCGTGTGCACCAACATGGCAGTGCACCATACCAATCACTACATTTCCTTTCCATGGGCCATCATCGAGATGAGCATGCACATTAATGATTATGGTCTATGAGAAGGAGACAAGATACAATGGGCTGTCTTAATCAAGTAAAATCAGCAGCACAATTGAAATGGTGGCTCAGAAGATATTCAAATTTTACAACATTAGAGCAAAGCGGCTACAATAGGAAGAACCCATACATAAGAACCTCAACTATTGTCTCCAAGCAATGCTCTATCAGTGATCAGCCCCTCATCATTGCCACACATATGAACCTGGAACTTTATGATACAAATGGCACAATAAGAACCCACTATTTCAAAATACACGTTGATGATAAAAATGGGCTGTCTTAATCAAGTAAAATTAGCAGCACAATTGAAATGGTGGCTCAGAAGATATTCGAATTTTACAACATTAGAGCAAAGCGGCTACAATAGGAAGAACCCATACATAAGAACCTCAACTATTGTCTCCAAGCAATGCTCTATCAGTGATCATCCCCTCATCATTGCCACACATATGAACCTGGAACTTTATGATACAAATAGCACAATAAGAACCCACTATTTCAAAATACACATTGATGATAAAAATGGGCTGTCTTAATCAAGTAAAATCAGCAGCACAATTGAAATGGTGGCTCAGAAGATATTCGAATTTTACAACATTAGAGCAAAGCAGCTACAATAGGAAGAACCCATACATAAGAACCTCAACTATTGTCTCCAAGCAATGCTCTATCAGTGGTCAGCCCCTCATCATTGCCACACATATGAACCTGGAACTTTATGATACAAATATCACAATAAGAACCTGAGCAATTAAAAATACACATGGTTAATTAATGGGTCGTATTGAACACAACCAATATAATCCATCCAGAAATCTTTTATATAATATTGTTATAGGGCTTCAAACATGAAAATCATATAAACAATACAACTTTAGAATATAAAAGGCAAAATCGACAAAAACCAAGTATGAACAATGTGGCTCGGAGAATTTGAATTATAAAATAATCGAATATTCATGGTTATAAAAGAAGAAAAGTAGTTTAACTAATCAACTAATGCCTCGTAGCCAATCTCCATTTTATGGCAGCCATTCATTATAGCCAAAATCGATAACATGCATACATCTTAAATTTGATAAGTAGATATGCAAGGAGTAATGAAGATAAAGAAACATTATACGTGTACCACTAAAGGAAAGTATCATACGGGTTAAAGGTCCTAGTACAAATCCTACTATTACATAATATATATAACTTTAAACAAACAGTTCATATAAGACCACATGAACACATTCCCAGCAGATATCCTATGATGATGCCAACTATTAATACAGCCATTAGAGAAGATCGTGACCCAGTGGTGGTTCTGCCACAAACAAACACATCTCTGTCAACCTCATTGATAACATTTTGATGAAGTATTGGATTTTGGAGGCCTCGAATATATATGTCAAATGCTTCAAATGCCTCAGCTTTTGTTCTATACTTTTTATATAAAGCATGGGGATAACCCGATACTTCACGTTGACAATCTGGCCATGACTCATAAACTCCCCTTTGACGACCCTCGAAGACGACATAATACCTTCCCGAAGACATAAGTAGATGCAATTAACAACCACGTTGTCTTCCTATATAAGGAAAAAGATATAGAAATTTACAATTAGTTATATAATTAATGGTAGATGGAGGGCTTACGAAATCATGAAATCATTATATGAATACATTCAAATGTATCTCATTTGCTACTTCCATTTTAACCTACCCCTATTTTGATGATCAATCCATAGCCTACTTGCTATAGAATTTCATAGATCTTCTCCTCTACGGCTTTCATCATCACCAACAATAACAAATGGATCTATGTCATCATCATCGTTATCAGCAGGCTCCGGTGCTAATGACATGTTGAAGTACTTGTCATTTCCCTGGTTGCGCCTAATGAAATTATGAATAATGCAACAAGCCATGACTATACGCTTTTGAACCTTGAAGGGAAATGGAATGGTAGTCCTCAAAATCTTGAAACACTTTTTCAGAATTCCAAATGACTTCTCTATACAATTACGTAATTGTGCATGTCTATGGTTGTACAAATCTCGTTGATTGGAATATCGACGAGATCGGGGATTACTGAATGTACTTAGATGATATCTATTCCCACGATAGGGAGCAAGGAACTTATCTGTATTCGCATATCCAGAGTCAACTAGATAATATTTTCCATCTGGAACATTAAATCCACCCATCTCCACACACCATCGCAAAACACGCATGTCAGCTGCCGAACATTCCCATCCAGTACAAATGAAAAGGAAAGAGTGATCAAACGAGGCAGCAGCCATAACGTTTTATGAAATCGTTCCCTTCCGATTTCGAAACCGAGGTTGTTTGCTCAACTTGATTAGTGCAGGTATGTGTGTGCCATCAACAGCGCCTACAGCATTCTGTGATGCAACATAATGCTTAAAATCGAATAACCAATAAAAAATTTAATGAAATTCATATTTATGGAAATGTACCTTGAAAAATTGATGGAAAAGACTGCTATCACGGATGCGCGGATGTACACCGACATCATCATCTGGTTGAACTATATAATCATGTTTTAGGTTACAGATTGCTTTCAAGACTGTGTTAAAGTACCTGGATATTGTCTCTCCCGAATGTTGGAAGGTCTCAGCCAAAACCCTATTGGTGACACAATGCCCTATACCGTACAAAAAGAAACCCAATTGTTCCTTAGCAGTCATGTAACGACTGCCACGAAGAAGTCCACGTGAAACCAGTAGTTCCTCTAACTGAACGAACATTGTATTTGTCATTCGAAAGTGGTTATAACCCCTTTCAGGATGTCCACTAAGAATGTCTGTAATGAATTGATGACCTGAAAATGGACGTGTTCAACATGGTACCCTTGACACTACATTGCTTTCGCCCATTGATGTTAAACCACTATTGAACAATGCGATAAGGACATCATCCCAAAAGTTATCGTCATCTATAATGAATTATAGTAGCTCATTCAACCTAGGATCCATCTAATCAAAACATAAAACAAGTTAATGCCATATAATATTGAAATATATTTGCATTTATACATAGTACAAAAGACAAACATAACCAGATACGAGAAAATATGACAAAGCAAGAAGAACTTAAACAACATATAATAAGTTCCGAGCCTACTGTATATCATAACTAAATAAGATGAAACATCAACAACTGTTTAAAACTTTCAACATTTAGGTCAAACAAAATGCATATGAGAGATTCAAGGCCAGCCAGGCCTGTAGATGTCAGCACTTTCTGTTGCAAGTGTAGAAGATGTTTGCATAAAAGTATGGGAGCTCTCTGGAGTAGACTGCCTAGTAACATCAGTAGGCATATCATGACTGCTAGCTCTGAACACTTGCTCCGTGAAAGAATGGGTCGACCCTTGTATTGGTGAATGCATATAAGTTGGCATGAAGATATTAGGAGTACCTTGATTAAGTTGACTGAACAAAGGTCGAACAGGTACATGCGGTCCTCTTGTATGGACCGAATGCATTGGTTGTGATATGTAAGAAGTGGGGTCACATAAACCGCTTGGAGTAAAAGGTGGCATACAATAAAGACCATGATATACGTCCGACATGTGCTTCCTAAGCCATGCTTCCAAAACTTTCCCCTCATATTTCATAAAAAACCATCGATAAGTCTCGTTTTGGAAAAGTTCCAAGCCGGCTACAATGCATTCGGGTGAAACACCCAACAAAGTCTCCAACTTATTCATGCATTCTTCTATCGAGTGGAGTGTAGGCCTAGCAATCTTATCCCTTCGTAGAATCTCATGAGCAATCTCTATTCTTGTCCTACCTTGCTCCGCTAATTCAGTCAGTGCAACAGAAGCATCACTAGTCATCCGAATCTGAGATGCCATTGCAGTCGGAGTACTTGACCTCCTCCGCTTTCCACTTGATGTGGATGGACGTCCCTTCGAAACAGTATCAGTAGGAGGTGTCGAAGTACATGCGGGAGGGCTATTATGAGTTCCGGCTGAGTCATAATGATCTGAATCTACAGCACATACACATACGTACGAGGAAGCAGATACACCAGCATGTGTTTGAGATAACTGCCGGTGATGAACGTGTTCTGACTCAAATCTTTGTGGATCATCGTCAGAGGTTTCGTTATCAGAAACACCTTCAGGAAGAGCAGACGTGTCCCCACACCTACCATTGGCCATACTTCTAGAGAAAAGTATCTCTAAGTCTTCATACCCAGGAAATTGCTCACCCTTAATGCATGCATAAGATTTGTTCGCTTGTATGCAATAAGAACTGAGATGTTAAATTATGCTAACTATTTGCTTCATTACCAAATTTTTAATAGCTATGTACGTAACACTCACTGCAATAACCTCATCCCACATTTGATGATCGCCGGGGGTTGGCAGCTTCAAGACAGGATCTCGCCCCATCCTGATCGATTTGCCAGGTTGTAATACATGTTGAAAGTTTTTTTAAGAACTTTCAACCTATTTTTCAGGTTCGTATAGGTGAAATCCTTACTGGTTTGTTGATTAAACACAAGTGTCATCTTCCTCCAAGTCTCCTTTGAAAAAATACCATTTTGAGAATGTCCTTCATCATTGGCTTGCCTCATTAAGCCAAGCATTATGAGATCGAGGGTATCTGTCCAATTCGGAGCCCTCTTACATGATGATACATTGACATCAATTCTTTCTTTATCTCGAGATTTAGACATTTTTATCCAACACTGTAATACCGACAAAACATAAATAAAACATAAATTAGGTACAAAAATATCAACAATTACAACAGTAGAGTATGATTAGTGTTTTTGAAATTGTTAAAGTAATATTTTCTGGTTATAAATGTCCAAGGATTATATTTTCATATGTAAGTTGTGTGGCAGATGCAATCAATGATCCCACATCCATAGCTATGTTTCAAGTTTTGAATATATATACATTTACAAATGATTTAAAATATCATATATCATACCATTAGCATTCAGTTTCCAATTTCTTTTAATATATCACATATCATACCATTAAGCTTTCCATGTAGAGAAAGACAGAAAAATTCGGAGAAACATAGAACGCACCAGACCAGAGCACTAAACCCCTGGAAACTCAAAACCACCAATCCAAAAAAAACTATGGCCTCTGGGCATCGGTCATCAGGTGCGATCGCCGGAGCCAGGAGAAGGAGATTAGAGTAGGGGGCTTAGGGTTGAACGGGGGGCATGGGCGTCCGCATCGGATGTGGGCGCCAGGGTTGAGGAAGGAGATCGGAGCCGAGGAGGTGGGCTTGGGGTCACACAGGGGCGGAGGGGACATCGGGTGCGTACACCGGAGCCGAGGAGGGAGATCGGAGCTGGGAAGAGCTGCGGGTCATGCTGGGGGAGGGTAGGGGCATCGGGACCTCGGGTGCGTGCGGAGCCGGGGAGGGAGATCGAAGCCTGGGGGGTCGTGCGGGTAGAGGGGGTCACACGGAGTCGGAGGCGACGACAGGGTCGCATGGAACAGGGGACGGCGGCGGGGTTGGGCTCGCGGTGAAGCAATGGAGATTTTACCTTAGAGAAGATGATCGGAACGTTGAAGACGACGATCAGAATGGCAAAGCTGGAAGGCCAGCCATGGAGAGACAGAGACTTCACTGCTTTCGTCTCGGACAAAGGACAGAAGAGAGTGGAAGAGAGGGACCAAATACTCTCTGATTTTAAGCCCCCATAAACCCTAAAATCCGATGCCCTAACCGTTGCTCTTGATAATAAAGGAGATTGAGGAAGAGAGGGACCAAACAATACCATACCTGGGAGGAGACCGACCATGAATAAGGAGTACAGGGGACGGAGACACCGGAGCGAGACGAAGAAATCAAGGCCTTCTCTTCAGAATGAGTCGGGACGAAGAGGGCTCGGGAAGAACACTGGATCGGCCATTTACATGGATGCCCCTGGAATACCAAATCACGAATAACGTAATTCCATGGGGACCCATGGAATTAGAATTCGTGAATAATAGGCGGTTGACCGGAATAAAAACTCTCTCTAATTCTCCCTCGTTAATTGGGCCGTTTGGCATTTTAACCGCGAATAAGCCCTTATTCCAGCTGGCTATTCCGTTACCAAACACTACCGAAGAATTCATAATTTTTATCCTGTTTAAAGGAATAGGAAGGAATAAAGATCTATCAAATAGAGCAACCAAACACTACCCAAAACAAATGCAATTCTCTAATTTTTTTTTACGTGAATATCAAATGTCTCTAAAACAAAAATTTAAAGTTCAAGATTATCTCTTCCTCATTGCTCAAAAGATTCTCTCTTCCTCTTGTAGGCCCATGGCCCATCTTTCTCGTCATGGGGCTCAAAGGTACTTGAGATACTTGGCATGGGAGGGAGAAATGTAGGGGATGAGAGGTGAATCAAATCTTAAACGTTACCTATGGTGCTTAATACCATGGGTGAAGGCATGGAGTATCTAGAGATGTGTTGGTGGGAGAAGGTGAAGCTGGAGGGAGAAGTAGGACAAGAGAGAGGGGCAACACCTCGAGGATGCTGCCAAGGAGCCATGGTGTTGAAGGAGAGAAAGGTCTCGATCTGTTTTGCTTCACAGAAGTGTTCATCCTGTGAATTGGTGACTCAATTTGAAATATTTCGTGTAACAGGAACCCTGGACGGTTCGAAAAGGTTTGGCGGCTTAATGGTAGGTCAAAAGTGGGCTATTGAATATTTGCAAGTTCTTTCTCGTAAAGCTCTTAAGAGGCTCATTTACTGGACCATAGAGGTGATCGTTAGGTGGTCTGCTGGTTCAACGTGTGTGCTGGATGCAGTGCTAAATTGGTGCACACCACGAACCGTTGTGGGTGTATGGATGTGTGCCGATCAATAAGATGAGCAAATGATAGATGGAATCCATGAATATGCGATGATTGATGGCATGCACTAGTATGGCTATATGCATGGTACCTAGTTCAATTGAAGAAAATTATTGGATATATTACATGCAGCGCCATTCTAGTGCATGCCATCATAAGTTGCTTTGGTGTATTTAGGACTTGGAACTGGGCCAGACCGGCCCGAAATCGGGCCTAGCTTTGGGCTTCAAACCAGAGTCCATTTAATATTTTAGTCGGGCTCGGGCATCCCTTTAATCCGACTCAGAATTCGGTCCAGAAATAGACTCAAACACCAATCCCAGGAAGAAAGTCCAATATCCTATTTTAAGCTTGGTGGGATGGGCCAAGAAGCTATGAGGCACGGGCAACCCATTCTTGGAGCAAATTTCCATAAGGAAAGGTTGGGAAAGCTCATCTCTCACGGTCTTCCATAGTTTGAGAACCTCCTTCTCGTTCATTCTATGCATAGATTTAATCAATGAACGGGCAATCTTCGAGATATTGAAAGAAACTCGATAGGTCATGGAATCCGGCTGATCCAATGACCCATTGATGGAAACATCGAACGTGGCAGTGATAGAGAATGACAAGACAACGGCGCTACCATTACTTTCAAGGACAGGGGAGGAGGAGAGCAGGTCAAGGAGGGTGTAGCGAATGGAGACGGTGGCTGATAGCGAGTGCCAATCGTCGAGGAGGAGGGGTTCATTGACGCCATTAAGGATGAAGCTAGAGTCAAGGAAGATGACATGTACGGCGATGACGAGGCCGTCAAAGTTGCCCTTGGATTTCGCCTTCTTGTCCTTCATCACCTACATGAGGAAGAGCGAGGGGGAGAAAAGGACTGCTAGGGTTTCATCCATTGGGCTACAGTTTCAATCGCTAGGGATGGGTGCCCTTAAGCCAGGGTTAGGGTTTCGATGGAGGAAAGGTAAGGGTTTTGGAAGGGGGAGCTCTGAGGGATAAGAAGGAGAGGATTTCATTTCCTGAAAGAGCGGATGAGGACTTTCTTCGTGGGCTCGGGCCTGATGTTTTCAAGATTTTTCAAACCTAAGCTCAACTCGAAGCCCAAGATTTTTTCGGACCAGGCTTGGATAGAGGTGTTGCCGCCTGGATCACTGTGGCCTGAAGCTCAGAAAGGGTTCGGTCAAAGTAAAACTCTCATAGGAGGGCTATGGTTCCCGCCACATTGTCCCTATTCCATGTCGGTTGATTGGCACTGCAAAAAAGAGGAGACCCGGTCGAGGATCCCGACAGGGATACTTCGATGATCAAGTTAGTAAAGTAATCTAGGAGAACAGTCCTCCTTAACGGGGCTCCCGGAGGCCTCCGCATCAGGAGGGTTTAAAAGATAGGAGGGTTAAAAATGTGGGTGACCGGGGAAGTCTTCTGGTACTTGTCCTGTCCTTACCCTTGCTTGCTTACCTTCACCGAAGGTCCCTTCTATGTCTTATATCAGTTAGTTCTACCCTCTCAGGCCTAGAGCCTTTTCCCCCTTCATCCCCCTTTCCCATGAGGGTTTTGTCTCCTAACACCACCTTGCTCTTGGAGCCGTGTGGGACAAGGTCCGGAGTTCTTGAAAGGGGGCTCTACCATGGGTGTAGCCATGCATGTAGCGCACTGCAGGGTCTATACCCTTAGGAGGATGACCCACCGCGATAAGTGTGAATGGCATGCCACGCGGTCTAGCACCCCATTTGGGCGCTCCTTCAAGAGGTATAGGCATCGTGCTGCTAGGCCCAAACACCCGGAGGGGTATTACCTTGGCGGGAAGTGAGAGTAGAGTGTTACAAGGTCTGGATCGTTGACGAAATACTCTTCCCATAGAAGGTATAGGCGGCGTGCCCACGGTCTGTTGCCCCGATGGAGCACACCTCTATAGATGGTGCAACTGGTATGCTACAATGCCTAGAGCCCCAGTGGAGCATACCAATACAGAGGGTGCAACTAGTATGCTATAGGGCCTGGAGCCTCGGTGGAGCATACCAGTACAGAGGGTGCAGATGATGTGCCACAAGGTTAGAAGCCCTTGGTGGGACGCCTCCATCGAGGTGGGTGCGATATTTTGAAGATTGCAGATAGTTCAGCGGAGATGGTGACGCCGCATGTTGGGGTCATCGTTGGAGCCTTCTCTGGCGACCGTCCCTCGAGGGGGCATGCCCCTCTCTTCCACCGATCTTGTCACCTTAACCACGGGGGTCCCTACTGCCTTCAACATTTTGCCCAGCAGGGAGTCTTAGCTGGCTGCAGCCTTTTTTGGCAAGGAGCTCAACCTCGGATGGGAGCTCACCTCAAACTGGAGCTCGCCTTGGATGGGAGCTCGACCTCGGATGGGTGCTCGACCTTGGATGGGATCTCGACCTCGGATGAGAGCTCACCTCAGATGGGAGCTCGACCCCGAATAGGAGCTTATCTCGGATGGGAGCTCTCCTTGGACGAGAGCTTGATCTTAGCTAGGAGCTCGACCTCGGACGGGAGCTTGACGTGCCACCTCGGATGCCAGTTTGTGCCCGACATAGACTCCATGTCAGCGGTCTGCCACATCATATGCCCCCACTCTCAAGTTCGGGACATAAGGTGTCTGAATCACTATAGGCCCAGTGTGAGGAGAGTAATGATGCTGCTAATGTGTAGGAGATCATGCCTGGGCCATTTAATGCCCCGATCATCGATGGTTCATGGTTCACCCCGATCGTCGACGGTTCATGGTTCACTCCTTGTGCCAATTAGGGGGTGCCAATCAGCGGACATGGCGGCCCATTATCATGGTTTCACCATGCCCGATGCAATTTCATTCGAATTGAAGTGCCTCTTGCGACGGGGGTCGACACGTGGTTGAAACCCATTGGCCGCGGGAGGGGAGAGGATGCAAACCTCATTCGATGCAATACGATAGGGCATTGCCATCTTTTTCATAGAGGCCACTCCCCTTCATTCATCCTTTTGAAAACCTTTAAGGGAGCAGAAACACAAAAGAGGGGGAGCGAAAGCCTTGAACCTATTTTGATAACTTTGGCCTAGGGTCTTCACAGGTTAGTCTTCTTCCTCGACCTTCTCTCCCTCTACTAGGTGCCGAGGGGGTTCCCTTAGGGCTTGTGTCTTCCCTCCATTTCTTCCTCCCTTCTTTTCTGTCTTCATGGGTTCTCCTGGGGGAGACACCATTGTTCTGGCTGCCCAGGCACGGTGGAGCCCTCCCGGCCAGGGCCTTCTCCCTCGAATAGTGAGGAGGAGGATGACCTATTTAGAGTCTCGCGAGGTCACCGCCGGATGGTGGACCCCGTCGCATCTTCTCTGCCCCCACCTTCTCCTTCTTTCTCCAGCTAGGAGCAGGCATGTCTATCCAGGATCACCTCGACGATGACCCGGTATGATGCCCTTTGCCTTTAAAGTGTCTATAGGATCCCAGACTCCATTTGGCTCATGACTCCAAAGCTGGGGGAATGGTTAGTTCAAGCCCAACTCACTCCAAATGTTGTTGGGGTCATCTCTTCCTTCATTATGCTGTGTCACTTTCATGGCATCGTTGCTCGCTTCTCCCTTTTTAGGGCTCTTTTCATGCTGAAGCGCCACCCCACTGACAGTGGGTGGTGGTTCGTGGCCCCCCACCCAGGGCCCTTAAATTTGACCTACTTATCTCCATCAATCTATTGCTACCAGATCACCTGCCTTTAGGGACTCAGAATGCCAGTCGCCCTGCTAGCTTCTCCATTAGGGTGAGATCCTTTTCCTAGACACTCCTCATGGAAGGAGACCTACAAGAAAATTTGGACCAGGGGTACCAGCAAGGACACTCCGATGCTCAAGTCAGTTGGGTTATCTAGGTAACAACCGAAGCTGTGGAGGATAATAGATCGAGAGCTAGAGAATGAACATATGGTAGTTTTTTTATCTTACCTTGGCCGAAGGTCCCTCTTACCTATTTTTGAGATTACTCCACGTAACTCCCTGTCACTTGGGGAGGTGTCCTCCTTTTGACACCCTGCGACCAATTCTAGAAGAGGGTTAGGATCTAGCCTCCCATATCTCTTGTTGAGATATTGTCAGCCACGAGCCACAAAGAAGGCACTACTAGGCTTGTGAGGCTCTAATAGACCTGTTAGGCTCTGATAAGCCTGTGAGGCTCTAGTAGTCATGTAAGGCTCTCATAGGCCTGTGAGTCTCTAGTAGACCTGTTAGGCTTTGATAGGCCTATGAGGCTCTAGTAGACCTGTAAGGCTCTCATAGGCTTGTGAGGCTCTAGTAGACCTGTTAGGCTTTGATAGAGTACTTTACAAGGAATGCAGGCGGCACGCTACAGGGGCTAGAGTCATGGCAGAGCACTCCTCTGCAGGGGGTGCAAGCAGTGTGCTACAGTACTTGGAGTCATGGCAAGGCATCCTCTACGAGGGATGCACCTTCCCGAGAGTCACGGTAGGTTCGACAGAGATGGCAACATCACAGTATTAAGTCACCATCCAGGTCTCCTTCGTATGCATCCTTGGGGGTCATGGTTTGTTTTCTACCAATTTTTCTACCATGATTTGCAAGGGAGAATCTTCCCGTATCCAGGGGTTCAGCTTAGCCTGGGAGCTCTACTCGACCAGGAGCTCTACTCAGCCAAGAGCTAGTCGGCTTGGGAGCCCAGCTCAATCTGGGAGCTCGGCTTGGACAGGAAGGTGCCATCTGATCCTTGTGTTTGGTTGTAGCAGATGGAGACTCCAGGTGCCCCGTGTAGGTGATGGGAGCCATGCATCATATGGGCGAAGAAGACGAGGCCGCACTTGGCCAAGTTGAAGCCATCCCAGAGAGGGAATTGATGGAGCAGGAGGGATTCCTCTCGACAGAGGTGTCCATGCGATGGATGATGTGGTCGTTAAGGAGGGCCTTCCCCTCATTCACCATCTATTGCAACCCATCCCCAGCCCACACTCACGTAGTGCCATAATCATGTCCGTTGCTACCCCTATCCACCTTGGTCCGTAGTGCCTCCATGAAGGATGCCGGGAAGGCGTTCGGTGGTGGCTTCGTGAACAATGCTTGCATGGTGGGCGAGGGACAATGGGGCACTGATCGGATAATGAAGATGGTGGCGATCCAACCGGTGACGAGGCACACCCCTGCAATGGGACCAACATCAATGCCATCGGATGCCACTCCTCCACCGTCAAATCCACCATCGCGTTGCTCCCTAACGATGCTGATGTGCAGATCAAGGCAGGTGTGCCTAAGGTGCCGAACCAACCATGGAGCATGCCTGGCCGAGGTAGGCGAAGCTAGGCTGGCCGAGGTGTGCTGCTCCCCGGCAATGCCAATGTGCGAGCTAAGGCGAGCATGCCCAAGGTGCCGAACTGGCCATGGAGGGTGCCGAGCCGAGATGGGTGGAGCCGAGCTGGTCAAGGTGTGCTGCTCCTCGGTGATGCCGATGCACGGGTCGAGGCGGGCATGCCCGAGGTGCCGAATTGGCCATGGAGGGTTTTGGGCTGAAGTGGGCGGAGCTGGGCTGGCCAAGGTGCATTGCTCCCCGGTGATCCCGATGCGTGGGCCAAGGCAGGCATGCCCGAGATGCCGAACTAGCCAAGGAGGGTTCTGGATTGAGGTGGGCAGAGCTGGGCTGGTCGAGGTGCACTACTCCCCAGTGATGCTAATGCGCGAGTTGAGGCGGGCATGCCCGAGGTGCCGAACCGGCCATGGAGGGTGCCAGGTCGAGGTGGGCAGAGCCGGGCTAGCCGAGGTGTGCTACCCCTGGCGATGCCGATGCAAGCATGCCTGAGGTGGATGGGTCAAGACGAGCCGGACATGGTTGGCCTCCCGGGCGAAGCCAAGTTGGCCAAGGCGGGACTCCTCGCTGGGGAGAACACCATGTTGGAGTCAATCGACCTCGCAATTCATTCTACAGCAATGCCAAGCATGTGGAGGGTGAGGTTGGTGAGGTGTGCGGCTTGGATGCACACACATGCGACTAGGAAATGGTTGACATGGCCAAGCTCATAGCACCTCTCAGAGCCTTTGATGAAGGCATGGATGTTGCCAAAGTTCCCCCCCGGGGATAATGACCCAGTTAGGGTCCTCCCAGTTGGATTGCTGGGAGATCTTGATGGTATAGGTCTTCTTCATGCTCGTTGTAGTGTTCCCCCATCATGAGCCGCTAACATGGGTGCAGCCATTGCAAGATCCGGCTGGTGGAGGCACAGCCATCACGAGCTCCCATGGTGGTCGACCTTATGCACTCTAGTGGTCAAGGATGTTGATGAGGTTGGTGATGAGGTTGCATGTGCCTATGAACCTCGTACCATCCAATGCTGAAATCCTTCACATGTTGCATGGAGTAACAGGGTCATTATTTGCACTGCGTTGCATAGAGTGGAAGGCGAAATCCCACTTTATGGTATTGCATGGTGTGATGGGGTCGTCCTCTTACTATGTTGCCTCCTTATTGGTATTGCATGGAGTGGTAGGAGAAAATTATCTCATTCTCTTTCTTTTTCTTCCTTTTCTTCTTACATTTTCCTCTACAGGTGCAGGGCTACGAAGCAGGCCGTCCGAAGGGGTGGTGCTATGGAGCGTCGTGCCTTTCTTGACCAAACTTAGGGTCTGTTGGATGAGTGCGAGGCTATGGAGCTTCTGGCTTTCTTCATCGAACCTAAAGCCAGGTGGATGAGTACGGGGCTTCGAAAGTTTCCTGGCTTCGGTGCAGGGCATTGAGTGTAGGGCTTCAAAAGTTTTTCGGCTTTGGTATGAGGCACAGAGGCTCTTGGCTTGAGTGCAGGGCTTCAAAATCTTTTTGACTTTGGTGCGAGGTACTGAGGCTTCCGACTTGAGTGCGGGGCTTTGAAAGTTTTCCAGCTTTGGTGCGGGGTGCTCAAGCTCCCGGCTTGGGTGCGGGGGCTTTGAACGTTTTTCGGCTTTGGTACGAGGTGTTGAGGCTCCTAGCTTGGGTGCGGGGCTTCAAAAGTTTCCTGACTTTAATGTGCGGTGCTGAGGCTCCCAACTTGGGTGCGGAGCTTCGAAAGTTTTCCGGCTTTGGTGCAAGGTGCTAAGGCTTCTGGCTTGAGTGCAGGGCTTTAGAAGTTTCCCAGCTCTAGTGTGGGGCGCTGAGGCTCCTGGCTTGGGTGCTAGGCTTCGAAAGTTTCTGGCTTTGGTATGGGGAACTGAGGCTCTTGGCTTGAGTGCGAGGCTTTGAAAGTTTCCCAGCTTTGGTACGAGGTACTGAGGCTCCTGGCTTTTGCCAAGAAACTTTGTGAGCGATGATCAGCGAGCCCTCTCGAGATTTGGCAGGCTATAGAAAGACTTGGCAGGGCTTCAACAGGTTGTGGTGCTTGCCATCGATGGTGATACAGGACTCCCCCTGTGGAACTGCAACACAATTTTTATATTGTAAAGATAGTGGGGTAAAGGAGTTACCTATAGGCTCTGGTCATGCAAATAAATAAGAATATGTTACTTCCCTGAGAAAGCAAAAATTAAATTCATTGACCATGATTTTTAAGAGAGGATATGGCTCTACTGCATGAAGTGATGAGAGCTCCATTCATAGGGAAATGCATGGAGTTGGGTCTAGTTGGAGAGCACCATGAAGAGTGGCAAGTATTTGAAAAGACCACGAACATGAACCCCTCTCTCAACTATCATTAAATCCCTTTTTCTCTCTCCTTTTTTAGTAACCCGTGCAGCAAGCCATCCATGGCATTGATGTTGGTTTTGATCTTCCCTGCCATTCAATAGAGGCACCAATGACATTCCCCTTTTCCACCGGCTTCGGTACATTCCCCACCTGATCTCTCAGAAGATCGGGGGGGTGGCATTTTGGAAAGTGGCATCTCTTGGAGGTGATCCCATCTTCAGCTTGTCACCCATCGCCATGTCGAAGATGACGATGCCCCTCATAACTCAAGATCTTTTCTTGAGATCATCCCTTGGAGCTCCGAGGGAAAACTCTCATGCCCCTAGTCTGCACCTTAAGCTCAAAGATGCTACCATCATTCCACCAGTTGAAGGGCTTTGATCTCTAGTCTTTGCTATGATCCTCTTAGTTGCTGAACTTCTCCCCCTACCTGGCATGCCAATCTATTACTACCTGGATCATCATGGCCTAAAGCTCAGAAAGGATTTGATCAGAGTAAAACTCTCATAGGAGGGCTACGATTTCCGCTGCATCGTCCCTATTCCCAATCGGTCGGTTGGCACTGTAAAACAGAGGAGACCCGGATCGGGGATCCTGATGGGGACACTCCAACAATCAAGTTAATAGAACAATCTAGGGAAACATATCCTCCTTAGCAGAGCTCCCAGAGATCTCCATGTCTGGAGGGTTTAAAAGATAGGAGGGTTAATGCAAGGCCCACTTATTTTTTTGGGCTAAGTGGGCAAAAAAATAATAGAGCATGGAAAATAGGGGTTGGAACTCCTACTTATCTGACCATTATGAATGCCGGAATAACTAGAAGGAGAGTCATGGAGAGGTGGGGGGCGACCGGCGAGAATCATGGAGGGAAGGGGAACTTGATTGATCAAGTTTCCATTGCCTGTACGGCAAAGAAAGCCTCGTTTATTACTCTTTAAAATCTCACCCCTATGTCGAGATTTTTTCTCCAAATCTCTTCCCCTTCTCTAATGGCCGACTGCTTCAGGATCGTCGCCGGTAAGTTCTCTCTCTCTCTTCTTCCTTGGTAGTTCTTGGGGTCGATTGTGGTGGCAGTAAGGGTTGGAGCCCCATCTCTTCCCTCTCTACCTCGATGGTCGACCGCAGTCAGTGTTATTGCGACCCGTCCCTACTTCATCTAGGAAGCTCCGGTGGAATGCCACCCTTGTCCGGCTCATCGGAGCAAGGGAGGTGAGCACGGGTTTAGAGAAAGGAAAGAGGATCTGGAAAAAAAGAAAAGAAAAAAAAAATAAAGGAAGAGGATCGAAAAAAAAGAGAGAGAGAGAAAGAAGAGAGAAAAGGAAAAATAGGAAGAGAAAAAAATGTGTCAAAAATAATAATAAAATTTGAACTAGTTTTGGAATTAGGCCAAGACCCAGACCGGACTAAGAACTAATTTTCTATGCTAGTTTATATTAGATAAAAAATTAATTATATAATTGATCTTGTCAGGGTTTTCATCTGGCCTGTCGAAAGAGCAGTATCAGAGTTGATTCGAATAGGCATTATAGAGCTTTTCAAGTAAGTTATCTTGATCTCTTGTATTATGTACCAAAGATATTATGTATTTATGAAATATTAAATATGTGTAGTATATTACATTGGATTGCATGTATTGTGTTGGTGTGGATGCTTTCTAGTCTGACTATGATCACACGAGGACCTAGTCTCCTTCTGGGCCTCCAGTGAGACGATCACTGGTACATGATCAATGTACGGTATGTGTAGTTAGGAGCTAGTTATCTTTTTATTTGTTTAGCCATGCATGGCAGTTGTTGGCACATGCCGAGGATGCATATTTTCTCATGTGATATCAGAGTTAGTTTCCTTCCAGGTCTCTAATGGGGCGATCACTAGCATATGACCAATTTTGGTATATATAGTCAGGATTCTAGTCTCTTTCGGGGCTAGCCACGGGCCAATCATGGCCATGTCAGAGGGACTAGGAGAGTAAAGTAAATGGTTGGCCATCCATAGTCGTGTCGGTTGCAATTAATTATAGACATTTCATAATATTGCTGGTTATATTATTTTGAGGCTAGATATCTTATTTGTATGATGTGTTTAAGCTTGCTATTGGTTATTGATATATTTATTTATTAATATTGGAGATGATGATAACTTATTGAGCCTGTTAAGCTTACACCCTGTTTTTATTACCTTTGTTATAGATCAAGAAGATCCATCGGGCTTTAGGACGAGTCGGTGAGAAGTTAGGATTCAGGATTTTAGTTCTTAATTCATGTTATTGCAAATTTAGTTGAACTATGTTCATATTGTATCTGGAATTTTTATGAGATTTCATCTGTTTGTTGGATTAAAATGCTCAAATAAGAAAATAATAATAAAGCTTAGTGATTTTATTTTCTATCATTGTTTAAATATTAATTTGTAAAGTTAAGCTTTGTGTATTCGATGGGGTTGAACCCTGAGGATATGCGACTGTCTGTTACATGCCTGGCTGGGCATCAAGCTGGGGCATGACAGATTTAGTGGTATCAAAGCATGGTTCAAAGATCCTATAGATTAGAATAGATAATGAGTGTGGGGTAGAATTGATTAGGATATGATTAGATAATTTTTTTATATTTATATATATATATATATATATATATATATATATATATTAAAATTGATTGAATCTAATATTTTTATGAACCAGGTGGAAATGGTTCAAACTCGATCTATGAGGGTATCCAATGATGTAGACAATTCTCAAGCTATTAATATGCATCTTAGTCACCCAAATGATCGCACCTCTCGAACCCGTGGTGCCTCGCGGACTAGGGACATCTCCCTAATAAATGGAGCTTCTCAAATTAAGGGCAATACCTTTCGAGCAACAAGAACAGCTTGAGCTGCTAATACTTCTAGGGCAGCTCGTAGTCTATTGCCAGATCAGGATGAGAGTCAAGCAGCTAGCCTTATTTGTCAGCAGTATGATATGCCCAACAATCAGGGAATTACTAGTTCTGATGGTCAGGTAGCAAATCTCATACAAGCTTTAGCTAGGTTTGTTGAGGAGATGCGTCAGTAAGGAAACAGAGATGGTCAGTCTTCTAGGATGGATCAGGGGATTGGTGAGTTCAAGAAGTTAGCACCACCTATTTTTGAAGGCTCCACTGAACCCACTGAATCACTGAAATGGCTTAAGGAGATGGAAAAAGCTTTTGCTAGCATGGATTGCACTAATCATGAAAAAGTTTATTTTGCTACTTATCAGTTGTAGGGTGAAGCTTTTGAATGGTGTGAAGCTGTCAAGAGACAACATGGTTATGTCATGCCAATCACCTGAAAAATGTTTCGACAAGAATTTATGGATATGTATTTTTCTAAGAGCCTCATATTCGAAAAAAAGAGTAAATTTATAAGGTTGATTCAAGGAAATATGATAGTGATCCAGTATGAAGCCAAGTTTATCGAGTTGTCTCTCTTTGCTCTGGATTTGGTGACTATTGATGGCATCAAAGTTCGAAGATTTGAAAAAGGACTGGTACCTAAAATCCATGCTGGAGTGAGGCTAATGCAATTAAATTCATATAGAGATGTGGTTAATAAGGCCAAAATTGTTGAATAAAAGGTTAACAATATGCAACAAGAGAGCATCAACAGAAAAAAATTTTGAGGTCTGACGGGCAATAAGGTGGTCGACCTTCTGGCAATCAATCAAAACCATGAAATGCACTTGGATAAAGTAAAGGACCTCAGCTGAGTAATGGACCTCGTTGTACAAGGTGTTGGGGTTTTCATCTGGTACATGATTATTGCTTTGGAGCATGTTTTGATAATGACTAGCAGGGTCACAAGGCTGTGGATTGCCCACTCTGTCAGAACATCGATTATTAGCAACCTTATCCAAATGTATCTGGATCACCTGCTCAGACTATTCAGCATGCACCAACTTCTTATTAAGGCCAACCTTCGGAGCAAGGATATGGAGGACATCCAAAATCGAAAACCCAAGCCCGTGTTTATGCCATGACTCAACAAGATGCTTAGGCATCGAATGCTATAGTGGCAGGTATGATTAAGGTGGCATCTACATATACTTTTATTTTGATTGACTCTGGAGCAACACATTCTTTTATTTCATTGGGATTTGTTAAGAAAGTTAATATCGTATTTGAAAAATTGGATTATGAAATGTGTGTGACTACTCCAAATGGAGATATTATTTTGGTAAATATGATTTATCCATCTTGCCCTTTGAGCATCAAGAATCATGATCTTGTATCTGATCTAATGGTATTGGAAATAAAGGACTTTGATATAATTCTAGGAATGGATTGGCTTGCTTCTTATCATACTACGGTGGATTGCTTTGGAAAGAAAGTGACCTTTTAGATCCCAGGACAAGAACCTTTTTACTTTATTGGTAGTGGAGCAACGTCTCTACAAAAATTATTTCTGTTATGCAAGCTAGTAGAATGTTAAGAAAGGGTTGCATGGGTTTCTTGGCTAGCATAATAGATTCTCAGCAAGGAGAGGTGAAGGTGAAAAATATTTCTATTATAGAGAGTTTCCTGATATATTTCTGAAAGATTTGCCAGGATTACCTTTTGATAGGGAGATAGAATTTGTTATTAATCTTATACCTGGCTCAAAACCTATCTCTAAAACTCCTTACTAGATGGCTCCAGCTAAATTAAAGGAACTTAAAGAACAACTCTAGGAACTACTTGATAAGGGTTTTATCAGACCCAGTATCTCACCATGGGGTGCTCTTGTACTTTTTGTCAATGAGAAGGATGGAAGCTTAAGATTGTGTATTGACTATAAAGATTGAACAAGTTGACTGTCAGAAATAAATATCCTCTATCAAGAATTGATTATCTTTTTTATCAGCTACAGGGAGCTCAGGTGTTTTCAAAAATTGATTTCTGATCTGGATATCACCAATTAAAAATCAAGGCTGATGATATTTCTAAGACAGCTTTTCGGACTAGATATGGATATTATAAATTCTTTGTCATGCCATTTGGATTAACAAATTCTCCCGTAGCTTTTATGGATATGATGAACAGAGTATTCAGTGCTTATTTGAATCAGTGTGTAGTTGTATTCATAGATGATATTCTAGTATATTCCCGGAATTACAAAGAACATGAAGAACATTTGAAGAAAGTATTACAGATACTAAGAGAAAAAAAATTATATGCAAAGTTAAAGAAATGTCAATTTTGGCTCGAGAGCATTTCTTTTCTTGGACACATAATCTCTAAGGATGGCATATATGTTGATCTGATGAGGATTGAAGCAATTATGAATTGGGATCGACCAACCAATGTGACAGAGGTCCATAATTTTCTTGGGTTAGCAGGATATTATAGAAAATTTATAGAAGGATTCTCTTGCATTGCAATCCCTTTAACTTAGTTAACTCATAAAGGAACAAAATTTGAATGGACTGGAGAATGTGAAAGAAGTTTTCAGGAACTAAAGAAGTGTTTGGTATCGGCCCCTATTCTTACCGTACCATTTGGAAATAGAGGATTCACTATCTTTAATGATGTATCTAAAAAGGGTTTGGGGTGTGCTTTTATGCAAAATAGAAATGTAGTAGCCTATGCTTCCCGACAGTTAAAGCACATAAGCAAAATTATCCTACCCATTATCTGGAGCTGGCAGTAGTAGTATTTGCACTAAAGATTTGTAGACATTATTTATATAGAGTATCATGTGAAATATTTACGGATAATAAGAGTCTTAAATACCTATTTTCTTAAAAGGAATTAAATTTGAGGCAAAGAAGATGGTTAGAGCTTATAAAGGATTATGATCTAACAATTAGTTATCATCTGGAAAAAGCAAAGGTGGTAGTCGATGCTTTAAGTAGAAAATCTAGAAGTAATATAGCAGCCTTGATCACTTCACAAAAGAATATTCTTCAAGATCTTGGGAAGTTAAATATCGAAGTGTGATTAGAAAATTCTGAGATCTAGCTCTCTACTCTAAATGTACAACCCACTTTGATTGATAGAATTAAAACATCTTAATTAAGTGATCTTGAATTATAAAGAATTAGAGAGAAGATACAATCAAGGGTGGCAGCAGAGTTCAAAATTCACGAAGATGGATTCTTAAGGTTTGGAAACAGATTGTGTGTTCTGAGTAGTGCAAGTCTGAAAAGAGAAATTTTAGAAGAAGCGCATAAATCTACCTATACTATGCATCCAGGAAGTATAAAAATGTATAGTGACCTTCGAGATAATTTTTGGTGGAGTGGTATGAAAAGAGAAATAGCATTATATGTTGCCCAATAATTAAACTATCAACAAGTGAAAGCTGAACACCAAAAGCCTGCAGGACCATTACAACCCCTTATTATTCTAGTGTGGAAGTGGGAACATATCATGATGGATTTTGTTTCTGAATTGCCAAGAACTCTTAAAGGATGATTGTGGACCAATTGACTAAATCAGCACAATTTTTGCCCATCAAAGTTAATTATGGCTTGGAGAGGTTAGCTAAATTATACATGGGTGAAATTGCCAGACTCCATGGTATCCCTGTATCAATTTTATCTGATCGAGACATAAGGTTTGTATCATAATTTTGGAAAAGTTTACATCAAGCCATGAAAACCAAGTTGGAATTTAGTACGGCTTTTCATCCCCAAACGGATGACCAATCGGAAAGAACTATTCAAACCTTAGAAGATATGTTAAGAGCATGTATATTAGACCTCAAGGGATCTTGGGATGAACATTTATCATTTGTGAAGTTTGTATATAATAATAGTTATCAAGCTTCTATCTGAATTGCTTCCTTTGAAGCTCTCTATGGAAGACGGTGTAGAACTCCTGTCTGTTGGGTTGATATTGATGAAAGAAAACTCTTGGGATCAGAAATTATTCAACAAATAATGGAAAAAATTCAACTTATTAGGAGGCATCTTCTTTTGGCACAGAGCCGACAAAAGAGCTATGAAGATAATAGAAGAAGAGAATTGGAATTCCAGGTAGGAGATCACGTGTTTCTCAAAGTGCCTTCTACTAAAGGAGTTATGAGATTCGGGATGCAAGATAAATTAAGTCTTCAGTATGTGGGACCTTTTGAAATCATAAACAAGATTGGGGCGGTAGCTTATCATCTTGCTTTACCACCGTCACTGGCTGGAGTTCATAACATATTTCATGTATCCATGCTGAGAAAATATATATCTGATTCCAATCATGTGCTCAAGTGTTGACCCCATAAGTGATTTTGATGATAGCCAAATATTGGAGCATGTATATTTATTTCTGATAACTCAAGTGTTTGACAAGTTTTTGTAGGGTGGATTAAATGTTCAAACTTCAACTCCTACACTTCCGTTTTCTTGTTTAAGTTGTGGTATAATGTATTTTTGTAAAGAAGAACCCAATGAAAAAGCTAAGAAAAAAAATCATGTTAAAAGGGTTACTTCAATATGTGTGTGTGCCATGAATTTTATTTTGAGTTGGTTTCTTTGAAAATGTAAAGAGTTGGTAAGAATTTTTCTCTAAGTTCAAATGTAAAAATCCCAAAGAAGACACTCGAGCTGACCCCACATGATAAAGAGCCGACTCTGCTTACTAGCACGTAGCAAGGATTCTGGAATGCAGTAATCCGAGCCGACTCGATGGAAAGCGAGCCAACTCCAGTGAATCCGAGTCAACTGGAATCAGTCTGAGATGACTCCTCCAGAGTCTAATTTCTGAAGATTTCTGAGAACAGCCAAGCGAGCCGACCCAAACAAGAAAGAACCGACTCTGCCAGACCTAATGTTGAAAGCCTGAGAAAGTGAGCCGACCCGAACTGCACCGAGCCAACTCTTCCAGAGTGAGGTTTTCTGAACCTGAGAAGAAGAGCCGACCCAAGCTAAAAAGAGCCGACTCCTCGAGTTCAAGTTTTTTAAAGAAATAAGTTCGAGCCGACCCGAGCTATCAAGAGCTGACTCGTTCAGAGTGATGTTTTGCACCCTGAGACAAAGAGCTGACTGCATTGAAGATTTGACGACTCGACCCATCGGCTCGAAGGATCTGAGCTGACTCGAAGGAATCCGAGCCGACTCGAACGTCGTTACCAGGTATCTAACAGCTAGTTCCATAAATTATTTTTGAATGCTAAAAGGTGCTCCAACGGTCACAAATTATTTTCCAATGGTCTACAATGGCTAGAACTACCTTGGGATGATAGAAGACATTAAATTTGAAGGATTTGAACTTCCTTGAAGCAACGAATTAGAGAGTTCTTCAAAGAAAAGATAGATTCATTGAATATCTTACCAACCAATAGCAAAAGAGCAAAAGAGCACAAGAGCATTCAAGTCAAGCTTTCAAGTCTTCACCAATTCCAATCTGAAGCTTGAAGCAACTTTGGAAAGAAGCCACTGAAGTAATTAAAGTCTATTCAAGTGCACTCAAGTGGACTTCCAACAAGCTACACCGGCAACTATCCGACAAATTGAGTTTGTCATTATTGTTGCATTTCTTTCAATTCAATTTTTGAATTGTTGGGTTATTGGTGAGCCCAGTTGAAAAACCAAATAGATTCTTGGTGAGCCTTGATAAAAACCAAGTGTTGGGTTCTTGGTGATCCTGGTAAAACCAAGTTAGATTTCTTTGGTGAGCCTGTTAAAATCAAAGGGTGTTGGATTTTCTTTGGTGATCCCGTAAAATCAAAGTGTAGAGGTTTTGGATTGTAATCCTATAAAATAATCTTACTGTATTCGGGTATAAATATAGTGGAAATCCCAAGTGGTATCTTGGGTAGTGGATGTATGAGCTGGGTTGCTTCGAACCACTATAACTTTGGTGTGTTTGTGTTGTGCTTCTTTACTTCTTTTTAGCTTCTGTAATTTATAACTCTGTCACAGCACCTAACACCTTCTAAGGAATTTTAATTGCACATTACTTGCTTTAATTTTTTAAATTTCCAATTTACCCCCCTCTTAGGTAGCAACCACTTCAACTACAAGAAGATTTATCCTATAAAGAGCAACCGGAGAAAATTGTAGACAGGAAGGAATAGGTGTTAAGACGATGTATAATTCCTTATGTCAAAGTACAATGGAGCAACCATTCAGAGCGAGAAGCGACTTAGGAACTTGAAGAGCCTATGCAAACCGAATATCCTCAGCTATTTTAAAAATCATGTATGGTAAATTTTGAGACAAAATTTTTTTGTAGGAGGGGAGAATGTAAGGCCCACTTATTTTTTTGGACTAAGTGGGCTAAAGTCGGCAGCCTTCACCAACTTCAGAGCAAATCCAAAAAAAATAGAGCATAGAAAACAAGAGATGGAACCCCTGTTTATTCGACCACCATGAATGCCAAAATAACTAGAAGGAGGGCCATGGAGAGGTGGGGGGGTGATCGATGAGAGTCGTGGAGGGAAGGGGAACTCGATTGATTGAGATTCCGTTTCCTGTACAGCAAAGAATGCCTTGTTTGTTACTTTTTAAAATCTCACCCCTTCGTCGAGATTTTTTCTCCAAATCTCTTCCCCTCCTCCGATGGCCAACTACTTTGGGATCGTCGTCAGTAAGTTCTCTCTCTCTTCTTCCTCATTAGTTCTTGGGCTCGGTTGTGGTGGCAGTAAGGGGCGGAGCCCCATCTCTTCCCTCTCTACCTCGGTGGTCAACCACTGCCAGTGTTGATGCGACCCCTCCCTGCTCCATCCGGGAAGCTCTGGTGGACCGCCACCCTTCTCCAGCTCATCGGAGCAAGGGAGGTGAGCACGGGTCGAGAGAAAGGAAAGAGGATCGGGAAAGAAAGAAAAGAAAAAAATAAAGGAAGAGGATCGAAAAAAAAGAGAGAGAGAAAGAAGAGAAAGAAAATGGAAAATAGGGAGAGAAAAAATATGTCATAAATAATAATAAAATTTAAATTGGTTTTGGGATTTAGGCCAAGACCCATACCAGACTAAAAACTAATTTTCTATGCTAGTTTATCTTAGATAGGAAATTGATTATATGATTGATCTTATCAGGATTTTCATCTGGCCTGTCAAAAGAGCGGTATCAGAGTTGATTTGAATAGGCATTATAGAGTTTTTCATGTAAGTTATCTTGATCTCTGATATTATGTACCGAATATGTAATGTATTTATGAAATATTAAATATGCATAGTTTGTTGCATTGGGTTGCATGCATTATATTGGTTGGATGCTCTTTAGTCCGACTATGATCATACGAGGACCTAGTCTCCTTCCGGGCCTCCAGTGGGGCGATCACTTGCACATGACCGATATGCGGTATGTGTAGTCAGGAGCTAGTTGTCTTTTTATTTTTTAGCCAAACATGGCAGTTGTTGGCACATGCTGAGGATGCATGTTTTCTCGTGTAATATCAGAGTTAGTTTCCTTCCGGGCCTCCAGTGGGACGATCACTAACACATGACCGGTTTCGATATGTGTAGTCAGGATTCTAGTCTCTTTCGGGAGTAACCACAGGTCGATCGTGGCCACAATAAGAGGGACTAGGAGAGTAAAGTAAATGGTTGGCCATTCATAGTAGTGTCGGTGGCAATTAAGTGCACACATTTGTATAATATTGCTGGTTATATAATTTTGAGGCTAGATTTCTTGTTTGTATGATATATTTATGTTTGCTATTGGTTATTGACATATTTATATATGTATATTGGAGATAATGATAACTTACTGAGCCTGTTAAGCTCTGTTGACTCCTATCTTGATTTTGATGAATAACAAAATACTTAAGTATATTTGAATACTAACTGTGTATTAAAAGTGTGTTTATCATAACAAAGTACTTATCAAAGTTGTGGTATGTTGAAGAGATCAAATTGCTTGCCATCTTGTTGAAGAAGTCACTCAAGTTAATGAATTTTCAAGTTATATGGACTTTGATATATAAGAATGACTTTGAAGGACTCAAATTTTGAATTTAGACAAGTTTCAGCAAAGTTTCAACCAAGTGTCATTCATGAAGATTAAGTATCGACTCAAGGTGTTGACTCACAGAAGTTTGAACTGATACGCAGAAAATGTTTCAGTTGGCATGCTGAAGTGTTGATTCATGGAAGCCAAGTATCGACTCATATGTCGACTCACGCTCAGCCAAGTGTTGACTCAAGGCCTAAGACCAAAAATGATATAGAATTTCTTGATTTCAAGGTTTTGCTCAAGTATCGATTCATGAAGATGAAGTATCGACTTAAATGTTGACTCACCAGAAAAAGTGTCGATGCACTAGAGCACTCCAAAGAGCTTCATAAAATATTTTTGACCTAGTATCGACTCAAGTATCAACTCATGAATCAACTCATGGCCTGAAGTATCGACACCAACAGGTCTGGATGAACAGTAATGGCTAGTTTTTTTGAAGTGCATAATTGCTCCTTTTTATGTCTAACGGCTACTTTTTCCTCTTCAACGGTCATAAATGGTCATTTAAGACTTGAAAAGGTATTTAAAGTCCACCAAACATAAGAGAAAAGAAAACTATTAAGAGTTATAGCATTCATTCAAATATTCATTAAAGAACTACTACTTTTGAGTGAAGTTGATCCTCCAAGCATTTAAGAGCATTAGCATTCAAGTCCAATTCATTCAAGCATTAATTAAGGCTTCAATAACTTGGAGACAAGCTTCTCAACAATAATCAAAGAGCTTCATCGAGTTTTATTTGCTTTTTGAGAAAGTTTATTGTATTCTTTCATTATACTTAAATTATTTTGTTGTTCCTAGTTTCAAGTGGATTGAAACTAGTGTTTGGGTTGTTGGTGAGCCTTGTTTGAAAACTAACTAGGTTGTTGGTAATCCTTGTTTGAAAACTAACTAGGTTTTTGGTTAGCCTTGTGAAAGCCAAAGAGATTTTGACTAATGAGCCCGGGAAAACTAATCTACTGTAATTAAGGAAGGATTATAGTAAAATATCCAAGTAGACCTTGAGAAGTGGACGGAGGTTCTTGGAGTATACCAAACTACTATAAATTCTTGTGTTTGTGATTGCTTATCTTTTTCTTCTTGCATTTACTTTATTACTTCTGCTGCATACTCTTGTTAAGCATACAAACACTTTGCAAATACACTAGTACTTGTCTTTAATCTTTACAAAAAGTTTTTAAAACCCAACTCACCCGCCCTCTTGGGTTGCTTTAGTAGGACAACAAGTGGTATCAGAGCCTTGTACTCAGCTTGTAAGTTTAACCATCTTGAGTTAAAGATCTATGGCAGCCCCAATAGGTACTAGTATTGTTCAGGATCAAGCCTCAAATAGACCACCATTTTTTAATGGCATAAATTATACATATTGAAAAACTCACATGCGAATTTATATGCATTCTATTGATTACAATCTTTGAAAAGTTGTTAGAGGTCTCCATGTTCCTTCACTTTTGGTTAATGGCATTTCCATTCCTAAGCTTGAAGAAGATTGGGATGAAAATGATATTAAGCAATCCGAGCTTAATACCAAAATAATGAACTTTTTTTATTGCTCATTGGATCCTCATGAATTCAATAGGATTTCCACATATGCATCGATAAAGGAAATTTGGGACACACTTGAGGTTACACATGAGGGTACCCATTGATGTGGCCAGAATGCTGATGTGGCATGAGGCAGCTGACATGGAGCCCCCATCAGATACCACGACAAGCTTTCAACATGAGCGCCTTCGCCGGGCTGAGCTTCCCTAAAGCAACACCTCTACCTGCCGAAGGTAAGCTCCGTCCTCCGCCAAGTCCGTTCCCGTCAGCCCAGAACACTTAGGCCGGAGCCGAGTCCGAATGCCCGCCCAAGGCAGACCCCTCGAGATCGGGTCCCGTGGTCAGGAGTCGAGCACAGCCTCCTCCGCCATAAGATGCCCCTCTGAGCTCAGGTCCCTTGGGCTGGGCGGCACCTTGGCGCCGAGCTCGCCTGAAGCCGGGCCTCGTGGTCAGGAGTCGAGCTCAGCCTCCTCTGCCACGAGGCGCCCCTCCACGATCGAGCTCAGTCCATCTCTGTCCTGCCGAGCAGCACCGAGGCGAGTCTACCGAAGACGGGCCCTGCCCCTCTAGCTCGGCCCTCAATTCAAACCAACGTGCCAGCCGCCAGGGGAGCCATGCCCCTCCTCCGAGGATAGTGATGGTACTCCCGAGGGCTGTGCGACAACACCAACCATGCCGCAATTAATGCCCATGACTGTCTCTCACTCCAGAAAGAAAGGAAAGCTCACATCAAGGCGCCATTCCCTCCGCCAATCTATCGTGCAATCAGAGAAAAGACCCTACCAGAGAGCGCGGGTCCCAAGATCGGCGGCCCGCCGATCGAGGCCCTATCAGGTTTCCAGGAGAGGGATGGGCAGAAGGAATGTCAGAGATCTATGAAGGCTTCCCCAACTGTCAAAAAAGGAGAGACGTCCTGTCTACATCACGGTACCTCACCATACACGACAGGAGGGGGAGATCCCAAAGCAAACCAAGGTAGAAAACCCTGCAAGAGTAAGAAAAGGAGGTATCAGCATCTGACCCAAAAACATCCATTGCATACTTTTCAATCCAAGAGAAGAACCAGAGCAACACAAGAGAGGAAGGCTAGAGAGGAGGGCAAGACCACCTCAGCCAACACCACTCCCAACTCGTCCTCATCTTCCACCCACACTATATTCACTCCTCCTAGCATGTAACTCATCCAGAGGGGCTCGACCAGGAGGATCTGTTCCCCTGGATCGTCACTGACTTGACCGTCGGAGTGCCCCCACCGAAATTCCCGGCTCGAATCCCTGACATTGCTTCCTTGCAGGTCCCGAGGCATCGGAGGCATTCCCAGGCAGGCGGATGCGCGACACCCGACCACGTAAAGAGCTACAGGCCATGGTGATCTAGGCGGCAACAGATTGGCGCACCAGGTAGGGGGCGGAAGAACGACACTCGATCTAGTTCAAGCCCCACTCAACCGGTCTATTGGGAGGATGGCGACCACCCGGGCCGGGGGAGCTTCTCCCAGCCGCGCGGAGGCATCCCTTTCTCATGGGAACCCACAGGATCCGGAGATGGAGCGCCTGCCCCGGTTCAACCACCTCCACTGGAAGTCCAGCTGACTGCACTCGCTCAGTAGATGCATACTCTTACTGCAGCGATGCGCCAGCTTCAGCATCAACATCGATCTTTGGCTACACATCAGCAGCCGGAGACCCTTGCGGCCCACGCCGTAGTGTCCCACGACAGCCTGCGTTCCTTCCATGGAGGGCCATCACAGTCGCGGGCCGTGGCATGGCGGAGAAGTGCCTAGAGGAGCATGATCGCAAGCTGGCGGAGCTGTCTCACCGATTCGCCAACTTGCCTGGCCCCACTATTGTGTCAGTGGGCCATGAAGCCCGTCCTCCTTTCTCCCAAGAGATTCAGGCGGAGTCGATTCCCCGTCGATTCCGAATGTCGCAGGTGGACCTCTATGACGGGACCGCCGACCCCCTGGACCACCTGGAATGTTACTGGGCCCTCATGAAGGTCCAGGGAGCCACCGACACTTTGTTGTGTGTCGCCTTCCCCGCTACTCTCCGGAAGGCGGCTCGAGTATGGTTCTCCCGTCTCGAGCATCAACTCATTTGCCCAGTTGGGGCAGAAGTTCGTGGCTCATTTCGACGCTTGCCGGAAGATGCCACGCTAGGCGGACAGCCTCTTTTCCATCAGGCAACAAGATCAAGAGCCACTGCAGGATTACGTGGCTCATTTCAAGGCCGTCGTCCTGGAGATCTACTGTTTGGAGGAGCCAGTCGCCATACTAGCCCTGAGGCGAGGGCTCAAGACTTCCCGCTTGACGTACTCGCTCAACAAAAAGCCTCCAAAGTCTTACTCCAAGCTCCTAATTCATGCTCAGAAGAACATCCGCATCGAGGAGGCGGATCGTACCCGACGAGAGCTCGACAGGAAGCCACCGAAGAAGCCCACGCCCGTTGAGGTGCCTGGAGCACAGAAGCCGCCGCCATTAGCTCAGAGCTTCCACCCTGGACCGGGACCAAGAAGCACTCCTATCCCTGAAAGGAATCTCACTCCCCTTCTCGCCCCTAGGATGAAGATCCTCATGGAGATCGAGGGAGAGACCTACTTGAGGCGCCCACAGCCATTGAAACCGTCCGCCACCCATGACAAGTCAAAGTACTATTGCTTCTATCGCGACCATGGTCACGACACCGAGGAATGCCGTGACCTCAAGTGGGAGATTGAGGAGCTCATCAAGAGGGGCTACCTCGGAAGGTATGTGGGGGGCAGATCTCAGCTGGAATCCCAAGCACTCGTCGCCCTTCCACCAGTCCCAGCGGTTGACAATCGCCTTACCGAGAAGCTGGTGGGGATGATACATTGGGGGACTGGGTGCGCCTCTAAGGAGGCCCGGGGAGCAAGGAGCGGAAAAGCTCCTGAGTGCCCTGTGGGCCCACCGCACAATGCCCAGAATGGCAACAGGCAAAGCGCTATTCAACCTCGTCTTCGGCATGGAGATAGTGATTCCATTTGAGCTCGGCATGCTCGTGCTCCGCATATAGCAGTATGACGAAGCACGGAGCTCGGCACATCCCCTCCTCAACCTGGACCTCCTCGAGGAAACGAGGGCCAGAGCCTGGCTCTAGACGGCAGCGTACCGGTAACGGGTCGCCCAATATCATAACGCCCGGGAGAAGTTGAAGACCCATCGATCTGGTGACCTGGTGTCATGCTGAGCTGAGACGTCTCAACCCAGAGAGTGCGGTAAACTCTCGTCGAATTGGGAAGGCCCCTACAAAGTGGCCGAGGCCCACTTACAGAGAGCCTACTATCTCGAGGACCTAGATGGAATCAGATTCCCCCCGGACATGGAATGCTTGTAATCTGAGGAGCTACCATCGATAGTGTAAGTTCTCCCTCCATTTGAAATAAAAGTCCTTTTCTTGTGCAATGGTTTATTTACCTTGTAGGGGCACCAAAGACCGGATGACCCTTCGGCACCGGCGAGCCCAGCTCCCCGGTGAAGGACCTGAGAAGCCCCCAGGCACTCAGCACCTTCGAGCCCAACTCCGAGGTGCCATCTCCAGTACTCACATCCCCGAGTCCAGCTCCGGGACGTCTGCCCAAGACCGGAGCTCAGATCTCCTGCCAAGGGAATCCTCTCAACCAATACGCCTGCGAGCCCAAATCCAAGGCGCCATCTCAAGTTCTCACATCCCTGAGCCCAGCTCCGGGATGCCAGTCCAAGACCGGAGCTCGGATCTCCGGCCAAGGGAGTCGCCTCAGCTATCACCGTCTTCGAGCCCAGCACCAAGGCGACAATTCCTGAAGCACGACCTCAGAACATCAAGTCCCGGAGACCAGCCCTCCGGCCACCACGTCCCTGTGCCTGGCACAACGGCGCCAGCCAAAGCCAGGCACCGTCCTCCGCCAGGTAGTCCCCACTAGCCCGGGATGCCTAGGCCGGAGCCGAGCACGAACTCCCAACCAAGGTGGACCCCTCGAGGTCAGGACCCGTGGTCAGGAGTCGAGCACAGCCTCCTCCACCACAAGGAACCCCTCCGAGCTCAAGTCCCCTGGCCCAGGCAGTGTCGTTGCTACCCAAAGCCCGGAGAAAAGTCCTCCGGCAACAAGACCTATGAAGCCCCGAGGCACCGGCGAGCCCAGCTCTCCGGCATCAAAATCCGGGAAGACATCTCCCGGTGCCAATTCTTTGAGCCCAGCTCCAAGACGCCAAGGTCCGGAACCTCGACTCCCGGTACCAGAAATTCTAATCGTCAACATCCCCGAGCCCAGCTCTAGGATGCCTGCTCATGACTAGGGCTCAGACCTCCGGCCAAGGGCTTCTCGGAACCATGCAGCTCGTCATCAACAATGCCCCCGGGCCCGACTCTACGACAATAGCCGAAGCCGGGCACCGTCCTCCACTAGGTCAGTCCCCACTAGCCCGAGATGCCTAGGCCGGAGCCGTGCGCAAACTTCCATCCAAGGCGGACCCCTCGAGATCGGGCCCCATGATTAGGAGTCAAGCTCAGTCTCCTCCGCCACGAGGCACCCCTCCGAGCTCAGGTCCCCTAGGCCGGGCAGTATCATCACCGACCAAAGCCCAGAGAAGAGTCCTCTGGCACAAAAACCTGGGAAGCCCCCAGGCACCGGCGAGCCCAGCTCCCCGACACCAAAGCCCAGAGAAGAGTCCTCTGGCACAAAGACCTAGAAAGCCCCCAGGCACTGGCGAGCCCAGCTCCCCAGCACCAAAGCCTAGAGAAGAGTCCTCTAGCACAAAGACCTGGGAAACCCCCAGGCATCGACGAGCCTATCTCCCCGGCATTAAAGACCGGATGACCCTCCGGCACCGAAGACCGGATGACCCTCCGGCACCGGCGAGCCCAGCTCCCCGGCAAAGGACCTGGGAAGCACCCAGGCACTTAGTGCCTCCGAGCCCAATTCCAGGATGCCAAGGCCTAGAACTCAGATTCCTAGCACCGCAATTCCCAAGCGTCAACATCCTCGGGACTGGCTCCGAGACACTAAGGCTCAAGACTCCAACTTCCAATATCAAGGATTTCAGCCTTCGACGTCTCCAAGCCCAGCTCCAAGATGGCGACCACTAAAGTATGCCCCTCAGCAGCTGAGTCCAAGGTCAACATCCATCATCGGCATGACCTCAAGCTCAACACCGGGTCCGTGCCAGTTGGAGTCCTCGGTTCCTCTCTCGGACCTCCCTGCATCGAAGAAGAAGAAGAAGCAAAGAAAGGGAGGAGAAGAGACATTCCACATTACAAAGAATGGAGACACAGTGACTGCAAAAGTAGATTTCATTACTGGAGAAATTGGTTACACTATAATCTGGACCCCGACAGGCCGGGTGACCCGATCAAAAAGAAAAAAATATACAAGTATAAAAAAGAGAAATATCCTACCCTAAGGGGCTGGCTCCTTCCCCGGGCGATGCACGGCTGGGATCTCTCCCTCCTCCACCTCTGTAGGAGGAGCAGGTTCAGCTGCTGGAGCCGCTGGGACCGAATCAGCTGCCTCTGGCTGCAGCGCAGGTGCTGCCCTCGCCATCATCGGTGTCGGCTCCCTGGGACCGGGCACTTCTGAGGTCATTGGAGCCCGAGCCTTGGTCGGAGCAGCTCCCTGCCTTGCCGCCACCGTCGTCATTGCAGAAGAAGCCTTCTTCCCCGGGACTCAGAGCGTGGCCAGTTGCTCCCCGGACAGAATTCCCTGCAGCTGGGACCGGCAGTATGCAAACCCCTTGGCGAAGGAGTCTATCGCTGCTTCCCGGAAGTCCTTAAGGTATTCCAGGGTCGCCTTGAAAGTAGCCACAGCATCAGCAGCCACTTTCTCTACAGCCTCGGCCCGGCGCTGGACCTCCTCGAGCTCCGCCTTCAGATGCTCGGACAGACGGACGGCCATCGCCAGCGCCTTCTCAGCGATCTTGGTGGAACGATGGGAAAGAGCAGCCTTCTCCTCCGCATCGGCAGCCCTCTTCTTGGATGCAGCCACCTTCTTCTCAATGGAGGTGGCCCTCTCTCTGGCCGCCTCCGACTTGGCCCGGAGCTCCTTCAACCGAGCCCGCTTGGACTCGAGCTCACTATCGAGCTCCTTCCTCACTCTGGCCGCATCAGCTACTTCGGTCTGGAGGCTCTTCACCTTCTGGCTAGCCTCCTAGACCTCCGCATCCTTCTGGCCTACCTCTGCCTTGAGGGACATAAGCTCAGCTCCCTGCTCTCTATCCCTCCTCGCCCAGTTGCGGCAATAATCCCTTATAAGGATCAGCTCCCGCCCTTGCTGCAGCGGACAGATCCAAATTAGCAACAAAGGAAAGCAAAAGGACATCAAAGTAAAGAGAAGCTACTTATAGCATATAGTTGGGTGAACGACGCCGTGATGACATCACCAAGGAGTCGCCCGCTCCCCTCGTGCCTGTCGCATGATTGGACCGAAAAGTGCATCATGCGCTCCGCTAGGCTCGCGTCCTTCATCAAGGACACGTTCGGGCCTAGCCAGAAAGGGACTCGACGGTGGTCCCTCTCCTGTGTTCTCGTCGATTTAGCTCCTTCGATGGCGGAAGGCTCCCTCAGCGCCAACTAGGAGATTGGCACCACATCGGACCTGACTTGGGGCGCTGGCCTGACTTCTTGCGTCCCCCCGTCCTCCTCCATGCTGGCGACCTCTGGGGTGGGGCGCGCCGACATGGCGGCAGCGGTTGCTGACCTCGCGCGGACAACCACCTCGGGCTCGAACATTGCTATCGGCTCGCATCGCCGGGAAGGCTCAGGGACGGGCTCGGTCGCCCTCTTCCATTTGCGCTCTTGCACTGGCGCGTCCGCCCCAGCTTGCACCGGCCTCGCCCCGTCCTCAGTTCGGGCTCTCTTTGGTGCTGGCTCGGCGGCCTCAATGGCCTGCTCCCGCTCCTCAGAGAACGAGAGCAGCTCGTCCATCAAGAACTTCATTGCTGCACCAAGACAGGAATAATGTCAGACCCAAAAAAAAAAGAGGAAGACAAAAAATAAAAAGGGATGGTCAAGTTGAACTCACCGGACTCCTGCACCGAGCTGACCCCGGCCTCGCGAAGGTTCTACTCTGACATCAAGACCTCGAGCGGAGGGATCTCAGCCGACTTGAGCAGGTCGTACAGGTCGAGGTCGATGACTTCAACAGAGGAGTCCTTATTGGGAGACCGATCTAGGTCGCTCCAAACCTAGTCGATCCCTTCTACCGAGGCAAAGAAGAACCTGCTCTTCCATCCTTTGATGGAAGAGGGGAGCACAAACTTGATGCCCCAAGGGCGGGAAGAGAGGGACCACCATCCGTCCTCCGTAGGGTGGCGTTTCAGGATGAAAAAGGCCCTGAACAAGGAAAAATGGACAACAATCCCGTAGAAGTGGCACAGAATGATGAAACAAAATATCGTTCTGATGGCGTTGGGGACCAACTGGGCAGGAACAAGCCGGTAGTTGGCCAAGAAGGAAAAGAAGAAAGGATGTACAGGGAAGCGGAGACCCCCGGCGAAGGTCCCCTCGTAGAGGGCGATCCGCCGAGGGCCACTGGAGGTAACCCGCTCCCCGGGATGAGGGATGGAGAGCCGGATGGACTCGGGGACACCATAAGCTTCCCGGATAAACATGAGGTCCTCAGCAGTGATCACCGAAGTAATCCCTCCGGGACCTGTCGATCGAGAAGTCTCAAGCTCAGGAAGGGGAGCAGGAGGAAGGACTCGAAGTGTAGGAGGAGAAGACCCGGGTTCCCTAATGGTCACCAGGCCCTGGGCGGGCCTCCTAATAAACTCATACCTCGCCGCCTCCATCTCCTCGTCAGAGGAGGAGGGAGTCCTTGGCAGGGAGGGTCCGGCTTCGGCTTGGCAAGAGGGATGGAACTCTGGACCGAAGCGATCCATAGAGAAAAGAAAGAAGAAAAAAGAGAGAAAGGGACAGAAGAAACCTTAAGATGACCCCTAGCGGACGAGAAGAAAGGGGGGCTAACCTGCTAGAACTCTAAAGAGTCGCCAGCGGCCGGAAGGGAGGAAGAAAAGGGAGAATGCTCCTGCGGGATGCCGGGCGTGCAAAGTTTGAACGAGGGTAAGCTTCAAAAAGACTTACCCCTCCTTCCTAAACTGTCTACGCCCGATCGTGCCTTTGCAGCCCCCAAGAAGGTGCCCGCCGCGTGACAACAATCCATTAGGCCCACATGCCCATCATGCCCATCTGACCGCGGTCGCTCCGACTTCTGCTCCCGCCTCGACGGCCCCCCCTGCATGGCCACATGGCGTCCTCCCACAAGCTCGTAGGATCGTAGAGCGAGGCATCGCCGATTTTGGCCATTATTGCACCTGATTTCTCCTCCTTTCCACGTCAGTGCCATAATTACACCCTTCGCCCCAAGCACCGTGCGTCAATGGGCCTCGAGCATGGGGGGTAAATGATGTGACCAGAACACTGATGTGGCATGAGGCAGTTGACGTGGATCCCCTATCAGACGCCATGACAAGCTTTCAACATGAGCGCCTTCGCCGGGCTGAGCTTCCCTAAAGCAACACCTTTGCCTGCCGAAGGCAAGCTCCGTCCTTCGCCAAGTCTGTTCCCGCCAGCCCGAAATATCTAGGCCGGAGCCAAGTCCGAATGCCCGCCCAAGGCGAACCCCTCGAGATCGGGTCCCGTGATCAGGAGTCGAGCTCAGCCTCCTCTGCCACGAGGCGCCCCTCCGAGCTCAGGTCCCCTGAGCTGGGCGGCACCCCAGTGCCAAGCTCGCCTGAAGCCGGGCCCCATGGTCAGGAGTCGAGCTCAGCCTCCTCCTCCACGAGGCGCCCCTCCATGGCCGAGCTCAATCCACCTCCATCCTGTCGAGCAGCACCGAGGCGAGTCTACCAAAGATGGGCCCTGCCCCTCCAGCTCGGCCCTCAATTCAAACCAACATGCCAGCCACCAGGGGAGCCATGCCTCTCCTCCGAGGATAGTGATGGTACTTCCAAGGGCCATGCGACAACACCAACCATGCCGCAATTAATGCCCACGGCCGTCTCTCACTCCAGAAAAAAAGGAAAGCTCATATCAAGGTGCCATGCCCTTCGCTGATCTGCCGTGCAACCGAAGAGAAGACCTTACCGGAGAGCGCGGGTCCCAAGATCGGTGGCCCGTCGATCGAGGCTTTGTCAGGTTTCCAGGAGAGGGATGGGTAGAAGGAATGTCAAAGATCTACGGAGGCTTCCCCAACTGTCAAAACAGGAGAGACGTCCCATTTACGTCATGGTACCTCACCATACATGACAGGAGGGGGAGATCCCAAAGCAAACCAAGGTAGAAAACCCCGCAAGAGTAAGAAAAAGAGGTATCGACATCTAACCCAAAAACATCCATTGTATACTTTTTAATCCAAGAGAGGAACCAGAGCAACACAAGGGAGGAAGGCCAGAGAGGAGGGCAAGACCACCTCAGCCAACACCACTCCCAGCTCATCCTCATCTTCCACCCACACTATATTCACTCCTCCTAGCATGGAGCTCATCCAGAGGGGCTCGACCAGGAGGATCTGTTCCCCTAGATCATCACTGACTTGACCGTCGGAGTGCCCCCGCCAGAATCCCTGGCCCGGGTCCCTGACATTGCTTCCTTGCAGGTCCCGAGACACCGAAGGCATTCCCAGGCGGGCGGATGCACGACACCCGACCACGTAAAGAGCTGCAGACCACGACGATCTAGGCGGCAACACCCATCAAGTGAAAAATATAAAAATAAATATGCTTGTTCATATATATGAAATGTTTATAATGGAGCATCATGAATCCATAACTAATATGTATACAAGATTTACTAACATTGTAAATGGTATGAGAAGTCTTGGCAAAGTTATGTCTAATGCTGACCTTGTCAATAAAATTCTCATGTTTTTGCCATTGTCTTGGAATCCAAAGGTGACGACCATTCAAGAAGCAAAATATATTGAAACCCTACCTTTGGAGTAACTCATCGGTTCACTCATGACTTATGAGTTGAACCTAAAGCAAAAAGTAGTGGATGCGGACAAAAAGAAGAAAATTATTGCCCTCAAATCCACTACACCAAATGAGCCTTCAAGTGAAGAGTCTGAAGAAGGTGAAGACAAAGATGAGGTGGCTCTAGTGGCTAGGAAGTTTAGGAGATTCATGAGGAAAAAGAAATACTCATACAAAGAGAAGCCACTCAAAGGAGAGCCTAGTAAGGATAAGGGCAAGGACAAAGAAAAAAAAAAGGAGAAGGAAAAGGACCAACCTATCTGCTTTGAATGCAAGAAGCCCGTTCACTACAAGGTTGATTGTCCTCTCCTCAAGATACTTAAAAAGAAGTTCAAGAAGAAAGCAATGATAGCTACATGGAGCGATAGTGAAGACTCCGGTTTAGAAAAAGAACAATAAGAAGTCACCAATCTTTGTCTCATGACAATTGAAAATGAGGTACAATCTGAACTGAATTTACTTTTGAAGAACTTAGAGATGCTTTTGATGAACTTGTGCATGAGTATAAATTATTGAAAATTGAGTGCAAGAAGTTGAAAAAGCATGTTGATTCTCTTTCTGTTGAAAAAAATAATATTGGAAATGACAACAAAGAACTAAAAGCCGAGGTTAATGTTTTGGAAAAGAAAAATAATGCTCTCTAAAAAAAAATAAAAGTTCTAAAAAGATCCAAGGTTATTATTTCAAATAATGAGCTTATAAAGAAAAACAAAGACCTTGAGTTGGAAAATATAAAGTTTAAAGATAAGCTTGAAAAACTCAAGTCATTTATTGAAAAATTCATGTTTAGTTCTGAAAGACAAAATTTATTGTTGAATAATCAACATGTAGTTTTCAACAAAGCTGGCTCGGAATATAAAGTTCAAAAATAACAAAAGTACTTCAAAAATTTATTTGTACCTGCATCTTCTAGTATTAAATGCTTTAGTTATGATAAATTCGGACATAAAGCATATAAATGTAACTTAAAAAAGTAAATCAATTTAGAAAAGTTTGGGTTCCAAAAGGAACTATTACTACCAACCCTAAAGGATCCAAGATAGCTTGGATACCTAAAATAAAAAGTTGATCTATTTTGCAGGTGTGTCTTGTAACCAAGGAAAAAAGAAGATTGTGGTATATTGATAGTGGTTGCTTAAAACACATGATGGGAGATGTGAAGCAATTCACCTTTCTTGAAGCTTAGAATGGAGGGAATGTAACTTTTGGAGACAATGGTAAAGGTAAAATCATTAGTATCGATAAAGTCTATATTTCTCTAACTACCTTTATTGATATTGTATTGTTAGTAGAATGATTAAAGCATAATTTACTTAGTATTAATCAATTTTGTAATAAAGATTTTAAATGAATGCCTAGTTACAATGAATGCCACAATAAATGAGACTAGTTGGTTATGGCATCGTAGATTAGGTTATGTAAGCATGTATTTACTTTTCAAATTATGCAAAAGGATTTAGTTAAAGATTTACCAAAACTTAGATTTGAAAAAGATAAAATTTGTGATGCATGTCAATTTGGAAAATAAATAAGAACCTCTTTTAAATTAAAAAAAATTATTTCAACTTCTAGGTCACTAGAACTACTCCATATGGATCTTTTTGGACAAACTAAGACCACAAGTCTAGGAGGCAAGAGATATGGATTAGTTATAGTGGATGATTTCTCTTGTTTACTTGGATTTTATTCTTAGCACATAAAGATGAATCTTTTTCTGCTTTCACAAAGTTTTATAGAAATGTTTCAAATGAAAAAGATACTTCTATTGTTTGTATTTAAAGTGACCATGGAACTGAATTTGAAAATTAATATTTTGAAGAGTTTTGCAATGAAAAAGATATTGAACACAATTTTTCTGTACCTAGGATACATCAACAAAATAGGGTGATAGAAAGAAAAAATAGAACTTTAGAAGAAATGGCACATACAATGCTTTGCGAAAATAACCTACTTGGATATTTTTAGGTCGAAGCTATTAATACTGCATGTTATATTTTAAACCAAGTTTTAATCCGACCAATTTTAACGAAAACACCATATGAACTTTGGAAAGAAAGAAAATCTATTTTAAAGTATTCTTGTATATGTGGTTATTGATGTTTTATGTTGAACACTGGAAAGATAATTTAAGCAAATTTGATGCCGAGTTAGATGAAGGTATCTTCTTATGATACTCTACATCTAGTAAGGCATACAGAGTTTTTAACAAAAGAACACTTGTAGTAGAAGAGTCTGCATATTGTATTTGTAGAGTCTACTAACAAGTCCTCTAAAAAAGATGATATTTCTGATGATGTTGCAGGTATTGAAGGACTTAAGAAGCTGATTTTAAATGATGATTATTCCAAAGAAGGTGAAGAAGAGCAAAACAAGGAGAATGAAGAAGAAATCACAAGACCATCATTGGAGCACAAGGACCTACCTAAAGAATGGAGGTATGCTCATGGATATCCTAAGGAATTAATCTTAGAAGATCCATCTAAAGGGATAAGAACTAGACTTCTATTAGAAATGAATGTGATTATATTGTTTTTGTTTCACAAAAGAACCAAAGAATATAGAAGAAGCTGAAAAAGATCCAAACTGGAAGATTGCTATGTAAGAGGAATTAAATAATTTGAAAGAAATAAGGTTTGGACACTAATAAAAAGACTATCTAATGCTTCCATAATTGGTACTAAATGGGTATATAGAAATAAATTGGATGAAAATAAAAGAATAACTATAAATAAGGCTAGATTGGTAGCTAAGGATTACAATCAAGAAGAAGGAATTGATTTTGATGAAACCTTTGCTCTAGTAGCTAGACTTCAAGCTATTAGATTATTTCTAGCTTTTACATATTTTATAAATTTTAAATTATTTCAAATGAATGTTAAAAGTGTATTTTTGAATAAATACATTGCTAAAGAAGTATATGTAGAATAACCACCTGGTTTTGAAAATCATGCACATCCTGACCATATTTTCAAATTACACAAGGCACTTTATGATTTAAAACAGGCCCCTCGTGCATGGTATCAAAGATTAAGTAAATTTTTAATTGAAAATAGATTTACTAGAGATCATGTAGATACTATCTTATTTTTAAAGAAAATGGTTGATGATCTCTTAGTAGTACAAATCTATGTCGATGATATTATATTTGGTGCCATTGATGAATCTCTTTGTCAAGAATTTGCAAAGCTATACATGGTGAGTTTCGAGATGAGTATGATGAAATAATTGAGCTACTTTCTTGGACTCCAGATCAAACAAACAAATGAAGGGATATTCATTAACCAAGCTAAATACACAAAGAAGATTCTTAAAAAGTTTGGGATGGAGAAGACTAAACCTATTGGCACACCTATGAGCCCTTCATGTAAGCTTGACAATGATGAATCTGGTAAGAAAGTTGATAAAAAATTTTATAAAGGTATCATTGGTTTCTTATTGTATTTAACTGCAAGTAGACCAGATATTATGTTTAGTGTATGCATGTGTGCAAGATATCAGTCTGAGCCTAAAGATCACATTTATTGGATGTTAAACGTATACTTAGATATTTATCTGGCACCATTGATATTGGATTATGGTACTCTAAGAACTTAACTATAGATTTAATTGCATATTCTGGTGCTGATTTTGCTGGCTATAAATTAGATAAGAAAAGTACTTTTGGAACTTGTCAATTTCTTGGAGTTAATTTAATCTCATAGTTTAGCAAGAAACAAAATTCAGTTGCACTATCTACAGTTGAAGCTGAATATATTGTAGCTGGAAGTTGTTGTGTTTAAATCTTATGAATTAAACAACTCGAGGACTTTGGCATTAAATTAACTAAGAAACATATAAGATGTGATAATACAAGTGCAATTAACTTAACTAAAAATCACGTACAACACTCAAGAGTAAGCATATAAAAATTAGACATCATTTTATTAGAGACCATATTCAAAATAATGATGTTATACTTGAATTTGTTTGTATTGATATGCAATTAGCTGATATACTGACTAAGCCACTCAATGAAGATAGGTTCAGTATGATTAGAAGAGAATTAGGGATCATTAATCCTTTTGATTAGATCTCAATCATTTTTAATGACCTTTGAAATTTTCTTTGAAAATTTCTTGATCTAATGCTCTTGAAACTCAAGATCAATCATTATTAGCTTTTAAATTAACTTTCCTAATCTTATTTATATTTTTTCCTATTTTTCCTAATTTTTCCCTAAGTGTCGACACTTGGACTTAGCCCATGAGTCGACATTTGACTGACGGGAACCGATGAACAAATAGGAAAAATGATCCATTTTTTTTCATTTTTCCTCCCATCTTCCTTAAGCCAACACATCTTCTCATTGTTCCCTCACTTTCGTTAGTTTCCATTCAGTATTCAAATAGTTATATTTTTATGTTGAGCCCTCTTTCCCTCTCTTTTCACTGTTCTTCACAGTTTCACCATGAGTCCATTATCCCTTTCACCTTTCATTTTTATATTCCTCTATTCTCTTGGACAATGGGGTCCCGGAAGCAGTTAGCGAGGAGGCCACGACCTTTCTCTTAGGGTGGAAGCACCGTACAAAGGCCAAAAACGATGATCAACCTATTGAGTGATGCGGGACAGACCAATAAATCATAGACCTAAGGACCTTAATGAGATCAGTGAAACAATTAATGAAGTAATTAAAGATAAAGACTAGCAGATAATCAATGCAATTAAGAATTTAAACTAAGAAATGATCCTAATCAAATCAAGATCCAATATAGGAATTGACCCGATCGGCACGCTCAGTCAAAATATTCAAGGTATTGGACCGTTGATCGTTAGAGAATGACCACTAGGTTAAGGCTATCCAATTTCAATAAAATTAGATTTAAATAAATAAAGATAGGACAATTAGTATCAATCCAGCAATTGATTAAATCTATACTAAGTTATCAAAGTGGTCTCATCTGAAACACAGAATATCATAAATCCTGGAAGAGTGAGATCGTCTAGAGGTGGTCAAAATTCTGGACCAGCGATTCACGAGTGAGGTGGATCAGAAGCCGTCAGACCCGGATCACCAAAAACAAACAATATTATCAATTCCAAATCAAATAAGAAAAATAAAAACCAGTAAACCCAATGCTCTGAGATTTGTGATGTAGTTTTAATATGCTTTGAAAACTATGCAGTTTTGAAGTCGGTAGCAGGGTCGTGGATTACTTTCATGATCGTGCATGTCTTCTTCTCTTGGTCCGATGCAAGGTGGAATAGGGGATCGGCTTCGGGTGAGGAAATCTGGTGGACTTTGTCGGTAGGCTCTCCGATGACAGGGTTAGGATTGATGGTGGCTCGAGGAGAGATCGGCACGGACCTGTTCTGGCGGCTGGAGTAGAGGAAGGGAACCAGATCGAAACTAATAAGAGATTCCAATGACTCTGAACAGAAAAGAAATTGATCTCCTAATTTGAAGATATCCCAAATCCCTCGTACACCCATAAAATCCATCAAGATTCGTGCTGGATAAAATCTTCAAGATCCGTGCTGATTGATGCCTTTAAGATTCATGCTGGGCGATGTCCTCATCAATTTCCCCTGGGGTGGGGAGAACTCGACTCCATCGAGTCAAGCTGGGGGTACTCAAATAGATTTTGATCAATTTTATGTAACTCCTCTTCCAGGAATCCTCGGACTTTGGCCTGACACGCCAGTGAACTAGGTAGAGGTAGCAGTTTCCACTCCACGAAGACTTGATCTGCTCGTCCAAAATATATTCGATCACATCATGCTTTCCTCTCATTTGGGCTAGTGGGCTCTCAAGAGGAGGGTCACTCTCAAATAAAGGTACAGGCTCAAATGGATCATTAGGTCCAATGCTGGTGGAAATTGTTCAGACCCAATTTTCTTTAAAATTTTGAATGGGCCTGCTGGTGGAAACTGTTCAGATCTAACCTTAATTATGACATGATCACTCTCAGCAAAATCCTTAACTTGCTGGTGAGAATCTGCTAATTATTTATTCATTTGATTACCTATATTAGTTTTTCCACTGATCTCATTAGGACGATAACCATGAATAACTTCAAATGGACTCACACCAATAGATTTATTTATCAAGCTATTATTACATTCAAACTTTTTAAGATTGATTATGTGTAGATTTTTCTTTTGCCTTTGAAGATTAAGGTTTCCTTCTACAACTTTCTTGGTAGCTCTAGGATGTGAAGGATAAACAGTAACACTTTTTCCCTGATTATTGAATCTACAGATATTAGATCGACCATGAAGAGTGACATCCTGATCGAAGAGCCAAGGTCTACCAAGAATAATGCTACCCACTTCCATTGGTAATACATCGCACCAGATTTTATCTTGGCATGATTGAAATTTAATCGGGATAAGGCACTTATGTCTAATTGGGATAGATGAAGCATCTACCCAGGCCATATTGTATGGACTCGGATGGTCTATAAGTGCTAATCCTAGGTGCAAAATGGTATCGATGGACATAGCATTGATGCAACTATCACTGTCAATGATTACCTTACATACCTTATCGCCTTGACCAATAAAGGTATGAAAGATAGTGGTCCTGTGCCAGTCCTCACTTTCCTTGGGTTGGATCAATACACACCAACCACTCCTAATCGTTCCTCAGCTCTAGCCTCATTTTGGAGATGGTCATATTCTTCGAAGGCATCGACTAATCCTGGGTCAGCAATGTAGACTTCCTCTTCAAGGGGATTATCTAGATCTTCATGTTCTTCAAGCTCCCCTATATGCAATGTTCTAGATGGACATTGACTAGCCACGTGACCTATTATGTTACACTTAAAACATTGGATCTTAGAGCTAATTCCTCGGGAAGTCTCTCCTATAATCCCTTTTCCTTTCTCATCTCTCTTAATTGGTGGGGTTGTAGATGGGAGTCAACTACCAGGGGCCTGACTCATGTTAGGTTGTGGACCAGTTGGGGCTTGATTCATGCTAGGTCTTGGACCTAAAATTTTTGGTCTAGAAGGTTCAGGTCTATGTGTGATAGACATCTTCTGGAATCTTTCATAGTCCTGGGCCAATTGATATGCTTGCTCTAGACTATAGACCTCTCTCATAAATAATTCTCTTTGAATATCCTCTCTTAGACCAGCTCTAAACCGGGATAAAGTAACAGGTGGGTCTTCATCCACATTACATCTTATAAGATATTCCTTAAATTAATTAGTGTAATCATGTATAGATCCAGTTCCTTGGGTCAACCTTTGCCATTGGTCCAGAAGTCGCTGTTGATAAGATGCAGGAAGATACTTCTCACAAAATTTATCCTTCATCTCATCCTATGTTCCAATGAGGTCCTGTCTCCTATGAGTGGCTAATCTCTAGACATTGTGCCAATATAATTTGGCTTGACCCAACAACTTCATTTGGGCAAACTTAACTTTCCTATCCTCAGACATGTCATACCAAGTAAAATAATGATCCATATCAGCTTCCCAGTTAATATATTCTTTGGGGTCCAAGCGACCTACGAAATTCAGGGCTTCAACCTTAACTAACACTCCTCATAATTCGTTCATCCTGATCGATTGGGTTACGATAAGATCGAAGTGTTTGATGACTACCTACATCAAAACTTGGATAATCATGTCGATCCCTAGGGTCAGGTCGAAAGGTATGAGTACGACCACCCTCATAACCTGGGTAGTTATTTCGGTCTCTAGGGTCTCTAGGATCAACAACTCTTGACGAACAGTTCCTGATAGGGTGGTTTGTGTTCATTAGTTGTTCCTCCTCCAGGATTTCTACCCTTGCATCTAAAGATCCTAACTTGCTATCAATTACTTCAAGTTTACCAATGCTTTCCTGAAGGGCAGCTTCTAAATTGGGATCCATTTTGTTATCCAAGAAAGAAGGTTCTAATTGGTACTTGATCCCTGACCTAGTTGTCATGCATAATTTTTATACAGATTTCTTTAGATTTTTTTTAATCAAGTAAAACAAGCAAGTAAAACAAATAAGATAATTCTATCCTAGGGTAATCCTAGAACTAGACAGCTCTTAACTGTTCCAAGTCTGCCCTTGAGCACTCCAAGTCCGAACCAATTCACCAAATTGGCCAGGTAAGTATAAGATTGGTGGGGGTCCCCCCATTGCTTTCCTTAGACACCAATTTAATTGGCCAGGTCAGTGAACGGAATTGATACGACCGTTACGATGACGTGGCATGTCTCAGATTTCGCCGGGCGTGATCCGAACCACGTGGATTTTTTTGGCAGAGCGGGAATGGTCCAGCAAGGTCGGGTGTGGCTCCACCGCGGCCGAAGTCGAGGTCGGGTCAGGCCTTCCTGCTCCTTCGCAAGGTAGCACCCGAACATGGGTCCACCTCGGCTGAAGTAGAGCGCTCCTCTGCCGCTCCGCCAGGTGTCCACCCAGGAGGGGCCCACCTTGGCCGAAGCCGGCGGCCCCTTGCTCCCTCGCCAGGTGGCGCCGTTAGGCAGTTCCACCTCGGTCGAGGTCGAGCCGGGCCTTCCTGCTCCTTCGCCAGGTGGCGCCCGGACATGGGTCCACCTCGGCCGAAGTCGAGCGCTCCTTTGCCGCTCCGCCAGGTGTCCACCCAGGAGGGGTCCACCTCGGCCGAAGTCGGCGACCCCTTGCTCCCTCGCCAGGTGGCGCCCTTAGACGGTTCCACCTCGACCGAGGTCGAGCCGGGCCTTCCTGCTCCTTAGCCAGGTGGCGCCCGGACACGGGTCCACCTCGGCCGAAGTCGAGCGCTCCTCTGTCGCTCTGCCAGGTGTCCGCCCAGGAGTGGTCCACCTCGGCCGAAGCTGGCGGCCCCTTGCTCCCTCGCCAGGTGGCACCCAGAGACAGTTCCACCTCAACCGAGGTCGAGCCGGGCCTTCCTGCTCCTTCACCAGGTGGCGCCCGGACACGGGTTCACCTCGGCCAAAGTCGAGCGCTCCTCTGCCGCTCCGCCAGGTGTCTGCCCAGGAGGGGTCCACCTCGGCCGAAGCCGGCGGCCCTTTTCTCCCTTGCCGGGTGGTGCCCAGAGACGGTTCCACCTCAGCCGAGGTCGAGCCGGGCCTTCCTGCTCCTTTGCCAGGTGGCGCCCAGACACGGGTCCACCTCGGTCGAAGTCGAGAACTCCTTTGCCGCTCCACCAGGTGTCCGCCCAAGAGGGGCCCACCTTGGTCAAAGCCGGCGGCCCCTTGCTCCCTCGCCAAGTGGCGCCCAGAGACGGTTCCACCATGGCCGAGGTCGAGCCGAGCCTTCCTGCTCCTTCGCCAGGTGGCACCCGGACACGGGTCTACCTCGGTCGAAGTCGAGCGCTCCTCTGCCGCTCCGCCAGGTGTCCGACCAGGTGTCCGACCAGGAGGGGCCCACCTCGGTCGAAGCCAGCGGCCCCTTGCTCCCTCGCCGGGTGGCGCCCAGAGACGGTTCCACCTCGGCCAAGGTCGAGCCGGGCCTTCCTGCTCCTTCGCCAGGTGGCGCCTGGACACGGGTCCACCTCGACCGAAGTCGAGCACTCCTCTGCCGCTCCGCCAGGTGTCTGCCTAGGAGGGACCCACCTCGACCGAAGTCGGCGGCCCCTTGCTCCCTCGCCAGGTGGCACCCAGAGATGGTTCCACCTCGGCCGAGGTCGAGCTGGGCCTTCCTGCTCCTTCGCCAGGTGGCGCCCGGACACGGGTCCACCTTGGCCGAAGTCGAGCGTTCCTCTGCCGCTCCGCCAGGTGTCCACCCAGGAGGGGTCCACCTCGGCCGAAGCCAGCGGCCCCTTGCTCCCTCGCCGGGTGGCGCCTAGAGACGGTTCCATCTCGGTCGAGGTCGAGCCGGGCCTTCCTGCTCCTTCGCCAGGTGGCGCCCGGACACGGGTCCACCTCGGCTAAAGTCGAGCGCTCCTCTGCCGCTCCGCCAGCTGTCCACCCAGGGGGGTCCACCTCTACCAAAGTCGGCCCTGCGTAGTGAGGCCACCGGGAAGCAGGGGCGCGAGTTTCGAGACCGCCACTCGGGCAGCGTGCGCTGTACCTCGCAAGGAGTGCCGGTATGGTTGGCAGTGTCGTGCGAAACCTCATTTACATCGGCCCGACGGGTTCCGCAGCCAAGAAGCGAGTCCTGGCAGGCAGGCCCCAGCAACAGACGTTATCAACGCTTGGGAAGGAGGGTGCTCGCGCTCGGCCCAAGGCCTGGCCGAAGTCCTCCCTCTCCCCTTTTTTTGCTGGGCTCGACAAGCAAGACAAGGAGACTGCCGGGTTCCTAGACCCGAAGGGAAAAGGGGAAAGAGAGAGAGAGAGAGAGAGGGAGAGAAAAAGGTGAAAGCGGAGAGGGAGCCTCCCAAGGGCGGGAGGCCGGAGGCAGTGTGATGGGATAAAAGGATGGGAAGAGCGGATAACCAGGTAAGGGAAAAAAGGCTGGGAAAAAGAAAGGCACAAAGAGTAGGATCCAAGATCCCGAGAAGGGTCCCTTGGCGCAAACTCGGTGATGGAACTTGGCCCAATTTTCACTCTTCCAGAGATCTCTTTTGCTAAGATAATCTCTAAGCCTGGGACTCCTTCGGGGGCCCACCTTGGAGATTCTGTTCCATCTCGTCGTTTTCTAACTTGACCGTCGGAGCTCCCTCGCCGGGATCCCCGGCCAGGGTTTCTGACCTTGTTTTGCAGGATCGGGAGCCCGGAGACCTCGAGGCGAGACGGTCCGAGCCCACCACCAGCTCTGAAGTTACAGGCCGCGGTGGCGAGATCGGCAACAGGAACCAATTAAGTAATCACCTTTCTCCGGGACTAAGATCCCTGAACTGCTTTCCTAAACATCAATCCAATGATCGAAACTAGCTTGGTATAACTCTTAGGTATCCTTATCCTAATGAGCTCGGATGTCCCTAGGATTAGCATCTAATTAATTTTAATTTTTGGTCAATGCAGATAAGGATAGTGACTTGTGAGCTAAGGAAGGATAATCAACTCTCCACCTTATCTGATTAAGAGGTTAATGCCCTTGGATTAATTATGAAAATGAAATGCAGCAATCAAGGTGTCCAATTAATGTAGTTAACACACAATCATTTTTTTTTGTTCTATTCAATCTTCTTGTATCCTAGGACAACCATTCAACATAATGTAAAGTTATGCCAAGGCAATCTTATGTCAGGATACGTACGACTGAGAAAAATATTGAATACCAATCTTTGATTTTTTTTTTTGAATTTTAATTTTTTTTAATTTTGAAATTTTAAAATTTTAATACAAATAATTCAAATGCAATGAGATTGATCCTAACCTAACCTATGGCTCTGATACCAAAAACTGATGTGAGATGGACCAATAAATCCTAGACCTAAGAACCTTAATGAGATCAGTGAAATAATTAATGAAGTAATTAAAGATAAAGACTAGCAGATAATCAATGCAATTAAGAATTTAAATTAAGAAATGATCCTAATCAAATCAAGATCCAATCTAGAAATTGACCCGATCGGCATGCTCAGTCAAAATATTCAAGATATTGGATCGTTGATCGTTAGGAAACAACTACTAGGTTAGGGCTATCCAATTTTAATAAAATTAGATCTAATTAAATAAAGATAGGACAATTAGTATCAATCCAGCAATTGATTAGATCTATACTAAGTTATCGAAGTGGTCTCATCCGAAATATGTAATATCACAAATCCTGGAAGAGTGAGATCGTCTAGAGGTGGTCAAAATTCTGGACTAGCGATTCATGAGCGAGGTGGATCAGAAGCCGTCGGACCTGGATCACCAAAAGCAAACAATATTATCAATTCCAAATCAAATAAGATAAATAAAAACTAGTAAACCCAATGCTCTGATATCCTTGATGTAGTTTTAATCTGCTTTGAAAACTGTGTACTTCTAAAGTTGGTAGCAGGGTCGTGAATTGCTTTCACGATCGTGCACATCTTCTTCTCTTGGTCCGATGCAAGGTGGAATAGGGGACCGGCTTTGGGCAAGGAAATTCAGTGGACTTCATCGATAGGCTCTCCGGTGATGGGGCTGGGATTGACGGTGGCTCGAGGAGAGGTCGGCATGGACCTGTTCTGGTGGTTGGCAGTAGAGGAAGGGAACCACATCGGACAGGAGGGAGGAGGCGGCTGTGGCTTGATTCTAGGGAGGAGGGTCACCAGAAGACTCAGGCAGTTGCGATCTGAGGCAAGAGGGCAGCAATCAACAGCTACTGACAATGAGATCTCCATGAATGGTGGCTGGGTGGAGCAGAGGGGCATCGATGAGGCGAGGCGGCAGCAGGGCTGATGGTGGTAGAGGGGCATCGACTCGGAGCGGAGAAGATGGGCGGCTGGGGGAAGTTACCATGGCACGGCTGTGCTCAACTTAAATGGTCGACTGGAGGAGTCCTTCGGTGGGGGGGAAAAATGGCGATGGTTATCGACCAACTGTGGACAACTTCGGGTGGAGGATGGGCCGAGGAGGTGGTGCACAAGGTTACAGATGCTCGAGTGGAGACTTGGTAGCATTGGATCCAGCAGGATTCAATCGGGAGATAAGGCACGGCCGAGCGGTGATTTTCACAAGCGGAAGGGGCGGTGGCTGGTTTGGTTGGGGAAATGTCCGACAGGGAATTTCGCACGGACGGGGGTGGTGGTGGCAGTTTTGGTCGATTGGTGATTCGGTGGGGTTAGGAGTTGGCCGGAGGTGATGGTGATGATGGATCTGTGGTCTGGTATTGAAACAGGGAAGATGAGAAGTGGCCTCGAAAGTTTGTCATTGGTTTGATGTTTGCAGAGCAAGGAAGAAAGGAGGACAGGGAAGGGAAGAGGAAGTATAGAGGAGGAAGAAGAAAGGAGGAAGAAGATTAAGGGAGAAGAGAGGGAGGAAAGAGGAGAAGAGTCGAAGGTGAGAAGAAGACAGAAGCTTTTTATTCCAAAATGTCGATACCACTTCAAGGAGGTTTACAATCGATTTGAATAAATTAAATCCTAAACAAATTCTAAACAAACTCAAAACAACTTATAAGATAAATCGGAACTATTAAGAGATTCCGATGACTCTAAACAGAAAAGAAACTGATCCCTCAATTTGGAGATATCCCAAATCTCTCGTACACATATAAAATCCATCAAGATTCGTGCTGACTAAAATCTTCAAGACCTGTGCTGACTGGTGTCTTTAGGATTCATGCTGGACAATGTCCTCATCAAGAGGCAGCAGCATAGCCTGACATTCCAGCTCGACCACCACCAGTCCCAAGGGCAGACCGCTTGGCCTCAAAAGCCATTGTTTGGGGATGGAAAGTGGACTTCGAGTTTGTCGACCAGCAGCATTTTAGGATCGGCGATTGGCTGAGAGATGCCGGACTAACGAAGTTTTGTTCCCTCCAAGAGAGGTTTTATCCAGCACTGATGAGGGAGTTCTATGGAACTCTGGCCTGAGGCGCTGACGGATGGATCGCAGAGGTGAGAGGCATTTCTATTCCATTGTCAGTAGAGATACTTAGTAGGGTCTGGGAGATCCCGATGAGGGGGACAATTGTAGACTCTCTAGTAGACCGGATCGGTGGGTTCAGGGTTATTCTAGAGAGAGATGATATTGGAGAGGGAGCTACAGTTGTTGTTTCATAGCTTTCAGTGGAGATGAAGCTCCTAACCACATTGTCACCAGGATTCTTCTATCGAAGACTGGACGATTCGATTTCATCATAGTGAGAGAGCTGCTAGTTATCTGAGCCATTACAAGCTACACCAGAGCGGCAGCCCGAGCCATCAGTATCGGTACATGCTGAGGTGCCACATACTGGAGATACTTCTGAGGACAGGATCGCTCGCCTAGAGACAGATATGCAAACTATGAGAGAGCGAGTGGATCTGATATATATGGAGATGAGATCAAAATTTGATATATATGGGATTTACTGTTGTCATGATTTCTCTACAAATATTATCTTCTAGCAGGCCACCATCTTTTCCAGCACCACCTACTCAACCAGCTCCACCTATGGATACTAAGATGGGAGACGATCAGGGTGACTCATCTGCAGACTTTGATGTTGCTGACGTCATGGTGGATCCTGAGCTGGACACTGTAGCTAACCAGGATGCAGAGCCTGTAGCTGATGAGACGAGGTCATCCGAGGCTGCTCCTACCCCATCCAATCCAACTCTTCAGAATCCTGTCCTTTCTAGCACTCCTGTCATTCCAAATCCTTTTGACCCTATAGTATCCACACCTATTCTTTATTATGATCCATCAGATACTTTTGTTGATTTGCCTACACCTTCCATTAGTGTACCCCCTACCCTTCTAGATAGGACACCTTCTACTTCTTTATCCACTTTTTTCTTGTCAGGGAGCTAGGATTTTACATCCTTTTATCTAGTCCTATTTTTGACACTACTCCACCTATTACTGATACTGATCTCACTGATTCTGACCCTGTCCTATTCCCTATCTCTTCTCCTAATGTTGCTTCTTCTTCAGCACGAGCCAGAGGGAGAGCACGACATAGAAGCAGAAGTCGAGGACGTGGTGATGTTCCTAGAGCCGTTCGCACTAAGCTAGCTGATCTCTGGCCAATATGGCCGCGACCTCGTCCCTCTAGGATTACAGGGCCTATCATTTTGGAGGTTGGGTCTTTCTCTAATGAGGACAGCATCCCTTAGAATTGGTCAGTGTATTAGTTGGTCTCATATCAATTAGATGTATGTTTGTATCAAATTTTGAATATTATGTATCAATAATTGAAATTATATATATGATGACATTTTTCACATTTTTTCATGTTACTCATATCTCTTCTTACTATATTGCCTTTCATTTTATCTTCACTTTTCACCTTTTTTTATGATGATGACAAAAAAAGGAAGAAATAATGGTAATGGTAATGGAAAAATAGAAATGAGAATATTGGTAGCAAATGGCACAATGTTTAATGTTTTGGGGTATCAAAATGATAAATCAAGGGGAAGAATAAATGATATAAGTAAAAACAAAGGAGACAAGAAAGCAATAATTAAGAAGTAATAATGGTTAAGGAGGAGAAAAGGAGAGAAAAGTACTAAAGCAAGATTTTTTTTAAAAAAAATTTGAAAATTCTAACCTTTTCGAAACCTTTTAAAAATAAAAAATATTTTCAGACCATATATTGACTCCTTATTTCTTATGCTCTGGTACTCCTTATTTTTATGCTCCGATACTCTTCATGCTCCGATACTCTCTATTTTTATATTATATTATTTGCTCTGATATGCTCTGATACTTTTCATGCTGCTCTGATACTCTCTATGTTGTATGACTCATCGTGATACTCTTAAAGATATTGCTTTAATACTTTTTATGTTCAATATATTTTAGCTCTAATGCTTAACTTTCAAATCTATTTTAGCTTTGATACATCTTTTGAACATCTTATGTAAGTATATAGCTCTGATATATTTTAATTATAGCTCTGATATATTTCAGTTATAGCTATAATATATTGAAACTATTTAAATTGAATTCTTTCATATATATATATATATATATATATATATCTACAGCTCTGATACATTGAAACTATATGAATTGCATTCTTTCTTATATATACATATATAGCTCTGATACATTATAGATGAGTTTTTGCTCTTGATAATCATTACAACTTAGTTCTTATATTTATTATCAATAGCTCTGATACTCATAGTCAATTACTCTACACTTATTGCAAATCTTTTGAGTTTGCAATATGTATATACTTAAAGGTTTTGTCATCATCAAAAAAGAAAAGATTATTGACTCATGTCTTGATTTTGATGAATAACAAAATACTTAAATATATTTGAGTAATGATTGTGTGTTAAAAGTGTATTTATTAGAATAAAGTACTTATTAAAGTTGTAGTGTATTGAAGAGATCAAATTACTTGCCATCTTGTTGAAAAAGTCACTCAAGTTAATGAATTTTTAAGTTATATAGACTTTGACATATAAGAATGACTTTGAAGGACTCAAATTTTGAATTTGGATAAGTTTCAGCAAAGTTTCAGCTAAGTGTTGACTCATGAAGATCAAGTGTTGACTCAAGGTATCGACTCACAGAAGTCTGAGTTGATACACAGAAAATGTTTCAGTTGTCATGCTGAAGTATTGACTCATTGAAGCCAAGTGTCGACTCATGTGTCGACTCATGCTCAACCAAGTGTCGACTCAAGGCTCGAGACCAAAAAAGATACAGAACTTGCTGATTTCAAGGTTTTGCTCAAGTGTCGATTCATAAAGATGAAGTGTCGACTCAAGTGTCGACTCACCAAAAGAAGTATCGACACACCAGAGCACTCCAAAGAGCTTCAAAAAATATTTTGACCTAGTATCGACTTAAGTGTCAACTCATGAGTCGACTCATGGCCTGAAGTGTCAACACCTACGGGTATGGATGAACAATAATGGCTAGTTTTTTTAAAGTGCATAATTACTACTTTTTGTGTCTAACGGTTACTTTCTCCTCTCCAACAATCATAAACAATCATCTAAGGCTTGGAAAGGTATTTAAGGTCACCAAACACAAGGAAGAAGAAAACTATTAAGAGTTATGAGCATTCATTCTAATATTCATTGAAGAACTACTACTTTTAAATAAAGTTGAGCCTTCATGCATTCAAGAGCATTCAAGTCCAATTCATTCAAACATTGATTAAGGTTTGAACAACTTAGAGACAAGCTTCTTAACAACAATCAAAGAGCTTCATCGAGTTTTATTTACTTTTTAAGAAAGCTTATTCTTTCATTATACTTGAATTATTTTGTCATTCATAGTTTTAAGTGGACTGAAACTAGTATTTGGATTGTTGGTGAGCCTCGATTAAAACCAACAAAGTTGTTGGTGAGCCTTGTTTGAAAACTAACTAGGTTGTTGGTGAGCTTTGTTTGAAAACCAACTAGGTTTTTGGTTTGCCTTGTGAAAACCAAAGGGATTTTGATTAGTGAGCCCGGGAAAACTAATCTACTGTAATCGAGGAAGGATTATAGTAAAATACTCAAATAAACTTTGAAGAGTGGATGTAGGTGCTTGGAGTGCACCAAACCATTATAAATTCTTGTGTTTGTGATTGCTTATTTTTCTCTTCTTGCATTTACTTTATTACTTTTGCTGCATACTCTTGTTAAGCACACAAACACTTTGCAAATATACTAGCACTTATCTTTAATCTTTGTAAAATATTTTAAAACCCAATTCACCCCCCTCTTGGGTTGCTTTAGCTGGGCAACAAGTTCACACCCTATTTTTATTACCTTTGTTACAGATCAGGAAGATCCATCAGGTTTTGGGACCAATCAGTGAGAAGTTAGGATTTAGGATTTTAGTTCTTAATTCATGTTATTTCAAATTTAGTTGAACTATGTTCATATTGTATCTATGATTTTTATGAGATTTCATCTGTTAGTTGGATTGAAATGCTCAAATAAGAAAATAATAATAAAGTTTAGTGATTTTATTTTCTATCATTGTTTAAATGTTAATTTGTAAAGTTAAGCCTTGTGTTCTCGACGGGGTTTAACCCTGAGGATATGCAGCTATCTGTTACATGCCTGGCTGGGCAACTGGCCGGGGCATGATAGGTAGAAATGCGGGTGACTGGGGCAGTCTTCTGGTACTCGTCCGGTCCTTACCATTGCTTGCTTACCTTCGTCGGAGGTTCCTTCTCTGTCTTATATCAATTAGTTCTGCCCTCTCAGGCCTAGAGCCTTTTTCCCTTCATCCCCCTTTCCCACGGGGGTTCCATCTCCCAGCACTGCCTCGCTCCTGGAGCCGTGTGGGACAAGGTCTGGGGTTCTCGAAAGGGGGCTTTGCCATAAGTGCATGCAGCACATTATAGGGTCTATACCCTTAGGAGGACGACCCACCGCGATAAGTGTGAGTGTAATGCGACAGGATCTGGCACCCCGTTTGGGTGCTCCTTCAAGAGGTACAAGCGTCGTGCTGCCAGGCCTAGGTGCCCGGAGGGGTATTACCTTGGCGAGAAGTGTAAGTAGAGTGCTACAGGGTCGGACCCCTGATGGAGTACTCTTTTCACAGAAGGTGCAAGCGGCGTGCCACAGGGTTTGGAGCCCCGGTGGAGCACACCTCTATAGAGGGTGCGACTAGTATGCTACAAGACCTGGAGCCCTGGTGGACCACATCAGTGCAGAAGGTGCAACTGGTGTGCTATAGGGCCTGAAGCCTTGATGGAGTACATGGTGCATAGGGTGCAGACGGTGTGCCACAGGGTTAGCAGCCCTTGGTGGGGTGCCTTCGTCGAGGGGGGAGCGATTTTTTGAAGATTGCGAATAGTTCAGTGGAGATGGCGATGTCGCGTGCTAGGGTCGCCATCGGAGCCTTCTCTAGCGGTCGCCCCTTGAGGGGGCACGCCCCTCTCTTTTGCCAGTCCTGTCGCCTTGACCATGGGGGGTCCCTGCCACCTTCGACATTTGGCCCGACAGGGAGTCCTAGCTGGTTGCGGCTTTTTTTGGCAGGGACCTCGACCTCGAACGGGAGCTCACCTCAGACTGGAGCTTACCTCGGATGGGAGCTCGATCTCGGACGGGAGCTCGACCTCAGACGAGAGCTCATCTCGGATGGGAGCTCGACCTCGGATCGGAGCTCGAACTCGGTCGGGAGCTCGCCTTGGACGGGAGCTCATCTTGAACGGAAGTTCGACCTTGATTGGGAGCTCGATCTCGGACAATAGCTCGACCTCAGACCGGAGCTTACATAGGATGGGAGCTCGATCTTGACCGGGAGCTCGACCTCGGATGGGAGGTCATCTTGAACAGGAGCTCGACCTTGAACGGGAGCTCGACGTGTCACCTCGGATGCCAGTCTATGCCCGATGTGGACCTATGTCAATGGTTCGCCATGTCGGACACCTCCACATCAGCAATCTGCCACATGAAGAGGTATGATCCGGTTCGACCCGGTCTAGTTTTAGCCCTAGGTATATTACTGTAGGCCAATCAAAAAGATAAGCACATAATAAAAGAAATCTATGCATGAGTATACAAGATGGAATGCACGAGTATGCCTACACATATAGTGCATTGAAGTAGTTTGCTATTACTGGTTGTATTTTGATTTTTAAAACATTTGTTGTAAGTTGACTTTTTTTTTAAATTTATATTTTCTATATTATTTTTTAGTTTTTTTTAATTTAATTTTTTTTTATAATTTAGGGATCTCAGTGCGAGTAATGATGTAATGCTAACCACTGTATAGAAAACGAAACAATGCTAACCAACATATAGCAAAGTAAAGGTGACGTTGCCTTTGCATCCTCGGGATCAATGTCTTTGTTATTTTTTTTGATTTCTAGTTTTGATAGAAAGGCGCATTTGATTGTTACAACAAAAATTCATATATATATAGCTATTTACCTTATTAAAAAATAAAATAGAGGTTTTGTAATTTGCATGGTGCAACTCAAGCAATGCTATGTCATTGGACATATCATGTATTAAAAGCGATGACAATAAGAAATATGTATTTGCTCAAACTGAGTAATACTGCTATAATTGGCACCTTGAACTCGGTGCCATATCACGGAAACCAAGAAAGAAATTAGGTAGGGTGCATTCCAACCTTCGCTGCATGGTCGCCCACATCTGTACTGCCTCCAAAATTTTTCTTTTTTAGATTCCATTGTTGAACAATTCAAAAATGCCAAGGGTCCTTTTGAAAAAAAGAAGGTTTAATTTTTTTGGATAAAAAAAAAAGAAATAAATTTTATCGTAGCTATCTTCATTGGACTCCTTCTCTATCCGATTATGTTCGATACGGATCGTATTTTTTGCTTACTCTTCTCATCATAGATGAGTACGTCAGCTTGATCCCGCTAAGCTGACAGAGTATTGCGCTCTCCACCCGGTCACATGTTGCAGGGCGCATTTTTTTTTTTTCTTCTTTTTTTTGATAAAAGAAGGTTTGGTTTAAATGGTATAGGATTAGGCAATTTCAAGTATAAAAAAAATATATTTTTATTTAAAATATTATTTGAATTACTTAACTAAAAAATTTAAAATTAAGAAGAATTTAATTTCTAATCTTTATTTTGACTTTACTATAATAAATTATATTTATCAACTAAATATCTAATTTTCATAATATTATTTTTTTAAAAATATTTAATTTCTTTTATCATTGATTTAATATTTTTTATTTTGTAGAAATTTTTTTATATTTTCAAATATCACATTTCTAAATATTATGTCATAATCCTTACAATTAATTTAGTTCTATACATAATCAAGTTATTATATAATAAATCTCATATATAATTAAATTATTATTATACATAATTAATTTAATTTTATATATAATTAAATAAAAAAAACTTGAAATAAAATATTTTTTTAAAAAAATTAAAAATAAATTTAAATTAGGGGTTATGATTTAGGTTAATAAAAAATAAAAATTTTAATCTGAACCATAAATGGATCGGATGTTAAATTTGCCAGATCAAGAGGAAGTACCTAACCCGATACTAAAAAAAATAATCCCCCGGGGCGTCTCCTCCCACTCGACGTCTACGACACCGCCTTCCACGGCTTCTCCGCCTCCCTCCACCCCGATCGCGCGGCCGAGATCGCTCGCCACCCCGCCGTCCTCGCCTTCTTCAAGGACCGCCTCCGCCACCCCCACACCACCCACTTCCCCCGGTTCCTAGGACTCCGAACCCAGGTCGGCCTCTGGTCCGACTTCGACTATGGCTCCGATGTCATTTTTGGCGTCCTCGACACAAGCATCTGGCCCGAACGCCGGAGCTTCTCCACCCACAACCCCGGTCCTGTCCCCTCCCTCTGGTGTCGCCCCTTCCCCATCCCCAGGCCCGTCAATCCCAGCTCTCGGACCTCGCCGACCACCTCCGCCTCTCGGCGCCGGAACGTCTACCGCTCGAAACCGCTCGGCCGCAAGATGGAGAAGCTCGACCGATGGATCGCCTGCTGGCTCAAGCGCCAGATGCCCGCCCACGTCTTGGCCGACGTCAACCACCTCCGCGTCGAGTTTGCCGTCCACCTTGACCACTCGATTCAGCGTGGTCTTGGCTGGCGATGATGAGACCGGTGGCGGTGGGTGTGATGGAGGTGATGGAGGGGCTGAAGTTCCGGGGGAGGGGGCGGCAGTGAGGGTCGGGAAGGAGAGGGTGAGGGAGATGCTCATTGGCATCGGGAGGCGGTGCGGAGGTGGCTGGGATTTGTGGGATCGGGGGGGAGTGGGAAGACCACGCTCGCCAAGGAGATTTGTAGAGATCACCAGATCCGAAGTATGAGTTTGGTTTCCCTTATCTTCCGTTTATAATTCTTCTCCGATTTGGTTCCCGGGTTTTGCTTAGCTCCAATGATTTAAAAAAAAAAATTTATGACGTCAATGAATTCTTGGCATCATCCAATCAAAAAATATATATATATATAAAATAAAATTTAATATATAATTCTATAAAATTAAATCTTATATTTAACATAATTTTTATCTTAAATTTTAAAATCTTAAACACCAAAAGGCTCTAAATAATCTTTTTCTATTTTCTTAAAAAATTACTAAGCTTGGTCCCTTTCGTCTGTAGACTCCAACCATTATTTTAAAATAAATTTTTTTTTTTGAGTAAAAAAACATGAGAACAGCTAGGTTACATTTTAGTTGTTCATGAACCGTACAAACGAATATCACAATTACTGGCTATAATTGATATTAAAAAAAAAGATGTAAAAAATTTTGATCAAATTATATAAACTATCCAACCTGATGTAAATTGAATCAAAATGGTTTGGTGATATAACTGGTTTAGTTTAACTTAATAAAATAGAAAAACTAAAATATAGATGCGATTATCAATTTATTGATTAATGTAATCGATTAAAATCGAATCGAATCGATTAATCAATATTATTTTATATATTTATATATATAAGAATATATTTATATTATATATTATATATATTTATTTTTTAAATACTATATAAATCTAATATTTTTTTTTCACTCATGACCAACTTCTTAGTTCTATCTCCCTTTCTTCATTTTTTTAAAAATCAAACCAACCAATCAAACTGCCTAAATCAAAAGATTATTTAAATCATTTAAATACTTAAAAAAATTACATCAATAAATCAAATTGATATAAAACTAAATAAAAAATTAATTATATTTAATAAATATTTGATTTTAAAACTTTTTAAATTGAAATGAGGGTTTGGTTTAAAAAAATATTTAAAATTGAACCTATTAAACCGTTTTCGAGCCAATTCCGAAGTTTAAAAGCTCCCGCCTACCACTATAAAATGACCAAGATACCCTTAGGCTCATAAATCTCCCGCGCCTCTCCCTCTTCCGCGGTTCTCGACACGCAAAACTTGCTCTTTTTAAGTGCTTGATGCTTTTTCCCTTATTTTACTCACAGCAATTATTATTGGATTCCCAATTCCTCCTTTCAAATTCCAATCGATTTAGGGTTCTCCCCGATACAATTCCAAAACCCCAATCTCCTCCCTCTCATCAAAACCCTAATCCAAGCCCTAAATCTGGCCATCCATCGCTCTTTTCGCTCTTGGCTTCCATGGAGTTCCGGTTCCGAGACGGGGAGAGGCGTCCCTCGTTCCTCCCCCGGAACACCTGTTCCTTCTCCTCCTCCTCCTCTGCCCCGGGTTACTTCGCGGAACAAGCATGGCGAGGTAAAAAAGTATAGATTTGTTCCAGCTTTTCTTGAACTGGTTTCTCCATTGCGAGTCATAGGCAGCTTTATTGATCTTTGTGTTTGGATTGCAGCCGATTTTGCTGGAATCGGAAGAGACGTGGTGCAGCCAATGACGGCCGTGGACTCGCTGCAGCGGTTGATCCAGAAGGAGCGGATCCGGGAGGAGATCGTGAGGGAGATGACCCAAAGGAGGATTCTTGAGGAGGAGGTGAGAAGGGAGATGGAGATCGAGCGGCTGATGGTGATCAGACGGGTGCATCCAGTGAGGTTTTGTGACCCAATGGTCGGGAGGTTCATGCCGGAAGTGGAGGTTGGGGATGAGATGGAGCGGGGTGTTGTGGCGCGGGTTCCGGCAGTTGAGTTTGATGAGAGGTTTCTGCTTGATGATCCCCCCAGGATCAGGAGGGAAAAGAAGTTTCCTATGTCACCTCAGAAGCTTGACCATAGAAGCATCGAGTCGTCTGCCCTTGTGGAGGTGCTCGCCTTAATTTTACTCTCTCTTGTTTCTTCTTTTATATTGTTCTCAGTTAATTTAATTGCTAGGTCTTTTCTTTAATTTGAGTTAATGAGAATAGATGCTTGTATGCAATTATCGTTTGTGCACCTTTTGCTTATTGCACTCTAGATGCAAATATAGTAATAACTTAGTAAATTAGTTTTTTTTTGTGTTTTATGGTGTTTGATATTTGTCTCAACTGCAATTTATCTGGTATATATGTTTGTGGCGTTGAATTGATGTCTTCCTGGTAAAATTGCTAGGTTCATACCATTGATTTGGTCACTGTGTTTTTGTTTGTAGGTTAGTTCCTGCCCTCCCCACCCATGTATTCTTGAGGGACAAGATGTTAAATGCAGGCATTTAAATTTAACATTACACATTTGCTTATACTTGCTTTGTTGCCTGCTATTTTACTTATTGAACCCCATTTTAGAGTTGTCTTTAGGCTTTATATTAAGAAAATTGCATGTTTAAACATAATAGTTATAAGCAATAATAGTTATAAGCAAATTTGTTGTCTGAATTCATAATGATGTATGTTTTTGCTGACTAACTTGAATCATTATGCAGAGAAATCTAATCCTTGTAAAATCAATCTACTGTCATCATAGGAAATCTACTTCCACTAATATATGATGGGAAGGGTTTGACGCCATCATCATGCTGCCTGCCCCACCTCAATAGAAAACATTGAAAGTACCCTGCCTCTTTTTAGTTCTACTGTGTTAAGTTTTCTAGGCCCCACCATATGATGCAGAAGAAAGAAAAAGAGTCACCCCTACCTCCTTTCTCTCCTTGCACAGCCCCACTAACTTAAAAAATAAACAAATGCATGTATTTCGCATGTACAAGAGATGGATTTGTTGTTGGACACCTTGACAAGGAAAAAAGGGCATGGGTGTGTGTTGTGGTTGATGCAGGCTCTAAGGTCGGAGAAGAGGTTGACTGGCTAGAGTCACCATTGGAGTGATCTGCAAAAAAGGTCCACAGCCCGGAGGGGTTCTGGCATGGATACTTCGACGCTCAAGTTAGTGATCTGGAGTAGAAGGGAAGCAGTGAGCATGGAAAAAGATTGCATACTGGAGGTTCTTGGAGCATTAGATATTTATAAAAGAGAGCTGAGCAGAACGAGTGATCCCGAGAATGTCAGGCCATGATCGTGCATTGCAGGATTATCGCCACGATCTATTCTCAGGGATCGTGAGTGGGGATGCGGTTTTTGGTAATGTTATTGATACTGATAACTGTTCTTATGATTTGGGTGGTAGGTTGTTCAAAACTTCTAAGGTTGACCATGCGGGGAGGAGCGTGCATCTTAATATCTTGGACCTAGAGGGAGTTTTGTAGGATATACCTTAACACTTCGTTCGGGATGTCCGGCAGGTTCTTAGGTGGGCCGGGGTCCCAGGGCCTAGGCTTTGGAAGACGGGAGCAATAAAGGCAGCATGCATGTAGATTCTTACGGGAATAGGACTCTGAGTCCATGAGATACGTATCCTAGGTATATGAAATATATCCTCCTTTACTCCGAGGCATAATCTGAGGTACTCGAGATACCCCATTACACATTCCCCCTACTCTCTAGTGTAAGCTAGAGCGTGTTAGACTATTGAAGTAAGACCAAAAAAATGCCTTAGACACCAGAAGCTTTGGAAGTGATACACAGCAAATCAACTTTATTAAATGCTGATGGTACCAATAGCTACTCGTTGTGGAAATCAAAGCAACCATGTTCCTTCGCTATTGGAGAAGGGTAAGTTGGAAATTTTATCATGACTAAAGCGTCCCTTAGTCTTCATTTTTTATTTAAGCCTATCTCCTTTCCTTCTTTAGGGTTTATCCAAAAATTTTCTTAGTGCAATTCCTTCTTTTGCTCTTTTTGCAGTAAATGAATCCTTGAAGTTTTGCAGCGTCGTAAAGGGCGCTTCAAAGGGACCGTGCAAAAATATCTACTCCAATGATCACTGCTTAGATAGTGCCACCCTCGGCACCAGCATGGTTCTTCGCTGCCATGCTCACAACACCAACTTTGACGGAGGACATCGCAATGCCTGCCTTCCCGGTTGTTTCGTCGTTGAGTGGCAAACTCTGCTATAGTTTCTATGGAGGTCATGGAGGTTTTCATGCCATCGAATGAAGCTTTTGTGGTGGAAGCGATCGTGCTGCCTGCGAGCACTCCAGTAGAGGTTGGTGATGCAACATTTCCATCGATGGGTGAGCCAAGTGTATCAGCCTCCAGTCTACATGCCAAGGTGGCCACTGCAATGAGTTTGTCGATGGTAGATTAGCATGGAGGATTGATTGGCACAACATTTGGTCTGCCAACAGGTGAGCTGCATGCACTTTGAGCACAGGAAGCTGGAGCCAAACTTAAGACTCCGAAAGTAGGAGACCTCGCTCTGCACACACTCGGAGCAAAGGTAGCTGAAGCCCAAATCGGGGCTCTGGAAGCAAGATATGTCGCTCCACGAACACTCGGAGTGAAGGAATCTAGAGTCCTAGTCGGGGCTTCGAAGGTGGAAGGGCAACTTTCTGAGCTTCCTGCAACCCGAAGGGAAGAAATCTCAAAAGCCTCGACGGACTTGGTGGGGTCATTGAGAGGATGACAGCCCATATCCTGCTCGTGGTAGGGCAGGAGATGGGGCAGATGCTTCAGGCTTCTGATGCCTTCAGGGCATATGTGCTGGTAAGCGGTTCTTGTTTTTCATTCTATCATTCTTGATAATGTATCGTCCAATTTGGGCTTTGACCAGCGCTCCATTTGATATTTATGCAGTTGGGTCATCATTTGGCCCATTTCGTGAGCTCGACTTTAAGGGTAGACTGGCTGGAGTACGAGCTGGAATAAGAAAAGAGGGCCAACATTTACTTACTGAGGGAGGTTGACATCTATGATGATGCCCTTAAAGAGGTCCAGGAGAAGGTCGACTGTTGAGACAAAATCATTAAGGGACTCGAGGAGTGGTCCGCCGAGGTAGAGAGGGGGTACTCCAACTATTTGGAGGAAACAAAGCGGTTGAAGGCGGAGTTGGAGGAGGAGAGGAGGAAGGGATAGGTTACAACCCCTGTGGGGGTCCTTTTGCCTTCGGGCTCCCAAGTGGAGGTCTCCTTTAGTGTAGTTGGTTCGATTGTGATGGAGGCTCAAGCAGCCTTGGAGGTATCTAAGCTTTGTCGTTGGCTTCGTTCGTTCAACTCAAAGGCCAAGCGGGTGGAGGAGGTATTGAAGAGTGAAGGGGAGGAAAGGTCATCTCTTTGTTGCTTGCTTGTCGATCAGGAGATATTGACTGACTCGGCAAAGAAAGGGGCAAAAAGGTTAAAAGGGCCAGGAATGACGTTATTTCTTAGACTTGTTGGAAGAGTTTTCTTGTAGGCTTCGAACGATGCAAGTTTAAAGCAGGAGCTTATCTTCTTTCCTCGAGCATTGAACTTCTCAAGATCGATCTTTCGGATGTCAGTCTAAGGGCTGACATGAACAACCATGTCCAGATGTTTACCAAGGGCCTTGATCTGCTGCCTCCCCTCTTCCATGCTGGCATAGACCCTAAAGTGTAGTTTGGGGAGGAGATGACTTCAGTGCCCTAGTGAATGCTTCTGTCGTCAGCCTATTTCTTTTTTTATGATGTATTCTTCTTTTTTCTAATGTATCCACCTTGCCTTTGTAATTATATATTGAACTTAATATAAATGGGCTTTTTGTAAAATTCCCGAGATTGTGTCGTATCTTTTGGTGTATTGTCCGAATTTCGAGCTTGGCTGTAGTGTTTGGATGTTCTCTTTGTTATGTTTATGTCGAGCCCTACTAGGTCGAAGTATTTTTCTATACTTACACCATCGAATAGTGGACTGGGAGTCGATAATATCCTATTAAGGTACCAACTTTGGATCTAAGATTAGATTCTGTGGAGAGGTTATCCCGGACTAGACAATGCCCTTGACAAGGTCGGTTCCACCTTGTAGAGCTTAGCTTGAAACTTTAATACATGCCGTTTTGGATAAAAACTCGAGGTATAACTAATCCCAGCATGGGGCTCGAGGGTCCCAAGAGAGGTATATCATGGGAGGGGTCCTTCCGGGTTGTGATCTGGGGCGCTGTATGTTGGACTTTTGACTCGGAGCTCCAATGACATGTTTTTGCCGAGGTGCGCTTATAGAGGGGTAGCTTCACCTCGTAGTTTGACCTTCCAATGCGCTGGCGAAAGGTAGGGGAGTCAACTTTGAGCTAGGATCTGGACTATTTTCAAGCTAAGGACTGATTCGAGGATCATCGTGCTAATGTCCAAGCCAGGATATTGCTTCTTGGTATTTGAACCATCCCTACATGATTAGAGGCGGTACTGCCTTGGATGCCGCCTTGGATCTTGTGCGGGGTGCAATTTGCCTGCTACTACAAGAAACTGTCAGGTCTGCCACAAAGTTTGCACTCGGTGAGGGCTTGCCGCATGTCTTCCTTTTAACTGCCATCCATTGAACTTTGCTTTTTAGCCATCCGCGTATTAATTATCCTGAGGGGAGACGCTTCAAAAGTTTGCGAGGGTTTTGGTTTTTATTTAAATCTCTTTTACCAGGTCTATGATGCCCCTTTAGGGCTTCTCTATCATCCTTTCACTGAGGGCTTGGCATCTCCAACTTCTCTGGTTTTCTCCTGCTTCTACAATTTTTTAAACCTTTTTGATTTTGTCAACTCTTGAGATGAGTGCCTTTGATGATCCTTGAGCTTTAGTTGCGGTCAACTCGGAGGAGGGAGAAGAGGAGGGGGATTTTGACATGGAAACATTCAATCGGAGATTACGGAGATAGATTTGGTGAAACTCCATAGCAATTTTCCAATCCCTCCGGAATTCAAACTAGAAGTTCCTATGGAGCTTGACCGGGCCTATAGGCTGTCGTCGTGCTGGCTATGCCTTTATGAGGAGAGTTTTAAGGTTGGATTAAGACTTCCCCTTCATACCTTCTTCGTTGATTTGCTTAGGTTCTTCGGTGTGTCACCGTGCACCTTTTCCCCAACTTTGTGGTGACATATTGGCGGGTTTACCGCGGTCTGCTTTCTTGCTAGGGTTACTCTAGCATCTCTCTTTTGCTCCTTTTATACTTTCAAGAAGCATTTCGAACCTGCTGTATGGTGGTATGCTTTGCCTCAGAAAGGCATTTATCGGTTGATTTCGGAGACCCCATCTGCCATCCATCATTCGAAAGAGCGATTTTTCGTCTCCAAATCATCCGGCGAGGCTTAGGGCTTCATCGGTTGGGGCAAACATCGGAAATTGGATCTTCGGGTGCCTGATCTCATGTCGTTTTCCTTGTAGGCATAGGTAAGGACGTGGAGAGGCTGAAGCATGGAGGTGCGAGGGGTCTAGAGTGTGGAGGAGTGCGACAGGAGCAAGAACTCGATCACTTTTGCAAGAGGAGGTGACATGATGACCACGAGCCCCGTTAAGATATCGTTTCAGGAGTAGGGGGGCACTCGAGATAGGAGCGTGAACTTGCCACCCGATCGATGTACATGCTATCTCTTTGCCATCCCCTTAAGGTGAAGTGGGCAATGAAAAGTTTGAGGCTCAGGAGATTCATAAAGGTTCTCCAATTCATCCAACCAGTGTTGAGCCGGAATTCTCTATCCCCTAAGCCGGGGAAGAGTCGGTCCCTGCCTTTCAAGATTGGGGCAAGAGAGTGGAGGAGGATGATTCTGCTTCCTCGGACGAGCCCTTCCCTTTTCGATCTCGGGAAGGCGTTTCTGGCGTGACCATAGCCCGCACTAGGTTTGATGCCTCGGTGCTAGAGGATTATAAATTGGCATATTAGGTCTTCGGTGGGCTCATTTTTGCTGCTGATGCCAATATGATCCTGGAAGCTTTGCAGGTGGAGAGATGAAGGGATGCCATCAGAAGTTTTATTCGAGTGAGTCGATTCATTTGTAGATTCTTGTATTTACATCGTTATAGATATAGGTTATTAATTGCTGATAAGGGTGCAAATGGATCAGGTCGGACCGGGTCATGAGTGACCTCGATCCAACCCGGTTCTTTGATCGGGTCCTAATATTAGACCCAGACCCAACCCATTAGAAAATCGGGTCGGGTCGAGTCGGGTTTATTAATTTGTGTTGGATTGGGTCCATAAATAATTTGGTTTAAATCTAAAAAGTTTGGATCTAAATATGATCCAAATAAAATATAGATAATTATATTTTAATTATTACATATCTAACTATTATTAACCATAAAATAGATAACAAACAATATTATTTTCAAAATAAATTAAGATATAAAAATAATTATAACTCTATCTCTATGTTAAAAATAAGTTCCATATAAGTTTTAAATTATAATTTAAAGGTCCAAATAGATATAATTCTAACAGAATTAGTATGTTTGAGTCGGGTCGGGCCGAGTCGGGTCTAAATTCAGTAAACACAGACCCGACCCGGAAAATGGAACGGGTCTAATTTTAGGATCCAACCCGGATTCACGGGTTCATAAAAATAGGTTGGATCGGGTCTAAATGGATTGGGTCGGGTCATGGGTCAACCCGATCCATTTGTAGCTTTAATTGCTGACAATTTCTTTGTCTGTAGTTGGCCTTGCATTTGAATAAGTTTTTTGATGATGGTAGGGACTTCTTTGTCGACATCTGGAAGTGGAAGACAACACCGAGACTTTGAAGGAGAGGCTCGACAAGAGAAATACTGAGGTTGACAGGGCCATTAAGAGGGCATATAGTGCGGAGGCTGCCCTAAAGAAGGTCATTGAGGAGAATGTCGGCTTGAAGGTGGAGAATGCCAACTTGGAGGCCATTTGGGTGAGCTAGGCGGTGGAGATATGGAAATTAAAAGCCACCCACAAAGTGATGGAGGAAATGAGGGAAGTCGATGAGGTTAGGGTTAAAGCTATCGCCTCAAGGGTCGTCGAGGACTTCCGGACTTCCGTCGACTTCTTGGCCGAGAAGATCTCCCGCCGCCACCAAAGCGGTTGTGGTTGCTACCTATAAGGAGGCAATAAAGAATGCCAAAGACAAGGTCGTGGCTACTTACCCCGGGGTAGACCAGGGCTTCTTGGATGAGCTTCTGGTTCTTGTAGAAGATAGTGCTGCTTTGAATACCCATATGGGTGGTGGTATTTCAATTGTAGCACCGTAGGGCATTTTAATTTCGCTTTCTTCCTTCGTTTTCTTTTGTAAACCTTTTCCTGGTCCTTGAAAGGCCATTGTAAAAACTTTTTCTTTAAATCAATGAAAAGCTTTGAATTTTGATAATTACCTTTTCATCTTGTCATTGGTTTTGAACCTTGTTGTGGGTAAATAGCTAGTGTTCGGATGTCACCTAGGATGAGATCTGGATGCTCTTGTATTATTCGCTAGGTGGGCACTGATGGATCTCAAGGTGTAGTCATTTGGATGACCCAAGGCATCCTGCAATTGGGGGCCATTTGCCACGGTGAAGTGCTATCGCTCGGCCTGGGGTTCATGCGGGAGCTTTGAGAGATTGGTGTTAAAATATGGCCAAGGCTTTTATGGATTAAACATTAGGTGAATAGATCTCTGATGTAGCCTCGGCCTAAGACTTACAGGTGTTGACATTGAGGCTCGGCCAAATGCTTTTGAGCATTGGATATTTGGCAAATAGCTCTCCAACGTTGTCCAGGTCCAAGGCTTTCGGGAGTTGAAATTGAGAAGCCTGGCCTAAGACTTACAAGTGTTGAAATTAAGGCTTGACCAAAAGCTTTCGAGCATTGGATGTCGGGCAAATAGCTCTCTGACATTATTCTGGTCCAAGACTTTCGGGAGTTGAAATTGAAAGGCATGGTCTTAGACTTATGGGCATTGAAATTGAGGCTCGGCCAAAAGCTTTGAAACATTGGACATCGGGCAAATAGCTCTTTAACGTTGTCCGGCTTTCGAGAGTTGAAATTGAGAGGTTTGGCCTAAGACTTTCGAGCATTGGACATCGGGCAAATAGCTCTCCGATATTGTCCTGGTCCGAGGGTTTTGGGAGTTGAAATTGAGATTTGAGAGGCCTGGCCTACAACTTGTAGGCATTAAAATTGAGGCTCGGCAAAGGTTTTCGAGCATTGGATGTCGGGCAAATAGCTTTTTGGTATTGTCGCGGTTTAAGGCTTTCGGGAGTTGAAATTGAGAGGCATGGCTTAAGGCTTACAAGAGTTGAAATTGAGAGGCATGGCTTAAGGCTTACAGGCGTTGAAATTGAGAGACGTTGAAATTGAGGCTCGGCCAAAGGCTTTCGAGTATTGGCTATTGGGTAAATAACTCTTCGGTATTGTTCCGGTCCAAGGCTTTCGAGAGTTGAAATTGAGAAGCCTAGTTTAAGGTTTCAGGCATTGAAATTAAGGCTCGGTCAAAGGTTTTCGAGTGTTGGATGTTGGGCAAATAACTTTTCGATGTTGTCTTGGTCTAAGGCTTTCGGGAGTTGAAATTGAGAGACCTGGCCTAAGACTTACAAGCATTGAAATTGAGGCTTGGTTAAAGGCTTTCGAGAATTTGATGTTGGGCAAATAGTTTTTCGACGTTGTCCCGGTCTAAGACTTTCAAGCATTGGACATTGGGCAAATAGCTTTCCGATATTGTCCCAGTCCAAGTCTTTCGGGAGTTGAAATTGAGAGGCCTGAGTTCCTAGTCCTGCGAGATTTCTGGCTTGTATAATCATTCTTGGAGGCCCATCGAATGTGATCTCTCCAAGCACTTTCGTTGGTTAGCTTTTTCCGGTATTGCCAGGCACAAATTATTATAGCCATCTCACACACAATGGATGATTAAATTAAATTTATTTGAGAAAACTACATCACTGATGATACATATGTAGGTTGGAGGAGTTCCAGGGTCTTAAAAGTGCAGTTCCGTCAAGATGTTTCAAGCGGTAGGTACCAGGATGAATCATCCCCTATACTTGGTAGGGATCTTTCTAGCTCGGAGAGAGTTTCCTTTACATGATAGGTTATGAAGCTTCAGCTCGTTGAAGTACTAAGTCCCCCATCTTGAATTCTTTGGCTTTAATGCGAGTGTTGTAGTACTTGGTCATTTGTTGGTGATAGGAGGCCATCCTTATCGCGATGTGCTCTCTACACTCAAGGAGGTCGAGGTTCGTCCGAAGCCATTCAGAATTGTCTCCTCGTTGTATTCTTCAACTAGAAACGAGGGAAGCCCAATCTCCATCGGGATGACGACCTCAGTTCCAAATGCAAGGCTGAATGGAGTTTCTTCGGTTGGAGACCTCTGGGTGGTTTGGTAGGCCCATAAGACATGGTGAAGCTCGTCCGTCCAGTTCCCTTTTACTTGACTAAGGTGGGCTTTTAGACCTTGTAGAAGAATCTTGTTGGTGACTTTTGCATCATTGTTGGCTTGGGGATGTGCCATCAAGGTAAATCGCTAGAAAATTTTGTACTCTTAGCTTCATGGAACTTAGCACCATTGAATTGTTGTCCATTGTCGATGATTATGGCTTGAGGAATACTGTAGTTGGAGATAATCGACTTCCACATGAAGTCTTTGACTCGAGCCTTTGTGATGCAAGCCAAGGGTTGGGCTTCGACTCACTTAGTGAAATAATTGATCGCCACCAACAATAATTTGTATTGCCCTGTAGCTTGCAGGAAAGGTCTCAGGATATCCATCCCCCTCCGGGCAAAGGGCCATTATGCAGGGATTAGAGTAAGATACGATGTTGGCTGGCACTGGATGATGGCATTCTTTAGGCAGCCATTGCACTTCTTGACAAGGTCAATTGCGTCCTGGTGCATGGTCGGCCAGTAGTAACCTTGATGGAGGACTTTAAAGGCCAGTGATATGCCCTTAGGTAACTTCCACAAATCCCTTAATGGACCTCTTTTAATGCATAGTTTGCCTTGGCTGGGTGCAAACACTTCAACAGCAGTAAGGAATGTGCGTGCTTGTACAACTTGCCATCGTAGATGTGACATAATTTGGGGGTTGGCATTTAACTTTTTGGGCCACTTTTTGGTCATGAGGTAGTTCGTCGTCTTGGAGGTACTTGAGAAGTGGGTCCATCCAACTTGGCTCTTCCTCAACTTGTTGGACGGGTTGAAGCACTTCAAGGCTCAACCCCTGTAGAACTTCAAGGTACGCACCCTTTTGGAGGTCTGATGGTAGAAGTGCCACCAGCTTTAATAGTGCATTGGCCTTGGAGTTCTCGGTTCTAGGGATTTGTTGGATGTCAAACTCTGGAAACAATTCAATCAATTCCTTCATCTTGGTGAGGTATTTCTTGATGTTCTTCTATCGGGCATCATATTCACCTCTCACTTGCTTTACCACCAGTTAAGAGTTGCTGTAAATTATGAGGTGCCCGACCTTCAACTACTTTGCAATGCTGAGTCCGGCAAGGAGCGTCTCATACTCCGCTTCGTTTTTGGTAGTGGGGACTTTGAACATCAAGGCATACTCTACCACTTCCCCTTCAGGGCAAGCTAATGTAAGTCCAACTCCGTATCCAACAGAGCTCGATGAGCCGTCCACATGTAGGGTCCATTCTTCTAGGTCTACTCAAGGACTTGGTCCTTATGCAGTTGGTCTTCTCCCGGGATAATACGTTCCAAGATGAAGTTTGTGAGTGCTTAAGCTTTGATCAAGGGCCTGGGCCAGAAGGTTATATTGAACTCAGAGAGATCGAGCACCCACTTGGCTATTCTACTTGAGGTGTCAAGATGGTTGATGGGGACATCAACAAGGAAACATTTTGGACTAACTCACTTTAGTTTTGCAGCTAATATAGTCTAATCCAATAAAGGTCTTGAGCCCATGAAGCCAATCACTAAGCCTATGAAGTAATTCCAATTTTTTCGAAGCAAGCCCATGAGCCGACTCATGAAAGCAAGCCATATTACTCATGAGTCGACTTAACTCCAATTCAAGCATGACATAAGGCCACCTCTTCAAGCCCAATTCAAGCCATTTACTCAAGCCCAATTCTTGCCATGATGCCATCTATTCACCTTTAATTGAAGCCCATTTCCCCTCACATGGAGGACACCTCATCAAGCATCCTTAAGGGAGAATGAAGGATACTACATCAAGGAACTTGTGGGGAACATGAAGCCACTTTCCACTACCCCAACAACCCTCCAACCAACTTGACATGTGGGATGCCACATCACATGACACCTAGGGTTCCACATCAGCAAAAGCAAGCAAAGTCATTGCCACCTAGGTGCCATATGTCAAGTTGTTATAACCTTCTACCCATAAGTTGTTGTAAAACTAATTTTAGTTGGAACCATATAACTAAAGGTTGTTAAATCCAGCTAGAGTTAGCTAGACTTAACCCTCCCTCTCTCTTTCCTTGGCCAAACTCCTTGGGTTAGTGATGCCTATAAATAGGGCCTAAGCCCTCTTTTGTAGTCATTTAATTTTTGATTCCATGAAGAAAGGTTTCCTTCTTGTTCTAGTTTTCTTGTGTTCTCTTGTGTGGAGTAAATGAGTTCTCTTTAGTTTGAGTGTTTGAAGTTTGGTTTGAGAAGAGGGCAAGAGGCCCTTGGGTTTGTGTTTGAAGGGTGGAATGCCTTTGTGTGTTTGAAGGGTGGAGTGCCCTTTATTTGATCCAAGATCCAAGTCCAAGTTCTATAAGGCGACGGCCACTTTCCTTCCATCTTCTTCCTTTCATCTTTCCTTTGTTTCAATTCGAACTTGAATTCTCTTCCACACCTAATATTTGATTTTGTTGCAGGTTTTCTTTGGTTTTCCAAGTCCAAGATGAAGGTCTCTAAGCCATGGACCAAGGCCAAGGTGAGTCCTAAAAGTAGGAAAATGCTAGTCTTAGGGTTTGGACCTCAATCCTTGAGTGTTTAGAGCTTCCCTTCCACCATAATTTCTAGTCTTCATTGTTGGTAGGATAACCTCTTCTTGGCTTTTTAGATCTGAGATTTGAAAGTGTTTTGACCTAGTAGGAATGGTTTCCTAGCCATGAGATCTTTTTCATATCATTTTGAAAGTAATTAGCATGCGGGTGTTTAATTTTGATGAACTAGTCTCTTGCTTGGATGAAATTGTCTCCCCTATGATTAATTTTTATGCTTTAAATTCATTGCTCATCATGGGTAGCTTAGCATGCAAGGCACATCTTCATCCATTCAATTCATCCATCTTTATGTCCTGCATCAATGGTGAAGGACAGCCCTTTTTTTTTGAATTTTTGTAGTTTAAAATTTGTCATTTCATGTTGCTCCTTTAGTTAGCTAGTACTTGCTTCAATTCTAGTTTCATACCATTTAGTTTTTCCATTAAATTATAGAAAAATTCAAAATTTTTTTTTCTTTGAATTTTAGATTTGGATCTGAGATCTCCATTTAAAAAAATTTGAATTATGAAACTTTTGAATTTAAATTTTGAATTTTAGGTATTTTATGGTTGAGGGTTTGTTAGCTAGAAGTTTCTTGTAACAACTTTTACAACAAGCTTTCAAAAATAAATTTCCTAACCTAAAATTCGAGAATTAAAATTCAAAATTCAAAATTTGAAAATTTAACTCTAAAATCTAACAATTCAAATTTAAATTTCAAAATTTCAAAATTTTAAATTTTTTAATTTCAAATTTTTAAAAAAACTAGTTAGTTTGAAGTTGTTAGTGGCTTAAATTTTCTTACAACAACTTGTACCTCCAAGAACGAATTTTCTAACTAAATTTTGAAATTTAAATTTTAAAATTTGAGTTTTGAAATCAAGATTTTCAGATTTACAATTTTTAATTTAAATTTTGAAAATTTGAAACTTTGAAATTCGGGTTTGACTCATATGTATGTGCTAGTTTACATATCTTGTTAGCTAGTTGGTTGTTTGTGCATCCATTTCAAAATCATTTTAAGGGCATTCAATATAACATAAAGGAAGGAGGTAATAACCTTTCTTTAGCCCAAAACAACCATCCATCATTGTGCATTTACCTAATTTTAATTAAAATTGAGTATGAACCTAAACTAGGGACACCCACAAGTCGGGTTCAAGTGCAATATCAGGGAAAATGCTATTTGAGTTTGTACTTCTTGAAATTAGTGTCTAAGGCTAGAGGTCCAATGGCAAACGCTTTAAGCGGACTTGCGGTTTTTAATTAAGACCTCGCGAAAGCGAGGGGAGCCTTCCGTAACCCTATCTCTTACCTAGCTAGTGGACAGGGTAATTGCATCCTTAATTAGTACCTAATTAAATCCTGTATTTTGAACTTCTAGGTCTAGGAGTCTTAAAAGTTAGGTTTGTACTACTTGTTCTTTGTATTGGATGTCTATTAGGTCAAGAACTCTACACCAACAGTCCTACACTCAGTCTGGTTTACTCATGGAACCCAATCTTGAATTCTTTATGAAGACCATGATCGAAAAATTTGATACCCTAACTAAACAATTCAGGCAAATGAACAAAGAGTTAGGACAAGTGAATAATCAAATCGGGAACCTCGAAAAAATTGCTTGACCCATAATAATTTTAAATCACCTCCCCTTGGTCCAAGAGCCCATTGTCATGATCTCATCCCTAAATATAACCCTAATTGCCCTTACCCAGACTTTGTAGATAAGGAGGAGAGAGTCTTCAGGAGCAATCAATCCTATGCACCCACTTTTGATGGAAATCCTGAGGTGTATGTCAATTGGGAGGAGAAAATGGATCAATATTTTGAGTGGAAAGAAATGTCGGAAGTAAGGACGTATCAATTTGTCAAATTAAAACTAGTCCGATATGCTAAGTCATACTGGGGAGACGTTGAGTATAAAAGTTATCATAGAGGGGATAAAATAGTTACTTGGAAAGATATGAAGAGTAAGCTGAGGGAAAAGTACCTAGACAAATCTTATAAGCAAAATCTTCCAAACCAATGGTACAAATTAAGACAAGATGATAAAACTGTGTTTAAATATATTGTTGAATTCAATGAGTATGAGGGAGATGAAGAAGAGACTAAATCCATGGAAGAATTAGAGAAAAAATCTCCTGAACCTCTTGAAATACTCAAGGAAGAAACATAATCCAAATCTTGTCCAACTAAGGAATTAAAGAAAGAATCTCTTGAACACGATGAAGAATTTAAGGAAGAAATCAGTGAAGCTGGGTCTAACTTAAATATACATGAACCGATGTTTACAATAAAGGATAAATTTATAATAGTCACCCAGCCCGAAGAAATTAAAGATGAAAATAATCAACTTGAAGAAAGAAAAATCCAGGAAGAGCCACCCCAAGAAATAAGAGTTCATGAAAGAAGAGGATGTGGAATTAAAGTTAACCAATGATAAGGATTCAAATTTAGAGATCAATGAAAGATCACCTATTGGGGTATTGACCATCAAGGAAACTCAAGAACAAACCCCTACGGATCAGCCCCAAGAAGTTGTAGAGCCTTTGAAGAACCCGCGGTATGTATTTCTTAATAGTTTTTCTATCCTTGATCCACCATTTTTGAACATCCACCATCCTGATCTACCACTGCGTATCATTCACTCTCCTATTCTACCAAGCTGGGACATCCACCATATCATTGATCTGGTCCCAGTGATATTCAATAGTTACTTTCGTAAGACTCTATGGCATATGTTGGGAGTCAAATTAAGATTTACCGCCACTTACCTGAAGATGTGTGCGAGAGTTTAGAAGCCTCTTTATGGGAATATTGGAAATTAGGAACTTTCGTTTCCTAGCCAACAATAAATTTCAGTCTTTAGATAATAAAGCCCATTTGAGCTTACCTTTTGTTTTAGTATCATTAGAGTTTGTTTTGTTATTTGGTGTCATTTGAGCTTGTCATCCATGCATAAGTTTCCATGTCTGTGAAGAGTCATATGCATAGCATGATTAGTAAGAAAATCAATTTGAGCAATGAAGCTTATAAGCATATGTTTAACTCATGTGAGAGAGCCAAAATAATTTCAGGAAAGAGACTATGTCATGGTAAGGCTCAAACCTGAATGGTTACATGCCCGTGGTGCAGGTTCTTTTAAAGTAATAAGGAAAATTGGACCTAACATGTGCTAGATTTACCATCTGATTTTGGTATCAGTTCCACTTTCAACATTTCAGATCTAGTAGAGTACAAGGAACCAACAATGATACCCAGTGAGCCATTCGGGCCTGATTCTATCTTTGAGAGTGAAGCCAACCCATTAATGTCCACCAACCAAGTTACCAAAGTGGCAAGATAGGATAGGATTGAGCGAATCCTGGATAATAAGACTATCACTACCCGAAACAAGGACTTTCAACACTACTTTGTTCATTGGCAAGGATGCCCTGATTCTGAAGACTCATGGATTACTCCAGAAGACCTACAAATAATTGACCCAGACCTACTAGAGTATTACCGGAGTCAGATTGCTTCTTACTCGACAGAGTCGAGCTCTTTCCACCCCGGGATAACTGATGGGGACATCAACAAGAAGGAAACATTTCGGACTAACTCACTTTGGTTTTGCAGCTAATATAGTCAAATCCAATAAATGTCTTGAGCCCATGAAGCCAATCACTAAGCCTATGAAGCAATTCCAATTTTTTCAAAGCAAACCCATGAGCCGACTCATGAAGGAAAGCCATATTACTCATGAGTCGACTTAACTCCAATTCAAGCATGACATAAGGCCACCTCTTGGAGCCCAATTCAAGCCATCTACTTAAGCCCAATTCTTGCCATGATGTCATCTATTCACCTTTAATTGAAGCCCATTTCCCCTCACATGGAGGACACCTCATCAAGCATCATTGGGGGAGAATGAAGGACACTACATCATGGAATTTGTGGGGAACATGAAGCCACTTTCCACTGCCCCAACAACCCTTCAACAAACTTGACATGTGGGATGCCACATCACATGACACCTAGGGTTTCACATTAGCAAAAGCAAGCCAAGTCATTGCCACCTAGGTGCCACATGTCAAGTTGTTATAACCTTCTACCCATAAGTTGTTGTAAAACTAATTTTAGTTGGAACCATATAACTAAAGGTTGTTAAATCCAACTAGAGTTAGCTAGACTTAACCCTCTCTCTCTCTCTCCTTGGCCGAACTCCTTGGTTTAGTGATGCTTATAAATAGGGCCTAAGCCCTCTCGTGTAGTCATTTAATTTTTGATTCAATGAAGAAAGGTTTCCTTCTTGTTCTTGTTCCCTTATGTTTTCTTGTGTGGAGTAAATGAGTTCTCTTTAGTTTGAGTGTTTGAAGTTTGGTTTGAGAAGAAGGCAAGAGGCCCTTGGGTTTGTGTTTGAAGGGTGGAATGCCCTTGCGTGTTTGAAGGGTGGAGTGCCCTTTATTTGATCCAAGATCCAAGTCCAAGTTCTACAAGGAGACGGCCACTTTCCTTCCATCTTCTTCCTTTCATCTTCCCTTTGTTTCAATTCGAACTTGAATTCTCTTCCACGCCTAATATTTGATTTTGTTGCAGGTTTTCTTTGGTTTTCCAAGTTCAAGATGAAGGTCTCTAAGCCATGGACCAAGGCCAAGGTGAGTCCTAAAAGTAGGAAAATGCTAGTCTTAGGGTTTGGACCTCAATCCTTGAGTGTTTAGAGCTTCCCTTCCACCATAATTTCTAGTCTTCATTGTTGGTAGGATAACCTCTTCTTGGCTTTTTAGATCTGAGATTTGAAAGTGTTTTGACCTAGTAGGAATGGTTTCCTAGCCATGAGATCCATTTCATATAATTTTGAAAGTAATTAGCATGCGGGTGTTTAATTTTGATGAACTAGTCTCTTGCTTGGATGAAATTGTCTCCCTTATGATTAATTTTTATGCTTTAAATTCATTGCTCATCATGGGTAGCTTAGCATGCAAGGCACATCTTCATCCATTCATTTCATCCATCTTTATGTCCTGCATCAATGGTGAAGGACAACCCTTATTGATTGGTTGGTAAGGAGAGTGATGCTATCGGCTTGGAAATAAGGTCAGAGCTTTTGGATAGAGATAATAAGAGTAAAGATAAACTTCTCCGGTCTTGTATATCTAATTTTAGCACCTTGGAGGACTTTACTGATGTAATAAACCGGCCTTTGACTCTTCCCCTCTTCTCGAACAAATACAGAGCTAATCGCTATCGGGGACATGGCTAGATACAAGAAAAGTTCCTCGCCGTGGATTGGCTTGCTCAGCAGGGGTGCAGAGTTGAGATACCTCTTCAACTCCTCGGAGTCTGCTTGAGCTTCTATGATCTGCTAGAAGTCCTTCAGCTGCTTGAGGATTTTGAAAAAGGGAAGGCACTTCTTGGCTGATCTGGAGACGAAGTGATTAAGGGTTGCAACCTTCCCGGTGAGGCATTTCACCTCCTTAATGAAGTTTGGTGAGGTCCTCTCTTGGATTTTTTGAATTTTCTCTAGGTTCGCTTTGATACATCGGCTAGATCATGAAGCCCAGGAACTTGTCGGATGCGACACCAAAGGCACATTTCGTTCGGTTTAATTTTATTTTGTATTGGCACAAGGTGTCAAAGATCTTCTGAAGGTCTACGATATGACCCCGAGCAGGTTGACTCTTGACCAGCATATCATCTACGTGTACCTCTATGTTGTGGCCGATCTGGTCCTTGAATATTTTATTCACTAGGCTTAATAGGCCATCCTGGTGTTTTTGAGCCCGAAAGGTATGACCCTTTAACAATAGAGTCCATGGTCAGTAATTAAGGTGGTCTTCTCATCTTTTGGAGCCATTTGAATCTGATTATAACTAGATAAGGCATCCATGAAGGTAAGGAGCTCATGACTAGATGTGGCGTTGATCACCTGGTTGATCCGAGATAAGGGGTAGCTATCTTTTGGGAAGGCTTAATTTAGATCTGTGAAGTCTATGTACATTCGCAATTTGCCATTGGCTTTTTGTACAAGACCTATGTTTGCCAACCACTTCGAGAACATCATCTCCTTGATGAATCCGGCCTTGATCAACTTGTCAGCTTCTTGAATGATGGCTTTTTGACATTCAGGGGTGAATGTTTACTTCTTTTGCTTCACCAGACAGTAGGTTGGGTCAATGTTTAGCCGATGCACCATCATTTTTGGATCTATTCGAGGCATGTTGGTGATAGTCTAGGTGAATATGTCGGAGTTCTCTTGCAAGAAAGTAGTTAGCTTTTCCTTCATTACCTCGTGTAGGTCTGAACTGATCCGAGTCGTCTGAGTATGGTCCCCTTTCAATAAGGGAATCTTTAATAGCTTGCCCGATAGCTCACTGCATTCCTTGGACACCTCATCTCTGGTGTCCAGCTTCATAGAAAAAGGCTTAGATGGGTTTTTGGCTTGAAGCCTTGCACTGTAGCAGTGTTATGCCATTGTTGACTACCCTTCAATTGTTTAACTTCGTTGTTGGTAGGGAACTTTATCATTAGATAGTTAGAGAAGAGCACAGCGTCAAGAGCACAATCCCAGTTGTTCGAAAGTTGCATTATAAGGAGCCAGGAGTTTAACCACTAAGAAGCTCATTTCAACAGCAGTATGTAGGGGGTGAGTGCTGGCTTTAAGAGTCAATGTGATTGTTCCCTTTGAGGACACTGGTTTGCCTTTAAAGCCCTAGATAAGCGATCCATATTATTCTAGTTGCTTTGCAGAAAGATTCATCCGAGAAAAGGCAAAATAATATAAAACATTAATTGCATTTTCACCATTAACTAATACATGATATGCATTGCGATTATTAATGCTTAGTGATATTACTGTCGCATTTGCATGGGAGAATTGGATGCCTGTCGCATCCTCCTTGGTGAAGTTGATGGATTCTTTAATCTTTCTCCTTTTCGCTGCTTTGGACTGCTCGGATGACTCTCGACTAGCCTCCTCGAGTGTGAACACATGGATAATGTTCACATTCGGTCTAGGTGGGCTTTCTTTTCTGTTATCCTATCGAGGAGGCTGTTTAAGATCTTAGCATAGTTGTGGCAGAGGATGCGGTGGTCACTGTTGAGGCCTCGGAGGTGGTCATCATGGCAGCACCCTTTTGCGGACGAACTATGCAAGCCCTCCTTGGATGAAGTGCTCGATTTCATCTTGCAGTTGAATGCATTTTTCCATGCCGTGCCTTCGGTTGTGATGATAATGGCAATATTTTTGCATGTCGCGATGTTCTCGCTGGGCTCGTATCCTTTTGGCCAGCAGCAGTTGCTTTCGGACCACCATCAATATGTGCCCTCGAGATGCATTCAGGGGGGTGTAATTGGCATAACGCCTCGGGGGAAGGTTCACGCCTCCCAGGTAGGGACTAGTTTTGCCAATTCCTTTATGGGGATCTGGATCATTGATGCGGTGGAGGGCTGTGGGACCCCCGTTAGTTTCTTTGGTTAGCTCGGCCAGTAGGGACTAGCCTGGAGTTTCCCGGCCTCTGCTCAGCTTTTATTTCGGTGGGAGTTGGATATGCATCGTAGCCTTCCTCTATGTTGGCATAGTAGCATCTTAGCGAAGTTTTTTAGGCTCCTCTTCTTCAATGAGAAGAGAAAGACGCTCTTGTGTAGTCTACTTTTCAGAGTCATCATGGTTACGGATTGATCTAAATCCTGTACTTCTGGGTGGCCGTGTTGAAGCGGCTAAAATATGAGCAGAGGGCTTCTCCTCCCTTTTGCCAGATTGTCATCAGGTAATTTGACTCTCGGCGATGTCTCTGACTGCTGGCAAAATGGGAGATAAATGCTGGCTCAGCTCTTTGAAGGAATCAATGGAGCCGGACTTCAGGTTAGAGTACTAGTATCTTGCTGCTCCATCGAGGGTTGAGGGAAAAGCTGGGCAAAGTATAGTGTCAGAAGCCTGGCGGAGCAGTATAAGAGTTTGAAGACTCTCCAAATGATCCAAAGGATCCCTCAACCTGTTGTAGGGCTCCAGGTGGAGAACTTTAAAATTAGCAGGGACAACTTCCTGCATGATCTTGGGTGTGAAAGGCGGGCTAATGTTGAGGTCAGGACTTTCATGCTGGGTTGAAGCCTGATTATGTAACGCCTCAATCCGTTGGTTTATCTTTTGTAGACGTTGCTCCATCTTGGTGTCTTTGGCACTATAGGCTATCGATTGGTGTGGCGGTGATCTCCTAAGGGTCGAATCCCTTTCGGAGTGGGGAGTTGGCGACCGCTTTCGTTCCCGAATTGGACTTCGCGGATGGCTATGCTTTGTTCGCCTTTTTTGCTCTGGTTTTGGAGGCGATGCATGAGATGCAGGAGGCAGTTGCTCCTGTGGAGGAGGAATAGGTGGTTGATGCTATGACTATTATGGTGGAATGGAGGGTGCTTTCTGTGGGACAGTGGCATTCTGCTACATCCCTCAGACAGTATTTGCTAGATTGCTGACTAGATGTACTAGATCATTGAATTGGTTCGGATCTACTCTTGTGGAAGGTGGAAGTGCAGCACTAGCAGTTAAGCCGGTAGCGAAGTAAGAGTGAGGGCCTGGTTGTTCGAGGGGGCCTTGGTATTCTTCGATGCTGCCTTCTTGGATGGCATCGTTAGAAGCTTTCCTTTCTTTCCAAAAGCTGGGCCTAAGGCCCTTCCTCTAGCTTGATAGCCTCCACTATCCTCTTAGCCCACTGCCAGAATGTCTGTCTCGTTATTAAATTCTCGACATTGCTCCTTTTAATATTTGTTTTGGCATATCTACTTTGCTGCCACTCCTGACTGACAGATATTTGATGCAGCTTACTTTCTTGTCAAGAAGACTATCAAGTACTATATAATTAGTAGTAAACCATATGATCCCTGGTCTCGATATTTCATCCCATGTAAAGCTCTTCATCAATGATAAGATCCATGTATGGTTATATATGAATCTGGTGATATCTATGCTAGCTCAACTATCTTCTGTACCCTGTCAATTTTTTCAATATCCATCAACATGAGGTCTATACAATGTGCAGCACAAGGGATCCAGAAAATATACGGTCGCTGCTGCATCAAGATCTGCCCTGCGGTCCTGTACTGTTGTCCATTATCTGTGATGACCTGTACGACATATGCTCTCTCACCTGATCAATCACCTCCATCAATCTGAGGATATAACTGTTGTACTATATCTGATTTGAAGCATTAATAGATTTCTGAAAAAAGGCTTTTTCATCACAACAAGTCAAGAAGTTGATGATGCTTCGTCTAGTTGGACCAGTTCGACCATCATACATCACTGTCAATCCATACATGGGCCACTTATTCTGATAGGAGGCAATCCAATTTTCTAGCTCCTTATTACTGTCCAAAAGCTCACCATTAATATCCCTCGATCCTGGAGGATCTACACTTGCACCAGTAGCCTGTATAGAGTGATAATATGGATTATTTGTTGCGTGCCTGGGATATGACTAAAGTGAGACCAGGATTCGATGGCCCGTCACATATCCTTTTTTTTATCTTTTTTCAGCATGGTGTCAATCTCTGTTGCTTGGAATCTCTGCTAGGTAGGGCTTGTGGATCGATATCATGAATAGTGGTTCCTGCTGAATGTCCCTGGAGGACTTCTTCTATTGCTAAATGCTTTCAACATGGATGCAATATGGCTGGTGCCTCTCCTGACGGGCTCTCTTATTGAGGAGATCCTCCTAAACTGTCTCAGACTCTCCTGCAACACTAGCAAAGCCGGATCCCGATCCTGACTCAAAAGCGATGGCCTAAATCGCTGTTTATGCCTGGCCGTCTCCTTTATCTGTCTCTACTCATACAAGCTCGCCTGAATGGCAGCCTTCATCTGTGCCTTCTCATCAGAAGGAATAGATGCTTCCTCTGACTTCCTGGAGTAATAAGGTGGTTCTGTGGCTCTGCGGTCCACGTATGCCTTCTTTGATATTTTTTTCTTTTCAGCTTTGAAATCAGCAAAATGCTTGTTCATTAACTGACGGACTTTCTGTGGACACTGTCGGCATGCAGATACATCAGAATAGTCGCCAGCCAAGTGCTGCTTTAACCTTGTTATCGCTCACTTTTGAATTTTACAATGCTTACACCTTTAGTGATGTTGACCCGAGAGCAGTTCTCCATGCAACCAACCAATATCAAGCTCCGGATTCTTCTTTCTTTTCGATAGATCCATATATGAATATTTAAATTACACATATGGTCAATAATTACGTATATTAACTATTTTTTTGTCAACCTAATTTTTTTGAATATTTTAATTTAAATAAATTTTTTAAAAATTTTTTGAATTTAAAAAATATGAAAAATAAAAATATTATAAAAAATTTTGATTTTAGATTCATGTAGGATCCGATCATAGATGCAACATATATTTTTTAAGACCCTCGAAATGCATTAAAGGATACTTTAAGATTCAAAGCACTATTCATAAGATGCATCAAAACTTAGATAAATCGACACGAAATTTATAGTGAGAGTAGCTTACGAGCTCTATAATAATAATATATAATTATAATTTTTATTAATTTTTTATCTAAAATTAATTTTTAATTTTAAAAACTATATACTTAATAAAAAATCAAGGTCTCAGTATCATTGTACTCTAAAATAATGCCCAACAAAAAAAATTTAACAGCATTTCTCCTTAATTTTTTTAATTTTCACGAATTTCAACAATAAAAAGAGGGGAGAGGGAAAGAGGGGAAAAGGAAGCTTTACAAATTTTGAATCTACCGCTCTTCAATTTTTGGACATCTGATTGCCTTGAAATGGGAGAAAAATTGATTTTTCTCTTTCGTTAAAGCTAATTACAAAAGAGATAGAGAGCTATCTACCTCTCTTTCTTTATTAAAACACCCCCCAAATGGCATGTATAGTGCCAAACAGGAAAAGCAAAAAAAAACTAGTTCGAACCGGATCGAACCGGTCATGAACTGGCTGAACCGACCAGTTTGTCGCGGTTCCAGTCAGTTCAGGACTGGTTCGGGCCGGTTCTTTAATTTTTTTATTTGATAAATGCCAGGATCTGTTTTATATGGCCGAATTGTGCTGGCCGGCCATCGGTCCGGTTCGGTATGCCCCGAATCGGCCCATACGGCACGGTTCGGCGATCCTTGGTTAGGGGGGATAGAGCACCACACAATGGAAGAAAATTTGTCCTTGTTCCAAATCCTCCTCAAGTTACTTATCATACAGGACTCCCACTTAAGTTAGGACATAGACAAGTAGCATCCTTATTTAGAGGATGACCAATTTAGAGGATTCCCACTTAAGTTATTGTATAGGACTCCCACCTAAGTTAGGACATAGGCAAGGAGTATCCTTATTTAGAGGATGATGTAGGAATCCATTCCCAGGGCTCGAAATCCCCATGCTAGCACCATAATGAAAGTCATGAGAGACCATAAAGGCACTCCCCTCCTCGATACCACCACAATCAACAGGGATATTATCCTAATAATATCAGGGATATCACTAAGAGGGTAAAGGTGGGAGGCCCCTAGTTTTGATGGCAAGATATATCCCAATATCTTCTTAGACTGGTTAGCAGACATGGAGGATTTCTTTGAATGGTACGATGTGATTGATAGTCAATAAGCTCCTTTTGCCAAGATGAAGCTCATTGGCTTTGCCAAGTAATATTGGCATAGAGTGTAGATGAACCTAGTACATTTTGGATGAGATCATATAGACTTGCTGGTTGAGATGAAAGAGAGATTGAGAGATAAGTACACCCCCACATATTGTAGGGCTCAATTGATGGAACAGATGCCTAGTTTGTCTAAATATTTATCTAAGTTTGAGGAGTTGTTCACCAGATATGATATCGATGAGCAAGCAACCATAGGTCTTGGTTTCTCGATTCATCACCGAACTTTTGGCCAGAAAGTAAAAGGGAGGTTAGTCTTTATTCACTTGATTCTTTTGAGGAGGCCTATCACAGGGCTTTAGAGATTGAGAAGTTTTACAAGATGTCTACTCAGAGGTGCACGACTTCTAAAGCTGGGAAGTAATCTTAGTTTAGAGTCACTAGGAGTGCTTTCTCTAGTCCCATTGCTTCTAGGGGAAGTAACAATCTTGCTCAGAGGACTTCGACATATCAAGGTAGAGATGCTAGTGTCACCAACCCTCACCACAATATCTTTGACAATGAGTGCTATAATTATCATGGTAAGGATCAGATCACAGCTCGATGTCCTCATCGTACTCTGATGAAATTGAAACCCTAGCAACTAAGGATGACATTTGGGATTTTGAGGCTAAGGAGCTTGTCTCCGAGCACAAGGACGACAATGAGGAAGGATAAGCAATGATGATAAATTTTGTGGGGTCATGAGGTGTATTTTATCTATCTTGATGAGCACCAATGAATGGAAGTATAGTTGCATTTTTCACATTTAGGAGAAATGTGGGGATGTAGTGTGCAAAGTCATCATTGATGGAGGGAGTTGCATTATTGTGGTTTTAAAGTCAGCTCTTGAAAAGCTGAAGTTGCTACCTGAACCATATCCCCAACCATTCAGAGTGGCTTGGGTTGACAAGACTTCTTTTCCAATTACTGATAGATGTTTAGTTCCCTTATAAATGGGAAATTACTCGGATAAAATCTGGTGTGACGTTTTTTATATGGATGTGTCCCATGTCTTGTTAGGTCAACCTTGGTTATATGGTCTAGATGTCACTCATCATGGGCAAGACAACACTTATATGTTGAGGTTATAAGGCGAAACCATGTGGCTTAAGCCCACCAAACCCTCTGAGTTGGATAAAAAGATGGCATGTAGGACTCTAACACCCAATACCACTTTGTATGCTTTGAGTTCTTCTAGTTCACATGCTTGGAGTTCTTCCTCTTCTCAGCAAGTTGGAAAGGAATGCCTCCATCTTCAGACTTGTAGGGAATTTGAGAAAGAGAGCAAAATGTCAGGCGTTGTTTTAGCATTAGTAGCCAAAGAGGTTTCATAAGGTCCATCTCAAACACAAGTTGACCTTCCACTAGAGGTCAAATAGTTGTTGCATGAATTTGAAGACGTGACATTGGAGGAGCTTCCTAGTGAGCTACCATCTATGAGAACATATAGCATGCTATTGATCTGGTTCCAGGATCTCAGCTACCCAACCTTATTATAGGATAAATCCTAAAGAAAGGATAGTGATCAATTGGCAAGTTGATGGACTTTTGGAAAAAGGCTTTGTTCAGCCTAGTCTTAGTCATTGTGTTGTTCCTGCTCTATTGACTCCTAAAAAGGATGACTTGTGGTGTGTGTTGATAGCTGCACCATCAACAAGATCACCATTAAGTATAGGTTTCCCATCCCTAGGTTAGAAGACATGCTAGATTTGTTAGTCAAGGCTAAAATGGTTCACCAAGATTGATATGCACCAGGGATACCACCAAATTCGGATTAGATTGGGAGATGAGTGGATGGATTATCTAATGCTCCTAGCACTTACATGATGGTTATGACTCAGGTTTTGAAGCCATTCATAGAAAAGTTCTTGGTGGTATGTTTTGATGACATCTTGGTCTTTAATGAGACTAAAGAAGAGCATTTGGGTCACATTCGTTAAGTTTTATTGACATCGAGAGCATAAAAATTATGTCAATCTCAAGAAATGCTCTTTCATGCAAACTCAGGTTCTTTTCTTAGGATTCATTTTTACGGCACAGGGCATTGTAGCTGACCTCGCGAAAGTAAGAGCTATTAGAAAGTGGCGGAACCAAAAATCTTTTTGAGGTTTGTAGTTTTCTTGGATTGGCCACCTTCTATAGGCAATTCATTAAGTATTTTAGTACCATTATGGCTTCTATCATTTATAGCATGAAGAAAGAGAAGTTTAAATGGATTGATGCTGCATGTACAACCTTTAGGGAGATCAAACAAAAGATGACCGAGGTACATGTTTTGAGACATCTTGACTTTTCTAAACTCTTTGAGGTTGCTTGTAATGCATTTGGAGTAGGCATTGGAGGTGTTTTGAGTCAAGAGGGACATCCAGTCACATATTTCAGCAAAAACCTGAATGAAGCTAAGCAAAGATATTCCACCTTTGACAAGGAGTTTTATGCTATTGTGCAGTCCCTGAGGCATTGGAGTTTTTACTTGTTATCCTAAGAATTTATATTATATTTTGAGCATCATTATATTTTGAGCATCAGGTACTCAAGTACCTGAACATACAAAATAGTTGAGTGCCAAACATGCTCGATGGATTGAATTTCTCCAAGAGTACACATTTATTCTTAATCATCATTCGGGGGTTGAGAACAAGCCAGCTAATGCACTTAGTTGAGTGGTACACCTCTTGCATACTATGAGTGCTCAGGTGGTAGGGTTTGAGAGATTGAAGGATGAGTACACCACTTGTCCTGATATTGAGCTTATATATCAGGAGATCATGGATGCTAATCATCTTGACCATGTAGATTTTCTCATCAGAGTTGGTTAATTGTTTATGATCCTTGCACTTTATTTTGAGATTTTATTGTTTGGAAGTTGCATGCTAGTGGCCTTGTTGGTCATTTTGGGTGCGATAAGACTACAACCATGTTAGATGATCGATTTTATTTGCCCTTTTTAAAGAAAGATGTTCAGATTGTGTCGCAGTATCGCACTTGTCAGTGAGCTAAGACCAGGAATAGAAACACTAGTTTGTACACATCATTGCCTATTCCACACACCTTGATAAGACCTTAGCATGGTCTTTATTCTCGGATTGCCTAGGATTGTTAGAGATCATGATTCCATTTTAATTGTTGTGGACATGTTTTCTAAGATGGCCCATTTCATATCTTGTGCAAAGACAACTGACGCCTCACATATGGCTAAGTTGTTCTTTTGCAAGATTATTCGGCTGCAATGCCTGCCTTCTTTCATAGTGTTTGATAAGGGTGTTAAGTTTGTTATCTATTTTTGAAAGATGCTTTGGAAGTTGTTTGGGACAACTTTTAAGTTTTCATCTACTTTCCATCCCTAGACTGGACATACTGAGGTTGTTAATCATAGTCTAGGAGATTTGTTTAGATGCCTTGTGGAAGAAAAATCACGAAACTGGGACTTGTTATTATCTACTGTTGAGTTTGCTTATAACAACTCTGCTAATGGATCCACTGGTAAATTTCCTTTTTAGATTGTCCATGGTTTAGCCCCTTGCCAGCCCATTGACCTTGTGTCCTTATTTCATGATTTTTGTCCTTCTGAATTTGCAGTCTTTTGCTCACCATATTTAAGACCTTCATGCTGAAATCAGGTGTAAGATTGCAATGAGTAATAAGACTTATAAATTTGTTGCTGATGTTCACCATAGAAATTAGGATTTTAATGAGGATGATTATGTAATGATGCATATGCATCCTAAATGCTACCCTAAACATTTTTTCAAGAAATTGCATGCTAGAGCCTTTAGACCTTTTCGTATCATTCATAAATTGGGACCTAATGCTTATTTGCTTGATTTACCTTCTGATGTGACTATTAGTCCTGTTTTCAATATGAACAATGTCTCCTTATCGAGATACTTTTGAACCTTCCAAGGTGTCTGTAGGTATTCCTGCAGATGGAGATCAAGCTTTTTCTGTGCATATCCCTAACCTTTCGGCCATTCATCAATCGGCCTGAGAGTAGATTGAGAGTGTCATTGAGGATGAGATTGTTGGCTCGATGCATGATGGATTCGAGCCTGCCAAGTGCATTGGAAAGGATGTCCTATCTTTGATACTAGGATTATCAAGGATGAGTTTCGTTTTCTCCATCTTGATCTTTTGGAGTCCTACAAGCATCATAATTCATCGGAGTTGAGTTCTTTTCAGCTGGGGAGAAATGATGGAAATCCTATGCCACCTTTACATGTTTACACTAGTGTGGGTGCAAATCCTGATTTCATTAGGATTTCTTTAGTTTGCTGAGCAAATCTTGATTTGATTAGAATTTTTTTAATTTGTTGATTTGATTTGCTTTTCCTTGTTTACAGGATTTTATATTTATTTTATGTATTTCCTTATTTTGTCAAGGCATGTTGCTTAATTTTGCCACTTTTCCAATACAAGGTTGTAAGCCTATAAATATAGGCTTCTAAGACATCATTGGACATCTTTTTTGATTGATGAAGAGTTGAACTTACAGAATTTCTTGCCTATCTTCTTTGATTTCTTGTTTCTAATTTATTCTCTTACCCTTGTTTTGCTGTCTGTTTTCTTCTTCTTTCTATTCTGGTTTGGTATCCTCTCTTTTAAAAATATAATGTTCATAGCCTCATTTGCCAATATAGGATAGATGACAGGCTTCCCTATATTTAGCATTTAGTCATAGGTACCACCTGAGAATGGGAGTTGCCTTCCGTGATATGTCTACAAGAAATCATGGAAATGTGGATAAGGGAGCAAGCATAAGTTTGAAATGTAGATTTAACTGCTTAGCAAATTGCATTCCTTTTAGTTAACCTTTCTCGTTTTACAACCACGGCTTGCATATCTTTAAAATGCTTGACAAGCTATTGGAACATTGTTTAATTTGCTGACTAAATTTAGTGGAACCCATGTTGCGAAGACTTTTGTGCATAGATTCTAATTTTGGAGATGTTTAGCAAGTGTACCATATCCTATCATGTTAACTCTAAGCTGGCTAAAGGAACTAGTAACCAATAAGGAATCAGCTGAGAAAGCTGACCATAAAAAAGTTGTGATAGTTAGAAATTAATCACAAATAATTATAAATCAGTTGTATGACAAATCATGATGATTGTACTTAAGGTGATTGCATGGAAGGAAGAAATCATGAAATATTTTATGGAAATTCAAACAGTAAGTATCAATGAGAATGTTCTTGATTTACAGGTTATGAGATAGATTGAGAGTTACGTAGCATTTGTCGATGCTAATCTTGCTATGAAAGAGCTGAATGTGCAAAACATGGTGGTTGAAGATTTGATTCATGAAAAAGTACAATTGGGGGTTTTCCAATGAAAAGTGTAGGAGTTCTGTGAAATGAAGAACCAACAAGTGAGGATCATTTTGAAGAAAAAAGTTTTAAAGTTGGTAATATGAATTTCTTTAATTGTTGCCATCCTTGTTAATTGATGTAAGGCTGCATACAGCTGACCCTACCCATACCCTGCAGTGGAGGGAGCCTCGTGCAACAGGATGCCCTTCTCTCAAGCATGAAGGAACTTAGCATAATCCAATACATGGCAGTTAAAATGTGCAGAGAAGCTATTTTCATGCTTTGAACCTATGACACTCGAGTCATGATGGAGCAACCTTATGGTAGCATGAAGGCCAGCCCTTTAAGTTCATCCTTGAAAACCACAATTAATACTTGATCATTAGAAAGAAACTTTTGCCTTGGAACTAACTACCATGCTTGATTATTTTAGATGTGTTTGTCTTATCTTATATACAATGTGTTTTCCCAGTTTATGTTTTCTATGATTCAGTCTAATACTCACTAGTTTGAATCATAAATATATGAATATCTTAAAAATTTGGAAGGCTTGCCAAAGGGAGATAACTTGTTATTGATGATATCTTAGTTATAGTTTGAAGTTTGAACTTAAATGGAGAGGGAAATACATTAAAGCCTAGAAAAGAAGAATATTTGTACAATGCACCAATAATCTCGATGTAACATTTGTCTTTCACTAATCTACGCTCCAAAAAGGAACTACAATAACTTCCGTAGTCCGAATCATATATTTTCTCAAAAACTGTAGAATAACTTACCCAATATAATTAATTAAATGTAAGATATTTACTACAGCAACACTTTTAGAAACTTTTCAAGTCATTGTGGACCGAAAATGTGAAAGTTGACACCAAATTTAGTAGATGAGTTTTTTTCTAGAAAGTGAGCAAAAAACTCAAATTCTTAATCACATTTGATCAAGAACAAGATACACTAATATAGTACAAGACCAATGTCCTATTTAGAAAACAAACTAATTCCTACTAATCAGGCATAAACAATTAAATCAGCCTAAATTAAAATCATAGTTGTCAGCTATATTAGGAAGATTATAATTAGCCTAAATTAAGGTCATAGCTATTAGTTGTCAATTAGCTATTTACAACCATATACAATCTCCTAAAGAAAGGAAAGAATCCGAGATTTTCCAACACTCCCCCTCAAGTTGGAGAATAGATGTTTTCCATTCCTAGCTTGCTAGTAATATCTCGGAAGGTTCAGCTGTCTAAGCCTTTTGTGAGCATGTCAGCATTTGACCATTTGTAGGAACATAAGGAGTGCAGATCAATCCACACTCAATCTTTTCCTTGATGAAGTGTTGGTTCACTTCAACATGTTTAGTTCTGTCATGTTGAACTGGATTGTGGGCAATGCTTATAGTAGACTTGTTGTCGCAACACAGCTTTATAGGTCCGTGCCATTTAACTTGTAGATCTTCTAAAATTTTCTTTATCCATAAGAGCTCACAAATTCCTTGAGCCATTGCACACAACTCAGATTCTGCACTTGATCTGGACACTACCGCTTGTTTTTTGCTCCTCCAAGTTACCAAACTTCTACCAACTAGAGTACAATAACTGGTGGTTGAGCGTCGATCTGTGAGGGAGCTAGCATAGTCTACATCTATGTAGGCTTCTACTGTCATCTCTGTTCCTTTCCTAAACATGATTCCTCTCTCGGGAGTAGCTTTTAAGTACCAGATCACCCTATATACAACTTGTAGATGAACATTCTTGGGATCATGCATAAACTGACTCACCATGCTCACGGCATAAGCGATATATGGACGTGTGTGAGAAGTCAGTTTTCCTACCAACTTTTGGTACCTTTCTCTATCAATAGCTTCATCGTCTCTTCACTCAACCAGTGATTTTGTTCAATTGGCGTATTAATGGGCTTACATCTCATCATTCCCGTCTTTCGTAGGAGATCAAGAATATACTTTTGCTGGCAAATAAAAATACATTCTTTAGATTGAGCTACTTCAATCCCTAAAAAATATTTGAGCTTGCCAAGTTCTTTAATCTCAAATTCTTTTGCAAGTCTAGCCTTAAGCCTTTGAATTTTCTTATCATCATCACCTGTTACAATGATATCATCAACATATACAATCAAGACTGTGAGTTTCCCTACTGCTAAGTGTTTGAAGAAAAGGGTATGATCTCCTTGACTTTGTTTGTAGCCAAAAACAAGCATTGCTTTAGTAAACTTTCCAAACCAAGCCCGGGGTGATTGCTTTTGCTGTAAAGTGCCTTTTCTAACCTGCACACTTGATTATTTTTGAAATACTTTTCGAAACCTGGTGGAGGTTCCATCTACACATCTTTTTCAAGATCACCATGTAAAAATGCATTCTTGACATCAAATTGTTGCAAACACCAATTGAAATTAGTAGCCAAAGATAAAAGAATGCAAATGGTATTCATCTTTGGCTACAGTAGCAAAAGTCTATTGATAATCTATCTTATGTGTTTGAGTGTAACCTGATGCGTGTCGCAATGCACCGATTTAGAACCTTAATTCCACTACTAAAGGATAGAATAGCGGGAGTAAGGGTCGATCCCACAGAGACTTTGGGGTTATCTTGAAAAAGGATTTTCTTTTGATTTAAAATAAGCTAGAACTAATGCAAGAAATAGATGCAAATAATAAATTTGTGAAAATAATTCAGATATGACCTATCTCAAAAGTACGGCCTGTACCCGTGGATCACGGCCCGTCCCTTAGGTATAGGTTAGTCAAAATTAATTCATTTCGACTTACCTTAAACGCTAATCCAACATGACTCCAGCATTACTTCAAAATAAAAAAATGAACAATCATGGATTAATATTAAGCAAATAAATATTTATTGCATAAAAAATTGGGGTACAGAGAAAATAAAAGAAAAGTAAGGGAACAAGGGTCCCTTTCTTCCTTTTTATCCGACTCTGACTCTCTGTGACAGCAACAGGAACTGAAACTACGGACAGCAAGTGGAACCTCCCCAAAAATTCCTCCTCGCAGAAGAGAATCACCGAGGTATTTATAGATGAAAAATACCGTGTCGGGTCCGTGTGGGAAGCGCGGTGATTTCCTCATCTCAATCTGATTTTCAAACTCTGCGCTATCTCCTTATCTGATTTTTTTACGATCATCCCCATCTCAAAAATCAAACTCAAAAATTCTATTGCACAATCCCGCGTCCATCCAGCGTCGTCCGACATCTCTTCTCGTTCCGATGCTTCTTTGGACATCCCGGTCTGAATAGCAGGGACGGTGACAAGCAGCTTCAGGAGCTTGGAAACGGAGGTGACGGCTGGGCAGACGTGGCCGTGGGCGGTGATGCAGAAGAGGAGGCAGCAGGTTGGGCGGACACGGCATGGCCGTGGGCGGAGCCGGAAGAGGAGGCAACAGCGGAAGCGGACAGCGGCTTCAGATTGGCTCGCGGCGGAGGCTGCAGCAGGTTGGCTCGCGGCATGGCTTCGGACGGTGGCTGCCGGCGGTGCAGGTTGGCTCGCGGCGGAGGCTGACGGCAGCGATAGGGACGGACACGGCTTCACCGGCGGGAGGTGGGCGTGTGGACGGTGGCTCACGGTTGGGTGGACGGTGTTGCGGCGAACACGGCTGCAGGTTGGCGGTCGGCGGCAGCAGGCGGACGGCGGCGACGGCTTCGGTGCGGAAGAGGGCGGACACGGCAGCGGACGGCGGACGGCACTGCGGGTTGGCGGCGGGTGACGACGCACAGTCGCAGGGATTCCGGCCATTTTTCCGGCCGAATGGCGACTCTCCGGCCGACGGGAAGGTTGGCGGCGGCTTCGGCGGTGCCGGGGGAAGCTCTCCGGCGAGTTTCGGCGCGATCGGAGCGCGGTGGTCCACGGCTATGCCCGTGGACCGGCAGCAATGGCTGCCGTGGACCAAGAGGTCGTGCGGTGGACCATTGAGCCGGTCCATCGTGAGCCATTAAAAGGTTTTAAGGTAATGCTCCAAAAATCGTGCAGCTCTGAAATCCATGCTAAAATCTTTTAAAATCCATTTCAGGCCTGTTCGAAGTCCGAATTACATTCCGTTTGCGACATTGGACTCCTAAAATCAAGATCTACACGTTTATGGAGTCAATTCCTACAAAATATCACAAAAAGTTTCAATTTTAATCAAATAAAGTTGGGTTAATTTTCATTATTCTAATGTCTAACACACCCCCTAACTTAAACTTTGCTCGTCCTCGAGTAAAGGAAATGGATGAGTCTTGTGTACTAAGATGGTCCATGAAATGAAAATTATCGTACTAATCCTAAAATCAAAGGATACCTGGTTAGGCTATTAAAAAGGTACTTCATTGGATTACCAATTCCACCCATTTAGTAGTAGAATAAAGTCCATGAAGTTTTAAAAGTTTTTTTCTTTTCCCAACTTTCTATCTTACTCTCTAAATCTTTCAACTTACTTTGGTTTTGGTGCAATATTTATTTAGTCCCCATTTTTTTCTTTTCTTTTTCTTCCTTTTTTTTTTTTTTTTTTTTTTTTTTAATGTAAAGTCAGTGCAATGTCCTGATACCTTGCTTTCTAATTAACCCTTGTAGCGAGCTTTAAGCCAATGACTCCCAAACCAGTTGGCTTTAGGGCATTAGGTGTAAAACACCCCTCGGGCTTACTGACTCGAGTCAAAAAGGCTAAGTCAAGACTAACTCTACGAAAGATTTCGTTACATCCCCACCTTTTGACGCGAACAACAATGCTTACTTAGGCAAAGGGGCCCGGTTACTCAGCGAGAGATGCTAAAAACCTTTATTAACCTCAAAAAAATTTTTTAACTGGGTTTTTTAATTGGGAACTTTTTATAATGCTTATACCAAAATAAGTAAGATTCATTATTAAGATCAATAGACCGAAGGGTCTGGAATTACTCTTCTAAAATTTTCTGGACTACACTCTACCACTTATAGAGTTTTCTTGATAAATCATCCCTCAGTATCTCTAAAATTTTCTAAACCATTAATCATTCCTCATTTAGTGAGCTTGATTATTTTCAATTCGAGATGATTTTTTGTACACAAAAACTGATTAAAATTTTACTCGAGGATTAGATTTAATTAATTAGATTACCCCCCCCCCCCCAAACTTAATTTCCATTGCCCCCAATGGAAGAGGATACTAAAAACGTAATGGTAAAGAAGGATACAACCTGGTAGGGTATGGAATTGGATGTCCCTGATGTCCCTGAATCACCATGTTTTCGCAATTTTCTTTTATTACTCCATTTATTCTAAAAACAAAGAACTAGAAGTTAAAATATGAACTTAACGTAAGAACTAAGGAAAGAGCTGGGCTGCCTCCCAGGAGCGCTAAGTTTATAGTCGTCAGCCAGACTAAGTTGATCTTCACAGCAACACTGGGTGTTCAAGATCAAGAGTTTCAACAACTTCTCCATCACTGATTCCTTCAATATACGATTTCAAACGCTGGCCATTCACCTTAAAAACATTCCCTTACTTAGGATCCTTAAGTTCAACAGCTCCATGGAAAAATACTTGAGTTACTACAAAAGGTCCATCCCATCGTGCGCGGAGTTTTCCGGGAAAAAGACGTAACCTAGAGTTGTAGAGCCACACTTTTTGATTAGGCTCAAATGATTTTCTATTAATGAATTTGTCATGATAAGCCTTTGTTCGAGCCTTGTAAATTTTCGAACTCTCATAAGCCTCATTTCGTAACTCTTCCAACTCACTTAACTGAAGTTTTCTATGGGAACCTGCATTCTTCATGTCAAAATTAAATTGCTTGATAGCCCAAAATGCACTGTGTTCCAATTCAACAGGTAGGTGACAAGCCTTTCCAAACACTAACCGGTACGGAGACATTCCTAAAGGGGTCTTGAAAGTAGTTCGGTAAGCCCATAAAGCGTCATCCAAACGTTCTGACCAATCTTTCCTATCGGGTCTTACCGTTTTCTCAAGAATGTGCTTGATCTCTCTATTCGAAACTTCAACCTGACCACTAGTCTGGGGATGATATGGTGTGGCTACTTTATGGGTAATTCCATACTTTTTCATTAGTCCTCAAAGTGTCTATTTATAAAATGCGCACCCCCATCACTAATAATGACCCTTGGGCACCCAAACCGATTAAAGATGTTATGCTGAATGAACTTGATTACAACTTTGTGATCATTAGTTCGATTTGCCACAGCTTCAATCCATTTCGAAACATAATCCACTGCTACCAAAATGTACTCAAATCCAAAGGAAAGAGGAAACGGTCCCATAAAGTCAATACCCCATACATCAAAAATTTCAACTAAAATGGGATTTAGGGGCATCATATCTTTTCGTGAAATATTCCCCCTTTGTTGAGACTTGAGACAATTACGGCCAAATTCATGTGCATCTTTAAAGAGAGTTGGCCAGTAAAATCCACTTTGCAGCACCTTTGCTGCAGTTTTTCTCCCACTAAAGTGTCCCCAACATGCAAGAGAATGACAAAAATTGAGTATACTTTTGAATTCACTCTCAGGGATACATTGCCTGATCACTTGATCGGAACAGTATTTAAACAACTCAGGTTCTTCTCAAAAGTAATATTTGATTTGCGAAAAGAACCTATCTTTTTCTTGTTGTGACCAGTATGGAGGAACTTGCCCTGTTACCAGATAATTCACAATATGGGCAAACCAGGGGAGATTGCTGGTAGAAGAAATTGAGAATAGCTGCTCATCAGGAAACCTATCTCCAATAATTTCCTTGTTGTATTCTACTAAGATCCTAGAAATGTGATCTGCTACCATATTTTTGGAACCTTTCTTATCCAAAATTTCTAAGTCAAATTCCTGTAACAAAAGGATCCATCGAATCAGTCTAGGCTTTGTATCCTTTTTGGATAGCAGATGTCTTAATGCAGCATGATCAGAATAAACTAGGACCTTTGACCCTAATAAATATGATCAAAATTTTTCTAGGGCGAATACAACTGCTAGTAACTCTTTTTCAGTAGTGGTATAGTTCATTTGTGCATCTGAAAGAGTTTTACTAGCATAGTAAATTACATGGGGTTCCCTATTGAGCTTCTGTCCTAAAACAGCTCCTACAGCATAATCAGAAGCATCACACATGATTTCAAATGGCAGAGTCCAATCTGGAGGCTTGATGATAGGTGCAGTGGTCAAAGCAGTTCGAAGAATGTCAAAAGTGGCCAAACATTCTTTACTAAAATCAAAGGACTTGTCTTTGGCAAGTAAATCACACAATGGTCGAGAGATTTTGCTGAAATTCTTGATGAATCGTCTATAAAAACCAGCATGGCCAAGGAAGGATCGTACTTGCCTAACCGAGGTCGGGGGAGGTAATTTCGAGATTAATTCAACCTTAGCTTTGTCAACCTCAATCCCTCGCTCAGAAACAATGTGTCCGAGTACAATTCCCTCACGAACCATAAAATGGCTCTTCTCCCAACTTAAGACTAAGTTGGTTTTTATACAGCGTTTCAATACCTTAGCCAAATTATGGAGACAGTCCTCAAATGAAGATCCAAAGACGGAAAAATCATCCATAAACACTTCAAGGAAATGACCAACCATATCGGAGAATAAGGCCAACATACATCGTTGAAAGGTGGCTGGTGCATTACAGAGACCAAAAGGCATGCGCCTGAATGCAAACATTCCAAAAGGGCAAGTAAAGGTGGTCTTTTCTTGGTCTGCAGGAAATACTGGAACCTGGTTGTATCCTGAATATCCATCCAGAAAACAAAAGAAACTCTGCCCTGCTAGTCACTCTAGAATTTGATCAATAAAAGGCAGAGGGAAATGATCTTTCCTCGTAACAGCATTCAGTTTCCGGTAATCTATACACACTCTCCAACTAGTGGTTGCTCGGGTAGAAATTGACTCGCCCTTTTCATTTTGAATGACAGTAATTCCTGACTTTTTAGGTACTACCTGAGTTGGACTGACCCATTGGCTATCCGAAATTGGGTAAATAATGCCGGCATCCAACCATTTAACTACTTCTTTTTTAACAATTTTTCGCATGTTTGGATTTAGCCTCCGTTGCATGTCCCTATATGGTTTAGCTTCTGCTTCACAGTGAATGTGGTGCATGCAAACAGAAGGGTCAATTCCCTTAAGATCAGCTATTGTCCGTCCTATTGCCTCTTTATGTTCCCTGAGTACATCCATCAATTTTTGTTCCTGATCATAGGTCAAAGTAGATGCAATGATTACTGGAAGGGTATCATTGGATCTAAGAAAAGAATACTTCAACTTGTCAGGAAGAGGCTTCAATTCCAGATTGGGTGGTGCTTCTAAGGATGGCACTAAAGGGCTTGATTGAGTCGGTAATGATTCATATTTCATAGTCCAAGGAGGAATGGTGCTAAACTTGGGTGGCTCTAACAAAGCATTTACTTCATTTGTATATTCAACATCAAAATCGTCAGTTCCAAAATGTGTCAAACATGCTTGCAAGGGATCCGAATCAAGCAACACAGGAAGATTCCTATTTACTACTTCTATCATGTTTACTTCGTTATGATCATAAGAGGGTGGTCCTTGGCATGCATTAAAAACATTCAACCGCATTTTCTTATTCCCAAAAGAAACATCCATAACCCCTGTCCTGCAATTTATGCAAGCATTAGCGGTAGCTAGGAAAGGTCTTCCAAGAATGATGGGTAGCTGACTAGGGTTACCGCTAGATTCCATGTCCAAAACAAGAAAATCAACCGGGAAGTAGAACTCATCTACTTTTACCAACACATCCTCGAGCATTCCACGGGGTGCCTTGACGGATCGATAGCTAACTGTAAAGTCACCGTCGTGGGTTTTAATTCTCCAAATTTAAACAGATCATACAATGAGCCTGGGAGAAGATTTACACTCGCACCTAAATCTAACAAGGCTTTCTTGATTGTAAGGTCCCCTATGATACGAGATAATTGGGGTACTGGGTCTTTAAGTTTGGGTGGAGCTATCTGCTGAAAAACTGAGCTGGCTTGCTCAGTTAAGAGGATTTTCTTAGGGCTATGTGCCTTAGATTTCCGTTTTTGAGTGCACAAATCCTTAAGAAATTTGGCATAAGCCGGAACTTGCTTGATGGCATCGAGGAGAGGTAAATTTATTTGGACTTGCTTGAATAATTCAAGCATCTCATTCATTTTCAAGTTTTTCTTATCCAATGGTAAAGGTGATTCCAAAGCACTAGGGAATGGAGCCTTAGGTACAGGTGCTTGACCAATGGATTCCTTCTCCTCTTCATTCTTTTTCTCTGGCTTAGCCACTTATACTTCTTGGGTCAGGTCAGGCTGGTTCAATGTTTTTCCACTTCTTAAGGTTATAACAGATTTAGCGTGTTCAGAAAAATTCTCAGGTCCAGTGGAGCTCTCAGCCATATATTGACCTTTGGGATTGATAATGGGCTAGCTAGGCAACTTACCTTCTTCTCTCCGATTGAAAGCTGTAGCTAGCTGACCTATCTGAGTCTTTAGCTTGGCAATGGATTGGGTATGGGAGTGAAGGATTTGGGTATTCATGTTCAGCCCCTCCTTCAAAGTTTGAAGGAGCTTCTCTTGAAAGGAAGGATCAAGATCGCTTGGCGGAGGTTGTGGAGGCTGTGGGGCATTTTGATATTGTGGAAATGGCATGCTTTGAAATTTGGTCTCTTGATAGTTGGGCCTAACGGATGAATTGATTCCGGGTTGGGGTTTCCTAGAAAAATTCGGGTGATTGCACCGGCCGGGATTGTATGTGTTCGAATAAGGGTCGTTTCCTAGTCTAGGAGCCATTCGGGTTTGAGCTTGGTGAGCTTGCTCCTGAAGAAGCTCAGGAAATTGGTAAGCTGATGGACAATCACCTAAGGTGTGGGTGGAACTCTAGCAGATAATACAGACTTCATGAGTAGGATGAGATGAGGAGGAATTATTTCCAGCTTGCAAAAGTTGGTCGAGCTTCTGAGATAGCTCATCAACCTTGCTGTAGATGTCTACAGCACGACCAACTTCATACATTCCTCCTCTCTTGGGTTCTACAGGTCCTGTGGGAGGATCTCTACGGGCAGCTGACATATGATGTAGAGAATTTTCACTTAAAGTTTCAAACAACTGCCATGCCTCATGTTCATTTTTAAGCATGAACGTTCCTCCACATGAGGCATCCACCATTTGCCGGTGCCTTTCTGACAAACCGTCATAGAAGCACTGGACTAATTGCCATTTGGGTATGGCATGGTGAGGACATTTTCTAATCAGCTCTTTCAATCTCTCCCAGGTTTCATGAAACATTTCTCCATCTAATTGGGAAAAACTAGTAATGGCTTTTCTAATTTGATTCGTCTTTCCTATGGGAAAATATTTCTTAAGGAACTTCCTCTGAACTTGATCCCAAGTTGAAATTGTCACAGTGTCTAGGGAATTCAACCAATATTTGGCTTTATCTTTCAGGGAAAAAGGGAATAACCTAAGCCTTAAAGCATCGTCGGAGAAATTTTGTATCTTAACAGTGGAACAGATTTCTAAAAATTCATCTAAATGTTTATATGGATCTTCAGTCGCAAGTCCGTAAAAAGAGGGTAACATCTAAATCACACTGGACTTGATTTCGTACTGGATGGCATCTACAGGGGGTACTTGGATACAAGGTGAATAAGTATATTTTGAAGGAGTGAAGTACTCCTTCAGCGGAGGGTCAATTCCTTGATTAGGATCCATAGTACCTGGGCTGGTTGCTCTACTGGAGCCTTCGATTTTCGGATCTAGGGATATATGTTTAGGTTCTCGAAGTCGACGCCTAGAATACACTAACATACACCTTTTCTCCTAAAGGAAACAGCAATCAAAGATTTTTTTTAATTAAATTTTTTTTTAATTGAAAAGTGGAGGAATGAGAAGAGGTCTAAAGGAGAAGTTCCTAAGAGAGTCCTAAGCTAAAGAGAAGAAAGTGAATTTAATTAAACTTTTTTTTTTCAATCAAACAAGTGAAACAAATCAAAATCACTACCCTAGGGTTAACCTGGATCTAGACAGCTCCTAACTGATCCAAGGTTACCTTCGAGCACTCCAAGCCCAAGATCAATTAACTGACTTGGCCAGGTAAGTGTAAGGTTGGTGAAGGTTCCCTTATCGCTTGCCTTAGACTCCAATTAAAAATTGGCCAGGTAAGCGGAACCAACTCATCTCCCTTCGGGCTCTAGTCCCTGAACCACTTTCCTTAGACACCAAGGAATTAGATGATCTGAACCCGGTCCAACTCTAGGGTTTCCTTGTCCTATTGAGCTCGAAATCCTTAGGGTTGACCTCTAATTAATTTTAAAATTAGAGGCTTGGGTCAATGCAGATGCTGGATTGATGATTTGTGGGTTAAAGAAGGGTATTGATCTCTCCACCTTATCTGATTAATGGGTTGTGCCCTTAAGTATATTATAAAATTATGAAATGCAACAGCTAAGGTGTCCAAAAAGTTATAAACAAACAAAATTAATTTTTTTTTTAATTTTGATGATTAAGTCTCTGATCCTAATAAATTATGAAATGTCTGGGTAATATTTTTTTTTGTTTTGCAAAAAAAATAAATTTACCTAAGTGAATCTAAAATTTTTTTTTTTCCAACCTTTTTGTACCCTAGGACAACCATTCAACATAACCTCCTAGTTATGCCAGGGCAACCTTATGTCAGGGCACTCAAGATTGAAAATTGATTTTTTTTTAAATTTGAATGTAAAATTTTGAAAATTGAAATTTTTTTTTTTTTGTGAATTTTTAGATTGTTGATTATATATATATATATATTTTTTTCAGAATAACGCCGAAAGTCCTCGGCAACGGCGCCAAAAATCTGATGCGTGCCGCAATGCACCGATTTAGATCCTTAATTCCACTACTAAAGGGTAGAATAGCGAGAGTAAGGGTCGATCCCACAGAGACTTTGGGGTTATCTTGAAAAAGGATTTTCTTTTGATTTAAAATAAACTAGAACTAATGCAAGAAATAGATGCAAATAATAAATTTGTGAAAATAATTCAGATATGACCTATCTCAAGAGTACGGCCCGTACTCGTGGATCACGTCCCGTCCCTTAGGTATAGGTCAGTCAAAATTAATTCACTTCGACTTACCTTAAACGCTAATCCAATATGACTCCAGCATTACTTCAAAATAAAAAAATGAACAATCATGGATTAATATGAAACAAATAAATATTTATTGCATAAAAAATTGGGGTACAGAGAAAATAAAAGAAAAGTAAAGGAACAAGGGTCCCTTTCTCCCTTTTTATCCGACTCTGACTCTCTGTGACAGCAACAGGAACTGGAATTACGGACAGCAAGTGGAACCTCCCCAAAAATTCCTCCTCGCAGAAGAGAATCACCGAGGTATTTATAGATGAAAAATATCGTGTCGGGTCCGTGTGGGAAGCGCGGTGATTTTCTCATCTCAATCTGATTTTCAAACTCTGCGCTATCTCCTTATCTGATTTTTTTACGATCATCCCCATCTCAAAAATCAAACTCAAAAATTCTATCGCACAATCCCGCGTCCATCCAGTGTCATCCGACATCTCTTCTCGTTCCGATGCTTCCTTGGACATCCCGGTCTGAACAGCAGGGACGGTGACAAGCAGCTTTAGGAGCTTGGAAACGGAGGTGACGGCTGGGCGAAGACGTGGCCGTGGGCGGTGATGCGGAAGAGGAGGCAGCAGGTTGGGCGGACACGGCATGGCCGTGGGCGGAGCCGGAAGAGGAGGCAGCAGCGGAAGCGGACAACGGCTTCAGATTGGCTCGCGGCGGAGGCTGCAGCAGGTTGGCTCGCGGCGTGGCTTCGGACGGTGGCTAGCGGCGGTGCAGGTTGGCTCACGGCGGAGGCGGACGGCAGCGACAGGGGCGGACACGGCTTCACCGGCGAGAGGTGGGCGTGCGGACGGTGGCTCACGGTTGGGCGGACGGTGCTGCGGCGAACACAGCTGCAGGTTGGCGGTCGGCGGCAGCAGGCGGACGGCGGCGACGGCTTCGGTGCGGAAGAGGGCGGACAGCACTGCGGGTTGGCGGCGGGTGACGACGCACAGTCGCAGGGATTCCGGCCATTTTTTCGGCCGAACGGCGACTCTCTGGCCGGCGGGAAGGTTGGCCGTAGCTTCGGCGGTGCCGGGGGAAGCTCTTCGGCGAGTTTCGGCGCGATCGGAGCACGGTGGTCCACGGCTCTGCCCGTGGACCGGCAGCAATGGCTGCCGTGGACCAAGAGGTCGTGCGGTGGACCATTGAGCCGGTCCACCGTGAACCATTAAAAGGTTTTAAGGTAATGCTCCAAAAATCGTGCGGCTCTGAAATTCGTGCTAAAATCTTCTAAAATCTATTTCAGGCCTGTTCGAAGTCCGAATTACATTCCGTTTGCGACGTTAGACTCCTAAAATCAAAATCTACACGTTTATGGAGTCAATTCCTACAAAATATCTCAAAAAGTATCAATTTTAATCAAATAAAGTTGGATTAATTTTCATTATTCTAATGTCTAACACAACCCTTGGCTGCTAACCTAGCCTTATACCTTTCCAAAGTCCCATCTATGTTAAACTTGATTGCATACAACCATTTACATCCTACAAGTTTCTTGTCTTTAGGATGATCAACAATCTCCCATGTACAATTTTTATTAAGTGCACTCATTTCCTCATTCATGGCAAGTTTCCAATTCTCATTCCTAAGTGCCTCGTTGATGGTTTGGAGAATAGGAATGGTGTCTAATTTAGTGAGGAAATAGCGGTGTTTATGTGAAATTCTATCCAAAGAAACAAAGTGAGAAATAGGATGCTAAATACAATTTCGAACTCCTTTCCTAACTGCTATAGGAACATCTAAATCATCAATCAATTGAGAGGGTAATTGTAATTGCGTACCTGGTTCCGGAGTTGAATCTTGAACTTGCAATTGGTTAGAAACAGGCTTCCTTCTCCTTGAGTAAACTAGGATAGGTTTTTCAGCAACCAGGGGTATATTTGGAGTTGATTCTGATGAGTCAGTAGGCTGGTCATGTGGTTGATCAAGGAAAGATTCAAGTGCAGGTTGGTTTTGATCAAGGGGCTGCTCGGGTATGGTAGGCAGCGACTGACCAGTAGGCTGCACGGTGGACTGTAAATCCAAGAAAAAATAGCTTAGATTCATTATCACTCACATTCTCCCCCTAAAGATGAGAACTAGAATAGAAAGGTTGTTTTTCAACAAAGGTAACATCCATTGAAATAAAGAATTTATGAGAACATGATGATAGCATTTATATCTCTTTTAAATGGAAGAATACCCAACAAAGATACATTTTAGTGCTCTTGGATCAAGTTTTCCTCGGTTAGTGTCATGAATGTGAACAAAAACCACACATCCAAAAACTTTTGGGTTTAATTTAGAAGCTATTTGTGAATTGGGATAATGCTCATGAAACACACTCATAGGACTCTTGAAATCGAGAACTTTAGAGGGCATTCTATTTATCAAGTGAGCTATAGTGAGAACTGCCTCCCCCCAATAGGATTTAGGAACATTGTTTTGAAACAAGAGTGCTTGTGTGATTTTTAAAAGGTGTTTATGTTTCCGCTCCGCTATCCCATTTTGTTGCGGTGTATTAACACAAGATGATTAATGAACAATTCCTTTTGAAGAAAAGAAGAAAGATTCTGATTAAAGTAATCTCTCGCATTATCACTCCGTAGGTTTTTAGTCCTCATCCCAAATTGATTTTTGATCATTTGAAAAAATTTTGAAAAGATTTCACTAACTTCGGATTCGTTTTTCATTAGATAAACCCAAGTTATCATAGTGCAATCATCTATAAATGTAACAAACCACCTTGCCCCCGTAATGTTTAGAATTCTAGAAGGACCCCATATGTCAGAATGGATTAAAGAAAAAAGTGACAGATCTAGTATTACTCAAAGGATAAGAGGTAGGTTTGTGTTTAGCAAGTTCACTAAACTACTCACTTCAATATCTTTGAATAATAATGGAAACATAGTCTTGAGCAAACTAAATGGTGGATGACCAAGACGATAATAGTAGAGCCAAATGTCCTCTTTATTGGTAGAATAACTAGATAGATAGGATTTTGAAATGGAATAGTTACTGCCTTCCTTAGCATCAAGGATATAAAGCCCATTTCTTTCCTTAGCAAGCCCAATCATCTCCCCTGAGACTTGGTCTTGCAATACACAATGTATAGGATAGAAAATCACTTGACAATTCAAATCACATGTATCTTGTTTTATGGACAAAAGATTCATAGCTAGTTTAGGAACATGTAGAACATTTTTTAACACAATTTTGCAAGAGAGAGGAATGGTTCCTTGACCTGCAACAGTAGTGAAAGTTCCATCGGCAATTTTGATCTTTCTATTGCTAGGATAAGGCTTATATGAGGTAAAAAATTGATGTGAAAAGACCATATTGTCTGTAGCTCCTGAATCTATGATCCAAGCACTGTTTTGGATAGGAAAAGAGGCACTAAGGGCAAAAGAATTAGAGAACTTACCTGCTTGAGCCAGCGAACACGAGCTGCCAGGATGCCCAACAGAGTTTAGCATGGATTTCAGCTTTTCCATCTCTTCCTTGAGAGTTTCAAATCCATCTTGGTTCAGTTTTTCATTAGGAGCATCCTCAGCATTTGTCATGTGGGCTTGTCCTCGGGGCTGTCTCCCACGATTACCTCCCTTTCCTCCAACATTTGGAGGCTTCCCATGGAGTTTCCAGCAGGTATCCTTGGTGTGACGCGCCTTCTTGCAGTAAGTGCACCAAACCCCCTCGTGGTTGGACTGCCTTTCATTTCTATTGGTCTCAACATTGTGTCCATTTTTTGTAGAATTCATGGCTGATCCTTTATTGACAGAATTGTCAAGCATAATTCCTTTACGACTCTCTTCAGCCCGTATTATTGAGAAAATGCTCTCAAGGGACAGAAGGACTTCTTTCCTAAGAATTTGGACTCGAACTTGATCAAAGTCAACATTAAGGTCTGTAAGAAATTCAAAGATCCTCTCTCTTTCAACAAACTTTTGCAACATAGCTACATCTTCTCCACATTTCATTTTAAAGTTTTGGTAATAATCCAACTCAAGGCAAAACCCTTCATAGTACTATAGTACTCTGTGACAGAAAAATTGCCTTGCTTTGTGTTGTTGATTTTAGTTCGGATCTCGTAGATCACTGCAGCATCTTGTATTTTTGAATAGGTTTGGCGAACCGTTTTCCAAACTTCTCTAGCTATTGTGAGGAACATGCAGGTTTGGCTCACTTTGGATGTCATGGAGTTCCACAACCATGGCATAATCATGGAATCTTCTTTGTCCCACTTTGCAAATGTGGCATCCTCAACAGTAGGTCCGATTCTCATGAGATGGCTCAGTTTTTCCTTTCCTTTGAGAAAGGTTTTAACAACTTGAGACCATTGAAGATAATTTCGGCCATTGAGTCGATAGAAAGTTTGAATGTTCTATAGTTCTCCTTTTGACTCAACTAGCATCTCAGGTCGGTTAGCCTCAGTGTAGGCACCAGTAACAGTAGTTTGATTCTCAGAATAACCCTCTGACATGATGATAGATAAAGAGAATCGAGAAGAGTTCGGCAAGTAGCACCAAAGATTTAGAGAAAGGATTTTGGTGTGGAATGACCGTAGAGAGGCTCTGATACCATGAGCAAAAATCTGAAATTCTTCACATTTGATCATGAACGAAATATACTAGTATAGTACAAGGCCAATGTCCTATTTAGGAAATAAACTAATTCCTACTAATCAGGCATAAACAATTAAATCAGCCTAAAGTAGAATCATAGCAGTTAGCTATATTAGGAAGATTATAATCAGCCTAAATTAAGGTCATAGCTATTAGCTATCAATTAGCTATTTACAACCATATACAATCTCCTAAAGAAAGGAAAGAATCTTAGATTTTTCAACAGAAAGTAAACATGTTGTAGCAAGCAATCATGGTCTGTTACACTGACCAATGAGTACAAAATAGAAAAATTGCTAGTAGATTAGCAGTTTCAGTTTCACCCCCTTACTTTGAGGAGGTCCCGAGTACGGGGGAAACTCTATTTTGTGGATGGTGTTGTATGCAAATGTGCACATTGCAATGGCCATGATGTGTTTGGGGATGGCAAATGGTGCATTAGGCATACCCACATGTGGCATTGTCTGCAAAATAACAATTTCCATTGTTGGGTGGCATTTTCTCAAGTCTTTGTTCTCATTTATTTTATTCTCATTTCTTCAAAATGATTTGTGATGCCCCCATAATTTTTTTATCAAAAAAGAAAAGAAAAACCAACTAAAATTCACAATGATTTATGAAACTTCTAAAAGGCATATATTATTAGGAAGATATTTGATTTTAACAAACTTCTAGATGATGGAAAAATTGTTAGACAAGGAATGTAAGTTTAACACCTTGGTCAAATTCTTTTTGGTTTTTGGTTTTTGGTGGGGGTGGCAAATAGGTTGAAGGTTTCATCTGTAAACTAAACAGAAGTTATTGTAAATTTTAGTCTTTTTCTGGGTACATTAGTTGAGTGTTTTGTTGGTCAGAAGGTTCTTTAGGAGGATCATGGTACACGGGTTTTAAAACTTATTTTTGTAGAATATAGGTTGTCTCGATAAATGTTGAATAGATTGGAGCATAGATATTATGATCTATTAATTTTAAGTGGTGCATTATACAAATCCCTCTCTTTAGAACCTTTTTCCCTCTTTCCTTTGGAATATTGTTTATGCATCATTAATATTCTATTTTTACCCCTTGACAAGCTTTCCATTCAATATATCAATTAATTTATACAACAATTTGATGTACCATATAAGATAAATGCATCCAAAATCATCAAACTATTGACTAGCTCTAGCACAAAAATATAATTTAATGTTCAGCCTAATGATTGTGTTTTTTCAAGCATGAAGGGATCCTGCATTGTATGGTGCTTAAAGAAGCAATGCTACTGGGAAGGGCAGCAATCAAGTTAATCCAAGAGTTGTGAGTGGGAATTTGTAGGAGTTGCTGATGCTTCTACTGCTTGACCATACTTGAATACCAATTATATTTTTTGTGAGTGAAGGATGAGAACACTTTATTGAGGTTTGGCCTAGGATAAAACCACAAATTTGGAATAAGGTGCTGAAACTATTTCTGATATTATTATTATTTTTTTTGTTAAGCAGCATCATGCTTGTGTATTTTGGAGTTTTATCATAATCTTGTTGGAAGAGCTTGTTGACAAGGATAGTGAATTGTAATACAAGGTGAAAATACAAGGAGATTAATTCAAAAAAGTCACCATAAAGCAATCAAAATCTTGTTTTTCTTCTAAGTTTGTATGCATTTTAATTAAAATTGGAGAATAATTAGAAACTTGTTAATAAACCAGAAAATTTGCATCTTTCTGTATGTATGTGGATGTCAGAGTTGCCTGTAAAATATGGTTGTACCCCTTTTGTTCCGGCTCGAGACATAAAAATTGTTGAATATTAAATCTCACTTATCTAAATATAGTTCATTTGTGAAAGAAAGCCATATTTCATTCAGTGCTTACCTTATCAAAAACTAGATCTCAAAACTAATAAGATGTTGATTTCTAAATCAACATTCAAGTCATGATCCTTATATTCTCATGCATGTTTATCCTAATGTAGTGTGAAATCTAATTATTCATAATTTTGAATTTGATGCAACAAAATCAAGTATTTGCAAACCTTTTTCATCTTAGAATAAATTTCAGGACAACATCCTTTGGGACGAATATGTGACTTGTATCAAATTGCCGATAGGATTTGTGATAATGTAACCTAGGTTCACATGCTTTAGATACTTTAACTATGGAAGTTAGACCTAGTCTACATGCACAGTTTCATTTTCTTCAGTTACTCCATCAATTCTGTAATCATACACCAACAATGGCCTTTGCAATTGATGATGCATTAATGAGAAAATTCCACTTCCAATCTAACCCTTTAAGTGATCTGTATTATTCTATTGGCATGACTTTGTTTTTCTCCTTGGTGATGGGATGATAAATGCTAGTTGAGCATCATGCTAAAGAGTAAGTTTTAGCCAAGGATAATGCTTTCTGTTCTTGTCAAACTAGGGTCATCCTAAATTTTTTATGGGGCGACATTTGGAAGTCATGTAAAAACACCTAATATTTGTAGTTCCTAAAACTCATTCCAAATAGTTCAACTATGCCTTTTGGCATGGTCAGAATTGACTAGTGTATAATATTTGTTATTGCATTAGGTGGGTTGTATATATATTGGCACATATGAAGTTAGTATTCTAAATATTTAAAATTAAATAAGTTTTATTATATACAATGAACAATGATAGTATTTTGAATAGATAACAGCAATGCTAATAACAACAATATCTAGCCATTAGTGCTTTTACTACTTGTACCTAATTTTTTGATAGCAACAACTATAACATAATGAACATGTTGATATACACATATCTGGTCCATCCAAAATACACATCCAACCAGACCATCCACCTGAACTTATCCTGTTTTCATAGACCTGCATAAAAGTGGCCACATGTACCACAAAATATGAAAGGGCCCCATATATGGGGCTCACAACAATAAGGCTACATATGTAGCTATATAATACCAATCCTATTGTATGTGCATCTAGACAATGCAAAATAAATCATCTTTTTAATCCAATAGCTTGATTGTATACAATAGCCACAAATAGGGATTATTTCGAGATCAGAGGATTGAATATGCATATATGACCGTATGCATTGCAATTTAAGACACTGGTCATATCTAATATAATAATAATTCATAGGGTCCCAAGACGATGTTTAACCTTGTTTAACCCATGGTTGATATAATTGATTACCTTTTTGTTCCAGGTTTTTAAACTAATTAAAAGGGTCATGTAATCCCCCACCTGCTTCATTAAGAAAATAAAAGAAATTTCAAAGCAATCAAAAAATCTGAGAAAAGATTATTCAGAGCAACTGTAATCTAGACAACAACTATTTGTTAGCGTACTGATTTTGAAACTAAATTTACCCAAATTCAATGCTTTCCAATTAATAAAGGTTGAAAGAATAAAGCAAAACAATTAGGAAACTATTGATTTCTTGTTGAGAGAAACTCTCCAATTCCTTTGGTCACAACTAGGATCTCACCCAAAAGGCTAGCCGGATGGTATTATTTGTCCTTATATAAGTACCCAAGATCTACCTTATGTATAGCCAATATGGGATTAAATGCATGCTTGCATGAGTCCTTATTTACATCATCGTTTTAAGTTATGTTGTCCTTGCGAAGCTGAGGACCCAAATGCATTCAAATCCATTCACAAGTATCACAAATCTAATCACAAATATCTCAATAAACCTATAGTTAATCTGAATGGATCCAACTGCAGTATTCCAAGTCTACATGGCTATGAGTTGAATCCACTCTGATGCCACTTGTAACAACCCAGGACTGCATCCAAAAAGGCTAGGTAGAAGATATTATTTAGGTTCCTTGATGTTGTATAAGTACTTAGGATCTATTCATTGCAAAGTCGATATGGGACTAAACACATACCTGTAGGATTTTCCACCACCCCTCTAGTTAATCTTTGGCATATCTTTTTATACATTCTAGTGGGCTTCTAACACCATCTGATTCCAAGGCTTACCCTTGATTTTTAAAACTCTTCTTTTTCTAGAGCGACCAAAATGAAGAGATACTACTAGGTCTTCCTTAAATTTTTGAAGAACTCCCTAATCTTATCTTTAATTTCTTTCCAAAAGGGATACTAAAGTGAAGATGGTTAATATCCTTATATGCTTTGAGACACAACAAATATACACTTGCACTAACTAAAATTATTTCTCAAAATCTTATTATCGTGAATCATAATATTTATGCCAACAACATGAAGATCTTCAATTTTTTGTAGTGCTATAGTTAGCCAAAATACTAAAGAAAATGGATAGATTACTCATTTAAAATCCTAAAGAAGTTAGTAGAAAAGGTCCATTGTAGCCTCTTCTCCATTTTAGCCTATCCATGCTCAAAGATGGTATTAAGTGTTGTTAGAGCTAGGGGTGTAAATGAACCAAATACAAGCAAGTTGAGGCTTGCTTGGCTTGAACTTTGGTCGAATTCTTAGAAGCCTAATTTGCAGTTAGTTGTTAGACCTCAAAATCCTGCCAAGATATGGATGGTCCATGGAAACTCAAATCTAAAATATATTTTGTATAAAAATAAAAATAAAATAAAATAGTAACCTTTATCCCCCGCCTCGACCCTTAACCATCTTAGATATACTTAAGAGGGATATGGGAAATGAAACCTCCATCTCCTCCCTAAAAGCTCAGATCTAACCTGGTAGGGGGGCTCACTCTTATCTTTCATTATCTTTGATTGGATCTCAAATCCAATTCTCTATTTTGAGGTTATGTTAGGTTATCAAGATGGAAGGAGATGAGAGGTGGCTCTTTCACTTGATCAGTGCCTTTTTCTCGACTAACCCTCAATGACCATTGAAGGATGTTACTCTTTGTTGAGGAAGTGGGAGGGAGGGTTAAAGGTGGAGTTGGAGGACAGGGACAGAGGAGAGTGCATTAGATGAGAGCAATTGGATAGCGAGGTGGTACATGGGAACCTTGTTCAGGGCTTCTTAAGCCCCTATTATAGATCAATTACTCTAGATATGGGATCATAAACCAATGACTAAAGGTTATTCATCCATTGGATTAAGATCCAAAAACTAGTTACTGAATTAGTAATATACAATTAATAATTTATAAAATATTGTTCATTTTAATTTGCTATAAATCAATAAATATCATATAAAGTAAATCTTGAGCTATTTGAATTGAAAGTAAATGAATAGATCCTTTAGTAATTGAGTTAGCTGAGCTTGAGCTATATTTCGACCCAAACATGAATTAGCATACGGACAACTTATTTTTTTGATACCCCTAGTTGAGATAACATTTTGCAATTTTGGATTAGATTTTGTACCAAAATAACTTTATTAGATTAGATTGGCTTGAATTAAAACATGGAAATTTGAAAAACCTTTTTGGCTCAATGATACAAATGCTTCAACTATCTGAACCAATTGGTTTGACCCCTTTGAATCAATTATCAAGCAACAAAAAAAAAAAAAAAATGTCCCTGATCAGCAGTTGGAAGGAGGTTCGGAGCAGTTGTAATGCCCATATAAGTCATTGGATTTTAAGGGGATGGTGGTAGCGGTAGGGGTGGCTAGGTTTCACAAGTGTGGAGGTGGGTTGCATAATCTTGTAGGATAAAAGTAAGCCTTCCTGGTCTTGGTGGGATGATGGTGCTGCCAGTAGATCTTGTGGGGGATGGAGGTCTTGCTGTCAAATCTTGTGGGTACAAAGGTACAAGCTACTGGATCCAAACCTCTTTTTATTCTTCTATTATTATTGTGTGGTGCTGACTCTAGATGGGGAAGAGGAGAAAAGGAGACACAAACAGAGGCCCAAAGACGGAAAGATTGGATCTTGCACTTTTGAGGTGAGGAAGGGAAAGGGGATATTAGGAAGGAATAGGGTGATGAAGGGGAATAGGAGATTAGTAGGGAATAGGAATTGGAAAGTTTTAATTGATTGTTGTGTTGTTAACCTGTGGTTGAATCGATGATGAATCAGACACTGTAATGGTCTAGTCTAGGACGTCTTGTTCAAAATATTTGTTAGATTTCTAGGAGAGAAGATATCTCCTAGTTAATTAATGTCCAAGATATCTAATCCTCCATTGTTGATTAGACTGCAACCACATTCATGTCACATAAGAAATCAAATCTAAACACATTAAGACAAGATTAGGAAACAATGAACAAGAGGGTGGTAATCAAGTGGGCAGTCCTTCCAAAGTAGAATAGGCTACTGAAGTCAAAAACCATAAAATTGCAAAATGGATCAAAAATTTTTGTGATACCTGTCCAAATCAATGAAATTGTGACATTATATTTATTATTATGGATGGAAACACTTCTTTTGTCCTATAAATTTGTTTCCTCCAAGAAGAATCAACTTAATGAAGGTAGGCGTGTTTTTCATATCCTTTCGGTTTTTGATTCCTTAACTCACTGCCTTCTTTTCCTTTCACACCATTATCCGATTAACTAAGAAAGGAAAATTTCCTGTTTCCAATCCTTTCCACATGAAGGATCTTTGAACTTTGTCAATCTTATCAACGACCCAGGTTGGCAGTTGAAAGATAGACATACAGTAGGGTTGAAGGGTCATAGGGACTGAATTCGACAGGAGTCTTTATTTGGATCCCATGAGTTACATATCTACATTTTGAATATGGATTTTCTGGTCTCATCTGTAGAGAGATCTATCACTTAATGGGGGATCAAGATAGGTCAACAACAATGAGTCCAACTTGCAATTCATGATCTTTGCACATCAGTGCCTCTCCAAGATTTCACCCAAGTAAATGTTCAAACTATGAGCTAAATTGATGAAAAGATCAGAGGAAATTTCAAATCCAGTGTATGAATTTCAGAAAAATTAAGTGTTCCACCTATGCTTTGTAAATAAGGAGTGTGTCATCAAATTGTAGGTTCCTAATCCCTCTAACGACTATCCTATCATCTAAGCCAGAATTAGGTTCTCTTACCTAGCTAAATTCAGCTTTCCACCATGCAAATCGGCTGCAATGAAAAACAGTGAAGGCGAGATAGGTTGCCTTAGACTTATTTTTCTTTACACTTAGTCCACCATCCCAGAAAACCATTAATCAGTGCTATAAATTTTCTTAGGATATAGTCTGACTAATCAACCCATGAGTGTCCTATGCAATTGTTTGAATTTCCTGCATTATTCCCTTTGAATCTTATTGTTCATATAGCACATCAGATATCTTATGCTACAGTGATTTGAAATATCATCACCAATTGCCTTATGGAATATATCTTATGAAGGTAGCTTATTTAGGGCACTGCCATGAGTAAGTTTTTCCATCTCATATGATTTTTAACAGTTTGACACATGTTGGATGTTATGAGTTGTATTACCATGTGCTTGTATTTCCTTGGGTGTGTTCTGAAAAAAAATTCTTGTGGGGGGATTGTCTTCAGTCACAATTCATTGCCGGAGTTAACTTGTTCTTACACAATGTTCTTGTGAGTACTTTCTGCAAGCATTAGTCCTTGCAATGTGCATGATTTTGTTTCTTTTGAAATACTTGTATGCAGTACTTGATCTGATGGGCCACATGAATAGAACTTCATAACCATTGTCCATTGAACTTAGGTTGTTCCTCAAAATTGGGGCCTCAAATCTATTGCACTCTGCCAACCATCTTTCTAGCTTTTTATGCTATTTAGATTATTTAGAGCCACATCATTTTGCAAATGCCCATCTATTCAAGTTCTTCAAGATTTTCATTATTGTACTCTTATATCTTTCTCTTTGCCTAATTCTGATAACAAATTTAAGCCCCCATAAAATTTCTTCCACAGGAATCTTCATTATGGATGTTAATATCAACTCGGTTCTTCACCACTTCTCAAATGGCATATCTTCTATTTTTGCACTATATTCTCATTTTTAAGCATGTCCTTCATGGATTTACCAAGTGTTGCTAGCATACTTCATATGTTGGGTAACCTTAAGCGTCATTGTGTCAGGTACTTTGAACACTTCACATTACATTATTTGACAGTCAATATTTCCATATTAGCTCAACCATAACACAACCAGATTTTGTTACAGCATCTAGTAACAGTCTCTTCATTCTTATGAGGTGGCTGGTATCATTGTTGATACATTACTTGTATATGCTCATACGTGATCATAATCCTGTCACTTCGGGAGATATGTGCTTGAATGACTGCCTCATTGTTAAAGGTGCTGACTTATGAAATGTCTAAAATCAGATGACTGCTTCGTAGTCATATTGGAAGAAGTATGTATCTGCCTTTGCATGCAATGTTTGCTGCCCCCATCAGGATGTGTGTTTTCTTTTTTAATCATCCTCTGCAGTGTTTTCGTGCTCGCTTCCTCATGTTTTATAAACAAGCCAAATGCACCGCTTGAAATTTGTTTGATGTCTATAACATGTTCTTTTTTTGACAACTGTTGTGTAATAAATGAAATGCTCACTCAACCAGACCAAATTGTGATCCATAGACCTTGGAAGCAAGTGCAACCATCTGTTACTTGGGGCTAGTAGCTGGTTTTGCATCTCATGCTTGCATTTGGCTTCAGCTTGAGCACACTATAACCTGATGGTGTAGAGTTCACACATCCTGCCAGTGTTCCTGCCATACATCTATTGATGAAATAATGTCCAAAATATTATTTCTTGAATTGGAGTAGTTATATGAACAGCTATTATTAATGTATCAATTCTTAATATGTTATCGACTATTTTAAGTTTCTATTTAAGCAATCTATTAACATTATAACTTCCCTGAAAAGCTTTTGGACATTATAATATTTATGACCAATGCTCAATTTTTATTATTTTTGAATTAGTATTATTATTTTTTCACTAAAATGAACATGACATGTTCATCAAAAGTACCATTAATAGTTCTATATAACCTTGTTTACAAAATTGCTTATTTTCTCCACAAGAATATTGTTGAAGCTATAACAACAAAATTCAAGTTCGCAGCTTTCATTGATTAAGTATAATTGCACAAAATCTCAGACCTGGACACATTTATCTCGAACTAGTCAAGTAGGTGTAGGCAGTCATAATTTGTTGGATGACAATATACAAGGTGCAAATATTGATATTGTTGCAAGTTTCATTTAATTAACACAACTCGAAAAACACTAGGGGAGTGGTCAGCAAGTTGTAAGAAGAGTTTAGTATTTCTCATGTATTTGTTGTTGCATAACTTCTAAATGGTTACTTTGCAACTTTGGTTTACAAACTTCTCTCCAGTGCTTCTATTATTTTAAAACAAAAATATGTTTGAGCAAGAGCAAAACAATCATCAGAGATAGTTAGTTAAAATATGTGGATAAGAATGCATTCTAAATTAGTGAATAAAGATAACTCTCTCAGTGCTATATTCAATTTATTGCCAGCTGAATGTATATCTGTCAATGCAGTGCTGAAATCTAAACAATTCATGATCGTCCAGGTTGAAACAATAAAAGAGAAGTTATTATCTAGTTTAATATGTGAAGACTAAAGGATTTAACTAACATAAATTCGTTTCTTTTGATTTTTTTTTTTTTTAATTTCTGCATTTGATATTTCATCTGTGAAGTAGAAACTTGTCTTGCATTCATGTTGCAGGTTAAGCCATCAGAGCAGAAGCTTTCTGGAACCAAAAGGAAAGCAGTGGCAAATGCAGGAGCAAGCAAACTCCCAAAGCCCCAGAAGGACTGGAGCTGTGCTCTGTGTCAAGTGAGTGCAACCAGTGAGGAGCGTTTGAACGACCACCTCCAAGGCAAGAAGCACAAGGCCAATCTACTGAAGCTCGATGCCAGCAAAACAGGGCCGAAGAACAATGGCGCAACTAAGTGCAAGCCGAAGACTGACGTTTCCACCAAAGAAGATGCATCTACTGATGGTCTGAAGACTTTGAAAATGCAAGTAGATGGTAAAATGCACGAGGTACTGCAGAATAAGAAATTTCTTTTGTGCAAGCACTGCAATGTGAGGTGCAACAGCACGCTCGCAATGGCTTCTCACCTCAGCGGTAAGAGACATAATTCTTGGATGGGGGTGTCAAAGAACATTCACAAACCAGTGAAGATCAATGCGGCAAACCCTGAAGAGAAAGTAGAGAAGGATTTGACAGCCAAGGCTGCCAAGAAAGATGATGCGGAGAAGGAAGAGAAAGATGCTGCGAAGGAGGGAGCTGCGGAGAACGATGATGTGGCAAAGGAAGAGAAAGATGCTGCAAAGGAAGGAGCCATGGACAAAGATGTTATGGAGAGCAAAGAGATGCTGTGAATGAGGGAGAAATACAGTCAATCTGGCTGCCGGAAAAGTAACAGAAGGATTGGGTTAATGTTAAAGTACTCGGAGGAATTGGGGTAAAGCAAAGGTGCATGTGCTGTTTGAAGTGCTGTTCAAACTGCTGGGTTGGGGGGTAAACATGAGTTTTTGAATTTCTACCGGTCTAAGTTATGTAGGATGAGAGTTTTGGATCATAACATCTGGTAAATTACGTGCTTGTCGGTTTATGGTGTATAACTTCTTCCTAGCTTTTTAAATGTGCTATGGGATGGATTAGCCAAAGATCAATGTAATATATTGAGATCAGCAGATAAATTAAATAAATAATTAAAGTAAATAAAAATAAATAATTAAGATAAGAATAAAACTAATTTAGATTTGTTAAAATTAAGATCCGATTTAGGAGATCTGGTTAGTATATATAGTCAAATATTTCAAGAGATTAGATTGTTTATCATTAAGAAATATTCAATTCAATTAAATTAGATTTGATTGTACTAAATATAGGATAATTAATAAAATAAAATTTTAGCAATGAATTCTAAAATTTTAATTTAAATCATGAAATAATTTTTACCAAGCATGAAATGTCATAGAATCTTCCGAAAGTGGTGAGGTATCCAAACAATGATTAAACAGGAAAAAGTTGTCGAATCTGGATCACTAAAATATAACGAGGTCAGCTATCATACAAGCATAATCAATTCCAAATTAAATAATTTTAAATTAGCCTAATTATGCTCAAAATTCTAGAAGTTGGTATTTGTTCTAAAGTTCATGCACACAGATTGAGATTAAAGTTGGTAGTGAGGGCCATAATTGCTTTAAGAATCGTATGAATAAACTCTTTGCTTTCATGATCATGCAAAAAGTTCTCTGAACTAAAGGGGGCTAGGTGGAACAGGGGAAAGGCTTCTTGCTGGGACCGGAATCACCATGGATAATGGGTGTCAGATGGTGGTCTCTCAGTCGAGAGGATGGAGGAGGCCGTAGGCTCGGTCATATGACAGTGGCCAATGGAGGAGAGGTGGCAAGGGGAAGGCACGCTTTGGCAGTGGGCAGAGGAGATGATGATGGGTGAAGGCGACCGACGGCATGGACGATGGGTGTCATCGATACCTGGGATGGCAGGGGTTTTGGCCTCGATGATGTCATCGGATGGGATCATGGATCATGGAGTCGAGGAGGGCGCTGCTAGGGCGGAGATGGGAGTCGCAGGAAGAAGGGATCATCGATGCCAGAGGAGAAGCGACGATGATGGGTGGCACGGTGGTCGGCTTGGTCGGTGGGGATCTCCTCATGGACAGAAGGAGGAGGCGGTGATGGTCGTGGGTCTCTTCGGACGGGAGGGAGGTGGCGGACGTGGTCGATAGTTGGCTATGGCGAATTGCTCGAGATGCCGGACTACAGTGGGTTGTCGAGGTTGTTGCTAGAGAGGTCGAGGTAGAGGAGGTGCATGAGGAGGTCGATGGTAGGTGGGATCTCACTGAAGAGGTCAATTCGGTGGTGGGAGGGCAAGAAGATAGAATGGGGGCAGATGGTGTGGTGGTGGGAGGCGGTGTGGTGCAGTGGTGGGAGATAGCTAGGAGTAGAGGCGGGCGATGACGAAATCAATGGAGTGGGGGTGCTCGAACGGAGGTTTAGTTCACGATTTTGGGGAGCAGTGGTTTTCAAGTGCTTCAGGTGAAGTGGAGAAGGGGAAGATGAATAGGAAGAAGAAGAACCAGAGAAAAGAACTGGGAGAGAGAAAGAAAAGAGAAGAAGAGGGAGGGAGAAGAAGAGAGGAGAGGAAGAGAAAAGGAGGAAGGGAGGAGTTGGAAGAAAACCCAAAATTTTTTCAATAATTTCTTCGATTTTATTATTCCAAATATAAAAGCTTTGTAAATAGACTTTAGTCCCTAGCAAGTTATAGGCTGAGTTTACCAGAACTGTAGGACTCCAGAGTGATCTGAAACAATTAGATTGATCTAAAACATATTCCAAACTAATCTAGTTTTGATGTTCTAAGATCTGTGCATGAGCTAGATACAAAAATAATAAAATAAAAATAATATGCCAATCTCTATATATCCAGATAAAAAAATAAAAAATAAATACATATATTTGTTCAAGAAAATCCTGGGTGTGTATTAAAATCTATGCTGGACGATGTCTTCATCATTCTCTTGGGATGGGGAGAACTCGACTCCATCGAGTCAGACTCTATATTGCTCTGAAAGTCTTAGACAATCCAGGAATCCTCTGACTCCAGCCTATTTTGCCAGGGAACTAAATAGCTATAATAGTCTCAACCCCTAGTAAACTTGATTTGCTCATTTAGGATGCGATCGATCTTATCATGCTACTCTCTCAATTTGGCTTGTGGATACTCAGGGCAAAGGGTCACTTACATAGGATGGTACAGGCTCAAATAGATCTTCGTGTATCTATGCTGGTTCTTTATATTTAATTAGATTTGATAATTGAAAGTTGAATTAATCCCATATCCAGATGGTAGTTCATTAACAAATGTATTAGATCTAACTTTCTTTAAAATCTTGAATATGCCTATTTCTTGAATATGTAGCTTTCAAACGATTCCCGGTAGAAACCACTCATGTCTGACCCTAATCATGATTTAATCATCCCCAGCAAAATATTTAACTTGTTGGTGAGAATATGCTAATTATTTATTTGATTACTTATGTTAATTTATTATTGATCTCTTTATGTAGACTTCTAAGGATGATGCTATCATACTTTAGTATGCACAAATAATGGGTGTATAATAATAATAATATATTATTATTTTTAATGTCTGGGCATTCATCATATTTTTTTAACTGTCAAAACCCATAATTTATGACTGATAAGAGCTCTGCATCAACTTCGGTGTCTACGTCCGCTTCGTACCATATGACAAAGGTGTAGGCTTAAAGGAACTCAATCCACTTTTCAGGTTTTAGACTTAAATTCTTTTGTGATTTGAAAAACCTGAAAGTCTTATGGTCTGGATATAGGGCAAATTCTTGTAGAAGTAGATAATGCTTCTAAAATTTAAGGACTCAGATCACAGTATAGAATTCTTTGGGATAAACATGGTTCAATAAGCATCTATGCTTAAAAGAGATAGATAGAGTACTTATCTTAGCCACATTATAGGAACTTGAGTGATCTACAGGTACTAAACTAGGTGTGAAATGTCATCAAGAGAGATGGTATCAATGCAGCTACTACTAGTGATGTTTTCCATGCATATGTTTTCATCTTGACTATTAAAGGTATGAAGAACAGTAATGTTGTTCCCATCTTCAGTCTCATTAGGTTGGTTTAATATGCATTCATCTCCTAGTTGTTCTTCAAGTATAGTGGTAATTTGGATTGGGTCATAACTATCATAGATGTTTGCTAATTTTGGATATGCTATATAAACTTCTTTTTCAAGATTATTTTTAGGATTTTCAATTTTAAATTTTTATATAAGTAGGATGGATGGACACTTACTAGCAGTATGGTCTAGTCCATTGTATAAAAAATATTATATTTTGGAATCAACTTTCTTGATTGCTATGTCATAGGTCTAAAAGGGGTATCCCTAATCTGGTCATTATTGGCTCGATTTTCTTTTAGTTTTTTTATTCTTAGTCCATGCTTTTGAAAAAGGCCAGTCATATTATCAACTTTTTCACTAAACATTTGAAGGGATGCAGATATCTAGTTAGGATCCATGTTTCAGTCTAGATTTTTGCTCGAAAATAGATATCTTAGGGAGGTGTCTTCATGTATTTCAAAGTAGGGACAAATTCTTTAATGAGTGGAGATTCCAACAATCTAAGTTTCAAAATTCTTTGATACTCTTAGGATTAAGAATTAACTGATGATTTTCTAAGGATTGCGTAGACTAAAATTTTCAACAAAATTTTCAGGATGCAGTAACAAGTTTTCCAGAAAAATCTGGTACCAATCTAGAATTTGATTTTAAAATTAGCAAATGCATATATCTTTCTTTTCGAATCTAGTTTTCAGATGTACAAATTTTATAATTGTTTAATAAACCTATCAATGGGAATTGACAAAAGAATAGTTGCTATGTAGTTCTATAAGTTGCAAATTTCTGCATGCACAATTAGAAGTTTCAGGTCAAGTTGGCACAAACTCTAAAGTAATTTCATAAATTTTTAGATATGAGAATTTTCTAATTTGAGTCTAGTTTCTAGAGACACCAATTTTATAATTTTTTGACTCTCTTAGAAATGGGATTTAAGGTTTGAATAGAGGTTATCCAAAACCACCGATTGTAGAATTCTAGGAATAGAAGCTAAAAATTTCAAGTCTAAACTGGCATATATTTTAAAGCAGTTTCAAGAATCGTCAATCGTAGAATTGTTTGGTTATGAGTCTATTTTCCAATAAAATAATTTTATGATTTTTGGAGTTTTTTATGGACAAGACTTTCTAAAATACTAAAGGATGCACAGGATATGCAAAATGCTGAAATACACTAAATTTGAGTTTTTTAAAAATGCAATGCAAATATTATTAACCTAATCTAAACTAAGCTGGGCTTTGATACCAAATTTAATGTGGGACGGGCTAGCTATCCTAAACCTAAAGACCATCTGTTGAGATCAGCAGATAAATTAAATAAATGATTAAAGAAAATAAGAGTAAATAATCAAGGCAAGAATAAAGCTAATTTAGATCCACTTAAAATTAAGGCCAGATCTAGGAAGTGACATGATCGGCATCCATAATCAAATATTTCAAGAGGTTGGATCGTTGGTCATTAAGAAATGATCACTAGGCTAGGTTAATTCAATTCAATTAAATTAGATCTGGCTGAATTAAAGATAGAATAATTAATAAAATAAATTTCTAGTAATGAATTCAAAAATCCTAATCTAAATCATGAAAAAGTTTCTCACCAAGCATGAGATGTTACGGAATCTTGGAAAAGGAACATCAATCTACAAGTGATCAAGATATCCAGCAAATGCTTCATAAACAAAACATTAAAATGTCATGGAATCTGGATCACCAATATATAACGAGGTCAGCTACCATACAAGCATAAGCCAATCCCAAATTAAATAATTCCAAATTATCCTAATAAGGCCCAAAATTCTAGAAGTTGGTATTAAAGACTGGTATTTCTCTGAAGTTTGTGCATAGAGAGATTGAGATTGAAGTTGATAGTGAGGGCCAGAATTGCTCTGGAAACCATGCAAACAAACTCCTTCCTTTCATGTTCGTGCAAAAGGGTCTTCTCTGAAGTAGAGGGGGCTAGGTGGAACAAGGGGGAAGGCTTCTTGCAGGGACTGGAATCGTCATGGATGATGGGAGTCTGATGGTGGGCTCTCAATTAGAGGATGGAGGAGGCCATGAGCTCAGTCATTTAATGGTGGTCGGCGAAGGAGAGGTGGTGAGGGGAAGGTAGGCTTCGATGTGGGTGGAGGAGATGACGATGGGATGAAGGCGGCCAATGGTGTGGCATGGGCATCGTTGATACCGGGGATGGCAGGGGTTTTAGCCTCGGCAATGTCATTGAATGGGATTGTGGAGCCAAGGAGGGTGCTGCTGGGGTGGAGATGGGAGTCACAAGAAGAGGGGATCACCGATGTCGGAGGAGAAGCAGTGACAATGGATGGCACGGTGGTCGGCTCAATTGGTGGGGATGTCCTCATAGATGGAAGGGAGGAGGCGGTGACAGTTGTGGGGATCTTCAGATGGGAGGGAGGTGGCGAACACGATCGATGGTCAACTATGGTGTATTGCTCGGGATGCTGGATTGTAGTGGTTTGCCAAGGTTGTTGCTGGAGAGGTCGAGGCGGAGGAGGTGTGTGAGGAGGCTGATGACGGGCGGGATCTCATCGAAGAGGTCGATTCGGTGGTGGGAGGGCGAGAAGACAGAATGGAGGCGGATGGTGCGGTGGTGGGATGTGGTGTAGTGCAATGGTGGGAGATGGCTAGGAGTAGAGGCGGGCGATGACGAAATTAGTAAAGTAGGGGTGCTCGAACAAAAATTGATAGAATAGGGGTGCTCGAACAGAGGTTTAGTTCACGATTTTGGAGAATAGTGATTTCAAGTACTTCAGGTGAGGTGGAGAAGAAAGGGAAGCAGAATAGGAAGAAGAGAAGAGGAAGAAGAAGAAGAATCGGGGAAAAGAAGAACCGGAAGAGAGAAAGAAGAGAGAAGAAGAGGGAGGGAGAAGAAGAAGAGAAGGAGAGGAAGAGAAAAGGGGGAAGGGAGGAGTCGGGAGAGAATCCAAAACTTTTTCAATAATTTCTTCGATTCTATTATTTCAAGTACAAAAGCTCTTTAAATAGATTTAGTCCATAGTAAGTTGGAGACCAAATTAACCAGAACTGTAGGACTCCAGACTAATATAAAATAATTAGATTAATTTAAAACATACTCCAAACTAATCCAGTTTTCATGCTCTAAGATCTGTGAATGAGCTAGATACAAAAATAATAAAATAAAAATAATATGCCTAATCTTCATATACCCAGATAAAAAATAAAAAAATAAATACATATATCTATTCAAGGAAATGCTTGGTGTATATCAAAATCTATGCTGGGTGCTCGTCCTCTTCACTATGTATTAGTTGATGTTGGGTTGATGGTTATGAAAATTATGCTTCATTATTCCCCACCCTTTTTTTCAGTGATGTGGAGTTTATGCGCTTTCGATATTATGAGAAAAAATATTAGCAAGTCATCTTACAATTTATTGATAAATTAAAAGAGACAAGGGCAACGTGCAAGAAAAGAGGACATTTTTTTTAAAAATAAGGGATAAAGAAAATGAGTTGGTATCTTTTCTCAATTTTGCTTTGCTTTTGCCCCGACCGAAGACCAACATATAAGCACATATATGCATATTTGCATTGATGCATGTAAAAATAGCCAAGCTCCATCTCAAATTCAGAATTCGAACTAGGTGGAGAAAAATGTTTGATATGTATGTATACATGTATATATATATACATATATACATATATATATATATAAGTATATATGTATATGTATATATATATGTATATCTATATATGCATATGTATATATATATATATATATATACACATATATATACATATGCATATATATACACATATATATACATATGCATATGTATATATATATATATATTGTTGACTCCTATCTTGATTTTGATGAATAACAAAATACTTAAGTATATTTGAGTTCTAACTGTGTGTTAAAAATATATTTTATTGCTTGTCATTTTGTTGAAGAAATCTCTTTCATTGATAAAAATTTCAAGTTAAATAGACTTAAGTACATAAGAATGACTTGGAAGGACTCGAGGTTGAAGTTTGAAGAAGATTCAGCAGAATTTCAGTTGAGTTTCAGAAAGTTTCAGTCAAGTATTGACTTACGAAAGTGAAGTATCGATTCATAGTGTTAACTCACAGAAGCTTGAGCTAATATGCAGAAGAAGTTTTAGATAGTACGCTTCAAGTGTCGACTCATGAAGCTCAAGTGTCGACTCAAGGCCTGAGATAAAAATGATACAGAACATGCTGAATCAAGCTTTTCTCAAGTGTCAACTCTTGGAAGCCAAGTGTCGACTTAAGTATCGACTCACCAGAAGAAGTGTCGAGTCACTTGAGATTTTTAGAGAGCTTTAGAAAACTCTTTTTAAACTAGTGTTGACTCATGAGCATGAAGTGTCGACTCAAAGTGTCGACTCAAAGTATCGATTCATGAAGTATTGATACTTGCAATTCCAATGAACAGTAATGGCTAGTTTTTTAAAATACAAAATTGGTCATTTTCGTCCCCAATGGCTATTTTCTCCTCTCTAATGGTCAAAAACTGTCATTTGAAGCTTAGAAAGGTATTTAAAGTGGACCGAACTCAAAAGGGAAGAAAAAGATGAGAAGTTAAGTGCATTCACTCAAATATTCATTGAAGAACAACTACTTTCAAGTTAAGTTGAGCCTTCAAGCTTTTAAAGCATTCAAGAGCATTCAAGCCAACCATTCAAGCATCATTTAAGGCTTCAACAATTTCAAGACAAGCATCTTCAATAGTAATCAAAGAGCTTCAAAGAGATACTTTTAGTTGAAAGCTTTTTGTATTTCATACATTATATTTGAATTCTTTCTAGTTTTAAGGAATTTAAAATTTGAGTTGAGATTTATTGGTGAGCCTTTGTATTAAAACCAATGGAGGTTTTTGGTTAGCTTAAGTGACAAAACCAAAGAGGTTGTTGGTGAGCCTAAACCAACTAGATTTTTGGTTATCCCGTAAAACCAAAGATGTTTTGACTTGTGTTTCTGGTAAAAACAAGTTGGATTTTGATTAGTGAGCCCAGGAAACTAATCGACTGTAATCAAGAAATATTATAGTAGAATATCCAAGTGAACCTTTGGGAGTGAATGTAGGTGCTTTAGTGTGCACCAAACCATTATATATCTTAATGTTTGTGATTGCTTGCTTTCTCATTATTTGTTTTTATTTACTTTGCCTCACTTATTTATTTTCGCTGCATACTCTTGAATAGCACACAAACACTTGTAATTTACTAGCACTTAAATTATTTTTGAATTGGCACATTCTTGCAAAAGTTTTTGAAACCCAATTCACCCCTCTCTTGGGTTGCTTGTTAGGCAACAAGTGGTATCAGAGCCACGTACTCAACTTATAGGTCTAACCACCTTGAGTTAAAGATCTATGGTAGCCCTACTTGGTTCTAGTGTTGTTGAGGGACAAGCTTCAAACAGACCTCCTTACTTTAATGGCACAAATTACACGTATTGAAAAATACATATGAGAATTTATATGCATTCTATTGATTATAATTTATAAAAAATAGTTGATAAAAGTTCTCATATTCCTTTATTCATTATTAATGGCATTTCCATACCAAAACTTGAAGAGGATTGGGATGAAAACGACATTAAACAATCCGAGATAGATGCTAAAGCAATGAATCTACTTTATTGTGCATTGAATCCTAGTGAATTCAATAGGATTTCCATATGCACTTCTGCAAAGAAAATATGGGATACACTTGAGGTTACTCATGAGGGTACCAATCAAGTAAAAAATACTAAAGTTAATATACTTGTACATACATATGAGATGTTTAGAATGGAGCATAATGAATCTATTATTGAAATATATACTAGGTTTATAAATATTGTAAATGGCATGAGAAGTCTAGATAAGATTATGTCTAATACCGATCTTATGAATAAAATTATCAGGTCACTACCAACATCTTGGAATCCGAAAGTGATAGTAATTCAAGAAGCTAAAGATGTTGAAACACTTTCTTTGGAACAACTTGTGGGTTCGCTCATGACTTATGAGTTAAATTTGAAGTAGAAGGCAATGGATGTCGATAAAAAGAAGAAGATCATAGTATTCAAATCTACCACACAAGATGAGTCTTCAAGTGAAGAAACTGAAGGAGAAGAAAATGAGGATGAAGAGGCACTCATTGCAAGAAAATTCAAAAGATTTATGAGAAGGAAGAAATTTCTCTACAAAAAGAGCCTCAACCAAGCAAAGAAAAAGGAAAAGAGAGAAAAAAAGAAGGAGAAGGATCAACCTATTTGCTTCGAGTATAAGAAGCTGGGACACTACTAGATAGACTGTCCTCTCCTAAAGAAGTCCAAGAGAAGGTTCAGAAAGAAGGCAATAATGGCTAACTGGAGCGACAATGAAGATTCAAGCTCGGAGGAAGAGTAACAAGAAGTAGCCAATCTTTGCTTCATGGTTCAAGAAGATAAGATACTATCTGACTTTGAACCTGAATTTATATTTGATGAACTTAGAGATGCATTTGATGAACTCATCAATGAATATAAACTATTGAAAATTGAAAATAAAAAGTTGAAAAAGCATGTTGATTCATCATTTCATAAAAACACCAATCTTACAAATAAAAATAGTGATTTTAAAACTAAGATTGATGTTTTAGAAAAACAAAAAAATGCTTTATCAATGGAAATAGATGTTTTGAAAAGATCCAAGGTTATTGTTTCAAATGATCAACTTTTAAAGAAAAATAAAGACCTTGAGGCAGAAAATAAGAAATTCAAAGATGAGCTTGACAAAGTTAAACCATTTGTTGAAAATTTTACGTATAGTTCTAAAAAGTTAAGTCTTTTATTAAACAATCAAAGAGCTGTATTTGACAAAGCAGGATTTGGTTATAAGCAACAAATGAAACAAAAACTTTTCAAGAATTCTTTATTCCTTCATCATCAAATATCATTTATTTTAGTTGTAAGAGATTTGGGTATAAAGCATACCAGTGTAATCTTAGGAATATAAATAATTTTAGAAAGATTTGGGTTCCAAAAGGAACCACCATTAGTACTAACCCTAAAGGATCCAAGATAGCTTGGGTACCTAAAATGAAAACTTAATTTATTTTGCAGGTGTATCTTGCAACCAAAGAAAAAAAGAGATTGTGATATCTTGACAGTGGTTGCTCAAGACACATGATTGGAGATGTGAAGCAATTCACTTCTCTTGAGGTACTAAATGGAGGGAGTGTAACTTTCTGAGATAATGGTAAACGAAAAATCATCGGTATTGGTAAAGTTTACATCTTCCCTTCTATATTTATTGATAATGTTTTATTAGTTGAAGGATTGAAACATAATCTTCTTAGTATTAGTCAATTTTATGATAAGGATTTTAAAGTTATTTTTGAATCATCTCTTTGCATAGTTGCTAGTCCTAATAGTAATTGAGTGAAACTCATTGAAAATAGGCATGGCAACATCTATCTTGTTGAGTTTGACAATTTATCACTACATGATGGTGAATGCTTAGTTGCAATGAATTCCACAATTAATGAGACTAGCTGGCTTTGGCATCGTAGATTAGGTCATGCAAGCATGGATCTACTTTATAAGTTATGCAAAAAGGATTTAGTAAGAGATTTACCAAAACTTAGTTTTGAAAAAGATAAAATTTATGAAGCATGTCAGTTTGGAAAATAAGTAAAAACATCCATTAAATAAAAGGTTTTGTTTCAACTTCTAGGCCATTAGAGCTACTTTATATGGATCTCTTTGGACCAACTAGGACAACAAGCCTAGGAGGCAAGAGATATGGATTAGTCATAGTGGATGATTTCTCTCGATTTACATGAGTTTTATTTTTGGCTCATAAAGATGAATCGTTTTCAGTTTTCTTAAAGTTTTATTGAAAAGTTTCAAATGAAAAAGGTACTTCAGTTGTTTATATTCAAAGTGACCATGGTACTGAATTTGAAAATCAAGATTTTGAAAATTTTTGTAATGAAAAAGGAATTGATCATAACTTTTCTTCACCTAGGACACCTCGACAAAATGAGGTGGTAGAAAGGAAAAGTCATACTTTAGAAGAAATGGCATGCACAATGCTTTGTGAAAATGATTTACGTAGATATTTTTCGACAAAAACTATTAATACTGCTTGTTTATATTTTAAACTACGTTTTAATTTGACCTATTTTGAAGAAAACACCTTATGAATTTTGGAAGGAAAGAAAACCTACTTTGAAATATTTTTTTAATTTTTGGTTGTCGATGTTTCATTTTGAATAATAGAAAAGTCAACTTAGACAAATTTGATGCCAAGTCAGATGAAGGTATCTTCTTAGGATACTCTACATCTAGCAAGGCATACAGAGTTTTTAATAAAAGAACATTACTAGTAGAAGAATCAGTGCATGTAGTATTTGAAGAATCTATTAACAAATTCTCTAGAAAAGATGATACTTCTGATGCATGTGCAGGTATTGAAGAACTAAAAAAGCTTACTTTGGATGATCCCCCTTTCAAAGAAGATGAAGAAGATCGAAACAAGAAGGATGGAGAAGAAGCTACAAGATCCTCACCAAATCATAAAAATCTACCAAAAGAATGGAGGTATGTTCATGGACATCCTAAGGAATTAATCATAGGTGATCCATCGAGAGGGATATGAACTAGATTATCAATTAGAAATGAATGTGATTACATTGCTTTTGTTTCTCAAATAGAACCTAAATGTATTGAAGAAGCTGAAAAAGATCCTAACTGGATAATTGCAATGCAAGAAGAATTAAATCAATTTAAAAGAAACAAAGTTTGGACACTAATAGAAAGACCACCTAATGTTTCAATAATTGATACAAAATGGGTGTATAGGAATAAACTAGATGAAAATAGTATAGTAACTAGAAACAAGACTAGATTGGTAGCTAAGGGTTATAATCAAAAAGAAGGTATTGATTTTGATGAAATATTAGCTCCAGTAGCTAGACTTGAAGCCATTAGACTACTTTTAGTATTTGCATGTTTTATGAATTTAAAACTATTTCAAATGGATGTTAAATGTGCATTTTTAAATGTTTATATTACTGAAAAAGTTTTTGTTGAATAATCACCTGGTTTTGAAAATCATGCACATCCTGATCATGTTCTCAAATTGTATAAAGTACTTTATGGTTTAAAACAAGCACCCTGTGCATGATATGAAAGACTTAGCAAATTTTTGATTGGAAATGATTTTTTCTAGAGGCCATGTTGATATTACCATATTTTTGAAAAAGAAGAAAGATAATCTCTTAGTAGTACAAATTTATGTTGATGATATCATTTTCGATGCTATTAATGAAATACTTTGTCAAGAGTTTGTCAAGCTTATGCAGGGAGAGTTCGAGATAAGCATGATGGGTGAACTAAACTTCTTTCTCAGACTGTAAATCAAGCAAACTAGAGAAGGGATCTTCATCAACCAAGCAAGTATATAAGAGAAATCTTAAAGAAGTTTGGGATGGAGACAACCAAGCCAATAGGTACACCTATGAGCCCTTCTTATAAACTTGATAAACATGAATGTGGTAAAAATGCAGATCAAAAATTATATAGGGGTATCATTGGTTCATTACTGTACTTGACTGTCAGTATACCAGATATCATGTTTAGTATTTGCATGTGTGCTAGATATCAGTCTGCTCCTAAAGAATCTCATTTAATAGCTACTAAGCGCATTCTTAGATATTTATCTGGTACTATTGATATTGGAATGTGGTATTCTAGAGATTCATTAATTGAATTAATTGGCTATTCTGATGCTGACTTTGCTAGGTGTAAATTTAATCGAAAAAGTACTAGTGGAACTTGCCAATTTCTTGGAGTTAACTTAATCTCATAGTTTAGCAAGAAATAAACTTTGGTTGCACTATTTACAGCTGAGGTTGAATATATTGTAGCTGGAAGTTGTTGTGCCTTAAATCTTGTAGATTAAGTAATAACTTGAAGATTTTGGAATCAAATTAACTAAGATATCCATAAGATGTGATAATACAAGTACTATAAATTTGACTCAAAATCCTGTTCAGCTCTTTTGAAGTAAGCACATTGAAATTAGACACCATTTTATTAGAGATCATGTTGAAAACAATGATATTATGCTTGAATCTGTATGCACTGAAATACAATTGGCTGACATTCTGACGAAACCTCTTCAAGAAGATCGGTTCTGTATGATTAGAAAAGAATTAGGGGTCATCAATCTTTTTGATTAAATCTCAATGATCTTTCAAATTCTCCTTGAGATTTTTCTAATCAAATGTTCTTGAATATCATGTTTAATTATTCATAATCTCTTGAAATTAACTTCTATAATTTTCTATGATTTTTTCCATTTTTTTTGGATTTCTTATCGAAGTGTCGACACCTCCAAGTGTCAACACTTGACCTGATGTCGTAAGTCGACACTTAAATGGTGAGAACCTGAGAACAAATAGGAAAATCGATCATTTTTCTTCTCATTTTTCTTCAATCCCTTGAGTTGACTCACCCTAGAACAGTTTCCCAACACTCCATTTCTCTTTAATCATTGTTCTATTTGTCTAATTTCTTGTTTGAAGCTGTTTCTTCCCACCTTTCCACCATTCCTTCACCGTTTTTTCAACGGTTTCACCGTGAAATCCCTATTCTTTTTACCCTAGACTGTTTCTATTCTTCCTTTCTGGAAATGGGTCCTTGAAAGCAAGTTGCCAGGAGACCTCGTCCGTCAATTTAGGAGGCTGAGCGATGCATGAAGGCACGACATGAGGATTCAGCGGTAGTGGAGTCCCAGGCACAGCAGAGCATTCCAGTCAAATCGCCCATCTTAGGAGCTGATAGGATGGCCTCCAAGGCCATAGTTGGAGGATGATGGGTTGATTTTGACTTCTTGGATCAACAGCATTTCCGTATTGGGCACTGGCTGAGGGATACTGGGTTGACACATTTCTGCTCTTTGTCTGAGAGATTTTATCCTGGCTTGATTAGAGAGTTCTACAATACTCTAGCTAGAGGAGCAGATGGTTGGATCGCTGAGGTCTGAGGTACTGAGATTCCACTTACAGCTGAGGTGTTGAGCAGAGCTTGGGAGATCCCCATGAGAGGGTTAGTGGCAGACTCCTTAGTGGACAGACTCAGCGGACTCGGGTGTATTTTTGAGACTGATGAGTTGAGAGAGGGAGATACAGTGGTTGCCTCCAGACTCTCACCGGAGATGAGGCGTCACATCATATCATCGCCTGGATTCTTCTATCAAAGACTAAATGTTTTGACTTCATCACGGAGCGAGAGCTATTGGTTATGGTTCATCGATTCAATGCACTCTAGTATGCCTCCCGGTTTTGATGGTGCATTAAATGATCGAGGCTGCTTCGAGTTGGAGACTTTGTTTTTCCTATGGTATGGGCTTGACCATCCTGTTCTGAGCATATGGCATCGTCGTGGATGGAGAGACATTCAGGTAGCTATACATACAGACGTCTATGATGAGCGGTCCTTACATAGGATGGGATTTCATCTGCATGGAGGACATTGGAGATGGAGGATCTTCGATCAGGCTACTGAGGCAGATGAGGATGCCGCTGAGGAGGAGTGGATCTACATTGATGAGGCCGGGCCGTTTGAGCCACAGAGAGAGATTCCAGATTTTCAGCCCGAGCCTTCCACTCTAGCGCAGACTGAGGTGCCACCTCTCGGAGACTTCATTGAGGACAGGATCGCCTGACTGGAGACAGACACTATGATTATCAGACAGCGGTCGACCATATTCATTTGGAGATGAGGGCGGATCACCAGGGTTTTAGAGATGGTATTACTACTATCCTAGCTACACTTGAGAGGTTGTTTGCTACTAGAGCACCTTCACCTCCTTCATCATCAGCCTCACCTCCAGCACCACCAGCACCCCCAGCACCAGACACAAGAGATGGTCGGGCCGACTCTTCTGCAGTGTTTAACATTGCAGATTTCATGGCGGAGCCAGAGTCGGATGTTGCTGAGGACATTTCGAGGACTCCAGTTCCAGATCCTTCTAGGTCATCTATCCAGACTCCAGTTCTATCCAGCTCATCCACCATTCTTGACCCACCTGACACTCTTGTTATCACACCTATACTTCACACATACCCCCTTGACACTGATTTTCCCACACCTATTCTTAGCATTATCCTTAGGACTCCACCTATTCCTTCCACATCATCCTTGATCCAGGAACTAGATTTTTATGCACCTGGTTTCCATGTTCTTGGTTCAGGTCCTATTTTTGATGACACACCCTCAATCACTGATACAAGTATTATTTTTGTCACAATTGATGCTCTTACTCCTGATGTTGCCTCCTCTTCTTCAGCACCAGCTAGAGGAAGAGCATATACCAGACACAGAAGACGAGGCCGTGGCGATGCACCCAGACCTATTCGGACTCAACTTTCTGATCTTCGGTCGATGTGGTCATGACCCAAACCTTCTAGGGTTATCGGGCAAATTGTTCTTGAGATCGGGTCTTCCTCCGATAAGGAAAGTATCCCTTAGGGTTGGTCTGTGTATTAGTCTGTCTGTATTTCAGTACTTCTTATATTTTTTTTATGTATCTGTGTTTGTTGTATCAAGTTATATTATATGTATCATTTTCTGAATCTAATGTATCAAATCTTTGAAGCTTATATATATATTGACTTTTTCAAATTTCAAGTGTGCACTTTTATTGGAATGAAATGTTTCATATCTACTTCATTCTCTTTTTAATGATGACAAAAAGGGAGAGAGTAAGAACGAAAAAGTACTAAAAGGGAAGAAATTATAATTAAAATAGCATAATAATTGGAATAGTATTGGGGATAATTAATGAAGAAAAGAAGGGAGCAATAAGTAATGGGGAGAGTAAAAAAAAAGGAAGTAATCTTTGAACATTTTGTCTCAATTTTTTTTTTGAATCATATATTGAGGGGAAGTTTTTATTCTTTTAATCCTTGATTCTTTCCCTTCAATTCAAAGCTCTGATACTTATTCACTCTTACCTTTTATGCTCTGATACTTATCACTTTCTATATGCTCCGATACTCTTTAATTTCATACTTTGATACTCTTTATGATCTATTAATTTCTTGCTCTGATACTATCTATCCTCTTTGTACATGTTTCAAGTATTGATACTCTTAAAGCTTTTCTTTGTTGTTTTCGCTCTGATACTCTTCATGTTGAAATGTATGTATTTCAAATATGCTCTGGTACACCAATTGAGCATCATCATTATATATATATGCATCTCAGACTCTGATACTTTTTAATCATAGCTCTCATACTTCATAATCTCTAGCTTCGATTCATTACAATTATAGATCTGACATTGAAGCTATATAGATTTAAATCTCTCCATACATGTATCTATAGCTCTGATATAATGTTCATGAGTTTTAGTTCTTGATAATCATTATAAATTTAGACTCTGATACTCTTCATCATTAGCTATGATATTTGAAGCCAAATGCTCTATATTGAAAATCCTTATTAATGCTTTGATATTTATTACAAACCATTTGAGCTCACTATATGTATATACTTAAAGATTTTGTCATCATCAAAAAAGGAAAGATTGTTGACTCTTGTATTGATTTTGATGAATAACAAAATACTTAAATTATTTGAGTACTAACTGTGTATTTAAAGTATATTTTATCAGAACAGGGTACTCACCAAAGCTGTTTTGTATTAAAAGATTGATTGCTTGTCATTTTGTTGAAGAAATCTTTCATTGATGAAAACTTCAAGTTAAATGGACTTAAGTACATAAGAATGACTTGGAAGGACTCGAGGTTGAAGTCTAAAGAAGATTCAGTAGAGTTTCGGTTGAGTTTCAGAAAGTTTCAGCCAAGTGTCGACTCATGGAAGTGAAGTGTTGACTCACAAAAGCTTGAGCTGATACGCAGAAGAAGTTTCAAATGGCACACTTCAAGTGTCGACTCATGAAGCTCAAGTGTCGATTCATAGTATCGACTCAAGGACTAAGACAAAAATGATGCAGAACATGCTGAAATTAAGCTTTCCTCAAGTGTTGACTCAAGTGTCAACTCACTAAAAGAAGTGTCGACTCACCTGAAATTTCCAGAGAGCTTTAGAAAACTCTTTTTGAACTAGTATCAACTTATGTGCTTGAAGTGTCGACTCAAAGTATCGACTTATGACCTAAAGTATCGACACTTGCAGTTCTGATGAACAGTAATGGCTAGTTTTTTGAAGCACAAAACTGGTCCTTTTCATCCTCAACAACTATTTTCTCCTCTCCAATGATCAAAAACTGCCATTTGAAGCTTGGAAAGGTATTTAAAGTGGACCAAACTTAAGAGAAAAGAAAGAGATGAGAAGTTAAGTGCATTCACTCAAATATTCATTGAAGAATAACTACTTTTAAGTGAAGTTGAGCCTTCAAGCTTTCAAAGCATTTAAGAGCATTCAAGTCCAACCATTCAAGTATCATTTAAGGCTTCAAAAACTTCAAGACAAGCATCTTCAATAGTAATCAAAGAGCTTCAAAAAGATACTTGCTTTTAGTTAAAAGCTTTTTATATTTTATACATTATATTTGAGTTCTTTATAGTTTCAAGGGATTTGAAACTAGAGTTGAGGTTTGTTGGTGAGCTTTTGTATTAAAACCAATGGAGGTTTTTGGTTAGCCTAAGTGACAAAACCAAGGAGGATGTTGGTGAGCCTAAACCAACTAAGTTTTTGGTTATCCCGTAAAACCAAAGGGATTTTGACTTGTGTTCTCGGTGAAAACAAGTTGGGTTTTGATTAGTAAGCTCGAAAAACTAATCGGCTATAATCAAGGAAGATTATAGTGGAATACCCAAGTGGACCTTGGGGAGTGGATGTAGGTGCTTTAGTGTGCACTGAACTACATATATCTTGGTGTTTGTGATTGCTTGCTTTCTCATTATTTGCTCTTATTTATTTTGCCTCACTTATTTATTTTTGCTGCATACTCTTGAATAGCACACAAACACTTGTAATTCACTAGCACTTAAATTGTTTTTGAATTAGCACATTCTTGAAAAAGTTTTTGAAACCCAATTCACCCCCCCTCTTGGATTGCTTGCTAGGCAACATATATATATATATGTATGTATGTATGTATGTATGTATGTATATGTATATGTATATACATACATATATATACATATACATATTGATGTTGCAGGATTGCTGACGTGGAACCCATGTCAAACCTTGTCAGATGCCACGTCGGATGAAGCTGCCATGTCGGATGCCTCTGCCCGGACTCCTTTGCCAGGCTGGCTCCCCTCGAGGTCGAGACGCCGTGGCCGAAGTCGAGCTCCGCCTCTGCCCAGACTCCTTCGCTAGGTTGGCTCCCCTCGAGGTCGAGATGCCGTGGCCAAAGTCGAGCTCCGCCTCTGCCCGGACTCCTTCACCAGGCTGGCTCCCCTCGAGGTCGAGATGCTATGGCCGAAGTCGATCTTCGCCTCTGCCTAGACTCCTTCACTAGGCTGGCTCTCCTCAAGGTTGAGACACCGTGGTCGAAGTCGAGCTCCTCCTCTACCCGGACTCTTTCGCCAGGCTGGCTCCCCTCGAGGACGAGACGCCGTGGCTGAAGTCGAGCTTCACCTCTGCCTGGACTCCTTCGCCGGGTTGGCTCTCCTCGAGATCGAGACATCGTAATCGAAGTCGAGCTCCACCTTCCTGAGCTCGCCCCACCTCGGACGAAGAGACCTGAAGCTAAAGGATGTCATCGCTTCCTTGGACGGCGGCAAGCCACCCAAGGACCACAAAAGAGCGCCCCGCCATGCCACAATAACTGCCCCAACTATCACTTTCATCAGAAGGGAAGGGGTCTCCCAATCGAGGCATTGCGCTCCCGGTCGACCGTCTGCGCCATCTGAAAGAGAAAGTCAACCTAGAGGATTCGAATCCATGGGATGGCTGCCCGTCGATCAAGGCTCTGTCAGGCTTCCCGAAATGGAGCGACCTTGAGGAGGTTCAGAGTGCACGGTGCTGTTCCCTATCATAGGTGGGGAAAGGCACCTCGCGCATGACATCGGACATTGCCGCACACACCTGCAAGTAAGGGGAAGATCCCGAGGTAAGCGGTGCGCAACGACCCTAACTAAAAGGAGTTCTCCAAGGTTCAAACAAGGTAAGTCAAATCACAAGCGAGCAAACACACGGACAAGGGGGGAAGCATACAGGAGAGCAACCAAGAAGCTAAGTTACCTAGGCTACTGGAGACCCATCAGAAGGGCCTTGATGGACACAGCCATTCAGCTCGAGCCCTCCTTCGCTGCTATTCCCATGCTCTGCTCTTGATCCATTTACACTCTCTCATTTCACAAGTTTCTCCTCCTAGCATGGAGTCCACCTATGGGGCTCAATTGGGAGGATCTGTTCTCCTGGATCGCCACTGACTTGAGCATCAGAGTGCCCCCGCTGGGATCACCGACCCGGGTCTCCTCTATTTTGCAGGTCTGGGCATTCGAGCAGGATCCTGAGTGACCGGGGCACGGTCCGAGGTCATCTTCAGCTACAGGCCACGGCGATCGGGCGGCAACAGATTAGCGTGCAAGGAAGGGGGGCAGGAAATATTCTGATCCAAGCCAGTCCCCTTGCAAGTAACCCACTGGGAGAATGGTGATGATGCATGCAAGAGAAGTCTCCACCAGCTGTATGGGAGATCCCCCTTCTCGTGGAGACCCGCACAGTCCAGAAAGGGAGCTCCCCGCTCCACCTCAACCACCTCCAGCGGATGCTCATCTGGCCACACTCACCCAGCATATGCAGCTTCTCACTGCAGCAATGTGCTAGCTATAACATCAGCACCGATCCTTGGCCACTCACTAGCAGCCAGGGACTCCTACGGCTCAAGCTGCCACACCCCGCAATAGCCTACGGTGCTTCCAAGGAAGGCCTTCACTACCATGAGCCATAATAGACCACCGGGGAAGCCACAGGACCCCGACGAAGAGACACTAGACTGGGTCAGCTAACCGAAAAAGTTGCTTCGACCTACGAGCAGGATGCTGTCCAGCACCATCGAGGTCGCAAGGTCAAGGCCTCCCGTCACGACCCTCAACTACCACCTTCACCTCCTCCATCGGCTTTAGTGGAGGGTTCAACCGATGAGGCCATCAGGCGCATGGCAGAGAAGTACTTGGAAGAACAGGAGCACAAGATGGTGGAGTTATCCCGCTAGTTTGCCAATCTGTAGGGCTCCACCAACGAGCCAGTGGACTATGATGCCCGTCCCCCTTTCTCCCGAGAGATCCAAAAGGAACTGATCCTGAGTCGATTTTGTATGCCGCAGGTGGATCCTTACAATGGGACCACCGATCTCCTGGACCACCTCGAGAGCTACAAGGCCCTTATGAGAGTCCAGGGCACGATCGACACTGTCCTCTGCATCACCTTTTCTGCTACTCTCCGGAAGGTAGCTCGGGTATGGTTTACTCGCCTTAAGCCAGAGAGCATCAGCTCTTTTGCTTAACTGGAGTGGAAGTTCGTGGCCCACTTCGACATCTGTCAGAAGGTGCCACGAGAGGTAGACAGCCTCTTCTCCATCAGGCAGCAGGACCACGAGCTCCTGCGGGACTACGTGGCCTGTTTCAAAGTTGTCGCGCTGGAGATATACAATTTTGATGAGCCAGTTGCCATGCTGGTACTGAAGAGAGGTCTCAGGACTTCTCGCTCGATAAGAAGCCCCCGAAGACATACTCCAAGCTCCTCCTTCATGTTCACAAGTACATCCATGCCAAGGAGGTGGACCGTACTAGGATGGAGTTGGATAGGAAGCCGCTGAAGAAGCCAGCTCCTAGGGAGACATCCGGGACATGGAAGCTCAGACCAGCCACACCGAACTTTTGCCAGAGGCCAAAGTCGAAGAGCGGCCCCATCCTGGAAGAGAGATACACAACTCTCCTTGCCCTGAGGATGAAGATCCTCATGGAGATCGAAGGTGAGCGCTGTCTGCGGCGCCCATCGCCACTGAGGCTGTCTAATGGTTGCGACAAGATGAAGTGCTGCCAGTTTCACCGCGACCTCGACCACGACACCGAGGAATGTCGGCACCTTAAAAGGGAGATTGAAGACCTCATAAGGAGGGGCTACCTTGGAAGGTTCGTGGGGGGCAAGGTTGAGGTGAAACCTCAAGCGCTCGCTGCTCTCCCTCCAGTCCCTGCAGTCGACAACCATCCTACCGAGAAGCCTGTGGGATGATTTGCTGGGAAATCGAGCGCACCCCCAAGAGGGCTCGAGGAGGAGAGGGGTCTGAAAATGTACTCCCCTTTGTAAGAGAGAGGGAATATGGGGTTGAAAATGTAAACAATGTGCTGTGGTCGTCGAGATGACGATCACGAAGCATCCTTTAAAATAGATTATGGTCGATAGTGGAAGTTTGACTGATGTCATTTTTTACGATGCTTTCTCCAAGATGAATCTGTCCTCTGCTCAGCTCAGACTTGTGCACACACCCTTCGTCGATTTCAGAGGAGACTCTATAGGAGTCGAAGGGAAAATCACTCTCTCTGTCACTGCCGGAATGCCACCTTGATATAGCACCATCACGATGACCTTCACGGTTGTTAGGCTCCCCTCAGCCTATAACGTGATTCTTGGCCGACCCGGGCTCAATCTACTCGATGCGATCATTTCTACAAAGCAGCTTTTGGTACAGTTTCCTACTCCTTATGGTGTTGGAGAGATGAGGGGGGTACCTCAGCCGATCCAACATTGCCTCCAAGCCGTTCCTGGGGCCAAAGGCTTCGAGGATGACCGCAGCTCGGATGACCTCGATCAAAGGGTGCAGGACCCCAGGGGTGGCCCGGTCGAGCACCTGCTATCATATCCACTCAGAGCCGACCCAGCAAGGACGGTGCAAATCGAGGCCTAGTTGCCCGAAGATGAGCGGGCCCACCTGTTGGAATTCCTTCGAGAGAACATGGACATGTTCACTTGGATGGTGGTCGATATGCCCGGGATTTCACTTGAAGTCATCACCCACAAGATGAGCATCGACCCGAAGTATCTCCTGTTCGATAGAAGAAAAGAAGTTTCGCCCTGAAAAGGCAATGGGCGATCATTGAGGAGGTTGATAAACTCCTCGCAGCCTGCTTTGTCCGAGAAGTATAATATCCGAGCTGGCTGGCAAATGTAGTTATGGTCAAGAAGAATAATGAGAAGTGGAGGATCTGTGTAGACTACACTGACCTCAATCGAGCATGTCCAAAGTATAACTTCTCTCTACCAAAGATCGACCAGTCAGTGGATGCCACCTCGGGGCACCGTTTGCTCTCCTTCATGGATGCATTCTTTGGATACAACCAGATCCGGATGCATTCAGAGGATGAAGAGCACACTGCCTTCATCACCGATCAAGGGATGTACTGCTATCGGATGATGCTGTTCGGCTTGAAGAATGCTGGTTCCACGTACCAATGCTGGTCAATCGGGTCTTCAAGGACAAGATTGATAGAAACATGCAAGTGTATATGGACAGCATGCTTGTTAGAGCAAGCCAAGGTCGGACCACGTCGCTGACCTCGGGAAAGCCTTCCACAACCTCCGAGAGAACAAGATGAAGCTAAACTCGATGAAGTGCACCTTCGATGTAGCAGCAGGGAAGTTCCTTGGCTTCATGGTGACGTAGAGGAGAATCGAGGTGAACTCAAAGAAGGTCCAGGCAGTTATCGACATCGAGCATCCAACCTCGAAGAAGTAGGTCCAGTGCCTGACGGGTTGGATTGCAGCACTGAGTCGGTTCATCTCGAGGTTAGTAGACCGCTGTCTCCCTTTCTTCAAGGCACTGCACAAAATGCATGACTTTACGTGGACCGAGGAATGCAAAGCTACCTTTGAAAAGCTTAAAGACTTCTTCGCATCACCGCCACTGCTCTCCAGGTCGAAGGAGAGAGAACTCTTACTATACCTGGTGGTCACCCTGCGGGCCGTCAACTCGGTCCTTGTCCGCACGGATTAGGATGGATCCCAGAAACTGGTGTACTATGCCAGTAAAATCCTCCAAGATGCAGAGATCAGGTACACCCGATCCGAAAAGCTAATTTTTGCTCTTATCATGTCTGCCAAGCATCTTAAGCCATACTTCTAAGCGCATCCGATCATGGTCCTGACAAACCAACCCTTGAGAGCTGTGCTTAGTCACTCCGACACATCCGGACATTTGGCCAAGTGGGCATTGAAGCTTAGCGAGTTCGACATCACGTACCGATAGAGGTTGTCTCAGAAGGCCCAAGTGCTAGCCGACTTCTTGGATGATTGCGCAGGACTTGCCAAAGAGCCAGAGCAGACAACCCCGGAGTATCAAATTGAGCTCGGAGCCGAGGAGGAGTCTTGGATCCTCCACGTCGATGGCGCATCCAACGCGAGCGGGAGCGGAGCAGGCTTCATCCTTGCTAACCGTGATGGAATTGTAGCCGAGTGCATGCTCCGCTTCGAGTTCACCACGACCAACAACTAGGCGGAGTACGAGGCACTCCTCATGGGCCTGACGATATCCCGCGAGCTGGGTGTATCTAGCCTGAAGGTCTTCACCGACTCTCAGCTGGTAGCCGGACAGGTCTTTGGAGAATATGAATCCAGAGATCCCCAAATGATGAAGTACCTAGAGTGGGTCCGCTCGAGCACGACAGGCTTCTGATGCTTCAGCATCTCCTATATCTCCCGTAGAGAGAATGCTCGCGCCGATACGCTGTCAAGACTTGCAACCTTGCCGGATTTGTCACTGGGGCGTGCCCACATCGAGTACCTTGAAAGTCCGAGCAACGAAGCTCACGGAGAGGTGCAGCAAGTCACCCCGGAGCCGAGCTGGATGGACAGGTATGTCAGATACATCACCGATGGCACCCTACTAGAAGATCGTACATAGGATGGCCTTGTCAAGAAGAAGGCCTTGCGGTTTGTCCTGATGGAAGGGCAGCTCTACCGCCGATCCTACTCCTATCCGCTCCTGAAGTGCCCGAGACCCGCGAGGCGGCCTTTGTACTCCAAGAGATACATGAAGGCCTCTACGGGAATCACGTGGGAAAAAGGATGCTCGCATACAAGGCCTTCCGCCAGGGTACTACTGGGAGACCATGAAGGAGGATGTCACCGACTTCGTGAGGAGGTGTGACCGATGCCAGCATCATTCCTATATACAGCGTCAACCAGCGGCGCCGCTCTCCCAGCTCTCCTCCCTTTGGCCGTTCGCCCAGTGGGGAATGGACATTATAGGTCCATTCCCTCCTGCATCAGGACAACGAAAATTCCTGATAGTGGCTATTGACTACTTCACCAAGTGGGTAGAAGCAGAGCCACTATAACGGATCACAAAAGCCAAGGTCTGCCAGTTCTTCTGGAACTCGATCATCTGTCGCTTCGAGCTCCCCTGCAACATCATCATCGACAATGGACGACAGTTCAACAACCGGGAGTTCGACGAGTTTTGTGCCGAGCTCGGCATTCAACATCGCTTCAACTCGGTGGCTCACCCTCAGACCAATGGAGACGTTGAGGAAACCAACCGGACTATCCTCCAAGGACTCAGAACCAGGCTAGACCGGGCTAAGGGTAGGTGGGCAGAAGAACTTCCCAGCATTCTTTGGGTCTACCACACAACACCCAGGACAGCCATGGGTGAGACGCCTTTCAGCATCATCTTCGGTGTAGAGGTCGTTGTCCGGGTTGAACTCGATGTGCCCACACTGCTGGTACAGCAGTATGATGAAGCAGAGAATCCGACCCACCTTCTTCTCAACTTGGACCTCCTCGAGGAAACCAGAGACAAGGCTCAACTTTGGATGGCGGCTTACCGGCAACGAGTAACTCGGTACTACAACGCGCGGGTGAAGCCAAAGGTCTTCTGCCCAAGCGATCTAGTGCCACGCCAAGCTGAGGCCTCCCAACCCTCGGAATGCGGCAAGCTCACACCAAACTGGGAGGGCCACTATAAGGTGGTCGAAGCTCTTCCTCATGGAGCCTACTATCTAGCGAAGCTGGACAGTGCTAGATTCCCACGGACATGGAATGCCGGCAACCTGAAAATATACTATCAGTAATGTAAGGCCTTCCCCCATTAATAACAAAGATCCTCTTTGTGCAAATCACTTTTGCCTTGCAGAGACATCATTTCCCGGCCCCAGGTCTGGCACACCATGCTCGGAAACTCCTGAAGCCCGGCACTCAAGCTCCGAAACTCCTGAAGCCCGGCACCTCACAATCTCCTGGCGGGTCCAACGAGTGCAACATTTGAGCTCAGCTTTGCCATGCACACATGGAGCTGGTCCCAACAAAGGTCGAATAGACCTCTCCCAGCAAAGCGCTCAGAACCCTACAACCACTTCACTCGCAAGGTGGGAATGACTCAGCAAGCTAAGAACTCCTCCCTAACCTCCTCGCATGTTTGGGGCTTGGCAGAGAAGGGCCTGGATACTTGGTACTTCAAGGCCTAGCACCTACACAAGTACATGCACACAGGCAGTCAAGAAGTGAAGGGAAGAAGATTGACAAAGTGCAAAGAATGAAAAGAGACATAGGTCGAGATGACTGAAAAGGAATTTCATTAATACTTGGTAAAGTTGTACATTGTCACTGGGCCTCGACATGTCGGGCAGCCCAGATCAGAAGCAAAAAGGAGAAAAATTACAACGGGCCCCTATGCTATCCGACCGGCTCCTTCCCAGGATGGTGCTCGGGTGGGGTATCACCTTCTGCGGCCTCTGGCGGTAGCGCTTCATCTTCGATGACCACCGCCGGTGGAGCTGGGTTGGCAGCAGCAGTTGGTTCCTCTGCCTCGCCCAAGTCAGGGGTCGGGCTCATGCCCGGAGCACCTGGGAATCTGAGCCTGTCCATGTTCTTGTCCGGGATAAGGCCCTTCACCCTGGACCGGCAATACATGAACCCCTTAAGGAAGGAGTCCATTGCCACTTCATGGAACTCGACGTCGAGCTCCTCGGAGGCCTTGTATCTCACCACTACCTTGGTGGCCCCCTTCTTGGAGACTGTTAGACATTAGAATAATGAAAATTAGCCCAACTTTATTTGATTAAAATTGATACTTTTGGTGATACTTTGCAGGAATTGACTCCATAAACATGTAGATCTTGATTTTAGGAGTCTAACGTCATAAACGGAATGTAATTCGGACTTTGAACGGGCCTGAAATGAATTTTAGAAGATTTTAGCACGGATTTCAGAGCTGCACGGTTTTTGGAGCATTGCCTTAAAATTTTTAATGGCTCACGGTGGACCGGCTCAATGGTCCACCGCACGACCGCTTGGTCCATGGCAGCCATTGCTGCCGGTCAACGGGCAGAGCCGTGGACCACCGTGCTCCGATCGCGCCGAAACTCGCCGGAGAGCTTCCTCCGGCACCGCCGAAGCCGCCGCCAACCTTCCCTTCGGCCGGAGAGCTCCCGTTCGGCCGGAAAAATGGCCGGAACCTGCTGCCGCCGCCCTCCGCCCACGCCCTTCAGCCGAACGCCTCCGCCCCTTCGCCGCGCGCTGTCCAGCCGCGCCTCTCCGCTCGCCGCCGCAGCCGCCTCAGCCAGCCGTTGTCGCCACCGTGCCCAGCCGTTCGCCGCTTTCCGCCCAAGCCCACCGCCACGGCCGTGTGCCCCTCTGCGAGCCACGGCCACGCCGCCTGCAGCCGCATTCGCCCATGGCCACGCCATCCGGTGCCCGTCCGAAGCCGTAGCCGCCCAGCCACGCCGCCTGCAGCCATCTTCCCCCATGGTCCACGCCGTTTGCGAGCTGTGTCCGCCCTCCGCCCATGGTCAAGCCGCCTCCGCCCGCGGCCATGCCGCCGTGTCTGTCCACAGCACCGTCCGCCCACAGCCATGCCGTCGTGTCCACCCAAGCAGCAGCGCCACTCCACGCCACCCAGCCGCCGTCCGCTGCAGCTGCCTCCTCTCCCGCGCGCCACCTCCACCAGTCTGCTGTCGCCGTGTCCGCCCCATCCCGTCGTCACCTCCGTTCCCAAGCTCCTGGAGCTGCTTGTCACCGCCCCTGTTGTTCAGACCGGGATGTCCGAAAACAAGGAAGTATCAGAACGAGAAGAGATGTCGGACGACGCTGGATGGATGCGGGATTGTGCGATAGAATTTTTAAGTTTAATTTTTGAGATGGAGATATGATCGCGAAGGAGTTCGGATGAGAAGATAGCGATAAGTTTCAGAAGCAGATTGAGATGAGGAAATCACCGCGGTTCCCACACGGGCCCGACACGGTATTTTCCATCTATAAATATCTCGGGTCATTCTACGCTCGAGAAGGATTCGGGAGGGACTTCATCCCATTTCACTTCCAATTCTCGTATTTCTTTTCTCGGGATTCCACTGTAGTGCTTGGCACAGGGGGTTTTATTTTATTATTTTTTTTATCTTTTGTACTCCTTTTCTATGAAATAAAAGAATTTCTTGTCAATATTTTTTATGAATTATTATTAGGCATAGTTTATATTCTTGGGACAAGCTGTATTCGCGATTGAAACAGTCTGTACTCTTGGAATAAATTATTTCTAAATAGGATTTTATTAATTTGCATGTGTCTGATTTTTAACTAATCTATATTCCAGGGGAACGAGCCATGATCGAATAGGTACGGGTCGTTATCACCAAGAATAGGTTATATCTGGATCGGAACGTACAAATTTCATAGAAGTGGAGTGCCAGCCCACCTAACAAGTAACCAGTTGGAGTTTCGAGATTTTATCTTTGTTTTATTATTATCTATTTTAGTTAGTTGATTTATACTTTCATGTTAATATTGAAAAATCCTTTTTCAAGATAACCCCAAAGTCTCTGTGGGATCGACCCTTACTCCCGCTATTCTACCCTTTAGAGTAGTGGAATTAAGGTTCTAAATCGGTGCATTGCGACACGCATCAGATTTTTGGCGCCGTTGCCGGGAAAAGCTCTCCGGCGAGTTTCGGCGCGATCGGAGCACGGTGGTCCATGGCTCTGCCCGTGGTGCACCAAGCGGTCATGCTGTGGACCATTGAGCCGGTCCATCGTGAGCCATTAAAAATTTTAAGGCAATGCTCCAAAAACCGTGCAGCTCTGAAATCCGTGCTAAAATCTTCTAAAATTCATTTCAGGCCCATTCAAAGTCCGAATTACATTCCGTTTGCGACGTTAGACTCCTAAAATCAAGATCTACATGTTTATGGAGTCAATTCCTGTAAAGTATCACAAAAAGTATCAATTTTAATCAAATAAAGTTGGGCTAATTTTTATTATTCTAATGTCTAACACACCCCCCAACTTAAACTTTGCTCGTCCTCGAGTAAAGGAGATGGATGAGTCTTGTGTACTAAGATGGTCCATGAAATGAAAATTATCGTACTAACCCTAAAATCAAAGGATACATGGTTAGGCTATTAAAAAGGTACTTCGTTGGATTACCAATTCTACCCATTTAGTAGTAGAATAAAGTCCATAGAAGTTTTAAGAGTTTTTTCTTTCCCAACTTTCTATCTCACTATCTAAATCTTCCAACTTAATTTGGTTTTGGTGCAATATTTATTTAGTCCCCACTTTTTCTTTTCTTCTCTCTCCTTTTCTTTTTTTTTTTAAATATATATATATATATATATATATAATATAAAAATACCCAACCATGTGCCAATTTTCTGAGTCTAAGTATGAACAAATTTATCAAGATCAAACACATATGGCATATAGACCAGGAAAGAATTTTGATGTTTATAACTCAGGTTGGGGGCTCAATTTGATTTTTCGTGGCAACCACACCCAGTAGTTGCCCCGGTACCCCAGTTAGATTTTTCATGGCAACCACAGCCAGTAGTTGTCCCGGTATCCCAAAGACCTTCGTTCGTAGATGCTTCTTATTACGATCTCTCTTCTTCAGATTATCAACCTTTTCCTAGTCTTTATAGCCTATTTCTTCAATAAAAGCTTTTACAAGTACTAGACCGGCTTGAAATTAGTCAGAACCTACAATTAACCCAGATAAAGTACCATCAGGATGGGATAATTTCAAGCCATATCATATCTAAGAATGGGATTAGGGTAGACCTTTCTAGAGATAGGAAAATTTTTAAGCCCCCGCCCCCACTCTCGGCCCAACCTATACACTCCCTTCTTACTCTTCAACAAAATTGTTCCAAAGTTTTTCACTTTTGGTCTAGCTGTATTTTCTAGATCAAGGATAATCGTCGTCGTAGGATACTTTACGAACGTTTTTCTGCCATGTTGACAAGGCCTCCTGATTGGCCTGTCTTCTAAAAATTCTCTTGAGGGATGTGCCTAAATTCAATATCAGTAATACTCCCTCTTAGTGTCTGGCTGAAGATGTTAAACTTAGCGCTCCTGGGAGGCAGCCCAGCTCTTTCCTTAGTTCATATTTTAATTTCTAGTTCTTTGTTTTTAGAATAAATGGAGTAATAAAAGAAGATTGCGAGAACATGGTGATTCAAGGATATCCAATTCCATACCCTACCAGGTTATATCCTTCTTTGTCATTATGTTTTTAGTATACTCTTCCATTGGGACAATGGAAAATAAGTTGGGGGGTGAGGTAATCTAATTAATTAATCTAATTAATTAAATCAAATCCTCAAGTAAAATTTTAATCAGTTTTATGTACAAAAATTTGTCTCGAATTGAAAAAAATCAAGCTCACTTTGTCTCGAATTGAAAAAAATCAAGCTCACTAAATGATGAGTGATTAATGGTTTAGAAAATTTTAGAGATACTGAGGGATGATTTATCAAGAAAACCCTATAAGTGGTAGATTGTAGTCCAGAAAATTTTAGAAGAGTAATTTCAGATCCTTCGGCCTATTTATCTTAATAATGAATCTTACTTATTTTGGTATAGGCATTATAAAAAGTCCCCAGTTAAAAATTTTTTGAGGTTAACAAAGATTTTTTAGCATCTCTCACTGAGTAACCGGACCCCTTCGCCTAAGTAAGCGTTGTTGTTCACGTCAAAAGGTGGGGATGTAACGAAATCTTTTGTAGAGTTAGTCTTGACTTAGCCTTTTTGACTCGAGTCAGTAAGCCCGAGGGGTGTTTTACACCTAATGCCCTAAAGCCAACTGGTTTGGGAGTCATTGGCTTAAAGCTCGCTACAAGGGTTAATTAGAAAGCAAGGTGTCAGACATTGCATTTGCTTTATATTAAAAAAAAAAAAAAAAAAAAAAAAGAGAGAGAAGAAAAGAAAAAGTGGGGACTAAATAAATATTGCACCAAAACCAAATTAAGTTGGAAGATTTAGATAGTGAGATAGAAAGTTGGGAAAGAAAAAACTCTTAAAACTTCTATGGACTTTATTCTACTACTAAATGTGTGGAATTGGTAATCCAACGAAGTACCTTTTTAATAGCCTAGCCATGTATCCTTTGATTTTAGGGTTAGTACGATAATTTTCATTTAATGGACCATCTTAGTACACAAGACTCATCCATCTCCTTTACTCGAGGACGAGCAAAGTTTAAGTTGGGGGGTGTGTTAAACATTAGAATAATAAAAATTAGCCCAACTTTATTTGATTAAAATTGATACTTTTTGTGATACTTTGCAGGAATTGACTCCATAAACGTGTAGGTCTTGATTTTAGGAGTCTAACGTCACAAACGGAATGTAATTCGGACTTTGAACGGGCCTGAAATGAATTTTAGAAGATTTTAACACGGATTTCAGAGCAACACGGTTTTTGGAGCATTGCCTTAAAATTTTTAATGGCTCACGGTGGACCGGCTCAATGGTCCACCGCACGACTGCTTGGTCCACGGCAGCCATTGCTGCCGGTCCACGGGCAGAGCCGTGGACCACCGTGCTCCGATCGCGCCGAAACTCGCCGGAGAGCTTCCCCCGACACCGCCGAAGCCGCGCCAACCTTCCCTTCGGCCGGAGAGCTCCCGTTCGGCCAGAAAAATGGCCGAAACCTGCTGCCGCCGCCCTTCGCCCATGCCCTTCCGCCGAACGCCTCCGCCCCTTCGCCGCGCGCTGTCCAGCCGCGCCTTTCCGCTTGCCGCCGCAGCCACCTCAGCCAGCCGTTGTCGCCACCGTGCCCAGCCGTTCGCCGCTTTCCGCCCAAGCCCACCGCCACGGCCGTGTGCCCCTCTGCGAGCCACGGCCACGCCGCCTGCAGCCGCATTCGCCCATGGCCACGCCGCCCGCTGCCCGTCCGAAGCCGTCGCCGCCCAGCCACGCCGCCTGCAGCCATCTTCCCCCATGGTCCACGCCGTCTGCGAGCCATGTCCGCCCTCCGCCCACGGTCAAGCCGCCTCCGCCCGCGGCCATGCCGCCGTGTCCGTCCGCAGCGCCGTCCGCCCACAGCCATGCCGCCGTGTCCGCCCAAGCAGTAGCGCCACTCCACGCCACCCAGCCGCCATCCGCTGCAGCTGCCTCCTCTCCCGCGCGCCACCTCCACCAGTCCACTGTCGCCGTGTCTGCCCCATCCTGTCGTCACCTCCGTTCCCAAGCTCCTGGAGCTGCTTGTCACCGCCCCTGTTGTTCAGACCGGGATGTCCGAAAACAAGGAAGTATCGGAACGAGAAGAGATGTTGGACGATGCTGGATGGACGCGGGATTGTGCGATAGAATTTTTAAGTTTAATTTTTGAGATGGAGATATGATCGCGAAGGAGTTCGGATGAGAAGATAGCGATAAGTTTCAGAAGCAGATTGAGATGAGGAAATCACTGCGGTTCCCACACGGGCCCGATACGGTATTTTCCATCTATAAATATCTCGGGTCATTCTACGCTCGAGAAGGATTCGGGAGGGACTTCATCCCATTTCACTTCCAATTCTCTTATTTCTTTTCTCGGGATTCCACTGTAGTGCTTGGCACAGGGGGTTTTATTTTATTATTTTTTTTATCTTTTGTACTCCTTTTCTATGAAATAAAAGATTTTCTTGTCAATATTTTTTATGAATTATTATTAGGCATAGTTTATATTCTTGGGACAAGCTGTATTCGCGATAGAAACGGTTTGTACTCTTGAAATAAATTATTTCTAAAAAGGATTTTATTAATTTGCATGTGTCTGATTTTTGACTAATCTATATTCCAGGGGAACGGGCCGTAATCGAATAGGTACGGGTCGTCATCACCAAGAATAGGTTATATCTGGATCGGAACGTACAAATTTCATAGAAGTGGAGTGCCAGCCCACCTAACAAGTAACCAGTTGGAGTTTCGAGATTTTATCTTTGTTTTATTATTATCTATTTTAGTTAGTTGATTTGTACTTTCATGTTAATATTGAAAAATCCTTTTTCAAGATAACTCCAAAGTCTCTGTGGGATCGACCCTTACTCCCGCTATTCTACCCTTTAGAGTAGTGGAATTAAGGTTCTAAATCGGTGCATTGCGACACGCATCAGCGACCTTAGCTTGACAGACCGCCTCGGCGGCCTCCTTTGCAGCCTCCACCGAGTTGACCGCCATAACGGCCTTTTCTTTGGTGCTTGTAGCTTTCTTCTCGACAGCGGCGGATTTTTTCTTGGTGGCGGTTGCCCGCTCCATCACCGCCCCCAGTTCTGCGAAGGGACTGGGTCATTCCTTCTCTCGGGCGGCTTCAGCATCTATCTCTTTCTGCCTAACCTCCTTGGCCTTGAGCTCTTTCGCCTTGCTCTTGGACCAGCTCCTCTCCCGGTCCAAGGACTCCTCAAGCTCCTTTATGCGCCTCTCAGTGCTTACAACCTCGCCCCGCAGCTCTTTATTCTTTAGATTGGCCTCCTAGGCCACATCGTTCTTCTGCTTCACCTCAGCCATCAGGGACTCAAGCTGTGCTCCTCGCTGCCTGACCCTCTTGGCCCAGTTTCTGCAGTAGTCTCTGCTGAGCAGAAGTTCAGCGCCGAGCTGCACCAAAGAAGACATCAGCCATAGAGTCAAGAAAAAAGGAATGGGACGAGGCGAAGGAAAGGAATACTTATAGAGAAGAGTTGGGGGAAGGTGCTGCTGATGGCATCGCCCAGGAGCTTCCCCGCCTTCTCCCGCCGATTGCATGACTAGATAGTGAAGTCCATCATGCGCTCGACGAGATTCTGATCCTAAACTAGGGTGGTGTTCGGTGCCAGCTTGAAGGGCACCCTGCAGTGGTCCTTCTCACTCTTATTTACCGCTGATGCGGAGTCGCCCACTCCTCCGGCTGAGGAAGCATCGGAGGCGCGGTGGGAGCTCGGCGCCACTCTAGACAGCGCCACTGATGCCGACTCCACTCTCTCCTGCTCTCCATTCTCTTCAACCTCGACGATCTTGGGGGGAGGAGATGCCACGGTGGCAGCGACAGCAGCAGATCTAGCCCGGACGACCACCTCGGGCTCTTGGGCCGAGAGCAGATCGCGTTGCCTTGGTGACACAGGAGCAAGCTCAGCAGCCCTCCTACTCAGCTCAGGAGCAGGCTTGGCCGCCTTCTTGCGCTGCTCAGGGGTGGGTTCTGCCCTCCTCCCGCTCGGCTCGGCTGGCACGACAGGTGCAGCCCTCATACCGCTCTCTTCACGAGCTCTCTTTGAGGGGGACTCACTGACCCCCACCGGTGGACCCCTCTTCTAGGAGAGTGCGAGGAGGTCATCTAAGGAGAACTTCATACCTGCACAAAGAAGGAAAATGTTAACTCCGAGCTTGAAAAGTCAAAGAGAAAGCACAAGGAGATAAAGCTCGAGCCAAACTCACCCAACTCTCATATTGGCTGAGCCCGGCTTTGAATAGGTTCTACTATGATAGCAGAACCTTGAGGGAGGGGACTTGGTCGGCACAGAGCTGGTCGTAGATCTCTCGATTAGCCACTTTGATCATTGAATTCTGGTTAGGGGACCGATCTGGGTCGATCCAAACCCAATCGACCCCCTCGATCGAGGCGAAGAAGTATTTACTCTTCCATCTTTTGATGGAAGAGGGGAGCTCAAATTTGACACCCTTTGGGCGAGAGGAGATAGACCACCACCCCTCCTCGAAAGGGTGGCATTTCAGGGTGAAGAAGATCCTAAACAGAGAGAAACGGGCAATAATCCCATGGAAGTGGCAAAGAACTATGAAATAGAAAATCGTCCTGACGGCATTGGGAACTAGCAGAGCAGGAACAAGATGATAATTGCTCAGCATAGAGTGAAAGAATGGGTGGAAAGAAAATCGAAGGCCCCCTACGAGTGTTTCCTTGTAGTGGGTGATCTGACATGGGCCACTAGAGTTGACCCGTTCCCCTGGTCGAGGGACCGAGAGTCAGATGGAGTCCGGGACACTGTAGGTCTCCTGGATGGTCATAAGATCCTCGACGGTGATCGCCAAAGCAACCCCTCTGGGACCTGTCGATCGAAAGGGTTCGGGGGCGAGTTCAAGTGGAGGAGGAGATTGAGGGCAGACCCTAGACTCCCTAATCACGATCCCAGTGGGGCAGATCGTCCTACTGATCTCGAAGCGCATCTCTTCTTCCTCCTCGTCGGAGGAAGAAGGCGGCCTCGATCGAGAAGGCCCAGCCTCACTTCGGTTGGTTGAAGGATGGAAGTTTGGACCAAAGAGAGACATTTGGAAAAAGAAGATGAAGTCGAAGGGTAGAGAAGAAGAAGAAGAAAACCGACAAGGTCTGGGAAGATCCTAGCCCTAGAAGAAAGTTCTACCCAGCCGGGAGAGTGAGAAGGAGACGAACTTGGCTAACTTGGGAAGACAAGGATGGCTGGGGGAGAAGAAGGAGCTTTGGTATGATGGCGGGCATGCAAGATTTGAAAGGAGATGTATTTTGGAAAAAAACTGCCTTTCCTTTCGAAGTGACCAGATGCCTAACCGTAACATTACAGCATTGCCACCGTCGGATCTGTACCACGTGTCAGAAATCGGCAAAGATGATGCCTCGTTTCAATCATGGCTGCTCTGAATTCTGTGCCAGCAATAAGTGCTCCTCGGACGTGCCCACGTGGCTCCCTTGTGTTGGTTTGGAGAACCGCCTCACGAAGCACTGACGATCGTGGCCATTATTGTGTTAGATTTCTGTCTTTCCATGTCAGACCGCATTTACTCCCTTCGCCCCGAGTACCGCGTGCCAACGAGAATCGAGAGTGGGGGGCAAGTGATATGGCGGGATCGCTGACATGGAATCCATGTCAGACCTTGTCAGATGCCACATTGGATGAAGCTGCCACGCCGGACTCCTCCTGAGCTCACCCCATCTTGGACGAAGAGACCTGAAGTCGAAGGACGTCACCGCTTCCTTGGACGACGGCGAGCCACCCAAGGACCACAGAGGGGCACCTGCCAGGCCACAATAACTATCCCAACTACTACTTTCACCGAAAGAAAATGGATCCCCTAATCGAGGTGCTGCGCTCCCGGTCAACCGTCTGCACCATCCAAAAGAGAAAGTCAACCTAGAGGATTCGAATCCAGGGGATGGCTGCCCGCCGATCGAGGCTCTGCCAGGCTTCCCGAAATGGAGCTACCATGAGGAGGTTCAGAATGCGCGGTGCTGTTCCCTATCACGGGTGGGGAAAGGCACCTCACACATGGCACTCGACATCGCTGCACGTGCTTACAAGTGAGGAGAAGATCCCGAGGTAAGCAGCGTGCAACGACCCTAGCTAAAAGGAGTTCTCCAAGGTTCAAACAAGGTAAGTCAATTCACAAGTGATTAAACACACGGGCAAGGGGGGGTAGCACACAGGAGAGCAACCAAAAAGCTAAGTTACCCAGGCTACCGGAGACCCGTCGAAAGGGCCTTGATGGACATAGCCATTTAGCTCGAGCTCTCCTCCGCTGTCGTTCCCCATGCTCTGCTCTATATTCATTTACACTCTCTCATTTCACAAGTTTCTCCTCCTAGCATGGAGTCCAGCTACGGGGCTCGACCACGAGGATCTGTTCTCCTAGATTGCCACTGACTTGAGCATCGGAGTACCCCCGTCGAGATCACCGGCCCGGGTCTCCTTTGTTTTGCAAGTCCGGACGTCCGAGCAGGATCCTGAGTGACCGGGGCGCGGTTCGATGTCATCTTCAGCTACAGGCCACGGCGATCGGGCAGCAACACATATATATCTGTATACATATATATATATATCTATATACATATACATATATATATATATATATATATATATATATATATGTATATATATATTTATACACATATATATGCATATGTATATATATATGTATATACATATATATGTATATGTATATATATGTATGTATATGTATATATATGTATGTATATACATATATGTATATATACATATATGTGGTGGGGACACCAGGATCAGACACAGATCCCTGGATCTTATATGGTTTAATTAGTCATGTATTAAAGTTTTGAAAATTTTGTAATCAATTAAGATTGAGTTTTGTAATAAGTTGAAGTTAGTTGATTTGTCTCAACCTTCAACCTAGTCAGTATTTTGAGTCCTGTACATCAATTATGAGTCCAGTATGAGCCCAATTTTTGTACAAGAGAGGAGGTCACCCTATTTTGGAGTTCCACCAGGCCACATCCAGGAGTCAGAGGCCACTACATTAGTTCAGTGGATTTTGTGTGACAACCCAGGATCTAAGATGCTTCCAGAAACCCTGATTCCTTCCAAATGCCCTCAGATGCCCAGATTCCAGTCCATATGCCAGAGCATATTCCCAAACTAGGGCATCCATGATTCTAGAGGTCCACCTGCATCCTAGCCCAAGGAAATCAAGCCCAAGCGCTAAGCCCAAGCCCTAAAGAAGCAAGATTTCATGGAATATTGCTGCTACCAGGCTACCAGGCCACCTCAGCTTCCAGGAGGCCCAAGCCCATGCGCTAAGCCCCTTTGGGCCAGCCCCTTGCTGCGCCTAGAAGCCCAACATGCCCTCCTAGGTGTCCTTGAAGTGTTGACCAAGTCCAAGAGGTGTCCTTGAGTGGAATAATCAAAGCATAAAGGGAGAAGGAGAAGACCAGGTCAAATCCTAACCTAGTTGGGACTTATACTCCTAATTGTTTTAAGATTTATTTTTTTAACCTAGCTAGGAGAGGACTTGTAATCCAAGTATGTAACCCTAGTTAGAGGACATGGGAACTCTATAAATACCCCACCCCTCCCCCTCTTGTAAGCAATTTTTATTCATGATATCAAAACCCTGGTGAATTTATTTGAGCTTGCGAGCTTGTGTGTTACTTTGTTTTTATTTTTTCTTTGATTACTATTGTTCTTGGCCGAATTCCTTGATACCCTAGCATCCTTCCATGCCCTAACTCACTGCCATCAAAGCCTTCACACATCCAAGAAGGAGTGCCTTAGGCTGCTAAGCAAGGAGATCTTCATCAAGCTTCAAGCTACCCCACTTCTAAACCCTAACATGATTCCTTCTAAACCTAGTTCCTTTTCTTTTTCTTACTTGCTGTTTTGATTGACCCCTAATATTTTGCAGCATCCCCAAGGTATTTCACCTCCCTAGAGGAGGCTTTTCTTGCCTCTAGGACCCCCCAAATCAATCATCAGTTCAAGGAAAACCAAGCTTCATCATCTAGGCCCCAATCAGAGTATTGTGTGATCTCTTCATCGAAAGTTTTTCAAATCACTGATTGGTAACATCCTTCCCTTCTTTTAATTTTTGATTTGATAAAGATAAGCTATCATAATCTAGGAGTTTCTTAATTCTTGGATCTTGGAATTTATTATTTTGCATGAGTTTGCCTATGATATGATGATTTTTGCATTGCTATTCCTTATGCTAGTTCTTATTTTATTTCAAGAATCTAGCATGCTCATAAAATTATAAAAATCATAAAAAATTAGTTTACTATTTTTACTGCGTGATTAGCAATCTTAGAGTCATCCCACATCAGTTTGGTATCAGAGCGGGTTTAGGAAAGTTTTCATTTGCATTAGGATCACAAACCCTAATTTCTGCATCCTGCTAGCTGCATTAGGTATCTATTTTTCATATGATTTTGACCACCTAGTAATTTTATTTTTCTATGAAATTTGCATGAATTGTTCTCTATCTTGTCCTCTAATTTATCAAAATTCTTAATTAACTTTACAAAAAACTTAAATCATTAAAATTTGGCATCTTAGAAACCTTAACAAAATCCTAAAATTTCTGCAACAGTCTGAAACCCCTAGGATTTTCATCACATTTGATTTTTGTTTTGCATCAAATTTAATAGGTATCATCACCACCGTCCATTCTCTGTCCTAGAGTTTTTCTGAATTTTTTCTGCATTTATATCTATGTCAAAACCTGCATCATCTAAAACTTTAATTTTTATGATTTCTGCTATTCCTGCATACTTAACCTAACCTAATCAACTTCCACACACCCCAATCCCAAGCCCAATTTGATTGCTAACCTAATCAACCTAAACCTAATTTATCATTCCATAAAATATACATAAAATATTTTTATTTTTCTGATTATTTTAGATTGCATCAGGGCTCATTGTATGTTCATCATCTCTTTAAATTGATCTTAAGGGCAACTCAATATTTTAGATCAGAGCAGGAGGTCATAACTTGTCATGGGCCCAAAACAACCATCCAGCATTTCTACCCAAACCTTAATTAAGATTAATTAGACCTAATTTGTCCTAGTGGGCTAGGTGACACCCAACAGGTTCGGGTCCGAACCGTGTGGGCCAACTAGTGCATTTAATCCTTTAGCTATCACTGAAAGTGGTGTCTAAGACTAGGGGTCCAGAGTCAAACGACCTAGTGGACTGGTGGTTTATAATTAGGACCCTGTGACAAGCAGGGGAAGCCTCCTACTACCCCACCCCCTACCTAGCCAGTGGAAGGATTAGCTGCTAGGTTAAGTATAAGTTGAGCTGACCCATTCAGTTTTGGCTCTAGGTTTAGGAAACCCTAGATTGTACAAGCCTAGTTGTTTTTGCATGCTTGGCTGCACCATTCCATTCTGATTGCTAGATTGATTATTGCATGAACATGAGACTAGGAACCCAATACCATAAGTCTACACCCCAACCCAACTCAACCATGGATCCCAATTTTGAGGCTTTCATAAAAACCATGAATGAATAGATGGTTGCCCAATTAACCACCTAGATCCACCAATCCAACACCCAAACCCAAAATCAATTAGCTCAGATGGACCTCAAATATGATCAAACCCAAAATCAGTTAGCTTAGATGGACCTCAAACATGATCAAACCCAAAATCAACTTGTCCAGTTGACCACTCAACTCAACCAGATAATCCAAGCACACAACCAAACAACCACTAGGATCGACCAATTAGCCACTAGTTTTGACCAAGTAGGAGATCGGTTAGGAACCCTAGATAAGACTCATAGGACCGAACCCATAACCTATGAACCCATAACCCTTAGTCAGCCTGAGCCCAATAGGATTAGTACCATTAGATATGAACCCAGTGTTAGTCAGGAACACCTTAGCCAACCCACCCTTATCACCCTAGTCATTAGTCAGTTTTTCCTTAGTCTACCCCCTTTTACCACCTCATTGGTTCACCAAGATGATATAGAAGAAGAGATATATAAGGCTGAACCAAGCTTAGTGGAACAGTATGAGGAGGAAGAAGAGGAGTTCCCCATAGAAGACTTAGAGTTAGTTGAATCAATAGATATCTAGGTAGAAGACCACCCAACAATAGTTGACCCTGATCATACCCAAGTAGGAGCCGACCTAGATTTAGCTAACCCTAGCCATACCCAAACAGTAATAGACATAGAGTTGCTGACCAAGTAGTGGAAGAGCTGTTAGAGGAAGAGAACCCTGATACTGTTATTAGAGTTTTACTTGAGGAGACACTAACAGAAAGCCCAACTATAAAGCCCAATCCTTTGTTTGATGAGCCAGAATAATTCATTAAGGACCTAATCTCTTTGAATCAGTACCCTTAGGATGAAGTCACCTCTTTAACTCCACTTGATCTCTTCCCTGAAATCAACGACCTTTTCTTCCATAATATAGACCCTTTAGATAGACATCAATCCCATAAGGTTAACCTCATTAGCCTAAGATTAATCCCTGATACCCCTTCTTATATCCTACTTTATTCAACTAACCCTAAACCATCTTCTTGTTTCTTACCCTACCCAGCTGACCCTGAACCTATCCCTTATTTTCTACCCTTTTCTGGATCTTCTTATGTTTCTTTAGTCATTCATATGCATTTTATAAAGGTTTACATATTGCATTCTTTCATTGAGTTTGTCATTTTTGCTTCCTACTTTTGGAAGACCCTCTGGCATCTATTAGGAGCTCATGTCACATTTTCATGTGCATACCAAACCAGAGTTAAACCTAGAGAGCCTATAGTCTGTTAAAGTTTAGGCCCATAGAGTCCAATAAATTTTCTTTGATAGAGAAGTCTAGTCGAGTCTATTAGGTATTAGTTGAGTCCAATAAATATACAGACCCAATCCACCTGTCCACACATGTACTAGCCTCTACACAGCATATGGATCATGAAATTAGTCAAGAGCTGAACATAATTAATGAATTAAATAATAACTTGGCTAATTTTTAAAAGAAAGATAAACATTTTTATGCAAAGGAATATGTGACTGTCAAAGAATTTTTTGCTCGCAAAGCTGGCCCATCCAAAATAATGAATAGTAGTGGACCCAATGCCTAGTGCCTGAGATATCACCTAATTTAGGTATTAGCTCCACTTTCATCATCTCAGACTTTGTAAAGTCTAGGAAGCCAGTAGTGATACCCAGCGAGCTCCTTGAGCACTCCCTTTCTTTGTGAGAGAACCCATCCCAGAGCGACCATATACAATTTGGCCTTTTGGTGAGGTAAAGATTGAGAGAACTCTGGACGATCAAGCTATCGGCACTTGGAATAGAGACTGTCAGCAATATTTGGTCTGGTAGCAAGGTCGGCCAGAATTTGAGGACTTGTGGAATACTGGTGCTGATCTGCAGCACCTCAACCCAAACCCTCATTGAGCCAAATTGACCTATACTCGACGGGGTTGAGTTCCTCCCATCCTGGGAGAGTTGGTGGGGACACCAGGTTCAGACACAGATCCCTAGATCCCATATGGTTTAATTAGTCATGTGTCAAAGTTTTGAAAGTTTTGTAATCAATTAAGATTGAGTCTTGTAATAAGTTGAGGTTAGCTGATTTGTCCCAATCCTCAACCTAGTCAGTATTTTGAGTCCTGTACATCAATTATGAGTCCAGTATGAGCCCAATTTTTGTAAAAGAGAGAAGCTCACCCTATTTTGGAGTTCCACCAGGCCACATCCAGGAGTCAGAGGCCACTATATCAGCCGAGTGAGTTTTGTATGACAACCCAGGATCCAAGATGCTTCCAGAAATCCTGATCCTTCCAGATGCCTTCAAGATGTCCAGATTTCAGTCCAGATGCCAGAGCATATTTTCAAACCAGGGCATCCATGATTCCAGAGGTCCACCTACATCCCAGCCCAAGGAAATCAAGCCCAGGCGCCAAGCCTAAGCCCTAAAGAAGCAAGATTTCATGGAATATTCCTGCTACTAGGCTACCAGGCCACCCCAGCTTCCAAAAGGCCCAAGTCCATGAGCCAAGCCCCTTTGGGCCGACCCCTTGCTGCGCCTAGAAGCCCAACATGCCCTCCTAGGAATCCTTGAAATGTTGACCAAGTCCAAGAGGTGTCCTTGAGTGGAATAGTCAAAGCATGAAGGGAGAAGGAGAAGACTAGGTCAAATCCTAACCTAGTTGGGACTTATGCTCCTAATTGTTTTAAGATTTGTTTTTCTAACGTAGCTAGGAGAAGACTTGTAACCCAAGTGTGTAACCCTAGTGATGCAGGATGGTTACGATGTGGTGTAGGATGATTCAATTTTAGCTTAGATGATTTAGAGAGCAATGATCATAGTAAAGCAACTAACATAATAGATTGAAAAGAGTAAAAAAGGCAACTAACCACTTACCCGCAATCCGCTCCATAAGCTATGAAGAATAAGGACCCGACGGCTAGGAAACCATCTAAGATCAGGCTATTCTATGCTTCAATTACCAAATCTAATGAGAAAAGGATTGGTTACTTACCCAATGGAGATTTTCTTCGACTCGAGATGGATCTGCTGCTTGGTCACTCAAATTTTGCAGTAGGATGAAGATCGGGACTCCATGATCAGACTGGGTTGGGTTTGGCCTACTCTAGTGGTCATGCAATGCAAACATTACAAATCAACCTAAGTTTGGGCTCCTAGACCTAAGGGCCAATATAGTGCTTAGTCAAGGTAATAACCAAGACTGTAGTAAGTCCTCGATTGGCCAGGTAAGAGGTGGGGTGGTGGGAGGCTCCGCTCACTTTCGTGAGGTCCTAATTAAAGAACCACCAGTCTGCTTAGGGCGTTTGCCTCTGGACCTCTAGCCTTAGGCACCAATTCTCATAAGCACACACAGAAGTGACTACTACAATGGGTTAACACGTATATAAAACCTGACCTATTACTGTCCCTAGCTTTAAGTGCTACTCGATTTTAATTAAGGCTTAGGACTATGCAAATGGGGTTGGTTGTTTTGGACTAAGGAAAGGGTCTCAATCCTTTCCTTATGTTATATTTGTTGCCCTTAAGTATTTTCAAATGAATGCACAATCAAGATAAGATAAGATAACACTGATAATTTAATATTCAAACTTTAAATTTCAAATTTTAAGTTTAGATTTCAGATTTAAATTTTAATTTTTAATTTTTTTTAATTTTAAATTTTAAATTGCAGAAATTAAACTTTTATGAAATTTAAACTATATGAAATTCTGAAATAAAAATATTTTCGGGCAGTAATCAGGCTTTCAGAAATTCTATAGACTGAATTAAATCCTAATAAAATACCAAAAATAAAACCAAATGTATTGAATCCAACGCAATAAAAATTAAAATTTTTTGATATTCCTACATGCAGAAATAATTAAAAGAATAGACTATATTGTGGAATAAACGGGATGCAAAAAATTAACCCTAAAGATGCATTTCTCTTCGTTTTCTTCTTCATGGGTCAATTCACAGCGGTACCCCTACACGCCATAGAAAATCTTCTTTGAATGGGATGTGAGGGTCGTGCAGCCCTACTTTTTTCTATGACCGGATGACCATGGTGAAGCACCCGATCCGAGTACTTAAAGAGAATTCAACAAGCATGAAACCCTAATCTAACCTAATACTCTGATACCAATGAAATGATGCAGAATACCAGCTCTGATACCAATAATGAAGCGGAATGCCAGCTCTGATACCAATAAGATGATGCAGAATGCCAGCTCTGATACCAATAAGATGATGTGGAATGCCAGCTCTGATACCAATAAGATGATGTGGGACGGTTACGATGTGGTGTAGGATGATTCAATTTTAGCCTAGATAGTTTAGAGAGCAATGATCATAGTAAAGCAACTAATATAATAGATTGAAGAAAGTAAAGAAGGAAATTAACCACTTACCCGCAATCCGCTCAGCAAGTTATGAAGAATAAGGACCGTCGACGGCTAGGAAACCATCTAAAATCAGGCTATTCCATGCTTCAATTATCAAATCTAATGAGAAAATGATTAGTTACTTACCCCAATGGAGATTCTCTTCGACTCGAGATGGATCTGCTGCTTGGTCGCTCAGATTTCGCTTTAGGATGAAGATCGGGACTCCAGATTTCAGATATACTGTCAGATCTTGGTTTGGAAGCCAAGGATCCATCCTCTAAAGTCCTTGAACACCTGGGATCTACAGAGAAGGCATCAAATAAGATTTTAAGAACAAAGTAAGTAGGCTCCAAAATGAAAAAAAAGAAATGTTGGATGTGTAGGGCTTGTAGCATATCGGTAGCAGCTTGATGAATCTGGCAGAACCTCCACTCAAGGACTCACCGCCTTAAGCTCTCAAGGACCTCCCCACCTTGAGCTCTTAAGGACCTCCCCATCCTTAGAGAAAATCAC